>OZ007560.1:248687440-251187440 GCA_963931875.1 Pollenia griseotomentosa
AATTTTGCATGTGTTGTGGCTTGCTCTATCAAGTTAATTATTTGCCTTTTTCACAAATACCAATTTAACGACGAAACAAGCAGACAACCAAAAAACTAAAACTATTACCTACAATATAAAAACACTCTTCTACGTACACAAACATACATTTACGTTTGGACTAGCTGAGTAAGCCCGGTGTTGTGCGGGGTAAAGACATCATGAACTTTCAAATATAATCATACAATCATTTCCTTACAAAGTATTAAAACTTTGTTGCATGAAAGGCTAAATATAAATGAACTTTTTATTCATGAAAAATACCAAATGGGAATATTCATAAAACATCTTAAAGTTAATTTTCAGGAGGGTACAACTTTAACTTTTTTTGCCCATAAAAGGTGAGTCGGTCTAATGTATACATGAAGTTAATAAAAACATCATTATAATTAATGCTGTTGATAATTTGATTTTCTTTTTTATCATTATATTTGCCCCAAAGAATTTAGGTTCACTTCAACGTTTTTCAAATTACATTTTATTTAGGTAAGGTACAAATTTTTTAAACCCACACCACAATAGTGGAGAGGGTATTATGCATTTGTGCTGATGTGTGTAACGCCTTAAAATATTGGTCCTAGACCCACCTTAAAGTATACCGATCGACTTAGAATCACTCTCTGAGTCGAACTAACGATGTCCGTCCGGCCGGCTGGCTGTCCATGTAATCTAACCTTGTGCGCAAAGTACAGGTCGCAATTATGGAGATAATACCAAAAGCACGAATTTTTTCCTGTTTTGTCCCTTAAAATTAAAATTTTTTTAATCTATGTAATTTATTAATTTCTTAAAATTTTGCAGTCTAAATGGGGTTGACCAAAAAGTACCCGAAATTGCCGTTTTAATCCCCTGAAAGTTCGACTTTCAAAATGTACTTTTTATGCAACATGCCGACGTAGTTATAGAAATTAATACAAATAAAAAAAGTTAATTTAGGATTTCAAAGCATGTTTACAAAAAAGTACTAACAGTACCCTTATTGCTTAAAAATTTAGAAATCTGTACCTCTTGTGATAGTTTCAGCCAAAAACTTAATAAACTTTTAAGATTTTGTATTCTAAATGGGATTGAATAAAATGTACCTTAAATTCCCCTTTTTCAATGTCCGATTTTAAACATAGCCTATTTTGTAACATGCCCACGTAGCTAAAGGAATTCGTACGAAAACTTTTTTTTGGATTGAGGATGAAAGGTTACTTCAAAAAAGGCGGTTCCATTTTCGATCATTTTGTCAAAATCGGTTCAGCCGTTTGGCCGTGATTTAGGAACAAACTAACACTTAATTTTTATAATATATATATAAATAAATATAAAGTACACGTATAGTATATAAACGTATAGTACACTATAGTGTGAAACATAAACACATATAAAAGCAAAGTGTTGGTCAGTTGAATGGGATTTGGTGTTTATTATTTGCACAGAAGTCCTTTATTTTACGCTTTACTTGTTTTTTAACTGTGGTGTGTTCAAACAAATTTAAGTTACTGAAATGTGGTTGTTTTTGGTAATAGAAACTAAATAATAATATAATTTAAGCCCTTTAAATGTTTGTAATTCAGTTGTTTTCTGTGTCATGTTGCTACTACGAAACCAATGTTAGCAATTGAAAATATAACAAAATTTTAAATGAAAAAGCCAAATGTAAATGGCCATGAGACGTGAAGTGATGATTAAAAAAAAAACAAAAAGCTCCGCAGAAACAGATTTAATTAAGAATTTAAAATTTTGTCACGCTTGTTATTCTAAAACACAAATCGGCATATGGTTCCAAAAAAGCCCCAAGTTACATTCAACAATTTTTACAGCAGAAGCAAAAATCCTCCACATTTAAATATAACCTTAATTAAAAAAAAAAATAATTTCTTACTGTAGCACAACGGAGTTAAACTAAATTTTGAAAAGCAAAAATAAAAATACAAAACTTTGTGCTTGCTATATGGGTAATTCCAAAGTGTTGAACGTGACCGTCGTACGCATCAAAAATGCAACAACATTTTAAACAACAAATATTTTTACGTTCTTTTAACCCTTAAATTATAGCACTAAGAAAGCACTATTATCTATGCTAAAGTTTATGGGGGGCGCGATTCTAGGTCAAAGATAATGGCAAAAGAAGTAGCGGTTCGAACGTGAAAAAAATAGAAGTAGTTTTTGTGGCCATGTATAAAAAGTTGTAATTCAGCGTAACCTGGCACAATTTTTTAGTCAAACTACTTTCAGAATTTTACATAGCAATGTAACATTAAAATGTCTTTGGTTTGGTTCCAAAATCGTCTGTACTATTTTTTGTTTAAGCCAAAATCTGGTTCGATACGTGACAATTCGAACGTGAAATTTTTTCCACAATAATTTAACTGAATAATGATTAATACAAAATAAAAATTTACCGTTAATTCGAATAACATATTTCTCTTCGAACTCTTCCTTAGATTACAGACCATGTAAGAAATTTTTTTTGGAATAATTTTCATCAAATATCACCTCTTTTAAGGAAGATAATATTAAAGAAAATATACAATAAAACATACTCACAAATAAGAAATTACGTTTGCACAACTTTGCAGTCTGATTGTTCATCTAAGTGAACAAATTTATGGGTACACTTATAAAATTAGTAAAATCTAAATATTTCTCCATAACAATATCGTAAAATAATCAGATTTTAATAACTTTTAAATTTTCGGTCACGGTGGACCATTTGGCGGAAATGCCCATATACATATTCTGTAGCGAAAGGCGTTTGCAGTAAGAGTTTAGAATTTTAATTGTAGGAGTGTAGAATTTTCAAGAAGCATGTATTTTGATACGGAGCATCATAGTCTTTCAAAAAGTAGATCTTGAATTTTTTGTAACTTTTGTATTGTATTTGTATTTTAAATATCTGCTATTTTGCTTTTTAATATTCAAATGTTCGATTATTTGTCGTTATAAATAAACAAGTCAAATGAGTATAGAGTAAAACTGCAGCTAACTTAGAATTAAACTAGAACTAAAAGAGATTGTATTTAGGACTGAACAAGAAATAAACTAATAAAAGCTGAACTAGAGCTAAACTAGAGCTGCACTGGAGTTGCACTAGAACTGAACTATAACTGAACTAGAACTGAACTACAACTGAACTAGAACTCAACTAGAACTGAACTAGTACTATACTAGAACTGAATTGAAGCTGAACCAGAACCGAACTAGAATTGAACCAGAAATAAACTAAAACTGAACTAGAACTGAACCAAAAAAAAAAAAAAAAAAAAACTAACTAACTAAACTAAAACTTTATTCTCTTTCATTTATTTTTTTCCTACATCCCTTCTGTTAAAGTTGTACAATAATTGCAGCAGTTTAACTTATTTATTAAAGTCTGTCATTTCTTATTTTGATTTGCAATGCATGTCTTCAGGCCATTCGAAGTTGTTTTATTTAAGCATTTTCTAAGAGAATGATTAAAAGTTTTTGCATGGGTAACTGGTATAAAACTGCTACCATTTTCTAAGTGTTCCTTTTTTTATTTTGTTTTGCAAACTAAATTTTAGTGTTTTTTATAAAATTTTACTCTATTTAAATTTTTTTCCATTTTATACAGCGCTCCCCTTTTTTATAAAAGCAATAAGAATAATTTTTCCAGTATTTCTCTTCGTCATAGTTTTAACAATTAACGAAGAATGTTGTTTACAAAAAAACTAAAAACCAAATAATATATGAACAAATGATTGCTTTTTATTGTATTGTTAATAAGTTTAATGCTGCCAAATCCCTTTGAAGTAACAGCAGAGAAAATAAAACGTTTAATTAGAATTTTGAATACCTAATTCTCCTTAAGATTTGACTGTGAAACTTTTAAGCTTATAGAATATTTATGGAGTGGTAAGTAAATATAAAACTAATTTTAAATCGAATTTTAACTTTATCTTAGAACACTATAAACTCTCAAAAATGCCAACCCTTCTAGAAAATTTTGACAAGGCAATTTGTTTTCTTCGGGGCCATTATTTCTTTATAATTAAATTTATTAAATGGTCTTAATTTATTTCACTTGGCAATTATAAAGCATGTATTAAAACTTATGAAATTAATATTAATCATACGACGTTGAATCTTTAACGCGTGAACTTGCTGCAAAATGGACAAAAATAGAACATTAATTCTGTGTTTTTCACGAATAATCGCGTAAGTTATAAAACCAAACTGTAAAAGGATTAAAAATGCATATGTTTGATTAACTCATTAAGTGTGTGCAATATAACAACATATCTCCACATAAGTTCTTTTTTGTGAAAATAAATGTTATCATTTTAATCACACATGACGACTTACGTTGTTATTTTTAGCAAACAAGTTGGCGACATATTCAGAGTTTTTGATACTTATAGCACAACGTATGGACTTAAAATTACAAACAACCGCTCATCTGCTGTTGTTGCAACTAAAGAAGTCAACAATAAACGCACATGTACATATAAGTTGTTATTAATAGAAAAATTTTCAAAAATACTTTCATATTTTTTGCACAATTTTTGGCGATGCATGTCGACATAAATCGTTATAATAGCAAAATATTTTATTAAACAGTTAACTTAAGTTGTTTTTAGCAGAAAAAAATTAATAATACTACATTATATTCTAAAAAGCTTAATACTTATAAAAACCTAATGCAAAATGTAGCACTTTGACATCATTATCTCAATTTCGGTAAAACCCGACTTACGCGATTATTCGTGAAAACCACAGAATTAAAAGAATTGTTTTTACATAAAATTTTCAGCAAGAATATAAATGAAATAAATACATGGCTTTAATGTAAGCTTAACGTAGCACAACCTCTTAAACCAAACCAGCCACAAATTTATTAACATAGAAGTGCCAGTCTAAGCAGAGAAAAAAAGCAGATGTTTCGGCAGTTGCTATGGACAATTTACTTAAAATTATTTTTGAATACATACTTAAAAAAATTAATTTATTTTAATTGACTTGAATAAGTGTTCAATTAACTTCATTAGCAATAAAAGTATCAGACTTTATTGTTTAAAATCAAAGAGAAATTAACATTAATGTTTACTTAAAGCAATTGCAAAATAGAGCGGAAAAAATTCCTTTTTTAGTTGACAACGTCATTGAAAAAATTTCAATTGGTTTTCAGTGTTGAAACATTTCCACAATTTGTTCAAATTGCACTGCTCTTACCTACTTGTAAATAATTTAAAACTTCATACAACTGTGGAACCCAGAGGCTTCTTTCTTTACCTTTTTCGCTCCTTTACATAAGTTAAATGTTAAAGTATTAATTACAATTATGCCCTCAACACCAATGAAACATAAACGTAGACTGGGGCCAAAGGAAACGGAAAAAAAATAATTGAAAAAATATCTGCACCATTGAACTTTGTCAAGATGTGAACAGACAAACAATTTACTTAATTGCAAAACAGATACTTTCCTTCTCTTGTAATTTTTTTACGTATTGAAATTACAAAAAGAAGAAATTATCTTTAAAACTTCTCTTCTACCTTAAGGTTTAATATTCTTGAGAAAGTGACACATTTATGGAATATTAAAAGAATTTTTTCTGTTGTTGGCTCAATCATAATACAATTGAAGTCTGCTGTCCCAATTAAACTTAACAAGTTGTTCGCTCCATAAAATTTGTCAGTGTTAAAATGAAACTTCATTGTTGGATAAAAGTATGGTTGCAGTTTCAAATTCAAATTTGTTTGTTGGCTAGTCCACTTAATTTTCTTTTATAAATTACAATCAGTGTTGCCAGAAGTAGGGGAAAATCCCTATATGTAGGTATTTTTGATCCTAAAATAGAAGGGTAGGGGACAGATTTTTTAAAATCACCAAAATGTAGGGATTTTTCGTCATATCGCATTTTTTATAAAATAAATACAGAAAAAACGTTTTGTTAGTGATATATTCTTGTCCAAAACGGTTAAAAAAGTTTCTTTTTACTAAAATCGCTTAAAAATATTTTTCCAGAGTTGTTTATGGTTTAAAAAGTGGGCGACACTAATATGTATGTGTATGTTTTTTCTAAGATATCAATTATTTGAATTTTTAAAAGTACATACATATCGCACCTATTCAACAATACTGTATTAACTCAAAATTTTTAGTTTTTCAAATATCGAGATATATTGGTTGGTTTAAAAATACTTTTTCATATTAAATTAAAAATTGTTTTGCTTCTACTGAATATTTTAAAATTTTGAGTTAATACAGTATCGTCGTACAAGTATGATATGTGTTATTTTTTAAGTTTTGTACTTAGTTTTTGTCAAAGCTTTTATATACAGTTTTGGACAAAATTTATTTTTTATAACTAATGGTTTTTTTTTTATTTTAATTACAATAATGCGTAGGGATTTTTGTAGAAAAATTTTTTTTAAGGTGTAGGGAAAATCGATTTTTTTTTAGCATGTGTAGGTATTTTTTCGAAAAATCCACTGGCAACACTGATTACAATAAAGAATATTTTATCTTTGTTTTGTTATAGTTTAGTTCTAGTTTTATTTAACTTTAGTTAGTTTTCGTTCAGTTCTTGTTTAGTTCTAGTTTAGCTCAGTTTTATATACATTTTTGAGTGTGGTTTATTTAAATTTCAGCAATAGCTGTTTTACAAAAGCATCTATATCGACAAAAGTAATTAAAATCAAATTGATTTTTTCAACATTATCCAACTTTTTCCTGCCTGGCAATTTTTGCCTTTTCATCAAAACGAAAATATTTGATATCCTCTTCCTTTTACTAGTTAGTCCTTTTCTTGCAAAGTCTGTTACAATAGAAAATAAAGTGAATCTTTCACTTACCTTTGCTACGAACACATGATTAATATTAATGAACTGACGTTGAGACAACATCCTTTCAATTATTGTTTTCCTATTGAATGGTTTAATAAACGATGATACTAACTAAATTTATGTTGATCAATTTATGTTGACCAACGACAACAATAAATCACTAATATGTCAATAAATAATGTTCACAAAGTTAGTTAGTCTAACTTAAAGTTAAATATTATCGTTGTCTTTAAACATTTTATAAATTTTAAATAGATATATCAATGAACTATTTAACATGTACTCGAATTAAACTAAGTTAACACATACTGTCAAGTCATATTAACAGCCAATCAACACCAGAAACTTTATTGCATTGTAATATCAACATATCAGCTTATGATTAACTCTATTGAAAACTGTCAAATGCAATCTATGTAACAACAAAGTAAAAAACTTATATTCAAGTAATTATAAAGCAAAACGATAGGAAATACAAAATATTGTTATTATTAATATAAAATTTTATGCCCGGTTATTTTATATCACTAATTCGCTCTGGTTCATGTTTATGGCCAAGCAATTATGAATAAATATTCTCTTTTTCACAATTAAATTTTAATAAAAAACAAGTAAGAGTGCTATATTCGGCTGTGCCGAATCTTTGATAATCTCCACCGACAGTTCGATTATTTCAGGAGTTATATATATACATATATATATATGAGTAATTTCTTTTTCGATTTTAATGAAATTTGGTAAGAAGGTTTAAACATTTTTTTTTATTTTTTCGAAAGTTCAGTCATATTCAAAATGTCATAATTTCGTCGAATAAGCCAAATGTGTTGAGCTTATTTCTTCAATATCTCGAAAACTGCTTTACATACGAAGATTATTTTAATGTAATTTTAAAGAGAATACTTGGGGCTACAAACCATATATTGAAAAAATAATAAAGTGGGGTTGGTCATACATTTGACCCATCTAGGAACATTCTACGCGCTGCAGGGGCCAAATTAAAAAATTTTTTTAAACCGCCATATTTGTATGGTACAGTGCGTAGGATGCTCCTAGATGGGTCAAATGTATGACAAACCCCACTTTATTATTTATTGCGGAATTTCGGTTTTTTTAGAAATTTCAATAAACTAAACCGTTTTGGAGTTACGCGAATATATGCAGTGCAACCTTCTCCATTTTTTAAATAACGGTATATATCGAAATCAAGAGCTAACCTAAAAAAAAACGGTAAGCACCACTTGGTTCAGCGTGCCCCAATTAGGTTAAAATACCAGGTGCCTGGCTTGTCTGTTTTTTGCAACTAGCACAGAGTACTTATTGCTCAAAATTATAGTTATAAAATTCTACTTTAAGATTATTTTTTTAAAGGTTGTGAAAGAAAAAAAAATCATATTTTTAAAAAGAAAAAAACACCTCCTTCAAAGTTTCAGGATTTTTAAAGAACGGTTTGAGGCAATATATTTAAAAAAATAAGCCAAAAAAAAAAAATAAGTTTTTGACTTAGTCCGTTTTTAAAATTTAATATTTTGCAGATATTAAATTTTTCAAAAAAAAATTTTTTTTTTTTAATGTATTTAAAATGGCATAAAACTCATCTTCGAATGTAAAGTAGTTTTTGGGATATTGAAGAAATAAGCTCAACAAATTCGGCTAATTCAGCGAAATTATGACATTTTGAATATGACATATATTCATATATCTTCCTTTTAAGAAAAAAAGAACCTTCTCACCAAATTTCATTAAAATCGGAAGGGGTCGTGTCCCACTCTTGGTCGTTTTGACATGGAATTTCCCATATGCCATTTTATTTCACTGCCATTAAATTACGAAAACTAAATGTAAATAAAAAATTTATAACCGTCATTCTTTTTGGCATTTCTTCTTTTGTTCTTTGTTTTTGTTTTTATATAAAAAATCATTTTTTCTTTTTTAGTAAAATATGGAATTTTGGTAGTTATTACAGATTTACGAAATAAATGAAATTTTATGCTTTCATATAAAGAATCATACAAATTTGCGTCCCAGTTTCTTTTTTCAAAGAAATTAATTTATAAATAAATAAATAAATAATTGGAATGGTTGATGTGGCAATGTTGGCACTTGACAATGACTTAATGCATTACGTGAGAAACGTAAATTCTCTCGAACGACAAGCCGATAGTTAGCTCTTTAGCGGACACCGTTTTCAGAGAAGGGTTTCCCGTGGGACCCTTGCTGTATCTCCATTATTAGGCAAGAAAGCAAAATTCGGAAAACACCAAACTGCTAGGAATTAAAAATAAAAACTATACAAAAGGGCAAAAAACAAGGTTTATTTTTTGACGGTTATGAACTACATTCGTCTTCCAAATGTCCTTAATGGGTTGTAAAAAAAGGCACGACGTTCCTAGACGTCAGACGGATATAACGGATATTAAAAAATATGAAAAAGTTAGTGTGACACTAATGAGGGCTATAATGGGTAACTTTTTGTCGCTCACTTAAGTTGTCGATAGACACCGTGGTCCAGGCTGTAAATAAAAAATCTAAGTAGTTGACGTTAAGCAGCAGCAGCAGCAGCAGCAGATACTGACAATAAAGCTTTTACCGTTTTATTAATTTTTGAAATTAAAATGGATTTAAGGATTGAATTTGCATACATTTGCATGGAAAAACAAACCCGTAATTTTTATAGACAAAAAAGAATGAAGACAAAAAATATATAACAAAAAAAAAAATCGTACTTAATAAAAAAGGAGCCAAATTCACTTCTCTTTTGGTTTTTTCGTTGTTTTTTTATTCTTAAATGTATTCGTTTGTTTTTATACTTTTTTTTATTAGTTTTTCATTTTAAATTTGTTTTGTCAAGGCCATTAGAAATTTGTTTTTTGTCTTGGTTTTCATAATTTTGTACTTTCACTTTTTCTTTTACGAATTTATTAAATTTTCTATCTGTTTGGTGTTGCTGCCATTCGGTTTTTTATTTTATTTTCAAACTTTGTTATTTATAAAACAATTTTATACTGCAAGACTTTGTTTGTTCTTTCAATTAAATTAACAAAGTAGAAAAGAGTCTGGTTTTGCTGCCCGGATAATCTAAAGAAATGAATGTTGATAATAAAATACAAAACTTTGGCCTTGTTAAAATTGTTCGAGACTCCGTGTGCCACAAAAAATTAAACAATATAGTTTTTTGATAGTTTTTTCTTTGAGATATTTTGTAAGGCAACAGAGACAGGATAATACACAAGTGTTGAAAAAATCAATTTAGTTTTCAATTAATATTTTTAATTAAGGGAATTTAAAATTTGTTTGCAGTAGGACGGAGGCCTAAGTCTTCTAAAGTAGAAAGCAATCGTTATTTTTACACTACAGTCTAGACTACAGTGGGTGCTTATAGAAAAACAACAAGGGCTTAGGATGCGTTACCTTAAATGATGCCAAACGTAGTTGCTATTTGATAGATAAATGGTTTTTGGTTATTACAAGTTAACGTTAACCTAAAAAGTAACTGATAAATAAACAGCGGGTTCATGATCATGGTAACTTTACAAGTGAACTTTAAGTATTTGAAGCTTCCATATTTTCTGCTGAAGATAAAGTAACTTCAACGGCAGTTTTATGATAAATTAAATTATTTAAACATCTTTAAACAGAACATAATTTAGCACAAAATTGAAAACCATTTACCATTAAAAACAATAATTAAGCACAAAATTTGATTTCCGTTTTTTATTAAATGCTTGCCACTACGTACTTTAAACAACCAAAAGTAGTCAATATCTACAGCAATGCTGCAACAGTATATAAATTACATTTTCATTTTATCAGACAGTTGCAGTAATGTAAGAAACTTAATGGCCACTTTGTTCACGATACGTATTGTTCACGTTAGCAATCAGGAACTTTATCATTAGGTTGTAAGAATGGCCCTTAGTCGATCAGTATACTAAGAGATGAGTCTACAGCCAATATTTTTACATGTTACACACATCAGCATAAACTCATAATAGTCTCTGACTCTCTGGCGTAGGTATATTGGCTTTTTGTTGGTACTCCACAAGAACGATGTAAAAAGTTGGGTTAAAGCGAATGGTAAATGTCGTGAACCCTGAAAAACTGGAAAGTGTAACAAATGCCCCCCCCCCCCCCCCAGTAAAAACATCGCCTACAAAATAATATGTTGAGTAATCAGAAAAATATAAAAGCACTTCTTACAATTCTACTGAAAGAACCAATGAATTTTACAAGGAATGTCCCAACATGAACTCATTCAAAAGTAAGTCATTATTTTTTTACCTACATACATCCAGAAAAAAGTAGTTATAGTAGTTGTTGTAGTAGTAGTTATAGTAGAAAGCTACTAAATAAGGAGTGAAAAAAGCTATTGATTTTGAAAAAGTAAGCGAAGTTTTTACTGGGCCTAAAATAATAAAAACAATGTCTGAAACGTGCGCGTCGCTTTCCCACCCAGAGAAGTTTTGCAAAAAATTTTTGTTTTTATTTTGCCTACAAAATTTTTGAATGGAAAACAAAATAAAATATGGCCTTTTTTGTAGTTCTGTATATGAAGTCAAATTCTATTAAGAAAATTGTTCATTATTTCAATAACAAAAGACTAAAAACGTATATTTATTTAGTTAATAAGATCAAAATTGTTGGTCTCATCTAATGTTTTTCATACGGGATTTTCCGGGAACCCGCAAATTTTTCGGGAAAAAACTCAGGAAAACTATTTGTTAAGTTCAATTGGAGAACAATTTAAAACGGTAAAGGTGGCTTTTGGAATTTTATAATATTCATTAGTTCTCGCGTTAATAGTTTTTTAAGTTTTTATTTCTAAACCCTCCTAATATCACAGATCGGAAGTTTTTATTATTCAAAATGTTATTGCACATTGAAAAAAAACAACCAAAGAGTAATTTTCCTATAACTTCCTCAAAAACCCTACAAAATAGTTGATATTTTGCCCATGTGTACTTTTGATCATGAAGATCTTAAGCACCTTTTCCTTTTTGCCACAGAAATAAAAAAGTTAAATAATTTTTTTTTTTCTTAATCCAAATTTTGATATTTTAATTAGACTGAAGTTCATCAAATTTAATTTTCATTAACCCATTAATGGCCGCTAATATAACAAGCAGGAATTTTTTAAATCCCTTGAATGGAGGTGCATTTTTCTTCCCATTTGTAGTTATCTTTATTAAAATCGAACAATGGCCGAAAACAGTAAAAAAAATATTTTATTTTTTTGTAACAAAGTAGAGCTTTTGGCTAAATTTATGGAAATTAGTTAAATTCAACTTTTTTTATTTTTCGAATTTATTCTATGAGTTACATTTCAGTTATGTATATTTTTAAATTCGAATAATAAAAAATCTTGAATATAATATAAAGTAACCTACGAAAGGAGATAATTCCTCGTTTCTATTTGGAAATTAGTTAAATAATGTCTTTATTATAAATCTTAATGGTGGTCTTTGTAAATATATGTATTTTTCCATGTAAATAGTATGTGTCTAATAATTAAATTGATTATGGCGAATAAGGGATTATGAGTAAAAAAAATTTACATAAGCACTTGCCGTGTTCGGCCAATCTCATGGTGGTCCTAACCACTAGGTGACAAAAAGTGCGTTTACCAGCTTTTGAAGCCGACATTTTAAGATCTCCCTTCCCGTGACTTTTGGTATAAGCCAAGAATCAAACCGGAGTCGTGACTTCGGGGGCTACTGGCACCAGAAAGGCCTGTGGTCAGCCACGATCTGATGAGATATGGCAATTTAAAACTATTCCGACTACCCAGAGAAAGCAACACAACAAACAGGCATATCCTATAAATTCACATACCCTTGCGGATTAAGGAGCATGTTAAAATCCT
Source organism: Pollenia griseotomentosa (assembly GCA_963931875.1). Taxonomy (NCBI): domain Eukaryota; kingdom Metazoa; phylum Arthropoda; class Insecta; order Diptera; family Polleniidae; genus Pollenia; species Pollenia griseotomentosa. Next base: position 248,700,137 of record OZ007560.1, read on the forward strand.
CAACGTAAACCCACAATATTGTGACTTCAGGTCGAAAATCAATTTGTTAAAGAGAGCCATTGTCGTGAAAGTTTAAGCCATCCATGTCATGATTATGCTCCTGAATTGCTTTCGGCTGGGCAATACAGTTTAACATTAGCCATTGGTTTGACTGAGGAGTTATCGATAATTACATTGGCTACAGCTGGCATTTCAGCGCTTATTCAGTAGACAGATGAGATGATAGGAAAAACTGTCAAAAAACTATGTATATGACAATCGGGATCGGGCTTGTTAATTATCCAGTAAATCCAAAATAGTTTGAGAACCATATAAAATACTGCAGAATAAATAAGCATATGCAAAATGTTTTAAGTCCGAAACGTATTGGTTTTCTCTTGACGAACATTTTGCACGATTGTCACTCAATATAGGAACTATTTGCATAAACTGTAAACAGTTTGTATTTAGAACATCAACAAGTGGGCGAACTTTGGCAAAACAACATGTTGTATCTTAGACATCAATCTTTAAACCAAATTGTATTTAACACTTGGTAGATCGAAATTTGCTTTTTGAATGATTATCCATTTTAATTGATTTACATGTTCTTCCTTACTTCTGTTTTTCGTACTTTTTGTCAAGAATTCTTCTTGCAGGACAAAGTAGATTTTATTTTTTTGTTTTTCATTTTTTTGTCTTTCTTTTTCTTGTTGAACTTTCTCAACACAACTTGAAGGACAAATGTAAACATAGAGCTTGTGCCTTAGCTTTTGAACAAGATTGATGTTTGACTATTGACTGCCAGCAGTCGTCGATGGCTGTGAGTGTTAAACGGCAGACCCCTCTAAAGAGATCGAGTGGTTGCGATTGAAACATGTAAGGGTAACCTGTCCGTAAAAACGGCTTGGTTTGAGCCCAGTTTCAGTCAAGAATAAAAAATTATCAATAAATTTTAATTAATTTTATGTTGCAAAATTCCATTCTTCATAAAAATAATTTAATGAAAATTAAAATTGATGAACTTTATAGCCTAATTAAAATATCAATTTGGATTAAAAAAACTATCAACAGTTCAACAAAATAACCACAATACTATTGTTAAATACAGTTATAAACTTATTTAATTGATATCAGGATATGTTATTTGATCAAATAAATGAAATTTAATAAAATTTTGCATGAGTTTGTAATGAGTCGGAGTTCCCGGGATTCCAGGAAATTTAAAAATAAATCCCGCTTTCCTTAGAAATGAAAAAGTCTGTGAAAAGAAAATCTCTAGTCGTATCGTATTTTGAGTATTTAAATTAATTTTTATTTGTAATCTATTTTGCACAATTTACGCTAAATTGAGCAAAAATGTTTCAAAAATCAACACAAATTGAAATTTAATGTTCCAAAAAATTTATTTTTAACAATTCTTCACTATTCAAGGCGGTAAATTACACAATCATTTTATAACAAAACATTAAGATGTCTCAACACACAACATGTATTTTTGAAAAGTCCTTTACCTTCATTTCTTTGTAATGAACAAACCTGCTTAATATACATACAATGAAACTCGAAAAATCGTATTAGGTGTTTATTATTGTTGTTGTTATTGTTCCTGATTTAAGATAATTTTTTTGTTTTTTTCAAGAGGGAAGAGAGTAGGAAATGGTGAGATTGGAAGAAAAGAGTCTACGGTGTTTTGAATCAAAATAAAGTTTCTTTTTATTATTATTTTTTTTGTTATTGAGTTGTTGTTGCTGTTGTTTTTGTACTTGATTTCCATTTATTTTGTTACTGTGCTAATGTGTGTGTGTGTGCGTAAAAGTGAAAAGTATTGTTTTGTATTCTGTTTGGTTTTTTTTTTTGCATTGTTGGTTTTGATGTTGTTGATGTTATTGAGTTTGTTGTTTGTTATACGCACACAAATTTATTAAAAACGAAATCTACAACATCAACATCATGCAATACACATTTTTCCTTTTTCTATTTTTTGCCTTAAATAAAACTAAAAGGGTCATATTAAGAGATATATTTTTTCGTTTAGCATTTATCTTCATCTCAGTTGTTTATTTTTTTTTGGGAAAAAAAATTCTTGTTAAAGGGACTTGTTTTTTACTACTTTGTTTCCGTCCCATTTAATGGAGGCCATTTTTTTTTCGTTTTATGGTGTACAATATGAAAGATTAAATGAAACGTTATGACATGTTTGATTTGAGATGAGTTTTTTAAAAAAAAAAGAAGACATAGGTTAATTGCTGTAAAGGTAAAATTAAATTTGCATAAATATTTATTTTATATGTGGAGTTTTACTGATTTCAATTGCACAATTGCACAAAGTTTTACAGCCTGTGTAATTTTCTTTGCGAACGTTGACGTTCGAAATCGTTAAACAGGCAGTTAATCATGATTAATATGTTTCATAAAGGATATGAAATAGAAAATTAAAATTTCAGCTCGTTCTTTTTATTTTGATACTTTCTGCAGTTTTAAGCAAATTTAAAAAAAAAAGTAAAGGATCTTTCATTAAGCGCTTACTCTCTTTAAATTTAAATAGTACACAGTGTGTATGAGAAATCATCGAAATTTTTTATTCGTTTGAAATGCCTATTGAGGCCATTATGTGTGGAATCTAGCATCGGTCAAATGTTCGCCAAGTTTTCTCTGGGTTGAGCGCATCCGAAATGTCCAATTTTCTTTGGCTCTGGCACATAAATCAGGCTGAATTTGTCCGATGGCATTAGTTATGTTTGCTTTGAGGACCGCTGTGGTTTGTGGCTTACTCGCAAACACCTGCGACTTAAGAAACCTCACAAGAAAAATTTTAACGGGTTCAAATCGCACGATCTCGGTGGCCAGCTCACCTCCACGTGAGATGACCATGCACTCAAACCGCTGGCGCGGAACGGCTATTGTGGCATGAGCTGTGTACCACGTAGCGTTGTCCTGTTGAACCAGATGTTGTACAGATCAACCAATTCAGGCCAAATAAGTTGGTTAACGTTGCTTTAGCTATCGTTTAAAATACCTTATAATTTTTTTTTAAACAAATATAATTGATTTTGGCTATTTGTTTAAGTACTGTTTTCTTGCTTTTTCAAAACTTGAGCGTTTTTATTAACCTCGCTTTTTGATTAATTTTGAGATTTTATGCAAATAATGTTCCATGTATATTTATGGGATTTTATGGTAGTATTTGTAGGTCTTCTGCATTTTATTTATAAGTGTCTGGGAATATTTTTATTAACTTGGCAAATTCTTCATTGTTTTTTTTACACTGTATTTCAGACATGCAAAATCATCTATCAACGATTTTCGCTTCCAATCCAAGTTCGTACCTCTTACGAGCGTTGTGAAGTCGACTGGTTCCCAGTGATAGTGCATATTCATCCAGAATTTGACAACAATCTTCATTGAGAAAAGCTTCCAGTTTATGTTTTTTTTTTACTTTTTTTGACTGACCTTAACAGTCCTTGTCTTAGTGAGGTTTATTCACCAGAATAATTAAAACACAATCTTTTGAGAGTGTCTGGCTATATGAATATCGATCTATCTTTGTTTTAAATTTTATTAAAATCGGTTTGATAATTTCGGAGAGGCAGAAATTGCCCCCTGTCTCGCCTTGTGCTCCTATTTTTTTTAAAAATACATGACTTATGTGTCCATAAATATGGATCTATCTATATTTTTAATTTCATTCAAATTGGTTTGATAGTGGGCACAAAGATCCTATTCCGGAAAGGAAATTATGGACCGATTCTCCCCATTTCCTTGGTCCTTGTGCCAATTAGAATCTATGTACCAAATTTCATCAAATTATCTTTAAAGTTGCGACGGATATCGTTAGATCCACTCAGAAAGTGATTCTGAGTTGATCGGTTAAAGTGGGTATAGGACCAATATTTTAAGGTGTTACACACATCAGAACAAATAATACCCTCTTCACTAGTGTGGTGGGTACAATAACACGGAAGAGATAAGTATTTTTTCGTGGCTGATTTTTTCATTGTTTAATTATTTTGCTTTTAACTTTTTTGAAAAAAATACGAAAGTTTTCAAAGCCATTTTGTAAGCAACAAACATTAACGTCGCACTTTACATTATTTGGTATAGCCGTCGGTTGTATTTTCGCCGCCTTCGTTGAAAATGTTTATATATTAGTAAATTTTGATCGCCGTATCGATATGTATGACTGAAGCTCTCAATGTCTGCAATATCACATAGGCTTCGAATTTAATAGTACGACATTTATAACGTTACAACGTAATTACTTTAATAGTTTCCGACATGAGTTACAGACACACAATTTTCTCACTTTTCGAGAAACGATTGAATATTTTGTTTCGCATATAGTCGATACGAGAAGTTCTCACCAAAGTTACTCAACATGGGTACAGAAATGTAGTATTTGACGTACCTAAATACATAGTATGAGTTAAATAACAATAACCTAAGAAGAAACAGTAATTAGCCAAGTAAAAATAGTATAACTAATTTTAGTTTCTTCTATATATATAAAAAAAGAAATAAAAACGTACATATAATGCATATATGTATATGTATGTATGTACACAAAAGGTAGTGTCAAAAGTTACACAAATGGTAATTGTGTAACCTTTTCGAGTGCAATATTAAATGTTAACTTTTAAAGTTTTAATTTTTGATTACTGTTACACATTGTTTTATATTCCTGATGATACTTACCGATGGTAGGCGAAATATTTATAAAATAAAATAATAGATTATAACACAGACCTCGAGCGTGATTATTTACTTAATTTATTTACTTTTCGACTAACATGACCAAAAAACTTCAAAACAGCAATACTTGCAGCAGCAAAGTAATTAAAAGCGAGATTTCATCACAAATTGAGATTAAAAATATGAGAGCTGTCGGTAACAGTAAAAAAAGTTACACGCAAAACTAAGAACAGTGTTAGTCAAAATTACTAACATTCGTACTGTCGGGTTAAACAGCAAAAATTTGGAAAAACTATTTACAAAATTTTTTAGCACGTAAAAAATTTTACCAACATTTTTATCAAGTAAGAAATTTTTGAAATTTTTTTAATACAACAACCAGAAACTAATTTTTTTTTTTTTTTCAAAATACAAACGTTAAACTTTTTTTCTGAATTACATCCAGAAATAAATTATTGGTATTCCTCCAACCGCATTTTATCAATGTTAAATGTTTCTTTTTAGTAAAATATTCCAGCTCTAGCTGATTTTTTTTATCAATTTTTTTCTTTTCTTAATAAGATAATGTTTAACTAGTCTGACATTGAATTAAATATGTGGCATTTATTATATTTTTATTTCTACTTGGGTATTTACGTAGTTTTTTTGCTAGATAAAAACACTATTTACTTATAACACACACACACACAGAAACCTGTAAAAAAAATACAAAAATGTTAGATTAAGATTTTCACTTATAACCCGCTGTACAGAAGACAAAAATAGTTATTTTATGTCTCTTTATGAAGGACAACAAAAGCACAAATACACGTTTATACTCACAAACAAACAATAAATGAGAACAGTGTGCATAACGTAAGTGTACCCTGCAAACAATTTTCATCGCCGAATCATCGCCCGCGAATCGCCGGCAAGTTGTCTAACATCGCTGCGATGCATCGCGTGGTAGCTAAATGCGATCCTCTGGCGAATCGCGAAAACGTTCGCATGTGTCAACCACGCGAATCGTGAACCGCGATTGAAACCAAATATTTATTTTCCCTTTACCTTAACAAAACAACAAGACAAAAAAAATTCTATCGAAAGTTATAAAAAAACACTGATGATTGCCGCTACTTGTGTGCGCTCGCATATTCATCGCCTAGTTGTAAGGCGTAGGCGATGGTTAGCGATTCGTATTCCCTGAGAAGGATCGCGTAATCATCGCCAAACAATCAATCGCCCAAATATTTTAAAAATGTTTGTAGGGTAGTCTACACTAGTGTAGCTGTGCGTAGATGTAGATATGGTTAAAATTAAGTACTCACCTAAGTGTAACCCTAAACATTAAAAGCATCTAAATAAATTTTGGAAAAAAATATCTAGATTCTCTAAAGGCAAAAGTTGTTTAACGGGGAACATATAAAACTTTTGTGTTTTACTACGTCATATTATAATGATAATAATAGACTTTAACATAATACCAAGGAATATACTCCTTTATTAAACTTAAGTTGGTGCATGGTTAAAAGAAACATGTTAACCTTCAAATCTGCTAAATACTCATATATAATTCGCACTAATGCTCTCAAAGCGAGTGTATGGTATGTAGAACACATACCATACAAAGAAAAACTTTTTTGTTTTTTTTTTGTGTTGTTTGGGGATTTACACATATACACACATACAAATATTAAAGCTATGTTAATATTTTGGTTTTGTTTTTTTTACAGTAAAAAATTTATTATAACAGAAACAAAAGTTGTTTACTTGCCGCCAGAAATGTAGGAAGTCATAATATTCGGTGTTACAGGGTGTCACTGAAATCTATTTGAAAAAAATACAAAATTTTCTTGTCAATGGAATATGATTTTAAATCAGTGAAGGGCACTTTTGCAAATATTATGTACGCGTGCATAGGAACAAAAATTCTGCTTGTGTGACGTCGACACATGTACACTATAAACTACTTCATGTGGTCTGTGACAATGTACGTTCCGCTGTTTCTTTGTTGTCATTTCGTCAAAGTTATTTAAATCAGTTGCAGATCAGCACTTGTTGAAGAACGTCATTCGTTTTCTGCTGCTTCCCATACAATCATAAATGTGATAGTATGTGTGTTGCCCTTCACTGTTTCAAATGGATGTATTGCAATTTAATAACAAAAGAAATTTTAACTAAATTTCTATAAAAAAAAAAGAGTATCGTAAACATTTTGTTAAAAGATAGAGGATTTAGGTAAAATTTCCTATAAAAATTTAAATGAATTTAAGCACGACAAACGAAATCTTGTTAATTAAAAATGTTGTAAAAAATTTCCTATAAAAATAAAGCATTTTTTTAATGTTAATGTTGAAATGTTGTAAAAAATTTCCTATAAAAATAAAGCATTTTTTTTTTTTTTTTAAATTGTATATGTAAATAGAAAGCAAGACGAATTCATACAAGGTGGTCTTATTTTGAAAACGTTTTACAACACTGTAAAATATTTTAACGTTGTGTCAAAAATTCAAGCAAATATTTCATTTTGTTTTCAATTTTCAATTGTGTGTTTTGAAATGTAATAACTTAAAAAAGTTTTACATTTCATAATTTTATCGAAAATTTTAGAATTTAGTAAAGATTCCCCAGAACCACTAGAACGGTATACCATTTTGACACAAGGTTAGTTATCAGCTGTTGCTTACTTAGCAAGATAAGTTCAACTGGTGTAAATTCGCCTTGATAGAAAGTTTTTGAAAAAAATTTCATGTATAAAAAGAAAATTTTTGAAAATAAATTCCTTTAAAAATAGAAAATTTTTGGAAAAAAAATATCTTTACAAATAGAAGATTTTTGTACAAAATATCCTTTCAAAATAAAATTTTTTAAGCATAGAAAATTCTTGGAAAAATTCCTAACAAACTGAAAAATTTTTGGAAAATGATAAGTTAGAACTTATGTTGGATCTACGGTTTTACTTCGAAAAGTTCCCAAGTATACTTCGAAAAATTTTTTGGATATTTCCTGAAATTATTTTAGAAAAATTTCTTTTAAAAATAGAAAATTTTTGGGAAGAATTTCCCATAAAAATAGAAAATTTAAACCAAAAATTCCTATAAAAATTGAGAACTTTTTAAAAAAAAAATCCTATAAAAATAAAGATTTCTTGGAAAAATTTCTATAAAAATAGAACATTTTTGGTAAAAATTATCTATAAAAGAGTAAATTTTTGTAAAATTTTTTTTAATTATAATTTTTGTTATTTATTAGGCTTTATTTTATCAAATTAAATTTTTTACTTAATATTTTAATGAAGGAAAGAATTTTACAACATGAAATGTGTTAAAATATAAAGTTCTTAAAAACATGTCCTTTAATATTTAAAGTAGTCCTTGGTTGGCAAAATCTCCTAAAACAAATTTTTGGAAGTTTTTGAAAATTTTATTTATGCAAATTTGACAAAAATTTGTTTAGTTTGCCTAGAAATTGTTGTATAATCTTTCATTATGATTGAACCATAATTAACAACAAGGAAAAAAACGCATATTTCGAAATGGTCACAACTAGCAAAACAATTTTTAACCAAAATACTTTAACCATATTATTGTAACTTGCCACAATAGTATCGTAATGTAAGCCCTTCATTAAATGGCCAGAATCATATTTTTTTACACCCTCTAAACTTTTTCCTGTAACTGTGTATATTTTGGTGACTGTACTTGCAAGTATTAAAGAATATTTGTTATGTATGTGATTATTTAACTCATAAATTGAGATTGTGTGTTGTTTTTCTTTTCTCTAGTTTTTGTATCAGTACCACATAAACAACTTTAACTAAAAAAAAGTTTTCTAAACAACTTTTTTTATAAAAATTTAGCAAAAGTTAAAAGTAAAAATATTTAAAACCAAAAACCTGAATTGTTTTTTTCAAGAAAGCTCTACTTACTTAAATGTTAAGCGGGTATCATTTTTAGTTTCAAGTTGTGTGCCATTATTTGTGGAGTTGGAACAGGCAGCAAGGTGTTAAAAAATGTAAGCAAACTTTGCAACATATATTGAGCAAAATAACACATATATGTACCGACTCAAAAAAAAAAGTTGTTAATGTACCCCCCTCAAAACTAACTTTGACATGTTTTATGAAGATTTCCAAAATATTTGGACTCTAGCGATAATCTCCCGTGAGCTAAGCCGCGTCAAAAAAGGTTCCAAAAATGATATTTTTCATGAATATTGGAAATGAAAATCGGATAAAAAATGTTTAAGTTATTAAAATTTGTATTAAAATCGATTTGAAAAGCATCCAAAAACTGACATAAACATCTCGCTATCTTGAGTCTGCGGTTAGATTTTTAAAGAATTTCTTAATTTCTATTATATTTCGACAATCATTGGACGAAAAAAAATTTACCGAACTTTTTATTCATGAAAACTACCATTTTTGGACCCTTTTTGACGCGGCTTAGCTCACGGGAGGTTATCGCTAGAGCCAAAATATTTTGGGGAGTCTTCATAAAATATGCCAAAGCTCATTCTCAGGGGGTACAACTTTAACTTTTTTGTGTGCCCATATAAGCTGAGTCGGTCTAATGTACATACATAAATACGTACACAAATGTTTAATATGAAAATGTTCATGGGTATAGCGGTAACTAGAACGAGTAAAGAGGCCTTATAGAAGGCCGTATTTAGCAGTCACAAGCCGTTCTCGCCGCATTTCATACTTATTTATTTCTACACAGGTTAGCATTGGGACCAAGCGCTTCCACACGGCCTTCAATATCAACTACGATCCCTTCTTAAAGAAGGCGGCAAGAAAGGTCACTAAAAATAGAAAGTAAAGAGAACTGAACAACTTAATTTCTCCTTTCTTAAAGAATGGAGTAGCGAATGTGTACTGAATATCTTAGATGGTCTTTTTAAAAGGAGTTTCTACCATCTAGAAGGCATACTTCTGAAGGCAGGATATCATTCGAAGCAAAACTTTTAGAAAGGAATATAGATGCCTTCAAAAAGGCCTGCCACTTGCGGTCCTTTCAATATTTAGTGCTGGGGATTTATTGAACGTTTATAATGTTGAGTACTGTGACAGTAACCGTTACTATGAAGTACTCATTAATGCTGATGTAAAAAGTTTCTGGATTTGTATATGAAACCTACTTAAAATCTAATTCGTAGTCTATGTGAAATGTAAAGATTCTGTGAGTGTGTGTGTCTGTGCAAGAGAACCCAGCGTAAAACTCAGAAGACCTTCTTACTTCAGGCCTTTTAAAAGGCCTGCTTAAAAATTGTTTTTATTAAATTACTATTCTTATCTAACTGCTACAGAATGCCTCTTAGAAGGCCTCGGCTCTTTGGTGTAAAAGATAAGATACACCGTCCACACTCGCTTCTATGAGAAGGGAGTAGAGAAGGAGTAACATTTTTTATAATGTTTTTCTGCACAGGCAGAAGCAAAATAATTATTTTTTTTTTGATCCCGTTACCATTCTTATGCACCTGCTAAAGAAGCGAGAGCGGAAGGCCTTCTCCGCAATGACAACGTGTGTAAAAAAGAGATGAGTATGGAATGGAGCGACGCGGACTGGCCTTGTATATCCAAAAGAAGGAGTACAGAGGCCTTCTAGAAGGCATCCGTACTCCTTCTTTTTCCCGCTGGTAATATGTGTAATTATGAGGTACTAAAATACAAACGAAATTTATAATTAACATTCAATTTACGCACAAATATATTTACATGTCTGTATACAATAATGTTTGTATATTAAACATATACATGTGCATAAATACATGCTTTGTTATATGTGTGTTTGCTTATCAAGCTAAAGAAACTGTTTCGCAAACATCATAACTAGTCAATACCTTCGCACACTCACTTTTACATATTCATTTAGTCACCTATATATTCGGTTGTGTGTAGTCTCTTAGATTTCATAGACGAAAACGTTTGTTTGCCACATACAAACAAATGTAAATTTTTGAGTATGTAATCAAATGCTTTTCAGCACGCTTCTAGGTATTTAACAATACATAATATGTATTTTGCACAAACACTGTATATTGAATAGCGTGACTTAGAGCAGTGAAGGGAAATGAGGAAGAAACATGTTAAGTTTTCTTATTTAAGAGATATCTGTAAGATTTTCTTTTTAGACAGGGTAGGATTTTCTCTCACTTCTTCAGTACTTGAGATATTCATTTCGCTTACTGTCATCAATTAAGCATATCAGATCTAGATTGATGATTTTTAAAACTAATTTAGCACGAAAAAAAGGCTTCTAGTTGCTAGAAATAAATTTGTAGTATCAGTATCTTGTAGAGGGTGATTTTTGTCTGTCGAGAGGTCGCTATGTTCTTAAATTGCTTGCTTAGGCCGAAGTAGCATCTATTAGCCAGGATTGTTCTTCGTTTTATCTCAAAACTGATGTTGTTTGTTTTGTTTATGTTGGTGCCGAGGTAGACAAAATCATTGACTATCTCAAAAATGTGGTTTTCAACTTCCACTCTTCGTCCGAGTCTGCTGGAAGTGTGCATATTTTTGCATATTTTAGTCAAAAAGGCCTTTGTGCTGCATATTTTTTTAACTATAGAGCATATTCCAAGTTCTTGAAGCATCCTTTAATACTTGTTGATTTATTTAAATGCTTATTTTAGATTCTGGTAATTTATATTTATTTATCGGCACACTAAACGCAATGCTTCAGTTTCGCCGACTTCATTTAATATTTTTAAGCCAACGCAATTTTTGATCAGACAGAAAAAATTCTCCAAAATTTTTCACCAATTAAAGCATTAATCAAAAATATAATCAAGTGAATTAAACTTTTAATCAAGTGAATTAAACGTTTAATTAATACTATTAACTGGTTTAATTGATACTATTAATTTGTTTACTGGTGCAAATTTTATTAATTTTTTAATTAATATCACAAATTTTTTAATTGAAATCAATTTTTATTTTTTTCTGTGCAGATACGAACATTAAAATGTGATCTTAATCAAACGATAATTTTACATATGTAGTTCCTAAACAAATTTTTACTAGAATAATGTCTTTGGGCCATAAAGTTCTATTTCAATTAAGAAATTCGACCAAAAAATAATATTCTGCATTTTACTTTGTTCTGGTAGGACTATTTCTTTTACTTAGTCCAAAATAGAGATCACTTGCGAACATTTATCTGTAAATTATCTACGCTCGACCTATTATAACTTTCTTTATTGTTTTTTTTTAGTTATTTTAGAGTATCAAATGTTGAAATGCTTTGTTTTTAGATAAGCTTTTTGTATTTTTAAAGTATATTTAAAAAACAAATTAAATCATATTTTACATCGCAATTCCGGTTTTCCTTTTTATCACATTATCATAAAAAACAAAACCTGTACTCTGTAAATAATGTTAACTTAATCACAATATTGTTATAATCATGATGTTAGAAGGAATAATCGTTGTGTTTGCAAGACAGCCATCCAGAAGGACGGACATTTTGGGATCGATTGAGAAAGTTTTCTAACTAAAAGTTTATGCTCGATACGTCAAATATGATAGTGCAGGTTACAAAGATTTTAATTTAATTGCCTTTGTCTGTTGCTAAGTTTTTACTCCCTTCTGTACAGCTGTGTTTCAATTATAATTGTGCGAAAGTTTTGTTGTAGTTAAGTTGTAGTATGACGATTGCCTAGTCGTTCACAGTAAAAATAAACTTTATACACATAATAAAAGAGACACGAAATACGCCAACACACATGAATTACTGGAATACACTTGGGGCGTAAACCCTTTGCAACTTGAACAGTTTAATTAACTGGCAATTTAAGGTGATAATTGCAAATATACACAGTGGGTATTACACATATTAAGTGTTCAGATTTATAAACTTTCATTATTTTTTTATATGTATATATTTATCTATCAATATCAGCAACTAATAATAATAATGTCAATAGTCCTCAACTAAAACCTGGAAAAAAGACGCACAAAAATGTTGATAAACACTAGTCGGCATAAGTATTTTGACGAAATAAAATTCGTGCATTTTTACGTTTGATTTTAAAACGGCTTTGTTTAAAATTTTTGTTTATTTTTTCCATTTTGTTTATAATTTATACCAACTTAGAAATAAGCAAACAAATATTATTTCTTAGAAACTAAAAAAGATGTAAAAATAATCAAACGTTAAAATGCACGATTTTTATCTCGTCAAAATACTTATGCCGACTAGTGTATAGATATAAAAATGTAATACAGATTTAGCTCATTAAATTAATGAAAAGTGTATAACAAATATTCCAGGATGGCCTAAGAATTATATTATAAAAATAAGTTGATAAAAAAAAACCCGGAATTCAATTATAGACACACTTAGGAAAAAAAATGCTACAATAAGCAAATAAACTAAAATGTATAAGTAAACAAGGAAACAAAAGTTAATGATGATAAATTTAGTATTAATTACACAGCCCGACAAAATTAAAAAAAATTTTTGCTTCTTTGAATTTATCAACTGATTCTAGTTTATTTTGGTGCGCTGAATTCAAATCTGTAATCAGTTTGTCTCTATCAGCTCTAGTTTTCATGATATAGCTTTTTTATCCCCTTCACTTATGACCACCATTTATGACCGTCTGTTTGTTTTTTCAAAAAATTTTTTTCATCAAAATTTCTTATTTACAGTTATGGTAGTTGCCAAAAAAACATTTTTTCCGTAAAAAAAATTTTTTGTGTAATTGCTAGCTGATTAACGGGAATTTTATATGTACAATATTATTGAGAACGTAATTTTTTCTTGTTGCACTCCAATTGAACATCGGAAGTTAGTTGCTTGTAAGAAGTGTTTTATTGCAGTTGGCAAAGTTTATTAAAAAAGTGTTGATCTATGGCAACTACCATAACTGTAAACAAGAAATTTTGATGAAAAAAAATTTTTGAAAAAACAAACAGACGGTCATAAATGGAGGTCATAAGTGGAGGGTATAAAAAAGCTATATCATGAAAACTAGAGCTGATAGAGACAAACTGATTACAGATTTGAATTCAGCGCACCAAAATTAACTAGAATCAGTTGATAAATTCAAAGAAGCAAATTGAGTGTTGGCCTGTGTTATTTTTTGTCAAACATGCCTACTTAAATTTAATTCGATAACACATATCATTTCATACAGAACATCTACTATAGAATTAATTTAAACATGAAATAGTCGTTGATAAATTTAAAATAAATTAAGTAAATGTTGCATTTGTTACTTATCGGCATATTTCATTAAATTCATTTATTTTAATTAATTTGTAATTGAAACCACAAAGCCGTATACGTACTATAAAAGTTCTTATAACTCATAAGTGTCAATTAAAATGTGTCACATATCGAAGGTGGCAAAAATCAATTAAACTCAATAACGAAACAAAAAAATGTTAATTGGCAGAGTTGTATAACTGTAAATCAACTTAAAAAATTTTATTAAATGAAACGAAAAATATCAAATATTATTTGATTTATTTGATTTTATTATAGCAAAAATGATTACTTTATCTTTTGTAGGCCAACATTTTATTCGTTATATTTAAAAAAAAAAATTACAATTAAATCCCATATTTTTAAAAGATTTCTTATGCCCAATTTTCAGGATAGTATTTTAATCTGTATTAATTTAATTTTCATATAAACTTAAAACGCATTTAAATACAGATTGATTTTTTAAATTTTATTCGAAAAGTCTTACTTAATTAAGATAAGAGTATGGTAGCACTACTAAATAAAAAAAAAAAAAAATAAACGAAAATATAAACAAGTAAGAAAGTATAGTCGGTCAAGCCCGACCATATGATACCCTACACCACAGTATTTAAAAACACATCATGCTTATGTGTCCATATAAATATGGATTTATCTATATTAATAAACTTCATTAAAATCGGTTTGAAAGTTTGTGAGAGGCAGAAATTGCCCCCTACCTGCCCTTGTGGTACTATTTTTGAAAAACTGTATAGCTTATGTGTCCATATAGATATGGATCTATCTATGTTTTAAACTTCATTAAAATCGGTTTGAGAGGCAAAAATTGCCCCTTTCTCCCCTTGTGGTCCTATTTATTTTTTTTAACTGTACAGCTTATGTGTCCATATAGATATGGGTCTATCTCTGTTTTAAATTTCATTAAAATCGGTTTGATAGTTTCTGAGAGGAAGAAATTTCCCCCTATCTTCCCTCGTGGTCACACGATTCGGCCCATTTTCAATTGCCTTGGTCCTTGTGCAAATTACAATCTATTTCCCAAATTTTATTAAATTATCTCCAAAATTGCGACCTGTACTTTGCGCACAAGGTTACATGGACAGCCAGCCAACCAGCCGGACGGACATCGTTTGATCAACTCAGAAACTGATTCTGAGTCGATCGGTCTAGGACCAATATTTTAAGGCGTTACACACATGAGCACAAATGCATAATACCCTCTCCACTATTGTGGTGTGTGTATAAAAAGTGTATTTATTTACAAGGTGGTGTCAAAAAACAGCTGGTATATATGTTATTGCTCTGCCTGAGTTCTCAGTTTTGGGGATTTATCCCCAAATTGGGAATTTTATTTTGTAAATGGAGATGCAAATTTCGTGAAAATTTTTTTTGGGATATATCACTTTTTTCGCTGGGGGTTTTTGGGGATAATATACTATTTAGATACGACATTTGTGCAATGGCAATACCGGTTTGGTCACGACGCTGGTACAAATAAAAGTCTTTTTGGTCGAAACCTTTTCAAGAGGTTGCTGAAATAATTTTAAATATGCTTTCTGTACCCACCTGTAACGCTTGTTTCTATAATAAATATAATGAAGACCAAAATTCGCAACATAATGCAGTATGAGTTATTAGAAGCACTTCTTAGAATAAATACACACTTTTAAAATAATGCAGTTTGCTTTGACAAATTTATTCTATCCTCCCAAATGCTAACACTTTTTAATACAAACAACTTTTAAAGCAAAATTGCATTGGCTGATGAACCAGAAGTTTTTGAAATGAAAAAAAGTGATGTATAATTATTTTTCTTGTGCGACTAAGTCATTAGGACAGACCTCAAGTTCTTTCAACCTATCAGATCTCAAATTGCACTCATTGACAAAAATTAACATTTAATTTGTCACATGCACTTCTTTGGTCTTTTTTACTTTATTTTGACTTTCTAAGGTGGACAACAGAGGTAGAAAAAATTTGACACCCATTCTTATTTTTTGACAGTAATTTTATATATCATACAAAATACTGATACTTTACATTTAATTATACTTGATAATATGTTTTTTAAAACTAAAAGCTATGATTTTGCATTTGACCTGAGGCTGGTCTATTGCAAGTGTCCTACAATAACCTGCCAAAATTTGAGGACTCCATTTGCCCTGGTATCGTGTGTCCATGCTGGAAATATCCTGATGGAAACTTTCGCCGTGTTCGTCGCTAACGGAGGAGGGAGTGTAGAAAGTGTATCTTGAGTGACATATTACAAAATGCTTGATACGTCGAAAGTAGTTCTCCTACCAGATCTTTGTAGTTACTAGCTTTGTGGTTGCCCAAAAAATTTCCTGCGACATTTTTAAAACTTTTCCAAGCAGATTTCTCTAACAAATTTTACTTTTCTTCGAATATGTTATCCTTTAACAATTTCTTGATCTAAGGCCCGACGAAAATTCCTTCCTTTATTTTTGCGTCACTAACTTAAGAAAACTTTTCTCTCAAGTACGTAAAACCTGAGTCGTTGCGATCCATGTCTTTGACAAATTTTTTTTTCAAACCTAGTTTAATATGCAGTGGCGGTAAAAGTATTTTAAACTCAAAATATTACAGTTTTTTAAATGAAAACTTGATGCAATTAAACCGTACGTACAGTAGTATTAACGGAAAATAAGGTAAGACCATACGTGGGTGTCACAACAAATCTGGGCCTGACAGAAACAAACTGGTTTGTGTTTTGCAATGAGGGTATATAAAGGGTGGTTTTTTATGAATTAAGTTTTTCGGGCTGGCAGCAGTGGTTGGTAATTGTGTCCAAACTTAATCTGTGAAAGTAAAAAGTGCTTAGTATACTCTGCCATTTCATAGTGGAGAAACTCACAAACGAGCAACGACTGCAAATCATTAAAATTTATTATCAAAATTCAGTTCGATGGAAATCCACTGTTTTATCGAAAAATTGTGTTCAGCGATGAGGCTCATTTCTGGCTAAATGGATACGTAAACAAGCAAAACTGTCGCATCTGGGGTGAAGAACAGCCACATGCCGTACAAGAGTTACCGATGCACCCCGAAAAACAACAGTTTGTTGTGGCTTATGGGCTGGTGGCATCATCGGTCCATTTTTCTTCAAAGACGACCGTGGAAAAAACGTTACCGTCAAAGGCGAGCGATATCGCGACTTTTTTTTGCCCCAATTGGCTTAGTTGGACTTGGTTGATATGCGGTTTCAACAAGACGTTGCCACATGCCACACAGCTCGCGAAACAATGAACATATTGAAGGATAGATTTGGCAAGCAGTTTATCTCTCGAAATGGCCCTGTGAGTTGGCCGCCAAGATCATGTGACGCCTCTTGACTATTTCTTGTGGGGTTTTGTGAAGTCGTTGGTATATGTGGCAATCCAAACAAGATTGAAGCCTTAGAGTATAACATAAGACGTGTTATTCATGGAATACAGGCCGAAATGCTCGAAAAAATGGTGCCAAATTGGACCTTACGAATGAACCATTTGAACCGGAGCCGCGGGCAACATTTTTATGAAGTTATTTTTAAAAAGAAAATGGCAAATACCAATTTATCGATTCCAATAAAAATTTTGAATATATGATGCAAATTTGAGTGTTTCATTAGATTTTTGAAAAAACTGCGCTTTAAAAATCACCCATTAGTAAAGTAGCATACAGAATCCGTGTGGCAAAAACCTTGTTGATCAGTGTTATAAGAATAATAAATAACTATTAATTACGAGTTCCTATAAAACAGAACATACAGCCTTGTCTACAAGTAAAAGCCATACTACCAACCTCGAGGAAAACTACAGATGGTAGATATATTTCTAGGTCTTAACGTAAGATAGAATGCACATAATGCTTACAGAACCTAAAGAGTTTTTCTATAAATCAACAAGGCGTATATAAAAGACCACCATATCTTTCAGTATAGATATTAGACATCCGCCAACTGTGTTTATTTTCATAACATATATTCCGTTGGTCGATTAGGTAAAGAAGGCGGTGCGAAATCAGGGGTAAATGGAGGGTCAAGTTGAGTAGTAGGGTTACCAAAGTAGGAAATGTAGCCTCTACAAAACAATGTTATATATTTACAATTTAGTATAGCAAGAATAGCGCACTGGTTTTACAACCAATGGGATTTACATCCAACTAATCCAGGCTGATATTAACATCCAGACTGAAACGAATGTAGAGCACTGAGTAAAAGCTAAGCTGTGGATATTTGTGAGGTTTACACCCAGAAATCCGATGGTAATAGTGAAGTCTTGGATTATAGTCAAGGTAAACGAAGGTTAGGAGTTAGAGGACAGAAGTGGGAGGGCACTGGATCTGGTTACAAGAAGAGCTTTACGATTTGGCAGAAGTTTCCAAGAAAGAGCTGTGAAAACAAGTGTGTAAGGAAATCAAAGAAAAATAGAGCAATTAAACCAAATTTATAACAAGCGTGTTTTTTACACAAATTTATGCAAAGGACCCTGAGCGCGACTGATTTGCACCCCATCATCAAACCCGGAGTAATCGGAAGCTCATTAAAATACTTATAAACATTTTGTACTTAGTGTTATTCTATAATACATCGTATACTACTGCTGTCACTAAAACTCTAACTAAGTTGAACACTACGATTTTTACTACATCTTATACTTTAGCTTACAGAAAGTCTTAAACTGCGTAAAAAGCTAAGTTTTATACTACATCTCTTAAAGTAATATAAAACTTTATTTCCAACTTAAAAGGTGCATTTTTCAATATAATAGCGTAACATATAAATTTATTAGCACTGATATTTTACATTTTCAAAACAAATTATTTTCTATCAATTCTATTTATTTTCACTTGAAAAAAAAAATTAGTTTTTTTTCTTTGATTTTGTTTTACAAACTACTATTAATATTTATCCTGTAATATTTTGTACAGCTCATCATGACTGCAACCAGACCGCATTCAAGTACACACTTGAACCTTAACAAGCACTTCCAGCACCAGTTTCATAGCCACAATACTGTATTCATACTCTTAAACAGTTATAAAATGCTTACGCCCGTAATGGTAATAATATAAGTTCCCATTCACATTTAGACTGAGTAGAGGAATACAACCAAGAAAAACGTATGCACGAGCAAACTACCGAGGGTTAATTTCCGTTTTGTCATTTTGTTTTATTTCCCTTTTGCCGTCCACTTTCTGCCTTTTCTTATACAAATTTTGCGTTGCTGTTTTTACTGCTGCTCCAGTTGTGTTTTATTTGTGTTTTAGTATTTTATTTTTTCATTTATCAGTATTTCTCCGCCTTTCCTTTACTACAGGCCACTGCATGTTCCTGTACCATTTGTGATGTGAGTGGGGTAGTTTCACACTTGCTTCTTTATTGTTCGCTCTACTTCCCGCCAGCCAAAATAAAAATTAAAGCGCTGTTTTGAATATTTTGTATTTTATTTCGTTTGTAGGTGATATTTTGTTTTAGTTTTTGTAAAATTTCTATTTTATTATGTTCCGTTTGAATGCACGGCATCCGATGTTACGTACAAGATGCACAAATTTAAAATGTTAGTACTCCCAAAGCAAGCAACATATACATTTGAAACGCTTTTGGAAGAGCACTGAGAAAATAAGTTATAGATTCTGAGACTTAGTTAAAGTTGAATTGAACCTGAAAACATTTTTTGTATTAAAAAAAGTGGTTTGCAATCGTTTGCCTGTGGTTAAGGACTCCGTTATATAAAGTATAAGGCGATGGGATTTTTAAGAATTCCTTATCTGTAGTTACGATTTTTTATGCTTTGAATTATAGACTACTAAAGCTCTAGTCGTTTTCTATGGCATTATTTCAGTAATTTTCTTTAGTGTTCAACTGTAAGAGTTTAAGTGATATTGAATTCATACAACGCTTATAGCATAGAGTATAATACTGCAGTATAAGATCGTTCTTATGATAGAAGAAGACATGTGCTCTAGTAGTTTATAGTACAAAGCTACTATTTTTGTACTTTTAGACTTTACAGCTTTTGATCTGTGGAAAAAAGTATATGATCTGTAGTATAAGACATCAAGACGTATAGTATATTTGAGACTTCGAAACTTTGTTGTCTGAAAGACCTTGTTGTCTCCAGCATAAGAGTATGTGTTCTCTTATGTACAACTTTGTTATCTGTAGTATAAGACTTGCTAATCTCTAATATATTTTATAAGACTTTGTTCACAACAGTATTAAACTTCGTGCTAAGCAAGTTAGTAAGCCTGGATTTTTGCCTGGTGAAAATTCGAAATTTGAGGAAACTTATTTTAAGATATTTGAATGCCTTAAACAATTTCTTAAAAATATCTCTTAAAAGTTTCAATATTTTAATTTTGAACTCTGTGGCCCGCTCTATTACCTTTATATGTTTAAGAGCTTAAGAGGATTTTGACCTGTGAGAAAACTTCAGTTTGTGTTTCAAACATATTTTTTTTACACTTTCAAAAAGGGAAAGTGCTTCATAAAATCGGTAGTCAATTTTTTGAAACATAACGGGAATTTCCAATGAGTATCTTAAAAATATGTTTGAGAAGGAGGATAGAGCGAGTAGAGCCTGTGGACATGCACCACTTCAGAACGAACGAAAGTTATTGATTAAAATAACTCTTGTTCTGCATAACTCATATGCAGCGAAAAATACAAATAATTGTTTTATGATAACATTACCATATTGGCATTTTGAAAATAAAATTAAATTTGGCACTAAGTATTAAATTTGTACGCGCAAAAAAGACCACAAGCTTGCCAACAGTAAGAAATTAAAAATGAACCGTCGCTAACTTAACACATATTTAAAACCGCTATTGTGAACTCCCTAATTAAAAATTTTAGTACCATGTTACTAAATTGTTTAGAATTTAATTTTTTTTTTTTATCTTATCCTTGACCTTACCGAGAAAAAAATATTTCACCAATTAAAGCATTAATCAAAAATAATATCAGTTTTAATTAAAAATTTAATCAAGTGAATAAAACGTTTAATCAAGTGAATTAAACTTTTAATCAAGTGAATTAAACTTTAAATCAAGTTTAATTGATACTATTGATTTGTTTACAGGTGCAAATGAGTAGTATCTTTTTAACGTTTTATTCACATGATTAAACGTTTAATTCACTTGATTAAACGTTTGATTCACTTGATTAAACTTTTAATTAAAACAGATTTTATTTTTTATTAACCGTTAAGCAAACACCAAAATGATTTTACATAAACGAGCCCAAGGGCCTGGCTGGGACTTCTTGTATTTTGTATGGAGCACAAAAAGCTCCTATAGCAGAAACATTTTGTTGTAAAACAGAATAATTTTTTAAAAAAAAAGTAAAATAAGGATTCTTATGTGTTTCGTATGCTTTTTAATACGTTTCGTTATATGTTATTTGGCCAATTGCCACGCCCACGGTGTTTAAACTTACAAGTTTTTTTCAATTTATTGTAAAAAACATTTTGATGGAAAATACATAAAGTTTCGTTCAAATTTATTTAATAATTATATGAAAAAACCTGAAAAAAGCCAAAAAATGCCTGGCCAGGCCCAGGTATACCCTTAAGGGTTTATGCTTTTATTGGTGAAAATTTTATTCTATGTAGATATAATGAGGTGTAAGTTAGTCTTTTGTCGAAAAATTTTCAAGGTATATTAAAAAAAAACATATACAAAAATCTACATAAGACACAAATTTAAGTCATTTATTTAAAGTTTTTTGAAGAATTTTAAGATTTGCAGACTTTTTAATCAGTTTTACGGATGCTTAACACCCAATTTATTACAAACTTTTTTTTTATGTGTACTGTAAGTATGTCGCCGGCATTGTTCGGGCTTGTAACGTTAATAGAAAAAAGTGGTTTAAGAGTAAGGGTTTGTAATTTTATAAAAACTCTTATGGCGAGCTTAAAAGGATATATATTTATTCTCTTTTTTTCTCTCATGCCCTTTTGTGATTTTTTTTATTTTTTTTATTTATATTACAGATTTCGTCCGATGGTTTCACCTGCTTTTTTCCGTATCTCCTCTAACCTCTTTGAAAATAAACTGCAAACGACTTGCAATCACTGGTTATAAAACAATTGCAATTTTATTACATTGACTCTAGTTCGTGTGTGTTAAACTAAACCCATAAAATATGTGGAATTCAAAATCTAAAATACAATATAGAAAAAGAAAGAAAACTCAATCTAAATGAAAATAATAAAATAGAAAACCACAGACTTAGAAAAAGAAAAGTTGTTTAAATTACTTAGTACTTCTATAAAGTTAGACAAAGTAACTAAAGGAATAACTTAATCAATGGATAAACGAATGAATAAGTGGCCAAATGTGTGTGTGTGTGATACATCTACTTAATTGCAAAAATAAAAAATATTTTCAGTAAATTCACTTACTTTTGGCAAAAAAAAAAAAAAAAAAAAAAACACGAAAATGCTCTCACATCATCATGACTTTGCTTTAAATGTGTTTTCTTTAAATTTCAAACAAAATCTTTTTCATTTACTCAGCATCTTAATTACACTTTCAGTTTCTATAAAATATCAAATTTCTTTTAGATTTCTTCATAAAATTCTACAGAATTGAGTACATTCGTTTTATTTACAAATTACTTTTTATAAGGAAGAGTGTGGGCATGCGTGCACTCGTGTTTATAATTGGTAAATCGAAATGATGATTAATCACAATCCGTCTAAGGAAACGCCAGTCTCACTATTGTGCCCAACTTCCGTAGATTAAAACAGCCTTATGAGTTGAAAGAGGCTCTTTTTCTTTGGATATTTGAAAAAAAGGAGGTTTTAGCAGTTTTTAAAGAAAAATTTAAGATAAAAGTATCTAAACAAATGATAAACAAATTTTTTAAAATATAAAAAAATGCATCTGTCAAAAGTGTAGAATCATTGCAAAATTGCATTGACATCTTACACAGCAAACGTGTATCGAACGCGTAAAGTAAGAATACTCTCCACTTTTGCATAAATCCATGCCTCTTGAAAAAAGCCAAGAAAGTTTAGAACACACAGAACGAGTTGTGTGGACCTCCAGCTTAAGAATTAAAATAAAAAATGCATCAAAAACCATTTAAGAGTTTGATGTTATAAATATATATATACTGCTTCCCAGCCGAGTCCTGTTTTGCTTCTATAAATAACTGCCTTTCTCTATAGAAAAAGGCATACAATACTTGAGTTTTAAAAGGCAGTGCTAAATACCTGCAGATAATCGCTGTTTGTTTTTTTTTAAAGCACAGTTTCTTCTGCTTCACTGAAACAGTGAAATCATTTTTTTCTTTTGATAAAACATATAAACTTTAAACCAATTATCGCAACAATTAAATATAATTGTATATAAAAGTATAACCACCTAATTCATAAAAAGTATTTTAGATTTATAAAAAGTTTTTGAAATGCTTGTATAACAACTTTTCATATAGTTAATTTTGTTCTCTTAATTTCTTCAAGTAAATCATGTCAGTTTTGAAAGCGTCAAAAAGCCTATTTCAGACCTCTGAAGAAGAGCTCCTACGTGAGGAATTTCAAACATAAATCATGTTATATTTCATAAGAAGTGTAAACGCTGCACTACAAATTTTTCCTTACACTACTGCTAACAAGAAAGCATATTTTTTTTAATAGACATTTTTTATTCTGTTTTGATTTAATGCTCTGCTTCTTAATTTGTTCATTTCTTTAAGTTGAAATGCAAAAAAACAAGTATTGAAAATTAAATTGTTTGTTCAAAAAGCTCTAAAAAAAGTAACAAAGCGCCGATTCCTATATCTGTGGTTTTCACGAATAATCGCGTAAGTCGGTTTTTACCGAAATTGAGATAATGATGTCAAAGTGCTACATTTTGCATTAGGTTTTTATAAGTATTAAGCTTTTTAGAATATAATGTAGTATTATTAATTTGTTTTTGCTAAAAACAACTTAAGTTAACTGTTTAATGAAATATTTTGCTATTATAACGATTTATGTCGACATACATCGCCAAAAATTGTAAAATTGCTGAAAATGTTTCCAAATAAAAAGCATATGTGATGTTATGTTGTTATTCGTGCAAAAAATATGAAAGTATTTTTTGAAAATTTTTCTATTAATAACAACTTATATGTACATGTGCGTTTATTGTTGACTTCTTTAGTTGCAACAACAGCAGATGAGCGGTTGTTTGTAATTTTAAGTTCATACGTTGTGCTATAAGTATCAAAATCTCTGAATATGTCGCCAACTTGTGTGCTAAAAATAACAACGTAAGTCGTCATGTGTGATTAAAATGATAACATTTATTTTCACAAAAAAGAACTTATGTAAAAATATGATGTTGCACACACTTAATGAGTCAATCAAACATATGCATTTTTAATCCTTTTACAGATTGTGATCCTGTGAGGATTTTTTCATGAAAACTATGAAAAGCATATACAGAAGCCGCAATTGAAAAAAATGATTGTTTTTGCTCTCCTGAAAAGTTTGGTTTTATAACTTACGCGATTATTCGTGAAAACCACAGATATATCGCCAAACTTGTTACATCCCTAGTTCGTATCTACTTTGAATTAAAAAAAAAATAATGTAATTTATTTAAAAGAAATAAAGATCTATGCAAGTACAATTTTCGATATTTTTTACGAAAATAGTTTCCATAACTTAGCAAGTACTTTGGTAATAGTTTTTGGGCTCTAATTTTTGGCTTCAAAAACCGAATTTAAACCTTAAACGCACTTAGAGGAAAAATCACACAAAATTGCTAAAATAGTTTATAACAAGTTAATTTTTAAATGCACTTGTGACCAATTTGATTCATAGTTTTAGTCGAAGGTTTAATTTTTCGAATATATGGAAACTTTTCTTAAACATACAAATAAATATCTGTTAAAATTTTTGAAAAAAAAAATAACAAATAAAATAATCTACCCATTAAACAAATAAAACAAGATCGTTCAGAAGAACTGGTCTCTTAAACCATTTAAGAGTAAATTAGCACTTACTTCTAATGAAAAAATTAGTTAAAATATAACATTAGTTTGTCAAGCTAAAATTATCAATTTTTTGATTTTTTTTTAATCCCTCAAATAGCACCCATTGGTTGATTAAGACTATTTATTATTTTTTCAATTACATTTATAATTTTTAAAAGAGATGCATATTTTTCTCTTTTTTTACTGCCGAAATACCAAGGCGTATACTTAATTTCACCTTACATGTTAAATATTACTCATACTCATCTATATATATAAAAGAGACGTGTTTGTTTGTAATCGCTAAACTCAAAAACTACTGCACCGACTTTGACCAAAATTTGTGTGTTTGATGTATGAGGTATGAGGAGTGTTTCTGTGGAGTTTCGTATTTATCCGATACATGGCACCACGTTTTTATATTTTTGTCATTTTCGTCGTAATCGCTAAACATAATGTTTTAAAATTTAGATGCATGGTATGTCATTAAATCTTTATCAATCTACATTTATCAATTCAGCGGTAATTCACTAAAATACGCTAAAATCACCAAAATGAAAAAAAAATGTACATATATGGTTTAATAGCCAGTTTTATTCCAAACATTTATGTTAATTTTAGTTTACAAAAGTCTATTTTCACTTCCATAAATATTTTTCAAATACGCGGTTAGGGTATCCAATAATTTCAAGCAAACATGAAGAATCTAATAGCATTTGCTGGTAGTAAAACATTTATTATTTTATTTTTTTTTTATTGTTTTGAAAATCAATTAAACACGTTCATATTTTATAAAACTTTAAATCTTTACTAAGCTAGTTTAAATATAAACTTTAATACATAAATGAAATATTTAAATAATTGTATGCACAGAAAAATTTACAATTATTAGACACCAGCAGAATGTAATGCATTTTCTGGCCCGCTACGGCCTTCGTCAGCATTCTTTGTGTCACACTGGATAGTGATACTTTATAAATTGAATGTATTTAACTCAACTATTTTAACAAATAGAAACTGGGAATTATTTCCTTTCGTAGGTTACTTTATACAATATACTTCATTGCTATCCAAAGGATAGCGTAGGTAAAATGTAACAAGAAGATACAATATAATGGTCTGGTAGTGTATAAAGTCATTCCTGAAAAATTGAAGGAATAAGACTATTACAAAAAAAGCTTTATAAAATACAAAACTGAAATTTAACTCATAGAATAAATTCGAAAAATAAAAAAATGTTGAATATTTAAATAATACTTAGATTGTCATTCCGTATGAAACTCTTTAATAATTCATCCAAGCCCCCATAATGTTCATATGTAGGCTGACTTCCAAAACGTCAATTGCTTTGTATTAGAGCAAAGTATAATGTTTCATAACGCCGCAGTACAATATATATACAATGCAAACCCTTCCAAAACGTCACCGCTAAGTATTAGTAACGCATCAAAAAAGCAATCAGAGCATCGGTTTTAAAGTTGATGCTTTGTGACATTTAACATTTAAATTGCAAGCAATACAGATTTATTTTAAAAGTATTATTCATTGCATCACTTACATTTCAAAACGTTTTAATAAACAAAACACATATTTTTTCGGTACTTTGTACATGTACATGGTTAAAATACAGTAGTAAAATTGTGTACGAACTTTGTATTAGTACGTTTTGGAAGTCAGCCGTATATTCTGGCTCCTTAAGTAATTCAACTGCGATTTAGCAATGTCCATCTGTCTGACCGTATGTTCAAAACACCCTCATTTTCGAACTACACAATTATTTCTAGGCCGGATTTAAGTCCAGCAAAAAAGGTTAGATAGGATAAGAGTTATGGATTCCAATAAGGAGCAACCATCCTAAAAAAATTGATAAATTTGTAACACAAATGATGCACAGACAGATATAAGATTTTGCATAAATTCGTTTTGTATGGCAAGAAAACATACTCCGATGTTTCGTAAACATCGGTGCATAATTTACCTTAAACCCCCTCAAGAGCTTAAACTAGAACTAAACCTAAAACTAAAAACTACACACTAAAAGCTATTATATTAAAATTAAGTGTGTTACAGTTTGATAAGACAGAAATTACAATGCTAGATTTCATGAAGATCGGTTTATAATTTAACATAGGCCAAATATAGGGTCAACTCTAGGAAAATACTTAAGTAAGTCTAAACTCGTAAGGAATGCAGCTATTGTAGCAAAATTTGGTCTGTCATAGTTTTATAAGGTAAAGTTTGGTAAGTTCCAGTTTTATATGACTTTTATAAGAATTTCGTCAAGATCAATAATTTACCACAGATCTCATATAAAACCCACTCTGGAAAACCAATTAAATACGCCTAAAAATGTAGCATATGGGCTAATCCTGCGTGACGAACGCTACATTCGTACGCGTTCTCTGATTGATATATAAACATTTTTTGGTCTTTCAAAAGAGATAGCTTCAACTTATGTATAGTATTTAGTGGCATTAATATGTACTTACGAATAGCATATATCATAATTTCTTAGCAAGTATTTGTTGCGAAATAATCTATCACAAAGTTTTGTGACGCACGCTACAAAAAGTGGAAGTAACTTCAAAGTTTGAAGTGTGTTTTTTAATTTTTGGCGAATTTTGCATCACAAGGAATACAAATTCTAATTCCTAAAACAAAGATGACTATAAAAGAATTCTAAATGCACTTATTTGCAGCCAAAAAATGTTGTTATTTTCTCACAAAAGCCGTGAACCCTTTGTGACGCACGCTACATAACGCACGCTACAGTTTTTCCAGTAGTATTTTATTTTTATATTTTATTTATTTTAACAAAACAAATTATATTTTAATGAATTGCATTTCTTAAACTAATTTCTTAACTAATGAATATCAACTTTTGTTTTAACGAAATTTATATTTTGATGAGTCTGCTGTAAGTGCTATTTTAAGCACAAAAATCACCTAAAATAATGCTAAATTCACGTATAACATTAATAAATCAGGGGTGGGGTAGTATTTGGTAAAAATTATTGTATTAATGATCATCAAAATACATATTTTTTAATATAAAAATGAAATTAAACATCTAGTTTTATATTCCATAAAAAAAAATTCATTTGAAAAATTTTTGGTTGGTGGACTGTTTCTGGGATTTGCCCATATATAGATATTGTGGTAAAATTTAGTCCGATTTAACATTATATGGCAAGAAATAACAACATGCAATTTTTTGAGTTTTTATAAAGATACCGAGACTACTTTTGAAATATTCTGACTGTTGATGGAGGGTATCAAAGATTCGGCACAGTCAAATATACACTCCAATTTATATATATATTTTTTTTATAAAAAAAACCATAAATAACTGTAAATATTATTGCCATTTTTATAAGAACAATATGGAAATTATAAATCGTTAGAAAAAATGCAAAAAGACATCACTAACAAAAATTCAAAATCGAGTTCTTGATTGATTATTATGAATGCCATTAAACTACATGTCTTGACAAAATTTTACACTTCTGCAATAAAAAATCACTTATTTATTAACAAAAAACAAAGGGTCGTAACAACAAGTCCTTTTATTTTTATATGCAAAACAGCTTAATTACACATTTTTTTTTTGTAACAAAAAAAAGTGAAATGGGGTTCTTTGAAAATTGATGGAAGAATTCCATGGATGACTAATGCATGTTTATCTTTACAGTTTATAGTTTTATTTATTAAAGTTTTTTGCATTTTTTGCCGTTTTGCATTTTAGCTAACGAAATAAATATGGACATTTCTATTTGTTATTTAAGAAGTTTATTACTCTTAAGAATTTTTAATCTTTTTTATTTTAAGTTCACAATGACAACATCCCAGACAACCCTCGCACATTGTTTACGCTTGTAATCGAAGAAAAAAAGAACATAAGAAACAACAAATCAGCATTACACTCATACTCCAACAAAAATAAAAATGGATCGTCAAACCCTTCAGCTAAAAAGCGGCCTAATTTGCAATGTGTGGCATATTAGTACAGACAATACATTAATCACACAACATTCAATGATGGTTTAAAAAGATAAAAAATCTAATAAATCAATTGGAAGTTAAAAATTTACAACCACAATAGTAAGACCATAAAATGAAACAAAAAAATAAACAAAAAAATTAAAGAAAAACAAACAAAAAAGCAAAAAGGTGATACAAAAGTTTTTGCTAAAATTAAATATAGAACAGGCACTGCCTATGTCTCTCCCTCTCTCTCTCTCTCTCTCTGACTCAAATAGTTGCAAAGAAGAAACAGCAGGCATGAAACACTAAAGTCTACCTTCAATAGCCAAAAATCTAAATTCAAAAAAAAATGTTTTTCTATTTTTTGCTTTTTATAGCCACACCACAACAGTAGAGAGGGTATTATGCATTAGTGCTGATGTGTGTAACACCTTGAAATATTTGTCCTAGACCCACCTTAAAGTATACCGATCGACTCAGAATTACTTTCTGAGTTGATCAAACGATGTCCGTCCGGCTGGCTGGCTGGCTGTCCATATAACCTTGTGCGCAAAGTAGAGGTCGCAATTTTGGTGATAACTTAAAAAAATTTGGCACGTAGTTTCTTATTGGCACAAGGATCAAGCCTATTGAAAATGGTCCGGATCGTAGTGCCACGAGGGGAGATAGAGTGCAATTTCTGCCTCTCGGAAACTATCAAGCGGATTTTAATGAAATTTTAAACATAGATAGATCCATATAACCATACACACTCGAAAATTTGTTTTTAAATACTGTGGCGCAGGGTATCATATGGTCGGGCTTGACCGACTATACTTTCTTTCTTGTTTTTGAGAGAAATAAAGAAAAATTACAATAATTTAATTGAAAAAAAGAACTGAACTTAAAATCTCTTTTATTGTTGTATTTATGTCTTATAATCTGCGGCATATATTTTATCACCAACTCTTCAATCTTTCCGTTTTTTCACGAGTTGCTTTTGAAATAAATAACAAGTTTATTTCTGGTACAGACTTACACAGGGTTATAACAAAAATCTCACCTTAATCACACAATTTTGCAATGACAGTGTAAATCTCTAGCTCTAGCGCATACACGCAGAGAAAAAACATGGTTGAAGTATGGTTAAAAAAAACATATTATGGTCCCTGCAATTACAACAAAAACACTTTTGTTTTTTTTAACAAAACTTGATAATATTTTGTTTCTATTTAAAAATAAAGTGTTTACCTGTTTACCTCCCTTAAAACTTCAAATATGGTTGAATTTAACAATATAATGTTTAAATAAAATAAAGCTACAACTATACACTTAAACATATTTTGGTTACCTTAACCATATTATTATCAAGGCAACCATATTATGGTTAAATTCATCTATCCAAAAGCCATAACCATATTATGGTTGCCTCCAAACATGTTATCGTTAATATTTAATAACAATAATATGTTCGAAATTATAATATTTTAAAACATTGTATGTTTAATTTTAAATTTAAAATAGAATGTTTAAAAAGCAAAAACATTCTGTTCGTTTGTATTTACTTGGTTTGCTTAAAATTCTCATTCATTTTATTTAAATTATTGATTAAAATACATAAATTTACGAAGAATAAGCTAGTAGAACAAACAAAAATGATATTGAAGGTCGTCACAGGCTGGAATATGAATCATAGGGAATTTTTTATAAAAGTGGAATATAACGAACATAAATAAGGAATAAAAAATTATTTAAATTATAATTTGACAATTAACAAACAAATTGAAAAAAATGGATGAAATAAATAACCATAATATGATTAACATTGAGTATATTATAGTTAATTCTGAGAATAATATGGTTATTTTTGTCCAAATTCTGGGAATTTTTGACCATATTATGGTTGATTTCGGGAAAATTTCTGTTAATTAAAACCACACTATGGTCATATTTAAACAAAATGTGGTTACCTGGAAACATAAACATTCAGCCCAATTATGAATAAAAATTCCAAGGGAGTTTTCTCCCTTCTCCCATTTTTCCTATGTTAATTCTATTGCAAAAATGGGAGAAGGGAGAAAACTCCCGGGGAATTTTTATTCATAATTGGGCTGATTATTTAAAGCCAACTATAGAATGTTGCTCTTAGAATATGGTTACCTTCAAACCATATTATTTTTCTACGTGTACATTCATACAAACATACCTTAATAAGCACAATATGATTGTACTTTATTAAAACGTGTATTTTTTTTTTAATTAAAATAAAACTTACTATTACGAGTACATTCGTTGCTTCTGTCAACAATATATTGCATAAATCCTTTTCACGTTTTATTTTCGTTATTTTTTCCCCCGTTTTTTGAAGCTTAAATCTTATGTTGTTGCTGATGTTTCCTCGTGTTGTGAGCACTACTTTGCTGCACCAAACGGAATTAAAGTGTTTGAAAAATGTGTGAAATTTATGAAAATAATATTTTTTGTCATAAAGGAAAAGCACAATAAGAAGATTTTAGGAAAAACCAAACTGTGGAACAAAGTAAACTAATATTAAAAATCGTAAAGACTATTTTTAAAAAAATTAAATATTCTTTTTTTGTAAAAGGCCGTTTACACTTCAACGAAATCTAGAAATTACGAGATTTCGAGCAAAATCTAGTTGTTTTTGACTAGATTTCCCATACAAGACAAAATTTACTCTGTGACTAAA
Source organism: Pollenia griseotomentosa (assembly GCA_963931875.1). NCBI lineage: Eukaryota > Metazoa > Arthropoda > Insecta > Diptera > Polleniidae > Pollenia > Pollenia griseotomentosa. The sequence continues at coordinate 248,731,647 of OZ007560.1, forward strand.
TTTTTAAGAAATCAACTAAAAATCTAGTTATGCTTAGTAATGCAACTATGGTTTTTCCCAAATAGTACTAAAAAATACAAGAAAAAATTACATTCTAACCAAAAAAATAAAATATGGCGGCTTGTTAAAACTGTAAAATAAATCAAAAGTTTAAACGAAATAGTAATAAAATTTAAAAGATAAATAACATTTATAAAATAAATGAAGTTAATTAGAAATTAAAAGTGACGCAAATTTATAAACGCCTATTTTTGTATATCGTTAGCTTAAATGCAAAAAGGCTTAACTAACAAAAATATAGTTTTACAGAAAAAGCAAAAACTTTATAAAATGAAAACTATACACATGACAGAAAAACATCCATTCATAAGTCGTTCATGGAATTCTTAAGACAATTTTCAAAGAAAACCATTTCGTTATATTTCGTTAGATAAAAGTGTGTAATAACGTCGTTTTGCATTTATAAAAGAAACACATTTGTAGTTACGTCCCTTTGTTTTTTGTTAACAAAAGCGTAATTTTTGATCGCAGAAATGTAAAATATTGTCAATACATGTAGTTTAATGGCATCCATCCATAATAATCAATCAAAAATTCGATTTTGAATTTTTTGTTAGTTACGCCTAAAAACGTAGATTACGTCTTATAGTGGTCCGGACGAAACGACGAAACGTTTCGTGGAGTGTGGACTGTATATAGGGGTGGATTTGGCCTACAGCTCCAGAATACCAGCCAAGGATCCTTACCTATACCTTGGTATATTCCCCGAGAAGACGCCGATTGCGTTTCTGGGCTTATGGAGTGTATAGGGTAGTTTCGGGATTATGGCGCTAAAATATCCACCAAGTATCCAAACAACTTGGTGATATTATAAGGGTTCCAAAAAGAACCAGAAAAAGGCACAAATATTTAAACGAAAGAAAAGGACTTCTAACCATATAAAAACACTTTCATGTTTTTTCCAAAAACATTCTAAAATTTCCATTTATTTTTATAGGGTGTTTTTTTTACAGGTTTGTTTTTCGAATAGAGATAAAACTGGCATTTTGTGGTCAAATCTGGCAACTCTAATGTCATTTATGTTCAGTTTGGTTTGCCATTTCATCATGAACAGGTTGACAAAAGAACAACGCTTGGTGTATGGGCCGAAAATGAGATCGATCTCGATGCTGATTTTCATCGCAAAATTTTGTTCAGTGATGAGGCTCATTTTTGGTTGAATGGCTACGTCAATAAGCAAAATTGCCGCGTTTGGAGTGAAGAGAATCCACATGAGACCCTTGAGACGCCATTACATCCACAAAAACTGACTGTTTGGTGTGCTCTATGGGCTGGTGGAGTCATTGGGCCATACTTCTTCCGAAATAATGCTGGAGAGGCAGTTACCGTTAATGGAGACCGGTATAGAGCCATGATAACCGACTATTTTGTTCCCGAATTGGATGGCATGAATGTGGATGAGTTGTGGTTCCAACAAGACGGCGCTACATGCCACACAGCGCACGCCACAATCGATTTATTGAAGGAAACATTCGATGAGCGCATAATTTCGCGGAATGGACCTGTCAATTGGCCACCAAGATCGTGTGATTTGACACCATTGGAATATTTTCTTTGGGGATATGTGAAGTCGCTCGTCTACGCCAACAAACCAGAAACGTTAGGGGAATTGGAAGCCAACATTCGTGGCGTTATTGCCGACATACGGCCCCATATGCTCGAAAAAGTGGTTGAAAATTGGACCTGTAGAATTGGCTTTATTCGAGCCAGCCGCGGCGGCCACATGCCTGAAATCATATTTAAACATTAATGGCATAAAATTATCCTTCCAATAAAGCCAAATTGATGGTCATTAAAACGATTTTCTTGTGTTTTATTTCAATTCGAAGTTCTATACCACTGAAAAAAACACCCTATATTAACAAAATATTAAATTTGCACAATTGTTAATTAAGCAACCAAAGAGATTTTAATTTACTACTTTAATTAAAAAAACCGAGTACAAAACAAACACCCGTCCAATATGGCTTTCAAAAAACGATTGGTCTTAGAACAAATTTTAAGTTACAACAATAAAAAAAATACATACAAATTAAAGAAAAATTTAAAATATAATTCATGATGTTAGTGGCACCTCCCGTTGTCAATTTTTCTTAGGGCATATCATCATTCGAAATAGAAACCAGGGATGGGAAATCTGCTACCTTCGGTTCCGACGTGAACAACGCCTTTATGCATTTTAACTAACGATATGTATATTTGTATGTAGTACACAAAAAACTTTTTTTTAAATTTTATTTATAACAATATTACAATTTCACCTCAGCGCCAGATTGGGCATTGTTTGCAAAATTAAAACAAAAGTATTTGAATAAATTTATAACAAATTTTGCATGTATTTCAAACATACCAATTAACTTTATATCAGAAGCTCATCAATATGTTGAGATACAAAAATTTTTAAGTTAGATTTAAACTGCGATAGGCCGGAGGCTTGTTTAATATTATATGGCAAGTTTTTATTTTCTCTACAAGCAGAGTGTTCAACTCGTTGTTTAGTTGTTTCAGATTGGCAAAAGATTATTCTTAAATTATGACGATTTCTTGTATTAAAAGTATCCTGATTCCGTGTGAATTGTATGGTATGACGCTCAATAAAATTAAGACAATTAAACATGTACAGTAATAACTGGAACGTATAAAGCCCGTTATTGGCAAGACAGTGGGAAAAACGATTTCTTGTATTAAAAGTATCCTGATTCCGTGTGAATTGTAACTGGAACTTATAAAAAAAAACCTCCCTGTATAAAATAATAGTTGGAAACCGGCTAGGCAAATTAGCTACACCTTTTAATGCTTTATTTTGCATTTTCTGAAGCGATTTAAACTCAGCGTTTTTTTTTTAATCCATATATTAATGCAAGGTAATTACAATGGCTTTGAATCAAAGCCTGATAAATTAAAAATGTGGTATTTTTATCAAACTTGTTTCTTAACTTATACATTAAACCTAACGCAGGAGAAAGTTTTACCTTAAGATTCCTAATATGCTGATCCCACATAAGATTGCCCTGAAAACATGTACCCAAATATCCAACAGAAGAAACCTCCCGAACATTATTTCCGTCAACAAAAATACTAAAATCATTACTTAAACCAAAGTTTGGTTTAAATCTTATAAGCTTCGTCTTTGCAGGACTTAAAAATAGCTTATTTATACGAATAAATTCCGAAATGAATGAAGCATATTGTAATGTACACTGAAATTTATTGCTGAAGGGATAAGCTATTCCTATGCGCATTTCACTGGTTGTTTAGGCCAGATCGTCAGGAAACTTCATCCAAAGATTTTAGAAAAACTTAAGATATTAAACCGTAAAAACTGTTAAGCGAATAAGAATTACTTATAAGCAAAATTCTTACCTGTAACCATATCAAAGCTTTAACAATAAACAGTGAGTTTATCTTTTCTTACATTTTCTTTCTTACTAATATCATCAGCGTATATAAAAATTTTTCCTGTCAAATTTAAATTTTTTAAATCATTGATGTATTTTGAAAACAACAAAGGACCTAGAATACTTCCCTGATAAAATCCATGTACTAAATTACGCAGATTACTCTTCTTTCCCCTAACTTAAAAAAATTGTCTTGTATTTGTTAAGTTGCTTTCTAGAAGCAAAAATTCATTCCCATGAATTCCATAGTTTTTAAGCTTCTGCAACAATATTTCATGATCTACAAGATCAAACGCCTTCGTAAGGTCATAAAATATTCCCGCAACTGCACTATGACCTTCATCTAATCCCTTAGAAAAATAATTTTGCACATTTACAATAGCCTCCTCAGAGCCACAACCCTTTCGAAAGCCATATTGAAACTCATTTGATAAATTGTTTTCCATAAAATAATTGAAAATCTGTTTGTGCAATATACGTTCAAAGATTTGGTCAATAATGGGAAGTATCGAAATAGGACGATATTGTTCCACTATTGTTGCTTTACTTTCCTTGGGAATAGGGATTACTTTATGGATTTTCAAGATATTAGAGTATACTGATAAATCTACAATGGCATTAAATATACGCATTATATTTGGTGAAATACAATTCGAACAGTGTTAAAATACTTTGGGATAAATATTCTCATGACCGCAACTTTTTCCAGGTAAAAGACTTAAAATTATATCACTAACTTCGTCATTAGAGGTAAAGTTCAGATGAAATCGGTTATGAAGCGGTCTTAAAGTTCTTAACCCGTTTCAGAAATCGGAAGGTGATTGAACTATTTGCTGCTTTATTATGTTAACTGATTGTAGGAAATTTGAATTAAATACTTCAGCTTTACGGACATTGTTTTCTATTAATTTTCAATTTTTATCAGCAATAAAAATTTCCCTTTTTTCAACCCTCTCAAGAGTTTCATTTATAAATTTCCATGTTTGTTTAGGGTCACTATTTAAGTTTTCTAGGTTAGTGGCATAAAAGATATTCATCGAAATTATCAAAGCTGCTTTTATAACTTAACTGATTCTTTTTAAATTTGCCTAAAGTATATTATTGCGTTTCCTTCTTCTTTGTGTCAATAGACTGTTCTTAATAATAATTAATTTTTGCAAATTATCGTTTATCCAAGGAGCTATTTTGTCTTTATTATTTGTCCTTCTGCATGTTTCCGCAGTGGAACAGTCAACAGTACTTATAATTCTTTCAGTCAGTGTTTTGGTTATGAAAGCAAAATTTAGCTTATGTCAAAAAATTTTAATGTAAACGCACTAGATTACGAAGAAGATTTTAAATGAAATCTATAAGATTCCTGCCTAATGTAAATGGGCTATAAGAAGATTATTTGAATCATATTTTAGTACTAACTGTGTTATGGTAGTTTTTAGAAAGATTATTTAATAAAAAATATGCCTTAATGTATAAATATTCTTTTATGTGAAGTGTATCTTTTTTCGTTTAAAACACAATTACCTATTAAAGCGGCAAATCATGTAAGTATGTATTCGTTATGGGAAAAAGAAGTAAAAAAAAAATAAATAAAAAAAAATTACATGGGATTTTATGAAAAAAACTACCGGCAATCGTAATTTTTGGCTCACATCTCAGTCAATAATAAATGGACTGATCTAGTTGAATTTCAATATGTAGCAAACTTTTTAGAAAATATGCTTTATAACAACCTTGTTTCCATCACATTTGCGTTCTTCGGATCTCAACAGACACATGGACAGACAGTTAGACGAACATCGTTAAGTTCATTTTGCTACTCATTATGATACAAAAAATATATGGAGTTCCATAACAAAACGCCATTTTGCCATTTTTCGTTCCCTAAAGCCTAGTACTCTGTTAAAAATGTTGAGCAACATTGATTATTCCACACGAAAATTTTGGCATTTATCAATGTTACCAATCTTGCGAGTTTGTACAATTTGACGTTTTTATTCCTTCAAAGTATGCTACATTGTTTCGTGTATGTAAACAAACGCCACATGTATTTTGCTAAAATTATTTTTTTTTAATAAAAAATTAATAAAAAGTAAATATGGATAAAAAAACTGTTACCGATTGTGTTATTTTAATTTTTTATTTCTTTTTTAATATTAAGTTCATATTTTTTGGTTTTGCTTAAAATTCCACGTGAAATAAAGGCAGCTTACATTATTTCGCAGTTGTAAAAAAATGTTGCCAGAAACATTTCGGATCTTTTTCACAAAATAAACAGAGTACAACTCCATCAACATTATTTCGTAGATATTCCGCACAAGTTTTTTTCATATGCATTTTGACAGCATTTCACGTGAAATGTTGAACAGAGTACCAGGCTTAAATATAAAAATTTCAAAAAAATAAATTTATGTCTACCTCTTTTAGATCGCGAGATATATGGCTTACCGAGTTTACCCGTTTTTACCTATTTCTAACCCTCTAAGGATTGGAATTAAGGATTTTGCATTTACAAAAATTTTTTCTTGTTGTATCTTCAAGTAACGCGCACAAAACCACAATAATAAATTTCAAGTGTTTTTATCAAGAATAAAAACTGGGAATTAAGCACGAATAAAAAAATCTTTTAATTAAATTTTGTATTCCCAAAAACTACTTTTGATAATAAACTGGCAAGTGCACGGCCTGAAAAAACTACCTGGCAACATGCTTTTGCAAGTTGTTTTTTTGCATTTTGTTTTTTTGTTAACCTACTTACAACTACAATTAATGTTGGAGGAATTCCAATCAATTGTAGTGGGGAATGTAAGAAGAGATAAACTCACTGTTTATTTATTGTTGATGTTTTTGTTTAAACTTTGATATTGTTACAAGTAGAGCTGTTGCTTATGATTCTTATACGCTTAACAGTTTTATTTGGTTTAATATCTTTGGTTTTTCCAAAATCTTTATGGATGAAGTTTCCTGATGATCTGGCCTAAGCAACCAGTAAAATGCGCATAGGAATAGCTTATCCCATCAATAATGAATTTCAAGTGTTTTTATCAATAATAAAAACTGGGAATAAGGCACGAATAACAAGATCTTTTAAATTCAAAAATTAGCTTTAAGAAGCTAAAAATTACAAAAAAAGCTATCTAATTTTCACCAGTATTAACTGTCACATGGTTATTCAAGAGCCAATTAATGAAATGAGTTGTTTGATTGTTTTGAAGTGTCAGCTGAAATCGGTCATCAAAATTTTTTTAATATGAATAAAAAATTCCTTTTTGGCCGAAATAGACCTGTAAGCAATGTTTAACAAAAAAAAACCCAAAAACTTTCTAAGTCGAAAAGAATTGGTCTATTTTTACACAAAATATCGCTTATTTTAAATACAACCTGTTGCATTCTCACGACTTGTTAATTTAAAACACATTTAAATTATTTTTATTTGCAGACAAGAATTACAAGATTTAAAAGCCAATTCTGAGTTCTCTTAATTCCCCACAAATTCAACAATGGCAAATAATTAAAAAATATCGCATTATTGCATTTTGTAAAAAGAGATTATTTATTTTTTTACAAATAAATCAATTTATCATTTAAAACCGAAATTACTATTGTGCATTTTTTCATCTCTTAACTTTAATAGCATATTCTTCCCTCGGCTTAAGGGCTTAAAAATGTTGAAATTCGCCCATTTATGGGAAAAAATTACAAAATAATAAAAAGAAAAATACCAACCAAAAAAATTGCTGCTCTTTGTATTAAAATTTTTGGCAGGCGACTGTTAAAAAAAGAAAATTTAAGCAGACTATTGAGATCTATCCTCTTAATTTTCTTAAGAGTTGTGACACATGACGTTTTATTAAGAAAAATATGTGCTTTCACTGTTCATCATTGTCATCGTCTTCACATCACAAGTTGTTGCCTCTTATAATCGGTAGACGAAATTATTCTTCATGGAATTGCCATTATGTTGCTGAAGCTGTTTAAATTCGTGTTATTGTTGCTGTTTTTAAATTTACAGTTGTTGATGCTACCATTGTTATTGCTGCTGTAATGTCATAATGTCCTGCGGCGGCTTTCGAACTTTTTCTCTTTCCATTTTTTCATTTTATTAACGTCATGTTGACAGTTGACATCAAAGAAATATTACGATATTTTAAGTGAGTTTATGTTGAAAACGTAGATTTTTTTGTGTAATTTACAGTGTTAGTGTAGATGTGAGCGGCTGTAAAACACGCACAATCTTACACAGATACGTTCACTCTTATTAAAATAATAATGCGCTACGTTTAACCCGGTTCAATGTGATCTGACTACAACTCGCCCCCTTTTTAAACAAAAGCAGACAGGCAGGTGTATGGAAAATACATTTTGTTGTTGTTGCCGTAAGTGGCAAAATTAACCCTGTTCCCAGGAATAAAAACATTTTCTTTTAACATGCCATCTGAAGAATCATAAGAACATGCACAACATACACACACTTGCTTACATATAAACTCAAGATGATGACAATAAAAAGTTATTTACAGCTCACACACACACACATCCTATCTCTCATTTAAAAATCCCCTGAAACGAAAAAGGTAAAATAAAAGGACGCAAACACAAAACGTAATGTTACTCGAGCTAATTTAAGGTTAGCACTTCTGAATTAACATCTATTACAACAATTGGAAATGAACAGCCTATCAAGGATCCCTTTTTGTGAAAACAGAATTAAAATATTACAAATAACATGTGTCCGTCTGTGTGACAGTTTGTATATTCAAACTTAACCATTTTGATGTTTAAGTAAGAGTAAGTCTTGTGTTAACCTTCATTTATGTCAATTACAGCAAATGCAAAAGGATAAAACACTGACCTTGATACCAAACGAGACAATGAATTATATTAATATATGAATACAAATATTTAATACAGGATTAAAAAACACTGTTATGATTGATGGCATTTAGAGGTCGGGCTAATATGTCACGCGGTCAAGCTTTAACCGAATAAGTTAAAGCAAAAATAAAATTCAACAGTAATTCAAGAGAATTTCATGGAAAACTATTCAGAGGTGTGAAAAAGTAAATTTCTTTTTAATTAAGATGTTTTTACAAAAAAGTATCTTTTGTTACAATGTACCTTTTTGTAAAAAGTTAGAGTTTTTTGCCGAGTCTTTTAGAGTAGGAACTATTTAGTTAAGGCTAGTTTACACGGTAATACAATGTATTTCGACTTTGTAGAATCAAAATAATATGAAATTCTCTCCGTGTTTAAAAGAAAAAATAAAAGTCTTTGTAAGTATAGTTAATGTTAACACGGATGGTATAAGTAAAATCCAAAATAATAACAAACAAGCAGATGGTTGCAGTTTTCAATTTTTACAAAAACAACATGAAAATTTCCTTAGCTTATTTTAATTGTTTCTGATTTAGTATAAAAATGCTACCACCTTCAATATTCTCTGTGAAAATACATCTCTGATGTGATGATAATACATACATAAGTTTCTAAAATGGTTTAGAAAAAAAACATTTACTTGTCAGATTTTGTATTCGTATTCTCTCTTACTCAATATATTTTGCTTTTACATGATGAAATTTTTCTCATTCTACCTCATTTGCAATATCGTAAAACATTGTATTCCCGTATAAACAAGCCTTTAATATTTTTTTTTTACCAGCACTTTTTTACACAACAAAACATTTGTTACGACTTAAGTACTTTTTTGAAAGGCATTTTTTTTTTTAAAACACACTATTTTGAAAACATTGTTGACTTTTATTATATAAATTTTTAAAGGGTACTTTTTTAAGGGGTACTATTAAAATGTACTCTTTTAAAGCGTACTTTTTTAAAAGGTACTTTCCTAAAGGATACTTTTTTGAAGATAACTTCTTTTAAGGGTACTTTTTAAATGGTACTTTTTTAAAAGGTACTTTTCTAAAGGATACTTTTATTTCTATAAAATATATCCTTAAAAGTTATTTTCTTTATTTAAAGGTAAATATGAAAAAAGATTGTAATTGATTATCTCTATTGGAATTAAAATTTTTTATTTTCAAGTGTATTCGTCTTTTAGCATAAAAAAGATAAAAATCTTATTGATAAAATTGATTTACTTTAAATGGAGCTGAAAACGAAAACAAAGACTTCCACAAACAACTTTGTTCAATGCTGAAAATTTTTCGAAAAAAATAGCCTGAAACTAAATTATTCACTAATAATAAATTTTTGTCTGTTCCATATTTTCGTTTTTCTATTTGGATCCTTTCCTAGTCTTTAACTCTGCCACAAACCGGTTTTATTTTAAACGCACTGGTGTATATACTTAGTTCTTAAAGAAAGTTTATTTACCTTATGCTACATGCTAAAGACAACAATTGAGCTAAAATATCACCCCATGAGTAACAACGGCATTATAATTAACATCGGCCTCGTTATCTAAAGCAACAGCCATGAACGGAAAATTAACGTCCTCAACATCAATGTTCTTTGAAAACAGACATTGTAAAAAAAGAATACAAAATTTTAAATAAAAAAACAATATTACAATAAAACAAAAAATAAAGCTTAAAAAATAAATAAAAATTAATTTATTTATAATATTTTTTTTGATTTCTAGAATGTTTTTTTTTTCTTGTCATAACACATGGACCTCTAAAGACTTTAGATTCATTTTTAATAGAATGTGAAGTTGTGAGAAGACATGCATGAATACAATACAAACCTACTAACACACATCTCACAGCCATACATACATAAAAGCATGTTGCATAACACCACTGACGCCAGGATATAGTCCTTGTAGTTACTTTATCTAGAACATAAGACTGAATGTTAATACAACAATTTAAGTAAACACATTTTATGCAACAGTAAGTATAATTGTGTTTATTTGAAAAAAGAACGAGACAGTGAAAGAGAGAGTGAGAGCGAGAATAAGTGTGTGTTTGTTTATCTGTGCTCGACAACACAATTGCATTTTCAATCTGAACTAAGAAAACAAAGTTTTAAAAACTTAAAAAAAAACCAATAGAAAAATAAAAACCAAAAAAAAAATGGAACTACATATGGCAACACATGCCACACATATTCAACACTTATGTGAAACACTACTGAAGTTATTTCGAGAGGGCAGCAACAACAACAAAAATTGCAACAAAAATTCTAAACATTTCAAAGCAATAAATAAAACTTTGAAATGCTTGATGCATGCCACTCGAATGTAAATCTGAAACATAAAACGCAATAAAGGACACACACCGAAAGAGTATCCCCCTCCTCCCTCCCACCGAAGAAAAACTGCAGAAAAAATAAAATCACATTTTAATCATCGTTTATATCAATGACTCTCCATGTGTGCACAAAACACTCACACTCACAAACCAAAAACAGTAAAAACAGTCAAATGCAAAAGTTTTCATACAGCTAAAGACCAAAAATATATTTTTGTGATAAATTTGACTTTTTGAAATAAGCGGATTTTTTTTGTGAAAAATATGACTTTGCGTAATAAAAAAAGTTACTTTTTAAGACGGATAAAAAAAACTCTCGTTTCTAAAACATCATTTAAAGTACGTACTTTTAATAAAAAAATAATATTTATACAAATATGGACTGTCATTCGCAAGCTTGTTTCTAAATGTATGTATACATATGTTGTATCAGTATCAGTATCAGAAGTGATACTTTGGTGTCACAAAGGCAACGCTTTTTAACTAGTTTAAATAAATTGCTTTGAGCATTTTAAATGATGGAATGGAATCAAAAACTGTAAATAATTTTTATTTAAGAGTATTTTCCTGTAGATTTTTCCATTTTCTTTATAAATCATACTAAACTTTCACAGTAATTATAAACCTTACAACTGAATTTTTTGAAAAACCGTTTAAATATTTTTTCTCTGTAAAAACTAAAAACGCTTTGTGTAACATAAACAAAATATAACCTTGGCTTTACAAAGCCAAGAATACTTTAAACAAAGCAAAAGAAAAAAAATCGTCTTTAGTGCGAGATTTATTGCCACTAGCACATTGGCTTCTATTGAACTGTGTTTTAATGACTTCTTGTGGATTTACACAAAATTACTAAATAAATATATTTTTTCTATTTCCATTTACACATTATTTAAATGTTAAACTCTGGCCATTAAAGAAACGAGAACGCTTTTTATTAAGATTTCTCTATGACGTGCTTAATTCCCAATTTTTATTTTTGATAAATACACTGAAATCTATTGTTGAAGGATAAGCTAGTTTCTATGCGCATTTCACTAGCTGCTTAGGCCAGATCATCAAGAAACCTTCTCCAACGATCTTAGAAAAGATAAAAATGTTATATTAATATTTCTACTTGTAACAATATCAAAGCTTAAGCAAAACCTGAAAATTGCCATGTATATAGTAAAAAACCTAGGCCAAGTCCTAACGTAGTCGGATTTTTGGCATGTGGGCGGAGAATTTAGAGGTCAAATTAAAATTTTTAACATTTCAACCTATTTTAAAGCCCCCAAATGACATAGGAAGCGGAAAATTGACTAGCACAATGAAGCATAACCTGAAAAAGTCAGTTCTAATTTCGGATATTCGGACTACGGGCGGAGAGTTGAGAGGAAAAGAGTTAAGGCAAAATTGTGTTATCTTACATTTTAGCTAATTTTGAAGCCCCCTAAAGACTAATGAAGCTGAGTACTGCCAAGCATGTGATACTGAGGTTGGGGTTTCCCTTAAGTAGTTTTTTCCTGCCTTGCAGGGACAGGCTGAACAGCTAGTAATAATTTAAACATTATTTATTAAATAACCATTTATATTGTCTGGTTATTCAGGTTATTCAGGCATAAAAATCCTAAAGACTACACGATGGCAAAAAAGGAAGAGATACCAAAGCAAATACAACAAGAGTTTTTTTCAAGCCAGAAGGGAACTGAAACGTATGAGTAATAAAGATTTAAAACTTATTTCAAGAAAACATTTAAAATAAATTTTTAAACATTCGATTTTACCTATTACGAACTTTTCATTACAGCTATTGCAAAAAACATTAAAAATTCCTTGAAATATTTTAGATTAATTATCCGAATACTTTTTGGCTTAGAGAGCAACTAATGATCAGGCATAAATCAAAGTCACGTTCCATTTATTTTACGCGCGATAATAATTTCGTAAAGAAAGATTATCATGATTGTTCAGCGTGACTATGAAATACCTGTGTTATTGTAAGTGGATAAGCATACTGAAGTCACTCTCTGGGTGTGTGTGTGTGTGCGTGTAAGTGTACAAGAAAACATAAATTTTGCAGAATTACTTAAACAATCAACCAACATTAAACAATTGTAATGTTAATTGAAATTTAATTGCGGGTAAATAAATCACAAACGCACACATTTAAACAATAAGCCGCAGGCTATAAAAGGGATTAAAGGAGACATTAAAAACAAAAGGAACATTGGTAATACAAGTAATTTATTAATATTTTTTCATAATCTAGCTTAAGAAGTAAAAAAGTAATTTTTTTGCGAAAGGAATTTTTTCTGAAAGGAGTTATTTTTAAGAAAAAATTTCAATGTTTGTGAAAAAAACCGACTTTCACTAAAAAATATAAGGATTCATTGTAATATTTTTGTATTAAAATGACTTTTTGCACGAAAAAAATTCCCTTTTTGTGTAGACAGAAACAAATAAATTAAAAATTTTCTGAAGGAATCCAGTGAATCAAACACAGATTTGTTTAATGTGATGTTTTCTCAACACAAGTGATTGAACGTGTAGTAAAATTTGTATGAAAACTATTCAAAAAACTGAGTGCTTTTCATATAAATTTTACTACACGTTCAATCAATTGTGTTGTGAAAACAGCACATAAAACAGGACCTATCACAAGAATTGAAAAGTCAAAAGTAAATTATTATGCTATTAAACAAAACAGTTCTTCACAGGTGTTACCATAGTGTTACAATGAAACAAATATGTTAGCAGAAACAAACTAAACTGTAATTTAGTTTGGACATCAATTTCTAACAAAGTTTTGTTAAATAAAAATTCTTGTATTAAAACAACACAAAAATCAAAGATTTTTAATTTTTGATCGGTATACTTTAAGGTGGGGGTTGAATCATTATTTTCAGGTGTTACAAACATCAGAACAAATTCATAATACCCTCTCCATTTTAGAAGTTATGGCCTTACAAGCAAATTTTGAAAGCTATATTCCTTTAGGAGCTACTAACAAATGAAGACTGATTTAAAAAAAATTGGTAAGATAATGTTAGTTGCCATTTGATATTCTACAGATTTGCTTAATTTTTTTAAAAACTTCCTGTTCTTCTTTTAATGCTTGTCAATATTGGTTTCCGTTTAATTTTCTCTTTCTTACACTGTTCTATCTCAAATTAGGTTTTATTTTTTTTTAAAATTATTAAAATCCAATAAAAATAAGAAAAACAGAAGTACGTCTTAAAGTTTTTTTAAGTCTTTCGATTGACATCATTAAAGAACATAAAACTAATTGAAGCAAAAAAAAAAAAAAAACAGATCTCTACTTAAAAAACCGTATAGTAAAATAAAAATCGATCTAAATAAAACTCAAATTAAAATATTTTGTCACAAAACATAAATAAAGTTTTCTTATTTCTTTTTTTTCTATTTAAAGCGAATAAAATTAAAGGTATCTCTTGTCACTTCAAACATTGTCGCCAGGCTAGGTGAGCAAAATAGAGATGATTTCAAACAAACCTTAAATTAAATACAACTAGTAAAATCACAAACAACTGAATGAAAAAAAAAAATTCATTCATTTAACATTGAAAGCAGTCGTTTCCTTTTACAACATAGTCATCATGTTCTAAAAGAAATAAAAATCAAGAGGCAAAACAAAAAATACTCAATGAAATTACTAGACTATGAAATATTTACACTACAAACCTACTGAATTATTTTAAATACAAATACAAACAAATACACTTACAGCAATTTACAGTTTAATAACAAAATAAGATAAAATGGAAAAGGAAAAGGATGCCGGCAAACAAACACTGTTGTTCAACCAACAAAAACAACAACCTCATTTGTCTTGTGAATATCAATGACAATGACCACCAAAAAAAGCACTTGTAATCAAATGAATACCAAGATAGTCCAAGTCGAAAAAGCACTTTAAAGGCAAACATGTTACAAATCAAAAGATTTTTTTCATTTAATTGGGTTTTTTTTTTGTACATTTTTTCTTTTTTTTTCTCAACAAAAAAAAATCTCAATGAAATTAAACTGAACGCTTTATAAACATGCTTAGACGACTTAGCATATTTTTAATTTTTTAAACGTTTTTAAATTTAGTATTTTTCAACTTAAATTCTGTCATATTTTGCTATTTTAATTCTGTAATATTTAAGTTCTCATGGGCTAATCCAATACAAAGTTATGCACAATTCACTTTTTCTACTTAGCATGTTTTGAAACTGAGATGTCGGTATGTATAAATTTTCTTAAAATTGTAAAAATGATGAAATAAAAATTTACTACAAGAATACAGAGAAGAAAATATTTGGTTTAAAAATGTCGGACGAAATAGCTGTCGAGTTACCACAAGATGATGGTGGAACATTGACAAGAGAAATTAAAAATGTTTTTTGTGATTTAGTCCCCAAAAGAGTCCTTGTTTTTTTACAATATTATTAAAAAGTGCCTTTGGAGCTACCACGCATTTCAAAAATACTAACTTCAATTATGAACGTCGACGACAACGGAACAATAATTGTATTTTTTGTTGTGCTATTTTCAAGAATCGATAACTATTGACAGTTACGTGATACTTTCAACGGGGCTTTTAAGTCAACGTCGAGTAGTATTGAATCTGTTTTAGTATACAGGAAATTTTGTGACGCCTCAAATGAGAGTTAAACAAGTTTTGGTTGGAAGTAAATATATTCGTTAAATGCTTTTAAAATAAAAAAACGCACATTTAAAAGAAGTTAATATACTTTTTTTTTGTTTTTAATATAAAATTATTTTTTTATTTTTTGTTCAAATGAGAGCTTGTCTTTTCCTTTAAAGTAGTTTTGGTCACTTTTTGGGATGCGAGTGTAAAAGACATAAGCATTCTTTTGAGCAAAAAAAAAAAACCATTCCCGCTAAAAAAAATAAAAAAAGTTTTGAATTTAAAAAAAAAAAAAAAAAAAATTTAAAAAAAAAACAAAAAAAATTTTTCAAAATATTGATCAAATAGCTATCGAAGCTTCTTGGGACAAATTTTGATAACACCAATAGGTAATAAGTTGCATGGATGAGAGAGAACAAATGTCAAATTGTCGAAAATTTGTGTCTAAACTAATATCCAATAGGACTAACTTTTAATTCAAATCGGAAGACATCGCTTTAAAAATTGGTTCAGTTGACTTGAAATCCCCCATATATAAAACAAATATAACCCTTTGGCCAAATGCCCACTACGGAGTAACACTTAATTAACTAAAGCTGTCAGGATGACAATATTTTTAATTTAATTTAATTTATTTTAATACAAATTAATAAAAAAAAAAAAACAAAACATAACGCTTCGTTCATAATGTCAGCAAAATTTTCACTTGGTGTTCACAATAAAGCAAAAATTTTTTTTGCTTCAATAGATTTTAAGGACAATAAAAAAAATTTTAACATATAAAATTAGATTGGCGTAAAGAATCGTTCCTTCTTATCAAAGTCCATAATCAAATAATACCTCAACATTCGAACGTAAAATATTTTGATCAACATTAAACATGGAAATGTCACCCATATAGAGGCAAAATTTACTAAACTTTTAAATAATTTGGCTTACTGTAAGAAATTCTCCCTTGTCTAAATTGAAAACTCTTACTTTACAACTCTTATCTAAAGTCAATCTGGTACTACGCTATTCAGTTATGGGGCAATATGGAAAATTCCAAAGAGCTTAAATTAAATTTTTCGAATCTTTACAGACTCTAACTGTTATCTAAAAATACTTATATATTAGCAAAGATCGTTATCAGACATCAATAAAAACTATGACAACTGAATACTCAACAGAATATTTAAAAAGGCATAAATGGCACCCAAATCCTCTAGTTTGAAATATTTTAACTGAGAAGACATACCTCAGAAATGGTGATTTTGATATGTTAGACAAACCCTGTCGTGGTCAACAAAAAACATTTGAAAATTATCGATTGCAGTCATTACTCTATAAAGGACTTCGAAAAATAAAGAAGTTTGCAAGCAGCGGGGCTTATCCAAAAGCAAACAAATGGGGCATCAATACGTAAACAAAA
Organism: Pollenia griseotomentosa; assembly: GCA_963931875.1. Taxonomy (NCBI): domain Eukaryota; kingdom Metazoa; phylum Arthropoda; class Insecta; order Diptera; family Polleniidae; genus Pollenia; species Pollenia griseotomentosa. The sequence goes on from OZ007560.1 coordinate 248,748,360, forward strand.
TTTAGGGAGACTGTTGCAGGGTGTTATATATGTATATCCAATATTTAATGCAGATTTTAAAACATTTTTTTATGGAAACGTTAAAAATTTTCTTTCCGTGTAAGAACTTGTATTATCTCAAAAAACAGTTTTTTGTATTAAGATAAAAGAATTTATTTCGATTTTTTTCTTTCTATAATTTAAAATGAAACTGATAAAAACCAGCTACAAATACAATAACCAAAGAAACCAAACTTTATGGATGAACAAAATATTTAAGTTTTTTTTTTTTTTTGTTTTTGATTTTATTTTTTGTTTCATTTTTGATGACATCACTTAAACTGTGTCAGCACAAGTATTTACCAAAGAGCCTAACAACCAGTCTAAAAGTAGTAACCGAAACAACAACAAAAAATCATATCAAATAAAATGTATATATTATAAAAATAAAATAACATTTGTACTAACAAAAAGCAAGAAAAAGTTAGAAACATTGTCGCCAGGCTAGATGAGCAAAAAAAAATGATTTCAAACAAACCTTAAAATAAATACAACCAGCAAAATCACAAACAACTGAATGAAAAAAAAAATTATTCATTCATTTAACAATGAAAACAGTCGTCTCCTTTTACAACACAGTCATCATGTTGTAAAAGAAATAAAATCCAAGAGCCAAAACAAAAAATACTCAATGAAATTATTAGACTATGAAATATTTACACTACAAACCTACTGAATTATTTTTTATACAAATAGAAACAAAAACACTTACAACAATTTACAGTTTAAAAACAAAATAAGATAAAATGGAAAAGGATGTCGGCAAACAAACACTTACTCACATACAACTGTAGTTGTCCGGCAAAAACTGTTGTTCAAAAAACAAAAACAACAACCACATTAATCTTGTGAATATCAATGACAATGACCACCAAAAAAAACACTTGTAATGAATACCAAGCTAGTCGAAGTCGAAAAAGCATTTAAACAAAATACAACATAAAACTAAACGAATTGCCGGTATAGAAAATTGTATGAAAGGCAGTTGTACAAGTAATTTTATGCCCTACACCACAGAATAGGAAAACAAATTTTCGAGAGTGTGCTCTATTTGGGCCCCATGGGCAATCGTGGACCAGCAAAATAAAATTATTTTATGTGGTAAAGGTCTTTGTGCCTATTTTTATCAAAATATCTACATCTATATGAGTTTTGTTCGTCCTAAAGCGATTTTTAAGAGCTGTTTACATGGAACATCTGGTCCGTTCTGGACCCACCAGTTAATACTATAAAAGTTATTATTGCCAAATTTTATGTCAATACCAATATTTATACACTGAACATAAATATACAATGAAAATGTACGTTAAGCAAACGAATTACGCTTATTAAAATATTTTTGTTGGCTCAACGAATTATTCGTTAATATAATGAGAATTTAGATATTATTTTAATTATATTAACGAATAATTCGTTGAGCCAACGAAAATATTTTAATAAACGTAATTTCGTTTGCTTAACGTACATTTTCATTGGATTTTTGGTTCAGTGTAAAGAAGTTATGGCATTTTAAGCTATTAATAGCTATTAACATTTTCGAAAGTTTTATTTGTATTGGAGTTATGGTCGTATATGAACTAATATTAATTAAAACTAAATAAGATGATTAGTGTTGCAAAAAAAAATATTTTTGAGCCAAATGCAATTGAAATACAAACATAATAAGATAGTTTATAGGCGCAAAGTCTCTGATCCGGCAAAAAGTTTGTATGGCGGCCTTATGAAATTATTATCAGATTCTCACCATTTTCAATAGCCTTGTTCTTTTGAAAGGTATGTACCAAATTTAATCAAATTATTTTGAAATTGCGCCTCTACCTTGCGCACAAGGTTTTCATGAACAGCCAGCCAGCCAGCCAACCGGACGGACGGACTTCGTTAGATCAACTCAGAAAGTGATAATGAGTCCATCGGTTTACTTAAAGGTCAGTCTTACATTCATCACCACAAACGCATAATACCATCTCCACCATTACGGCGTGGGTATAAAAATTAAAAAAAAACCTTGAACATTTTTAAAGAAAATCATTCACTTTTACAAAGAAAATAACTTGACCTTGAGAGAAGAAAAAAATTATAAGCAACGACTTTATTTCAAGGAGAAAATTTATGTTTTCTTTTTAGTTTTTATTAGATTTTAATAAGATTTAAGGAAACTAGAATATCTGATATAAAAAGATTTAAAAGTAGGTTAAATCTTTTCAAGTTATGAGAAAAATTGGTAATAATTTTGAATAAATAAATAAAAATAAATAAACTTAAAACCATAAACAGGAATAAAGAAGTTTTTAGGATTTAATCACAAATTATGCTAAATTAAAAGCCGCACAGCGTTTAATAATATTGTGGCCGCAGAACGTTTTCAATATTTTTACTGTCAATCGCTAAATGACTTTGTAAAATAAAAATGCTTTGAAATTTATTTACAAAGAGGAACTATTTATGAACACATACACACACAAAGATACGCCCAAATACTGCCAGTTTGAACAGGTCACATATGTCCATCGTCCGGTGAATGTCCAATAGTTTATTTCGTGCATAAATTAAATGTTTTGCACTTCCTTTTTGCCTTTTTTTATGAATCAATTTGTAAATGTTTTTTTTTTACTTTTTTGTTGTTGAATAAAAGAGTTTGTGTTCTGGTTAATGAAATTTGTTTTTTTCAATTGACCGAATCTAAGAGCATTTTGCAGAGCTTTTTTCATATTAAAGTTTTTGCAATTTTTTTGTGGGCAATCTAGTGAATTTTTGATAACTATTATGGTTGGTTAAATGACATTGCAGTTTTTTATTTTAAAAATTTCATAAAGAAATAATTAAGACTCAGATCAGATCATAAAAAAATAAATTAGTATAATAGTATAATAGTATAAAAGTATAATAGTATAATAGTATAAGAGTATAATAGTATAATAGTATAATAGTATAATAGTGTAATAGTATAATAGTAAAATAGAATAAGAGTAAAAAGTGAATTTTTAATTTTAGGTAAGTAAGGGCCATTTGCGCTTTTGGTAACGATATGAGTCCTAAGAACAGATGATTGTGTTTAATCATAAAAAATGCAATTACTAATCCTTATACTTATTCCTATAATTTAAAGAATAAGACAGAATGCTTATTATAAGTTATATCATAGCTGAAACATAAATCGCATTAAAAATATATACAACTGTATAAGAGGCTTGCATTTGTAATAATTGCCAAAGGATCTAAGGATTAAAATCCTGGTATGAAGCTTTGAGTTTGTATGATATTATAAGAATTTAAAATTCGAAATTAACAACAAGTTATTTCCGTATATTTCCTCCCTTTCGTAAACCATTAAAAATAACAAGACAATAACAACAGAAAGTGAATATCTTATTAAATTGCGTAGTAAGTATGTTAAATTACGTGATACAATGTCTTATGTTTTCGCAAATACATATTAATGTAAATTATTTGTAAGAAGAAAACAAATAACTTAAGCTTAAGCCTCTTAAACAATTGTATTTTGGGATCTGTTAAAGAGGCCATAAACAAATTCCCCCACACAAGTAGATAAATAAATTTAACAAATTTTCGCTATTATTATATTTAAGACAATAAAAATGAAGAAGAACTTTAAGTCGTAACAAAATTCCAGGAATTTAGCAAATATTTTATAATACTTATCAACTTTCCTTGTACTTGTGGCACAATGTTTCCTTGTTGGTCATCTTCTTAAAAAAATGTTTTTTTTTCACTTACAACATTAACTAGAAGTAAGTAAGAAAGTAAGTAGGTATGTTTGATACATTCTGTCTTTATTTTCAAGAAATTGTGAAAAGAAAGTAGAATCTTTTGTTTTCTTGGTAAAGCTTTTATAAAATTTTGCAAGAATTCCTTAACTACCTGTTTTTTTTTTTTTTTTTTTTTTTTTTTTGAGAAATTTTTGCGTAACTTTAGTTTTACAAAACACATGACATAAATTTTCTTTTAAACTTTTTCCATTTAATGTTACACTTGCTACACTTTCTGACTAAAAAACATTCTGTCTAAACAGCTGCTACTGCCCACTCTTAGGGCACCCCAACAAATTGTTATTTGTTTTAGTTTCATACGCCACCAACCACATACAGAAATATGGACTAGCCACGTGTACAGATCTAGTGGCGGCGGCATTTGCACAAATACAAACACTTAAACCGTAAAATTGTTTTACTTTTTTTAATTTCCTGTTCTGTTGTTTTGTTTTTATTGTTGTTTTGCTTTTATTGTACTGTGCATTTTTATTATTCATTTTCATTGTTGTTGATTTGTTGGCTTCTTCGATACATAGACGTGACCTACATATACAAACCATTGAAATTACATATGACCTATACCACTGACCAATAACACACATAGACAAACTCATTACAAGAACATGATGATGGATATTCCAAATTGTTTCTGTTCAACCACGTGACATGGAAATATATGATTGTCAAATTTCAATAGAACCAAAAATTATCCAGGCTTATCAATTGACTGTAGCACTATTGGAAAACAAACACTTTCAGTAAGTAATACGAACTTAACTAATTTACGAACACGACCCAGTACCCACAAAATGTTGCAAACTTGCATAACTTTGCTACAACGGTTTGCATAGAATGTAGGAAATACATAAAACAAGAAAACAGATATTAAGAAAGAAAGAATTCATTTAATAAAATTGTATGCTGCATTAGGTTTAAGTTTGGTTGCACAATGTCTGAGAGGTGTATAAAATAATTAGTATAAAATTTAATATGATAGTCAAACTTTTGTCTTAGTAAATAACTTTAGTCTTGATAACATATTTTAGTCTTAACGTAAAACTGTAGTCCTAATATAAGACTTAAGTCTTAAAAACGGTGTCCATATCTATAAAACCAAAATACAGAACACAAAAATTTGATTGGATTATGTACATTGGGTTTACCGCGATTATTCAACCTCAACCTTAAGTCTAAATGTTATACTTTATTCTTAGTATACCGCTTAAGTTTAGGTATAAGTCTTAAATCTTAGTATTTAGTAATAAACTAACACTTTATTCACTTTAGTCTTAGAATAAAACTTAAGTCCTTCTAAAATACTATAGTCAAAGTATAATATTAAAAAGATATTAATATTTCGTCGGCTTAATATGCAAACCTGCTAACTCCCTTTCAGTAAACATTACAGGAGAGACAAAAAACTTCCCAATAAAAAATGGAGCTTCCAACGAAGCAGGGTTGTAAGGGAGAAACATAAAAGTTTCACTTACCATTGCTCTTACGGAAGACATGAATTTTATATGCACCCAGAGAAAAAACATGTTTAAATATGGTCACCTCCAACAAAACTATTTTTAAAGAAAACTTTAAACATATTATGATGCATTTAACAATATTATTGTCACCTACAACCATATTATGGTTGAATTAGTCCTCCATCTAGAAGCCACAACCATATCATATTATGGTTGCCTTCGAACATGTTATGGTCAAAAATAAATAAAACATGTTTAACACTTATAATAGCATGGTTGGTTTTCAACCATAGCATGTTGCTCGTGAAAAAGAGGAAAATACTATTGTTAATTTTAAAACAAATTATTGACATATTTAACCATAACATGTTTAGTGGCAACCATAATATGGTTGTGGCTTCTTGATGGAGGACTAATTCAACCATAATATGGTTGTAGATGACAATGATATGGTTATATTAACCATAATATGTTTAAAATTTTCTTTAAAAATAGTTTTGTTGGAGGTGACCATAATTAACCATGTTTTTTCACTGCGTGTGGCGAGTTCTCACTTTCAAGCAATACATTTTTGACACATAAAGCGCATTATTCAGCGGATAAAAAAATTGTTGGATGTAACGATCAGCTTTACTCATTGAATGTTTTGATACAGTTATTTTTTTTTGTATTCTCCCTTACAAACCTGCTTCGTAGTAACGTAGTAAGGGAATGCCGTGGCACTTGAAATGTTATTTTTTTTATACAAATTGTTGAGAGTTCTTTCACTTACTTTACTGCATTTCTATATGTCTTATTGCTTAGCGCATAATTGTGCGCTTATTTTTTTAAATGTACCATATTGGGTTTTATATATCATATTTGGAGCTTGAGAGGAAAATTAAAAATACAGTTGGTTTAACACACTTCAAGAATCAAATTCAAGAAAAACTACATGTCGACGACGGCATCAAAATCTCAATTTACCTAAAAAGTGGCTTTAGCAGGTTTGCATATAAAGCCGACGATATATAATTTCACTGGTCTACAAATTTGGAAAAAAAAGAAATTGACTGCAGAAACGAAGCGTATTTTTTACCTAATCTTGATGCGCTTAAGTCTAATCTGGCATAAAAATAAAACTATCACGTCTTGTTCATTTTTTATCGCTTGCTGGCAAAACTGTAAAACAGTCAATACTGACACTACAATTTAATAATTATTTATTCGACAAAAGCCCACCTTCATTCAAAATCTTTATAATAGTAGTGTTTTTTCAAACTATTTTTACTTTGTATGTGGTGAATATTTGGTTGGAAAAAAAAGGATATGCAATATCAGAATCATTGAAATGTGCATATTTTCATTATTTTGGTTTTGCGGTTAGAAACTTGGACAAACTGTGGACACCGACAATGTTTTGCAATTTCTTCATTCGCATATTGATTTTTTTCCTCAAAACCTAGGTGCAGTGAGCAACGAACGAACCAAGATTTAATGAAAATTGAAAGCAATTATCAACGACTTTGGGACAAAAGCTTGCTGGGAGACTGTTGCTGGACTCTAATACGTGAAACCGAACCAACAAAATACAAACGACGTTCAAAAAATGCCAAACACTTTTGAAAATTCATTGACTTTTAAATAAACTAGTGAGAAAGATACACGATATTCTGGTAATTTGTATCATTATTCCTTAATCTATGACCATCTTGGCATATCTCTTGGCACTATGCGCCCACGATATGGCTTAAAAGCAGTAAATAATAATTTGGTCATATCTGAAGCAACTCGCTTTTTTAAATGCATTCTACATTGCAACCATGTACAATTTTACAACATTATGCGTATCAAAATGCACCAAGTGCACCAAAAAATTGTGTTAAGAATTATCTTTTACAATATATTTTCTTCTATAAATACATTTTTTAAATACAGTACAAAAACAGAAATTAAAGAATTTGAAAATGAACTTTTTGCAGAATGTTCGGTGCTGAGCTTTGCCAGGATGAGTTAGATGATGACCTGACAACAGAAGAAACTTACGATAGTAACGCAACAACAGAATTAACCGAGATAATTAGAAGTATTAAAAGTTTTAAGAAATATAACAGGATTTAAATGGCATAATGGAAGATTTTATGTGTTTAGAGAAATCCAGGAAAAAGACTGAGAACTTAGATATTCTGCATTATGGGTTGCTTTCGATTTCTCCAACATCTACGATAAGTGAAAGAATTTTTTCCAAGTCAAAATTTATCAAAACTAAAGAAGAGAGTCGCTTAAATCCTAAACATTTTAACAAAATTATTTATCTAAAAGATTATCTTATACGATCTTTTTAAACTATTTAAATTACACTATGGAGCAAATGGGATTTTTTTTTACCTGAATAACCACAATATTTTTTTGATCCGCTGTAGTCACCTAACTGCAAAAAACATAATTTTTTAAAATTCTATGGCAATGTTTTTTTTTTAAAAATTTTTTCTAAAATTTGAGATTTTTGAAGAGGCTGCTCCATACATCTTATTGTAACTTTGGAACAACGTTATCGATTTTGTTATGCAATCCGTCAAAACATTTTAAATTACGCCAGATTTAAGTTTATTTAATATAATTTTTTTTAATTTAGCCATTATTTTTGGAGTTATTGAGGCCGAAGTGGCAAAAAAAAAATTATTTTTTTTTTTTGTTTTTTTATAAAATTTTTGAATTCAAAAAATTTATAAAAAATTTAAATCAACAAATACTTACCAGTTTTAGTACTTAAGCTCATAGCAGCATGTATTAGAAGTAAAATAAATTTTATTTCATGAAAATCCATGGACAAATTCCTGTTTTATTCCCGATAAACTGAAAGTACCTAGTTTTGACCTTTTTTATCGCAAATTTGTGCAGAGCTAAAAATTAACAAAGTTTTACCATTTTATTACACATTATTTATTTTTGAATCCTTTACTTCAATTATTTTTTCATAAAGCTGCATATAATAGAAAAAAAATAAATTTTGTTTCATGAAAATCCATGGATAAATTCGTTTTTTATTCCCGATTTAGTGAAAGTACCTAGTGTTGAAATTTTTTTAATCGGAAATTTGTGTCGAGCAACATGTTGCAAACATAAAATAAACATGTTGCCTTACACAAATTTGCGATAAAAAATTTACGATAGTGCATAGAAAAAATTTCTCGAAAATATTAAAGGAATAAGACTATTAAAGGAAAAAAGATTTTAAAATTGTAGTTAGAATACACATTCAAATGACAAAATTATTATGAAATATTTTTTTTTTGCTCGTTTTAGCTCAAAAATTGTTTTGTTATTGGTTTTTTTTTACTACTATACTCCAAAAAAATAATTTTTCATTTTTATTTATTGAAATTACCTACTTTATAAAAAACTTTATTATTTGGTTAACCGATCAATAAAAAAATTAACCGATTAAACCCAAAACTCGATTAATGAATAGAGCGATTAACCGATTAAAGTAAAAGCCCGATTCAATGAATACCCTATTCACTACCCATCGTGATCTCCCTTAGTATAAGACTTTATAAATGCAAAAGTTTTGCTTTTGTATACTACAGAAATTTAGTTAAATCGCACATTAAGCTCCTTAAAAATGCTTGTAGTTGTTAAATTTGTAACCCATTGTGCAGCTATTTTAACAGCAGTTTAAGTTTTAGATATAAAATGTTTTATATTTCTGCTCGTACAAAGTGTTGCTCTATAAATCTTTAACTTTATTCTTCTTTTGAATCTATTTTTTTTATACCCTACATGAACATTGCTGGGGAAGGGTTATTCGTTTAGGATTAGGAAGTTTGTTATGCATACAAAAGTTGATCTTAGAGTCATCTTTAATAATACCGAATTATTTTCTAAGTTGATCTAAAGTCCGTCTTGGAAAAAAGTACAGGTCGCAATTTTAAAGACAATTAAGCGAGATTTGGTACATAAGCTTTTTAAATTCAGGCAAAAAGTCAAATTAATATCGCTTCCATACTTACACCTTATTTAAAAAAATCCCTCCCATAAATCTGGTTTAAATTGGTAATGAGATAAAATTTGTCATAATATTTTTTTTTGATAGTTGAAATTTCTCCACAAAGTTTGGCAACCGTAGTTCAAGAATTTACTGTGTTTCCCAACAAGGATTCATTTCGAAAATAATTTAAACACGAATCAATCTTGAACAAATCGAAGACGCCAAAAATAACATTTTCCTTTTCTCCATTTTATTCTTACCCCAGAGCAACATTTTGTGGTACTAAAAGTCCATATTTTCTACTAAGTCCAACATATGTTCCATTCATAAAAACTGATTTTACACGTATAAAGTTCGGCTACATATAAAAAATATATATAATACAAAAATAAATTCTTCACTAATGGCTCTTATTTAAAATTACACCCGCCTAAAAAATTTTGTTGTAGCAAATCCTGAACATGACCTTACCTTGAAATCTTTCAGTCTGTACTTCAAAAGGATGTAGGGTATAATAAAATCGGTTTATTCCGCCTATAATTTACTTGTTTTTTTAACCATGTTTTCATTGTTTTATTTTTTCAGGGAATTAAGTGTTCTTGTTCGTACATTTGTATTACATAATTTCTTATTGGATTCGGGTATTGGTCCTTTTAGCTCGGGCGTTGTTTGTTTTAATTATTTTAAAACTAAATAAATTATATTCACACTGTAAACATCTACTAAAATCCCTGCTTATTTTAGATTTTAGTTATAGTAAATTTACTAAAATACACAATTTGTACTAAACCTAACGACTATCCACTTAAAGCAATTTGCGATTGCGATTCTACTTTCTCTATTAAACAATAACAGAAAGAAAGAGTTTTTTTTTTAAACAACAGCAGGAGTGTTATAGAAAAATTTATTGCACTTTTTATCTAAATAAGATCTTCTTGCTGCTTTAGTGTAATCTTTAAACAAAAATAGAAAAGCAAATTTGCTTTCGGAAGTAGAAAAGGGAAGTAGAATGGAAACGGGAAGAAGAGCGAGTACGTGGACACGAATTGCGGTAGTAGCAGTTGTAGGTGTAGCAAAGTTTCATTTGTAAGAAAAGTTGTTACAAAGAATATAGACCACCAAACATTAGTTAAATTTGTTTTCGCTTTCGTTTTTGGTTATTCTACAAACAAGTTTGGTATTTTAGGGAGAGCAATGAGGAAAAAGACCAAGTTTTTTTTTAAAGAATAAAGTTGAGACAAGTGTAAAATACTGCAGTGAAAGCGCCAATTTTTTGTGTTTAAATTTCTTTTACACTTTTCTCTTATTTCGGTTCTATACAAAATGGGGACGGGAAATGGAAATCCTATTTAACAAAATGAGAAATTTTATACAGATAAAGAAATTATTATGAAACTTTTATACAATAAGCCGTTAAACATGTTTAATAATTGATCTATTTGTTAACTATGTATTATTGGCAAAAACATTTATTAATGAAACTTCAAATGTTTTTTTTTAAATATTCGGTTTTTGTTCGAAAATTTAAAAATGATCCTTTTTTATAATGCTGAACAAAAATCTTAAAAAATTAATTAAATTATTTTTATATTCATTAAATTTTCGAAATCAATTTAAAACTTGTCTTGATTTAACATTATTTAAAACTTTGAATTAAAGAAAAATATAATTATATATATATTTGAACACGGTTACAATTAAAATAATGATAATTCAAAAAAAATTTTGATTTAAAAAAAGTCGATATTTAGAAGATTAAATTCAACTAAAAATTCTCAATATTTTTGAGTTTTGTGTTTGAAATTAGTTAAAGTTTCGAATTTTAAAACTTTTTCGATAAATAAAATATATTTAAAAATTTTAGCTCATTCCGAAATTCGGAAATATTTTTAAGACATTAATTATTAAATAATAACGTTAAACGCATTTTTATTTCGAAATTCGAACTTAACTTTTTGGTATCTTTTTTAACTGCTTTGCCTTAATAAAAGTCTTGAAACTTAATAACCATTTAAAACTTAAAAATTAAAATTTTTTTATTAAACTTAAATTAAGAAAAATTTTAAGAAAAATATCCAAGTTCAACATTATTTTTGCAAACTGTTAAAAATTTAAATTGTTAAACAGATGTAAAAATGGTAACAATTTTGTAATTTTATAATTAAAATTTAATTATTTGAAACTAAATTTTCAATAATATTTTTAAATTCGAAAATATGCTTGAAAAATTTTTAAAAATTTACAATTATGTTGAAAAAATTTTTTTTATAATAATAAAAAAAAAAAATATTTTCAGTCGCTTATGCGAATTCAGCAAATTGTGTCCTAAAAATTTCTATAGTTTTATATATTGTTAAAAAAATTTAAAATTATCATAGTTCATAAAAATTTGAAGTTAATTGTTATATATAAGAAAAGTTCAAAATGTTGATAACATAATCATTTTTTTAAAACTTCGAACCAATTCCGAAATTGCAACTCGAAATTTTAATAGGAATTAGGCAAAAGGCATTCCAAAGAATTACTCTGATAATAAGCTAGCGAGTGCTTTATTTTTTTAATTTTCTTGCGAAAACAATAGAGCAAATAGTTTTTGTTTTTATTTTGTTTTTCTTAACCAACTTACAACTACAATTAATATGGGGAGAATTCCCACCAATTGTAGGATTGTGAGAAAAGATAAACTCACTGTTTATTGTTGTTATTTTTGTTTAAGCTTTGATATTGTAACAAACAAAACCGGTGCTTATAATTCTTATTCGCTTTACAGTTTTATTTGTATTATATAGTTTTTCTAAAATCTTTGGATGAAGTTTCCTGATGATCTGGCCTTAGCAACCAATGAAATGTGCATAGGAATAGCTTATGCCGTCAACGATAAATTTCAGTGTTTTTATCAAGAATAAAAATTGGGAATTAAGCACGAATAACAAAATCTTTTGAAATTAAAATTTTGTATTCCCAAAAATTTAAATTACTTTTTGATAATAAACAGGCAAGTGCACGGCCTAAAAAAACACTTAATTGACAACATCTTTTGTAAAGTCTTTTATTAATAATATTGGTAAAAGATTTTTTTTATAAATTTAAAACAGAAATCAAATATTGAAAATGAACTTTAAGAATTATTAGTCGAAAAATGTATTTCAAAAATTTACCTTTCGAAGTTTGAAAAGATTTATGTTTAAAAATTTCTAATTGTTATACAAGATTTTGGAATTGAAGTTACAACCATTTATTTTTTCCTGTGTATTATTTCTTAATATAATCATTTGTATTGTGTACTGCCCTTTAAAAAAAAGCATGTGTTTAGGTTTTCGTGTAGTTGTATTTGGTGTAGAAAACTCTTAACACTCCAGCATGTCATTTGTTAGCATCAGTGGATGTTTACTTCTGTGGTCTGAGGATTTGTTCAAATTATCCAACTGCTTTCCTGCAAACAATATTGGACTACCTGATCCATTTCGATAAAATGTACTACTCCATGGACTGGTCCAATGTAATGCAAGCATGGACCATGTCATTGTTAAAAAAAGTTTTTAGTGAGACGACATGTTTTCGTTTTTAAACGACTTCAAAACTAATCCTCTTGAGTATACCATGGAGTAGTCTTAAGACAACTCCTTTGTAGTCTAAATCAGGGTTATATGGTCCTGCCCTAGGACATCGTAATGTTAAATAGACCATGTTTTTTCCATACGTTTGGGTTACTTTTGGACTAGTCCTAGTCCCTTGTGGGCTACATTTTACACGCGTGTTTGGACTATTCCAATTATTTGCAGGGTTCTTATGAACACGCACACACACACACACACACACACACAAACACATGCTAACAAATAATCACAAGAAAATAACAAAGATTGAGCTTAAATTGCATTCATTGGCTTTGAGGAAATCAGCAACAGTTTCAAAATAGAAATTTGTTGCAACACAAACTTAATGGAGAAATAAAAATAGAAACAACAACAACAAAACGAAATAAAATTAAATTAAATCAAAATAATAAAAAAAAACTTAAATAAAATATGTAGTTAAAAAAATATTTTTTTTTATATAAAATATATATGTACATATAAAAAACTACCAACGACAATAGCAGTACTCCAGAGAATGTTAAAAATGCTTTTGTCAGTGACCAACAGCTGAGTTTGTTGTTCTTTAGTTCTGCCACAGACCACCCATTGTGCAAATAAATGTTTTGGAAACCTCATAGAAAAAGGGGAGAAAAAGAATTGGAGGAAGAGTTAAACAATTTATTCTTAAAAATCTAAGAATGTGTCGGATATTTACACAATCATACTGGAAATGTTAGCTTAATTTAAGTTTATTTAGCAAATTTTTTGTTTTTTTTTTAAATCATTCTTCATTTTGTTTTTCTGGTTGGCTTTTTATAAACAATTGTTACAGCATATAAAAGTGCTAAGAGTACATTCCAACCATGACTAAGTACAAACTATGAATTGTGGTCATCATCGTAGACATTGGAACCCATAAAGCATGCTGCTCTCAAAACAAAAACAAATGTACAAAATATAAAAAAAGAAGATTTCCAAAAAGAATTTAAGCAAATGTGTGTTTAAGTGCTTAACTGCAGGCACTTTTTTATAAGTATGATTTTATTATACAAATATACATTTATTTTAGTTTTCTTTTTTACTTCTTTATAAACATTTTATTGGAGTGTTTTTTATATATATAATATATACAGGCAAAGCTCGATATAACAAATACTCACTTTAATGAAAATCCGATATAACGAATGAGCAAGTTTTTTCATTAGCTACCTTTTATAACGAACGATCAACTTTTTTTTCTCCCGGTTTAACGAATGGTTACAATACGCTTTGTTTGGATTAGCTTTTTTTTGTTTGTTACAAAGTTAGAGAACTTGTAGATTAGTTTTAAGCATAATAAAAAAGTTTTGTTTGAGGTGTTATCGAAGCAAAATGGTGAATAGAAAAAGAATATCATTCAGTGAAAAAAAAATTTTTTAGAAGAATGTAAAAAAGGAGTAACTTTTTCTTATATCGCATATTGAATATGAATACGCTGATAGAGGCATTTGTTATTATTTTTAACCATATGAGTGCACGCAGAGAAAAAATATGGTTGGGCATGGTTACGGCAACAACACTATGTTTAATGTAACAATATATTGTTGTCGTACACAAATAATTGTTATTTTTATTTAATATCAACAATATTATAGTTACTGTAAACATATCAATGTTTATCGCAGTTATGAATTTGAGTATTGTTGACCGAAAAATAATTATTTTTCTAACAACTTAATTATGATAACTTTCTAAACATATTATATTTCTCACAACTATATCATGATATTTAATAGCCATAACATGATAACTTTCTATACATTTATCATATTATGTTAAAGATGCAATCAAACTATTTTTACTCTAATCATATTATGTTAGCGCCATTTGTAAAATAATTTTGAAGAAGTTGTGTCGTTTTTTTTTTATTTGTGAGCGGTTAAACAATTAAAAGATAAAATTCCATAAAAAAATAAGTTTAAAGAAATTAAAAAATTAAAATATTAGCGGAGTTCATTCAAGTATTAGTGATGTAATAGTGCAAATGCAAAATATCATAGTTTTTTGTAAAATCCAACAACAAAACGCACAGAGATTTTGTTATATTTTATAAAAGTGCTACGATATTTCTGTGGTTTTCATGGGCAACCGCGAATGTCTTAAAACAAATTGTTCAGGAAAGCCGAAAACCCATTCTAGATCAAACTATGGGCTAGGTATTGCACATTTTAAACTTTGTCATTACGTTACAAAAGGGAATTGATCCATCTTTTTTCAAAAAAATATAAAGAGCGTTCAAAATTAGGCAATATGGCATCAACATCTTAAAATCAAAAAAATGGACACACGCGGTTGCCCATGAAAACCACAGATTTTTCGTTTGCTCTTTTGCAAGCCTAATATTGAACTCCGCTATTTACATTAAGAAAAATTGTAAAAAGCCACAATATAAAAAATCGATTCAAAAATATTTAAATTTATTTTGTATTTTTATGACAGCTATGAAAGGTGCTGTATCATAATATGATTGCTTCTAAATTTATTATGATTAACATGACAATAATATGATTAATTTCTTAGCTTATTATGATTAACATGACAATAATTTGATTACTTCTTAACTTAGTATGATTAACAGAATAATAATATGATTAAGGGAAAAATATTATGATGACATATTACGAGTATATTGAGTCATAATATGTTTCAATAATAATCTTAATATGATGACTACAACCATAATTCTTATCATAATATGTTGCTCTTAGAATATGTTTACCACAACCATGTTTTTTCTTTGCGTGTGTAAGCATACATTTGCTGTTTCAACATATTGTCTTAACTAAGCTATATATTACAGATTTTTTAGACAAATAATTTGTCCCAATATGTAAACACGTATGTTCTTACGTATTAAGTTTAATAAACATGAATATAATAACATAAACAGCTCGATTTAATGGTAAATGTAGCTAACTTTTTATTTAAAAAAAGTTCTGTATTACGAATCTCTCTGTTTAACGAAAGGGGCTGACAGTATATCATTCGTTATACCGAGCTTTGCTGTATATACATATACATATATATGTTTGGAATTTACATCTGTTAACCAACCCAAAATACGTCATTCTTTAACAATGATGTTAAATGTGTCCATTTCTCATGCAACTTAATGTTGCAATCAAAATGTTATACTTATGAGACCATAAATCAATAGTTCCCATAGTATTTTATTTGAGTTTGATTTATAACAAATAATATAAAGAGAAACACAAAAAAATAAAAAAACGAGAATTTTTATATTTAAAGCAGTATAAATGCCTGTTTTTGGAAAATGAAAAGAAAATTTCGTGTGAGAAATTATATTAAAAACAAAACTAAATTTTCGTATTTTATTGTTGTTTTTAATATAATTTCTCAGACGAAATTTTCTTTACATTTTCCAAAAAAATAGCTTATTAGCAAGCTACTTCAACGATTTTGAGGTAAAGCTTTATTCTTTGAAGATTTATTGATCGAAGGAGAAATTGGCACTTTATGTATTACAAAATATCTCTAAAAGGAAATTACGTAGGAAGTTTTCGGAAAAACTTTACTCATTTAATATATATATATTTTATTTTTTTTTGCATTTGTAACACATTTTTACAAATGGGACAGCAGAGTTTTATATAAAATGCCAACGAAATATAGTAGTTCCCGCTTAAGTGCGCATCGAAAAATGTTCAGTTTTCTACGGCTTTAAACGGGGAATCATTTAACCGATAACCCGGATAAATGCGCAATCAAAGCATTTATTAAAACCTCGCTTAAAAAACTCAATAATCATTTAAAAGTACTTTTATTAGTTATAAGGAAAAATAAAATTTATTATACCTAGTTCTCATACGCAATTTTATATGTAATATTAAAACTAAAACTAATTCAATAAACATTATTTTTATTAAAAATATAATTATGTTTTGTATGTAATATGCATTTTATTCGACCTTTATTTTTTTCAAGTATTAATAAATTGTCGAGCTTTAGGTCTTTTTTTTAAACTTTAAATTTTTTTCGAACCAATATTTCGGCATATGTTAACGCCGTGTTAATATTATTACAACCATTTTTTATGTCTTCCTTCCATGGCTTCAACTTCATTTGAGCATTTATTTTGTTGCACAAAGTATCTACGTTTGGAGCTTCAATTATTTCCTCTTCATCATCGGAAGATTCCGATAACTCTTTAAAATTATTCTCTATGATATTCGAAATTAAAGAGAAATTTACTTTTTTTTAAGTACAAAAATACTTTTACTAACTTTATAAATTTCTTGCCGCATATTTAAAAAAAAAACGCAAGTTTGTTGGTTACGCATTTAAGCGATTTATTTGTTCAAAATTATGTAATTATGTGAAAATTTTGCTTGCCACCACATTTTGCGCATTTAAGAGGGGAAATCATTTAAGCGGGGTGCATTTAAGAGGAAACTACTGTATATGAAAAATGTTCCCATTAATAGTGGTTTTTTGTTTTTACATTTTCCTACCACATTTTGTGGTACAGGATATCATTGATCATAGTTGATATTATAAGCTACCGAGAACAACAAAGTAGGTTGTATTAACATAAACATATAGAGCACATGCACATACACATGCACTGGCGTATAGATAATCACATTCACTAATACATAAAAAAGTTAAAAAGTTGTAAGATTTTTATTTTTGTAAAGATTCATAAAATTAAAATAAAAAACATTTAAGTGAAAAATTTTTAACATTTATTTTCATGAACTTTATTTGAAACCAAATCAAAATTACAGAGAAGTTTTGAAAATGCTTTGATATTTTGATTAAATTGATGTTGCATTGAGGAAAGAAATTAAAAAGCAAAACTATTTAATTGAATTTATCTATTCATCTTAGAACAATAGAACCAAAATAGTTGAACTATTGATAAGACAAGATTTTCCCAAGAAATGGAAAAATGGAAATGATATTTTTGTAAATTTGTAGAGATATAAATATACATATATATTTTTTAACAATAATAAGTTTTTTGGCTTTTTTTTTTTTTTTGAACTGTGTTTATGGTTTTTATCCAAATTTTGTTATTTTTTGATTAGGCTTTAATTCATCAAATTTAATTTTCATTAAATTATTTTTATGAAGAAAGGAATTTTACAACATGAAATTAATCAAAATTTATTGATCATTTTTCATTCTTGACGGCCGCGGGAATCGAACCCAGGCTTTCACAAACAGGTTGCCCTTACATGTTTCAATTGCAAACATTCAATCTCTTCAGAGGGTTTTGCCGTTTAACACTCACAGCCAATGCCGACTGCTGGCAGTCAATAGTCAAACATCAATCTTTTATTACAAGTTTCTTAAAGACTTTGTTAACAGTAGCTATTAGGGTATTCATTCGGTTAACCGTTAATCGGTTAACCGATTAATTACTACCCGATTAACTGATCGGTTAATTTAAAATTGTCTTTTTTCGATTAACGATAAAACCGGTTAATTTCAGTCGATTAACCGATGTTACATAGTTTTTAATTTGTTGTAATATTATAACAAATTTTTTGTGTTTTAATTAATTGTTTCGTCTCATATACATGTTTAGAAAATATTTTTTTATACAATATCAGCCCAATTATGAATAAAAATTCCCCGGAAGTTTTCTCCCTTCACCCATTTTTTTATAATACAATTTTAGCCAATTTTAGTTTAAACTAAATTGAATATTTTGATTATGCCCCTTAATTTAAAATGGAACCAAAATGTCATTAATACGATTTCTGTATGACGTGCTAAATTCCCAATTTTCCATATTTGATAAATACACTGAAATTTATTGTTGAGGGAAAGCTAGCTTCTATGCGCATTTCACTGGTTGCTTAGGCCAGCTCATCAGGAAACCTTTTCCTAAGATTTTAGAAAAGCTAAAAATATTATACAAATAAAACCCTAAAGCGAATAAGAATTTTAAACACTCAAAGTCTTACTTGTAAGTAACAATATCAAAGCTTAAACAAAACACCAACAATAAACAGTGAGTTTATCTTTTCTTACATCCCTCTACAATTGGTTGGGTTCTTTCCGACTCGAATTGTAGTTATAAGTGGGTAAAAAGAAAAAACAAAATTAAAAAACAAATTGTTTCATTCTATTGTCTTCGTAAGAAAACAACAAATAAACCAATTTGCCAATTCAGTTTTCCGCACGGGCACATGCGAGTATATTATCAAAGTTATTTACGGGAATACAAAATTTATCATTAATACGATTTCTGTATGACGTGCTAAATTCCCAATTTTCCATATTTGATAAATACACTGAAATTTATTGTTGAGGGAAAGCTAGCTTCTATGCGCATTTCACTGGTTGCTTAGGCCAGCTCATCAGGAAACCTTTTCCTAAGATTTTAGAAAAGCTAAAAATATTATACAAATAAAACCCTAAAGCGAATAAGAATTTTAAACACTCAAAGTCTTACTTGTAAGTAACAATATCAAAGCTTAAACAAAACACCAACAATAAACAGTGAGTTTATCTTTTCTTACATCCCTCTACAATTGGTTGGGTTCTTTCCGACTCGAATTGTAGTTATAAGTGGGTAAAAAGAAAAAACAAAATTAAAAAACAAATTGTTTCATTCTATTGTCTTCGTAAGAAAACAACAAATAAACCAATTTGCCAATTCAGTTTTCCGCACGGGCACATGCGAGTATATTATCAAAGTTATTTACGGGAATACAAAATTTATCATTAATACGATTTCTGTATGACGTGCTAAATTCCCAATTTTCCATATTTGATAAATACACTGAAATTTATTGTTGAGGGAAAGCTAGCTTCTATGCGCATTTCACTGGTTGCTTAGGCCAGCTCATCAGGAAACCTTTTCCTAAGATTTTAGAAAAGCTAAAAATATTATACAAATAAAACCCTAAAGCGAATAAGAATTTTAAACACTCAAAGTCTTACTTGTAAGTAACAATATCAAAGCTTAAACAAAACACCAACAATAAACAGTGAGTTTATCTTTTCTTACATCCCTCTACAATTGGTTGGGTTCTTTCCGACTCGAATTGTAGTTATAAGTGGGTAAAAAGAAAAAACAAAATTAAAAAACAAATTGTTTCATTCTATTGTCTTCGTAAGAAAACAACAAATAAACCAATTTGCCAATTCAGTTTTCCGCACGGGCACATGCGAGTATATTATCAAAGTTATTTACGGGAATACAAAATTTATCATTAATACGATTTCTGTATGACGTGCTAAATTCCCAATTTTCCATATTTGATAAATACACTGAAATTTATTGTTGAGGGAAAGCTAGCTTCTATGCGCATTTCACTGGTTGCTTAGGCCAGCTCATCAGGAAACCTTTTCCTAAGATTTTAGAAAAGCTAAAAATATTATACAAATAAAACCCTAAAGCGAATAAGAATTTTAAACACTCAAAGTCTTACTTGTAAGTAACAATATCAAAGCTTAAACAAAACACCAACAATAAACAGTGAGTTTATCTTTTCTTACATCCCTCTACAATTGGTTGGGTTCTTTCAAAATTCAAAATGTATTTCAAAATTCATTTTCACTCAATTTAACTGTATTATTATTTATAATAATAATATTTTCAGGGCTTAATTACATATTTAGTTTTTGTTTAATTTGAATGACCATTAAGTTTTATGACCACAATCTGCAATTATTATTATTTAATCTGTAATATAAACTCACCTACATAAGGTACAGGGTATTGTTAAAATAAATGGCATTTGTAAAGATTTTTAGGGAAAAAACTCAACAAATATTTCAACAGAGTGTAAAACTCTTTGCCTCTTCTTTAGTTGTATAACTTTAAAATTTGTCATTCACAGCAAAAAACGTATATTTAGCACATGGTTTGTGTCTTTAATAACTTAAGGAGTGTCAACATCTGTCATATATTCTCACACTCATTGAAAGAAATAGTTTTTCTTTTGCCTTAAAAATTTCGAATTTTTGTACATTTTTTTTTTTTTTTTTTTTAATTTCCTTAGCTATTCCCGCGAAGCTCTATGCTTGTCTGCACGAAAGAAACCAGAGTCTCTGGCGGGAATCGAACCCGCAACCTCAGCGCTGATAGACTAGCTCGCTACCAGCTTGACTCCTTCAATTTGAAAAAAGTGCAGCCGAAGCACATCGACTACTTAGCGAACCTCACCCTTAATATATTCCATCCAATGTGTGATGTAGTTTGTGTTTAACAGAGGAAATTTTCATACAGAAGGCTAAACTCATTGAGTTCAGCCAAAAACTTTCGAAGACAATGAATTAACAGAATAACTCTATGAAGATTGTTGTCAAACCCAAGCAGTAGAGTTTATCTAAAAGCAAGGAAATTTAATGCCTTATTAGTTCAAGCAAAGAGATTTTTAAAATTGATTTTGCATGTCCAAAATGCTTCACATAAAATTTACCAAAATTTGATTTTCTTAAATAAATAATCTTAATGTGAGGACTTCTGGAAACACTGATTTTTAGGTTGTTTATTACTTTTTTTAGTTGAAATACTTTCTAGATGAATGTTGTTCCTGTTGCCTTTGAAGTAACAATATTTGAAATGAAGTCGCATAAAGTAGAACAAAAATAAAAACACATCCTTTTGCTTTATGCGTGAGTATGAAGGGGTATCCTTTATAGAGTTTAACTAACATTTTATGTTGCATATGTGTATAAGGGTTGTGGTATTTGGTGTGGCTGCTACTGATGTAGCTGTTAGGTCGTTTCTGAACATTCATGTTGTGCCTTATTTCTACGTGTTGAGGCAAAACGTTAATCGGCATCTGCTAAAGATGTTGCTTTTATTTCCAGAGAATTTTTATTTTATTTTCTTTCCTTTTAATATTTCTTTTCTACAGACTTCAAAAGAAATTGAAAGAAATATATATAAGTGTGGTCGGTCAATGCCCTAGAGGGAAGCGAACTGGCAGCAAAGTAGTGCCGTGATAGGTCTTTTGTGGTAGAGGCCGGTTCTGGTTCTTACACCTATCACTTTTACATGGGGTTGTCATTGGAGGGTTCAATTGCCACCATTTAACCAGTCACAGATCTATTCTCAATGAACGTGCTTAGTGTCAGTTACTAAAATGTAGTATTATTTCAATACAATGGAGTATTATTTTAATAAAACAAGTCCTAGAATTAAATTCAAGAGCCTGTACTGTAATTCATTACTTTTTCTAACTTTTTGTTCTTCATAAACCAGTTAAGGGATTGGTTCTTCTTTCACTGGGCATGAGTCCTTTCTTTTTGTACTTGTCCTATTTTCACAAATCCCAGGACCAGTCTGTTGGACCAATTGAAACAAATTTCCCGCAGGTTGGAAATGTTGAAGAACGGATGTCATGGCTGAACCGTTTTCCTACACATTGTTCAAATTAGATTAGATTCAACGGTAACATGATAAAAGTTTAGGCTATCAATCACTAAATCGCTCCTTTATTCAAAATTTTGATTAGAGTATTTAAAAACCGAATCTTTTTAAAACCTGGTATTTAAATTATTCGAAAATAAGAATTTTTAGCAAAATCTTTGGAAGGCAAACGCTTAGTGGTAAGCGCCTTCTTAAAAATTAGCAAGTTTTTAATTTTCGGTACAGTTTCACAAATGTGAAACGAAGCAAAATGGAAAAAAGTTAGAAGTTTTACTATATTTCAACCAACAGATGGACAGACAAACGGACATTAAGAGGCACATTGTTAAATCCACTGCATTACTTTATAGAGTCTCAGATTAATATTGTAGAAGTTTTAAACAACAAACTTACCTTTGGCAAAGAGTGTAAAAAAGGGGTTTTGTTAAATAAAGTCAAAAAAGTATAGTTGCGAAACTCACTAAGCCATTCCTGTTTTTATTTAACTCCTTTATTATTCATAATGAAATTTTTGTACTGCTCAGAAAACATTGACTGCCGCAGTGTTAATAAGACTTATCTTTGACGTGCTGAATTCAAAATTTTTATTTTTGATAAATAAACTGGAATTTATTGTTTCGGGAAAGCTAATTGCTATGCGCATTTCACTGGTTGCCTGGGCCAGATTATCAGGAAACCTTTTTTCATAGATTTTAGAAAAGCTAAAAATATTATACAAATAAAACTTTAAATTGAATGAGAATTATAAAGACTCAAAATTGTACTTGTAACAATATCAAAGCTAAATCAAACCACCAACAATAAACAGTGAGTTTATATTTTCTTACATTCCCCTACAATTGGTTGGCTTTTTGCGACTCAAATTGTAGTTGCGAAAAAAAACAAAAATTAAAAAATAAATTGCTTCATTTTATTGTTTTCGTAAGAATATAAAAAAATTATATGAAATTTTTTTGCTTTATTCACAAACGATTTTTAAATTTAACAAACGTTTATTGAGGGAAATTTTTATAGAAAATTTGTTTTGTAAAACTTTATTAAATTTAAAATATTTTAATACCACATTTCAAGCTCATTTTATTTTTTATGAATACGGCAGTGAGGCTTTAGAAATTTAATTACAATTTAACAAGACTTTGCAGGGTGTGCCAAATTCGTTTAAACCGAATATAATCAAATATTGAATAAAATATTTCTATTGTTATTGTATTTTATTGGCATGTGTGTAAAAGTGGGCGTTTGTTTGCGTTTAGAAAGAGGTGGATGTGTTTGTGTCAGAGCAGTGAAATAGGTGGATGATGTTATTCTATAAATAGTATTTAATTATTGGAAACGAAAAAAGGAAACGACACTAAATAGTCAGCTTAACATTTAATATACATTTAAAATGAGAGCACGTTCTGAAAAAACACATGCTTGTAAAACAATTTTTTTTTTTTTTACATTGAATCAATATTTTTTTTTATAAAGATCTTAGCACTTTCCTAGCAATAAGTTACACTAAGATTCAAGAAGATATGTGTTTCTTTTTATTCACTACTAAGATTAACACTCACACACAAAAACAAATAAAACGAAAATTTTTATGTGAAAATTATGTACTCACATGTATAAAAGGATGTAATGAAATATGCTTGATTCGAGAAATATATTTAAATTTCTAGTAGTTTTGATGCTGTTAAGACACCTCTGATTAAAGTACTAACTAAAGCAGACCTAAATCATTTGTATGCTTTATCCACTTTGCAGTCTCCACGTCATCTAAAATGTAGTAATTTCAAAATATATCCTTAATACTTTTAGTAAGCCAGAGAGTATCAATATTTACTTATTCCCCTATTCTAGGCAATAGCAATGTAACAAGTTTCTTAAATGGCTCGGCAAGAATATCTTCAAGAATTAAACAAAAATAAACACATTTGAACTGCTGGGACTTCAATGCTAACATATTTGGTATATATCTCTATGAGCGTATTCTCATTCTCGAAAGTCAAACTAAAAAAATCATAAATTTAATTTTATTATATTTAAAACATTAAAGTCTGACCACAAAATCCATATTTTATTTAGTGGCCAAAAATGTCAATACAAGATTATCTCGATTATGACCACAAGGATAAAAAGGAGGAAAAGGAAAATTTTAGTCTGAATTAAGGCATTATAATAACTTGTATTTGAAATGTTTACCAAGTGATTAATTTATGCTGATGACTTAAGACAAAATTTTTTAAATAAAGAAAAGGTGAACAGCTTCTTTAGATTTTTCGCTTCAATATTTAATAAATGTTTTCAAGCCATCTTTTAAAACGGAAATTTTTTTTAATAAAAAATTTCCTTTTTCCACTCACTTTCACTCTTTTAAAAAGGAAATTTTTTTTAATAAAAAATTTTAATGCATGAAAGGTTTTTACTTAAAGTTTGCAGGCTTTTTACCCGCAACCCTTTATCAAAAAATG
The DNA here is from genome assembly GCA_963931875.1 of Pollenia griseotomentosa. Classification (NCBI taxonomy): domain Eukaryota; kingdom Metazoa; phylum Arthropoda; class Insecta; order Diptera; family Polleniidae; genus Pollenia; species Pollenia griseotomentosa. The sequence continues at coordinate 248,773,045 of OZ007560.1, forward strand.
GAATTTGTTTTTTAAAAGCTTGAAAAATTTTGCTTAGAATATATTCCGCTTTTTAAATTTTTAGAATAAGAATATTGTTTTCTTATTTTATTACACAGCGCAACACGGTTTGCAAGATATGAGCCAGAGAAAATGATCAATTTTTTGCAAAAATTACTCCGAGGTACCAAATCTTTGGGGAGCCATAAAAAAAGTGCATGACTTTTGGCAAAACTGGGAGACCGGGTCTTTTTTTTTTTGGTCTTTTATCACGTAGAGTTGTCCGTATATGGTTATTTTTCTTGACTTAAAAATTACACACGGTGTTATTTAATTAAAGTTTTTTATAAGAACCAAAAGTTTAAATTTCTTATGGCCAATTTCACCAATTCTATTTAAATTTCAATTTATATTTAAATATAGTTTTTCATATAATTTTATTTTATTTTACATGAAAATGAATTTTAATCATAAATTTATATATAAATAAAGTGGTGAAATTGGCCATTAGACTAGATTTCGAGGGGAACAGACCATTGATGAATTTTTACACTTAAAATACCAGGTTTTCATAAAAAATTTGGCTAAAATTTTTCTTCGAAATCTTTTAGAATATAGAATTTTTAGTAAAAAATTTTGCTAATTTTTTTTTTAAATTTTGCTAAAATTTTAAAATGAAAATTTTATATAAAAATTTTTGGGAATTATATAAATTTTTCATATTATTCGAATGTGTATTCTATGTCAAATACATTCCTCAAAAGCTTTTGAGGAATGTATTTGACATAGAATACACATTCGAATAATATGAAAAATTTATATAATAAATGTAACTCACCATGAGAAATAAATTCCCAGATTCTATTTGATAAAATAATTAAGTTAAATACATAAAATTTACAATAGGCACTATCCAGTTATAAGATACAAAGAATGCTGACGAAGGCCGTAGCGGGCCAGAAAATGCATTACATTCTGCTGGTATCTAATTGTTGTATAAATTTTCTTTACAATTTACTTCATTGCTAACCAAAGGATAGCTAAGGTAAGCTTCGTAACAGAAATATACAAACAAAAATTCTGATAGTGCATAGAAAATATTCCTGTGAAATAATGAAGGAATGAGACTATTAAAGTATAAAAGCTTTTGAGGAATGTATTTGACATAGAATACACATTCGAATAATATGAAAAATTTATATAATAAATGTAACTCACCATGAGAAATAAATTCCCAGATTCTATTTTTGGGAATTTTTAATTAAAAATTTTTAGTAATATTTAAATAAAAAAAAAAAAACATTTTCATTGAAAATTTCTAGTGAAATCGTCGTTGAAAATTTTCGGTGAAAGTTTTGATGAAATTGTAATTAAAAAATTGTGGTGAAGTTTTAATAAAAATTTTTTGGCGAAATTTTACTGAATTCGTTAGAAAACAAAAAAATTTTTTAAAAAAAAATCCTGCTAAAATTTTTCTTAGAAATGTTTAAGAGAAAATCAAAATTTTTTCAGTGCATCATTTTGGTAATTTTTTTTTTTTTTTTTGTGAAATTTATGGATAATTTTTTCTTTGAAATTTTTCATTATAACTTTTACAGCGGTTTTATTTATTATTTTTCAGAGAAAAATGTTGGTGATAATTTTTATTGAAAGCTTTACTGTAGTTTTTTAAAGAGAATTTTGCTGAAATTCTTTTTAAGAAAATTCTGTTAAAATTTTTCTCAGAAATTTTTGGGAGATTGTTTTGCTAAAATCCAATTTCTTACGAAATATTTTTAACTTAAAATTTCGTTATAAGTTTGAAAAAAAAGTTTGGTAAAATGTTGAATTTTTCAAACTTTTTTACAAAATGTTGGGTTTTGCTTAAATAAGTTTTTGTGATAAGAAGTCCATTTAACAAATTTGTCAAATTTACTACCTGTTAACCCCAAATGAAACTAAAGGACATGCTTTCAATACGCAACATAATTCCCAAATAAACTACTATAATTTAAGTTTATTAAGAAATATTTTCAATAAAACTTTATCACAAATTATCAGAATTTGTTTAAGGTCCTCTCTCTTCTATTCTACTACTCCAACTCTTCACCCACTACTCCCATTTTACTGCATCAAGAGGGAGAATTATGTGTGAATATGTATGCCTCTACCATCTTGTTTTTAGGTTTTCTTCTCTATTGCTACTGCTATTGACTTGAGGAACCAAACTTAATCACTGAAGTAATTTATATATGTATTTTCTTAATCGGTATAACGAATCCTATTTATACACAAGAATCCTATAGTGTAATTTGCATTTTTATGTTAAAAAAAAGTTTATTGCATTTAAATAGTCTGCTCCTCCCGCTTATCCGCTTTCTGAGAGCAATCAGGTTGTAAATAAAATAAATAAAGAGAAAATAAGTCAATGTAGAATGAAGAATTTGTTAGAAAATTCATATACTTATGGATGCATTTACACATATGGATATAAATATATTTTGATCTGAAGAAAAGAGCGGGGGTGGGGGTAGGGAGTATCATCTCAAGAAGAAATTTCTAATGTATAAATTACATTTTAAACATACCAAACATATTTATCCACATTCTCATACACAGGATCATGCATCCAGATAACAACACACGCACACACACACTTATTTAAGTGTGCATTCGCTATAAAAATCTTAAAGCAAAAGTTTGCTTTTTACTTTTTTCAAACAATATGCCGCAATAAGCAACAAGATACAGCTACAGATTACTACCATATCTAGATAATAACCCAACGAACACTCAGGTTTGATTTCATATTGAAAATGTATTGATTTGGAAATTATTCAAAAATAAAGGAAAATTATTGAAATTAAGAAATGTTTTTACCTTTAACTTGCTTTCAAACGTTATATTTAATGTTTATTTTAAAGTGGATTGTTATACAATGTAGAGCATAAATGAAAAATAGTTTTTATAAATTCATATTTCTTTTAATTTTTTTAATTGAAAATTCATAATTCAATTAAATAAACTGTCAGCTAAAGTTAAGGCAAAATCGCTTCTGCTGAAGGATTAAAAACGTTCTCTCCGTCTTCAAATTCTTGGAAAGAAAAAACTCTTTATATTTCCAGGATTATCTTAGCCCTGCGTAGCAGCTTGATCATAAAACAAACTGATAATATTTTTCACTTTACCGTTAACCTTTTTTTCGCATTCTTACTTATAGTTATTAATGTTTTCCTAATTTATTTTATATTTTTTCACAGGCAAATTAACTACTTTCAATTGTAAAAAAAAGTGTGACTTTAATTGCCACATAAGTGTAAACGCATTAATTATTCGCTTTAGTATTGGCAGTTTAATTTTTTATTTGATAAAACCACTTTAAATCAATTTGGTAACAAATTGAAAAAAACAGTGTTTGTCAAATTTATGTATAAATTCAAATCATTTCCAATTTGAATTAAAATTTTAAAATTAAACCTTTAAAAAAGGTTTGAGAATTATGCTTGATATCAACTTCATTTTCAGTGTGTTTGCTGAGAAAGAACCTTGATACGTATTGCAATTTGTTGGAAAAAATGCCAACGGTTGTATGTGTGTACTAGCACATTTCACAGTATGCACAACGAACTTCTCTCGAGAAAGGGATGAATGTAAGTACTTTGTAAGTCTATTAAATGATATTGGTATCTTTTTCTAAGAACTCCAGATTGTATTTACTTTTCGTTGGCAAAATTACTAAAGACACTTCCACGAATTTTTATATATTATTATTTCTAGAACAAAAAGCACAAAATCAAGAGCATCTGATAAAATCAGTTAAAATTCTAAGAGTTGCATGTAAATTACTTTTGAAAATATTTACCAGAATTTGGTTGTAGTTGTTGGAAAAGTGAAATTCTTGAAAGATGATGTTTTAAGTAAAGATTGACAGAAAAAAAGTTTCGAAATGTTTTCTGTACATCAGGGAAAAGAAAGCATATAAAAATTATGTAAACTGAGCTCAACAAAAAATCGATGTGTCATAGCGAGTGTTAAATTACGTACCCCTTACTTCTCTTTTATGGGTCTTAGAGGGCAAAAAATTATCGGGGCTAGGTAAAATAATGAACTAATTTAATATATTCTCAAATTGGTTTATATTAGAAATATATGTAGGCAAAATTAAGATTCCCTTTCTTAACACGTATGGTTAGTTAACCGATCTTAACGAAATTTTGCAGTGTTATTTCTAGTAATTTGAAACTGACAGACCAACATTTATAACAATAACGTAATTCGGTACGGTTTTACGCGTAAAACAGTGTTGTGGTATGCTTTCTAGATATATAGGAAGAAATTTAGTATGTGCATTCCGCCACTTTTTATATAAGTTTTTGTAAACAAACTATCAATTTTTAATATTTTTAATTAGGCTTAAGTTCATCAAATTTAATTTTCATTAAATTATTTTATATGAAGAAAGGAATTTAACAACATGAAAATTAATTAAAATTGTCAAATTATTAGGGTGGTGGTTCCACATTTCGATTCATCATTTTTATCCTACTAAGCCGATATTTCAAGATTTCAACAGACGGACAGACAGACAGACAGAAATGGCTAAATCGACTTAAAATTATTCAAGGACCCAGAATATTGTTACGAAAGTGAAATTATCTAAGAATTATTTATAGTTATTGTTATAAGTTATCTTGTAAGTTATAGTTTTATGTCATATAAGTTTCTTAAAATTGTCATGTATAATTTTCAACACAACTGTTATGTTAAAATAATTCATATATGAATTTCCCAGTTATTTCTAGAAATGGTTTTAGAACATAATAAATAGTTTTTACGGGAAGGTTCAGGAAAAATCTAGAAATAATTATGAAATATAAAAAGGGGTGACTCATGTATAAATTGGTGGAGTTTGTTTTGAGAAACGGTTCTGTTCGTAACTAATAATTGTTACGTTTTTCCATTAATAAAGCTTGTTAAGTTAAATAAGTGTGTGTTTTTATTCGGATTTGCAATTAAAAGAACTAAAACGCGTTTATTAAAGGAAAAACGTAACAATTTATATATACTTCATGGGATCTTAGATGAATATTAAAACACACGGAATGAAAAATTCAGTATACCCTCTTTACAACTAGTTGTTGAGGGTATAAAAAGATTTTGCTAGAAGTTATTTCAAGGCTTTTCCATGCTTATTTAGATATGATAAAAAAGGACATTTAAAATATAACCGCTATTATATATATTGAAATAAATAATAATTAAAAATTTTAACTTCTTTGATGATACATGAATAAAATTATTGTTTCCCTCAACATTACAAATAATCAAACACCATGGAATACCCCATATGTACTACATATAAACGTAAACTTCTAAATATGTTGTATATAGTATTACTATGTTAGTTTATGGTTTCTGGTTATCTGTGCAAATGTGTTATTATGTCTTTGCTTTATTAAATTTATTTTATTTTTTTGTCTTTTTTTCTAAAGGTCATGTCTTTCCTAGCAATACCAGAGGAACACGTTCCAGGAGTAGGTTAAAGCTAGAACAGACAGAAGAGAGTATATCTACATATGTACACGAACATTAATATTTTATGGTATATTAAAGTTTGTTTATAGTTATATGAGACTTACATTAATTTAAGTTTTGCTAAGACAAAGTCTGTAAAACTCATTTTATTTTAGTGCTAGTACTCTCCTACACTACACTCCTACACTCTCCTACACTCCTTTATATCATTTGACTGCTAAGCAGGAACGACTATGTCCACTCTGGTTGTACGGTGAAGAAGACGCAGATCGGTTCAAGGTACAATACAGATAAGATAAAATACTGGCAACTGAGAAAGGCTTTGTGCGATTGCAAAAAATTCGCATTCAATTAACAACATCAAATACACTCATTTTCATTTCATGCAATAAACTTTCTCAGCCACACACATTGGTGTTGTTTTAAAATTCATTCAAGTCATGCACAGCGTGTTAGCTTTGCCATTCATACCATGTTTAGCTTTGTTCGTCAATTATTGCATTGGTAAAAAACACATACAAAGAAAAATACATAAAAATCATTGCTCTGATGCCTATTCAGCAGTTGCTATGTATGTAGTACGTATTAAAGTTTTTTCATATGCTGGATTCGAAAGAAAAAAAATTTAAATGAAACTCAACGCACATAGGAACAGACAATTTCCATAGAAACAAGAAAACTGTTTTTATTTTTTATAATTTCTTAAAAAGTATTGTTGATTGTTTGGCTTTTAAAAACTACCCTGCAAATAATAGGACTAGTCCAAACACGCATGTAGAATTTAGCCCACAAGGGACTAGGACTAGTCCAAAAGTAACCCAAACGTATGGAAAAACATGGTCTATTTAACATTACGATGGCAGGACCATATAACCCATCTTTGGATTACAAAGGAGTAGTATTAAAACTACTCCATGATATACTCAAGAGGATTAGTTTTGAAGTCGTTAAAAAACGAAGACATGTCGTCTCACTACAAACACTTTTTAACGATGGTCCATGCTTGCACTACATCGGACTAGTCCAATAAGTAGTCAATTTGATCAAAATCCGGTGGTCCAATATTATTTGCAGGGTAAACACAAAAACAAATTGTACACAATAACGAGTTTATTTGAACTTATGCCTACAAAAATCATACCAACAAAGCGACTCGTACTCAAACCAATTTACATTCGTCTTTGTCTCATCGAGTGGGCAGTGACTACTTGAATGCAAAAGCATAAAAATGTCTGTCATTTGACATTGTGCAATTGTGTTACTGCGTGCGCAACAAAAAATGCAAATAAAGCACTTTCAATAAAAAACTCACACATAAACAAATCAAATGTGTACAAAACGATGACAAAATTACCAACGTTGAACTTTGTTTTGAAGGCATAGAGTTAATGTAAATTATAGCGTATGAATAAATCAAGAAAAATAGTGATTTTTGCAGTTCTCTGACTGGCAACAATTAAACAACCTTTGAAACTATTTGACCACTTTTAATGAAATTTTCAGAAACACACTCTAAAACATACTCATGTACATATGTAAATGTTAATGGTATCCTTATTCTTTACCAAGTAGTTGTGGGTATGTGGTGACACTATTTTATTGGCTCTTCAAGTATGTGAGCACGAGTCTGTGTGTTTATTGGTGTAGGTGTTTGAACGGCATTCGTGTATTTTAAAACATTCCTGACAAGCGGGTAAATTGAACTTTTAAGATAAAAAGAATTTTCTAAAAGCATTGAAGATAAAAGGAATGAAATATGGATAGAGAAACTTTAAACCAAAGTAATTTATTTAAAAAACCACCAGACTAAGAAAACTTAGAATAAAGAATATAAAATTATCAAGAAAAGCAAATTTGTTTCATTCTAAATAAATTTGTTTAGAGACCACGAAAGTGACATAAGTAAAATGTAATAAATTTGAGCTGCAAAAATAGTCAACTAAAATTGCTTGCTCTTAAAACAATGTACTGTAATTATACACATCATTCAAAAAATGCTATCATTAAACATTTCCGGTAATGGCACCAATGCTTAGAGGATAGTGGAATGCCCCACATATTGAGGCGCAGGAGGAAGCATTATCTTCATCTAGTATTTTTGAACACCTTGGGATAAGGCCGACCTGCCATGTATCCACATAAATCTAAAACATTATTTGTATGCGTTGAAGCCATAAATCTTGTTGAAACAACATTTGTGGGGGATTTTCCACAGCTGTCTTCAAGAAGTTTTCATCGGCACTACCGGCTTTATCGTTAATGTAATATGGACCAATTATCCTTTCGGCTGTTTTCCATACCGAACAGCAAGCAAAAGAAGGATAACCTTATTGTCAAACACTTGAAGTCAGTGAAAGTCCAGTTTTTATATTAAAGAAAACCACAGCGATATACTCGCTGCTAAACCAAGTTTGGTTCTTAAATTAAAATTCAATTACACTATGGAACATTTTTGGGATTATTGTCTGGGGGGTGAGAAATTCCAAGTCAGGGTGATGGTACTAGGTCAGTATAGTAAAACCCTCAAAGGGTTTGGCGTTCGTATGTGTCAGTTTTTTTTTATGACATTTAAAATTTTTTCCTTATCTTGATGTTTTTTTGTTTAACATAACTCGAAAACCACTTGTCCGATTTTGCTAAAACAAACTCAAAAAAATTTAGAATTACAATTTCTTTAATCCGTTCATATAACGTTTTTCTTTATAATCAACAGTTTTGCCGGTAAAAATAAATTTGTGGAGAAAAAAAAATATTTTTTTGCCTAAAATTAAAATTTATTTTAATAAATATTGTCTATTTTTAGGCAAAAAATATTTTTTTTCTCCACTAATTTATTTTTACCGGCAAAACTGTTGATTATAAAGAAAAACGTTATATAAACGGATTAAAGAAATTGTAATTCCAAATTTTTTTGAGTTTGTTTTAGCAAAATCGGACAAGTGATTCTCGAGTTATGTTAAACAAAAAAACATCAAGATAAGGAAAAAATTTAAAATGTCATAAAAAAAAACTGACACATACGAACGCCAAACCCTTTGAGGGTTTTACTATACTGACCTAGTACCATCACCCTGACTTGGAATTTCTCACCCCCCAGATTGGCTGTTGTACTGTGTTATTTAAGTTTGTTGTTCAATAGTGTATCGCTAAATTTTCAGTTTCCTAAGTCTTCTTTAAATTGTTTTTTTAAGTGTTTAAACTTATTCGTAAGGGGTTGGGTGATTATTAGAGTTTCTAATTTCCCGGACCTTTTCTGTTTCCGGGAAACGAAACAAAAAAAATCTTATTCCATTATTTTTTTTAGAATCTGTTGATGGTTCTGGTGTTGGTGTTGGTGTTGGTGATGGTGTATTGTGTATATTTTAGTTTTCTACTTGATTTACTTCTACGTTGATTTATTGGCGTAGGAAATATAGTTCGATTTGTAGGTAGTTTTTAGTAATTTAAGTAAAGCATATTTTTTTATTACTAGTTTTTTATTTTAACGATGCTAACAAATTAAAATTTCAAAAAATTTAATTTGAAATTCCCGAAAATTTCCCTGGAATTATTAAAAAAAAATGTCCCGGGATTCCCGGGAATTCTTTCCTGCGTAGAAACTCTAGTGATTATTTATAGGGATGCGATTTCCATGCAAATGCATGTTTGTTGTCGATAGTCTAAGATCGATGTCGACCAATTATCTTTACGAATCATTAAATTTCCGTTAAAAATGGCATCGATTTGTTTTTGCATATTGCTGCATAATTTGGTGAAAATGCATATTTTGGTTTTTAATGCATATTTTTGCATATTTTAAAATTTTTGAGTGATATATTTTTTTAAATTTCCAAATTATAAAAAAAGTTCTTCAAAAAAATGTATAAAAAAAAATCTTCCTAAAAAAATTTTTAAAATCAATTAAACATTTTTTTTTTGGAGCTCTGCTTGAAATACAAGATTTTCAAGACTTCGTCAAAAGATCCTTCAATTTTTAACTTATGCAGCATCTTACATGATCCAAAACTGTTACATGTTACTTGCTTGGCACATGGGTTAAGCCGAGCTGTAAAGGAAATCAGAAGTTTATTCGATAATATTGATATATTGGTGTCATACGGGAAAAAAATATTTTTAAAGACTCCTTCACGAGTTGCAATTTTTAATGAAATGTATCCCTTTTCACCGGAGCCAGTATTAACAAGAAGGGGAACCTGGCTAGATACTTTAGAATACTATTGAAAAAACTTTGAGCAATTTAAGAATGTTATTGAAGAACTTGTTGCAACCGATGCCTTTGCGATTAAATAAGTAAAAGAAATATTAAATTTAAATAACAGCATAAGTCAATTAGCATTTGTATTTTCCAACTTCGGATATATTGGTTAAACTATAACTAATTTGGATGGACTTAGTTCACTTAATAGTCAACTCAAGTAATTTGATTGACAGAAAGTAAAATTAACAATATGAAAGGAAGAATAGCAGACAAATAAAAAAAATCCAAAACGTTTTGAAAAAAATATAGGATTTCAAAAAATAGAAGAGATTTCAACTATTTTTGATCTTGAATCTAATATGGGATCTGAATTAGAAAATGAATATTCTCAAAATGAATTGGCATCCTTCAAGTGTTCTTTAACTTCGGTTGACGTTTAGAGATCATTTTCCATGTAAAATAGAATAAAAACATCAATAGAATTTTTTTTTATTTTTTTGATTTAAATAAAATTAAAAAAACAAACGCATTTTTATTGAAAATATTCCAGCTTTTAGTGCATATTTTTTGTTTTTTTTTAATGCATATTTTGGAGTTTTTAGTGCATATTTTATGCGCATATTTTTGATTTTTTAGTGCATGAAAATCTCATCCCTAATTATTTATATAAATATATTTATATTTTTTTTAGGTGTTGCTACAAAGTTTCTTTTTATAGATTTTTGTTTTAATTTTAAATTTTGATCATAATTTTTTTAAAATATTTTGTCTGCTTAAGAATTTTATTTTGTAGCAAGTAACCAGAATCAATGTTGTTGTCAAATTTACTTCAAAACTAAAAAAAATGCTGGAAATGAAAAATTAACTCTTAAAATATTTTGGGGATTCACAAGGTTGTCATAAAGTTGTAAGTCTTAAAATAATTACAAGATATATATATAACTGCTGAGGGCAACCGCTTATAACTTAGATTTCTACTGTACAATCATGATTAGGGCAACCAAAAAAAAGCAAATGCTTATTTTTTGGTTTACAAGATAGAAAGATTTTGATTGAACACAAACTCCGATCATAAGAAAACAAAGAAAATGAGCTATATTTGTTAGGGCTTTTTTTTGCTTATTTTGGCAATATCGGCTTTTTTTTAGTTATTTTTGCGATATCGGCTTTTTTTTGCTTATTTTGCCATTTTAAGATAGTTTTTCATACAAAAAAAAACTTATTTAATAAAATTTTGCAAAAATCGTTATTATTATTTTTTTTATTTGCAACTTTTTTTATAAATACTAAAAAATCAACCATTTCTGTGCTGTAACAACTCTGGCTAAAAAAATCGTTCAACGTTATGGTAATATTTTGTGCTTCCCTTGAGCAATATCCTCCCAAAAACCTATATTATCTCTTTATGTTATTATAGCTACACTAAAGAGTGGAGAGGGTAATATGCATTTGTGCTGATGTGAGAAACACCTTAAAATATTGGTCCTTAAGTATACCGGTTAACACAGAATCACTTTCTGAGTCGATCTAACGATGTCCGTCCGGCTGGCTGGCTGTCCATGTAACCTTGTGCGCAAAGTACAGGTCGCAATTTTAAAGACAATTTAATGAAATTTGGTACGTGGGTTCTAATTGGCACAAGGGCGAAGCGGTCCATAATTAAATATAGCCTCCATACAAGCTGCTATCAGGAAGAGGGTCTTTGTGCTCACTATCAACCAATTTTAATGCAATTAAAGACATATGTAGATGGATCCATATTTATGTGGACACGTAAGGTATGCATTTTTTAAAAAAATAGGACTATGAGGGGGATAGGGGGCAATTTCTGCCTACCAGAAACCATCAAACCGATTTTAATGAAATTTAAAACATAGATGATCCCTATTCATAAAGGCATACTCTCTCGAAACTTGTTTTTAAATACTGTGGTGTTGGGTATAATACGGTCGGGCTTGACCGACTATACTTTCTTACTTGATTTTTATGCAACTCTGTCTTAGCAGTACTGTAACTTCCCTTTTATAGTGTTGTGTATAATTTGTATGTGTTTATGTTTTTAGTATTAAGCCTTTTTTTAAACCTAATTTAATATTTGCTTGTTTAAGTTCTTTTCTCTCGAAAATTCCAAAGCTCTATTCTTACGATCAAATTCCTCAGTATGTAACGTCTTTTACCATCACACTTTGTAACGTCCTGTTTCTTTTTTAATATAGTTTTTGTATAAAGAAACGTCTGTTAGTTCCCCTTCTCTCTGCTTTTGGTATAGTAACGTCTTATTTTTTGCTTTTTTAATATAGTTTTAGCTATTAAGAATTTCTCTGTATATCAAATAATGTAAATTTCTGGAAATTTTGTTGTTTTACTCGAAGTTGTAACAAAATTGGAAACAAAAAATCTTTCATTGGTTTTCTAAGTGAACATAGTTGTGGATCGTAAGAAAAATGTCCCGTGTTCCAGGGGATATAGAAGACGAAGTTAATACAAAATTAAGATCAGTTTCATTAAAAAATTAAGGATTTTCGGTATTGAAAGATATTGGGGATATTTTGGGAGGCAAGCGGAATTATGAGTCCAATCGTATAAAATATACTTCAGAGCAAATACTCAATTTTAGATATGCTCCCTCAACATCTGTAGACGTAGGAAGAACTTTTTCTATCTACAAGAACTTGCTGACTCCAAACAAACATAGTTTTCTTTTCGAAAAATTTATTGCATCAACTTATAATTTACTATAACAACGAATTAAGTGAAAAATAAACAAGTTTAAATTGCTTTTTTTTAAGTTTTAACAGCTTATTTTCATGTTTTTAAAGGCTTTTTTTAAGAGCTTAAAACTGTTTTTTTAGTGCTTTTTTTTGGTTGCCCTAATCATGATGAATTAATGAAAAAAGCATTAACATTTTTATTTGAAACACAACAATATTTTTTTTCAACAATTGTAACTAAACTAAACTATTTCTATAACACAACTATGTTTTGCTAACATACGCAACTGGAAGAATTATAAAAGTTTTAATTTTTATTGCATTTTAAACATCGGCTTGTATTGGCTTCTAGCCAGAATTTATTACCACGTCTCTATATTTACAGAACTATATTCAAGTATTCTTTAGTTCAAGTCCAATCTCATATTTGTTGTTTTTATTTCACTTAGACATTTTGTATGAGTACTTACTTACTTTTTCATGCCGTTTCTATATTTAATAAATGATGCAGTAAATTTCCCTACTGGCTCTGGGTTGAGGGATTCGCTTTTTTCTCATTCTTGTGTGTTTTCTAGCAGTGAGCTAAAAGAGTGGAAATTTTAGAAAAACATCCCAGATATCAATTTGGTATTTTTAATAAAATATAAATTTAGGATATCAAATAAATAATTCTTTTATTAAATCTTCGTTTTATACCCTACACTATGCCATAATTTGGCATACGTTTGTGCTGAATTTTTAACGCAGAAAAATATTGGTTCTCTTAATTAACGAATAGCCTCTGTTTATCTGGCTGGCAGGCTGCATGACTTGAAAATCCAATCCAAATAATACTTCAAACTTAAGGCTTTTCACCAATTTGGCGATATTTGTTAGTTTTAGGGATTTTTCCAGATTTATACACATTTCAGATGTTTCCAAATTAAGCGATTTTATTTATCCGTTCTTAGTCTGCAATTTTTTATTTATGAATCATGTTCCAATTTAGATAAAATGTTTTTTTTTTATTCTTTAAGGTTTGACGTTTTTTAAATTTTATAATGTGCTTGTAATATTTTTGCTTCTTCGATTTTGGTGTTTTTTCTGCAATATTGCGATTATTTCTTATTTTACCGCTTTTGTGTTTACTTTTTTAACTTTTAGGATTTTCAACAATTTTTGCTCGCTTTCATTAAAAACAAATTAGCATTAAAGGCATCCTTTGCAACTTTGTCATTTTTTTTTTTAATAATTATTTGTGGAGTTTTCTGAACTACTTTAGACATTTGTTTTAATTTCGTTTATATTTCTGAGCTTTTCTGATATTCTACAAGCTTAAATATATTTCCACAAGAAGGCAATCTTTTTTCTCTCTCTTATTGTTATACTCCACCAATGAACCGTAAATCACAATTTCAATGCTTACAAATCATTTGACAGCAATTTCTTAACTATCTAATTTTAACAACATTAAATATTTTAAGTTTAATCTCTGCATGTAACATTTTACAAAATGAATTTCTTAAAAATAAAATTTTACCTGTTTTAAATGACACTTATTTTCAATCATTAAATTCAGCGGAAGAGCAGGAAGAGCAGGAAGAGAACATGAATAATGACAAAAGGAAGAGAAAATATTTTGATTTTCCGGTTTCTAAGTCATTGTAGTCATATTTGTAAGTAAAAAATTTTCCTTAATCAAAAGGTAAATTAAAGGAAAATAAATGTAAATCATTTTTGTCACTTAAATTTTTATTCAATTATTTTGTTAAACGATTGGTAAATATTTTAAATAAAGAAATGCACAAGTTAAAAAACAAAAACCCTGAAAAAAAAGAAGTAAACTTAAACTTCAAGCAAATTTTTTAAGGAAGGCAAAATTTTTGTTAAAAAAATAAATGTAAACAACAAACTTTGACTCGCATATTTATAGACATGCTTAAATTTTTCGATTACACTCATATGCAGTAAATAAGATAAGGATGACAATATATACAAGGCTTGTTTGAGAAATCTATGATATAAATACCATTTGTACTTATTTAAGATACACATAGTTTAATCTGAAACAAAGCTGTTCTAATATCCTTTATTTTTTAACTTTTTTAACTTAAATGTAACAAAACACAAGATTTTCTGCAAACAAGAAATCCGAACCCCTGCTTCAATTGCATATAATGCTTTAAAAGACCTACACAAATACAGACAGATAAACAGAAAAAATTGCAAAGTTGTAGAAATAAAACAACAACAGCAAAAAGGAAACAGAAAAATAAAACTATTTACCCCCGAAGATAAACATTCTTGGAAACTTTAAAATAGCGTTGCATACTTTTTGGGAAACATGAAATATGCTTGGAAAAGGGGGGTTTTTCTGTTTTTGAACAAAATTATCTTAAATCTATTAAAAGACATTCAGGTATGTGATGCAAGTCGATTGATTTCCAAGCGATTTTTTTCATCAGGTGTGATGAAATCCGAGCGGGCTTAAAATCCAAATATGAAAAGAGAGAAAAATGTATCAGAAATCAATTTTAAAAGAAACAGCATTGTCAATTTCAAATCGTTTTGCTTTCAAAATAGTTTTTCATCATATTCCTGATTACATATTACCAAAAACTTGTAAAAAACTTTTAATGGAAAGACGTTTTTTGAAAAACTCTGTAAAACTTATTAGAAAAGCTAAAAATCTCGTAAAATAATGTGTTATTAAAGCTTGAAAAAATGATCTTAGAAATAGTGTTTATTAAAATGCTTTGAGGAAAAAAAGTTTAAATGTGTTTTATAAAAAATTGTTATGAATATTTTTTTAAGAAGCTTTTTATGAAAAATACTCAAAAAAGCTTTGGTTGAAAAAATTAATAAACAAAAGCTTTTTTAATGAAACAAGACTTAAAAATCTTCATCCTTGAAAAGCTTTTTATTGAAAAACGCTTTTATGCTTAAATTTGTTTTTATTAATCTGTTTAAAAAAAAAATATAATCAAAAATATAAACAAATCTTTAGAAAACGTTTGATAAGGAAACTTGGGAAACGCATTTACTAAAAATTCTTGAACGATTGTATAAAAAGTTATA
Source organism: Pollenia griseotomentosa (assembly GCA_963931875.1). Lineage (NCBI taxonomy): Eukaryota > Metazoa > Arthropoda > Insecta > Diptera > Polleniidae > Pollenia > Pollenia griseotomentosa. The sequence goes on from OZ007560.1 coordinate 248,788,504, forward strand.
TTTATTTGAAAAAATCTCCTAAGTAAGAAAAACTTTTCATTTAAATCTTAAAATTAAATTTTTGAAAGAGCTTAATTTTTAAAGTTTTAATAATTTTTTAGCAAAAAGGTTAATTTTTAAAGCTTTACTAGTGTTTTAAGGAAATGCTTTCAACAAAAGGCTCTAATCCTTGAAAAAAATAAAAGCTTAAAATAAACAGATTTTGAAAGCTTCAAACCACCTTTTATAAGAAAGCTCTAAAGATATTTTCTTTTAAAAGCTATATACTGACAAAATTTTTATAAAACAAGTTTAAAATTAAAAAGCTTTTTACTTTAAGCTTTTAAAAATTATTTTAAAAATTTTCTTTTTTTGAAAGTTCAAAAAGCAGTTTATAAATTAGCCTTCTTGCTATAAAGCCTTTTGCGAAAAAACTCATTTAAATACAAAACCTTTCTGCTGTATTATATTTAAACAATAATGAACTTCAATTTCGTCTACGATTAAATAAATAATAAGTTTAGTTTCCAAGGGCACTGTAAATACTATTTCAATAACAATATAATTTTTTTAGCAATAAAATAATTATCAAAAAAAAAAAAAAAACATAAAAGAACAGCAACGAAAAGCTTTAAAACAATTTTGTCTTAATATACGAAGATAGACGGTTATTTGGTCGACGAAAGTAAGAAGGAGAATAAAATGTTTAAAATTTCCTCTGCAGCTTTTAAGACTATAAAGTATTGTCACACACACACAGGCACACTTTTACAGTGTTGCACACCATATTTCATTGCAAAAATTTCTATTTTGTGTTATGTTTTAGTTTTTTCAGTATTTATCTAATTTCTATTATCTATTGAATTTCATAGATAATATACATATTACACACATTATACATGAATCTTATGCAATAACATTCTCTAGTGCTTAAGCTACGACAACTTTTTGATCAAATGTTGTGAAATTGTTTTTCCAAGAATTATACGAAACAACATACAGATTCTGTTGCTGAGGGTTTACGCTTTTCAAACTAGAATAGCAGAGAACAAGAAAATTTAAATGTTAAATAACTTTTACCAGAAAAGGAAATTGATTGGAAAAATGATACCATCACTTAACTGAATGGATTTGAAAAAAAGCGTGCAATTAAAAATTTTGATGAAATTCAAAAATTAAGAAATTTAAAATTTTTAATTATATTTTTCGAATGTTCTTCTATAGGTCAAATTTCCATTGAAAATGCCTTTTTCTTATTCCCTCAATATTTCACATAATTTTTTCTTAGGCCAACCTGTGGTAAACATTGAAACTATTGATATGTACTTATACTTAGGAATGATTATATATACTAGCAGAATATCTTGTATCTTCATGTTACATGTTTTACTTTAGCTATCCTTTGGTTAGCAATGACAATCCAATTCCTGCTGATTATTTTCTGGGTGATTGTAAAGTGGAATTAGTAGACAGTTTCCAAGATCTTGGTTTATGATTTGACTCTAAGTTTTCCATCTTTTCAAACGCACACACACAATCATTCATTAAATGCTACATTATTTTCATTTACACACGCATTAAACTAAATGCTTAAATACACATTCACACAATCACCAACTCACACATACTTTGTGTGTATCATCATAGTCCTTATAGCATACAACCAACAACAATCATACTCTTGGCATTTTAGTTATGAAAGGATTGCTTAAGCTTTTTTTATTGAATATTGAGTTGAAAATATTTGAAGCATTTCAACATATTTCTACAGGTTATTCTCTCCTTCTTTTCTCAATATCTTTATAAAGTAAATAATACAAAAGAATTTCAATACTAAAAATATATTTTTATTTGAAAAATAAAAGAAAATGGAAAAATGTAAAAAAAATAAAAAAAAAATACAATAACACGCGATCAAACAACATCATTTTATGATTAAACGTTCCAATACGAATGTGCTTGAACCGTTTTGCACTTGCTCTCATTTTTTATTTTATCGCAGAAAAAATTCTAACGTAAAACATTTCATTAACAATCAGTGGCAATCAAAAGGGCGGTTTAGTTTAACACTAAATAAAAAACCATACAATATAACAACAACAACAAACAAAGAACGTTTCAAGGCACTTTTCTAAAACAGATTAAAAAACATGCAATTCACAAACACGTTTCAACACTGCAAATCCGCATTTTGTTGTATGCGGATTTATATTTTTCCAATCAATAAATATCTCTGCAGCTTCGAAGCCAACTGCATGCAGATTCCTCCATCCATCTCTCCAATAATTGCCTCAGCATTGGTTTCATGCTGGAATATTTTGTGTTGTATGAGCCGCATATAAAAATGCGGTTTGTTGAATCAACTATTTTGTTTTAATGGTTAAACACACATTTGTGCGCGCAGTTGCATCAACAAACACGCACACACACATACATTCAGCAAAGTTTTATCTATGCAAATGATACTTCCGTTTCCTGTAACAAGCGAAGCGCATTGAGCAAAAAAAAATCACAAATTTATCGATAAATGAAAACAAAAATATACAAGAAAAGCAAAAGTTTATTTGGGTTGATGGGTTTTTAATGCACATCATGTAGGACTTAGGCACTGCACAGTGAAAAAAAAATATCAAGAAAAAACTTAGTTTACTCTATTCACTAAACTTGCCAGTTTCTATGTTTTAAGCTTCACAAACCAAACTCCTTTAATTCTGTGACTTACCCCACTGTGCAGTAATCTAAATTTTTTCCAACAGTCTCCACAAAACCTCCCGCAAAAACCTTAATTAAACTTCATTTGTTAGTTGATGTGTGAGTCTTTGTGTTTGTGAGTCGTCAGTTTGTATGGTTGCAAATGTATTTGTGGCGCGAGTTTTCTACTAACGGCAAGCAATACTGTTGTTGTATTTTACAAGATTTTTGTGAAGACTAGTCTGACTAGTCTGTTTTGTTGCTGTTATTTCTGTTATGACGTTTTTAATTGAATTCATAAGAAAAAATTTCAATTAAAATTGGATCGGAAGAGAAAAAATAATAACTTTCTTACATTTTGTATAATCCATATCAAGTTTCATTCAACACAAATGATTCCTACGCATTTTTTAAACACTCCATTTAAAGCGAAGTAATGGCTGTTAAAATGTAATTAAAGAAAAAAGACATGCAAAATTATCTAATGAAGTTCTTGTAAATGTACCAATTTTGAAAGAAAGGCCTTAAACTTAAGTTTTGCTTTCACTTCTAGTTAGGTTCGGCTTTAAATCTAGTGAAGTAATAGTTCAGCTAAAACTTAGTTCTAGTTTTTTTTTTAAGTTAAGTTCTTATTAAGTTGTGGTCCAGTTCTAGTTTATATATAGTTCGGTTCTACTTCAGTTCTAGTAAAATACAAGTTCAATTCTAGTTCAGTTCTTGTTCAATTCTAGTTCATTTCTAGTGCAGCTCTAGTTTAGTTCTAGTTAAGTTGAGCTTTGTTTTAGTTCGAGTTCAGCCCTAGCTTAGTTCCAGTCTATTTGTAGGTCAGCCCTTATTTAGTTGTAGTTCAGTTCCAGTTCATTTCTAATTCTAGTTCAGTTTCAGTTAAGTTCTGCTTCAGTTCAAGTACAGTTGTAGTTCTGGTTTAGTTGTTTTTTTACATCATATTAAATATTTGATATAAAATTTCTTAAACTATTTTAGGATTATTATCCTTACAAAAAATGTCTTTTATGAAAGAAAGAAGTAATAGCAAAAATGACTTTCTCATACGATATTAATGGTTTCTTATATTAATATTTTTTTATTTCTATTATTAATATGTGCTTTCGATTGCTTCTTTAACTCGCCCTTAAAAAGACATTGACACACAAACATACAGAATAGTAACGCAACTTAAATCCCACTACAAAAAGATACTACAACTTCAATTTCATTGTGTAATCTAAATCAAGATATTTTTAAAATTTATAAGAGTATTTGTGTTTTTTTCTTTGACCAAGATGACCAAAGTTTTCGTCATTTTGACGATATTTTTGAGAAAATACAGTAAAATTACGATTGACGATTTTTTTTACTAAAAGTAGTAGTGCTATGACGATTTTCTGTAATCAATAAAACACTTACAAGAAATATTAACAATTGTATTGGGGACAGTCCAAAACGTAAAAATCAATTTTTCGATATACAAAAATTATTGAAAATTAAACAAAAAAAAAAAAATTCTTTCCCCATCACAAACCAGGTGGATTTCATTAGAAGCATTAGTAATTCGAATTATACAATTATAACAATGCTATCGATACTTCCAAAAATATACACTAGAGTCTCGATTTTAGTCGGTCCTATTTGGTTTGCTTTTTAAAAATTGGTTAAATCCGCTTTGCATTTTTACGATTTCGATTTGCATCGCTACACGATTGCATTTTTTCGCTAAAGTCATAATCACATGTGCAGAATTTTTCTATTTGCCTGTAAAAACGCGAACTCCCATTTAAATCTGTTAGGTAAGTTATTCTGAGTACAGTTGCGTGTTAAGAAGTAAGAAATTGGTTCTCAATAAGAAGTTGTGTAGAAAAATGAGTGCAAAGAGAAGAAAATGCATTTGTTTCCCAGCAAAAACTTTGCTTACAAAGTAAGCAGAAAAATAATGAGAATTTGACGAGCCGTCTACTTACTTTTCTACTAGAAAAAGTACTTATTTTTGTTCGAGATGTCCCAAAAGTAATCCTTTATAATTTAGCCTATTATAATCTAAAAAATAATATGTTTTTTTTATACTTAAAATTTTTATAAAAATATATAGTTACACAAAGTCAATAAAGTAAAAATTTTTTTATTTTTTTTTTAATTTTTTTTTTTTTTTGGTTTTTTTTTTAATTATTTTATTTTTATTTTTATTTTTTCTTTTTCTATTTTACTTTATTTTTTATTTTTTTTTCTGTCTCTGGTGGGATTTGATCCCGTAACCTCGGTGTTGATAGACTAGCTCTCTACCAGCTAGTCTAGCGGGGCAGTGTAGTTTTTGCATTAAAAAACTATGTTTTATGACTATAATGACATTTTTATTATCATAATGAAAATAAAAATTTTTCTGTATATTTAAGATATAATAATAAAGTTATTATTTAATATATAACTAATAATCCAAAAAGTGGCGAATAAAGCTACAAAGTAATGAATTCTTGAAGTCATTAAAAGTAGGATTGTAAGTAAAGTTTTTGCTGGGTTGTAACTAAAATTGGACGCAATAAAACATTTCAAGTCGAGTAAAAAGAGTCTTGATATAGACAGAACCCTTGGTTTAGCACCTTCAACAGTAAAATCAATTTGCAATAGTGACAGCGCTTAAAATTAAACATTTAAAGATAGCTTGAGTTAACCCTTTCGGTACGGGAGACGATTAGTTAGTTTCAAGCTTTTATAATGGGCTATTTTTACAAAGACATGCATATTGAACTAATATTTATCTTTTTTTTTGTGTGCTTCTACCCAGGGAAGGGACATGGGGTGGGACATATCTATCCCATCAGGAGTTCGGCATGGGACATATAAGTCCCATTAGTCGTAAAAATATATAAAAATGGTATACAAAATCAAGAAATTGGTTTCTTTTTACGATGTAAATTCACATATATGATCCACGAATTTACATCTGACATCACCAATCTATAAAAAATGTATTCCACCATTTCTGTGATTCACGGTATAGTTCATACATTTTGGATAACTGATCAAAAAACTCCTCCAAACAACACGTGTTATGATAATAAGCCAGACTTGTTTTAATATTTGTACTTAAACGTCTAAATAACTAAATGGGACAGTTTTGAATCATTTAAAGTGAAAAACTTTGATACTAAGACTCTGGGAACATGCAGTGGGATACATATGTCCCAATAGGTGCGAAAGGGTTAATAGCAAATGAGATTTTATTTTTTATTTAATGTTTTTGTGAATATGGATAAATGAAATAAACAGATTTTTTTTATGTTTTTATCAAAATATATTTTTCTCATGTATTTCTTTTCAAATGATAAATATGTAAATTTCAGCCCACTTGCTGAAATAAATAGAATAAAACTTAACCATATCACTTACCACAAATAAAATTTCTTGCTAAAAATGTATACTTTTGAACCCATCAATGCAATACGTTGTCTCTAATTTGTAAATTTAAAAATTTTACTATTTGTTGACGATTTTGTTAAATGATCGTTTTTGTTAAACTTTTGACGATTTTCGAACAAAAAAGCCTAACAACCCTGTACCAAACAACTATTTCCGTTTATATTTTAGCTTTTTTATGGAAGACACATTTAATTTTTTGAAAACGTATTCGTTCAATTGAGTTCGAGATGGTAAAGAAGCGTGTCAAGTTTATGTATTTTTCTTGTCCTTTTTTAAGTTTACCATTGAAAAAGAGAGCATTGGTCTCTATGTGACCAATCCTTAAATACTCACACTGACGGAGGATAGTACGTACAAATAACATAAATTCTTCTCCACAAAAAAACTATAAAATTGTTACTTAAAAACTTACAGTTAATGGAGAAGGAAGCAAACAAAATAAAGGATTTGGCATTTTTATGTTATCAATTGAATGTATTTGCGAAATTTTCCAAAGAATGACAAAATTAAGGAACTGAAATTTTTTAATACCATGTCGTCCTTTTAAGAAAATTCTCATCAAATTATTGTATTTTTTTAAGTTTTCTCTTTGTTGTTCTCAAAATTAATGTGGACTTTAAGTCCCAAAGTGATTAAGATGAAATGTTTTATTGAGGCTGCTGATAAACTTTAAAGATCCATTATTATGACCAGAAATTATTTATAACGATAATCAGCTTAAATGTTAATATGTTTTGTAACAAAGTAATTAATTAAATGTTTGGCAGCAATTTTTCAACGCTCAATAACCAACAAGGTTCCAGGGACCTCATATATCATGGTTGTATACACTATTACAAGGAAAAGTTTATATATGAACACAAATTTTTAACATATGCTTGCAAATATAACAGAAATAAGTTGAAAATGTGCACGAAAATATACAAGCGAAAAATACAGCCTAGTTATTTCAAATTAGTGTTATTTTTGCAATTGTTTCTTACAAAGTATATCATGCGTTCTGAAAAGGACCTTGACGGTTATCCACGAAGTAAATGTCTTCAATACTTAAAAAATTGAGAAAAGGTGAAAAGTCATGTGAAACCTTTTAAAAATGCTTCAGAATATTTCAAATATAAAAGTCATGAATCTATCTATCTATATATGTATGTATATAAAATAGGATGTGTGTATGTATGTATGTGTGTTTGTAACGTATGGACTCCAAAACGGCTGGGCCGATTTTGATGAAATTTTCAGGGAATCTTCAGAATATTCAGGCGGGTGACACTGTGAAGTCTGATTTTTGATTTTCGGTCTGCGGGCGAAGGGGCGTGGCAAAATCCAATTTTCATATTGCACCACCAATGACATCTATATAATTTGGACAATTTTGTCTTTAAAATGATCGCCATGGTCCAACTTAGATTTATACGAAAAGAAAATTTTTCCCCGCCCACTTTTACGCCCACTTGTTTTCGAATTACCTAAAATCAGAAAACGGCTCCATCGATTTGACAAATTTTTCTTTCAAATGTTCGTATTAATCCATTTTAAGTATCCATCGAAAGAAAAATTTACCACGCCTACTTTTACGCTTACTTTTTCTATTAAGCGCATAACTTGAGAACGGCTTGACCGATTTGGGCGATTTTTTCTTTAAAACGATTGCCATGGTCCAACTTAGGTTTCTATGGAAAGAAACTTTTGCCCCGCCCACTTTTTTCGATTTACCTAAAATCAAAAAACGGTTCCATCGGTTTGACTAATTTTTCTTTTAAATGTTTGTTTAATCCATTTTACATTTTCATCGAAAGAAAAATGTACCACGCCTACTTTTTCGCCCACTTTTTCTATTAAGCGCATAACTTGAGAACGGCTTGACCGTTTAAAGGCCGTAATTTTCGTTTAAAGCTCAATTTAAATCGTCTGGTAATACAACACTAATGTTTGCTTAGGGCCAGCAACGCGGACCGGGTCAGCTAGTTTTTAATAAATTTCTCAAACCGTGCTAAAATTTGCTTAAGGACCTTGTCGGTCATCGGAAGGTTGAAAAAAATACAACGAAATATATGAATATAGATCTTCATTGCATTATTTTATTTTAATAACATAAAAAAAATAGTTAGTATACAAAAGGTGCTGGCTTTCTGAATTAAAATTGATGCTTTTTGAATTAAAATTGTCTAATCTTAATTACAGTTGACGCTTTATAAATTTTAATTGACTAATATGAACTACAATGGATGCTTTCTGAAGTACAATTAACGCTTTCTGGATTGCATTGAATTCACGGTCGTGCTTTCCAATTGTATTCTCTTGAATTTTTTTCTAATCTACATAGCTAAAAATTAAGTTGTCTTTATTAATAGTTAAAATCAAGTTCCCTTCAGTTACAATTTGTGTCGCATAACTAAGCTACCTAAATAAGAGCGGCAAGCGTTTTTTGTATGTCAAAACTGTATTTCTTCGATACCACCTGGCTGGAAAATCTTTTTTGACAGATCGCTATGTTTGTTTGTTTTATTGTATTTAAAATAGAAATTTTCACTCATCTATTTCAGTATTAAATTTATGACATTCCCTGCAAATAATAGAAGCAGTCCAAACACGCGTGTAAAGAGTAGCCCACAGGGACTAGGACTGGTCCAAAAGTAACCCAAGCGTATGGAAAAAACATTAAGATATCCAAGGGCAGGCATATAACCCAGCTTTGGACTACAAAGGAGTAGTTTTAAAACTAATCCATGGTATACTCAAGTGGATTAGTTTTGAAATCGTTTAAAAACGAAAGCACATCGTTAGAAAACGAAGACATGTCGTCTCACTACAAACACTTTTAAACAATGACATGGTCCATGCTTGCATTACATCGGACCAGTCCATGGAGAAAGTCCATTTTTTCAAAATGGATCAGGTGGTCCAATATTATTTGCAGGGTTTTTATAAATTTAAAGACAAAGAAAAAAAAACTCGAAAAATATTTTTGCATTTTGTTTACTAAAATATATCAAAAATTCCCTTAATTTTCTAAACAAAAAACTGCTTCCGTTTAAAAATATCAAAGGAAAACAACACAATTTAAACAAATGTTTATTTAATGCAAAAAATACGTAAAATATTTTGTTGTAGATACATATTTTGTTGAAATATTAAAACAAATTAAATTTATGAAGTTCTATGCATAAAATTCGAGTACTGTTTTTTTTTTTTTTTTTTGTATGTTTCCATTATTATTATTACAATTGTGTTTTTTGTTTTTCTGTTTTTGATTCTGTTTATTTCCAGATTCCGTTACTGTTTTTATGTATGTGCATTTGATGAAAAGGGAATATCTGGCAGTCATGCAACACGAAACGGCGTCAGCACTGTATAATCCCCAACATCTGCAAGTCAATTGGATGCCATTGCTGATGCTCTACTAAATATTTATGGAAATGCTAAAATCTAAGCGAACACCAGCACCAGCTCTTTTAAACTGAACGAATATTTCACATAAATAAAAAAGGTAAAAACTATTCATACTCCAAGTAACTGGAGTATCTGTTGGTTTTCCTCTCACCGTAGCATTTCCCTAATAGACACCTTTAGAATTGTATTACCTTTTTTACCAGTTGTTTTTGTAGCAGATTTGCATAAATAAATTGCTGGAAAATAGACTGGAAAAGATTGAACAGAATTTGAAAAAAAAAAAACACACACACACAGAAAATATTGAAATACAGCATTTGGACAAAAGAAACAATAAAGTATTTAAATTTCATGTAGTAAATGCGAATAGCACTTGTAGTTTATATAAGACAAAAGCTGCAATTTGTTGCTACAGATTTGTGTAGCTTACAGATTGTAAAGGGTTTTTCAATAAGAATTTTGTTTTTTAATTGTGGCAACACCAACAACATGATAGTATTACCATTTGGTTTTTTGACGTATTCGTAGTAGATACATTGGCAATTTTTGCAATGAATTCAATTTTGCTCGAAAATAGCATTAAAATAATTCAAATCCACTATGAAAATGGTAGTTCTGTTAAAGTGACATTCACACAGCCAATGAAACGATCAATTTATTGCAAACCAAATTCCCCGATCGCATAATTTCACGAACATCAGCTATAAAGTAACCAGCCAGGTCGAGTGATTTAACACCAGTGGAATATTTTTTGCCGAATCGAATCTTTTGCAGCTTTAAAATTCAAAATTCATGATGTGATTAACGAAATAGACCCGCCATTTTGCCAACAAGTGATTAAAAACTTTGATGAAAGAATCGACATCTGTCAGCGTGCTCGTGGTGGACATTTGCCAGATATAATTTTTCATTCATAATTGCCGAACTTTTCTCTTCGTAATACAATAAAAATTTGAATCATCTTCTTTTGTTTTATTTTGTTTTAGAAAACAAAGTTCTTGTTGAAAAACCCGATATAACAATTTTTTGTGCTAACAATTTTCAGTATTTTTTGTGTCCGTTCTGTTTTTTTTTTTGTGGTTTCTCTTTGGTCGAAACATTTTTTTGCGTGTTTTGTGAAACGATTGTGTACTATGGGAAAATTTCATAATTGAAATTAGCAAGAAATTATTTAAAAGAAAACAAAAACTCTACTAGATATAAATTAAAACTGAAATAAAACAGGACTAGAACCGATTTAGAGTCGAACTAGAACTGAACTGGAACTATAAATGCACCAGAATTGAATTAGAACTAAATTAGGCCCACAGTGTGTTAGTTATTTTGTAAAAGCTTTGTATGAAACAACCAGGCTAACTTAATTTCCATTAAAAATTTGCTTTTAGTTTTATAGTTAAATAAAACAAATTAAATGCCTTTTTAACGAAAATATATTTAAAACAAAAACAAAATTCTAAAATTTGTTTTTGTTTTAAATGTAATTTTCTATGCGAACGTTAACGTTCGAAATCGTTGAACAGGCTGTTATTTAATTTAAATTTTGTTTGTTTTTTAAAAATTTGTTTGAAATTTATAAACCAAAGATCCCTGAAGAAGCTGTCCATTGTGGCAGCGAAATATTGGATAAACTTTAAATAAATATTTTTTTACATAACCTGACCTTGAGCTTGAATTAAAAATAAGAAGAAATGTTTTTTTTTTTTTTTGGATTTATATTTCTACGAATGTAACAAATGTTACTCTAGCACAAAATGAAAATAAAAAACAAAATCAATTTTCAACAAAAAAAAAAAACCCAGAGCAAACAAAACAGCAGACACAAACATTCAAGGATAAAACACCGTTCCCAAAGAGTATTGCAGTAAAAATGTTGGTTTTAAAATCGTTAAAACAAAAAGGAAAGAAATAAAACATTAATCAATATTTGAAATCATTTGCAAAACACTTTCATGAAAATGTTCAAAGTGACTGAGTGTGTGTGTGCTTTAAGTGCATAAATGCTTATGAGAATAATTACACACATGTTGATTGAAAACTTTGTATGAAATGCATGTTTTTGTGGCTTATCTACTTTTCATATGAGTTTACACAGATTATTTACTCTTACCTCTACTTTTCTTTGGACATTAACGAATCTTAACGATTGGCCATTCAATACGAAACACAAACAGACCGAACAAAAAATAAACAAACAGAAAGACAGACAAGCACATGCAACACAAAACACATTCTTAACAGTGTTTACATGCTGTGTGCAAAAGCTTTGTACCTTAGAAATGAAGAGATTTTCAACAAACTAAAGATCATCATGCAAACATATGCAAACAACCGAAACGTCCTAGCAGTAGCGGTATATGCCAGCCTCGTTTACTCCCTCTTTCACCCTTTTTTGATTATGTACTTATTTGAGGCACTTTGTTCCACCTAGGAACAACGGAAATGAAAAAATAATATTTATCTTGACACATCTACATTTTCACCTAGGACATGTTGTTTTGTATTTTTCCCAAACTAAATAAAACTCAAATTATATGCTCTGCATACTTTTAGGATGCATACACTCATAAAATTATTACAGTAACTGATTGTAGGTTATTAAATTCGTTTTCCGTACTGTTAAAATTTAATAAATATATAGTTATTTTACGAATAATTTTATTTTTCAACATTTATGTTTGTTATTCAAAAAACAAGCTACCAAAATATAATGTTTTTCCGTATTTATTTTGCTATGTAGTTTGATTTTTGTCAGTTAAAATATATTTTTTAAAAGTAAAAACTATTACATTTTAAGGAATATGTTGTTTAATAAATAAAAAATATAAAAATGAATGTAAAAATCATTTGTTTTAAATGAAATGTAAATGATCCGTTTTTTAAATGAATTTTAAGTTGTTTAAAATCAATTTTCGTTTGAATTTAACTACATAATATTTTGAGTGTATTTACTTTTGAGCGGGGATGTGGGTGTATTTATTTAAGTGGTTTTAAATACAGAAAGAGTTGCAAAAAACATTTTAACTTTTTCTATATGCAAAATGTCCTGGAATTTAATTTTAACCCATTTCCGGCCGCGAAACATAAAAGTAGTCCGTTTTCAATGAAATTTGAGTTCTTATCTAATATAAGGTTCCTAAACTCAAATCCGTTCACAAAATTCAGCTGGCCCTACTGGGGCCCTCAGAACCCGGTGTTCGCAAGCGCGAAAGTTGGCCGATATTCAACCTCAATTTTTTTTGCTTTGCAAGTTTAAAAAAAAAGTATTTTTTAATTGCATAAATCATATTTTAACACAAGTTTCTTTCAATTTCATAAAATATTTTTATTGAAAATATAAAAAATTATGGTTTTTGTTTTTAATAAAAAAAATTACTTTTTATGGTACATACGCTTCAAAACTCTTTGAAAATGTCCAACTGACATTTTCAAGTGGTTCACAGAACATACGTACACAAATAGACTAATACTACATGTATTGTGATGTTCATCGCACAATTCAGAGAACTGCACTGCATGAGAAAAGACAAGTAACATACACAACATGATTTCTCTAAGGAAAATGACTTATATGACTATGAAAATTTACAATTAATATTGGAAGATATCACTTCGATCTGTTAATTTGAATACATATCGCTCTTTTATTGCAACATAGTCATATCTCAAAAAAAAATCATTATGGCAAAATGCGATTAAGGTTTTTAAAATGTACGTTTATATACAGATTTAATAAAATATATTTTGCTATAACTTCGGTTCAGTTTGAGGTAAAATGCTGAATTCTGTTTTACAAATAAAAACGGTATAAAGGAACACTTTTGCTGCTGCTGAGATGAAATCTTAACTCTTAAGTGTATACCTGAGCCTGACCAGGCGTTTTTGACTTTTTTCCAGTTTTTCTCATATAATTATTAAATATATTTTAGCGAAACTTTATGTACTCCAAAGTGATTTTTACAAGAAAATGAGAAAAAGTGTAATTTTAAACACCGTGGGTGTGGTGGCAATTGGCCAAATGAAAATTGTGTGGGCCTGGCCAGGCCCTGCCGTATTAAATATGTACCGAAGTAAATTAAACCAAAACGAAACGTATAAAAAAGCATACGCAACACAATAAGAATTCTTTCTTTACTTTTATTTCGAAGAATTATTCAAGTTGAAAGCAACTCTATACAAATAAAAGTGGTCCTAGCCAGACCCAGGGGTTCGTTGGTGTAAGTTTTTTTGATAGCCAAAAAAAAATCTCCATACAAAATACATTTTAAGTGAGTTTCATTATAATTCGTGTTGTGTATGTGAAAATAACGAAAAGTGCTCTGGAACAAGGCCCGTTTTCACTAAAAAGTAATTTTTTCAAAAAGAAAAACCAATAAATAATTTTCTTAGCCAAAAAAAGTCCCTTTAAAAGAAAAAATACTTACTTAGAAAAAAGACACATTTCGCAAATCAGTTGCTTTTTCACAAAAAATTGTTTTCTTATTACTTGCAACAAGTATTTTTTTTAATAAAATTTAAAGACAAAATACTATAAAAACCAAAAACTCTCTTCTCGCTCTCTCTGTTTTAGGCAATGTTATTTAACAAACTCAGTTTCACATAAATATTGACAACTTTTTTTACTTATTTAAATTGTCCAACTTACTTATAAAGCTAGCATTAAATGTATATTAAACTTTATTTACAGCTCAATGTAGTTTTGCAGCTGCATGAGTTTATTTGATTAAAATGTAAAGCATATACTGAGGCGTGTTGATGTATGAAATTAATATTAATTATACGCATGCAAGGTAAATTTATTTAATATCTTTTTTCACTGTTAATTTTAATATACGCGTTTTTGTCTGTATTAAACAATTAATTAAACTATTAAATTTATAGCGTTGCAAATTAAAAGGTTAAAAGAAGCCAACAATATGAATTTATATGTTGAAAACACTTGTGGAATGTAAAAATGTTGTATGTACAATGGAATAGTTTTTGAAGTTTTAAATTACCTTAGAAATTTATACAAATCAAAGCAATTTTAAATTGATACTACTTTCTAAGGTTTTAAATTTTCATTTTATTTAGTCAAACAATTTGTGAGTTTACTTAAGTTATTTTGTAATAAAGTTGCGTGTTTTCTTTCTCCCAATACTTACACTTTCAAGAATTTCAACTTGCAACAAAGTTGTTTAATTAATTTCCTGCACTTTTTAGCTTTAACATATGCAAATATTTATTAAGTTTTAGTTACACAACTTTTCCTTTCACCTCAAGATTTCCAATTATAAAACTTTAGAGAGTAAATAAAATTTTGTAAAAAAAAATTATTATATACAGCATTTGTTGTTGTTGTTTTATGCTAAAAAAGGATATACTCGTAAACAAATGCATTTGTATAGTTTTGTTTATAAATTGAATTTTGCTGTTGCGTTGCAGTGTATGAGTGCATGTGTGTATTTTTATTTTTTATTTGAACTGGTTCCACCAAACTTATATTACAAATTTATTTAACGAAAAAACCAAACTGAAGTTGCATACTTTAAGCCAAAATGGAACCTTTACATAAAACTACTCTGTTGAAAATTCCATCAATATTCTATTAAAATCAAAAGAAAAAATAGCTACAATCCCTGCCTCACACACACTCATTTAACAGAATGGTTTTATTTTCAATTCAGAGTATTTGTATGGCTGCGTGAGTGTATGTGTTTATTTACTGCACAAGTTATTTATGAATTTTTTATTATTTTAAAATCTTAAATTTTCCATATTCAACGTACTTTTGTTTAACATTTTCATTTTAAAATTAAAATGCGATAGGAAAATTTGTAATAAATGTGTATAAGTAAATTGACAGCTTAGTTGGTATATGTAAGTAAAAATATAAGTATGTATGTACGCATGTATATTTACAAGATAGTATAAGGAGGAATGTAGCTAAAACATATTTTAAATGCATTACAAACTTTCAAAGCAAAATGTTTTAAAACAATAAACGAACTGTAGTATAGATACAGGGTAATGGGCCTAGAAGACAACTATCTACTTTAACTGACTACATTTTATCATGTAGTCTAGGGATTTTCATTGGCGTTGCGAACTTCAAAATTGGTTTTCATATTTCACTCGATTGCCTGTTTCCATGTTCTTCAACTCCCGCCTCGAAAGTGAAATGTGAGAAATGAAACTAAAATGTCATAAATTAAAATAAACAACTGTTTTTCACACTTAACTGCGTCTATAAAATTTGTGGCAAGTAATAGCTGTCACGTATGGAATTGTTTGTGAGAAAGTTACCGCTTTGAACTGTCAAATAAACTGACGCATAAAAACGGGGTGAAAAAAAATGTTAATACAAAATATATATTAAAAAAGCAAAATGCAATGAATAATAACAAGAGCAGAGGTTAGTATTTTGTTCTTGTCAGATTTTTTCATTCCTTGATTATTTTGCTTTTAACATTTTTTAAAAATAGACGAATGTTTTCAAAGCCATTTTGTGAAAAGCAAACATTCACTGTTTGTTCATCTATTTACGAACGAAGTCTTCAATCGCCTTACTTACATTTAAAACAAAAACAAATTATAAAATATTGTTTTTGTTTTACGTGTAAGTTAAGCGATCGAAGTCTTCGTTCGTAAAAAGATGAACAGGCAGTTAAGTCGCACTTTACAATATTTGCTATAGCCGAAATTTTTTGAGCTCTCGTTACGAGAAGTTACAGAACATGGGTACTGGTAAGAAATTTAACATAAACTGACAGCTTTAACTGAATGTAAGACAACTCTTTTTTAATTTAAATATGTACACATTTCAATACCCAGTTAATTTTTTTAGTCAAACAATATATATAGTCGTTATTTTTGGCATTTTCAAAAGCAATTACTAACTTCAAGGTCTAACAAGGTACCAAGTTAAAACATTTATATCTCCCTGTGTTACCAACGTTAAAACTAAATTAATAATTTTCCTTGAAATCTATTTTAGAAAAAGAAATCACAGACCACCAGATGCATGTTTATTCATAGTTGGAAAATGGAAATTATATACCATTCATTCGTGCAAACTGCACACACTTAAGCTACGGTCACATACATTAAATATTTGGCCAACTAAGCGTAACCGCTGCTTTTGTAAATAGTGAGATTTAACATGGTTTAAATATCACAAAATAAAACTAATTATACCGATTAACATAATAAAAAAAGTTTTTTGTAAGATGTAAATAAAAATTGCAGTTAAATTTTTGTTTGCCTGTTGGTTACGTTATTTAGGTAAAATATTTGGCAAATGTGACCGTAATTTTAGATGTGCAAACAATTGTTAACGTGCCGGCATACAACAATTTAACTGAACACATACACCTGCTCAAGCGTTCACGCATACAAACACATTCAATTTACAATTAAAAGTGAAATAAGGAAATTTGCAATTCAACTGGGAATAAAAACAATAAAAAGATTTGCCACATAAACCGTGAGATAGTCATCGTTTAGACTTGCGATTTCTGTTGCAGCAATTCTTGCCTTTATTGGTGAGAGGGGTGAGATGATTGGGGAAGTGTTCTCAGTTTTATGCGATTCAGTTTTGTTTTGTAATTCTCACAATTTTAACTTGAAGTTGGCTGCTGATGTATTTGTATTTATTTATTAATTATAATAAGGAAAAAAAGAAGACAAAATAACGAACCAAAAATTGCAAGAATATAATTTCATAATCTGAACACTAATGCAATTACAAAGCAGAATCTTAAAAAAATTGCAGCAACAAAAATTGCAAGACACAACACAAGTTCAGTTTGATAAAGTTGAGCAAATATCAAAATTTGACTTTTATTCAGTTGACTGCGTAAATAGCAAAAACACAAACTTACTATACAGTGCTAGATTGGAGCACTGAGTTTGTCTAGTCTATGGCCGTTTTAAAGCAAAAAAGTCATCTTGCATATCTAAAGTAAAAAACAGATATGATGTTTCTACTTTTGCCTGTCACTGTACAAATTTGGAAAGTAAACATTAAAATATTTGCACGTATAGAATACATATTTCTGTATGAATGTAGCAAGATGTAGAAAATAGTTACACTCGGTAAAAGATAAAGAAACGTGTTCATGAAAACCCACATGATACAAAATATTTTGTTTGTAACATGACCGTGTTAATTAAACTACATGAAGTAATAGTAAATAAAAACTTTGCATATTCGCCATCATACACTGTATATAACTTTATACAACATATTGTAGCATGCAACACGAATGCAGTGCTATCCATTCACTATATCGTATAACTATATAGAGTAAAACACTATCACCAGCAGAAAGCAAAAACAACAAAAAAAAGTTTACTACTGTCATCCGAAAATAGTTCACTTTTATACAGACACGCTCCTTTCTTTACACATGCAAGCAATACAAACGTATTTTTAATTTACATTTACGAAACAGAGACAAAAAACTAAAAACAAAATGAATCAGATACAAACACCTGTACTTTAGTATGAACATACCTTAGCACAAGTCTATTAGCAAGTGTAAAAACTGCAGCATTACAAATCGTTAAAAACTGAATGTTATACAAAACAAAAAAAAAATAAAAATAATAAAAAAAATTACCTAAAATGGGAAATCAAGAAAAAAGAAATAAAAAATAATACAAAAAACCAGATACGGAGAAACAACTTTCAACCAGTTGTCAAACAAAGGATGACAACTATGAACGATAAGACACGACATGGCAAAATGTCACCACTAACAACAACCAGCATTTGAGTCGTGGAGGGAAAAAATAAAATAATGTCTTAGGAAAGTGGTGTAAAATATAAAAAACTATCTTGATCTTGTTACAAATTGTTTACATATTTCTATATTGCAGTGTTAATATTAATGAAAAGTTATAAAAATGTTATTAAATAATTTTAATAATTTTGTTTTATTGTCACACTTAAATGAAGAATTCTGTATTCCACAACAATACAATGATTATCCTTTTCGTCTTGAATTACTTGTATGAATTTCTTAAGGGTTAAGGTGAACTCACCCATGTTGTCCGCACAAAGTTTTTGACCGGACAAAATTTATCTTACTGAGAGTTTTCTGCAGCAAGATGAACTTATTTCGAAAAATTTGTCTGGAAAAATCAAAGCTGCTTTATGTACAAAAAATCTATTAGTTTTACAAAGTGGTAGTACGTCAGCGACGCATTACATTTTGCTTTGTGTTATTGGTGTAAGATTGCATATTTTAAATTATCTTTACAGATTTTTAAAGCAGAAAAGCAAAGTTCTAAAAATATGTTCAGACAAAAAAAGCGCGACTTGATCAAACTTTTGTTTTATTTACTAAGCTTTGTTTGTAAAAAAAATAATTGTCAAATGTAATTTATAAACTATTAAACGATTAAACGATGTTGCACAAGTTTTGCAAAAGCAAACAATTTTTATTAAAGCTAGTGGTTACGTGTAGGACGTAATCTAGTAATGGATTAGAGGCATTTACTCCCTGAAAATGATTGTCAAATTGTACAAAAACTTGCAAGATATTTGAAAGCCACTCATGGTGAAATGTTAAAACATTTTCAAAAAAGTTTAAAATACAACAAAATCTTAAAACAAAACATTAAATAAAAAAAAAATTTTGTATTCCCAAGAAATTACTTTTGATAATAAACTGGCAAGTGCACGGCCTAAAAAAACTACCTGGCAACATGCTTTTGCAAGTTGTTTTTTGCATTTTGTTTTTTTTTAACCTACTTACAACTACAATTAATGTTGGAAGAATTCCAATCAATTGTAGTGGGGAATGTAAGAAAAGATAAACTCACTGTTTATTGCTGATGTTTTTGTTTAAACTTTGATATTGTTACAAGTAGAGCTGGTGCTTATGATTCTTATACGCTTAACAGTTTTATTTGGCTTAATAGGTATCTTTAGTTTTTCCAAAATGTTTATGGATGAAGTTTCCTGATGATCTGGCCTAAGCAACCAGTGAAATGCGCATAGGAATAGCTTATCCCATCAACAATAAATTTCAGTGTTTTTATCAAGAATAAAAACTGGGAATTAAGCACGAATAACAAATCTTTTAAATTAAAAAAAAAATCGCTAACATTCAACATATTTTCAAAAACTAAAAAAAACTAAAAACCCAATGAAAAAAAATCGACTTAATTAAAAAAAAAATCCTTAAAAAAAAACGAAACTGACTACATTTCCAATAATCGGTTAAAAAGAAAAATCGCTTATTTAAAAAAATTTAAAAAAAAATCGATCTAAGCAAATATTTATTTATTTATTATTTATATTTATTTTTTAGAAACAGAAAAAATACCGAAAACCTTACAAAAGATGTTGGAGAATTGAAATGAAACAAATATTTTTTTAAACGTCGAAAAAATCAAAGAAAATACATAAATAAAAAAAATCGCCAACCATAAAAAATTATCCAAATTATATATAATAAAATCGCTAAAATAAAAATTAAAATTATGTATATAATTTGCAAAGTTCTAAAAATTTACAAAAAAAAAAAATTGCCAGGAGTATAAAAATATCTATGCTGCACCCAATAAAAATAACGCTCAAATAGGAAATCGCTAAATATATAATATCAAAATTATATAAAATAAAATCGCTTCCATTGTCATTTAAAGCTAAAAAAAAATTACAAATCTAGAAAATCCTTCAAAAAAGAATAATAAAAATCGCTTTGAAATAAACACCGAATTAAGAACAAATAAAAAACGACATGAAAATTTCAAAAATATTTCAAGGCATGAGAAATTAAAAAAAAATCGCTGAAATAGATAGACATGACAAAACTCCTCTTATACCCATAATATAAGAAAAATGTCAGTTTAATCGCAAAATATCTCAAAAACAAATCACAATCGCTAGAGTATGAGAAGAACACAAAAGAAAACCATAAATTGTATAACAAAATTATATCTTGAATTAAAAAAATACGCTACAAATTTTATTTAGACAAATTACTTTGACGGCCAATTTCACCAAGTTCAGGTGTAACTAACTATCAGTGATAACTGTCAAAAACATATTGTAAACTGGAAATTAAAGTAATAGTTAGTTTTAACCGAACTTGGTGAAATTGGCAAGAAGAGATATAAAAAACTATTTTAAAATTTAATGAAATAACGTGAGCGATTAATTTCTAGGATATTTTCGTGGCCTGAACTCGAATTTGTAATTGGTTTTTCTCTATCACGTCAGCTTTTCGAGATACAAAAAAATATTTTTATTCGTTTCTTACATAAAAAATCCCTAGTTTATTTAAAAATCAATGAATTTTCAAAATTTAATGGCGTTATTTGAAGGTCGTTTGTATTTTGTTGGTTCGGTTTAACGTATTAGAGTCCAGCAATAGTCTCCCAGCATGCTTTTGTTTCAAAATCCTTGATCAATTCTTTCAATTTTCATTAAATCTTGGTGAGCACGCTCCCCTTGTTCGCGCTCACTGCAAATAGTTTTTTTTTTTTTTTTTTTTTTTTTTTTTTTTTTTTGGAAAAAGTCTAAATGCGAATGAAGAATATCGTCGGTCACAGGTTGACAACTCTTAACATGTTTTTTTGTACTTTTCAGGAGACAAAAAAAACGTTATTACTCCGTTACTAAACCGTGTTGGAAGTAAATAAAAAAACCAAAATTAGTAGGAGATATTTATTATAAAGAAAACAAAGGTATTTAAATTATTTCACATTAAAACAATTAAAATAAATAATACGTGTTGACAATTTAAAAAAATTAAGAGTTGTCAACCTGTGACCGACGATATGCAAAACATTGTCGGCGTTCACGGTTTGTCCAATTTTCTGACTGCAAAACCAAAATAACCATAATAATAATAAATAATCAGAATCCTTAAGATATGAATATTTATATCTTAAGGATTCTGATATTGCATATCCTTTTTTTCAACCAAATTATTACCACATACAATGTAAAAATAGTTTGAATAAGTAACACACGTTCTCCCTGGCTTGCTTAAACTATTATGAAGATTTAGAATGAATGTGGGCTTCTGTCGAATAAATAATTGTGAAATTGTAGTGTCAGTATTGACTGTTTTACAATATTGCCAGCATGCGATACAATATTAACAAGACGTGATAGCCCAATTTGTGTGCCAGTTTCGAATTCAGCGCACCCAGATTCGTAAAAAACATGCTTCGTTTCTGCAGTCAATTTTTTCCCAAATTTGTAGACTAGTGTAATTTATGGTTCTTTTCACAGCTGGAACAGATATCAAACAAAAATAATTTGTCTATTATCTATTTTCAATAACTGTCATGATTTTCTACCTATATTAAAAATTATTCTCCTCCAACTCAGCCTGTTCTTTTGGATTTTTATCACTATTGCATTTTTATTGTCTATTATCGCCAAAACTTTGACAGAAAACAAGACACACTGAAAAATTGACATGTGTCTTGCACGAAGCTTAACATTCAGTTCGTTGTTCCAATCACTTCATATTCGACTTGGTTTGAAGAATGAACAATCCACAAGAAAGTCGCTGTTTTTTCTATTTTTTGTTTACTGGTGTCGTGTAAATAAAAACACAGCGCCAAAGATAGAACAATATATAAAAAACACATTCGGTCTCACAGCATAATTCATGTGTTCAAAAAGAAAAAGGTGGTGTGTGTTGGTATATTGAAAATATGAAAGATAAACAGAAAGAAGATTATTTTCACAGAAGCTAGTTACTGGCAACAAATGAAACACCTCAACGAGTTAATACATGCATGCAAGCAGACATACAATATGACAGCAACATCAAACAAATGTGTCATTTAATGACGTTTGTAGGGCGAAGTCTTGGAAAATTATGAAGAAGAAAAAATAAATAAGCGGCAATAACAACCAAAATGACAACATGATGTCAATTTAAACATGAAAATTTCTTTTCATTTAATTTATATTCCTTGCGATTTTACAATTTTGAAGTCATAAATACACGTTACACAGACAAAGTAAAATGCACTGTGGGTGAAAAACATTTAAAGATACACAAAAAAAATAATAATTGTTTAACCTGTTCTTAATAAAAAACTTTAAGATAACAAGATTTTGTCTAATGTTATATAAGATTTATGCAATACATAAAAATTTCTACTACAGTGGACCAAAAGTAACCATTGAGATATAAAAAAATTGATTTATTTTATCCCAATCTATAATATGTATATCCCAACTAAATTAAGTCCTAAATATCTTTTCCAAAAAAAATCTTTATATTAAATTCTTTTCAATTTACATACTTTTACATCCCATTGTGCAATATGTTTCATTGCCTAAACCCAATAAAACTTATAATCAAGTATGTGTTTGCATTTGGAGGAGACTTTTCATATTGTTATTTATGCATGGGTATGTGTGTATTTTAACATGGTTCAACGGATGTTTGTTTGTGTGTAAAATAATTATTTTACAATTTTTACAAAACATTAAGCAAAAAAGTTGACACGTTTTTATAGTTTCACACAATATTTAAAATAAATATTTCCAAGCGTGTATTATTTTATTTTCCATTCTGTTTTGCTCACAAGCAGAGATGATTTAAACTCGTAAATGTACGACGACTACAAACATGCAAAATTAAAACCAATAAATCTATTTTGTTATAAAAAAAATTAATATGCATTACCTGACTTAAAATCATAGAAACAGATGGAAAAATGTTTTTTTTTTTACTGCATGTAAATAATCTGCTTTATATCATAAATATTTTTAATATGACAAAACTTTACTGCTGGCAAAAAGAGTTCGGCTATTTTAGTGGCATCTATGAAACTTTAAATGTTTGCAAAATGATATTTTTTTTATAAAAATATAAATTTTTCACACCAAAAATACATTTCCACATTGTTATTTTATAATCAAATGCAGTTAAAAAAAAAATAATTTACAAAAAATACTCATCGTCACAAAAACATATTTTTTCCCAAAAAGTCTTCAGGTCTTCAAAAAAAATTAACAAAGCTTACCCCTTAAGTGTATACCAGAGATCAGCAATGAGTAGTGAAAAAGTGAGTAGAGCTAAATCATGATTCATTAATTCTTGTACTTATACGCACTCATACTTATTCCAATGTTATTCAAACTCATATTCACTCAAAAGTTTTATTTTACTCATCGTACTCATACTTAGCAACATTTGTAGTGGTTGATTTAGAATCTACTCAACTCAATGTGTATAGGCGAAGCAAAATGCGAGGCTGCCAGATCTGTCCCCGAAATAGCAAAGTGACGATTTGGCAATTACAGTTTACTAAAGTTACATGTATGAAGTGGACGATTTTTCGGCAAATTTATCTGGCAGCGCTGATTATGAAGTTGTGTTTTATCTGTTGTGTTAAAACGGTAAATGGATGAGCTTAATGAGTTGAATCATTGTGAGTATTGTAAGTATTTTCCTCAAATTATAAATCAAACTGACGTCATTTATGAGTATGCGTATAATGTCGACGTCGCACTCTTATTAATTTCTCTTGTGAGTATGAGTGAATCAGAGTAGTTTAGTTTAAATGATTTCTACGCACTTATACTTACAATTGCATGAGTCAGTATGAGTAGCGAAAAAACGATTCATTGCTGATCTCTGGTGTATACCTGGGCCCGGCCAGGCACTTTTGGACTTTTTCTAGTTTTTTTCATGCAATTATTAAATATATTAGAACGAAAGTTTATGTATTACTCAATCAAAGTGTTTTTTGCAAGAAAACAAGAAAAAAGTGTAACGTTAAACACCGTGGGCGTGGCAATTAGCCAAATGAAAATGTAGTGCATATTGTATCCATCAGCCCTATTATATATGTACTGTCGTAAATAAAATCGAAACAAAACGTATTGAAAAGCATACGCAACACATAAGAACTATTTCTTTCTTTTTTTCGAAAAATTTTTCTATTTGACAACAAAATGTTCCTAAAAGACGTCCCAGCCGAGCCCAGTGGCTCGTAAGTGTGAGTTTTTTCTATAGCCACAAAAACTCCATATAAAATACAAGTGGTCCCACCCAGGTCCAGGTGGCAGTTTGTGCCACACAAATTAGGTGTCTACTTTGAAAGAGTTAATTAAACTCAATTCCCCATTGGCCTAATTGTGTTAAATTTAAGAACATTAAATTGGTTTGCTAACGGCCTTTTAATGATTTGTAACTGTATTATTATGTCAACAAATAAATAAATAAATACCTATTAACAGTACAAAACAAACTTGTAGAAATAAAATTTAATAACATGTGGTAATAAAATAAAAATAATTATAAATAAATAACACCCAACACCAAACGGAAACGAAAAAGAGACGCAAACAATTTTTGATATCTGAACAACAGAAGCCAAGAGATTAGAGCTGGCAAACAATCGATAGTATCGATAGTTCTCTTTCCATTGGACTATTGATAGTTTATTTTCGATAGCGATACTATCGTTGAAATTTTTTTAAGAAAATTATCAATAATTTTTTGTTTCTATCTGGCAAGAACAAACCAGCTGTCGTTGCCGCCCTTAAGGACCAACCAGTTTTGCAAAACCATGCTTATCCTAATGTCAAAGCAAAAAATTTTACATATGTACCAGGGCTCTCGGATTATTTTTCACCTGAATCGCCAAATAGTTTATCGAAAATCGCCAACATTTAATATATTCACCCCTATCGTGAATAATTTTTCCCCTTTTCACATATTTGCGATCATGAAAAACTCCCATGAAAAAAGGTATGTAATTCAAAGGAGAATAATAACGTGAAAAAATGTTCACGGAAATAAATTCCATTTATCGTAAAAAGTTTTTTCCCTCGTAATTTGTTCACGCTTCCCTTAGATTTTCTCACTTTATTTTTGCTAAGGAACAGAGCATGTATGTCAGTAGTTCCTCCTATAAATCGAATATTACGGGCTAATTCCGTTAATAATACACAAGCCGACATATTGGCTAAAAAAATACAAAACAACAAGTCGATTGAATGTGGATTTGTGAAGCTTTCGAAAGACGTGGTGGCAGAATTTTAAAAAATATTTTACTATGTACATAAAATTTAAAAAGTGCAAAAAACTAACGTTGTAATCAAACTATCTAAATATTTTGCTATATTATTTGAACTTTTCTATAAAATATATACGTGTATATTTTAAACAAAAATTTCATTGATTTTTAATTTTTTTAATCGTTCTTCTTTTTTACGTTCATTGGAACTAATAGCGTGAAAAATTTTTCACATGAGCTTGACGATTGCTTTTTTCCCATCGAGGGGAATAAAAATTTCATGGGAACAAAAATTCCACTTGTTACTTACGATAGGGATGTTTAAGATTTTAGTTAAAAAGATTCTCCAAGAACCGCCAAATACGAGTTTATATAAAAAAAGTATACTAAAGTAATTTTAACTTTATTAAAATTTTCTTTATTAACTAACTGTTTTTCAAAATAAAATAAAAATTTTCGTTTATAAATTTATATTGAAAGCAAAAACAAAGTTGAGCTGTTTTATTGTTGTTTCAATATTCATATTTTCCCAAATAAAAATTTTTATTTTATTTTGAAAAAGTGATTTACTTTCAATTATGGTGAAATTACTACAAGGTGGCAGCACTAGGTCTTGTTGTACAACAATACAACAAAAACAGGCAAATTTGTTTGTGTAATAAACTCCGTGCTGTCAAAAATTATGTGCAACAATGTTGCCATTGTTTGTCTTTTTCGACAACATTTGGTTGGATAATTTTCGCTTGGTAGGATGGTAGGCTAAACCTTAGGGCAATGTTACACGTTTAATAAATACATATATAAAAAAATCGAAAAAACTTAAGATTAAAGCTATTTTAAGATATTAAAGTGGTCATTTTAAATGCTAAAAGATCATAGAAATCAATATACGTATAAACATTGCATAATGAGAATGAAAATATTGAAGTCTAAGTGGAATGCTATTTCTGGAAGGGCGAATAGAAACAGAAAGCTAAACATTACGAAGTAGGAATTCTGAAACAATTTCGTTATTAAACAAATTGTGCATTAAGGAGAAATTTTATTTATCATATTACTATGTTTATCATTCTATGTGAATTTTTTTTTTTCAATATTCATCGAAGATCCCATAAAGTATATATATTCTGGGTCTTCTAAGTCGATTTAGCCGTTTGGGTTACAAATTGTTTCTAGTTCTTCAAAGATGTTTTTATTAGAAAAAGAATTAAGCTCCCAAATGTGAAACTACCCCCCTAAAAACTAACATAAATTTGTAGCGGAATGCACTGATTGTCATTAAATTTCAACAAAAACCTTTTTATGACACCAAATATGGTGAAGGTCTGTCCATAATTTACCTACGGCTCCATGTTAACTCAAAATTTAAAAATTTTCAGTAGAAGCAAAACAAATTTTAATTTTATATTAAAGATATATAAAAAATACGTTTTAAACTAACAGCTATAACTAAAAAACTGAGAAAACTGGTCGAGTCCAAAGGATTTTGGCTAATAAGTTTGGTCGAATAGAAACTTCTCAGTGGCAACGCTGATCTGAAACAAATAAACTAAATATATTATGAAAAAATTACTACAAGATTCATACTTAAAATTTTAATGTTTTTTGAATTAAAAATAATTGTTTTTCCACTTTTTTTTACTACAAGTCCTTTGGAGGTTTGAAGAAAGTGGCGCACAAGCGCATATCAAAAATATACGCATTTTTCAAACGTACACACGACGTGGTCACATACACAATTATTTCTGTTTTTATTTATTATTAAAAAAAAAAAACTGTTAGCACAACTAAAGACGCACATATCAAAACCACATACGATTTATTTTTTGCAAATATTTTAATTGTTATGCACAATTTTCATTTTAAAACAGCACAAAAATGATTTTTTTTAAATTTTTTTTCAAGAATGTGAACATAAACAAAAAAAAAATTACATCTTTGGGTTTTCACCACAGTTAAGCAAAAAATTACCAGATGCCGTAGTGAGCCACCTTGTAGTAATTTCACCATGCTTTCAATACAAATGCAATTTTTTTTTGTCATACTTTCAAATTTTCAAATTTTGAAAATTCAACTTCATATGCAATCGAAAATCAATTGAGAAATACAACTTTTTTAGTGAAGATCCGAATATTGTTATAAAAATGATATTAACCCGAATTTTTTGCATAAGGAAAATGGCTGAAAATTTAATAAAAATTAAACTTTGTTCCAAATTTGGAAAATTATATTTTTTTAAGTTGCTACATGGAAACGTACGGTAATTACTTAATTATTAAATTAAGGAATTCTACAAAGAATTCGATACTATCGATAGTATCGATAGTTTGTTCACAAACTATCGAAAATATCGAATGTTACGACTGGCAATTTAAATGTAAGCCACACACGTAGGCAGAGAGTCGTACCCACCTAACAGCAAATGAATTAACAGCAAAACACAAGTAAAAGTGAAGTAAACACAATCTACAAATATGTAAACAAATAAAAACGTAATAAACTATTACACCCCACTCTTGTTACAAACACTAACAATTAAAATAATAATCAAAATAATAAAAATAAGAATAATTAAATTGATAAATGCCAGGTGACCATTGTTTGTTGACTTCAATTACACTCAATGAAAAATCTAAATCACAACAACAACACCAAAGTAAAAATGGTTAATAATAAACATGTGTTTTTATTCCCACAATTTATTTAAATTTCTTTTAAGTGCTTTCGTAAACAAAGATTATCTATTAAAAAAACGCTGATTTGCAAGGAAAGGATACAAAAAAGGTTGTCAAGAAAATTATCATTAATTCAAAGTGGCTATTCATTTTGTTGGTTTTATTTATCAGAGAAAATCCGTTCAAAAAGTTTTATTTTGTCATGAGATATTAGTTATTTATATCCACACCACAATAATTTTATAAGGGCTTTCTTGGCACGTGCAAAAAATTGGACATAAGATGGGTACGATCCGAGATGGCATAAGTGGCCCTCAGAATTTGATGCCGGACTAAAAAGCCACCAAAGGCAAAAATGAAGACATGTAGACAAGCAATAAGTAACGATGTGCAATATGTTATGATCGGACTTAAAATGGCGATGCAGTATAAAAAACAGTATAAGACAGGTATCCAGAGGCGGGGCAAAAAATTTAAAAAAAAATTCTGGAAATTTTTTTTTATATACATATTAATTTTAATAGTTGGAGGTGAATGGCTTATCTTTTTTGTTCCGAACGACCTTACTATAGATGTTATCTTGTGCGCAAGGTAATCGAATTTCATCAAGATAATTTGATGAAATTCGGTACACAGGTTTCAATTGCTATAAGGACAAATACTACAAGAAATGGTGAAAATCAGTTTATAATTTCACATGGCCCCCACACAAACTTCTTTTCAAAAGTGCCTTTATAAACATAAGCCATCATATTTAGTTGGTTAAATTTGATCAAACAACGGTCCATGTTTGCTCCCATGCAAATACCACTCCCGGAATTACCTCTTAATGCAATAACATTTACGGTAGCTAATAAACATCTGCATGAATCTTATTTATGATGTTCATGAAACCTTCATTATAATTTTGTATTCGCTTCGTTTGTATTCATTAAGATGAATAACTATGACATGAAAGCAATGAACACTCGATATTTAAGAGACGAGTACGATCAAGTAAGTTGATGCACTAACAAGAGAATATGAACATTATCAACTCTAAAATAAAACAAACATTGAATAAATCTCAAATAAGTTCATGGAAAAACATATTGACTTAAAAGTCCGTGTTGCCAGTTGAAGGAAAAGAAAAACCTTAAGGAAAGTTTAAAAAAAAAATTAAAATTACCATAATGAGTAAAAGCAACGAGATAAGGCAGTACGTACATTAATACTAAAATAACAAAAAAATTCACTTTGTTTTTTAATTGTAAATTAATTGCTTCCAATGTAAATTTTTAAATTTTTAAAAAAATTTAATTTTCTTTTCAGCGATTTGTTTTGCTTGGAAGTACATAAAAAAAGTAGTTAGCAAAAAAATTTAAAGTTCTTTAAAAATTACATATCTTCAGCTTATTATTGGCTTGACCTACCGACCATTAAAAAAAATTAGTTAGGTATGAGGAATATATTTTTTTTAAGGCCGCCTTTCTAAATTGAAAGCCTGTTTCGCGAATTTTCTGAGAAATTAAGCTCCATATCAACTATTTTAAAGTTATTAAAGTATTGTCTTGCTCTATACGCCACTATTTGGCAATTGATTCATATAAAACGTACAAAATAAATTTCAGTCTTGCTGTGCTTCATTGACGTAAGAAAAAAAAAGCATTCTAAGCAAAAGCATCGTCGAATCAGTAGGTTTACGCAAAACAACTGCTGGTTTTTTGCAGAGTTGTGTTTTTAGTTTTGCAATTTTTTTTTTGTAGCAATTGTTTTTGATATCTGCAACATGTTATACACAAAACAAAGTACGAATTGTTTTTTTAATTGTTGTATTTTTGCATAGACCTAAAAATTCGACCATGAGCAAAAGCAAAATAAAATGCCAACAAGAAAAAAAAAATTGTTTTATAAAATAAAAAACACGTATTAATAAATAGTAAAAATTTGTAAAATTCATTAAAATTATTAAACTGTTAAATAAAAACAAATATCAGAAAAAAAAATCATGAATGTTCAATTTTTATTAGATTGTTAATATAGAAACTTTCATATCAGCAAGTTTCTCAATGTATAGAAATAAATATACCAATGCAGCACAAAAAGCTACTTTTTAAAACAATTTTTAGAAAAGTGGCGTATAATATTTTTTAATTTCAATAAAATACTATTAACTTCTAAATTCATTCATGAAAGTTAACAAAAGTTTAAAATTTTCTTCAAAACATATGCCGGAAGCAATGGAGGAAATACAAAAAAAATTCTATTGTGCACATTTTGAGAAATTTTCATGTAAACCTTCTCTGTCGTTTTTCTCCAATCCGACTTTTTAGCATATGCGCCAAACCAATTATGAGCTGCCGATTTATTGCTGAAAAGGTAACAGAAAAGAAAAAATTACATGAATTTACTAAAGTGGCAACATTGCCATTGAGTTTTCATAAAAAAAAAAATGAGAGAGAGAGAGTGAGAACTGTAAAACAAAAGCCGTTTCATTGAATAACCTCTTTGTGTTTACAAGCAACCTCTTTTTCTTAACTAGTAGATTGAATAAAACAACAGTTTGTTCAGCAATTTAAATTTTATTCGAACACGAGCTTTAGTTAATAACCAAGTCAATGTGTTTATGAATGAAGTTGTTTATACAGCCCTTTAGTAGCTAGTTTATCATGCTGTTAAGTCCAGCATTATTCATATATGCCATATAATTCCCCTTCCTAAAATCACTTAAACGCAAACAAATCCCATGTAGATGAAGATATCTAAATAATATTTGGCACCAAAGAACTTTTACATGAACTTTACCCGCGTAACATAATTTTGTTCTGCTGGATTCTTGATTGCCCAAAGGTCCCAAATAGGACACACTCTCGAAAATCTGTCCTCATATACTGTGGTGTAGAGTATCGAATGGTCGGGCTTGACAGACTTTACTTTCTTACTTGTTTTACAAATAAGTTAATAAAAATCAACTTTATCACTAATTGAATGTGTCTCAAATCAATTTTACCAATTAGCTGCTTTTAATTGATCTATCAATTTTTATACCTATTTATTTGCTAACTTTATTCCCCTTTTAAGAATTACAATTCTAATTTCATTTTACCACAATATTTCTTTGAGTGCTATCAAATAAACAACAACACCTGCAAACCCACAAGCAGCAAACCATTTTTCCTCGGTAAATTGCTTACATTTATGTACACACAGCAGTGTGAAGTGCTTCATTTCTATGTAAGGGTAGATTGTTTGTTTACATTGATACAACTTGTACAACTAAAGTATACAAATTCTGTGCTAGTGTGTGAGCGTTTATATGCAACACTTAGTATGTGTGTCACTGCACCAGCAAGGAGCAAGTGGCAGCCATGACCCCCAGGTGATGCATATTTGTGTAATCGTTCTTTTACAAATCACAATATTTTTTGTTTTACATGAAATCATGCACTCAATCGCGTTGTTGCACTGTTGTCGTGGCGAATTGATGAGGAACAAAAAAAAAACAAAAATACACACACACAGCAAAAAAAAATAATAATTACAGCAATTCACTAACAAATAAAAAACAAGCTAAAATATGTACTACAACTATTGCTATTTGTAGCAAGTGCGGCAGCAATAGTCATGACAAGCAGTTCATAGTTTAACAATGACTCTTTGACTTTTTTTGTATTTTTGTGTTTTTTTCTGCTGTTTTCTCGTCTTTTTCGCTTGTTTTTATAAACAATTACCAATTTTATGTTGTAGTTGTGCGCTCCCCGAACACTATTTGTAGAACATGTCATGTTACAATTAACACAGGTAAAAAATCAAACATACAAAAGGATTTTTTTCTTCTATTTTTTATGGAGAAACCAGGTGAATTACAAAAAATAAACCCGTATTAAATATTTGTAACAATAATTGTTGGAGTGATTTGAGAATTGACTTTTATCCATTTAATAATTTAAGTGTTCATAAAAAAATGGTTACGAGGGTACTTTTGAGAAATAAGCAAAGTTTTTTAGAAAGCGGAATTTTGTGTAAAAAGTGTATTTTTTGTAGAAACGGGCTTTTTGTGTAAAGTGTATGTTTATGTTGTTAACACTGACTGATTTGTATAGAAATATTCAACTTCCCTTGACCACATTTTTGCGATTTCATATCGCCAAGCTTCTGCGATTGCATTTGCTAGAACACCAATTATGCGATTTGAAGTCAGAATTGCAAATCTTCAGAGTCTTGCGATAGCTAGAACATGCCCGATAGTGATTTCTTAAAACGTAAACATTTTTGTAAAGTAACCTTTTTGTATAAAAAGTCTAATCACCCCATTCGATATCGAGTAAACCATCGTATCTAGTTAACTATCGTATTTTTCTGCATAACTACGATAGACACTGGCGTATCGAATGAAAACTCGAGAGATTTAATGTCTTTTATTACTCGATATCGAATTCTATCATCTCAAATTACGATACATTTAATTCGATGTCAAGAGTGCCGCGGTAGGCTAGCTGGTAGTGAGCTAGTCTATCAGCGCCGGGGTTGCGGATTCGATTCCCGCCAGAGACTCTGGTTTCTTTCCTGCAGACAAGCGAAGAGCTTCGCGGGATTAGCTTAGGAAATTTAAAAAAAAAAAAAAAAGTGTCATGATCTCAAAATAAAAAATTTCGATAAATTTTGCACGACATCGTATGCGGTGAGTAGACCCCAGTTGTTATGTGCCTCTTTCTGTAAAAAATTCGCACAAATTTGTGTATAAACACAGTTTTGCATTAACAGATTTTTTTGGTGAAATTGTCAGTTCAGAAAAAAATGTGATTCATCGTGAGATATGAAAACTTTAGAAATAAAGCTGTTTTTCTAAACTTCCTCTGCAGCCCTCGCAAAATTTTTTATGACATTCTAATTTCGATTAGTCACAAAATTGAATAACAAAAAATGTTTGAGAAAATGGTGGACATTGTAAAAGCAAATTGTAATGGAAATAAATTTAGTATCACTTTTTTGTCTCTTGACTTGTCATTCTGTGATTATTTGTACAATAGCACAGAGTTCAAATAAATGTCGATGTTCGAAAGTGAATTTGTTTTAAACTCTACTACTAAAAGTTTGTTGGTATTGTTATATCGTTGTATTGTATTACCAATTAAGACCATTCTTTTTTATACTTCTTGCATATTCCTTTGTTTTTATTCAGTTCTGTTATTGTTAAGCCCTTAATTAAAAGGAGAAAATCTTGTTAAACGAAAGAATACAATGGACAATTTAGAAAATATACATGGGACAACGAGCAGTAGCAGTTCTTAGTGGTATTTGTAATTTTCTAATTAGTAAAATAAATTTTAACAATGCCATTTGAACGGGTGTGGAAATGTAAGTTTTTTTTTCTTAAATAATTTGCTACAATGGATAAAAGAAACAACATTTTAAAAAAACATTTCAAAAGTTTACTTTTTTTTTCTTAAATCTGTTCTTTTTTTCTAATTAAAAAAAATATTAAAGAATTAGGAGAAAAGATCACACATATTACTCATTTACTTCAATAGAGATATAACTCAAAAAATTCATTTCGATATAAACACCTTTAAAGTTTTTAGTTTGCTCTAACAACTTAGAAAAAATAACGACTCATTATCTTTATATGGGGAAAGCATTTACTCACATTATAAAGAAAACCCTAGCGGAAAATTTATTTTTTTGAGTTATGTCACTATTGAAGTTAATGAAAGATATGATTGTCTCAAACTTCGTGCCCTAAGCATAAAAATGCTTTACGAAACAAAAATATTAATTGTTTGATTTTTTTAACATTAAAAAGTGTTAGTGCCTGTATTAATAAAAAAAATTTAAATTTAATAAAGGTTTATAGAAAAATTTAATATAGGATTGCATAGTAAATTTGTTCTGAATAAACGTTTGTTAAATTTAATAATCGTTTATGAATACGGGGGTAAATCTTTCGCATTACTTTAAGTAAAAAACAACAAAACACGAAAACAAGTAAAAGTGCTATTATAGTTATTCGACTATCATATAAACTCTTCTCCATAGTATACAATTTCAAAACAAAACTTAAGGTTAGGGAGTACATTTGTGTAGTGACCAGTGGAAAAATAGGGCGATTTGACACAATATTTAATACTCTTTATATATGAGAAGAAGAATTTCCTAGCAAATGTGAGTTGTGTCAAAATCATTATTTCGGGAAAATCATTTACTCACTCTGCTTTTCTGCTATAAGTATATATATATATATATATAGAGCTTAAAAACAACATTGTAGAAACTGCCAACGGAATAATCGAACTAGTGTTTTTCATATGGGATTTCTGGGGACAAAAGTCCCGTAACCCCGCACATTTTTCGAGTAAAAAAATCCCGGGAAATTTGTGGAAGATTTTTTTTTATTTAATTATGGCAACTTTTCTGTTTATATAATTGTAAATAAGTTGTGTCATGAAATAGATCTTAGCCGTTAGGCAAAAAGGTCTTAAAAAAACGCATTTTTAGTTTTTGATTGGCTTTAAGCAAATTTTTTTCTCTCTGTTGTTTGGTTTAAGTCACTTTAGTCTAGCACAACTGCTTCTAATCTTTATCATCTTCTTTTAGGAAAAAAGTATATGAAATACACCAAATAAATATTTTTCAATTTAACGTAACAAAAAACTACAGTTTCTGACTTAACACATTTTTTCCAAACGCCAAAGGGATGTCAATTCATATCCGAAAAGTAAAGCAATGCTTAATGGTGAACGCTCTGAACTTTCGAAAGAAGAATAGTTAAAATGTACGGAAAAAAAGATGTTCCCACTTGCGTCAAAAAATTTAATGATTTTATATACAGAGCAGGTGCATACATTTTTTTTAGCTTGGATTCTGTAAGAGATGATGACAAAAATTATTAATAAAGAAAACTCTTATTCGATTCGAAGAAAATAATTTTTTCTTAAAAAGGAATTACTAGTTTTGATAGAAATGCTAAGAAAACTGAAAGTGTCTAGAGATTATATAATGTTGCTTTGGCTATAAAAGCAAACATTCGTAGAAAGGAAACGTAATTTTTCTTTGAAATCTTCTTGATAAAAATTCAAAATAGGCTTTCAAACGATTCTGTAGTTGCTTATTTTGAACTAAAATCCCATTTTAACAGAAATATATTTTGTAATAATTTGTTTAAATAATTAAACTTTTTTGGTTTTATATTTTTGCTGTTGGCTTTGAATTAATTCTGTGGCAATAAGTGCTTAATACCATGTTCACACGGACAGCAATATTCGTGTTTCGCTCTACATGCTGCGTAACAGGAAAAATGTACTATCATCTCTAATTTCGATAACATTATCGTTAGTTTATCCGAACTAGCTCTCAAAAAAATTAAAACAAAACAAAGCAAAAAACAAAATAAAAATTGATGTTTAATAAAATAAAGTGATAATTATACAATAATAATATTAATAAATGTATTAAATAATATATTTTTAACTTTTAACTACTTTTTTTATCTATTTTAAATAAAATCACACTAACAACACACACACAAATATCAAAATGAATCAAAAATGAATTGTTTGAACAGCACGTTTGGCAGTCTAGTTTCAGAGAGCGAAACGAAAAAAGATAACCAAAAAGTAATTTTTCCTAAAAATTCCTTAAAATTCCTACTAAATAATTTAAATTTTGCCCATATGTACTTTTGAACATAAAGATCTTAAGGTGCCATTAAGCACCTTTTCCTTTTTGCCACAGAAATAAAAAAGTTAAATGCATTTATAAACTTATTTAATTGATCTAAGGAAATGTTGTCTGTTCAAATAAATTAACAGCCCGACCCCCGATGTCGACCGCTATCGTTCGTTTGCATTTTCAACGACAAACAGCTGGTTTGCGGCCCACTTAGAATTTTCAGCACGACAAGTCGAGCAGTAATGCAAGCGACCGACAACATAACAGCTTACATACAAATTTGCGGCCCACTTGGAAATAATATGCGACCACAAATGTCGAATTCAGTCATTTGTGTTGTGGTTGTCGACAGAGGCGTTTTGTTCAAATATTTAACAAAGTTTTCTTTACACACAAACACTAAATATTTTTTTTTTTATTATTATATATTTTTAAAACACCCCAACTTATAGAATTATATAGGTATTTAAAATATTTTAAAAAATTCTATTCTATATATTTTTAAGAAAAAGAACGACAAAAATGAAAAAACAAAAAATATACTTTGGACTTCAAGAAGAATTCTTGACAAAAGTACGAAAAACAGAAGTAAGGAAAAACATGTAAAATCAATTAAAAATGGATAATCATTCAAAAAAGCAAATTTCGATCCAAAGGTTATACTACAATTTGGTTTAAGGATTGATGTTTGACTATTGACGTCAGCAGTCGTCGATGGCTGCGAGTGTAAAACGGCAAATCCATCTGAGGAGATCGAGTAGTTGCGATCGAGACCTATCATTGTAACCTGCCGGCCAGGGTTCGAGCCCCGGTCACGGTCAAGAATGAAAGATTATCAATAAAAATTTTAATTAATTTTCATGTTGTAAAATTCCTTTCTTCATAAAAATAATTTAATGAAAATTAAATTTGATGAACTTAAGCCTAATTAAAAATATTAAAAATTTGGATTAAAAACCATAAAAAGTTCAACAAAATAACCACAATACATACTAATTATATATTTTAAGTTTACTGCTTTGCTGTGTTGCCACAGTTCTATTTTTGTGGCTTAATGTATATGTTTTGCCGATATTTATTTCCAAACAAGCGTTTTATTTGTGTAATTGCTGATGTGGCAATTCCGTCATTTGACAATAAATAATTGAATTACGTTAGAAACGTTAAACCAGTCCACCGACAAGTCTATAGTGAGAATGAAAAAGTCCGGGAAGATAAAAACTCTAAGTACAACTAAAGAAATAATTACCTGTTTTTCGACACAGACTAACAGCTGCCTTAATTTGCCTCGTTTTTTATTTTTGTTTTTTTCTTTATTCTATTCTTTTTTTTAACATTTGACAGCCATTAAACGAACTCTTTGTCATAAGAATAAACTTTGACATGTTTTACATTTTGTATCCTTGACTTCTTATTTACACACTCTTTTTAAAAACTCTCGGTGTTGATGGAGGTGGCTTTGTTGGTAATGACGATGTTTTTGAAAATGTTTAAAATCCTTTGCAGTTGTAATTACCTGACCTCAACCTCATGTTAAAATTGTTGTGAAAGTCAAACTAGCAATTGTCGAGAAATGTAATACGTGTCTTGGTAATAGAAAAAAAACTTTTACGTTTTTTCTTTTTCTTAACTTTGAACTTAAATTAAGTAAACAAACAGATCTAAAATATTAAGTCAAAATTTTGGTAACTTTAAATGGAAATGTTTATAATACTTTGAGTTATAATAGAACTCCCAAAAACGCAGGCAAACTGAACTTCGGAAAAAAAATATTTAAACTATCGGTGGATGGTATTGAAGATTCAGCTTAGCCGAATATAGCACTAATGACTTGTGTTCATTTTATTTTTTTTTTGTATAATTAAATTTTAACATGTTTCTGCTGGAAATATCGAATTACTTCAACCAAATGTCTAATGGTTTTTAGTGAGCTTTAATTTTTTTGACATTAATTAAAGTTGCATATTAGGGTGGTAGAATCAAAGATCTGGTGGATACACACTAGAACGGGATACTTAAGGTAAATCACTTTTAAAACAAAACCTTGGTGGTTGATATTTAATATTTTAACTCTCGAATGTTTTTTCCAAAGCCTTAAACCCAAATAAAATACATAAAATTTCTTACATCTTGCTAAACCAAACTAAGCCATTTCAGCGCAATAATATTTGCTTTAAAAGCCCAAATATTTATTTAAAATAAAATTGACTACATTAACTCTGTTTCCCATTCGGACTACATATAAGACAAACAAAAATACTTTCATTTCTAATATACAAACTTAACTTTTATAATTTTTAACACATACACATCCACAATTGAGCCTTATTAAACATTTAAATATCACATAACAATTAAATTAATATTATTAGTATTAAAACTCCATCTGTTACAGAAATCTTTAATTCAACCAATCGACCAATAACTGCAAATCCTTTAGCTTAAAACATTTATTTTAAATAAAACATCTTTTTACATTGTCATGCAAATCCTGTAGATGAAAGTGTATATATAATGTCTGGCAAACAGCTAGGCCAAAAAAATGAAATCCTTTTAAATGTAATATAAAAAAAACGCACACACACAACCAACCAAAAACTTAAAATGACAAAAAAAAAAACAATCTATAAGATAAACACAGAAAGATAGACCGACAGAAAAATGAAAACACCATTAGAAAATCTGAAGACTAATACCATCTGTATGAATGTTGAGAGGGAGTAAATGAGGCCTATTTGCAAATTACCGTAATTTTATAAAACAATATTATTTTGTTTTTGTCCTAAATAAACATTTATTCATACAACCTTATCCGCAAATACACACACTTACATGTAAGTATGTACAAATGCAAAAAAAAATTGAATAAAAACATTTTAACATTTTCTTTTGCTAAAATTCTATGCAGAATGTAAGAGATAACGATATGTCAGACAATTTACACTGTTTTCCAACGTAAAAAGCTACTATTGATAGAACGTCCCGAAGACAACAACCCGCATAAACAATTTCATTGCCCCTCGATTTCGAACGAAAATATTTTTTTTTGTTTTAAATGTAAGTTAGGCGAAAGAAGCCTTTGTTCGAAATAGAGGGACAGGCCGTTACTGTTCCTAGTCTTTAAAATCTGTTTAAATCTACGTACATGAAAAGGTACTTTTTAGTTAAAAGCTACTTTTTAGTTAAAAGCTACTTTTTAGCTAAAAGGTACTTTTTAGTTAAAAGGTACTTTTTAGTTAAAAGGTACTTTTTAGTTAAAAGGTACTTTTTAGTTAAAAGGTACTTTTTAGTTAAAAGGTACTTTTTAGTTAAAAGGTACTTTTTAGTTAAAAGGTACTTTTTAGTTATTCTGACTTAGTTTCAGGCCATTTTTAAGTGGAATTTGCCTCTATTTTTTGAAGAGTTATTTCTTGTCGTATATGAGTTAGTTTTAGTAGCCTTTGTAATTTTATGAATTTGCGAGTCGTACCTTTTTCTGGTAGTTTTTATACTCTTTATCACAGGTGAAAAGGGTATATGCCATTCCGTCTGTTAGTTCTACTGTTTTAATCTATTACACCATAAATTATTTATATTTTGGATTTTTATTAGTTTTGGTGTTGGTTTAATGATGCATTTCGATCCATGTTTTAGTTAAATATCTCCTTTTTTCTATTAAAATAGTAGACTTAATAAAATGACTTACCTACCATTAAAAATATCACCTAATTTGCACCGACTTCTTCTAGCGATATTACTGCAATGATAAAAAAAAAAGTTAATATAAGTTATTGATTTTGCCTTCCCCATTTATTAAGTTTATTTTGCGACAGCAAGTGCTTGCGGGGTATAGAAATTTACATATTAGTGAACATTTATGCATATGTATCAAGAATTATGTAAAACTATTATTCTAAAGTTTGGCCTTTCTATGTAGTCATAGAGATAGAAAGAAAACTGAAACAAACGCGTAATTGCACACTTATGCATACATACATTCAAATCACATAAATATACACTAAAATATTTTATATTCTTACATATTTTTCAAGCTACATAACTAAATATAAAACTACAACGAAAGCTGATGATGACGACAATACGACATAAACAACAATTTGTATGGAACAAAAATTTGAATCTGGTATTTAAAATGCTTCACAACATTTACTGTATCCTCATTTCCCCACCCGCATTCATTCCTTCACTTACTCGATTGTTCATTTATTCACTGTAACTTAAAATTAGTTTAGTTCAGTTTATTTTTCAAATTAGTACTAAAACTGTGCTCATCCATAATTTATGGAACGGTTTTTATAACAGTTTAAAAGGGTATTTTTGTAGAGAGGGATAAAACGAAAAAAAAAAAAATATTAAAGAGAATACAATTTTCTAGCCATATTACCCAGTAAAATATAGGATCATCCAAAGAGTAATCTTGGAGCGCTCCTTTGCGTGTAATGGATTACTCCATAAAACTTCGGACCTCATTGGATTTTTAACACAGCATGTCCGCAGACACGAGTACTCCTTTTAAGATCCTTATGGAGTACTCCCTTTGATCTTAAAAATTACGGCAGAGGGAGTAATCGTTTTTGTCTCCTAAAAGAGCATAAAGCGAGTAATCGTTTTTGTTTCCTAAAAGAGCATAAAGCGAGTAATCGTTTTTGTCTCCTTAAAGAGCATAAAGGGAGTAAATATTAATTTGGTTATTTTTACAAAAACAAGAAAATATTCATTTATTTTTTAAAATTTTTTTAAAAATTTTATTATTGTTTTTTTGTTGGATTCGACGAGGTCTTAGTTTTTGACGAGTAGGTCTGGCGGTAAACAGTTGCCTTACATTTACGAAATGACAGCTTGATAGATTTTTCATATTCCGAGTATGTTGGATACGTATCTTTAAGTGCTTCTGCAAGAAAATTAAAGAAAAGATAACACGTAATATATTATTTAAGACATGATATTAAAAATTCAGCTATTACCGAAATAAAAAAAGTTAAACAATTTGTATTTGTTTAAGGCTATCAGTAATTCGGCATTTACATTAGGTGATAAGTATTGGCCGTGCATCATCAGTGATTTTTCTAAACTACAATGAAAGTATTTACCTGATGCCATATCTGTTATTTCTGGGCTCTCTGTGGAGCAGCATGGGTTTTCTGCATGCACTGCTTTCAACAATGTTTCACTTTTTGAAATGTAGAGCACAGAAATGTAGAGCACAGAAAAAAATTTTTGCGCCAGTAAAAGAATTAATCAAAAATAAAATCAGTTTTAATTAAATATTTTATCAGGTGAATTAAACTTTTAATCAAGTGAATTAAACGTTAAATTGAAGTATTGTCGATAAAACATTTAATACACTTGATTAAAAGTTTAATTAAAACTGATTTTATTCTTGATTAATTCTTTTACTGGCGCAAAAATTTTTTACTGCGAGTAGAATTGATATCATAATGAACATCAAAGTTTTCCGTTTGGCTATCTTTATTTGATAAGTCATTGACTCTGTTTGGTGCTGATGCCTCTTGTTCACTTAAAGTCTCCCGATTACAATTTGAGAATTTTTCAATTTCTTTTTCAACTAGTCGTCTTAAATGACGCTTAGAAACTAAATTTTGACACATTTTTAACAATTTGTTACTGTGCCCGTACCTTTTCGCTTTTTTTTAATAACACGTCTTTCACTTAAACTAAACTAACTAAATAGAAAAACAAAACGAAAACATCAACAATTAACAGTTATGTCAAAGAAAAAAAAAACAAAAACGAACTGATACATCCCTCATTGATCCATTTGGAGTATTAAGCGAGGCATAAACAATAAAACAAAAAAAAAAGTTTCGATAGCTCGCTTATTACTCCAAATGGATGAACAAGTCATTACTCCTTTATTGCTCGATTATGGATTAATCCATATATTTTTTTTACTGGGTAATTTACATACATGCATACTGTACTAACCCATATTTCGCCGACAGGTGCTTAAAAAATTGCCAGCGCTCTTACTGTTTTTTCAATGTTTATATATTCTATTAGTTACTCCGAGTCTTTTTTCATTATTATCTTCAACATCGATAAACAGGAATGTGGCGAATAGTGGGTTAAAATAATATAAATGGTATTTTATATATATTTTTTTAATTTTAAAAAATATTTCATATAAAAGCAAGAAGAACATGCAACATTTCTCTAATCCCTGGCAACCAAAATACGCTTTAGAATGGAAAAACGCATTCAACTAATAGTTTCTTATGTCTCTTACAGATGAAGTTTTAATTGCATTTCTATTGTACGCTTTAACGCAGATGAGAGATATATATATAAATTTGTCAATCCGTTTGTAATTTTTACAATATTGATATTATTTTCTATTAGCAGCGGAGTTGACGATGTCCTTCTGTCTGTCTAGACGTAGGTTTAAATGGGGACATACGAAGACCCAAAATAGGATGAGGAACTAGCTTAAATATTCTATGGATTATATATTCTACATTAAGCCTGAAACACACAAAAGGTTAGGATGTGAGCAAAAGTTACCGCAACGGTCTCTAATCTTTACCCATAAATCTTAAAATCTTAAAAAAACTTATAGGCTCTATCAAGTGAAAATTCTCATTCTGGGAGCAGATAAGTACGGGCGCGTGGTGAAAATAAAGTTAGATTTCGTTAATATTAAAACTATTCAAATTTCATAAAGAAAGAATATTTAATAAATTTTTTCAACTCGTCAGTTTTAAGCCCTTCCCTCCGTACAGATGGAAGCCTATCTACCAATCCATCCGTTCTAAGAATTACGGAACCCGGTTGCAATGCAGCTCTACATCAAGAAATTTGTTTACCCGTGTCTTGGACTTTCTTGTCTTGTCGTTTCTTGTCAATAACATTAAAATGACCACTTTTAAAGCATTAAAAACAATTTCTACAAGTGATTTCAGAACAATAGAATCTTTAACGAGAAAAGTTTTCTTAGCGAAAGTTTTTACAAGCACAAAAAACAAAGGACTATCTTAACACGTTTTTGCGTATATTTTCCAATAATAAAAATACGCTCCCAACTTAGGAGCTTTTGTAATATTGTGTAAATCTCAAATAATTTATGTACTAACAAGAGCATGTGCCTCAAAAGTCACAGCATAATTATTGAGGTCTGTACAGCCTTAAGCAAAAGAGAATAAAACCCCAACAAAAGTTTATGGCCCAATAATAAGTTCAATAACAATAAAAACAAAAAAAAACCAAATAATCGAAACGAAACATCTAAGATCTTTTGCATATAAATGTCTTAATTTAAAAATGGCATATCTCAAAGTTTTGCTACCTAAGAAAAAAAAGAACATCAAAATTGCAAAAAATAAAAAAGGTCATAATTAAATTTTTCTTTTCTTCTACGAATGCCAAAAAATCTGTAGCTTATTTTTTGCTTTTCTTGTGAAATAACAAATAAAGCAACATATACCTTTTAAATATTGAATCTTATAAAAGGAATTAACATTAAAACAATTCAACAGCCACAGAGACGCTTATATGGTTATTACAACTAGATACTTT
Source organism: Pollenia griseotomentosa (assembly GCA_963931875.1). Classification (NCBI taxonomy): domain Eukaryota; kingdom Metazoa; phylum Arthropoda; class Insecta; order Diptera; family Polleniidae; genus Pollenia; species Pollenia griseotomentosa. Next base: position 248,831,820 of record OZ007560.1, read on the forward strand.
GTTATATTGCAATATTGTTTTTCTTGATAGAGTTAATTTTCAAAGTTTCTGCATAAAAAAGCGAGTCAAAAAATGTACTTAAAAAGAAACAATTAACTACCAAAATTGTCAGCTTTAATACCTCGGGATCCGTGCCCCTAAAAAAGGCTTAAAAGATAAAATTGTCTGGAACAATTTCAAATAATTAAATAAGTGGTTCAGATATTAAAATCTTTAAAACGCTGTTATCATTTAATTTAGTATTTTTTTTTTTTCTTACTGCAAAAATAATGTTTTTTTTTTTTTTTTGTTTTTATACGCTTTACCACACACCAGTGTTGAAAAATTCAGTACTTTGGTACTTTTTTCAGTAATTTTTTATATTCAAAATACCGCAATACTTCCGCGTTGTTTTCAGTAATTTTTTATCCATTGAACTTTTTAACTCTTAACTTTATAACTGTGGTATGGTCATTTCGATAGCAGGCTTTGGTCATCATGTGTTTGCTGCAAAATTTATGTTGTTGTATTTTAAAAATAATTAACGACGTTAATATTGAAATGCAAAGCGAGGATGCCAGTGTTCATATCATGCTTTGCAGAATAAGATATTTGTTCTTACAAGTGCCAAGAAAATTTATAAAAAGGGATGCATTGGATAATATGTTAGTGGAAAATTTAAATGAAAACCATATTTATAGAAACATGCAATGTTAAGGAAATGGTTTATAAAGTAAAAGAAACTGCGAAATCATTTTATTCGATCATTTGCGAAACATTAAGAACCAAATTTTGTTTTGAAAATATATCATTAAAAGTGATAATCAGCTTCACTCCAGATAATATTGTGTCCGGAAAAAACAATAACATAATACTGTTGCTATTAGTATAAAACTATCAATTCTCGATTACGTGTTAATTCCGTGTTCTAGCGGATCTTTCAGAAATAAAGCATTTCAGAACTGAATATATTTTAATTTCTTGGAAAAATATAGCCAATATAAGAAACAAAACTAATGTTTGCTGACAATTTACATATTGCTTTTGGTATTTTATCGATACCACATGATGTAAAAAGCAAAGGAAGAAATCATTTACACGTAGAATCTGTTTCAAGTTTGATAAAAACTAAAGATCTATTAAAATTAACTGGTAGTTGCTATTATATTTCTTATGATCTCTTAAAGTAAACTTGCTTTATCTTATAACACTGAATTAAAAGATTTTTTTTTTTAACATTAACTACGTTCTAAGTATGTCATATATTTAAAAGTCTGAATAATGTAACTTTGCAAAAATTTTAAATATAAATAAATACCAGTATAAGTTTAGGTTGACAAAAATAAAATTTTTAATTTATTTACTTATTCAGAAATATATGAACTACTTCAAATATTTTTTTTTAGAAAATACTAAAAAAACTTACCTTAAGCGGCTCATACACTTGCAATATAACTGTTCAATTTTATCGCCAATGTGTATGTGATATTCGAAGGTGACACAATATATTGGCAAGAATCGAAATCAGAAAAGAAGTGCAATATACTGTGAAATATGTTGGCAAAAATGTACTATGTTGTTTTGCTTTAAAGGTAATGTTTTTTTTTTTAATAATATAGGACAATATAGAACAACATATACAATAATACTGTTAATGGATGGGGCGCTTGACGGTTATGTATAACAGAAATATTATTTATATGTGTACCTCAAATATAAATACTGTTTCCTATTAAATACTTAGATAAATGAATTCCAATAAAATATTTTTCGCTCCTTTTTTTTATAAATTATTGTTTTTTTTTAACAAAAAGTACCATTTGGTGGGAAAAATACTCTTTTAGTTGAAATTCAGTACCATTTCAAAATTTCAATTTTGCAACACTGCCACACACATGCTTTTTGATATAAGTTGGTAGTTTCTACAATATTGATATTACCGATTGAAGTATATATATTCCGGGTCCTTATCAGTAGCGGAGTTGATTTGACTTCGGTTGGTATCAATGTATGTCGTTTGAAATTAATTTTCCGAAGTCCCCAGGTATAATTAAGACTAGTCCGGAAAAGTTTGCTAATGAAATTCAGCTAGATGGCTGATATATGAGCAAAAGGTCTCGACTGCCTCGAAGTGTTACCCGAAAAACTTCTGTATTTAAAGTCTTCTTTTAATTTATGAACTCTCTTATTGATGTTTCACCCAATAATTACTTTTAAGGATACTGGTAGAGATTTTTGAAGCTTACATATGGCTTCCAAAAATCTTAAGCTTAAAATTTTGTGCTCTGATTTAAGAAGAATTATTTTAAAAAATATTAATTTTCAAAACATACAAATGTTGGAAATCCCAAAACAAAACTATAATAAAATTTAAATTTTTTTTTTAATTAAATTAAATTTTATTTTTTTTTTTAATTAAAATAATTTTAAACATTTTTTTTTTTTTGGCCAACAAACTTTAAATTATTAATTAATGCCTAGAAGAAAAATTTTAGTCAAAAAGTGGAGTTTAGAAAAACATTTTCTTGATTTTGTTTGTCTCTGACGATATGGGTAAAATTATGACTTTTATTATAAAACTTTTTCCAGTGTGGTTATGAAAATATTTATTACACCCGGTTTGCGGCGCTCAATTGGGACTGGAAAATCGCGACGCAAGCCGAAACGACGCAAACCGAAACGACGCAAACCCAAGCACGATTTTCCATATATTTCTATTATTTTTCTATTAAAATTAAAATTATGAATCTCCGAACCCATAATTTTACTTAAAAAAAAATTGTTTGACTTAATAACGGATAATTTTCTATTAGGTCTTCAAATAAAGTCAATGCTTTCTTTTGAATAACCATCTGTATGAAGGGAATTCTTTGCTGATTTTGATCTTCTTTTTTCTTTTTTCAAAAGGACTACTTATTTTTGTTACCTGTTTATGTTGTAACGATGTTCCTGTTTTAATAAATTTTCTTAACTTTTTCAGCGCCTCTGGAACAACAAATGGATTTTATTAAAGAATAGGCTATTCCAAGTTTTCTTTCAATTACAACAGATCTTCCTCCTGATTTAGAACGTTTTAAAATGTCCATTTTTTGATCATAGCTTATTTTCTTTCTTTTGTCGATTTTGAACGTTAACATTCGCATAGAAAATTATATTTAAAACAAAAACAATATTCGAAAATTTGTTTTTGTTTTAAATGTTATTTTCTATGCGAACGTTAACGTTCGAAATCGACGAACAGGCTGTTAACTTAACTTCAGCAAATGTAATTTGAATCTACTAACGAACTGCAACTTGCAACCAGCAGACAACCTTCACATACGTAGGCTAGCTGGTAGTGAGGTAGTCTATCAGCGCCGGGGTTGTGGGTTCGATTCCCGCCAGAGACTCTGGTATCTTTCCTGCAGACAAGCGTAGAGCTTCGCGGGATTAGCTTAGGGAATTAAAAAAAAAAAAAATTTTTGCATTAGACTTAAACGGGAAATCCCCTTTTTCTGTTAAAGCTTTGTACAAACATTTTTATTTTAACGACGCAAATTCGAAGCCATGCGATGCAAAGCGAAATAAAACCGACGCAATTTCGGAATTACAGACATTTTAAAAAGACGCAACTTAAAAACACCGCAAAGTGAAGCAACCCAAACCAGGGGAATTGGTTACATAATTTTCTGATTTCCTTTACTTTATAAATTCAACTCTTAAACATAAACTTTAACATTTTGGATATCTTTTTTATGTACTTATTTTGTGTTTTTTAACATTTAATATAAATTATTTTTCAATTTCAGTGAATTATTTTTTTTATTTTAGATAAAATTTTAACAAAAAGTTACACAAATTTTTTTGCAGAATTATTTTTAATCTTTTATACTTTTGGATTTTTTTATGTCATAATATTCTTGTTAAACAAACAATTTTCTTAATCTAACAATGTTTTATTAAATCTTTTTTACCTATTGGGTTTTATTATTTTTAAGCTTTTATTTCTTACGGGTTTTTTTTCTAAATACTTTTCTTAAACTAAAGATATAAAAGATTTTTTGTTATACTTGGCGTTTTTTTTTTACATAAGCGATTTTTAGTGATCTTTTACAATAGACGATTTTTTTCTGAAATTAGAAATTGTTTTCAATATTAACCACTTCTTTTAATTTTTTTAAAATTTTTTTTTTTTTAATTTACAATTTTTAAATTTTTGGTTATTTTTCCTATTTTAATTAAAAATTTTAAGGAGCATGTAAATATTTAAGTATTGATATTTTCCTCCACAAAATTCCATTTTATTTAATATAATAACTGATTTACTAACTGCTTTTGTAATAACTAAGTCTCCATGACTTGTTTTTGGAAAACTTAAAAAAAAAACAATGTACACTACACTCATTCTCATTTGACCCTGAACTTAAAAATATTTTTTTCGTAATAACTTTTTAAATAAAAAAATCAATAAAAAAAGAATTATTAATCTTTGGAGGTTTAAAATTCACATAAATAAAATAATTAAAAAAAATTGCCAACTTAAAAGGAATATGAAGTAGTAGAATAAAATTTTTAAACAGCTCCTCTCATTTCTTTTCGTTGTCATTCTCCTTCTTCCCCACGTCCTTTACCAGTTCAACCCAACAATTTACATTTTTATGTTGAACATAAAAATTAATGTTGGTTTGTATATTCTTTTGCTCTTTTATTTTATCTAACCGAATTTTTGTGTTTCTTTTTTTTATTATTTATAAATGTTTGTATGTAAATTTATACATAAGGGGATCCATCACCCGGTAGCTCTGTAAGTGGGAATTCATGATTTTTACCATGTTTGGATCTCATTTTGCCTGCCTCAGCAAATCAAAATGCCTTGCTTAGTTAATCCAAGTAGCCTTAAATGTAACCAGATTGACATTTTTTATTGTTGCCTTAGAGATTTATTAACTTTCTTTTCACAAGTTAAAAATTTAAGAGGCAAGAAATAAGGTATTTTACTAAAATGTGACAATAATGTATTAAATAAGAGTTTAGGATTATTTAAAAAATGTAACGTACTTCCATTAAGCTTAAGAGCCAATATATTCCACCAAACGCATTGCAAAGAAAGACAATTTGATTCTGCTTAGAAATCGTTAATGACAGGATTTCTTAGAACTAAGAGTTCCTATAAATATGATATATTTTAATCAAGACTGCCAATTGGTAATATATGAAAGCTCAATAAGCTGTCTAGTGATATTAATGGAAGTCAATGTCATCCTAACAAATAAAGTAACCAATAACACTTCCTGCCTAAAATTAACTTCTGCAGCTCTGCAACAATCCCCTGAACTTCAGGGCACTATTTACATGTTTGGTAATTTAGATACTAATGTGAGGGATAAAAAAAAATATATACAATAAACAACAATTGTTTTTATTTTTGTTGTGTGGAAAGGAAGTCCTTGTAATTTTGTTTTATTAAACTCTCACAAATAAGAATGATTAGGATGTGTGCTACATAAACGCAGACATAATATGAATATTTTAACTCTTGATTATACGCATGTGAAAGTGAAAAGTGATACCCTATAGCCAACACTTTGAGTAGTCTGAATTTGAAAATAACGGTGCCACAGGCAAACAAGATGACTTCTATATTTAGTAACCCGCCAATAAATACTGTACATAAAACAAATATGATTTTTTATAGCGGTATAATAAGACGTCCTCTATGGGGTATAAAACTCTCAAACATTTATAAAGACAGTACCAACTTAACAGTTATTTAGACAGCACCACCTAAGTCTAGGCACATCCAGAGAAAAAACATGTTTAAATATGGTCACCTCCAACACAACTATTTTTGAAGAAAATTTTAAACATACTATGTTTAAGTTACCCATATTATTTTCACCGACAACCATATTATGATTAAATTCATCCTTTATGATGAAGCCACACCCATACTATGGTTGCCTCCGAACATGTTATGGTTATTAATAACTAAAATATTTTTACCACTTAAAATACCATGGTTGGTTTTTAACCACAGCATGTTGGTCTTGGATAAGAGAAAAATACAATTGCTTATTTAAAAATAAATTATTGTCATATTTAACCATAATATGGTTAGCGGCACCCAAAATATTGTTGTAGCTTCGTGCTGGAGCACTAATCCAACCATAATATGGTTGTCGATGACAACATTATGGTAAAATTAAACACACTATTGTTACAATTTTCTTAAAAAAAAGTTTTGTTGGAGGTGACCATAATTAAACATGTTTTTCTCTGCATGCACTATGTATTGATTTTGTCTTCTTTTTAATTGTATTACCTGGGAATGAGTTAAGTAGCCAATAATTTTGACTTATTCATTCAAAGGTAAAGAAACTGAGTACCACACTAATTAAAGTCGAGAGACGTTAAAAGACGAAACGACGACGAAAAATTAATTAATTTCGATAACCCACCATTCGAAGCAACGCAAAAGTCGAATGTCTGTGGCACCAAAATATTCTGTGGGACTCAAAAGATCCCATTTATTATAAGCAACGAAAATCATGCCAGACGACTACAGCAGCCGCATTCTGTAATTCGCTAAAACTAAATCTCTCTCGCTAAAAATCTATAATTGATAATTGATTTATCGATTTTTGGCTACAAATGCAATTCTGTAACAACATTGCCGCAATTTCAGCTTTTAATGTCATCGCTAAATTTTTTTAAATTTTGTATTCTCCTACGGTATTTTTGGAGCTTTAGCTTAGCGAATTACAGAATACGGCTGGAGGTTACTCGTACCAAACTGAATTGTTTAGTTTGTCTCGAGCATGAACGATACAATGCCCGGATTATGCGACTAGACATGACAACGCTTGACCAAATGCAAAAACAGCGAAAATTTTTTAGCAAGTCGTGACTAGAATGTTCTGCCTTACTTGGGGTATAGTTTAAGCGCCGACCCGTCTGACGCACATTTGTTTCGATCGAAGCAGAATGCTCTTTACTTATGAACAGGATATCCAAAATTCTGTTGTTTTCATAGGCAATCGCGTATGTCTTAAAATAAATTTTTCAGGAAAGCCGAAAAGACATTTTCGATTAAACTATGGGCTAGATATTGCAATTTTTGAACTCTATTGCTACGAAAAAAAATCGGAATTGGTCCATTTTTAAAGAAATTTCTAACAACATCTCAAAATCGAAAAAGTGGAGCGGCTGCCAATGAAAACCACAAAATAGCTTTTCGGTGCGAATATCATATGTTGGCTTATAGTTTGAATAACTTGTGAATATAGAGTGCCGATCCAATAAAAATAAGCTTCAAACGAAGCGTTTGTAAGTGATAAATGTAAGAGTTTCGCTTACCATCTCGCTTACGGAAGGCATGAATTTTATATGGTGAGTTTCCACTTTAAAGCATATAAAAACTGCTGAGTGTTGCTATCAGCTTTACACACTGAATGTTTTGTTACAGTTATTTTTTAATATCCAAGGCGAATTCATACAAGGTGGTCTCATTTTGAAAACGTTTTACAACACTGTAAAATATTTTAACGTTGTGTCAAAAATTCAAGCAAATATTTCATATTGTTTTCAATTTTAAATTGTGTGTTTTGAAATGTAATAACTTAAAAAAGTTTTAAATTTCATAATTTTAAGCGAAAATTATAGAATTTAGTAAAGATTCCCTAGAACCACTAGAACGGTATACCATTTTGACACAAGGTTAGTTATCAGCTGTTGCTTACGTAGCAAGATAAGTTCACCTGGTGTAAATTCGCCTTGTTAATATCTGTGGCATTTTGACAAAACATCTTAAGTCAAATTTAAAAGTTGAAAAAAAATGCTGTCAATCATCTGAATTTTCAAGCAAAAAACATGTTTGTTTACGTTTTTAAAATTTTGTATTATAAAAGAAATTTTTCTTTAATTTCGGCTCATTTTATTTTTTTTAAAAATTATTTTTTTCACCGAGTTTTTTTTAAACTTTTTTGCTATCTTATCTCGACTTAAGATGTTTTGTCAAAATGCCACAGATATTCTCCCCTACAAACGAGCTTCGTTCTTGGGAATGCCATAGCACTTGAAATGTTATTTTTTCTTTTATAAAACTTGTTAAGATTTCCTTCACTTACCTTACTACATCTCTGCATGTCTTATTGCGTCGCGCATAATTGTGCCATTAGTGCTTCGCAAAATGATAACATATTTTATTGGGTATATAAAACAAGAAGGACTCACTACAATTAAACCCAACCACCTAAAGACATATCGTTCCCATCTTGTTTTACAATCTTTTCCCTTTTTAAGTAGGCATAACAACAAAAAAACCAAAATATATCAGTCTTCCCAGCGGGAAAACTCAGAAGACCTTCTTACTTCAGGCCTTTTTAAAGGCCTGCTTAAAAGATTATTTTATTCAATTACTATTCTTATCTAACTGCTAAAGAAGGCCTCATAGAAGGCCTCGGCTCTTTTGTATAAAAGATAAGATACAGCTTCCACACTTGCTTCTATTAGAAGGGAGTAGAGAAGGAGTAACATTTTTTGTATTGTTTTTTTTGCACAAGCAAAAGCAAAATCAATTTTTTTTTTGGTCCCGTTACCCTTCTTTTGTACCTGCTGAAGAAGGGAGAGCGGAAGGCCTTCTCCGCAATGACAACGTGTGTAAAAAAGATATGAGTATGGAATGGAGCATGAAGGCCTTGTACATCCAAAAGAATGGGTACAGAGGGCTTCTAGAAGGCCTCCATACTCCTTCTTTTTCCCGCTGGGTTGTAGCCCTGCTCTTGAAAAATATTTGCCGCAATTTAAATTTATGTAGCACGTGTATTGTCATTTTAGTTTTTTTTTTTATTTTATTATTTGTTTTGTTTAGGTTTTATTACGATGCCACTATTGTATGAAATTCAAAATAAGAGGTAAACTCAAAAACCTAAATAAAACCAACAAATATTTTATAATAAAATATTTTATGAAAAAGGGACGACTATTAAGAGGAAGTATGGCAAAAAAATATTATTATATTTTTCAACCAGCAAATAAAAATGGGTCTTTAATGCCGCCTCTTCATTTGCTATTAAATGAAGGCATCTGTATTAAAGTTTCCTTTTTTTCCTTAATTCTTGCTTTAAAGATAAGTTGGAGTTGATAGAAATGTTTTACAAACATCAAAAAACGATATAAAAATCAAGTTAAATAAAACATGTGTATCGTTTCTTCGAGTATGTGTTAAATAGTGAATTTATGTTTTGGTTTTTTTATTTTTATTTTATTCCATCTAAACCTTTTCCAATCGTCCATTCGTCCAGTTATTCATACACATTAACACACATACCCATACATACAATTTTACAGTCCAAGTACGTGTGTGCGTTTACGGGATTTATTGTTGGCTGATGTGTTTTTGTATTAAGGATTTATGTTTATTTAATGCTAAAGATTCTTAAGATTGTGTAAAACTGGTCAAAATGTTATTTATTTTAAGGTCTTTCATAAATAAATATCAATCCTTATTAGGACTCATTTAACAAACCATATTAAATGTGCAACAAAAAAAAGGCCTTTGAAAGTGTTGTTAATATGTTAAGAGGATTGGGGTTAAGGCGATTTGAATTGAGATGGGAAAGTAATTTAGACACTACAAGTTGAAATTTGAAGATAAAAAATATTTCTTAAAAAATTTTATTTTTGGCAGAGAAGTTTACTTTGAATAATTTGATGTTGATTTCAATTCATGTCGATGAGATCAAAGATACATAAGGCAAACGTATTCTTATTTTTACATATTTTGGTTGGTTTGTTAACGTGGCATTTTTTAAAGAAACGAACAAACAATCAAGTATAGTATTAAGGCTCCGTTTAAACAAGACCACACAGCTTAATAGGTTGTGGATACTAAAATCAAAGACAAAGACTCATAAAAATTACTAGATCGAACTAGAACTATTTTCTAGCAATCCTGCATGTGCTTAGCCTACTTTCAGCACTGAGAATAATATCTAGTGATGTTATTTTGAAGATCATGAGATGTGTTGCGACTGACATCGAGATGTTAAAAACACCAAATTATCCGTCAGTGCGTTGCGAGAGACATAAAGAGGCGCAAGAGCACACATCAAAGAAACGTCAACTTGACAGCTAATAGTGGATAACGCTTTTTGGCACTAGTCTGCCAAGAAAATCTCCAATCTTTCCACGTGTATCTCGTCCAAGTAGTAATTTGCACGAGACAGATGCTAAGAGTTGCAAATTCTAGATGCGTTTTCATAAATTTTGATATCGAAACCAGTATTCGAAAATAAACCGAACATTATTTAGCGTTCGGTGTTTGTGTAGAAGAACACAACCCTTAATACCGTTTGTAAATTTTTTCAAGAAAGTAACGAACATTATATAGCGTTCTGTTCTTCGTTAAAAAACAGAATAATTGTAGTGATACTGTAGACAAACATTATATTTTAATGTTCTATAATGTTTCTTTTTTTACATTGATAAAGAAATAAACAAACAAAAAATTTTAGCAACGACTGCAGCACGAAGCTTGTTTGCATATGTTTTGTTTGAGTAAAATTATTTTGCTGGCTTTTTGTTTTTTTTTTTCGAATGTGTATTTTGTTTTTGTAAAAAATGTTTGGTTTTTTTACCAGTCAAAAGGCGCTAAGCAGAACAGAAACGAACGAACATTAATGAGCTAAGCCGAACACAATGCAGTTTGTGGTTTTTTAATAAAACCGAACGGAATTAAATGTTCTCATCTTTTTGTTGACCTGGATAAGAACAGTATTATTTTTGTGTTCAAAAGATGACAAACAAGGAAACGTTTTTTTTTTAAACGATTTTCTACACAAACACTATTAGCGTTTGTGTTTTCCACAAATCTACCGAACCGAGCACTAAACAGCGATATTTAGATATCACGTTGCCGTTTCCCCATTCGGGTCAAAAAGAGATTTTGTGTTTTTAGACTTGGAAATATATTTAATGCATATTTTATTTCTACAACCATATTTTAATTTATTTTTACTTGAAAGACTTTGAATTTAAGCATTTATTTTTCTAAATTTAAGCTTTTTTAGATTTTCCATATTCCGTTGTTTATGGGCAGATAAAAAAACTTTAAAATTATAATTCTGCACATGTAAAAAGTTCATTAGCATAAACTGTTTTGTAATTATTTTTCTTTCTATGAATTAAAAAAATGGTTTTACAAGCGGAATTTTTGCATATTTATGCCTGTATTTATAAAAAAATTATAAATTTAATAAAGGTTTACAAAACAAATTTTGTATGAAAATTCTCCTTAATCAACGTTTGTTAAATTTAATAATCGTTTATAAATACGTGGGATAAAGTATAACAATTTATTTCATTTATTTATTTATTTTTATTTGTAGCATTAGAAAATAATTATAAATTATAGACTAAAGTAGGTATATGGCCATGGCTTCAAGGCCTTACGCTCAATTTATTTAATTTATATTTTATAATTTTATTACTTTAACTTTTAATATTTTTCGTGTTTTAACACTAAGACTTTTATATTGTTTAAAAGTAATCATTGTTTTTAGAATAATTTTAAAACTTTGATTACATTATTTAAATTTTATATAACATATTTTTTTTCTACTTAACACTAGTTCTATGCCAATATTTTATTTATAGACCAAACCTAATTCTTAAATTAGCTTTTGCAAAATGGTAATTACGTGTCGTAAAATATAATATACAAGCTTAAAGCCTTATTACTTCGTTATATATAATATATCTCATTTAATAAAACAAACATATAAAACATTCTCTTGCCAAACATTTGACCTAATTCTCTACTTGTGTAATTAAGTTCCTAATTAAAGTCAAACGTACGATAGATAATAACATACAACCAGTAATATTTAATTTCCAGCTTCTCTTTAAGATTGTGTGATGCCGACATCTGTATCGACAAACTCAGTGATTTGTTATTATAGGTGCTTATTGCAAGGTCAATACTGCTATAAAATGACCCATAATTACACATACATACTAACAGATTTGGGATTGTGTAAGTGTAAGAAAATTTTAAGGTTATTTAGTTTTTGCAGCTTAAATGTGATACACGTAGGAATATATTTCAACTCATAATGGCCAAAAGATGTTAATTATCGATTGCGTTATTAATGATGATAACAGCTTTGTAGAGCACACGTTTTTCAAAGCATGTTCTCATAGTGATAATAAGACAGCAAAGATTATCTACGTATTGTGCTAACCTCTTGAAACAATAATTAAGTTGGTCTATTAATGTCCAATTTTTGGGATTGATATTAAAACACATTTATATTTAAAATCGTTTTAATAACAAAATTCAATTTCGGTAAAGCAAACATTTTATTCAATAGTGCCTTCTAATGCTGCTCCAATAATTGTTAAACAGTTTTCTTTATCAAAAAAGGAAAATGTTTTAAAAATTAAAAAAAAAAAAAAAATAATAATAATTGTTTTTTTGATAAACTAAAAATGTTGCACAGTGGTTTATTTCGAATTTTTTTTTTTTAACAAATTTCAAAATATCAGAAACAATAGTAGTTTTTTGAATCCCACAACCAAATGGGTCTTAAAATTTGTGGAGGAAATCTAAGTTTTATATTAAAAAAAAAAATTAAAGAAAATCATAGAGTACAAACTGTGAAAAAAAAGATTTATTTAAAATATTTAATCCCGTAAACCGCATCGAAGCCCACTGTGCAACATTTTTTTTATATTTTTTCTTGGATAGGAGACAAAAAAGAAAAAATACAAAAAAATTATTATTCTATTTGGACCAATATTGCATTTTTTAATATTTGATATCTCTGTAACCGTTAGCCAAAAATTCTGAAAAATTTCTGGAATATGCTGTTGATAAGGAACATCAACACGGTAAAAAATAAAGGAAATCAAAAAACTTTTTTTCCAAACTGTCCGATTTCACTTGGATTGCCTCATACAATTATTTACATTTAAGCCATAAATTCTAAGAGCTTTATGCCAAAAACATTTACGTTTTTGCTATGATTTAAAAAAAAAATATTTTAATTTAAAATGGTTAAGCAAATTCTTTTTTTTTTTTTTTTTTATAAAAACTTAAATTTATACTAAACACAAATATTTTATGGTTTTGGTTGTGTATGATTGGACAATTTAAAATCATCCATATTCTCATACATCGGTTTAAATAAATTTTTGTCTAAAATTTTACTTGATTTTTCATTGTTAGTTTAAAGGGAAAGAGCAAATAACAAATTGTTCGAATGCTGTAACGTAAAATACAACAAATACTTAAAAATTTATTTAAAAACGATTGATAGAACCTGAATAAACTCAAATCATACACAGACACACGTAAACATACAATTTAGTATACACATGTGAAAACAATGCCAATACAAATAAAAAAAAAAGAACCAGTAAAAGCGCTATACTGGGCTGAACCGAAACATTGATACCCTCCAGCGAGAGTTCGAATGCTTCAGGATTGGGCTAAATATATTAAATATAATCTATAAACTATGAGCCATAGGCATATTAAAGTTTATGGTCAATTTCACCAATTCTATTTAAATATCAATTCACATTTAAAAATTTATTTTCATATAATTTTATTTTTATTTGACATTAAAGACGAATTTTAAACATAAATTGATATCTAAATAAATTGGTGAAATAGGCCAAAATTCTTAAAAATCACAAAAAAAATAAATTTGACAATGTTTCGTTTAAATGTGCTAAATTCCCATATCATACTATTGATAAACTGAAATTTATTGTCGAAGGGATATGCTATTCCTATGCGCATTTCACTGGTTGCTTAGGCCAGATCGTCAGGAAACTTCCTCCAAAGATTTTAGAAAAACTAAAGATACTATACAAATAAAACTGTTCAGCGAATGACCTAATTTAAATAAAATAGCATGATTTGTTTCTGTTATTTTCAGAAGGATATTTTCTATTGGACTTATGGAAAATTATAGATCGACCATCACAAAATTTGGTAGTATAAAGAAAAACCAAAGGAAAACCTTTTGGAAGGCAGCTTTATTTCATTCAGTAAATTATAGACCGATTATCACAAAATTGCATGGTGTTATTTCGAGCCATCGAAAGCTAAATTAGAACAAATTTAAACACTATATTAATATTTGCTATAGTTGTAGGCGCTTTAAAATGATTTCACATTTTGGGCTGTAAAAAGCGGACATGGTTTATTATCAGCCAAAATTCGGCGGCATGATTTTAAGTCTTACTAATTTATGACGGACATAATTTCTCTACAATAGCATTATTCGTTACGGTTTTTGGCGGACTGAAGGGTTTCCCCTAAATTGGCTTTATATTTGATTTGTAGTTTCGCTCCAGTATATATGAATATACTTTATAGGGTCTTTGATGAATACTAAACAATTTGCACACGGAATGATAAACTTTGTATACTCTCATTTTTCACTATTAGTGAAGAGTACAAACAGAAGAATAAATAAAAAAACATTGAATAGCAGAGGAAAAAAATTGCTGCTGTAAACAAACCATTTGTAAAACCAACGCCAATCCAATTGGTTTTGCTTACTGCTAACTGGACTTTTAGTAAAAAATCGAATACATTCTCCAACACACACATACTAACACACGGGAAGGTATAAAGTCCACAAATATTATATATAAAATTTATGAAACATAACTCGACTAATAAAAGTATTTTCTGCTTTATTCACTAGTTTTTCTCATATTAAACAATAGTTACTCATATAACACTCGTTTATTGAGAGGGGACGATTTTTTTCAACAAAATTTATAGAACATGTGTAAATAAATATGTGTGTGTTAACTCATATCCGGTTGTAAAAAAGAAAAACAGTAACAAAGAGCCCTTCTAAAAGGCCCTATTTTGTATTTCCAAGTTTCATATTATTTTTGTTTCTGTTGCAGATTTTGTCGGGGATCATGTTCTAGAACTCTTACCTTCTCCATAAAGGAGAATTTTATTAAAGAAATCATATACAAACGGATCAGAATTAAACTCGACTTTACCGCAATTATAAAGGCCTTTTTTAGGCGTTTATTTAATAAATTTATTTATTCTTAAACTTAAATAAACAAAATGCATTTCTTGCTTTAACTATTTGTAAGTTTACGTGTGTGTTAAAATAAAGAAACTTATCTAAGTGAATACCTAAATATTTAACCGTTTCTTTATTGGGAATAACTACATTGTCCTTAGATTTAATTTTGAAGGATTTCCAATTTTTTTTGAAATTATTGTTATACTTGTGGACTGGGCGTCGAAATAGTATGGTCTCGCATTTTCTACTATTAATTTTCATGTGCCAATCAGTTCTTGGTTTATTTGCAGTTCTTGGTTTATTTTTTCAATTTTACCATCAGAATGAAAAACGATTATATCGTCAGCAAATCCAATGATATTATCTATTTGATTCAAGAGATCATGTATATATAAGTTAAAAAGAATTGGGGAGTTTACCATGCCTTGTTGTAAACCATTAACTATGATGAAATTTTTCGAACTTATTTTATTGATATTATTGACAAAAAAGGATTTGTTGCTTAGCATTTATGTATAAGAATTATTAAATGTAAAGAAAATTTGTATTTAATTAATTTATAGATTAAACCTGCTATCCAAATACTATCGAAAGCTTTTTCGAAATCTATCAGGCAGGCAGCTATGCAGAAAGACTAATTCCAGTTCCAGTAGATATTTGATGTGAGTAAATGTATTGCATGGATAGTTGAATGCTTGTGTGTAAACCCAAATTGGTTATCATTTATAAGTGAAAGTTTTTTACATAATCTTGTTTTATTAATATTTATGCAAACTTCGAAAATTTTGCTTACATTTGGCAGTAAGCTTATTGCACTTAGGTTTTTTGGTTCGCTACTATCTTTATTTCTTTTGGGCAGGACTATTACTTAAGCTGTTTTCCAGGCGTGCGGAAAGTAAGAGCTGTTTAACATATTGTTAAAAAGAGTGCAGTATTCAAGTACAAGAGACTCTGGAATATTTTTCAATATAATATTTGGTAAATTGTCTATTCCCGATGATAGCTTACTTCTCAAATTGCTAAAAATATATAATAGAGTGTCATTTGTCATGAAGAAATCTTCAGCAAGTGAATCATTAATTTGATTTGCCTTTTTGTGAACATTAAATGTTATTTAGGAAGGGCTTGTTATTTTAAAATCAGCCTTCTCTTCTAGAAAATTATTGAAACAATTTGCTATTTCATTTTGCATACTATTATTGCAATCAATTTCTTTGAAAGCATGAATTCTTTCAAGGAAAGCACCAATAACATTAAGTATTTGGTTTTCGTCTCTTAACATAAAGTTGTTATTGTCTTTTTTTAAAAAGTCAGGGTTAACTTCCGCATTTCTAATTAGAATTTCGTCATCTCTGGAATTTTTTATAAAATTGATACTAAGTTTTTTAGTATTGTGGTTATTTTGTTGAACTATTTATGGTTTTTAATCCAAATTTTTAATAATTTTAATTAGGCTTAAGTTCATTAAATTTAATTTTCATTAAATTATTTTTATGAAGAAAGGAATTTTACAACATGAAAATTAATTAAAACTGTTATTGATAATCTTTCATTTTTGACCGTGGCCGGGGCTCGAACCCGGGCCGGCAGGTTACCATGACATGTTTCGATCGCAACCACTCGATCTCCTCAGAAGGATTTGCCGTTTTACACTCGCAGCCATCGACGACTGCTGACGTCAATAGTCAAACATCAATCCTTAAACCAAATTGTATTTTAACCTTCGGTAGATCGAAGTTTGCTTTTTTGAATGATTATCCATTTTAATTGATTTTACATGTTCTTCCTTACTTCTGTTTTTTCGTACTTTTGTCAAGAATTTTTCTTGAAGTCCAAAGTACATTTTTTTGTTTTTTCATTTTTTGTCTTTCCTTTTCTTGTTGACCTTTTTCAGCACAACTTAAAGGACAAATGAATACATAGAGCTCGTGCCTTAGCCTTAACAATAATTAGTATTGTGGTTATTTTGTTGAACTATTTATGGTTTTTAATCCAAATTTTTAATAATTTTAATTAGGTTTAAGTTCATTAAATTTAATTTTCATTAAATTATTTTTATAAAGAAAGGAATTTTACAACATGAAAATTAATTAAAATTGTTATTGATAATCCTTCATTCTTGACCGTGGCCGGGGCCTCACTAAACATATCCAATGATTTTTCTGGGCTTAAATTTTTGAGTTTCTCTTGAAAATGTTGGTTTACGTTTATAATAAGGTTATCTTTTATTAATTTTTTAATTAATTTTAGTTTGGTTTTTAAAAAAATAAGTTCTGTAGGTGTAATGATGATTTCGAGTCTATTAGATTTTTTTATAGAAGTTAAAATTTTACTTTTTTCATGTTGAAGTTTTTTTATGATATTGTTACAAAACATTTCAGTTGAGTTTGATTTTGTGTGCTAGGGCATAGAATTTTCAATAGCACTGGAAATAATAATATCATTAAGTTTGAGAAGGTAGAAATCAATTTCAGGATTTGAAAGATTTTTGCAATTGGGAATGGGTACCTCATTTTCAATAAACTCGACTTTACCGAAATTATAAAGGCCTTGTTCAGAACAAGTAATTTAGGTTTATGAAACAGATTTTCTATGAATATTCGTTTTTCTATGAAAATTCGTTTTTTTATAAAAATTCGTTTAAATCCAAAATAGTTTTTTTTAAAAATGGGCTTAATTTTTTTGAAGGGAAAACAATTTTAGATCAAAGAGTTAATTCTAAAACTTCAAATAAATAAATTCTATTATAAATTAATACTTATATTAATAATTAATAAATAAATTCTATTATAAATTAATACGCAAAATAACATTCATTTAGCTTAAACTATTTAAATTTAGTATTTTTTAAACCAGTCATCACTATAAAGAATGTTTTTTTTTTATAGAGTAACACAAGTTTAAATCATTATAAAACAAGGAAATATATTTTTAACATCAATGAAACCGGCTTCATTGGAAAGAAAATTTTATGAGATTAACGTTCAAATAAGATTTCTGTGCACCAAACAGTAATTTTCTGTGGATGTAATGGTGTTGCGACAAAAGCTTGTGGATTCTCCTCACTCCAAATGCGACAATTCTGCTTATCTACGTGCCCATTTTACCAGAAACGGGCTTAATCGGAAAATAAAATTTTTGATTATTTTTTTGAAATGTGTCATTAAACATATTTAACTCGGCGTATTTATCTTCACTCACTTCATAAAAGTAAGAGATAAAGCGGGCCCCTTAATAACTTGGCCTTTTGATTTTTACCCCAGATCCGTATACAGATATATGAGAAATCTATACGTATGTAACTGTATCTATATTTAATATTTTATTCAGTTGAATGGATGCAAACAATGAAGTTACCAGAAATGGTTGCCAACTCACATTCGACCATATAAACGTGACATGAGGGGATAGCTTTCATTTGCTCTAAGTCTATATAAACTAAATAGTAAGTTACTTTGTTATATTATAATCAATACTTTTTAGTTTAAGAGATTATTTAAAATTTAAAGATAAACAACGAAAATAAAATTTTGAAATAAAAAAAAAATTCAAACTAAATTCAATTAGACATCTTTTAAAAATATTAAGTCAAAATATATATCTTTCGCTATCAATATTTTTCGTAAGTTTGTACTTAATAAAGTTAATAAAATACCAAAAAAAAAAAAGAAAAACTTGAGAAATTCGTTTAAATATTCTAAAAATTAAACTTATAGTTTGACTGCCCATTATTTCTGTACTAAAATGTTAGTTTTATATTTTTCTAAAATTTACTTTTGATATCTTTTATTTTAAATCATTAAACAAAATTTATTACAAAAAATATTTCCATAAAATTTTTTAAATTTATTCTTAAAATCATGCTTAATTTTTTTTTTTTTTTTAATTTTTGAACTTTAATTTTGTACTAAAGTTAAGTACCAAATTATACTAATGCTTGTTTTTTTTCGTCCTAAGCTTTTTAAGTTTTATAAATTATTATTAAATTTTTCTAACATTCACTTTCAACTTTAGGCCAAATTTGTATATGGGTTTCATAAAATCTTGTACTTAAATTTATTTTTTGAAATATTTTACTGAAACTTGTTCTAGAAAAATTTTTACGAAAATTTAATAAATACACATAATTTATAATTTCAATAAAAATACAAAAATTTTAATTTTTTACAAAATTTGTTATAAAAGCTAGTCGATTTAGAATTTATCAAGGACCCAGAATATATATACTGAATGGGGTCTTAGATGAAAATTAAAAAAGTTTCACACGGATTGACAAACTTAGTGTACCCTCATTCACCACTAGTAGTGGAAGATATAATTACAAACCAACAAATTGGTCTGTTATTTGTTTAAGAGAAATTAAGAATGTGCCTATTATTACTTCAGAACCTGTAGAAGCAAAAATGGGCTTATACAAAAAAAAAAAAAATATTATTTATATTAAAACATTACTGAGTTTTTTTATGTATTACTTTTACATTACAAAAATCTATCAAATTTCTTTAGAATCATTTCCATTTGAAACAAACTTTCCTTTATACATGGTGTAATGCCAATTAACTGTACATCCTTGTTAATGAAAAATTTAACTATTTTTCAACAAAAATTAATATAAAATAAAATTCAAGCAGAAACTCAGTTACATAAATAAACGCCTTCCGAATGCCAACATTCAGAAAAAAATCAAAAAAAAAATTTTTGTTTCCAAAAAAATATAAAAATCAAAAGGAACGAAAAAAAACTGAAATAAAAAGTTGATTTAACTGGTAATTGTTTTTTTATATACTCGTTTTACATTTAACTTTATTGTTGGAAACATGAATCCGACCAGGGCCATAAAATAGTAACAATTTATTGTAAAATATTCGTATCTTGTGCGATTGACAATGTGCTGATAGACAAATGATTGATTGTTTTAAAACAAACTCATCAGCTGTAAAAAAAAAACATTAAAAAATCATCTAATTTCACTCCAATTTTTTCAATTATGATTTGAACTTTTAAGCAAAAATATGAACATTTTTTTTTAATAAAAATTAAAATTATCACAAAAAAATTTTATGCCATAAACAGAAAATGCGAAATGTTTAATTTAACTCAAAAAATATGGATTACAAAAACTAAAAAAAATTACTTTTTCGGGTAGTATTTATTCACTATTTAAATTTTCAAACGATTTCCACCTCGACTTTTCTTTATACAATCGGCACCAAACTTCATATTAAATGTTTTTTATACAAATGAATCAAATAAAGCCATTCAATCACTTTAGAAATAACTTTAATTTTTTTTTTGGCTCTTTGACTTTTAGGCCTTTAAGAAGCTCTTCAAGCAAATTTTTAGTGATTATTTAATCATTCTTCTCGACCTTCTTTGGAAATGTCTTTTAGAATGACTTGTATTAAATATCTTATAAACCTTAATTTCCATTCTAAGATAAGGCCTCCACCTCATAAATACTAATAAGAGGGAATGTGTGGGAATTACTTCTCAAAAATACTGATTAACTTTATCCATTTGGGACCATTATTAAGAAAATTTTGAACAAAAACCTAAAAAGAGGCCTTTGAAGGAACAATCAAAAAAAGTGTCAAAATTTACCAGGAATGTACTTGAAGTGTACTAAAAAATATCACAATATTAGGGAATCAAAAAAAAAAAAAAAATGTTTAAACCATACGATTTGTCGTGGAATGCCTTATATTATGTATATAACACTCATAGCATATCTAAGAAATACAAATATAAATATGGTATTTTTCGATATACGAACTTTTAAGGGTTGAAAATCGTACCAACTTTTGGTACTATTTTTGCAAAACATTTTTCTTCATTTATTGACATGTAGTTATGTATTAAATTATGAGCTACCACTACAATATCGATATTTTTGGTACTTCAATAGGAAGAAAAGAAGTCTAAAAAGGGGGAAAACTGGAAATAAAATTTCTTTTTTTTTTTTACTTTTTTGAAAATTTTATTAAGAACATTATTAACAATAAATTGCCTAGCAACGTATAAAGTAATGGATAAATAATAGGGTATTCAAACGATTAACCGTTGTTCGATTAATCGAATAATTTTGGGCGATTAAATGTTCGATTAATTAAAAATTTGTTCTCTCACAGTTTTAGTCTTTTATGTTTGAAAACTAGCCGAGAATTTTACCACAGTGATTTAGATGAAGATGATGAAAAAAACTACCATAGTTCATCAGCAGTGCTTAAACTGATTAAACTGCATAAAAATTAGTTTGCAATTTTTTTGACCAGCTTTTGTAACATATCAAAAAGAGATTCAAGTGGTTTAATGGAAGACTAATAATTTTTGGAAAATACAAGAAAAAGAACAGAGAAATTGGATATGCTTTATAACGCTTTACTTTCAATCTCTCTTTAACGTCAACGACAAGTGAAAGAATCTTTGCTAAATCAAGTTGCATCAAAACAAAATAAAGAAATCGTTTGAAACACAAACATTTAAACTGTATATTCCTTTTGAAAGATTATTTTAAAAGATTAGCTTAAATTTTAATGCTATTTTGTAATTAAAAAATGTTCCTCTATCATTACATGTAGAACCTTTTGTTAAACTGTTGTTACTTTTTTTCATAAAATTTTCATGTTAAAAAATATAATTTTTGATCTTATTTTTAAACTTCTTGAAAACTAGACAAAATTAAAATTATTCGATTAACCGAATAATATTGAATTGTTCGATTATTATTCGATTCTATTTTTACCTAGAATAATTATTCACGCGATTAATCGATTAATGCTAAACATCGATTAATTGAATACCCTAATAAATAATAGCTTGACTAATTCCAAGCCGATCTGGTCCTTCCTATGAAAATCTGAGGAGTGTCTGTAATAAATACGAATATACAACAAACATCACTAGTGCTAATGAAAAGTATGTTATCACTGCTTTTTATAACTAGGTTATGAATAAAGTGTTTATTTCAATTCGTAAAAGAGCGCTTAGAACAGGACATTTAACTAATTTGTTTGTTATGTACAGAGTGCTCAAGGTAATCTGGCAGGTGTAATTAATTTTCTCTTGACATAATTAAATCTTTACTTCGCTCGTCACCAGCATTGATTAATTCACATTGACATTGATAAATAAGTTAAAAACATGTACTGGATTGACATTTTCTTTTTTGTTAATTTGTACTTATGAAAGTTATTTAATGGAAAACTTTACTATTCATTTTTAAATTTCCTGGTAAATTATGAAGATTGATCTTCTCTTATCTTATCTATTAAAGTAGCAATTAACTTTTGCCTAAGATACTTTTTTATATACTCTGAATGAAATTTTAATTAGATTAACAAGCCAACACGACTTTACCATTGATTACCAAGTTGTTTGATAGGTAACCAACTGTACATTGACAACTGGTTACCATACAAAAATTTTTTATCTTTAAGACTTTAGAGCACAAATCTGTTTCGAATCAGATTAGTTAGCAATGCTGAACTAAAATAGCCAGTAAAATCTCTAGTTTCAAAACTGGAATCCAGAACTGTGGGGCACTATACTGATAAACTCGCTACATACAGAACAATGAATACGTATCTGTGTGCATATAAAATGTATATGGCATAAAAACAAATTTATATGTCTACGATTTGAATGATATAAATGTTAACAAAGCCAATACAAAAGTAATTACGCAAACTCTTTGAAATATGAACAGACTTGTGAAATATAATTACTATTTACGGTGAGATAACAAAATGTTGTTAATTATGGAAGTAGAAACATTGTGATTGATTAGTGGTACCATGGGGATTAATATGAAACTACTCTTGTATTTTAATCTTTGATTTAACTTTTTTAATGGTACAAATAAACTTACTGGCTTTTTTGATTGTTATTCGAACTAGGTATTTGACTGGCCCCAATTTATTGATTATAGATCAAACTGACTTTTAAATACGCTTTAGAGTACAGCTGTGCTTATTAAAAGCATGAATACCTTCCTTACGAGATTGGTGGCCTTACACTTAATTTGATTCCATGGCTGCTGAACTAGGTACATAGCTTTTGCTTAAGAGTAAGAGCTATCTAATCTCCACTGCAAAGCAGTTTCTGTTAAATAGCAAGAGTACACAGGGAGATCCGTCAGCAGGCCAAACTTCATTATAGTTTAAAGGTAAAAATCTTGCGATTTTAGGTTAAAAACACCAATTCCTAGTGATCCCCCAAAAGTTCTCATCAAGAGTTAGTTCAAGGCCTATTATACACAAGCAAAAGTATATTTCCCGAAAGTGCAATACCTATAGCTAAGTGCTGTTCAAAGAGTTTTCAGCACTCCGGTGGCACAACTATTTTGGGTACAGCAAACAAGGAAATTATACACCGTTATCACACATACATAAATCGCACCAATTTATCTATTTAACCCATTTACACCCAGGAAGAAACTGCTAGAAAAAAGTTACTATAATTGTTTCTTTTGTATTTTTTTTTTTTTTTTTTTTCAATATTATTTATTGAATCTTCATACATTAAAAATGAACTAACAATAATTAATCAAATCTTAACCTAATACTTTATTTTATGTCCTGCCAGTGCCAGACAAAAATTGTTCTTCATCACGGGTTCTGTTCACTTATCTAGGTGTTTATCGCTTATCTAATTGGATAAGTGCTGCAGTGTCTCTTCTTCTGAAGCGAGTGTGGCCGCTATCATATAAAATATTTTGAGCTAGTGGGTTCGGATGCGATTCGAGCCTTTTTAAGTATTTTACTGCATATTTCGTAGTCATAGTTTTTACTAAAGGAACATTAAGATCCTGGTGAATATTTGAATTTTTAACATACCAAGGGGCAGCTGTGATTATTCGAAGAAGTTTATTTTGGCGCCTTTGAATTTTGTCGATATTAGAAGCCGAGGTGTTTCTTTTGTATGGATGAAATAAAAAGAATTAACTGCAAAAAGTTGAAATTTTTTGGGTGTCCGAACCAAACCAATTTCATTCTACACAAAGTATTTTTGTGCATAGTTTGCATCTCCATCGATCAAACAACACGTCGCAACTGATTTTCTATCCTTTCAGGATTATGGATATTGTTTTTACGATCATCATCACCTACTGCAGAACAAATTGGACGTTTTCTAGAAATCGAAGGCTGCAAATAAGTCCTAGAAATATTTCTTTAAAACGACAATTGGTCCAAAAAATTTGTATCATCAGCTCTATTTATTTAACAAAATATATAACAGCAAAGCGTTACTCACCAATACAAAATTTTAATTTTTAAACAATTCACCACAGGTGGAAAAGGGTATATATATTTATATAAGTTTGTCGTTCCGTTTGTAATTTCTAAAATTTTGATCTGAGACACTATAAAGTATACATATTTTGGTTCCTTATGAGTAGCGAAGTTGATTTAAGGATTTCCGTCTGTCTATGATGGAGACTTGGTTTGTTGTAAACATACTTCTGTCGCATCTGCTCCTTATAAATTTGCAACTGAAATTCAGCCAGATGGGTCTATAAATAACTGAGACATGAGCAAAAAACAACGACTGCCTCTTATTTTTTTTCATAAAATCCCATATTGTTATTGTTTTTTAAAAGCCATCACTAAAAGTTTTTATTTGTATAGCAAAGTTGAATCAACGATGTCCGTCCGTCTGTCTGTCTTTCTGTATAACAGGAGAACGCAAAGGGCCAAAGTTTTCAAATCAGGTACAAGCATCTTGGTTATCAATACACTACTTCCGACAAAATGTTACCAGGATTGGTGTAATAGACGTGGCAATTCCAACACGAAGGCAAATAGATTTCTGTATTTCTGCAGAACGGCACTAGCCAAAGTTTACAAACGAGGTGCAAGCATATTGGCTTCCAATTGAAAATATTCGTCAAAAAATATAAGCGGGAGTGGATAAGTACGCGTGGCACAAAATAGATTTATTAATATTTTAAGAACGGTAAGGGAAAATTTGTCCCAGCTTGGTGCAATAACAATAACTGACGAAATTTGAGTGGAATTGGGGAAGTGGGCGTGACACATTATAGATTTCTGTATTTCTGGAGAACGGCAGCAGCCAAAGTTTAGAAATTAGGTACATGCGGCTTGGTCATCAATACACAACATCCGACAATATTTTTTATTGCAGACGTAGGCGTGGCACAAATTAGATTTATTTATATCTAACGAACGGTATTTATATTAATTAATTTTCTTATCGCACCATGGTGAAGGGTATATAGGATTCGGCATAGCCGAATATTGCACTTTTACTTGTTTTTAATTACATGGTCATGACAATAGCCTGTAGAATGAAGAATGCAGTAGTCGTAATCGTTTTCTCTGACCTGTTCGGCTTGCATCACGTCTTTGATATTGAAATCTAGGTAGACAAATCACTATAACATCGTTGTGACCGAAAAAGATATATTGTGTCACTAGAAGCAATAGCCTACAGACCCATATACCCTTTGTACACTTGCATAAATTTGCGAGTAACGCATGGAAGATGTTGAAAATGTGAAACATGTGTTCACACTTGAAACATCTTACATCTACTATCAATAAAAAATGTCACCATTTCTAAAAAAACGCTTTTATTTTTTTAAAAAACTTTTTGTACTTTACTACCAAAGTGCAAAAATTTTAAAAGAAAATAAATACCAAAATGTATTTGGAATTCATTTTATTTAATAATATAAAAAAAAATAAGCAAAAAAAGTCTTGCAAAAAATTAAAACTTGCTGCTTTGAAAAAAAGCCATTTTGTCAGTGTGGCCGCAATTATAACAGAATTTCTTGCCACTTTTCTAGTGACATTAAAAAAAATCGTAAGATTTAAAAGGGAACAAAATGAGATACTAACATTTTGTAAAAATGTTGAAAAATTGAAATAAAATGAAAACATATTCGCAAATTAATGGTAGATGTTAAATGTTGACAAGCGTGAAAAGGCTATAGGGGTTCA
This sequence comes from Pollenia griseotomentosa, assembly GCA_963931875.1. Classification (NCBI taxonomy): domain Eukaryota; kingdom Metazoa; phylum Arthropoda; class Insecta; order Diptera; family Polleniidae; genus Pollenia; species Pollenia griseotomentosa. The sequence continues at coordinate 248,857,807 of OZ007560.1, forward strand.
TTATTAACAAGAATTCTGGTGGCTATGATTCAAACTTAAGTCGCGTAGAGAAATATCTTAAATAGCAACAATATTTAGATATATCTTAATCCTCCGATGAGTGACAGTGTGAAAAGGTCCCTACGGACCTTTTTTTGTAAATCATGTTTTTTTCATATAAAAAATTTTTTTGGATTTTTTTTTTGTTTTTATTGTTTATAACTAAATTCTACAATAAATGAACTGTATTGCTTTTAGGGAAAGGCACAATATTCTTATTTTATACTACTAGCAATAAACCAGTTCTTAGAATTTTTTGTTCTTAGTATTTTGTTCTTAGTATTTTTTGTTCTTAGTATTTTTGTTCTTAGAATTTTTTCTTAGAATTTTTTGTTTTTATCATCATCCCTAATGTCTTTGAGTTTAGGTCTTTGTGTTCAGAACAAGTAAATTATGTGTTGAAACAATAAAAAAAATTATAATGATGACCAAAAACATGCATTTATTAGTGAAATTCAGTACAAGGTCCATACGGACCTATTCAAACGTCCGCGTACTATTCTCACTAAAACCTCAATAACTCCTAAAGTAATGATCCGATCGGCTTTTTCCAAAAGATGCGCAACAAAATACTCTTGGGATACACAGTAACTTTGGGGGGGGGGGGGGGGGGTTGTAGTGGCCGAAGTAGGAGTAATTTCAGTTTGTAAAGGCAAAAAGGTCCCTAGGGACCTTCTCACTCATCGGAGGGTTAAAAATGACTGGCAATCGTTTTCCGGACTTCCGGATTAGTATTGGCTGCCGTGTATTTATGACCATATATATTTATAATTATTTTAATTAATGTAGGTATTTGTTTTGTTTTCCAATATTACATTTTCTTCGTCCATCGAATGTTCAAAAAAATATCTACGTTTTTTTATTTTTCTGGGACGATGTTCATTAATGCTCAATGCTTTTCTTCCAACGTCCAATATAAACCAAATTACACGAGTATATACGTATGTGTTATAACTTGCATGCGGTGGTTGTGTTCATATTTTTGCCATTTATATGTTTCAGTTGTGATTGCAACTGATTGACGACTGGCCGGGTTTTTGTGGGCGCAACATGTGTCGACCAACAACAGCCAATAACAAGAGTGCAGCAGTAGAAAACAAATATTAATACATTTTTACTCTGTCCGGTACAATTCATTTTGTATCATCGTATTCATGCTTATGTTTTCTACTTTTTGCAAATTTCTCAGAACATCATCATCTGCTGATAAAAACAAGCAAACAGCCAATGATTTATGAATGATTAAAAATATTCAGAAGGATGATGAAAGAGCCGATGCTTGTGTAAAGATTGCTTTATCCCTTTGGGGGATTATTAAGAATTTTAGTTAAAATTGATTTTGACCTTAAATATTTTGATATATTTCTTGAAATGAAAAATATAAAAAACGGCAATAAAGTAGAATAGTTTCATTTCTCGGAAGCGACTAACATATCGACAAAATAAACGTTTTTAAAAAACCTAAGTTGCGAGACAAGTTTCTTTTTCAAATAGTTTAAGACAGTAATTTAAATTTGTCCAAAAATCTTAGATTGATTTGAAAAAAAAGCAATATCTTTTTATTTATACGTCTATGCTTTTATATATTTATTTAAGGCGGCACACATAAACGTATCAGCTGTCATATCAAACAAACCCATCTCATAAACATCTTTGGTATAACAGAGTATCTTACTGCTTCAATATACAAACAAAAACTCCTACACAGAAATACAAACACTACCACATATAACAAAACTTGAACACACCTACAATTTAACACATACAATTGACATAGAATTCAATCCATTATAGATGACTAATAACTTTTTGTTTTTGTTGCATGCTTGTTAATACTTATGCAAACGAAAACTATGCAGCAATGTTTAATACGAAAATGCAAGGCAATTTGCACAAGTGTAAGTTTGGGCGTCTCTGTGTGTGTGAGTGAGTTGAGTGAATGAATATGCATACACATCTACGTAGCCACTAAAACTAACAGGGCAATAATTACCAGTGTCATGCCAAATTCAGTTTGACATTTGAATATAAGAGCATATTTACATACAAGGACCATATAGCACGAGAGTTTGCAAAATCCATGATACACTACTTTAAACTTTTATTCTATGTGCTTGCATAAAGGGCTTTCCAAAAAGTACTGTCGCTGTTTTAATGGAAAAGAACAATTTATTTTAAAGGAGTTTATCAAAGGTCCGAGTATTTATTTTGTATGCAACATGACGTCGTATAAACGTACGATAAGCACGAGGCTCGTGCTTTAATTTATCCGCTGCATACATTCGACTAATTATTCCAAAAATTGAAGGTTAAGTTGAATCCTGACTCATCAAACTGCGTCGTAAAAAGAAAAAACAAATGTAAAAATTTTGTTGAACAAGTCTTACTACCTTGCCAGAGATTATAACAACACTGTTATTTCTAAATTATGGTAATATAAACCTTCATGCACAGAAAAATCTCAAGAAAATGTTTAACAACAAAGTTTGTTAAAAATAAAATTTTAGGTCAACAAACTTTTTATTTGATTCTATGAAAAAATTTACCAAAATTACACTTTGCAAAATAGCACTCAATAGAACATATTTAATAATGAAATAATTAAATATTTCTTCAAATTTAATAAAACAAAATATTTGAATCAAATAAAGACAGTATCTTTACAATTCATATCCATTTTTAATGGCTTTGATAGTGTGTGAGTGTTTGTAATTCTCATTCGCTTTACAGTTTTATTTGTATAAAATATTCAACATTTCCAACCATTTATTTTAACAAAGCACGTAAACATTTTGTTGAAAAAAATTGTTTTGAGCCACACCTTTTTTTATTATTGACTCAATAAAGCTTCGTTCACAATCAAAAAAACATTTTCACTTGGTGTTCATAATAGAGCAACAATTTCTTGCATTAAGAAACCGTTTGCAAATTTTAGCCACAACAATATTATGCATTTATTATTATTTTTTACAACATTTTGTTGAAATTGTCATTCAAAACTAAATAAAATTATTTTAAACGCCAGAAACAATTTCATACAATTGTTGCTGTATTGTTGTTCTAAAAATAAAAGGAAAATATATGAAATAAAATTAAATAAAATAAAATGAAATAGTTTAGGAAGAAAAAAGATAAAAGAAAAAATTTTTTTCTCTGATTGTGAACAAAGCTTAACTTGGTTGTTGACTAAAAATTCAATAACTTTACCTAAAATCAAAATGACGATTTTTGAAAATTCTAATTTTTTTTTTTTTATCAAATATGCGATTTTCGTATTCAAATATTAAAAATTTTTTTTCTATGCGATAATGCATTCAGTACAAAGTTTTGACATTAACACGCTTTGCACTCGATCTACTGCCTGGTCTGTCCATGTCATGCTGCTATTCAACATAATCTGCTTTCTGAATTCTAGTTCCTAATCACGGAATAAGGTTCGCGTTACAAACAATAATATGCTTCAATCAAGACACCAATTTATTGGTGTCCGCAGCGTAAAAATAAGCTTTGCTGTAAATATGCTTGAGCAGATATGAAAGAAACTGTTCAACAAATCTATCATGTTATCAGCTTTTTTGAACCAAACGGGTCTTCCTAGCAATAAAATACATTGTGTATGACGTAAATTGCACTTAACATTCTCAACATTCAATTTTATGGTTAAATTCCAAGCATTTCTCAATTTTGTAACGTTCAGTGTAGATTAGCTGCCTGTTTTTAGAAAACGTAAGCAAGTGAGCGAGTAAGAAATTATATTGAAAACAAAAACAAATTTTCGTTTTTTATTGTTGTTTTCAATATAATTTCTCACACACTCACTTGTTTACATTTTAGGCAGAACAAACTGACAAATTTCTCAGACTTTGTTACAATATCAGCTCGGTTTTATTGGAAAACCCACTAAATGTATTGATATGAAAGGAGGAACAAAGTTATGCGTCAGAGTGTGTTTTATTTGTTAGGCTTGTTTTGAGGATGGGTCTCCATATGAAATTAATTCCTGAAGTGTCTTCGACAGAAATAAAATGCAGATCAACTACAAGTTTGTGGAACTAAATTGACGAATCATCACATATAGAAATCAATACAGTGGGCGACAAAAGGGCAATAAACTATTTAAATAAAAAAAAAAAAAACCTTGCGAAAGAAGTGATAAATAGCTCAAATTTCACTTAAAGTATTCTGGCTAAGCAAAGGCTTTTATTACTAACTAAGTATTTATCTTAAATTTTAACATACTTTTTTAGTGTATTGTAGTTCCTAAAGTTATGATTGTATTTTCGTATTAATGGTGTTGTTGTATGTATGATTGCAAAATTTCACTAACACCAAAGCAGTACCAAATGCCTCGTCAACATCAGCAATTCATAAATCTTTTGCAAATTATACAAAATTTTACACACAGAGTTCAAAAGCAAATATGAAAATAATTACGCACACTTCCATATAAACAGCAAAACTTGACAAATATTCCTACAGCCGCACACAAACTCAATTACTCACTTCCAAACGAGTTCAAAGCATACAAGACCAAAAGCACAAAAAATATGTGGACAAACACTCGTTATATAATGGCAATTTATTTGGTACTCATTTTAAGGATATTCAAAATTTAGACATATTGGTATGAACATTAGTGAATAAACTGTTAGATGTTCATAAAGGTGTAAATAGATAGATAGACCAACCTTTTCCAGTAACTGTCATTGCGTGTGTCTACACTACATCCGTAAAAGTAGACCATGTTTTCCCATTAACCAGAGTCCAACTAAAATGAGACAGTAAAAGCCACCACACACAACATGTGTGTGATAATGACAACAACCATGAAAACCTAATCATATACAAATACCAATTCATTATATCTCAACTAGCTATTGAGAGATCATGGATTTTTACAAAAAATTTTGAGATACGAATTTGTAGACAAAAATATTAAGTTCAATTAAAAATAAATTTCTTAAAAAAATGTATACGGATGAGTTGTTGTCACAAGTGCGCACCGCATTTATTATTTTTATTAAAAAAAAAGAAAGTTAATAATATTCTGGTTTTTTTTTATTAAAGATTCGTAATGAAAAGTGATTCAGTTTGTTATTAAAAGTTTTTTAATAATAATTAAGAATTGTTTATTACTTTTATGTGAAAAAAACGAGCACATCGTAAGATTCTGCATTTTTCTTAGAAAATGTTTTTGGTGAAAAATGTCAATTTTTCGAATTCGTATATGGTTGCAGATATGTGTGTTTATGGGTTTGATTGTTTGCACTATGAGTTGCATTCTAAGGGGTAATTTTTTAATATCTATAGGAAAGTTAACAAAAACACATAAAATTCAGAAAAATGCATGAAATCTTTATTTGGATCGATAGTACGGTCCATATAATTTAATGCTTGAAGATTATTTCATGCAAATGTTGACCGTGACTGCGCCTCAAATGGTCCGTCCGCTTAGTCCAATTTTGGCATACTCTTTCCAACATTTCGGCCGGTATCTCATGAATAAATGCTTCAATTTTGTCTTCCAATGCGTCAATTGAAGCGGGCATGTGTTTAAAGACATGAGCTTTAACATAGCCCCACAAAAAATAGTCTAAAGGCGTTAAATCGCACGATCTAGGCGGCCAATTGACCGGTCCCGAACGTGAAATAAAATGTTCACCGAACTCGTCTTGTTGAAACCACATGTCATGCAAGTCAAGCTCTTGCATTTTGGGCAAAAAAAAGTTGGATATCATCTCACGGTAGCGCTCACCACAGTTACGTTACGACTCGCTTCATCTTTGAAGAAGTACGGTCCAATGATGCCACGAGCCCATAAACAGCACCAAACTGTGACGTTTTCTGGATGCATTGGTAGCTCTTGCAATGCTTCTGGCTGATCTTCACTCCAAAATCGACAATTCTGCTTACTAACGTACCCATTGAGCCAAAAATGAATTTCGTCGCTGAACACAATTTTTCGATAAAAAAAGTGGATCGCATTTTGATAATAAAATTCAATAATTTGCAAGCGTTGTTCGTTTGTAAGATGATTCATGGTTAAATTATAGACCAAACTGAAGATGTTTGACAGTGACAAAACACGGAACTTGCGTCAGCTGTTTAAACCAGTGTTGCCAAAAAGATAATAGCTAAAAAATCACCCATTAGTAAGAATAAAATTTCTTAGGCTTTTGTTTAAATTACTATCCTGCAAAATGTAAGTTTATATGTTAGTAAAACTTCCTTTCTCTTTGTTTTTACTCAAAGCTCTTGCAGCGATATTTCTGTTAAATTTCTAAATACTTTGCATATTGCCTGTAAAGTTGTACTTAACTTTTAAAGTTGATGTAAAATAAAATAAATTTTTCCTAATGGCGTTTGTACAACTTCCGTTCGTTTCGCTGGAACTAACAACAATTTAAAAATAAAGTAAACATTTTACAAAAACATACAAAAACACACAACAGCAACAGAAATAATGTTTATAAAAGTATGAAGAAGAGGCAGCATACAAAAAAAAAAAAAAAAAAAAAAAGCCCAAAACGTAAATGTTAAATTGAATTAAAAATTGCAAAAAATAAAAAAAAAAACCTCAACTTAAAATCTGCAGAAAAATCAAATTTCTACATGAGAGGACTTCCAACGTTTTTTTTTTTTAAACTTTTATAAATTTATTTTTTCCTTATACATACGTTATTTGCAATAAAGCAGCATTCTCGTTTTAGGTGAATGCTGTTTTTGTTGTTAAGTGCCCAATGCACTTGGAAGCAAAGCTTAACATTGCAAAAAAAAAAAAAATGTTTGTAAAAAACAAATCAGAATTGTATACAGCAAAACTAAATAATAAAATAAACATCAACAATAAATTTCATTCAAAGTTGAAGACTCGTAAAACATCTTTAAGTTGTACATTTAACACACAATTATGACTCTTTTTTGCTTCAATTTCTCTTTTTTTCAGTTTATTTATCCTTGCAAGTCTTATGCTTAAAATATTAAAAAATGGCAGAAAAAAAGTTGAATTGCAAAATAAAATATTTACATTTGTAAGAAAATTGTAATTTAAAAATGAAAATGTTTATTTGTTTAACACAGTATAGCATCTTTGACCACGCTTCTACATAAAACTTTATTAAATACTGAAAATAAAAGTTTTAACTGAAAATTTCTATCGTAAGATCATAAAATTCGCAAATGTAAAAAATTTAGGGAAAAAATTGGATGCGTGGTGTAGTGGTTAAAAGTACATGCCTTCGAGTTAAAAAAAAAACTAATTGGCTTTAGCCCTTTTCAAACAATCCATCTAAGAAGCCCTCTAATTACCCCTCCTCCAGGAAAAGAGAATAACATTATGACATTAGTCTGGCAGTCGCCGCTTCGTGGGGAAAAAGGTAGAAATCAAAGATTAGCAAGGTTTCCCACCCGTACACCTAACATACGGTTAGCATTGTTTCTAGGCAACGACAAATTGCAGCCCCTTTATCCTAGAACATGCTACAGCAGACCAATATTCAGTCGATCATACTTAGCGGGAAGAACAACCGATTAACGAAACTTATAGAAGGTAATATAACAATATTGAATGGATCAATACTCCAAGAACTACCCAGTAAAAACTTCGCTTACTTTTTCAAAATGAATAGCTTCTTTCTCTCATTATTTAGTAGCTTTCTTCTATAACTACATCTATAACAAAGACCATTCCGGAAAGTAGTTTTTATGGGGGATTACCATTTGCAATCGGCTTTGTCGTTATGACAATTGAAGCTGATGTACATATGTACCAAATTTCATAAAATTGTCTTCGAAATTGAGTGAGACTGACGGTTAGATTGACCCAGAAAGTGGTTCTCGATCAGTAAAGCGAAAAGTCTGTCTAGGAAGGATATTTTTTAGGGTAACACATATGTATGGGCGCTAGCATTGTGGGTATAAAAATGTGCAAAATTAACATTGACAAGTGCATTTTTGTTTTTTGTAGAAGAGTGCATTTATGTAAAAAAGTGAATGTTTTGTGAAAATGAAAATTTTTGTGAAAATAAAAAAAATTAATTTTGTGAAAAAAATGAAGTTTGTTTAGTGAGTGTACTTATTTTAAAAACTACAAAAAAGTGTATTCTTGAGAATAAAATTGCTTTTTCGTTAAAAAAAACAAACAAAAACGAGAATATGAGTCATTCTACGTAAAAATGTTATCTGATATTAGGAATGGCGGCGTGATAAAAATATTTAAAATAATAACTTTTTTCAATATAATCGTATTTAATCAGGTTGTTTGAATGCATGTTTAATAGCGCGGGTCGAAAAAAAAAGTTGTGCCAGTCACCCCCTAGGATTGTAAGTGACCAGGGGAGATACTCTACACAGGGTAAAGACTAAAGAGATGCACAAGCACAAGAAATATTGCTTACAAGCAATTTCATTAAATTTAGAAAGTGTGTGTATATTACTCTCTCATTACAAAACACATACTTCCAAAAACAATTGTTTTGCTTTACAATCAAAATATAAAAGAATAGAACAAAACTGCACTAGAACAATGCTGAACTAGAATAAAGCTGAATTAGAACAAAGATGAAGTAGAACATTAAAACAGAAATAGAACATTCCAAGCATGTTTGAATGTTTTGAAAAAGCTTAAAAAAGTTTATAGTTAATTATCAATTAAGCACGAATAACAAAATCTTTTGAAGTTTATAGTTAATATTAATTTTTATTTGCAAAAATTTATTGTTTATTTTTTACATACATACATATATATGAAGGTACTTAGGTCTAATATTTAAATAAAATTAAGAAGAATTCATTCTTTTTATAGAAATAAAAAATAAAAACATATGTAATTCATATAATGGTGTGTTTTGCTGCACTCGATGCTTTTACTATAATTTACCGTTTCTTTATTTCATTGTCTGTTTTTGTGTTGATATTCTGTTTGTTTTGATAATACAAGCACTAACAAAGCAGAAGAGAAAAACTTTTCAAGTTATGCTTGTTTTGTTTTGGTGGGAGTAATGTGTTGTTATGTTTGTTTTGCTATGTGTGTTTACAGTGAAATAATATGATTGATAGTTGTGTGAAGTAGAACACAGAACATTAAGAATATTTTGCGCAGCCCTTTAGTAAAGACATGAAGGCCAGGACAGGATACCTTACTTTACAGGGAAAATATAAATTGAAAACAAACCTTATTTTCGTAAGAATCAACTTTATTTATTCAAAATTAGACTAAAGTTTCCATACAGTCTTCTTTTATGTTACATAGAAAACCAAAATACTTAGTATCTGCTTACATAAACGTAGTCGAAAAAAAGTAAATTATTTAATTGCATATATTTTGAAATATATGGTAACAAAAACATATAGAGCATCTATGCTCCAATAAAAACTTTAAACTTAAATAAGAACTTCTACTTAAAAAAACAAACATTAAAAAATATAACGATTGATGATAGTAAAAAGTTGGTTAGCACGATTTTTTATAATTTTTTATATTAAATAAGGCATACATACATTTTTAAAGCGTTAAAACACTTATAACGTATATAGTGGATATGTGTTGGTTTAACGTAAAATAATATATGTACATGAAATACTAAGAAAGAAGTAATATCTCACTTCCTTATCTACCCTGGACGTAAAATCTCTACCCTGGCATCAGATGAAGCAGGGGAAATACGGCAGGGGAGAGATTTTTTCATTAAAAAACTAGCACAATCAGAAAAATATGTATCGTAACGAAAAAACAAACTAACACAGCAAATTATACTGAAATTAAAATAAATAAATATTACAAACAAACTTAAGCCACAAATAACAAGCGAATAAAACTCACCAGGGGAGATACATCAATCACTGACACGTGCGAGCGATCCGAGTGGTGTGGTCGAATTATTGGCCACATAAGAGTACGTTAATGGCTCGCTCGATTTTTATTGTTAAATTCATTTCGAAACGAATGTTCTGCAATTTAAATTTGCAGGGTCAACGCATTTTAGCGGCATTTTTAAACGGTCGAAAAATGTGCAGGGGAGGATACTTAAAATACGAGGAACAAAAACTATGTAATTTTTTTTAATAGAATATGAAAGTAATTTGAAAGTTTATTTAAACGACTTTAATTGTTATTTATACTACTTTATGTAATAAATAACGATTAGTTGTTTAATGAATTAGTAATGTGTTAAATGTCAAAGATTTTATTACAGAATAGTAAAGGGACAGGCCAGGGTAGATACTTTTTTCTAGGTAAACACGTTATGACTAAACTAAGGTAATTTAGGTATTGCAATTTATTGTCAAAAAAGTTTACTTTATTTGTTATTAAACACGTTTGATATTTCCACAAATTTTTTAATTATATATGATTATATTTATTATTATATATATATATTTAATGTAGCCATAGATAGTACCTCTTAACGTAGAAACACCCATATCTCGAAATTCTGCATTTTCCGAAAATAAAATTTTTGGTGAAAAAAGTTCATTTTTGTACAAAAAAGTGAATTTTTGAAGAAAAAGTGCATTTTTGAAGAAAAAGTGCATTTTTGAAGTAAAAGTGCATTTTGAAGAAAATGTCCAACTCTGCTGAGTATGTAAAACAGGGGTCGGCAAGTAATTTTAAGTAGAGTCCGGATTATGTTGAAATTTTTTGTCGAGGTCCAGAAAAAAAAACTCATAATACATACTATTTAGTTTAAAATTTTTATTTTGACTTATATATGCAATACAATATGTATGTAGGTATTCTTTAAAACTAATGCGAAAAATTACATCTGTGGTCTTGAGCCAGTTTTTTAAAGTTTGGTTCACGCGGAGAACAGCTTATGCGAAGAGTGTCTTCAAGGTGGGCGTCTGTCAATCTCGAACGATATTTGTTTTTCAAAAAATTCATTTTTGAGAAAGATGATTCACATACAAATGTAGAGCCAAACATAGTAGCCAAGTTGATAGCTAGTTTTTTGCAATTTTCATATTTTTCCGTAACATGTTTACCCCAAAATTCTTCAGTGGATGCAGTTTTATACATTTGCAAGGAAATATCTTCTTGCAAGTCAATTACCTCCATTTGCAGTAAAGGCGTTGATAGACTGAATAACTTCGCAGCCACGTCAGTCCATTCTGCCACCGCAGCAACTTCATAAGGAAATTTATGAAATTGAGACAGCTTCCCTATCTCTGCAAAGTCTTGGAATCTTGCAGCAAAATCCTTCTCAAGATCAGATACAAACCTTACAAACACTGCAATGTCTTCTTCGGAAATCTTTTTATACTCAAGCATTGTTGGGAGATGAATAAATTCTTGACTTGCAATATCTTTTTCAAAGATATCCAGCTTGCGACGGAAAGCAGACACACTTTGTATCAGATCACATATTAATTTTCCATTTCCTTGTAACTCGGTGTTGAGCGCATTCAAATATTTCAGTATGTCTTTCAGGAAAGCCACAGCTAGCATATTACGCTTGCTTGTTAGGAAGTCCAGATGCTTCCTTGCTTCCTGTGTGTCCAAGTTTTGCAAAAAGGAGGTTACTTGTTCTTTTATTTGCCAGAAACGTTCAACAACTTGACCTTTACTTAGCCAACGTATATTGTTATGTTGCAGTAAGTCAGAAAACGCCGAATCACATTCAGAGAGAAAATCCTTGAACTGTCGGTGCTGAAGAGCAGAACGAGACCTCATAAAATTTATCAACGTCACCAAGCTGCCCATTACATCTTTCAGAGTAGCACTAAGTTTTCCACAAAGTGCTGCCTGATGAGTTATGCACTGATAAGATATAAGACCTGCATTCTTATCCCTGATTCTCTTTACTAATCCGTTTTCTTTTCCAATCATCGCTGGGGCCCCGTCAGTTAAAAGGGGTACAATTTTAACATAACTAATGTTCGATTTCGTAATAAATTCATCAAAAGTCTTGAATAAATCTTATCCGCGAGTCTTACCTTTAAACGTCAATAATGCTAGCAATTCTTCCCTGAACGTTTTACTTTCAATGTCAAAAAATCTCACGAAAATAGACATTTGTTCATCATCAACAATGTCACATGATTCATCAAATGCTATAGCATAGCAAGGTGCCTTCTGCAGTAGTTCGAGCAAGCTGCTTTTGTTGTCAGTAGCTAAAATTTCGGTTCTTCTTGTATTACTTCTTGAGGGCAATGGAATACCTTGAATTGCAGCAACAAGATCCTTTTTCTCTGCAAAAAGTGCCGTGGCCACTTCCAACATACATTCTTTTACTATCTCAGAGTCTGAAAATGGCTTCTGGTGTTTATTAAGCGTCCAAAACACACGCAACGCAGCTTCTGTGGATTTTTCTTGCTCGCTCAGGGAGCGAACTAGTAAGGCCGTGCTTTTTTTGTAAGAAGTTAGGTATGCCTGGAGTTTTTCTTTACGACCTATACTGCCAAGCGGAAAGTTTTTGTGGAACTGCTGATGAGTTGTTTCGTAGTGCCGCTTTAAATTGCCACTTTTAACAATAGCTACAGTTTTGTTGCACAAAAGGCAAACTGGAACTGCTTTAGGCCTATCAGGCAACGTAAAACAATATTGTTCTGTCCACTCAGGCAGAAACTTCCTATTTTCACTGTCAACTTTTCGCTTCTTAGGATCCATATTGATGTAGGTACGAATTTAAGCACACGACAAATTACAACACTGACAACCATAATGTAAAATAAGTGGAAAATCGCAGTCAATTTTCGTTTTTTATATTCAAACCATATTAAAACAACAACAACATTTTCAAAATAAAAAATAAAAAATATTGTTTTTTAAATCTTGTACATTCCCTCTTTATGCTTACCACTATATTAAGCTGATTAACAGTGTTGCAAGAAAAGTTTTAGCTCATGTCCCGATTTTGCAAGTTGAAATCCCCAAAAAAATTTTAAATCCCCAAATTTGTCTCCAATTAAATTTCTAATAAAATTTTATTAAAAACACATTTTTAAAGAAAAAAATAGGCCTAATAAACTAATACGTGATTAATTTAGCAAAATTCTTCTGATATTCGGTTTAAAATAAAACCTATCCAAATTTGCAAATGAAGTAGAGTCTATATATTTACAAATAGTTTATCTACAAAACTTTAACAAAATTTCAATAAAAATTTTTCGAAATTTTGTTTCACAAAACTGTAAACCTTATTTAAAAAAATAACACAAAAATCAATAATACCTAAATAAGGGGTAAAATCCCCAATATTTCGAGAAATCCCCAAATCCCTCCCCTCTGGTTACACTGTTGATTAAACAACCACTTGTTTGTTCAACTAAGAGAGCATTACAATAACAACAACAGTAAACGAGAAAAACTGTTGTGAAATGTTTTGAAAAAACTTTTATAGAAACCAACAACAACGATATTATAAATGACCTCATGAGGCCTCTAAAATAAAGAACAAACATAAGTTTTTTGCGATTTTTATTAAAATATTTTATCTTTTGAAGAATGACGTTGGAATTAAACTGAATCTGTAGGTAATTTTGACGATGTATGCCGGTCCAAGTTTCGACCTACCGCGCCTGTTGCCGACCGCTGATGTAAAACAAGTTAATTTTTATACATAAAAAAATTTTAATTTTTGTGAATAAAATTCACCTCTAATAAATAAATAAAGCCTTTTTTTATCAATATCGAATATTAAAACTGTCAGTTACCAATATTTTAATTGACAGTTATAGTAATAGTTAATTATAACTGAACTTGGTGAAATTGGCCGTAAACGTTATTTTTGTCAGTTGCTGACATTTAAATTTATAAAGAACATAAATAAATAGCTGAAGTCATTAAATAGTAAACTGTTTAAAAAAAGCTGGCATGTCACTTTTGGTTTAAAAATGTAATAAATCACATATTTTCTTTTCTTTAGCCCACTATTAAACTAAATAGAGTCATTTAAAACAATCTTATTACAATTGTTCCTTTTAAAAAAATTCAACATTTTATTGTTTAAATAAAAAATAAAGGTCATATAGTCTTTTACTTTAGTCCTTGTTAAATAAAAAAAATCAAAGGTAAATGAAGGAGGTATAAGCGCTTGTGTTTTTCAAATGAAAACGAATGCAACAAGGAAACACATCTGCAGTCAAATATAAAAAATTTAAAAATATTATCTTTTGTTTAAAGATAATTTTACTTTTAGCTCCCACGCTCGATTGTTTTGGCTTCTAATTAGAGACATAAACTCTTGTTTAACGCCATATTCACATCCAAAATCATCATAATTTTCATTGTCTTCTTATTTTTTTTTTTTTTTTTTTTGAAAATAAGATTCTGTTTAAACAAGCTCCACCTTCTACCCTATTCTAAAATTTACGTTCTCATCATCCCTTCATTATAAGTGTAATCAAAACAACATGTGGTTGCCATAGCTATACTCTGGTGAACAAGTGACTCGTTAGATTACAGGCTGACGTAACTTCTTGTATTGTTGCTGCCAGTGGGAGTGTGAGTGGTTGAATGGTTAGTTGGCTGATGGGTTGGCGTAGTTGTCATAATGATTTCAATTCTTTAGTTCAACATTTTGTAGTTTAGACTGGTATTGTCGCAGGAATAATAAAAATACAACAATGAGGGAAAAAAATTTTTTATAAAGCGCAATGTGACATCGTCGTCTCATTTATTTTTGCTGCAACTATTAAAAAAAATGTTTCATAATGAATTCAAAAGAAACTGAAAAGAAGAGTAATAAAAGTAATAGTATAACTACATCTGAATAGATTTTATGTGTAGACCTTTTGGTTCATTCGAATTTACTGAATTCGTGGATTAAACAATTTCATAAAAAAGTCCGAATTGATTAATCACGACGTCGATTAAATGCACCCTTGGAAATTAAATATGTATTTATTAATATTATACTTATCCATGTTCCTATAAGAGATTACTAGCCCCTTTACTGTTTTCTTTGTAGACAGAATAGCCTAAACAGAATATTCCCGATTATAAGAATTTCATGTCTTAAATAACAGAAGCCTGCAAAATTTGGAAAAAATCGAAACCCTCAGTCAAGAGTATTTTCGCTATATTTTTTGTAATATTTTTTTTTTTTTATTTTTTTGAATATTTTTTTCATAATTTTGTCATGATTTATGTATGTATTTTTTTTCGAAATTGACTGTTTCCCAGCCAGCAAAATACCCCGACTTTGTCTGAATCAGACATTTTTGCAAATGTAACTAAATAAATCGATAAAAATTAAAAAAAAAACTAAATGGAAAATATAGAACTTTTAAGCATAACTTTATTATCCACTGTGCGTTTAACAGACATTTTAATTTTAAAAGGAATTGTGTATGTAATTTTGTTATGGTTTGATTAACAAGTGTTTTTTTTTAATAACTTATGTGCTTTAAAGAAACCTTTTTATTTCTCTTATTAAATATGGTAACAAGGTTATATCTTTCAATGGCATTCTGAATTTCATGACTTCTAAGTACAAACTTTTTACTTAAATAAATAAAAGAAATTTACAATACTTCAAAAAAAAAGTTGCCCTAAGATAATTTTAATGACTTTTGTGGTTAAGAATATATACAAAAACGCATGTTTAATCATTTATTTGTATGTAAAATATGATTTGATTTTTTTGCCTCATAAAAAAAGCGATAAACATATAAAATTTTTTGTGTTGTTTTCAGTTTTAACAAAAACAGCAAAATTTTTGCATTAAGCATTAAATTAAGCTTGTTAAAGGAAAAAAAATACATGGGGAGATACGCAAATCTAATCAATAGATAATTTTATTAAGTCCCCACTGGGAACTACTCGTAATCATAACAAAAACAAAAATAAAAGGGAAAACCCATAAGGAATACACCCACTTTTTCATGTTTAAATAAGCAAGATCTACATTCATACTTTCGCCGTTATTTGGTAAAACACAACAAAAAAAAACACACTTACTAACAGTTGCAAATTAATACTTCAAATATTCTCTTTGTGATTTAGAATGTGTATGTGCGTAAACCATACATATTTTCTTACTCAAATAAATTGAAGCTAATGCTATGTTCATACGACGATATAAACCACTCGTTTCGTTCTCTGAAACTAGTTTACCAAGCATGCTGTTCATACGATTCATTCTTGTTTCATTTTGATATTTTTGTGTGTGTTGTTAGTGTGATTTTATTTAAAATAGATAAAAAAGTAATTAAAAGATAAAAATATATAATTTAATACTTTTATTAATATTATTATTGTATAATTATAACTTTATTTTATTAAACATCAATTTTTATTTTGTTTTTTTTCTTTGTTTTGATTTTTTTTGAGAGCTAGTTCAGATAAACTAACGATAAATGTTATCAAAATTGAAGATGATAGTATATTTTTCCTGTTTCGCAGCATGTTTCAAAATGAAGCGACCGGTTTCGCTCTCAAAATTTTGTATGGGGAAACAAGTCGTTTCAGTCATGTTTGGTGCGCGAAACAGGAATAAGAGAGCGAAACACGAATATTGCTGTCCGTGTGAACATGGTATAAGAGCACTGTAAGTCTATTTTAAAACCAACTTAACACGAAATTAATACACTTTCAAGCATTAACTTACTACAAATACCAGTTTTTATATGTGAATTTTAGTTAATCTTCTTGACAGCATGTAGGAACTGCCGAAAATTTGAGGGCATGGCTTTTTAAAAGTCAAGTTGATGTCTGTGTATGGGTTTTCTTTATGTTTTTAGAAAATATATGTTCGGTGTCTTTACTCAACGTCAGTTAAATGTTAATGCCTGCAGTTCCGTTGCCTTGTTAATTTTTTTACTTATGTATGGATGGTAACACTAGACCAATCGAGGTTGATTGTTTAAAGGAAAAAAGTGGATATTTGTCAAGAGTCTAATAATAAAAATAAGCTTCAACTTGTTAATAAATAATGAATTTAAGATAAAATGTAATCGATTTCTACCCCCTTTTCATAATTATTAACTATCGACGAAAATTTTGTACAATTTTACACTTAAAAATCTTCCTTAATTCTTTATAAATATTCTAACGATTTGCAAAAAAAAAAAAACAATATAACAATATTTAAAAAAATTAATAAAACAATTTTAAAAATCGCCAACAAGAAAACCTTAAATTAGTAAACATAGCTATTTCTCAAAATAATCGCTTGCTGCAAAAAGACACTATTGAATTAACACTACAAAAAGAAACAATCACCAAAGTCATAAATTTACAGTGTGAAACTTTTAAAAGTCAAAAACTATCCAGAAACAATGCAGAAAAAGCCCTTGACTGGATTTTAATTACTAGATTTTAGCAAACTAAATTAAAACCTCTTGCAGATCCAGGTTTTTATTATGACTTTCTTGCTTGGGGAGCATGGCATGACTTTGAATTTTTGTAGGCGAAAGCTGAAAAAGGCACGTAAGTAAAATTTGAATGTAAAATTGTTTTTCAATATTTACAAACAACCAGATTTATAAACTGGCCACCAAATATTGTAAGTTTAAATGTTTACTAATGGAATTTAGTTGCAGACGTCATCATAATAAAATAAATTTTGGCATAAATTTAAAAAAAGCAATAATACTTTTTTTAATAAGCCACTAAATTTTTGGAGAATAAAACGTAACCTATTGAACAAATATCCATTTTGTACTAAATTATTTCAAAGGTACTTCCTTAAAAGGGAGCTTAAATTAAAAGGCACTTTTGCTTAAAAAAGCCTTTTTCTTAATATTAAAGTACTTTTTCTATATATATCCTTTTTTAATAAGAGCTCTTCCTAAAAGGCACTCTTGCCTAAATCGCACTTTGCTTAAATGTACTTGTTTAAAGGAAATAAAAAGTATTTTTTTCCCAGAGGTTGTTTTTATTTAAAAGGTTCTTTTTATTAAAATATATTCTTTTAGTAAAAGCAATTGTCATTTTAAAGGTACTTTTGCTAAAAATTGTAGTTTTTGTTTTGATTTTGTTTAATACGTTCTTTTTTAGAAATTGTTTTCATCAGTGTCCTTTTTGAATGCAGTTTAGATTCTTCAGCTCAAGCTTAGCGTTTTACTCGTAAGCCAAAGAATTTTGTAAGAATTTAAGGAATGCATGATTCTAAACATCCATAAAACACACATACAGGAATATATATATATAAACCCAGCCAAGTTAGGACGTCTATTACTCGTAGTTTGTATGTTTTCACCAGTCGCAAGTAGAATCTATTTCAGAGAAAATTATGGTCATTCTTTGATAACTATTATCTCTGCAGCGCTGCTTCTGTTGGGTTATAAAGCAAACTATTTACTACAACTGTTTCAGTGTTTTCATATTTAATTTGCTCATGTCATGTTAAGAATGTGTGTGCTTGCATTTGTGTGCTTTGTATGAAGTAGTGAAAATTATTTAGAGTTCATAAAAATAGTATTAACTTTTGAAGAATGTTTGTGTGACACAAATACTCTCTTACGAACACACACACACACACATGGATAGTTATACAAACACAATACTAAAACACTCTAATGTACCACGCGGACACATTTCATGTGTTCACAATTTACGGTTGAATGTGTTTGAGTAGTTGTATAAATGTATTTGTTTGACTGCGAGTAAATGTGTATTGTTAAATATTTTCTTAGGATACTCTGTTTATTTACTATCTGTTTAATTGCAAATGGTATGAATATATAGTACATTGATTGTACAAAACAAAGAAATTACTTTGTATTACCCAAAGATTTTATTCATTAGAACTAGTAAATACAAAAATATTCGCTGTTAAGAAGTCACATAATTTAATGTTTTTATTCCAACTTTCATATTACATTTCATTTTAGCTCAAATTAACAGTCATTAGTTAATTATGAGTAAACTAGAATGATAAGTATTGCTTAACTAAAGTATCATATTTACAATAAATGGTAAAGTAAAAATTTTAATCAGACCAAAAAATTGTAACTGTATTAAAATAAAAAATAAATAAATAAATAAAAGTAGTTAACCAATAACATTAAAGGGTTAAACTTATGGTTAAGAAAAAAGCTGAAAATAATATTTTGTTTGTTAAACTGTTGTTATAAGCTAACTAAAAGTTAAGCGGCCCATAAACTTGCAATATTATTGTATATGATATTCGCCATATTAGTTCCATTTTGTCCTATATTATGCAATAAGTCGCACAATGTTTTCATTTATTCAATAAAAAGGTGAATATAACCTATAGGAACAGGGCTGCCAGACTTGGGGATTTATCCCCAAAGTTGGGGATTTCATGCGAGTAAAAAGGACAAAGAAAGTCATTTGGGGATTGGGGATTTAAAACATAAAATCGGGGATTTTTTGGGGATTTTGCACATTTTTAATATATTTTCTCTTTTTTTTATTATTTATGCTTATTTTTCTTTTTTTCGTATATAAAATATCAAAAAAAAAATTAGCAAAATTTTTATCTTACTCTTATCAATAATTTATACGGTGTAAAGGGTCCTAAGTAAGATTACCTTTTTGACTCTGTAAAAGGTGCCTAATAAAGTTTTGTTATTATTCTTGAGTGAGTGTTTTAAAAAGAAGAATTTAAAAAATAAATCTAAAACCGTTGACTAAGCATACAATTTTTGATATTTTTAAAGACAATTTTAAACAAATATGTCTTCCCCAAAAATAAGAAAATATGAAAGACAATATAATAAAGTTTGGGAAAAAGAATCCTGGGCTATTGGTAAGTATTTTTGATCGAAGTATTAAACAAATGACGGATACATATATGTACATATTTTTATTGTTGATATAAAGGATGGCTAAAACCGATTGAACAAGCTCCAAATTCTTATAAATTGGCTCATTCGTCTTCAAAAACAGCATATTGTTCTGCTTGTAATTCCTCACTTGAATCGCATAAAAAGGATTTAAAAAAACATGGTGAAACCAGTCGCCACAAACAAAATATGGCATTAATGCACACCAATCATTCCCTTCGTGATTACGGTACAAATTGGTTTATCTCTTTAAAACAATTAATCTAGTCTAATTTTTCATTTTAGATATTGTTCTAATTTCCAACGATTCAAAAATATTGGATATAAAAATTGCAGTTTTTATCGCCAAACACACATCAATTGCAACAGTAGACCACTTGACTGAGTTGCTTAAGAATTCAGCATCAAAATCCGATTCTTTTGGTAAAATTAAACTGCATAGAACAAAATGCACTGCAATTATAAAGAATGTCGTTGGTCCTTCAATATCCAATGAATTTCTTCAAGATATAGGAGATACCAAGTATTCCCTAATTGTTGATGAATCAACAGACGTATCTCAGATGAAATGGATGTGTATTTGTATACGTTATTTTAGCAAGTCAAAAGAAAAAGTCATCATAAATTTCTTGGGACTTTTTTTAGTTGAAGAAGCAACATCTGAAAAGCTGTACGAAGGACTTACAAACTATTTAAAAAATAGTGGAATTAATAAATTTAATATGCTGTCTATTGGGACGGATGGAGCGAATAACTTATGTGGAAAAAATAAATCTTTGTTTATGCTATTGCAAAAGGAAATTCCCAATCTTATTTTAATCAAATGTACATGCCATTCGCTTCATTTGTGTTGCTCACATGCTTCCAAAGAAATACCCAACAGAGCCGAATTTATTGTGAAGGAGGTTTACAATTATTTTAGTAATAGCCCATTGCGTAATATAAAATATAGACGTGTTTTCGACTTAATTAGTACAGGCGTTGATAGCATTAAATATCGAAAGCTGGTTCAATTATCAGGAACGCGTTGGCTTGCATACAGTGCTGCTGTAAGGCGCGTCCTGGAGCAATGGGTTGAACTCAAATACCATTTTTCAATATTGGCTACAGCTGAGAATGACCATACAGCAAACATGATTAATTTAGAAATGAGTGATGACAAAAACAAACTGTTTTTAGTTTTTTTAAGCCCAATCATTAATGATATGAATCGCTTAAATTTGGATTTCCAAAACGACCATATTGATGCTGGAAGTTTATACGATAAAATGTCTCTGACATTTCTTTCTTTATGTGCCAAAGTTTTTAAACCAGCGATTTTTAATAAGATTAAGAATTTGGAAGATATAAGTAATGTTTTCGAAAAATTAGATGAATCAAATTCATTTCTTCCTTTAAGTGCTATTGATTTTGGGTCGGAATTTGAACGAGACCTGCAGGCTTGCCAATTGAAAAGTTCAGAAATTGCAATATTAAAGGAAAATTGTTTTCTGTATTTAAAAAAAATAATACACGAAATGGCAAAACGTTTACCTGTAAATATAATAAATTTTCAACAATATAAACAATTTTCTCTAAAAAAATGTATCAATTCAATAGCACAAGCAAACTTTTCAGTTATCCAAGATGTCCTTCATAATTTCATTGATAAAAACATTCCACTTGACGTTTACGAAACCCAATGGAATAAGCTACCGTTTACCAACTGGAACGAATATTTTGGCAATGAAATACCATCAAATTTGTTGGACTTTTGGCCGAGAGTGTACAGCTTTCAAGATGCAGCTGGTACATATCACTATAAGGAACTTGCTCAGGCGGTTCTTAACATGCTATCTGTCCCAACTAGTAATGCGTGTGTAGAGCGAGTATTTTCCACAATGAACTTGACTAAAACAAAGCTTCGTAATAAAATGCAGTACCAACTTTTAGACGCTCTACTAAGGATAAACATCTACCTCAACATCAACAATATATGTTGCCAAAATTTTATTCCAACTAATGAAATGATTCAAAAATTTAATGCTCAAACTATGTACAATTTCACTGAATCTCAAGATGTTGATGGTGAAACAGAAGTTTATGAATTATTAAATTTTTAGTAAATGTTTTTCTTTAAAAATATGCAATGTAAAAGTACAAAATATCTTAAATAATAATATTAAAAAAAATCTTTACTAAAAATTTTAATTTGGGGATTTCTTATTATATTTTTTATTATAATTTCTTATTATTTTTAAAAAAATTTTTAAATTTTGTCAGAAAAAAAAGCAAAAAAAAAATATTAACTTTTTAAGGTTTTTTTTGTAATTTGGGGATTTTTGGGGATTTTATTTTTATTTTTTGGGGACAAGGAAAAAAAGTACCTGGCAGCCCTGTATAGGAATAACATAAACAGCAATGTACAATGTTGCCAACACACCACACTTTCTTTTCGTTGTGCAATAAAAATCAAAAGTCTTTTGATTGTTGCCAATATATTGTGCCACCTTCGAATATCACATACACATTGGTGATATAATTGTACAGTACGTAATATTTAACAATTTTATTGCAAGTGTATGAGCCGCTTTATAAAAATTATTCTATGTTTACCATTGCGTATGATTTATTTTTATTAAAAAACTTACCAAAAAAAAATTACTCATACGATTAAGTACTCATACAGTTCCAAACAAATAAATACTTTATGTAATTTGTGAAAAATCCTTTCCTTTCTTACGAAAACAATTAAATGAAGCAATTTCTTTTTTAATTATTTTCTTTCTTTTTACCCACTTTTACCCAAGCAATTGTAGGGGAATGTAAGAAAAGATAAACTCACTGTTTTTGTTATTGTTTTGTTTAAGCTTTAATATTGTTACAGGTAAAACACTTAATGTTTATATTTCTTACTTGCTTACTCGCATAAAAACTAGCTTTCCCTCTACAATAAATTTCAGTGTACTTATCAAATAAAAAAATGGGAATTTAGCACGTCATAGAGAGATCTTAAAAATTTATTTAAGTTTAATAAATTAAACTTATTCCCCATAAATATTATTCCCCGTTAAAAATTGTATATGTATAAAAAAGTTCTATCAATCAATTCATGTTTTCTCCCCATTATGGTTATTGAATTTATTGTTGGTTTTTTTTTTATCTAAAAACACCATATAAGATTAATTTGCTCGTTTTATGTAGAAATATAAATATATAAATTGATAGCACAAACACTAATACACACATATAAATATTAATTGAAACCAGTACGTTTATCACATTATTATCATCATCATTATTACTGTTTCGTTTGGGATTATGACCGTTATCAAAAAAAATGTGCGATGTTACTTCACTGTCATAAAAACTTTCAGTAAATCGTCATCTCTATTGTGTGAAAGAAGAAGGACAAACTTATAAAGAAGAAAAATACCACAATTTATATGCAATTTTGAACTAATTTAATGATTTCTATATTTATATATACATAAATAAAAATAAAATGATGTACGATTTTGATAATTTTTTCTTCATGAATTACTTTCATCTGGAGAACGGTTACAGTACAATTTTTGAAATTTGGTACAAATATCATGATTATCAAAACACAACATCAATCGAAAACTAATATGAATTACCTTATATCTGGAAAACGGTTACAGTTTAAACAAAAACCTTAGTTATCAGTACACAACATTAGCCAAAAAGTAGGCTGGATTGGGACAAGTTGGCGTGGCATTTCCATTACATAGTATTTTACATATCAGGATTACGGCAACAAGAATTGTTTCCAAATTTGGTACAAGTAGCATTAGAATCCAACATCTGTTAAGAGTAATGCTCAATTGGAAAAGTGGGTGTTGCACCGTCCATACGAAGACAATATGAGTAGGTGAGTTGCAAGACTCGTTCGTTAAAAAATTAAAAAAACGAGATGACAAATGATTCTCACAGGCGCTTTATGAGAGGAAATATACTGATTGTATCAATGCATGTCCTTGGAAGAACATGGAAGACTTAGAGCCAAAATTCAATTAACCGCGATTTGGTTGTGGCTTCTTGATGGAGGACTAATTTAACCATAATGTGGTTGTCAGTGTCAACAATATGGTTTAATTAAACATAATATCCTTAAAATTTTCTTAAAAAATGGTTTTTAATTAATTACGAACATGCTGTAAACAACTAAAATTAGTTTAAAGTATAGAATTTACACAACGTTTTTAATTTCAGCGAGTGTTTTACAAAAACTTACCTTATTTATAAAAATTTACTTTTTCCATTCCAAAAAAAAATCACTAATATCATAAAAAGTTACTTGTTTAAAAAAAAAAACAATCCCTTTTTTATCAATCAAGTTACATTTATTTTACAAAAATTTAAAAATTGTAACCTTTAACCCCATTGTGCTCTTGTGTTGTAATTAAATTTATTTTTTCACTGGCCCGTCACACAATAGACTAATTATGCTGGCGTCAAATGGCAGTTTATAGGCAAGCGAGGTGAAGGGAATGCGTTTTCGTTGGCGCAAAGTTTCAACCGGGTACACGTACAAAATTTTATGCCAGATAATTTTACTACCGTGTGTGATGGACGGAACAAAAATTGTTCGCTTAAAAATTAGTCTAATGTGTGAAGGCTCACTGGAATTTAATTCTAATTACAGCAATTTGGTTGCACTAAAAAAAGCAACGAGAAAATCTATTTAAATCTTTTTTTATTCACATAATAAATTTTTAGTTACTTTGTAAATAACATACCTCGAAGTAACGAGATATCTTTATCAATCTAATTCTTAAACTTGTGTGCGTTTAATAATGAAATGTGAGACAGCTGGTTTGTTGCAACTTAAGTTGTTTTCAACCGATTGCAAACTGTTTACACACACACACACACCACAACACCCAAAAATAAACACCACACACATGTATGACATCATCATAAAAGCAACATTTTGCTAACAATACTTGGTTTAGTCATCCTAAAGATATTGTATTAAGAGCTCAGCACACGCATAAGTACGCTCATCCTTACTTTTTGTAAAAGTGTAAGTTTCTTTTTCCTTTCATTTTGTTGTTAATTACAGTTTCTAAGTTGCACATTATCATTTCTTTTGACGTCTTCATCATCGCCATCATTATCGTAATCATCAGCGTCATTGCGATACAAGTGCCTTACAGAAGTTTTTGCCTTATTATTTTTTAGTATTTTTCTGTTGAAACGTTCCACCTTCAGTATTTGTGCGGTTGTCAAGTGTAATACAAGCACTGACAATATATCAAATCGTTTCATTCTGGGTAGAACTGCGCCTACTAAGCGCAACAGAAATTAAAAATACTTGCATCGGTTTATTGGCAATTTAATTTTTAGCCAAATGCGGATAAATATTTAGGATAGCGGTTTGATATAACCCCCGCGAAATATCCCAACCCGTCCCAAAAAAACATGTGGTATCACCACCAACAATTTGGGGCCTTATTCAATATGCAATAAAACTCCAATTTTGAAAATGAAAAAGGCCTCCAACGAAATGAAATAACGACCCAAACAGAATAAAAATAATTCCCCTAATATGTATAGTACATTTAGTGCCTGTTCAACAATTTCGAACGTAAACGTTCGCATAAAATTTTATATGGAAAATATTTTTAAAACTGAGTGTTTTTCATATAAATTTTCTATGCGAACGAGGAGTTAGTTTTACAGTATTGGTTCGCTAAAGCTGTAATAACGCACTAGTAATTTGTAAGCATTCCATTTCTCCACACATGGCGAACAAATCACAATAACCAAAAACGTCAAAAAGAAAAAAATGAATTGTGAAGCGGATGATGCAATTGCACTTTTGCAAATTTACACACCGAACAAATCACAAGAAATTGATTTTCAGAAATTGAAAATTTTCAATTACTTGTGATTTGTGCGCTTACAGCCGCATTAACAAATAACAAGACGTCGAGCTCGCACAAATCACAAGTATGTGGCCAGCTTAAATAAAACTATTCTGCATGGACGGCCATCGGTCTGGCCGCTTATGTGGAGAAGCTTTAGTTAGCGAGGCTGGTGTTTATGATACCATAAAGCAGAGAGGCTCTATGAGAGGGAATATGACCCCAACCAAAATTGGTATGGATGATTAAAACTACTGTGTACAAATAACTTAGGCCTGCAATATTTGGGAAAAGATGGAACCCTGAAACAAACGTATACTTTTCTAAAGGGTTAATGTGCGCTGAATCCGAATCTGTTCTTAAAATATAACATCTCTACTATGGCGAAAAGCAAGTGTTTCTTAAAATTAAAGCGAAGATATCGCAAAACCTCATGTTATGGAGCACAGATTCGTATTTAGCGCAACTTAAGCCTTTAGAAATGTATACTCTGGTTAATGGGTTAAAAATTTGTTGCGTGATTTTTAATTATTTTTCGGGCATTTGTTCCCATTTTTGGGTACGATTTCTATTTATATTTTTTGAGCCATTTTTCGTTTACGTTGGGCGATTTTTCACACATTAATTTTGGCGATTTTGCTGTGGTTCAATTTGCTTACCGACTAATGAGTTACCTAAAATTTTGACTTGGATTTTACTTAAAGGCCATTTTACAAAAGCCAGCCTTTAACAAAAAGTTCAAATTCCATAAAAACTTTTGTGCTTTTTTCAAAACGTAAATTTTTTCGCAAAAGAGGATTTTTGAAAGAACAGCATTTTGTACGAGACTTTTCAAACGTAAATCACTTTTCCTAAACATTTAAAAAAACAAAATTTCATACCTTTTTTCTAAAATTGACTTTTTTACAAAAAAAAAAAAAAAAAAAAAAATTTTAAAGTACTTTGTTACAAAAGAAGAACACAGACAAAAATAATTTTCAAGGTATAGTTATTGAATTTTTAGTCAACAACCAAATTTATTGAGTCATAAAATAATTGTTGCCCAAAATAATTTTTTTTGGAAATTGTTGGAAATATTGATTATTTTATGCAAATAAAAAAGTTAAGCGAATGAGAATTAGAAACACTCGTACGCCATCAAAACTATTAAAAAATGGACATGAGTTGTAAAAATACTGTCTTTACTTTGATTCAAATATTTTTTTATTGAATATGAAGAAATATTTAATTATTAAATATGTTCTATTGAGTGCTATTTTGCAAAATATAATTTTGATAAATTTTTTCATTGATTCAAATAAATATTTTTTTTAACTAAAACTTTATTTTTAACAAACTGTGTTGTATAAAATTTTCTCGAGATATTTTTTGCTGTATCCTTTTTCACAAAGACAGTTTTATCCAAAACTTTCCTTTTTCCATTTTTTTATTACATAAAATCTCCTTTTTTACAAAATAATATAAATTTTTAAGATAAATGAACTTTTGCACAAATATATCTCAAGAACATTTTTAACAACACAGTTTGTTAAAAATAAAATTTTAGGTAAACAACTCAATAAAGCATATTTATTAATTAAATAAATAAATATTTCTTCATATTATAAAAAAAATATTTCAATCTAAAGCTAGATTTACACGATTGAAATTTTCTTCAAAATTGCTCTTCAAAATGCTTCAAACTGTTGTTTACACGAGTTTGAAGCATTTTGAAGAGCAATTTTGAAGAAAATTTCAATCGTGTAAATCTAGCTTAAGTAAAGACAGTATTTTTACAACTCTTGGCCATTTTTTAATAGTTTTGATATCGTTCCAAATAAGACTTGTGTGTTTGTAGTTCTCATTCGCTTTACAGTTTTATTTGTATAATATCTTTAGTTTTTCCAAAGTCTTTGGAAAAAGGTTTCCTGATGATCTGGCCTAAGAAGCCAGCGAAATGCGCATAGCAACTAGCTGACCCCCCCCCCCCCCCCACAATTAATTTTTGTTTATTTATCAAAGAATAAAAATTTTGAATTTAGCACATCATAATTTATAAATAAATAAAAATCGATACGATAAACTTTTTGTTTGGTTTATTCAACATTTCCAACAATTTATTTTAACAAAAAACGTAAACATTTTGTTGAAAAAAATTATTTTGGGCAACAACTTTTTTTATTGGCTCAATAAACTGGGTTGTTGACTAAAAATTCAATAACAATATCTACAAACTTTTTTATGAATACCGCAAAAATCGTAATCGCCTATGTAATCCTATTATCGTATTCAAATATGAAAATTTTTCTTTTACATTACATTAGATTATAAAAAAAGTATTAAAAGTAGTTAAAAAACTAATTATTTAAGAATGTATAAGAATGACTAGTTACCTACTTCATTTTTTTGTACAAAAAAAAATCAACTACTAACTACTTTTAAAATTACAAAATTTTGGGAAAGTTATCAACTTTTAGGAACTAATTATTTAAGTCTTGAGACTTGTAAAAATATTTAATATGGTAATCCAGGTAAGAAATCTTTCCGCCATGAATGCTTAATTCCAAGCCCGATTTCCAATTTCAAAATATTTTGCTGGGGTTTTTTGCCATGTCTTTTAAAGAAATTCAATGCACTTAATTTCTGTTTTTTCCAGTGATAAAATTAGCATCAAAACATTTTTACAATATGCCACAGATCTTAAATTTAACTGTGGCCAAATGGTTTCATTTTAATGACTTTTTTCACAGTTTCTTTAGATTTGTGTAAATGGTTCTTTTATTTCTAGTGCTCTTTTTTCTCACTTCGTTTTAGTGATATTTGTCGCATAATGTCTTTAAGGTTAAATGCATTTTTTTAAAGTCGTTAAGAGCCTACGAGGTCTGGTTGAGAAGAAATACGGATAATTTAAAAACTTTTATGTAAGCCCTCAGTTTTTTGACTGCTTTTCATATACATTTTACTACAAGTTCAATTACTTGGTTTGTGAAATCCGCATACAAGTTTAAGAAATACAACTACTTAAAAAAATTTAAAACTGTTTTATTGTTTTTGAGGATTCGATTTTAGTTTTAAATAAACTTTTTATTGACCCCCCGTTTTTAAGGGAAGTGGTTGCTGCTGGTGGTGATGACAGCTTCAAAAATTATTGTAAATAGTTATTAGCAGTGGTGGGTAGTAGTTGTAATAATAAAGATACAACAAGTTTATAGTTCTTTGACCTTGTTCATGAATGCTTATGATTTCTTTAATGCTATCTTTCACAAAACATCGACGATGAGAACGGCGTTGTGCAACAAAATGTTTTTAAGAGTGTTATCACTAATTAGCCAACTTAAGATAAAATTCTTTAGTTTTCTTTCTCCTTTCATTTCTCTTCTTTTTTTTTATTTGTGTTCATTCCTTTAAAGTAACAATCCTTAAAATCATCACATACTTAATACTTAGCAAATTAAATAAAACTACTGACTTAGTGACTGACTGACTGTGAAAGAAAACGAAATACTTTTCAATTATCAAACTTGTATTTTGCTGCTGATGTTTCCATGTTATTCTTCTTTTCAATGTTCTGCTAGATACAGTGAAAATACTTCAATTATTTTCGTTGCCTAAAAAAAGCGGAAAAATGTATGTCAGGGTCTTTAATTATGTCACAACGTCTTTGACTCATTACCAAGTAAAAAACTCATTATCATGTGCCTTTTTTTTAAATTACATTTTAAAAAGAGCAAACGAAATTTAAAAATAATACTTTTTATCACTGATAATCATTTGTCACCTTTTGAGGTTAATTTTGCTGCTGTTTGTAAATTATGGTTTTGTTTTCTTTATCACTTCCCCTTTATTAATTTACAAATCTACTAAATTAACAAAACTTTACAATTAGTAGTAAATAACATGATAGCAAAAATTTATTATTCCTCTCTTTTGCTCGTTAGCAACAAGAGTTTATTAGAAAAAAAATTCTATTCGCTTTTTTCACCAATTCCGGTCGTTCTTAAATCAACATGCCAACATCAGGCCAGTAAAGCAGCTGTAAAAAAAGAAAATGTAACAAGAAAAACTTAATGTTCCCTTCCATTATTCTTTTATCTTTTATACTCATTCTATTTATTTAACTCGAGGTTGTTGCAATTTTTTAGCGTTTATAAAATTAAACATCCGGTCAACTAGATTAATTTCCGTTAGAAAAATTACAAGTAATGCAACTTAAAAATGTTTAAATAGTAGGGTGTTCATTCGGTTAACCGTTAATCGGTTAACCGATTAATAACTACCCGATTAACTGATCGGTTAATTTAAAATTGGCAATTTTCGATTAACGATTAAACCGGTTAATTTCAGTCGATTAACCGATGTAACAAATATTTTTAGTTTTTTGTAGTATTATAACATATATTTTTGCGTTTTTAATTATTTGTTTCGTCTCATATAAAAAAGGTATATGTTTGGAAAATATTTTTTCCTACAATATAATTCCTTCGAGAAATACAATCTTAAAATACAGTACAAAAACAGAAACTAGGGGTTCGTATTTCTTTTTTTGCAGAATGTTCGGTGCTAAGCTTTGCCAGGATGAGTCAGATGATGACCTGATAAAAGAAGAAGCTCTCGATTGTAACACAAACAATCTTTAACAAAATTAGCCGAAATAATGGCATAATGGAAAATTCTATATGTTGAGAGAAATCCTGGAAAAGGACAAAGAAACCTAGATATCGCATTCAGCTTTTAAAAATGAAATGTTTCTGCGAATCTACGTCACATCAGCGTATAAGTACAGCTAAAATATAGAAACACAAGCCAACAAACATGTGTATAAAACGTCGTATGAAACAGTTGAATTTTGTTAACATGTGCAATGCGTAATATTGAATCTGTATTATGGG
Organism: Pollenia griseotomentosa; assembly: GCA_963931875.1. Taxonomy (NCBI): domain Eukaryota; kingdom Metazoa; phylum Arthropoda; class Insecta; order Diptera; family Polleniidae; genus Pollenia; species Pollenia griseotomentosa. The sequence goes on from OZ007560.1 coordinate 248,888,282, forward strand.
TTGCTTCCGATTTCTCAAACATCTTCGATAAGTGAAAGAATTGTTTCCAAATAAAGTTTTATCAAAACTAAAGAAAAGAATCGCTTAAATTCTAAACATTTAAACCAAATTATTTTTCCAAAAGATTATTTTATAAAATCTCAAACTATTGAAATAATTAATAAAAAAATCTCACAGTTTATTTTTTAATAAATACATACAAATATTATGTATAAATTATAAAATGTGTTTTTCATATTATTACTTTTTTGTTTGCTCGTTTTAGTTAAAGAATTGTTTTGTTCGTTATGTTATTGTTTTTTTTTTTTACTAAAAGACTCCAATAATAAATAATTTTTTCATTTTTATTTATTGAAATTACTTAATTTATAACAAAAGTTTATTAATCGGTTAACCGGCCAACAGCAAAATTAACCGATTATTAACCGATTTAATCAAAACCTCGGTTAATTAATCGAGCGATTAACCGATAAAAGTAAAGGCCCGATTAAATGAATACCCTATTAAATAGTCATCAGTTGAACAGACACTTAGTCTAATGGTCAAATGGACGGCTGGTAAGAATCGTAAGCAGGGTTCCTAATTTCCCGAATTCGGTATAAGTTTAAGTATCGGATAAGCATAAAAAGAACGTCAATACTCTAAATATATTTTGGGTGTATTTAGAGTATTTTTCTTTTTATACCCCTTACCACAGGAGAAAAATTGTTACATACAAAAATTACTCGTCTTGCTTAAAAACATGTAAAAAAATGATTCTTGAGCTACACGTTGGAATCACGTAACACTTATGTTAAAAAAGATATATGAGATATGTGTCACGAGTGATTTAAATCAAAAATGTTCATAGACTGAATATGTGTAATAATAAAAATTTTATTTGACGGACTGCGTAATTGTGAGAGTTTATAAGTGAATAAATTTCTTACTCGCTCATACATGTGTGATACTAAGTCAGAAACCACTTCGGCGGAATGTTCTAAAAAATTAATGATATGTATTTTTAATATTAGCAATTTTAATTCTTGTATTTTTTTTAAGAAATTATGTAAAAATGTTTGTGAAATTTTTTTATCATAAGATTGGTTTTTCAGTTGCAAGAGTAAACGTGTATAGTTTTCAATTTCGGTGGCGAAACTTCGAGCCCTTTCAATTACCAAAAAAACATCTACTTTATATTTCTTATTACTTTTATGGCTTAATTTATACTCCCATTTCAGACATGTGTTTAAATTTTTTTTTATACTCAAAAACTATTCCAATTATTATGACGAACATTATTACAACTTTAACTACTTGGTGACTTACTTGGACACTTCTGTGGCAAATAGCAAAAAGTGCTTAAGTCGACTTAAGCTAACTTTTAGTTTAAAGCAACTTTGTAATCTGCATGTTTAAAATAAACCATGGAAGAAGTTTCAATTATTTTGTGCGGTTTTTTATAAAGATATAGTAAAACCAGTTTTTGCTAATTCTTTTTCAATGTGCAATAAAATATTAAAACTTTAAAAATTTAAAATTTAATTTTCTACAAAATTAAAAAATAGACTTAAGCAATATTTCCTTTTTGCCACAGACTTATTGTGCCAGTATTTTAAGCAAACAATAAGAAAAAAACTTTACTACTTATTAATTTTTTATTATTATATTACATTTGAAATTGTTTTCACCTCCTGCCACAGGAAATCTCAATGTGGTATGTCAAGTTTTTTTTTATTATTTTATACTTCACTCACTTGCTTTTGTTGGTCTCTCTTTGGGTCTATTAGCAGTGTAACAAAATACGAGAACAATAGAATATAGTAAGAGCCAGGCTTGCCAGAAGAATTCAAATTAAAAGTGCTAGATCGACAAAAAAAAAGTGCTAAATTGTTCTACAATAAGAAATAAAAGTGCTAGTTTTGTTACATTGATTTTCATTAATACAATAAACAATTTACATTAATATAAACACTTATTTTAATGTTATTATATAATAAATATATTTTAAATTAAGTTGTTACAACTATTTAATATTTCAATCATGTCATTTTCGTCTTCCTCATATACCAACTCATTTTGGTACTTTTCTGATAAACCGATTTTTTTCACAATATCGTCCGACATGTTTAAAGTGTGGCAACAAACGTTATCTAATTTTACGCCTTCTTTTATGAGTATAATTGAACATAACAGTTCTGTTTTCATTCCAGTTCTAAGTTTACTTTTTATTAAGCCGAATAAACTAAATAAACGCTCTACTTCTGCGTTTGAAAATGGCAAAACTAAAAGGAACAGTACAAAGCTTGACAAATTTATAAAGGGATTTTCATTAATGGAGTTTTTAAAATTATGTAATTGAATCCAGAATTCGATGGTATTCATTTTTGTATTTTTGTATAAAAAGGTAGCATAAATGTACTGATTTTTCATGATGCACTTAGAGAATTGATACTTTACTTGAATTAATTATGTGAGTTATTAAGTAGTTGTGGGATATATAAAGTGCTAAAAATGCTAAATAATTATAAAAAAGTGCTAAACTAGCACTTAGCACTTTTTTTGAAATTCTTAGTGCTAAATCAAAAAAAAAGTGCTAAATCTAGCACTAAAAGTGCTAAACTGGCAACCCTGGTAAGAGCAGAAAGATATTAAAAATGCCCCAACTTGCATGCAAAAAATAAAAGAGAAAAGAAAAAAGAGAGCTAAGACTATTTCCCGTAACTAAACTAAGGAGAGTAGTTGAAAGGAAACTTTTAGGGTGTTTTAAAAATGACACTTGTTGTGTTAGCTGCAGTTACTTATATTTGTGTTTTGTATTAATCACCATAGATAGAATGATTTTTTTAAACTCTCTAATGCCTAAGAATGCCGCAAGGCATGCTTTACAAAATTTCTACTGACGCCCAATAGTTATATATATTTTCATTAATTTCCATTTTTTTAAAATTGCTTAAATATCTAGAAAAATATTTGTAGAAACTTTGAAAGCTCTTAAAGAATTGTAAAAAATCTCGAACACAATGCTTTTCTTCAAAGTGCAAACATCATTCATGATGCTCAAATAATAAAATTGTTTTTTTTTTTAATTATCATAAACAAAACCAAATATTTTGAATTTGATCCATTACTTTTTATTTTCAATACAAACTAACAAACAGAATTCTCAAAAATTAAATGTGTTTTTATTACTAGGTACCCAAGGGTGCTCAAGGTACTCCTAGATGTTTTCTTACCTGGAACGTAAACGACTCATCGTACTAGCTTTTTTTGAATTCAGAGTCCCAAAAATACCCTTAAAAATTGTTTTCATAATATATTCCCATTTATTCTAAAACTTGGCATTAGAGGGTTAAATTTTGACAGAAGATACTGATGGTCTGGAGGGAAAGTAAAAGTGGTAACTCCCATTTACGCCTACTTAAAAAACTGTGTGATATAGAGATTTTAAATTCTCGCAGAATAGACTATTAATCTACATTACCAGGTTTCATATTGCATTGGTAGGAGTAAGGAAGAAGTTTATCCATTTCCTATGCTAAAAAGGAACGGTTTACAAAAGAAAAGACGTAATAAGGTAAATAATAGTTATTGGTTTCCCAGAAAACTGAAATGGTTAGGGCCTTAAAAGTTATCATAATTTACAGTATTAATGGCTTTGTTAAGTTTAAAATATATGATACATTAACAGAAAAAACAGTTGTCCAATGCACAAGTTTGTACACTGCATCTCCATTTTATTATTTTTGAGCAGGTTAGGAAAAAATTCTATTCGCGAGTACAATTCGAGTCAATTTTCTAGTTTTAAAATTTGTGCTCGCTAGTTTTATTTTAAAGCTCGCCAGCACAAATTTTAAATCGAAAGAATTACTTGGTTTGTACTCGCGAATAGAGTTTTTCCATAACCTGCTCAAAACTACTAAAATGGTGATGTGAGGTTCTGTCTTAGGAGGGCAGTTTACAATACAATATATTAGTTTTGTTTTGAAAAATTTTACATCTATGCCAGTCCTGGAAATGTTCGATTTGTTTGGTGAATTTGTAAAAAGCTCTAGAATTTAAATGATTAATATACATACATAAGTCTGATTTATTTCAATTTATTTTTTAAACTATTTTACATAAAATTACTTGTCAATTAATATTTATAACCATTTCATCTTAAATTAAAACTCCCATACCTGGCTTTATTTCATGGTGTCAACCAATGTAAATTGAAAATTTTATTAAAGAAGAATAAATAAAAATCAAGAGTAGAGTAAAAAATTATAACAAAAATTAAATAATTTTTTTTATATTAGCTTTATTTTTCACAATTTTTTCACCTCTATCGTGAACAATTTGCCCTCGTAGTTTTTCCCCTTTTCACATATTTACGATCATGAACAACTCCAATGAAAAAAAGGTAATTCAAAGGAGAATAATAAAATGTTCACGGGAAAAAAATCCCCTTATCGTGAAAAGTTTTTTCCCACGGAATTTGTTCACGTTTCCCTTAGATTTTCTCACTTTATTTTTACTAGGGAGCAGAACATGTATGTCAGTAATTCTTCCTATAAGTCAAATATTAAGGGCTAGATCCGTTAATAAGGCACAAACCGATATATTGGTCAACAAAATGCAAAACAACATGTCATTTGCCTCGGGATTCGTGAGGCTTTCGAAATTAAAATTTAATAAAATTTAAAAAGTGCAAAAAACTAACTTTGTAATTAAACTATCCCTCCATTACTAAATATTTTGCTTTTTTATTTTAACATTTATTTAAAACATATATGTACGTGTCTTTTTTTAATTGAGTTTTTTTCCCCCCGGAGTTTTTCGATTCTCGGGAAAGCGGGAAATTTTTGTAAATTTCCCGGGATCCCGCTTCATACAAATAATACAAAGTAAATTTGTTTTTAATTAATGAAAAAAACTTTTATAAGCCAACGTAAGGGAACTTGTTTACAAAAAAAGTTAAATAAGTGCTTAAATACTACAAAAATTAATTGAAGATTGAAAGCGGAACTAAAATTATTATTACCTTACGCTTTTATATGCCAAATCCGTATTATTATGCTCTAGAAACAACATAAAAAGATAGCATTAACATAATAATTTAATTTATAAAACAATAATAAAAAGAAACAAAAATTGAGGTACTCAAAATATGAGATCAAACAGTTAATTCATAAAATATTTTAATAAATATATTAACATTTTTTACGGCTTAAAATTCAAAGCGTTTAGTGAGTCGTCAAAGAGTATATTTCTGATTTTATTTACTGATTACCATGTTTCCGAAAAAATTCGTTCACTTTTTACGGAGGTTGGACAAATACACAGGAAAAAATAATTTTCATATTTGAATACGAAAATCTCATATTTGATTACAAAAATTTTTGAATTTTCTGCGATGACGATTTTTGCGGTAGTGATAAAAATGTTTGTATGTATAATTGTTAAATTTTTAGTCAACAACCAAGTTTATTGAGTCAGTAAAAAAAGTTGTTGCCCAAAATAATTTTTTTCAACAAAATGTTTACTTATTTTGTTAAAATAAATTGTAGAAAATGTTGCATAAATCAAACAAAATGTTAATCGAATCTTTATTTTTTTATTTATTAATGATGATGTCATAAATTTTAAATTTTTTTATTTTTATAAAAAACACTAAAATTTATTATGCGGGGATAAATAAGTTCCTATGCGCATTTCACTGGTTGCTTAGGCCAGATCATCAGTAAACCTTTTCCAAAGACTTTGGCAAAACTAAATATATTATTCAAATAAAACTGTAAAACAAATGAGAATTATGACCTATTTAAAAATAGACAACAGTTGTTAAAATACTGTCTTTATTTTGATTCAAATATTTTTTTTATTGAATATGAAGAAATATTTAATTAATTTTAGTGCTATTTTGCAAAGTGTAAATTTGATAAATATTTTCTTTGAATCAAACAAAAAATTTGTTGATTTAAAATTTTATTTTTAACAAACTGTATTGTTAAAAATTTCCTTGAGATATTTTTTTCTGTGTAGTTAAAAGTACACCGTTGTTGCATGCTTCTGATGTCAAGGTTGATTCCAAAAAAAGCATCATCCGGTTTACTTCTTACTAACCTTTTCTTTTCATTTGGGCCCATCAGTAATCTTTAGGACAATGTGTTTTTCAAATTGTATGTTATAGTATCTTACACGAGTTTCCTTATTGTTTTTATTTCGGTTTCCCCGCACTTCCCGGGTATATTGCCAAGCTCGATTTTTTTTTGTAGATATGACTTTGTTGCAATTAAGGAGCGATATGTTTAGGTATCTCCTATTTGTAAGACTTGTCCATGGACAATGAAAATTTACTGAATTTATTTATTTTGAATTTGTGTTCTTTATCAACTCTTCACTTCACTAAATTTATTAATTATCAACTTTTGCACTGCCCACTCTGCTTGAAATAGATTTATTGCAGCAGAAGACATTGATTTACGTATGTACTCAGTTCTTGTAATTGATCTAATCGACAACCCATCCACAGATGCTAATTAGAGTAAAAATAGCTGTTTTGTGAAACTATGAGCAATTTTTTATTTCCCGGGATCCCGCAAAAAAATCCCGGGAAAGCGGGAAGTATAATAATTGAAATTCCCGGGAATTCTCGGGACGGGAAATCCCGGGGAAACCCCCAAATTTTTAATTAATTTTTTTTTTAATCTTTTTTTTTTTTTTGCATTCACTGTAACTGAAAGCGTGAAAAATGTTTCACATGAGATTCACGATTGCTTTTTTCCCTTCGAGGGGAATGAAAATTTAATGGGAACAAAAATTCCACTTGTTATTCACGATAGGGGTGATTATTTGCTAAAATGAAATTTGTTAGTCTGCCTAAATAGTTTGCTCAAAGTAAATTGACAATGTACATTGAATTGATATTTTTAATTTTTGACATTTAGAAATATAACCAAGTAACGATAAAACAGATTTGCCTATTCACAAGTGCATAAGCAAAAATCGGGCTTGTGAATTGGACAAGTGAAAATATTTATTTGTCTTTTAAATTGAGAGCTTTAGCAAGTTGAAATACTAAAGTTTTACTGTGATTTTATTGTATTAACGTGAAAATTGAGCTTAATTATGCGGTAGATATTTTATAGACAGATGCATTTTTGTGTTAAAAACAAGTAAGAGTGCTATATTCGGCTGTGCCGAATCTTTGATACCCTCCACCGACAGTTCGAATGTTTAAGGCGTAATATCTGTATGATGTCTTTTTATTATTATTATTATCTTAAACTGTGACGATTTGTTATTAATTATGGTTTTAGGAGACTAAACTGTTTTCCGGGAGTAGGGTTTATATGGGGCATAGGGTAAATTATGGACCGACCTTCGCGAAATTTTACAGTGTAATTTCTAGTCGAATAAAACAGACTTGTGCAAAATCTTATGTCATTCCGTGCATTTTTGCATCATTTATGTTTGTTTTTGTAACAAAATTATCAAGTTTTTGAAGGTGGTGGTTCCACATTTTGATTCATAGCTCTGGTCCTACTGAACCGATTTTGCTGAAATTCAATCCCAAACTGCTTAGGATAACTACAAGCATTTTGACACCTAGTTTGTTTATTTCTTTTGAGTTTTTCGAAAGTGAGCGTGTTTTCAACAGACGGACAGACGGACAGACGGACAGACAGACGGACATGGCTAAATCGACTTAGAATTACTCAAGCAGCCAGAATATATATACTTTATGGGGTCTGAGATGAATAATAAAAAAGTTTCACACGGAATGACAAACTTAGTATACCCTCTTCACAGCTAATTGTGGTGGAGGGTATAAAAAAACCAAAATGGAAATAAGTACACAAGTACATATTGAAAAAAATAAACAAGTTTCCGTTAAAAGTAACCAAAACGGTAACTCTGGTAGTGATACTCGTAAAACAAGAAGTGTCAGTGAAAAGGCAAAAAAAAAATAACTTCGACTCTTTTACTGTTTCTTAAAGATTTTATGTACTATTTTTTCTCTAAAAGTTTAGAAAACAACATGACGGCGCAAGTATCAAGTTGAAAAATGTAAATTTTATGATAGTTGCAACAACAAGGATAAATAGTACGTTTCATTAATTCTGCTTTCCATTTTACAAAATTTTACTCCCATTTTTGGTTGAGTAAAAAAGCATCAGCAGAACCATCAGGTTTTTACTTACAACTGCAGGTAACCGTGTTGTAAGTGTAAACATGGAATAAGAAAAAAAAGCTGCAAAAAAAATTAAAATCAACTCAAGTTTCTTTCTTATTCTATCAAAGATGTTTTATGTTAAGTATCCTTTTTCATAAACCAAGTAGAGCTACTTAAGTTATGTTTTGTTGCTGTTGCTTTAGGAGTTGTGCATGTTTTTTTTATTGTTTTCTAAAACCACCTTGATGGCGTATCATGTGTTGGATTGTTCAAGTTTACAACTTGACAGGTACTTGGAATTATTTTTCTTTTTGCCCCTCTCAATGCGCTTTTAACTCAAGGAGGTGGGTAGAAAACTTTATACTGACATTTATAAAGCGATAAATATTGAATTATTATGGCTGTTTCAATTTTATATACATACTACCATTTATATCTCCGTATTCAAACATTTCAGAAACTTTGAAAAATGCATGCGATATATTTTTGGCACAACATTTCGTTTTTTCTATCATTAATAAATAAACTTAAATTGCAAAAATTTTAAATTAATTTGTCTTGTTTATCTTAATAACCAAACTTATTGAGCTCCCCTGCCGGTTTTGGTTTTAAATTTCTCACGCATAAACATTCGAAATTTACCAACAAATAAAACTTTTAAAATAATCTTTTGTTTTAGTAGTGGCCACAAAAGGATGTTGTTAGTTTTATTTTTGTTGTAGTTGTTGTTGTTGAGCTGCTGCTGCATGATGCTCTTAAAAGTTGCTGTTGCAACTAGATAGATACATATTTATGTTTTTTAATTGGTTTAGTTGTGTTTGCTGTGTAAATTTTCTAGTTTAAAGTTTAATCGTATTAAGCTGATGACAGAAAGAAGTGCAAACTATTAATCTTAAGCAGATGGCGCAATTTTAAAAATATTAAAGCACACATATAAAGCAAAAACTTTTTTTTTATTTTTTTTAAAGGATAGTTGTTAGAAAAATTCTACCTTTTGTTTGCACTTCTAGTCCTTCTTTTTAAAAAAGACATGATTGTTAAGATTAACGAATTTTATGTAAAAAAGGTACTTTTTTGCACAAAATGTATGGTTTTTTTCTAAAAAGGTAGTTCTGTGCCAATGGTTGTTCCACGACAAAAACGTTCTTTTTTTGTGTAAAAGTTTTTTTTTTACTAAAAGTCCTTGCTTTTAAATGGTATTCCTTTTCTTGTAAAGGGGGTTTTTTTAGCTACATGAGAACTTAAAATAATTAAACAAGACAGAAATATTGTTGAAATGATCGCACTTGTTCAAAAATACTGCATTAACCCAAAGAAGAATCAAAACATATTGTAATCTGGTAGATTATCTCAAGGCATTAATTTGTTTAATATTATTTCCGGCATATGTCCGTGGCGGCAACTACTTAAATAGTCCATTCGATCAGTCTTGCCATATGGCGTCAACAAAGTCCTTAATAAGTTTTAGAGAATAAGTTTTTTTTTTTTTTTTAATGAAAACCCCAAATTTAAAAACGATATAAATCAACAAAAATATGATATAACCTCAAAAGCAAAAATTAACTAAATCCCCATCCAACTTATTTCACAATGGTATTAGTCCCCAATCTCGATATCAAGTCCCGAATTTAGTTTGTTCCGAATCCGGTGTTTGTTACAGCATAAACGACAAAATTCTTGTGCCCGGCCGAAGGACGGCTATGCCAACTCTCTAAAAGTCGTTGGTTTAATTATCTGTATGACTTTTGCTTTCGGGACTTAGTTCATTGGGGACTTAGCACGTATCGCTTGTCAGTTAATTAGTTAAATTGTTGTACATAAGCCGCATTATCATTATATGTAATTATTATTTATTATTATTAATTTCCCGTAGTTCCTAGGTGGAACATAGGGCCTCATTATATGTAATTATTGGTATTTATTGCTAATTTTTTGTACTTATATTATTTTTTTTAGCAAAAAAAAAATTTTTCAAGGCGCAATCAGATGGCTTAAATCACCCCCCAACACTTTCCCAGTATCAAATACAGCGAGTTTGAGTTGTATGTTGCTGTTGTCTTTATTGTATTTAGATGTTGTCAATGTTTTTTTTTTCCTTTTTTCATGTTTTAGTTTCTTGTTTTTACTTATGACAGTTATGAAGGCTTAGGATGTTTTATGGAATGTTATTCGCTTAATTAAATTCCTAACTTTTGTCACATTGCAGGAGGCCTTCAAAACAATAATGGCACATTTACGAACACACATAGTCTCTAAGTATATGTATGATCCCAGCAAACATTTTTTTTATGAAATAAAATATATGAATTATTGTGAGCCCAGACCCGCCACTAAATTAATGTTTATAACATTTTGTTTTTGTTAAGAATGTTTTTATTAACTTTATTTATTAAAGTATATTTTTGTTTATTTTACTTATCAAAGTAAAATAAAAATGAATAAAGTGTTCAAAAACTTCATGAAAATTAATAGGGAAGAGTAAAGACAATAACAAATATGCTAGCGGCAGAATGGATTCACATTTCATGTAAACGGAATGTTTAATAAAAAATGCAACGTAGCGTCTGCGACAATTTTAATATTTTAATCTGAATACAATTAATGAGGGTGCAGCGCTCATTTTTAGAAAATTCATATTTCATGTAAACGGAATGTTTAATAAAATGCAAGGTTGCTAGCGTCTGCTACATATTTAACATTTTTAGTTTTTATTATTTTGCAAATGTTTTAAATTTGACATAGTTAAACTTCCGTTCCTTTACTTATACACTCTTTAAAATTGTGTCTAATACAAACATCATTCTTGTAATATCATTTTAAACAGAATGGGGATGAACGTAAAAAAAAACTTAAGATTACCATTTTATATTGCGACTAATAACAAACACTGTGCTAGTTGAAAAAACTGACAGTCGTTTTAGAAAACATTATTACATGGTAAAATAATCAGGTGGCAGCACTACGCCAGATGACGATTTTTTGCTCTTGCATTGTTTGTCTAGATTTATGTCAAAGTTTTGTTTATGTTTACAAAAAGTCCACTTTCTGTGCTGTGATTATTGTATTTAATTAAAGTTTTTGATAATATTAAATTAAAATAAATAAGATATTGACCATAATTAAATAAAATTTGGCTAAAAATTTATTTTTTTCATCACGTTCAGCGGCACGCTTTGATTTTTGTTTAAAGTATTTTTTGACGTAAACGGTGATGTAATTTCCATTTTTGTTGTAATGTTGTATTTGTTGCCGTAATGATGCCACCTGCTTATTCCACCATGCATTATTATATTTTTTTTTTTTTTTTTATTTTAGCGAAAATAAAATAGTAATTTTTTTGCAAAATTTCGAAATGTTTGTTTTTTAAAAATTCATAAGAAATTTTAGAAAAAGTCCCATAACAGCCTAGGAGTCGTCTCTAGCGCGATAAAATGTATAATCGTTTTTCGTTAACATTTTCTTTAAACATACTTGCCCTCAGGGTTACTGTTGAGAATTTTGAAAAAGTCGCACAAAAAGTCGTTTTTTGCTACTTATGCCAAAAATGTTTAGCATTTGTAATTTCAAAAATGTAATTTCTAACAACTTGAATTCGTTCAAAAAAGGCTGTTGCATTTATAACATTTTTAAATAAAAATATGAGATCAAAAGCGGTAAAAAGTTGGTCTTTAAGCGCTTTAAATATTAATGGCGATTATCCTAGATAAGCATGGAAATTCAATCAATACGATACAAAACAAGGCATATACAATACAGTTCAGTAGTTAAAATTGTCTGGATACAAAGTAACCACCTGATCAATCGAATGAGATTACATATCCCCGGCAATGTTTAAAACCAAATTGATATTTTTAAGGGAAAATATGTGAAATTATGCAAAAAAAAAAACGCAGAGTTGAAATTGCAACTAAACTCGCACAACGGTAACGCTGCTTGCCCTACAAATATGGCGTTTTATGAAATTCTTTAGATTAATTACAAAGTTTTCAAATTTTGTGAATAAAATTATCAAAAGTAATTTTTGGGAATACAAAATTTTAATTTAAAAGATTTTGTTATTCGTGCTTAATTCCCAGTTTTTATTCTTGATAAAAACACTAGAAATTTATTGTTGATGGGATAAGCTTTTCCTATGCGCATTTCACTGGTTGCTTAGGCCAGATCATCAGGAAACTTCATCCATAAAGATTTTAGAAAAACTAAAGATATTAAACCAAATAAAACTGTTAAGCGTATAAGAATCATACACAATAAAATCAAAAGTTGTAGACAGATTCTGACCATTTATGGCTAGTTTTGCTTGGAACTTTGTATTCATAAACGAATATTTATTTATTTATTTATTTATTTATTTGATAAGAGTTAAAAATACAATTAAACAATTTTTTTCTAACTTAATTAACGGAGAAATAGTAACGTAGAACTTCAGCCCGTTGTAGCGAAACAGACCAGAGTCTCTGGCAAGAATCGAACCTGCAACCCTTGCACTGATATACAAGATCAGTACCAACTAGCCAACCGGGGCACCCTAATAAACGATTATTTAATTCAACAAACATTTGTTAAGAAAGATTTTCACAAAAAAAATTGTTTTGTAAACCTTTAATACATTTAAAATTTTTTTTATTACAAACACTTAAGATTATGATTGTTGGGCAAACACACAAACATAAAAGTCAATAGGTTATATAAAATTCTTGGTAAGCACTTGGAAACTTGAACTAGAAAATACACTGGAAAAAATTTTTAATAAAAGTAAAAAGCCAGTTTTTAATAAAAAAAAGTATAATAAAAAAAATATGCTTTATTTTTATGACAAATTGGTTTTATTTAAAATTAAGCCTTAATTTCGCCAAGTGTATAAAATATTTATTAAGAAAAATTATTTTTGGTCAAAAATTAGGCAATCATAAATTAAGCTTTTTTCGCATTTTTAAACTCCCCTTTACTTAGAAAAATTTACGATTTTCACAATACTGAATTTAAAACTTTTTGGTTAAACTTATTTCAAATTTTATTTCCCGTGTACTTGTTTGGCTTTAACGCATTTTCCGCTTTGCATTCAAGCCAAAAATATATTTGCTTTTTTCCCCAGTTATAATCCCTACTGCGGTGTAAAATATTGTTTCACGTATGCTTGTCTGACTGGTGACATGTTGTTTTTTTTTTCTTTATTCTGCCTTATTATTTCTCTGATATCTCTTTTAAGGTACAACTTTTTTCTACGAAGTTGTCTCAATATGGCCTAAAGCAGTGAATTAACAACAAGTAATTTTTAAGCAAAATATAAGATTTTGTCGTTGTTGTTTTTATTTTTGCTGTAAAATTAATAATTGTTTTGTTGTTTTATTAAATAAATAATAAATAAAATTCAAAAAACTTTTAATTTTATTTTTATATTTTTCCAATATTTCGGTCAAAATCTTTGACCATCATCAGGGGGATCTGGTGGGTTTTTAAAAATACAAAACAAAAATAACATTAAAAATACAAAATATTTTACACAAACAAATTTAATATTTACATTTAAATAAATAAACAATAAAAGTTTTAAAAAACTCGTACGAATTTAACACTTCACTAATAAAGCTTTCTTTGATTTGTGTTTGTCTATTGCATGTTTATAAATTTTTGCACATCTTTCTGTGTCTTTCTTAAAATTTAATGTCTTTTCTGTCTCTTGATCAATTATATGCAGCATCTCAAGTGTAAATCTCTTCTTGTAGTTGTACTCTTCCACCAATATGTCTACATTATTAAAATTTGGTTTATGTCCAGTTACAGTACAGTGGGCTGCTAATGCTGTTTTCTGTTCTAATGGTTTATTAGAAGCCTTTTCATCTGACTTATGCGCTGCAAGTCTGGGTTTTAATTTGTTTTTTGTCGTGCCAACATATACTTTTCCGCATGCGTCAGTTTTGTCTCCATTACAGTGTATTCTGTACACTAAATGCGATTTTTCTTCTTTTTCGATCTTAGATTTCATATTGCTGAAAAGTTTTTTTGTAGTAGTTTCAGTTTTAAAAGCTAATTCATATTTTTCCCGATTATAAATGTTGGAATTTTTAATTCTTTCGGAAAAGTCTTTTGCATATGTCATAGTCTTATATATTATTGGTGGTCGTTCTTCTCTTGTTGTTCCTTTTGCTATCGTGGTTTTATTTGGAACATCGTTTTTACTAAATATGTTCCTTATTTTGTAGATATTTATTGGGTGGAAAACTTTGTCACTTATTTCCAGAACTCTCCTAATGAAGTTGGTCGCTGTATTTATAATTGTTTCTCTTGGATGTTTTGAGTAGACATTTATTAATCTACCAGACGCCATCGGTTTTTGGTACCAATCTAGTTTAAGTATGTCTCCGTGTCTAACTTTAACTGAATCTAAATAGGCTAGTTTGTTATCTGTTTCCTTTTCCAACGTAAATTGTATTTGTCTATTAAATTCGTTCAATGTCTTCCGGGTTTCTTCAATACCATCTCTCTTAACGATTCCAAACAAATCATCCATATATTTTGTAAAAATCCTTGGCTTACTCTTCATCTTCCCTATTGATACATTTAATAGTTTTTCCATAATTATGTCCGCAATGACTGGTGAAGCTGGAGATCCCATGGGCATTACTTTATTTTGTTCATAGTATTTGAGGAGCCGCAGAACAAAACGTACTTTTTCGCATTTTTTGACAAATTGGTTTTATGATATTTTTATAATATTTGGGTTAAAATCTTTAAGAAAACATTTTGTTAACATATTTTTTTTCTTTTTTTTACCAAGAAAATGGGTTCTAAAAAAATTGGTGCATAACAAAACGTACTTTTTTCATTTCTTTTTTTTCAAAACGTGCTTTTTTCATTGTTTTTGCCACTTCTTCGTGAAGTTGTTTTAATAACAAATCAATTCTTAATATTCTTAATTTGTTTGACGTTTATTTATGTCGTTTTGTCGTATTGTTTTTGGTTTGTCATACAATTTACCGTTTTTTAAAGAGAGAGAAATGAGTCAAAATTCTCACACATTTGTATTTGTTCGACGAGTTTTCAAGAATAGCCTCCAATAATTGCAATAATTTAACTATTGTTTGGTCCCTGCAAATAATAGGACCAGTCCAAACACGCATGTAAAGAGTAGCCCACAAGGGACCAGGACTAGTCCAAAAGTAACCCAAATGTATGGAAAAAACATGGTCTATTTAACATTGCGATGTCCTAGGGGAGGACCATATAACCCACCTTTGGACTACTATGGAGTAGTTTTAAAACTACTCCATGGTATACTCAAGAAGATTAGTTTGGAAGTCGTTTAAAAACGAAAGCATGTCGTTAAAAAAGGAAGACATGTCGTCTCACTACAAACACTTTTTAACAATGACATGGTCCATGCTTGCATTACATCGGACCAGTCCATGGAGTAGTCCATTTTATCAAAATGGATCAGGTGGCCCAATTTTATTTGCAGGGGTGAATGAGTGTTATGAAAACAATAATTAATACAATAGTATAATTAAACATGGAATAATTACAAGAATCTGTAGAAAATTTAAATATTTTTTAAACAAAACGTACTTTTTTCATTTTTTTTTAGCAAAACGTACTTTTTTCGATATAAAATTGGTTTGATATTAAATATCCTTGACATTTAATGTGTTGACTTACGGCAGTTTGATTCATCTTTTGGTAAGCAAAAAACTTGTTTCCATTTCCAGGTTCATACAGTTTTTTAAGGGGTCGAAAAAAATAAACCTCAATTTCCCAAAAATTTTAAATATGTGAAAAAGTACGTTTTGTTCTGCGGCTCCTCATTTGTCCTCATACTTAAAATATCTTGTTTCTATAATACAAAACGTTAGTAGTTCTAAGAATAAATCTTTAGGTATTCGTGTATGTTCTTTCAGTAAATGCCAAGAATAAATTAATAATTGTTTTTGCAATTTAACCAAAATTTTCATTGAATTTTCTTCTTGGCCTTTGGATTTTTTTTCATTTTTGTCTTTGGGCCAACTCAAATAAACTTCTGTTTGGTTTTTTTAATATTCTCGATATTTTTTTTTTTTTTTTTTTTTTTTTTTTTTTTTGTTGCAACATTTATTTCCTAATTTCGATTACATGGATATTAAAAATTTTACAGAATTCCTGTAATAAAAAAGTTTTTTTGCAATCAATCATCAGAAGACGTAATAAAGTAAAAATATCCTGCTGAGAAAAATGGCAGATAAAAAAAGTAAGAAAGGGAAAAAAGCAAATATATTGATTATGTTGAAACTTCTGACATCGATATTTTCATGAGGAGGTTCCAGGAAAAATACAAATTCAAATAAAAACGAAAAAGTATAGTCGGTGAAGCCCGAACATATGATACCATACACCACAGAATTAAAAAAAAAAATGTTCAACAAATTAAGCAACCTTGGGCAACCATGGACCCGCTAGAACAGAATTATATTAAGCGGTTAAGATTATTGTAAAAGTCCTTTTTAAAAAATAATATTTAGATATCTTTATCTAAATGAGATTTGTTAGCCTTTAAGTGATTTTAGAAAGAAGGTTTATATGGGACCTATAGTTTTCATTTTTAAACCTATGATTAAATTTGTCAAGACGGGCAAAAGTTGCCAACTTGTATATCAATACCTACATTTATAAGGAAGATATAAAAAGCATTAAAAGCTTCTTTCGGGAGTAGTTTTTGTATGAAAATTTAGGTCGAAAACTTTGGGAAGAAAGTACCGAGATTTTCCGCCTAAAGAATTGTGAAATTTTTTCTAAAAAGGAACCTTTATTCACAATAGATTTAAAAATAAAGTTTTAAAACATGCGTTGTTAATAGCAACGTGAAACAAAAAAAAAAACTAGCCCCAATACTTGCAACGCGAAATGAAACTAGACTACTGGAAAATCTGCCAAAGCGTTTTGAAAAATTAGCCCGGGTTTTTGAAATTTCGGGCCTTGAAGTTTTTGAATTTTTTGAAAAGGGGTTTGGAATAAGTCAAATAAAATATACTAAATGTACTTCTGAGCTAAATAGTTATTTCAGATGTCTTCAGTAGAATTGTATGGCAATTATTTTCTTAGAATATAAAATAAAATGCTTAGTAAAGAAAAATTTGAAAGCTTCATATATTTTTATTTTTCACAAAAGCAGTTGTAATTAAGTCAAAACAGTGTAAAGTATTTTTGAGCTAAGAAAATGTATATATTTTCTACCCGCCAAAAAAGCGCCTATTTCTTTTTTTCTTTTTTGGCTCATTCTTGTTCTTGCATCGCCTAAAAACAGAATTAGCTTAAAAATTGGAGTAACATCAAAATTTTATTAAAATCTTCCCAGCGCAACGTTTAAAGGATCATAATTTACTAGAAAGTGGAAGAAAGGAAATAATAGTAATAAGTAAGAGAATCAGCTTAAGCTATTATTAAGTTGTCAAATCCTTAAAACATGAAGTTGTTGACAACAAAATGAGCAATATCAGCTCTTAGATTCCAAGCTCATCGTTATCTAAAATTTTTTTAAAAAAAACTTATTCTTCAATTATTAAATTATTAAAATGTTGAAAATTTTGTATCAATTTTGTTTATTTTATATCAGCATTGAAATTTTATTACATACTTACATACTATAATAATTTTCAAATTTAATTCGGTTACAAGCAAAAAATCCCAAAAATACTTAGACATTTTTGTTGGCTTTTTTTTTTTGACAAATCGTCGTTCGTAAATTATGGTGTTCTAAAAGGGTTTATTTTACATATATTATAGAACACAATAATTTACAAACGACGAAATGACATGTAAGATTTTAACTTTTGAGAAACTACAGCCCAGGGCGTTGTAATGTTGGGCATAAAGATAGAAACCCTCATAACAATTTTAGTTTTAAAAAGAATACAACTTTATAACTCTTACAAGATACGAGTAGGAGAATGAGCAAAAGAATTTGTAGTAAAAAAACAAAACTATTTCTCGAAGGTATATTGAGTTTATGGTCTCTTTGTTTTTGCAGCTCAGCAACTAAAGTATTTTGCTTAACAAAGCACTTGTATTTCGATTGCTTGTACATACAATGATTTTGGCACTTATTTCTAAAAACCAAAAAAAGGGAAAATTTAAAGAAAAAAATATCAACAGTAAAAATATTTTCTAGCCAAAAAAAAAAAAAAGCAGTTTGCCCAATGCTGACTGTGTCTGTCCGGACAAAAAAATTAAAATAGAGAGAGAGAGAGGAATATATAGAGCCAAAAGAAAAGCACGTCGGAGCAATAAAAACCTTTATTTAAGCGGCAATGGAGCAGGACATGTGATATTTGATGATTTGCAAAATTACACAATTGTGTCAGCAGCAGCATCGTCATTATCAACAACATCCTCATTATTACGACTGAATTCGTGTAGAACTTCTTAATTATCACCAACACAAGTGCTTCAACATGAAATATCTGCTTTAGCTTAAGCTTGAACATCATCTCCTCGTATTCATGGAGATGATGATGAAGATATACGTTCAACAAGAGAACAAACATCACAAGTTGAACATGAAAAAAGAAAACAGAAATAATGTATTGAAATTGTTGAAAAAACCAAAAATGTTCTTTCAAATTCAAATGGTAATGGAAACATGAAAATGAATTGAAATGCTTACAAGTCGTAGCTGGCTGACACAACAGAACTGAACTCCAGTCATCTGAACTCAACTAAATTCATGTGTAGTGAAGCCAGTATTCTTCCGAAATAGCTAAAGTTCATTAAATTTAATTTTCATTAAATTATTTTTATGAAAAAATAAATTTCACAACATGAAATTAATTAAAAATTTATTGATAGTTTTTCATTAATGTCTGAACTGGGAATCGAACCCAGGTTTTCACGGACATGTTGCCTTGACATGTTTTGATTGTAACCACACAATTTCTTCAGATGGGTTTGCCGTCTAACACTCACCGCCATTGACGACAGCTGGCAGCCAATAGTCAAACATCAATCTTTAAACCAAATGGTATTTTTACCTTGGTAGATCGAAATTTGATTTTTGAATGAGTATCTATTTTAATTGATTTACAAGTGCTTTTTACAGAAATGGTGGTCAGTGTAAAAAGCCTGTTGCAGATTATTAAGGGTGGTTAAATTGTAAGGGCCGATGTTGAATGTGAACCACACCTAAACGCCAAGTTTTTTTCCGAATTTTATTTGACATTTCTCTATTTCAGACTTACTCATTTTGAACCATGGAGAGATACACAATCCAACAACGTGTTAAAGTTATCCAGACTTATTATGAAAATGGATGATAAATTTCGAAGAAAATCATCTTCAGTGATAAGGAACATTTTCACCGCAGTGGATTTGTCGATAAGCAGAATTTCCGCATTTGGGCGAATAATAATCCAAGAGTGATTGTCGAAAAACCAATGCATCCACAAAGAGTGACTGTTTGGTGCGGTTTATGGGCTGGCGGCATCATCGGGCCGTATTTTTTCCAAAATGAGGCCGATCAGGCAGTTACTGTGAATGGTGGTCGCTATCGTGAGATGATAACGAACTTTTTATGGCCCGAATTGGAAGATATGGATGTGGACGATATGTGGTTTCAGCAGGACGGTGCCACTTGCCACACAGCTAAAGAAAGAATGGCTCTTTTGCGCAACAAATTCAATGGCCGTGTTATCTCACGTAATGGCGATGTCAATTGGCCGCCAAGACCATGTGATTTGACACCGTTGGACTTTTTTCTTTGGGGTTATTTGAAAGAAGAGGTGTACGTCGATAAGCCAGCAAGAATTCAAGAGCTAAAGGATGAGATAATTCGGCACATTAACGGCAATTTGGACCATCGGATGGAGGTGTGCCGCCGTGGTCGCGGCGCCCATTTGGCCGATATTTTGTTCCATACATAATTGAGTAATACCAATATATCATAATAAAATAAAATTACAATAATTTCCTAAATAGTTTGTGTTTTATTCAAAATCAACATCGGCCCTTGAAATTTAACCACCCTTTATATTGGGTTATTTTTTGTTAATTTAATTTTTTAAGAATTGTTAATGCTATGTTCTTACTTGGGTAATTAGACGTGTTTAAGCTACTCGAACGTGATGAAGCTCAAATCACATCAAAATCGAGATGATTACACATACATTGAAGTGATTTCGTAATCACTTCAAATTGACATGATTAGAACTACATCACTTTATTTATCACATAGAATCCACTGAGCATACCTCAAACTGAGTATAATGTAGAATCGGCCAAGATGAACTTGTACAATCGGCCTCGATATCTGCTTAAGGTTTTTATTTATTTTTTTCCCCCTTAAATAATTCATAAGCTTTCACAATTTCATCATTAAAATGATTAAAATAATTTTCTGATAACTTTATAAAAGTATTTTTATCCATTTTTAATACTTTAAATAAATGTAAATTAGTTTGTTGTGTTTTCTTGTTTTCTTGTCATCTTAATCATCTCAAATGTAATGTGAACGGCTTTGATTTACTTAATCAACATTTTGCTTTAACGCGTTTAAAAAACAAAGTGTGAACATAGCATAAGACAACAAAAAGCCCCAGAAAAACCAACTTTATACAATATTTATTACATATCCGGAATTTCAAGTCAAGTGACCCAATTTTGAAATCGATGTCTTTCGATTTGGATGAAACTTATACCCAGGATAGTAGCTTAGACACTCCTTAAAGGAAAAGACATCAGCTTTCTTTGAGCAAAAAAAAAAAAAAAAACATTTCCGCTAAAAAAAATTTTAAATTTAAAAAAAAAAATTTTGCCAACACCAATAGGTAATAAGTTACATGGATGAGAAAGAACACCCGTATCGCCAAAATGTCAAACTTTGACCCCCTCTAACTCTGAAATTTTTTGACCGATCTTGTTGAAAATTTGTGTCTAAACTACTATCCAATAGGACTAAATGAAATGGACTGGTGAAAATTCCATCCAAATCGGAAGACATCGATTTCAAAATTGGGCCACTTGACATGAAATCCCCCATATGTATGTATATAAAATTTAATTTGCTACAGAAAAAGTGTGGATGTCAGCATAAATAAGGAAAGGCGTTGTAGTTTCTTTTACTAAACTTCTGCAAAAAAAGAACTTCTCTAAGGCTTAACTGGCCCCTAATATAACAAATTCACGCCCTGCACACACATATACATAAACTTAATGCACAACATACGTATATACTCAGCTTTGCAACAATAACCATAATAAAACTAAGAAAACAAATATGCCCCCAGAATTGAATAAATATTTTATTAGTTGAATGATTTTTGTATTGTTGTGCTCCAGTTGTGCAATGTTAAACAGTAAAATGTTGTTTGGTTTCTCTACAATTTCAATTTAAGAGTTTACAAAAAAAAAAAACAAAAAACTAAATCCAAAAAATATTTAATAAACTTTTACTGAAGCACGTACAAAAGTGCGTTTCAATACAGATTTATTGAGTTAACGCCTTGAAGTGTTTCCAACATTTTAAAAACAAAACAATACAGAGAACAGCAATGACAGCAAAAAATAAAATAAACAAAAAATAATAAAATTCGAAAAACAATTGAATTACATAATTTAAGTTTAGAAACAATCATAAAATAAATTTAAGCTTAAGCACAACTAACAACAACAAAAACAATAGAAAGAAAAAAATTAAAATAAAGCAGAGTTCAGAAATAAACATTATATAGTGTACTTTAGTGTTCTGTGTGGTAGAAATATGGAAAACACAAATTCTGAGTAGTGTTTGTGTAGGAAATACCTTAAAAAATAAAGTTTCTCTCTTAGTGACCTTCGTACACACTAAAACTACTAAAAATATAAAAATACTATAAAAATACAACATAAAGATGTGAACATTTTATTGTGTTCTGTTTTTCGTAAAAAAAACCACACACTACGTTGTGTTCCGTTCAGCACATTATTGTTCGTGCATTTTAGTTGTGCTGAAGGCCCTGTTTTTTTAAAAAAAATTTTTTTTTTCAAAAACAAAGTACATAAGAAACACAAGTACGAATGAAACAGAAAGCCAACAAAAAATTAAAAAAAAAAAACATGAACACAATACAAAAACACTCAGAGGCTATTCGTGCTGTGGTCGTGCAAATTGCGAAGTAAAAACTGTACTTACAAGACGCGTTGCTATATTTGTTTGCTCATGCCTTCACCAATGTGTAAAAAACACTACAGAACATAAACATATAATGTATGTCTGCAGAGTCACTACAATTGTTCTGTTTTTTAAAGAATAACAGAACACTACATTACTTTTGTTACTTTTGTGAAAAAAAGTTTAGGGTTGTGTACTAAAACACAATCACTATTTAGTGTACCGTACGCTAAATAACCCTTTTTGTTTTTTCGAACACTGAAATTAAGCAATTCTAATAGAAAAACGTTTTAAATAAAAAAAAATCAAACAGTGACAATTGCAATTGTCTTTTTCTCTCACATTTATATTATAGCAAGTCGATTGACTGAAAGTCAAGCCGCCGCCGAGTAATGCTGCTCGATTCGGCTAACAAAAGTTTTCTGATTTTTTTCGACAAAATGTTGACCAAGATTAGCATGTGTTCAATATAATCCCCCTTCATAAAATCAAGCAAAGAAAAACATTTCTCCACAGATGAAGATATCTAAATAACAGTACGTAATAGTAATGGTTAATAAAGTACTTTCTACTTCTACCACATCTGTAGATACAAGTATCATTTGAAATCCCAAATATTCGAGTACTTCTAGATGTATAAATGTGAACTTCAGGATTTTTTGTATTCAACTAAAACAAAAATTTTTCAACTTAGCAAATCCTTTAATTCAAATCAATACGTAAGTTTAAGATATTTTTGCAGAAGAATGAAACGAGTTTATTAGTTGTATTTGAATTGATTGTTTATTTTGTTGCTAAAAGCGTTTTTTTGTCATTTTGCAATTTTTGTTTTAGTCTTCAACTGCTTTTGTTGTTTTATTTTGCAGTTTGTAGATGCTGGTATTTAATTTGAACTTAAATTTTTGCTTTACACCCAAAGAAATTTTCAGATTTTAGTAAAAAAAAAATTTAGAAATCCAAGTAATAAACAAAAAAAAAAAAGAATTACTTTTTGTAAATTTTATTGCGTTTAATAGTTATTTGTAGATAGATTAATGGCCATTTTCTCAATGTACCGACAAAGTGTCTGTTACTTAATGTCAACATAAATTTATTAGACCGATAAACCGTCTGTTAACAATTTTGGGTTTCTCAATATACCGGCAAAAAACATTGTTTTCAGCTGGCAACACCTCTCAAAATACATGTAAAACATGGGAGTCAGCTGATAAAATTTATCTGTACGGCAAATAAAAGGAAAATAAATAATTGGCAGATGAGTGCTGGTTAGTTTTGCGACAGAATAAAAGCAAATGAAACATTTAGAAAACCAAATTTCTTTATTGTGCAGTTTTTCGTTGGGAAAAAAGATAATCATGTAATGAGAAAACGGCCATAACACTATTTTAATTAAATTTTAATTTATTGACCCACATACATCCAAAGAATATTTTTTGTAAAAATTCTATTGCGAAAAACCTTAAACAAACGAAAAAGAGCAAATAAAAACATTAATAATAAAATGGCTTCGAGAGCAATAAAAACGGCCTAACAAACAAAAAAAAATATAATAGAATCTAACCAGAAAAAAACGCACGCAAACAAGCAAACAATTAATAAATCATTTTCAAAACACCAGATTATAGTCTATAGTTTTAATATAAATTCAATTTAATGATAATAAATTTTTCATGTGAGTGTGTGTGTTTAAGTAAAAAAAACCTTAAATCCTCTAAAACGCAATTTCAAATTTGTTTTGAAGTGTAGGTTTTTTCTGAAAAGATGCTTCCCACCCAGGGGGTGTAAGTGTAATTCATTAATTAAACCCTACAAAACGCCTTTAAATTTCCCCTTTGAACCAGACGTGCATAAATACACTTTAATAAGGAAATAGTATTTTATAACATTATTTCTTTAACAGGGTACTTTGGAAGGTATCTTTTTAAAAGATTCATTTTTAAAGGTACTAAAAGATATATTTATTTAGCAACGATTTAAAATTTTTTCCTAAAAGTAATTTTCATAAATTTAAACAGTAGGATTTTTTAAAAAAAAATTATAATTTTCTTGTAGTTATCGTCTGTTTTGTAGTCGTTTTCTATCATTTTGACCAATTTAAGTTTTTTTTAACTTTCCTTTTCCATCAACTGACTACACAAAAAAAAAAAGAAATAGTTGATTTCAATTAAATAAACTATGATATTAATTAAAAAATTAATTAAATTAGCACCAAATTTATAGTATCAACTAAATATTTTTATATTTACAACATCTTCTAACCAAATGTTGTTGATATAAGTAAACGTTTAATTAACTTGGTTAAATATTAATTAAAACTGAATTTTATTTTTGATTAATGGTCTAATCGAAAAAAAAAATTTCCGTGAATTTCTTCTGTGTAAAATTTACCGATTTTTAACTTTATTTCACTTAAACATTTAACAAACAAAAAAAAGGAGAAATAAAATGATGAGCAAGTACAAAATGATAATCATTGTTATAGTTTTAGTTGCATTTAAAAATTCGGTAACTTGTTTTTCCTTTCTTTGTTTCCACATGAAGGAATATAGCACAAAATCAAAGGCAGGAAGGATGAACAGGACAATAATAAAGTTTTCATAATTCGAACATGCAACAAAAATAAAAATTAAAGAAAAAATTAACTTTCAAATTGGGAAAAATAATAATTAAGACCAAATCCAATGACGAAAGAAAAACTATTTTGACAAGATAAATTATAGCCACATTAAACAGTATGGACGGATAGACGCAATGTTAGACAAAGAGAAAACATAGTTAAGTTGCTTTCTGCTTATCTAACGTGTAAAGAGAGAAAATAAAGTTTTATAATTTAATTTATCATTTCACACGAATATCACATACACCTCATTAACAAAAATTCACATTTATTATAATTTTAGTAGCTTTCTGCGCTACAGAATAAAATCGACAAAAAAAAACCAAAACTTGTTTCCCAACAACAGTAAAACACGGTTATAATGAACACCGTTAAAAAAGTGGACACTTTAATTGGTTGCAATGGATTTTTTTTTTTTTTTTGTTGTATGTTGGTGTATAACTGCAGTGTATCTCTTACACATATGGTTTGTGTCTTATATAACTTTCCCTAAGTCTTCAATAGCCATAAAATAACCAGGTACGTTAAGAAATTTAGTTGATTTCAAAACGAATGCATTTAGCAATGTAAGACCCCTTTCACACTCGGCAAGTTACTTGCCAGGTCTCTTGCGCAACTCTTGGTTTGTAGACGTTGGCGGTAAGGTCGGCGTAAAGGAAAAAAAATTTTGTACAGACTTTGTTGTTGTCGGCAAGTTACTTGCGCAACTAACTTGCCGAGTCTGAAAGGGGTCTAATGATTTTTGAGCGATTTTAAAGTCCATTTCTGAGTTAGTCTTAATTTTTTTTTTTTTTTGGGGAATGTAAGATGAGATAAACCCACTGTTTATTGTTGATGTGTTTTGTTTAAACTTTGATATTATTACAAGTAGAACTGTTGCTATAAGTCTTATACGCCTAACAATTTTATTTGGTTTAATATCTCTAGTTTTTCTAAAATCTTTATGGATGAAGTTTCCTGATGATCTGGCCTAAGCAACCAGTGAAATGCGCATAGGAACAGCTTATCCCATCAACAATAAATTTCAAGTGTTTTTATCAATAATAAAAACTGGGAATTAAGCACAAATAACTAAATCTTTTGAAATTAAAATTTTGTATTGCCAAAAATTGAAATTACTTTTTGGTCTTAATTTTTTTCAAATAAGTTCAATTAAAATAGATATGGAGGGCTTCTTTTCAAAAAGGGCTATCTACAATTTTTTCAAAACTGAGTTTTTTACAGCAACGTATACACTGACTGAATTGTCATCTCGCCAGCTCATTATTAGTTTGACCCACCGACCATTTAAAAAAAATGAGTAAGGTATGAGAAATATATTTTTTGTATTACCTTCTTTTTAAATCCAAAACCTGTTTCGCGAAATTTTTGTGGTTTTGATATATTCAGAATTCATTTTGCTCCATATCAACTATTTTAATGTTTTTAAAGTATTATTTTGCTCTACATGCCACTATTTCGCGATTGCACCAAATTCTTCAAATAAAATCTCTTGCTTTGCTTCATTGCCGTAAGAAAAATAAATAGTTTAAGCAAAAGAAGTTAAACAAAACTTTCATTGCAGCAAGTTACCCAATGCATAGCAACAAGTATACGTATAAAGCATAAAAATCTACTTTTTAAAAATATTTTTAGAAAAGTGGCGTATGCGGCACCAAATAATATTTTTCACTTTCAATAAAATTCATTTAACCGCTAACTTCATTCATAAAAGTTAACAAAAACTCAAGATTTTCTTCAAAATATATGTCTAAAACAGCGGAGAAAATTTAAATAGATTCTATTGTATACATTTTGAGAAATCTTCATGTAAATCTTTTTTGTCGTTTTTCTCCACTCAGACCTTTTGGTAAAGACGCCAAAGCAATTAATTTAATATAAAGAAAAAAAAATTATTTTCAAACAAAAATTTTTTTTTATAAATCTCTGATATCGGCATAAAAAAATATATATACTTTAACATAATTACAATCATACATTTGGGGGATTTTATGTCAAGTGACCCAATTGTCTTCCGATTTGCGCCAAGGTTAGTCCTATTGGATAGTAGCTTAGACACCAATTTTCAACAAGATCGCTCGAAAAGTTTCTGAGTTAGAGGGGGTCAAAATTTGACATTTTGGCCATACAGGTGTTCTTTTTCATCCTTGTAACTTATTACCTATTGGTGTTAGCAAAATTTGTCCCAATTAGCTTCGATAGCTATTCGATCAATCTTTCGGGAAAATATTTTTTTGTTTTTTTAAAAAAAATTTAAAAAATTCAAAATAGTGCATTTGCTAAAAATTTAAAAACCTCCGTCTAGAGTTAGAAATTATTTTTTTTTTTATGCATAAACCACTCGCATCCCAAAAAGCGACCAAAACTAGCTTAAAGGAAAAGACATAAGCTTTCTTTTGAGCAAAAAAAAAAAAAACCTTCTAGATAAAAATAAATAAGAAAAAGTTTTGAATTAAAAAAAAAAAATTAAAAAACAAAAAAATTTTCATCCAAATCGGAAAACAACGATTTATAAATTGGATCACCTGACATGAAATCCCCCATATGTATACGTTTGTATATAAACGTATGACCATTTTGTAATTTTTTTCAGCTAAATTATTATAGCATTAAAAATGTTGATTTTAAAATTTCCATTTAGCATTTTTTATTTCGATAGCGAAAATCGCAAGAAATTGTATGCGAAGCCTGGTTAGGAAGCTGAATCAATAATTAAATAGAGTATTCTTGGCAACAGGTTAAGGCTATGTTGGAGGAACCAGAACGTTTTCTACTATAATGTGCTGTAGAAAGTCGGCCACATAATCACAGGGGAACTATAAATTCGTTTATTCGGTTGAAGCAAGAATGCGTTTTATTTATCATGAAAATGATGGGCCACATGTTGCAAGAACATTTAAACACTATTTCGAAAATAATGATTAGAAAGTTTTACATTATCCTCCTTTTAGTCTAGACCTTTAACCGCCCGACTACCATCTGTTTCGATCGATGCAGAATTCCTTCGCGTTCAACTTAAAACCAGGATATCCAAAATTGTCTGGATTTACTCTTTGCCTCAGAAAATGATGACGTTAAAATCGTGTTTTACTGTATTTTCCTTTGCTTTGCTTTTTGCTCAATGTAAATAAAAATATTTTTGCTGGTCAAAGTTCAGCAGTTTCAACTTATTTGTGTTTGTGTTAATGTGATAAAATACGAGTATTAAAGTTATGCTTCAAATAAAAATTGATTTGTCCATTAATTATGAATGAATAATTTATAGTAAATGTAAAATTTATAGTTTTTTTTTTACATATGTAATATGTATGTATGTAAAAACTCTTAAGTTTTTTTGAACATTTTTGAATATTTGAACAAAAAAACACCAATTAAAATGCCAGCGATGGCAGCTATTTACACTCATGAACTTGTTTATTGCTTGAAATATTACACACGAGGGAGGTTTGAAATTATGTAATTTAAATAACAAAATTTTAAAATCACTAAAGGAAAATAAAACACAAGCTTAGCGTCGCTCTAAAAATCTTATCCAACCAGCAACAAGATTTTCTGGAAACTCTACCTCTGTAACTCTCGCGTCGAGACACTTTTCGATTGAAATGTGTGAAATGAAACAAAAATGGCATATATTTAAACAAACAGCTGTTTTTCTCACTAAACTGTGTCTGTAACTTTTTTTGGCGAGTAAAAACTGTTACGAAAGGAAATTGCTCGCCAATTTACAGAAAGAGTGTATCTGTAACATTTTGGTGAGAAAAATTCCTGCTTTGAACTGTCAAATAAACTCACGAATAAAAATGGGGCGAAAAAAAATTTTAACACTAAAGGCAATGTCAGATAAAACTTCATCGCTTTGCGTGACACTTCTAACTTTGACAGAAAAGCGTAACACAAAATGTGTATGTCACAATAAAAACTTTGACAACACTCACACATTGTGCGTTAAAAGAAAATAAATAAAAAAAAATTATACTAGAAGATTGTCAAAGCGCGCAAAAAGATGAGAGTTGCCCAACTTTTCGCTTCGCTTTGCGTTAAAAGTTCTTTATGTGACATGTTTCGTAAAAGTATGAATATTTCATCTTAGATGTCAAAGCGAATCTCTAACGCAACGCGAAGCAAAAGTTTTATCTGACATGGCCTTAAAAATCAATTAAAAATGCAAAATGCAAAGAATAATAATATTTTGTTTTTGGCACAATTTTCATTGTTTTATTATTTTTCTTTTAACATTATAAAATAAAAAATTATAAAATATACGAATGTTTTCAAAGCTCGTTTGCAAACAACAAACAATCAAGTCGCACTTTACACTATTTGGTATAGCCGACGGTTCAATTTTATTAAATTTTGGTCACCGTCAACGATATGAGTTACTGGCGTTCTCAACGTCTGTAATGTCCCATCGGCTTCGATTGCAATGTTATGACATTTATAACGTAACGATGAAATCTCTTTTCATAGTTTTCGACATAAATTACAGACGCAGTTTTTTCTCACTTTTCGAGAAACGATGGAATATATTGTTTCACTTTTTGTCGATGCGAGAAGTTCTCACTAAAGTTACAGAACATGGGTACAGCTTTAAATTAATTTCAATTGTTAAGCATTGTATTACTTAAAAGAAAATAACTTAAAATATATAAGCCACAACCAGATAAATTAAATTTTTTCTACTGGTTTTTTAAAGGAAAGCATCTGTTATTAAGGACTAAGCACTCGTTTAAACTTAGTTTTGTTGTTAACCTATTCTATAATCCAAACATGGGTAAACCAAAAATGTGAACATTTTGTTAAATTTGTTTCAATTGCCATACGCTTCCCATATAAATTAGCAACATACCGGTAAAAAAAATATCCAGAATCGGTAACTCTAGGCGAAACTAAAGAGATGTTATACAGACGCACTCGATAAACAAAACACAAAACTAACAAGCAAGAATGCCTAGTCGGTCAATCCCGAACATATGACACCCTACACCACAGTTTATAAAGATAAATTTTCGAGAGTGTACCGTATTTGAAACCCATTGGCAGACATGGAATCGCCAGAAAAAAAATATGTTATGAGGGTAAGAATCGTTTAAAAGTTATTTTTGCCGAATGTTATACAGATATCTTCATTCGTACGAGATGAGATTTGTCTGCTTTTAAAGTGATTTTGGGAAGCAGGTTTTTTAAAAGACATCTGTTTAATTTTGAACTTACCAGAACAAAATTTGTTATTATATTGCAGCTATTGTAAAAGTTAGTGTCGCCAATTGGTATGTCAACACCAACATTGAATTATGAATTTATGGCATCAAAAGCTATTTTTAGAAGTGGTGTTTGTATGGGAGCCATAGTAAAATAAAGAACGATTCCACTAAAAGTAAAATTAATTTGCACCAAATTTAATCTAAATACTAACATAAAGACATGATTTATGGGCACAAAGACTCTATTCCGACAGGAAGGTTGTGAAATGAAATATGTGAAACTATAGACCGATTATCACCATTCCCAAACGGCTTGGACTTTGTGACAATTAAAGCCTATGAACCAAGGTTTACATGGACAGCCGTCCGGACGGACGGCCATTGTTAGATAGGTTCAAAAAGTGATTCAATGCCTATCTGTGTACTTTAAGATGTAACAATCATCAGCACAAACGCATAATACCTTCCCTTCTATTGTACTGTGGCCATTAAAAGCACGTCGTAGATCATTTTCAATTGAAAACTCTTAATTGAATTGTTAAACGCCTGCATGTTAAATATTTTTTTTTTAATTTTTATGTTTTTTTTTTTTTTTGTTGTTGTTGCAGTATTTGTTTTGTTGGTACATATTTGATTTAAAAGCCCATGGGAAAAATTTACCTATAGAAATGAAAAGCCAATACACATTCACAAACCTTCAACAACAAACAATGTATTAATTGTTACACAAAAACAACAATTTAATTAAAAGACATAAACAACTACGTAAGCAAAAAACTATGTTTGTCAAGCACACACAAACATGCATAGAAATGCATACATATTCAATATTTAAAGGCACAATGAGAACATTACACGTTTCCATATGATTGGGCTTTTAAGCAATAAAAGTTCTGCCAATGGCCATTTCCGTTACCTCTATTGTTGAAAAGTATCTGTGTGTAAGCAAGTTTGGCAAGTGTGAGTCTGTGTGGCTGTGAGAATTTGAATAGCGATGTACTTGGACTTCCCCTGTGAATGGTTATAATCATATTGAGTGTGTGAATTGGTTTAATATAAAATGATAAATGTTTGTATGAGTTTATGGCCATGGAAAAATTGATGAGGTGTAACAATTTTAATTGGCAAAAAGAAGACAAAAACAATTTGAATTTTTTCTTTTTTCAAAAAAAAATCTTTATGTTTATTGGAAGTTGGAAGGTCATAAAGTATGCAAGGCTTATCTTATCGTTTTAAATAAATTTTTTTTTTTACCAAAAGGGTATCATAGGGACTTAAGAAAAAGAAGCGAAAAAGAGAATCAGGTTTTATACTTTTCCAAATGTAACGCTTTCAAAAAGGAATTTATTAAAAATTATTTATCCTTTAATTGGTTTCTTTTTTATGAAGGCTAATATTTTTAGAGATATTTTTAAAAGTATTAAAGTTTTAATTGTAGCTTTTCTTAAATGAACGTTTTCAAATACATTTCAAAAAAAGCTTTTTCAAAAAGGACTGTGCTACATACATAGAAAAAATTCTACAACATTTTTCACCAATTAAAATATATTAAATATATTAAACTATATTAAAATATAATCATTTTTAATTAAAAATTTAATTAAGTAAATTAAACGTTTAATCAAGTGAATTAAACGTTTAATTAATACTATTAACTGGTTTAATTGATAATATTAATTTGTTAACTGGTGAAAATTTAATTAATTTTTTAATTGAAATCCATTTTTATTTTTTTCTGTGTACAGGGTACATTTTCAAACAAAAAGTTATTTGCTTTAAGGTATTTTTATTTTTTCGGGTTTTTTTACACATAAGTTGCTTTTTACACAAAAAATAACAACTTGAATGCAAAAAGTAACTAATTTTAAACAAAAGTTAATAATTTTTACATTAAATTGGCAAGTTTTTATGAACCAAGCACACAGTTTACACGAAAAGTCAGACTTTATGTCGACATTGACATGGAAATAAGAAAAAGTAAAAATAAAATATCAAAATAAATTTCTGAGAAAACTTCATAATCTGTTTTGATTTGATTAATTGATAACATTAATAAATTAATTTAGAAAAATTTCTTTTATATTGTTAAAAATAAATTTTTCCTGAGGAAATTTTGTTTGAGGTTAAGGAAATTTTTAATTATTTGAGAAATTTTTTTTTTAATAAAAAAAGTTATTTAATGTTAAAGTTTTCATAAGCTCGTTTAAGGTTATATTTATCTTAAAATTTAAAAGAAAGACAAAACAATTTTGATTTTAAAACATCTAAAAAAAAATGGAATATATCGAGCTCTAACCGCGAAAATAACTTAGGCGACATCATTTTTAATTTTCGTTTTTTTTAATAAATGACATTATTGGCAACACTAGCATCATCTCCTAAAATGCCATGGTCACATAAGGTAACGCTACGATTTTATAGCAAGAACAATTTTATCGTAAGAGACAAATTTTATACAAAATTTATATGAAATAAAAAAACTTTTGTAAAATTGGATTTTTGGCGCTTATGTTATTTTTGCGGTAAGGACTCGATGTTATTCGAATTTGAGTTTTTTTAACGAAATTAATTTTTTACACACAAAAACCTGGCAAATTTATTTTTATATTACAAGTCATGTCTATAACACAAAAATTTACAATGTTTAAAGAAAACTTTAAAAATTTTTACAAAAAAAATTTGCACTTTTTACACAAAAAGTCACATTTTTTACACAAAAAGTATGTCTTCTACACAAAAAGTCACTCTTTCAAAACAAAAAGTCACACTTTTAAACATAAAAAGTCACACTTTTTATACAAAAAGTCACACTTTTTACACAAAGAGTCAAACTTTTTACAAAAGAAGTCACACTTTTTAAACAAAAAGTCACATTTTGAATTCAAAAGGTTACACTTTTTATATAACACACACTAACAATCACAGTTCACAAAAAGTTTGAATATACTTTTTGCACAAAAAAAGAAATCAATGTTTAATTAATACAGTACCAATTTTCACAAATAGTCATTATTAAAACAACAACTTATATTTTACACAAAAATAACATTTTTACACAAAGTTTTTTTTACTTAAAAAGTTACGTTTTACAAAAAACTAACAAGTGTAAGAAAAAATTCTCTTTTTGTAAAAATTGTTCACATAGATTAAAATCTTTTGTAGAACACCTCAATTATATGCAGAAAGAGTCCTATTTAAATTAAAGATTTTCATCTCACACAATAGCCCAAATTTATTGGAAAAGTTAACAAACACGTCCCCATTTAACACAAAAAATATAAAAATATGTCTTCGTGCTCTGCACAACAAAAAAAAACTATCGAAATTGCATTTTGCAACTGAAATGAAGTGTCCATTATAACTCGACTTCCCCAACCACGAACTGACAAGTGTGGCTGCGTTTACACCTGACTATGAAAAATGATTAACGTAGTAAATGCTTCAATTTCTGCACTTCCACCAAACAAAAATTCTTTTAAAAGTTATTTTGCCGTTTTTTTCCTTTTAGGGAAGGAGTCGTTTTATATAGATTAAAAGTGGGGAGCCAAATTTATAATTACCACGGTTTATTTTCCTTGCAAAATTTCAGTGCATGCCAAAAACGGGTGAAACAACAAACTAAAAGTACAAGAAGAAAAGTAAAGAATTTTTTGTTTCATTCAATGCACCGATATGGAGTTTTAAAAACGGAACGAAGGAAAGCAATGGAAAAAATAAAGCAACCTTCAATGGCATACATTATTAGTTCCGAAGAACATACTGATGGCCAGACTAAACGGTACTTAAAGGCAAACAGGCAGTTGGTTAAACTGACGTTTGCCTGTCCGTTTGATTAGAAAAATGTTTTGTAGGCATTAAAAGTGGTAAAAAAAACTGCTGAAATTTGTTTTGCTGTTATTGGAAAGAAAAACTATTTTCGTGAGTTTTTTAATGATACTTTTTTGTTGCTACATTTTGTTCTTCTGTGTGTAAAATAAAATTAGTACAAGTTTTTACTGTTTTGATTTAAAATTGCTGCAGACAAAGTTTCCTTTATTCATTTGCTGTACAGCAGCTGTAAAAATTTCAATACGAGTTTTAATAAAAAAGAACCAAATAAGTTAAAAAACACGACAACTATTACATTTACAACTTTTTTAATTTAGTTTTGATTTGCTCGGTTTTACAGAGGATTTAATGGAAAATGCATGAGGCAGAGTTTAAGGGTACAGTATTCTCTAATAGGTTTTGATTTGAAGAAGCAACTTTATGTAAAAACTATTATTTTTGTGTAAAGTGGTGCCTTTTGAAATATGAAAAGACTGTGTGAATTTTAGTGCTAAACGATTTTTTTAAATTAGAGAATCTTCGTAAACTATTGCGTATAAGTTTTTATATTTAAAATTTCTTATTGCGGTGTAGTTAAACAAAAAACCTCATGTTCTTTTTCACTTGTAGCCTCATGTCTTATACTTTTTCATCGTGTTAACGTGAACGTACAAATACGATTTGTAAAACTTATTTGTTGATGGGTACGTGTAAGAGAGTGCTAATTTCAAGTCGTCGTTTCAGCAAATATCTGGCTGGTGTAGTGCTCACAGATTGCTACAATGTTGTTGATGTTTAATCGACGGCACGTACAGTTCGTATCAATGAAAAATAAAACATAACACGCGGAAAAATAAAGTTGAAGCACATACTTAGAAGATACGTTTATCTTAAGTTTAGATACTAAACCGAGCATAACGCACAAACTTCAAATTGAAATACATACAAACAAACATCTTATTTTAGATTTTTTGTTTGTTTGATAAGTCATTTATATTTTTAATAGCACACTTCACGTGCATTTGTAAAACGTATTTGGGGAGGCATGCATTTCGGCAAAGATTATTTAAAATTTTGAACGTAAATCAAGCGTTGATTTTCAAATATTTTCTTGTAAATAAAAGAACTTGTAAACGTGTGAGGTCCGGGTTAAGACCGGATATTATAAGTCTAATTTTTGCAATATGATAAAAAGGTTTATTTATTTTTGTATTTTTTTTTTCTAAAGAGCATTTTGCACATTTTCCATACAGGAACGGCAACATTTGGTTGAATAGAACAAAATACTATGAATACTAGTGTTCGAAAATAAACACTTAATTTCGCTCCTTAGTATGTGGTTCGGTAGATTTGTGAAAAGCACAAACGTTTGTGTAGTTAATCATTAAATAATAACGTTTCGCTGTTTGTCATTTTTCGAACACAAAAATAATACTCAACAAAAAGATGTGAACATTAAATACCATTCGGTTTTTTTTTTAACCACAAATTTTATTGTGTTCGTTCGTTTCTGTTGTGCGTAGAGCTCTTTTGGCTGGTAAAAATAAATCAAACATTTTTTACAAAAACAAAAAACACATACGAAAAAAAAACAAGAAGCCAGCAAAATAACTTAACACAAACAAAACATATACACAATTCACATACAAGCTGTTCGTGCTGCGGTCGTTGCTGGTAATTTTTTGTTTGCTCATTTCTTTTTCAATGTAAAAAAAAACACTAAAGAACATTAAAATATAATGTTTGCCCACAGAATCACTACAATTGTTCTGTTTTTTAACAAAGAACAGAACACTATATAATGTTCGGTTCTTTCTTGAAAATAGTTACGAACGGTATTAAGGGCTGTGTTCGTCGACACAAACACTGATTTATACTGACATATAACGTTACAAATTTTTTTCTTTATGTTGCTTTTTCTTCGCTTTCTTTCCTTTTGCAACTAAAACTAATTTTACAGCCAATAGATTCCAGAAAGCAGTGTACCAGTGATTTATCGAATATTGCTTTAAGAGTTGCAAAATTGGTTCGCAGTATCTGGTGGAGAAAAAGTGAGAAAGAAGATTTTTAAGAATTCTTTCCTGATACCTTCCCTGGCTTTAATTATCATTCTAGCCATTTGACATCGCAACTAAAGTTCAGCTGCCATACATAATCGACACATTATATTTTTAACCAATTTCTAAATGAAGAACGTTTTTAGGAAAGGAATCAATTTGCAGACAGCACCAATTCAAGACATTCTTTGATAATTAAGACTTCAATCAGAATATTATTCTTTTTTTACTTTTCCCTTCTTCATTTTTATTGAAGAAAAATTGCTGATGACGGTCCGCAGAGAAAGTATTTTCATAGGATTTTGTATTTTTTTATAGTCCCCAAAGATGAAAAAGACGCCAGGCCATTTGACTGGCCGATGATAAATTGGCTTCTTTAAGTAACACATTGTTTGTGGGTCTTAATGTGGTCAACATAATATAATTTATATGTTAAATATGTGGTGCCTTTTGGAAATATAAAAAATTCAAGCACATCCCCAACAGAAGCCCACGAGACCACAAGAAGCAGCTAAAGAGAAATGCTCAAGACAAACTGAAAAAGTTACCGGTACTCAAATTGTCTTTCAGCCTTGAATAGATGTCAAAAGGCAGGCCATACAACAATTTCTACATAATTTAATGTTCTCTGCACACAAGAAACTAAATTGAACAAAATAATAAAGAAATTTACAGAAAAAAAAAACTGAAACGGAAAGAAAAAATAAGTGAAAAATCCACTTCATCGTTCAATAAATCTTTTTACGCTTCAGTAAAACTTTATAAAACTTTCAAACGTTATCCATTCACAT
Source organism: Pollenia griseotomentosa (assembly GCA_963931875.1). Lineage (NCBI taxonomy): Eukaryota > Metazoa > Arthropoda > Insecta > Diptera > Polleniidae > Pollenia > Pollenia griseotomentosa. The sequence continues at coordinate 248,925,005 of OZ007560.1, forward strand.
CGATGGCATGTCAAGTAGTGATAGGTATTCAGACCAGTGTTGAAAAATTCAGTACTTTGGTACTATTTTCAGTACTTCTGCATATTAAAAATACCGCAGTACCCCCGCGTTATTTTCAGTACTTTTTTATTCTTTGAGCTTTTTAACTGTAATGTGATCACTTCGATAGCAGGCTTTATCTATCATGTGTTTGTTGCAAACTGTATGTGTTGTACATATTTTAACAATAATTAACGACGTTAATATTGAAGTGCAAAGCGTGGACGCCAGAATTCATACTTTGTTTTCCAGAATGGGATATTTGTTCTTACAACTGGCAAGAAAATTTATAAAAAGGGATGCATAGGCTAATATGGTAGTGGAAAATTTAAATGAAAACCATATTTATAGAAACATGCAATGTTAAGCAATTGGTTTATAAAGTAAAAGAAACTTCGTAATCGTTTTATTCGACAATTTGCGAAACATTAAGAACTAAACTTTGTTTTGAACATAAAACCTTAAAAGTAAAAATCAATTTCACTCCAGAAAATAATGTTTCCGAAAAAACCATTGGCATAATACTGATGCTATTAATGTTATTTACAAACGATAACGAAAACTATAATAATAAATAAGTTCTCAATTCCGTGTTCTAGCGGATCTTTCAGCAATTAAGCATTTCAGAACTGAATATTTTTAGCCAAAATTAAGAACGAAACTAATGTTTGCTGACATTTCACATATTGCTTTTGGTATTTTATCAACACCACATTTCTGAGAATCAATTGAACGCACAATTTCAAATGCAAAATGATGAAAAGACAAAGGAAGAAATCGTTTACACGTAGAAACTGTTGCAAGTTTGATAAAAACTAAATATCTTTTAAAATTAACTGGTAGTTGCTGTTGTAGTTATAATATATCTTATGATATCTTAAAGTAAATTTGCTTTATCTTATAACACTGAATTAAAATCTTTTTTTTTAACTTTAATGTTTTAAATGGGTTTGTGAAATTCAAAGGTGACACAATATATTGGCAAGAATCGAAATCAGAAAAAAATGCAATATACTGTGAAATGTGTTTGCATGAACAAACTATGTGGTTTTGCTTTAAAGGTTATGTTTTTTTTATAAGAGTTGCGCCATATTTGAATTGAAACCATTGTGCCACTTAATGAATAATATAGGGCCATATAGAAATAATATGACGAATAACATATACAATAATATTGTTAATGGATGGGGCGCTTGACGCTTATGGATAACAAAAATATTATTTACATGTGTACCTCAAATATACGGGCCTGTTCTGAAAATCACGTGCTTTTAAAATCACAAGTGTGATTTTGTGGGATTCTAAAAGTCATACCGTATTTGTGTTTCTTGATGTGCTTTCGGCAATTGCAGATCACACCAAAACGGAACACCAAAACATCACACTTGTGATTTAAAAGGCTCATGTGATTTGATATCACGTGATTTGAGCTAAAGTGATTTTCAGAACAGGCCTGATAAATACTAAATTTGCCATTAAATACTTAGATAAATGAATTCCAATAAAATATTTTTTGTTCCTTTTACATATTTTCATAAAAAATCAAAAAAGTACCATTTGGTAGGAAAAATACTCTTGTATTTGAAGTTCAGTACCATTTCAAAATTTCAATTTTGCAACACTGATTCAGACTCTCACATTCATACGAGAGGGGGAGAGAGAGAGAGCGTTAATAGTTTGCGAGTCTGTGAAGGAATGTCAGAGGACGAATGAAAAGTGTAGGAATGTTTATAAAATGTATCACACAATCAGGATATTGGATGGTATAAATAAATGGCATGCATGGAAAAATGCATTAATATATTAACTTTTTTCATTGTTGTTCTTATTAGTTTTGTTGTTGTTCCGGGTTCAATGTGCTTATGTGTGTGTGTGATTACATAACAAAGTTTTAAAGTACGTGTAAAATTAGTTTTGTAAAGATGAATTTGTTTATGAAAAGAAATTGCTTCGTTTTCCTTTTTTTAAATAAAAAAAAAATAAAATTTTGCTTTGAAAAATTTAAACAGAAACATAAAGCTATGCAATATTTAATATATGAAAATTATATATATAAAAATGTTCTTTATTATAGTCTTCTGCACTTTAAATAAAAAGATTTCTTATAACAAATTTTCAACGAAGAAAAAAAACATTATCATAACAAATTTATTTTCAATGAAGCTTTTGGTGTATAAAGATTAAATTTAAAGAATTTCAAACTCTTCATAAATACCTGAGTTTCCTAAAACAAGCATTTTTTCGCAAAATAAGTTTTATGTGTCTTTTATATTACTTAAATGCTATTTTTTAAATATATATATTCGAAAAGAAAATATAAAAAAGTAATTTAAATAATTTAACAGAAAGTCGGTCTAATTATTATCTTTCGTATTGATGCTCGATCGGCATTACAGGGGCCATGAAAAGTACTCATCAGGCGGCCCTAGATGTTATTATACATCCTCTGCATTTTGAGCAGTATGTGATGGGCTGGCAGCCAGGAGTATTTTTATGCTGAGGGGACTAGGACTGTTATGGCATTTCAAGCAGGGTTACTATCGAATCTTGGGAATCTTCGCACTGATAGTTATTGCCTGGGCTCTCCCGACTTAACGAATTATATCGGCAATTAAGTAAATTTTGGGCGTTAGCCGGGGGTGATATTACCATCTAGGGAGAGCTGGCCATGTCAGGGTAGATTTAATGAATTTGCTACTCTCTCTGATGGCTCGAAGATTAAGGTCACGGGTGACGGGGTCTACACTAGGGATTCGTAATGGTTCTTTATAGAAAACTGATCTTCATTACAAAGCTTTTTCTGAAAAAGTTTTTTCTCTTTAAGCTTTTTTCTGTAAAGCCAAACCTAAATTAACTTAGTGGAAGCTCTTTTGATTTCTTAAATTAACTGACAATCCCAGAAGAGACGCTGTTGCTAACAGAAATAGAAGCTAGTTGTCCCTCAACAATAAATTTCAGTGTATTTTTCAAATATGAAAAGTTGGGAATTTAACACGTCATACAGAAATCTTATTAATAATAAATTTTGTATTCCCAAAAATAACTTTGACAAAAAGGTTTGCGTTGAACGAAATACTGTTTAAAATAATGAGTTTATTTCTATATAACAGAAAGAAACAGCTAATTTCACAATAAAGACAAAATATGTAGTACGAATTTACTCAGTGCAGTTTTGCACCTCTTTCTTCTTTGACTTTTAAAATGACATTAAACATTTATTCTATTTTACTCACACCAAATGATTTGCTAAAAACAAGAAGAAAAATATATGCAAAAACGCTGTTTACAAACACATAATTTGAAACAAGGATGGCACAAGTAATGGAACAGTGGTGACACTTTTATGAAACATTACATGGCGTTCAATAGAATTAAGTAAGTTTTGTAAAAATGTAATTCATATGTTTTCCTAATACTCAAATGATTTTTTATGACAATAAATCCAAGCAAAATATTTTTTGTACAAGTGGCTGAGATGTATTTAAATCTGTTTTGTTATAATTCTATTTGGCAAAAGTTACCGCCATAACGAAAATTTGACTTAAAGTTGCTGCCTCAACAATATTGTAAAATTCAATTAGAAAAGGACATATTTTCCAACAACCAAAATGTATGGAATTCGACTTTATATTAAATTTTTCAAGTGTATATTTGGACTTTTAAATAAATCGTATTGTCTTCTTTAAGATGTAATTAACTCCTTTTTAACGCATTGGAAACACGTGAATAATATTTTAAAAAATATTTACAGATAGTGATTAAAGTTAACCAAGGATGCTCTGACAAACCATGAAGAATAAATCTAAAAAAGTTTTGTAAAGGTGCATTCAAACAAATAACAAATAGATAATGCACTCTAGTTAATACCAGAATCTAAAGCGAATTTGAAACAATAAACGAAAGTATTTTGATCAAGAAAGAGATTTATTACTAGGGATGAGATTTTCATGCACTAAAAAATCGAAAAAATGCGATTAAAATATGCACTACAAAATATAAAAGATATGCACTAAAAATTTTAAAAATTGCCATAAGAAATCGTTTTTTTTTTATTTTACTAAACGAAAATATAAAATAGTCAGTCTATTGCTATTCAAACATCTTAAAAAACTGAAATAACTAATTTTAATTTGAATAATTAGTATTGTGGTTATTTTGTTGAACTATTTATGGTTTTTAATCCAAATTTTCCCTTAATATTTTTAATTAGGCTTAAGTTCATTAAATTTAATTTTCATAAAATTTTTTTTATGAACATGAAAATTAATTAAAATTGTTATTGATAATCTTTCATTCTTGACCGTGGCCGTGATTCGAATCGCGGCCGGCAGGTTTCCATGACATGTTTCGATCGCAACCACTCGATCTTCTCAGATAGATTTGCCGTTTTACACTCGCAGTCATCGACGACTGCTGACGTCAATAGTCAAACATCAATCCTTAAACCAAGTTGTGCTGAAAAAGGTCAACAAGAAAAAGAAAGACAAAAAGGAAAAAACTAAAAAAATGTACTTTGGACTTCAAGAAGAATTCCTGACAAAGAGTACGAAAAAACAGAAGTAAGGAAAAAACATGTTAAATCAATTAAAATGGATAATCATGCAAAAAAGCAAATTTCGATCTACCAAAGGTTAAAATACAATTTGGTTTAAGGATTGATGTTTGACTAATTTTAATTTGTTTAAAAAAATAAGTTCTATTTTATTAAAGCTAAAACTTTCTCTTGTACTTGAAAAATGCCAAAGAATTTTGAAAATATTAATTTTTAGATCCCACTTTGATTCAGGATCAGATCAAAAATATTTGAGATTTATTTTATTTTTTGAATAGCTTTTAATTTGCCCATCGATGATTTAGAGCTTAATGAGGTTACGAAAATATATAAAATAATAGTTAAAAATTTAATTTTAACAATTCTCTTCCACACTAAGAGCCACTTGCTTAACTAAAACGTTTGCAGACTAAAAAGATAACGCGATAAATCGTTTATAGTAACAACCCATTTGCTCTAACACCTATTATCCTTGTTTAATGGCACTACTTAAATTTTAGCACAGACCACGGCTCAAGTATTTATAGCTTAAATGAACTAAAAATAGTTTATTTTTTGCAATTGAATCAATCTTTTTGCTTAATTGTTGTTGCTGCCAGTAGTTCTTTTTACAAGTTAATTGCATTAATTTTCATTTGCTACATCTCCTGTGGTTTCATTGCAGTTTTGGCGAATTTTTTTTTAATGTACATTTTGTGTGTGTTAAAATAAATCATTTACTAAATCCTTGTATCCTTTTTCCAAACACATGTATATTCTTGATTTACTTTTTAAGTTTTATTCTTCATCGTAAGTAGTTACTGATAGTACTGGTGTGTTGTTTAACTTGCAACTTTTGTGATTTGTTTTTGTTACAAATTTTCAATGAATGTGTGTTTAATGACTTAAACTTGCAACAGCGGCAACTAACCAAAAACTTTTTATTTACCAGAAGTGTATGTTTACTTTTGCGAACGAAATTAAAAATATAAAACGTAAAAAAACTTTTTCTTTTCATTTTCTAATTGCTGTTTTACTTAATATTGCTTGTTTACTTCCTTTAGTGCTGGTTCACACGCTTCAAGTTTAAGTCGTCAAATCTTGCGTTTTTGGGAAAGAGAAGAAATTAAATACCATTCTATTTTCCATTCTCTCCAAAAAGCCAAAACTTGAAGCGCTTAAACCAGCATTACCGAAAGAAATAATGTTAGTGTGTGCAGCTGTGTTAGTGTGTAGAACACCCATTTTGTTATTAAAACCACATTGAACAAGAAATTCAGATTAAAGTTAACGAACATAAGTTTCATCGTTCGTAGTGTCATTTAACTAGAATTTAGAAGTATGTTCACATTTTTATGGACATCCAATAGTTCAAACTTTAAAACAAACTATCAAATTAACAATTTCAAAGGCAAACTTCGAAAGTAACTAAATTTTTAAAGTTTTATTTCAAGAAAATTTACATTTGATACACACTCACAATATTATTACAGTAACGGACTGTAGTTTATTTAAGAAAAATTCCGTTCAGTAATTTTTAAATAAATAACCATTTAAAATTCCAAGCAAATTTATTTTTAACTGATTCTAACAGTTATTCAAAAAACTAAGTGCATATTAATACGGATTTTCAGTTGCAGTTAATATTGTCAGTTGATTTAGTAAACTTCTTCTTTATGAAAATAAAATGAAAATGTAATTTAAAATAACGAAAAGCTCATTTAATTTTTACTGTCAAAAATTCAACCGCGAATTCCGTAAAAACAAGTCAATATTCAGTTATCTTATATAAATTAATTGTCAAAAAATTAACTACATATTCCGTAAAAACAAATAAATATGCAGTTATTTAATAAAATTTTACTGTCAAAAATTCAACACCATATTCAGTAAAAACAATTAAATATTCAGTTATTTTAAATAATTTTACTACCAAAAATTAATTTTTACTTATCTATAAAAAATGAATTGCTTGTTTTGTGTAAGCAATTCCCATTTTCTATTTGTTAAAATAATTTAGTTAAATACATCAAATTTTAAAAGTAAAATAATTGCGAAGCCATATCGGTCATGCTGCTGGTGTCTTATAATTGAGAGTTCTTCTGTAAACAACGTGGTCAGTACAACAAAAGTAAAACAAACGTGTGTAACTGGGTAAGTAAATAAAAATAATAGCGGACAGGTGTCTGTCTGGTATTTTTTAGAAATTCGGCTCTTTTGTGGAGTAAACGAAAATTTAATAAAATAACTGAATATTTAATTATTTTTACTGAATATGGAGTCAATATTTTGACAGTAAAATTTTAATAAATAACTGAATATTTAATCGTTTTTACTGAATATGGTGTTGAATTTTTGACAGTAAAATTTTACAAAATAACTGAATATTTATTTGATTTTACGGAATATGGTGTTGAATTTTTGACAGTAAAAATTAAATGAACTTTTTGTTAAAAATAAATGAAAAATAGGTAGACCGGTTTTTAATTGAACTTTCATTTATTTTATATTACAATTTCAGTTAATTTTACGTACAGAATATTGTGAGTGCACAAATTGTCTTTGTATGTATCTGTGTAGCCATCTCTCCTTATAACTTCATTTAAAAAACTAAAATTTTTGATTGCTGTTACAAAACTCTGTAAAGAATTTTATATCCTTGTTTAAGAAGTATAAAGTAGCTTGGAATTAACACACTAATACTCAAGTAAGTGATGTTAGAAACAAACAAAAATTAAGCTTATAAACTTCCCTACAAGAAGAGAATGAGCGAGTTGTCACTTTTTTCACGTTGGTGTTAAGAAAATGATAGAATGAAATGACCGAAATCAAGTTTTCTGTCATTTCTTTCTATCATTTTCTTAACATCAACGTGAAAAAAGTGACTACTCGCTCATTCACTTCTTGTAGGGTTGGTTATCATGTGTGGCCCGAATATTTTTTATTTTTATTCTATTTTTCCTCTTCGTCTACCACTTTTGCAATCATGACCAATAAATATAAAGAAACAAAGAAATTAAATTAATAAGGTGGGTTAAAAAAAATTAAAAAAGCTTTTAGTTTTTGTGTTTTGTGATCAAAAAGTAGTATTTTTTTAAAGTTTGTCTTTTTGTTCTTACTAAAAAATGCTTAAGAATTTATCTTTTTTCTTGAGCTTTTACTAAAAACTTTTAAAAATGGTATTCCCAAAAAATTTTTGTAAGAGCCTTTTTCTAAGAACTTTTGCGTAGCGTTTAAAAAACTGCAGTCAAAGTAGACAAACTGCCATTTCTTCCACTTTTTCCATGGTGGAATAAGCAGGTGGCATCGCTACGGCAACAAATACAACATTACAACAAAAAGGGAAATTACATCACCGTTTACGTCAAAAAATTACATTAAACAAAAATCAAAGCGTGCCGCTGAACGTGATGAAAAAAATAAATTTTTAGCCAATTTTTATTTAATTATTATCAATATCTTATTTATTTTAATTTTAAATTATCAAAAATTTTAATAAAATACAACAATCACAGCACAAGACGTGGACTTTTTGTAAACATAAACAAAACTTTGACATAAACCTAGACAAACAATGCAAGCGCAAAAATCGTCATCTGGCGTAGTGCTGCCACCTGTTTATTTCAACATGACTTGTTCATTTGTCATTGGCCAAAAAAAATGTTGCTTTTACTTGATTCATTAAATGTAAACAGTCGCTTTCTTACAAATTTTCGTTTTTTGTTTAACGGTTTTTGGTTTCGACTGCAGTTTTTTTAAATCCTGCTTTTGCGAAGGTTTTTCTAAAAAGCTTTAATAAAAGCTTTTAAAAATAACTAATATAAGTTCATTCTGAACAGCTTTTTTAACGTTTTTTTGTAGAAAAACCTTTATTAAGATTTTTGTATAGAGCTTTTAATAAGTTAAGTTTTCCAAAAGCTTGTATAAAGTTTTTGTAAAAACATTCTTAAGCTTTATTTAAAAAGTTCTTATGGAATTTTGTGTAAAACTCATCATGTATTATGAAAAGCTTATCTATAATAAGTTTTTTAAGCTTTTGCTTAAAGCTTTTATTTAGCTTGTTAAAAAATCTTTTAAAAAGATTTTTGGAAAACCCATTTTATAGAATTTTGGTAGCTTTTAAAAGTCAAAAAGCGTACTTTTGAATAAAAATTGTTTGCAAGAATTTAGACACAGCTTTTTTTATAATCTATTTTTAAAAATCTTTGATGAACTTTTTTGTGAAAAGTGTGAATATGATTTTTTTATATAGTTTTAATTGATCTGTACAGAAATATTTTTTAAATAGTTTTGTAAAAGCTTTAGTTTAAAGATCTTCAGCACAGGATATGATAAAAAAAAAAACCTTTTGTTATATGTTAGCATTAGAATCTTTTATTTTAATATTCAAAATGTTAAAAAATGCTTTTATAACGCTGCTACATTTTAATTTCTTTACTGCTAAAAGATTTATTTAATACAAAGCTGATTTTGAAAATTTATTTCAAAATGGTTTATGTAATTCAAAAATTTTGTTTGCTGTAATAAAAAGTCTTGGTAAACCTTTTAATCAGTGTTGCCAATTTAGCCATTTAGTGGCTAGATTTAGCCATTTTTCACCCTGTTTAGCCATTAAAAAATGACTTTAGCCATTAGCCATTTTTTTAGCCATTTTTTAAATTGTTTAGCCATAAAATTTTATTTGCCGTTTTACTTTTAAAAGAATAATTTTTATTTTATTTTAAAAATTAAAAAACGAGGATGAAACATCTTTCAAAGTAAAGTAACAGTATTCCAATATTAAAATTATAAAATGGATCAATACAAACATCGGTGTTTCTTTCTGGTTGCAAGTATTTCAATAAAGAGATACAGTCGGCAACAAAATTTTTTTTATGAAATTTCAGAATTGACTATAAAGTTGCTCTCACTTACATGGTCTAATGCTGAAGTAGAGAGGGTATTTAGCCAAGTAAACATCTTAAAAGTAATTTTAGAAATAGGTTACATTTAGCAACCGTTAATTCGATTTTTTTAATTAGGTACACATTTTTACCGTAACAATAAACTATTTTTACCAACACCAAAATAGTGGAGAGGGTACTATGCGTTTGTGCTGATGTTTGTAACACCTTAAAATATTGATACTTAGCCAACCTTTACCTATACCGATTGACTCAGAATCACTTTCTGAGTCGAATTAACGATGATTGTCCGGCTGGCTGGCTGGCTGTCCATGCACACATGTGCGCAAAGTAACGGTCGGAAATTTGCAGATAATTTAATAAAATTTGGTACATAGGTTATAATGTGGTGAAGGGTATCATCTAGTCGGGGTTGACCGACTATACTTTTTTAGTTGTTTTTTATTGTAGATCTGGACTCAAAAGGTTGGGTTACTGTTGTCGTGATTATGATTTTCCCTCCAATTATTTAAAACTAATAGGCACGAGTGATGAGATGAACAATAACGACATCGAATTTATCGATGATTTAATTTTTAAAATATGTATCAAAATATTAATTTACGTTTATTCTTATTTAAGAAATTGATCTTGACTTACAATTTCATCATAAACAAATTTAAATGAATTATTTCTGTTTTGTTATTGAATTTTAATGTGTTTTTATTTAAAAAAGCTTTTAGCCATTTTTTAGCCCATTTTTAGCCATTTTTTTCCGTAAATTTAGCCATTTTTGGTCATCAAGTTTTGGCAACACTGCTTTTAATATACATATTGAGCTTTTGGACCATCCTAATACCTAGTCTTTTATTGGTTGCACCATTGAATTCCTGTAACACATGTTACACAAGAACAACCTGAGTGCAATACAAAAATAAGTAAAAAGTAAAAAAACTTTTATATTCAATAAAATTTTTTGTTCAAATGTTATGGTGTTGCATAAATCTTTTTTTTTTTAATTAATTTACTCTTAATGTTATTGTAGCAATAAAAGTAAACAATAGCAATAAAAAATGTATAAGAGTGTGCGAGGGTAAGAGGGTGTGAAAAGTGGTCTGGATAGGTGCATATGACAACTGAAACTATCACACAGGGGTAAGAACCATTGACCCACTGTATAATTGGTGTATGTTTGGGTGTCAGAAATGACTGAACCTGTTTATTATAGAGTGAGAGAAATAAAAGTATATTTTTGTTGCATAAAAACAGGGGTAAACCAACCCAAATGAATTTTTATTGCATGTTTACAAAATTAATTGCAACTCAAAGGAATTTACAAATTGACAGCTGGTTTAAAACGTATGTATAACAGGGTGGAAAAAGAGGGACGGCGGAAATGTGAGATGTATTTATTTATAAATAATTTTTTTATTTTTTGCACAAAAAAAATATACAAAAATTTTTAATAAATTCCCCTGACAGCATTAATCACTATTTATAGTTCTACATATTTAAACGTTTGTTTTCGCACCCTATAAAATAGCTGTTAGTTATTTCCGAATAACATATTGAGAAATTTTAGGTTTTAGCAAAGTTAATTATTTTTCATTAATGTAAAGCTTTGATTAAAATTGTTATTTTTTTAGTATTTAGGACTAAGCAAACATATATGGAGTAACATATTAAAGATTTTTCTAAGTGTTTACTTGCAAACGCTGTAAAGTATTAGAAATTCGTTTTAATCGTTAATATTATGCGGACAAATTAAAAATGTAAATACATACGTAATTAAAGCTTTGTAAAAGTAATTTAAAGCTAATTGCGATTATTTATCAGAATCAATTAGGGTTTGTAATTGTAAATAAAACAAAGATAAATTTATGTAATTCTGGGGCCAATGTCAAAATATTCACTTTTAAGAAAATTTAATTTAAATGTGGAATGTACGAAAAGATAAACACACTGTTTATTGTTGGTATTTTGTTTAAGCTTTGATATCGTTGCAAATAAGACTTTTTGAGTCTTTGCAATTCTCATTCACTCTGCAATTTTATTTGCTAGTATCTTTGGCTTTTCTAAAAATTTATGGTAGAATGTTTCCTGCTGATCTGGCCTTAGCAACCAGTGAAATGCGCATAGAAACTAGCTTATCCTTCAACAATAAATTTCGGTGTTTTTATCAAGAATAAAAATTGGGAATTAAGCACGACAAACAAAATCGTATTCATTAAAAAAATTGGTATTTCTAAAAATTACTTTGATAACAAAGGAAATATTTATTTTTTCTTTCAACACATCCTTTCACAGCACAGTTTATATATTTCACATCATCTTTAAATACTTAATACATGTACGATTAAAATTTACATGATAAAAGGTAAGAGTGTATGAAACGTATACATAAGACTTTTAATTTTCAGAAAAGACAAAAAAAAAGAATATATACAAATTTTTAAATTTATGTTTTCTACTAGAGAATCCAGCATTTGGAATTGTTTTTTTTTTTTTGCAACTATATCAGCTTATTCTTAAACCAACTTATGCAGACAAATGTACGTACAAGATACAGTATATGGTCTTATACAGGAAATACTAAAACCCAAACTCAAAAAACACTCTGTGTATTTGTGAGTGTACAGAAAAACCTTTTTAAATAGTGTTTAATAGTTCAAATGTGTATGTATGATCTTAACAGGATTGCTATTATTACAAGTTAATAGCAAAAGGAAAATATTGTGGGTATTTCATATAAAGCTTATTTTAGGCTAAAATTATAATCCAAAAATGCATTTCCCACAGGAGCTTATTAAAAATTTTATAGAGAAAAAGAGGAATTAAAAATAATTTAAATTAAAATCTTCTTTTGTAGGCACAATCTTAAATTCTTGGCCAAATGATTTTAGTAGTAATTATGCAAAATTAATTTGAGTATTTATATTTATTCCTAAATGATATAAATTCTGCCCCATTCCATGGCAGGAGATGTATTAAGCGTTTGTGCTCGTATTTCTGACTAAGAATGATAAGAATGATTATGATAATGAAGATTGCTAGACTTTTCTTAGCAATCTTTGATTTCCACTTGCCTCCATACGAATTATTAGTACTTTAGTTAAAAAGTATAGGTGGAAGTTCAATAATAAAAATACTATTGCGTTGGTATACAAGTTTTAAATAATTTTAATTTTATTTTATTTTAGTATTCTAACGATTACGAAATTCCTATTATGGCCTTATTTCAAGACAAAAGTTATTGGAACGACCATAATTTAAAATGCAAAAAATAATTATCAATTATTAGTTTGCAAGTTTAACAGATATATGAGCTGTTTGTTTTGCAACTTAACTAATAACTTTTCATGACAGCAGAATTCATATTTATTCATGGGAAGAAATTATAGCATCAAGAGTTGCGAAAGAAATAGCATCCAACTGCCGAAAAAACATTGAAGGATAGGTCTATTGCACTATGTAACTACTATATTTTTTTGATCCGCTGTAGTCACCTAACTGCAAAAAACATAATTTTTTAAAATTCTATGGTAAAGTTTTTTTTAAAAAAATTTGTTTCTAAAATTTGAGATTTTTGAAGAGGCTGCTCCATACATCTTATCGTAACTTTGGAACGACATACCTGATTTTGTTATGCAATCCGGCAAAACATTTTAAATTACGCCAGATTTAAGTTTATCTCATATCATTTTTTAATTTAGCCATTATTTTTTGAGTTATTGAGGCCGAAGTGGCAAAAAAATAATTTTTTTTTTTTTTTTTTATAAAATTTTTGAATTCAAAAATTCATAAAAAATTGAAATCAACAAATACTTACCAGTTTTAGTACTTAAGCTCAAAGCTGTATGTATAAAAAGGAAAATAAATTTAATTTCATGAAAATCCATTGACAAATTCCTGTTTTATTCCCGATAAACTGAAAGTACCTCTAGTTTTGACCTTTTTTATCGCAAATTTGTGCAGAGCTAAAAATCACAAAGTTTTACCTTTTTATTACAAAATATTTTTTATAATCCTTTACTTTAATTATTTTTTCATAAAGCTCTGCATTAATTTGCAATAAAAAGGTCAAAACTATTATTTAGGTAAAAAAAAAACTTCCCATTTGTTGCATAGTGTTATTGAAGCGAAAATTGTTAATGTATGTTTTTTTTTAAACGGGATACAATTTGGCGTGTGTAACATCAGTTTAACTAATTTTAATAAATTTCGTTTGGATCGGTCTATATCTGGCCACAGCTGCTGCATAGGACCTACTTTTGAAAATTCAAACAACCCGAAAACCCTTTTCAAAAAGATAGCCACCGAAACTAGATACCAGTATTTGTACTCAATAGAATATATCTCCACGACAATTAAATTTTCGCTTCCGATCGACTTGAGTATCACTTAGACCAATTGTCACTTCATTATTAACAACGACCTGAAAATACCGTTTGTCAAATCCGAAATTAAGAGATTTAGCTCCAATTACTTAAAAATGCTTAGTAATCATGTAAATATATAAGCAATTACACTTTTAGATGAGACTGATGAAGTCAGAAGGCTTAAACGAAATCATATCCTAGATCTCCCTTACTGACGTTAGTAATGAAATAAAATATATGTATTTAACTATATAGTTTCTAATTTATTATTTTTAATATTAAATATTTAATTTAACTCTATATGTGTAAATATTATTTTCATATATAACTTAAGTTTTTGCTTTCAATTGAAAGCAACCAGGCTTTATTGTAAAATTTATGTATAGAGATTTTTTTTTTTTTGGATTGTTGGCAAGAGCTTCTTTAAAAATTTTTTTAAACTCTCGTCGAAAAAAAATTGCTGTCGATTGAATAGGTCACAAATTCCAGTTTCCTGGCATCGATTTGGGACCAATTCCTCATCATCAACTATCTTTTATCTGTATACACCAAAGTAATGCAAGGCCATAACTCAAAAAGCCTGATTCTTGACAAAAAAGTTACTTTATTTTACTTTATCTTAAGCGTTTTTTTTTTCCATTAATTATAACAATGATACCTTCCATTTTGTTAAATTTTGAATATAACATCAAAATCAAGACGAGAGATGCTCAGATTTGATTGGAAACAAGATTTTGTGACCAAAAAATGATTTTATTATTTTATGTTGTATAAGAACCAAAGTGTTATTTTAAGTTTAATTAAAAATGTTTTCAGTTTTAATTAATAACAACTGATAGTAAATAAAATATTAAAATTTAAAAAGTGGCTTTTTTCAAAAAAAAAAATGATTCCTAGGAGCTCCGGCGCGGGTTGAATATGTAGCTTTTTTTACTTTTTTTCGCAAATTTTATTTGTTTTAACGTAAGACAAAACTTATTGCTATTAGAATATGATTCGTTAACTTTAATTTTTATTTTATCTTGTGTATAATTATATTTTTTATATAGGTATTTCTATTTTTGATATCTTGGACAAAAACTTTACGGCACAACTGAAAAATAATATTTTTTTAATTCTTTACACTCTCTATTGCAGTAAGTGAGCGATGTGATAGATTAAAATTTTTTATTTTTTTTTTTTTTAAGTAAATTTTCCTTTAAATCCTCTGATAGATAAATTAATTTATATTAATTAAATAATCAATTTTTAAACAAGTAATAAATATATCACTCTAATAACATGATCCCCATCATATTAAAAAGTGATTAATTAATTCTGTGGTGCGTCATGCAATTTTAATTCGCTAATTTATTGATGTTATTTTAATTTATTGACTGCGGCTTTGTAGTTGTTTGTAATTTTATTTTTAAAATTGTTGTTGCTAAGAACTAAATATTATTTTCTTTTTTTTTATTATTTTTTTATAGGCTTTTTATATTATTTTACTGAAGTAAATTTAATGTATTTATACGAGGAGGAATAGTTTATTTTGTCCCAGGCGTAAATTGAAGATAAACATATTTTGTGTTGGCTGCTAACAAATGCATAGGTACTTGCAGCAACTTACATATATGTATTTTTATTTTATTAACAACAAATTATAGTATTGTTACGAAAGTAACCCTTAGTTAAGAATTAGTTATAATTATTAGTTATCTTGTATTTATTAGTTATCTTGTATTCATAAGTAATTTTATTAGTTTACATCGTTTTTGTTATAATCAATCAATCAATCCCAATGTGCAGAAAGACCTAGAAATTATCGTTAAAAAAGCTTCAGTATAAGAGGTAAAATTATGTAAACATTAGCGCTGCCATAAATCAAATTAAAGTGTGGTGAATAGTAAAGCCTCGAACCTTCGAAAAACATTTCGAATGTTCTAGACAACCAAATTGCTGTATAAATACTAGCGGCGACTAGCGTAATAAATTCATTCTAAGTTCAGACTTTGTCAATAACGTATAACGCTAAGAAAATTATAGTTGGTTGTGAATAAAAGCTATAAATTACGGTTGTTAAAAAGACTTTGTACTAAATAAAGTTGTGTTAATTGTAAACAGTGTTAAAAGTGTTTGTGTTTTATTTATTTTATTAAAGTTGCAATAAGGAACTCGAAACGGTTTATTATAAAGGAAATAAATGAAAACGTTATTGAAAGGCAGTAACGTAATAGTATTTATATTCAGCCTACTAACAAGAAAAGAGGGAGAAAAAATTGTGTGTCAAAAAATCCTCTATATAAAGATGGCGTTTTTTTCTCAATTTTTCTCAAAATCTACACAATTTTCGAGTACTGAAGGCTTTTCGATAACAATTTTGAGAACGATAACAATCCTTATATTTATGTATGACAAAAATTCGTACCACACGGAAAAAAAGAAAAATGTTATGTTCGATTCATGCTATTTATAAAAATATTCACACCATTATTTGTTTATATTTTTTTTTTTTATTGAAAAGTCTTCGCAAGGGCAAAAATAATTAAATTTTATGCATGCACGATCACGCAAACAATTTTTATAATGAAATCACGCTGATTCTCTTGTGCGTCACAAATGTTAAAAGTAATCAATCAGCAATCAGAAGAGTTTTACGTGTGAATCCTGCCGATAACCCAGGAAACGCAAACTTCGTGGTAAATTTTAGAAAATTAAGTTTAATTTTTTAATTGGATAATTTAAAAAGTCATTGATATATTTTGTAATTAAACAAATTAATTATATAAGAATTTATAAAATCAAAAATATTAAAGAGACTTTGCACTAGGGAATGGTAAATGGATTCCAAAATCGATTTTCGATTTTTCGATCGACTTTTTTTATTACGGTTTTTGAAATCGATTAATCGAACCTCAAAATCGATTTTAAAATCGATTTCAAAATCGTTTAAGATTAATTTGCAATCTTATACATTATATCACAAACTGGCAAACTACTAGAGAAATTGAACTGAGATTTTTACAGTGGGTAGATATGACTACTTTTTATAATTTTCCTGTAAAAAGTGAAAATGTGTAAATTTTGATATGTCCTTTAGAAGAACAAGTGCATGAATATTGCACATATATATTCAAATTGTATTCTTGTGTAGTCAATCAGGCCTGTCACATAAATTAATTCCGATCGAAAGTGGAATTGAATTTGTATCTTGCTTCACATAAAACAAAATCACTTTTGATGGGAATTGATATATGATGGGAATTGATATATTGATATACTGTTTTTTTGCTAACTTACTATTAAGTTAGTTTTAGAAAACAAACGTTTGCATATCATTGATGTCAGAAAGATGCAGAGATACTTTCCTGTAATTTCGTATTTCATAGGATAAATTACACACTTTTTGTTTTTTCACTCTGTTTATAACAAGATTTAAATATCGCTCACACACTGGTCTGTTTGCATATTAGCGTATTTCCACAGGAAGGCCATGGCTGACTTTCAGTATTTGATTCGATACGATATGTTAAGTACTGTTTTGTTCACTGTCCATTGATGACTTTAATTTCTGAAGAGCATGAGACCTTATATTAAAGTTGGAAGTATACCAAGGCCTTGGTACCCTTGCAAGGGTACTAATAGATAAATAAGTAAAACTACAACTTTAAACTTAGAAAACTACATAAGCATACCTACAGACGTATGTACGCACAAAAAAAAACAAGTTTTATTGTGCATGCCCGTAATTTATCGATTTAATTAAGATTTCAATTAAAAATTGCCAAAATTTTGATATAAATAAAAAATCGATTTTAAAAGCCCAATGATCGATTTCAGTATAAAATCGCATACGTAAATTCGATTGCAAAAAATCGATTTTTTTTACCACAAAATCGATTTTCGATTGGAATCGAAATCGATTTACCATTCCCTACTTTGCACATGTTTTAAACTTGGGAAACATTTACTTTTGAAACTTTTTTCCTACTTGTTTAACTAAGGCACTCTTTGCAAATTGTGTACTTACACCAAAATTAATATTTCTTTTAACTTGTTTATTTATTTCATTACAAAAAGTCAAATGAAATAAAAAAGCCATCACTCACTTTTAATATCCATTCTAAATAGTCACATACTTCAATACAAATAAATAAATATGTAAAGTGATACTTTTATTTCCCGTATTACAACAAATAAAACAGTGAGTATGTACATTGTACATATGTACACATTAATGAATAATATTATACACATTCATAACTAAGTATGTTCTGGGATAAAAAAAAAACAAATGAAAAGAAAACAAATTGCTTAAACATTATTTAGAATCACTGTGTTTATGTTTGAACACTAAATGTTGTTGACATAAATTCTGTTAATCCGCTCGTAAATTGAAGCTTATGACATTGTTTAAGGCAACTTGACTTTCATCATATATGTAAGTCACAATATATATTTAGCAATTAGGTAAAAGTGCTTAAGTCTATGTTTTAAGTTTTGTTGAAGAGCAATTTTAAACTTTAAGGCCACATTCACAATGGCAGCAACATTAGCACTTGGTGTTCACAATAAAGAAAAAATTTTTCTTTTGCAAGCACACACAAATTCAATCAAGCTTGCAGATTTGCGTCAGAACAATAACACATTTCTATTATTATTTTTAAGAACATTGCTAAAATTATGAATTAGTAAGATCTTGTTTGTCGTGGTTAATTCCCAATTTTTATTCTTGATAAAAACACTGAAATTTATTGTTGATGGGAAAAGCTATTCCTATGCGCATTTGACTGCACAGAAAAAAATTATTTTTCCAATTCAAACAAACAAATTCGCATATTCAAACAATTTATTTGCATTTCGTTTATTGAAAAAAACACTAATTTTTTTCAAACAAATAATTAACTGAATCAAACAAAAAGTTTACTGAAATTCAAATAAGTTTCCTAAAAATAATTTTGCTGAATCAAACAAAAAAGTTTTTGCGCAAGCAATGACGGGTACACAAGCAAGCATTGTAGGAGAAGATGAATGCAGAGCAGAGCGGCGGCTGGCTTTGAGACACAATTTCTTGTTGGTATAATTTTTGAACCAAGTCTTTTTTATATATACATACAATGTTTTTCTTCATCACTCACTGTTGCTGTATCCTTTCCTTGGCAGCAGACCGACTCGACATGTTTTTCGTCATCACTAAACATTTTTAAAAAATTGAAACCAACTTTGAAACCAAAAATTTATTTTGTTTCTTAAAATTTTGTTGTTGTTTAAAAAGAGTGAAACGTTTTTTACCTGATTTTGTTTTGTTTTTTACTACAAACCTCGTCACGCTATTTTATCTTTCTTATTCTTGTACTTTTTTAAGGCGTCCAAAAATAGACTGTATGTGTTTTTTGTTGTTGTTCTTATATTTCACATAAAGAAGTGTTGCTTACGATCAAATAAAAAATGCAAAAAAAAACGACAACATTAAAGAGCGTTAAATATTTCATACTACATATATTATATTATATACTATACATATTATATTTTTGAATAGTTGTCAACATTTTGTTGGTTAAATAAACAAAAATATTAATTGAATCAGTAAAAAATTTGGTAGAAATTAAAAAAATTTTCAAACAAGCGTTTGTTTGAAAATTATTCAGCAATAATTTTTTCTGTGTGGTTGCTTAGGCCAGATCTTCAGGAAACTTCATCCAAAGCTTTTTAGAAAAATTAAAGATATTAAACAAATAAAACTGTTAAGCGAATAAGAATTACAAATCCCAGTTTTACTTGTAACAATATCAAAGCCTAAACAAAAACAACAACAATAAACAGTGAGTTTATCTTTTCTTACAGTCCCGACTACAATTGGTTGATTTTTTGTCAACTCTAAATGTAGTTGTAAGTGGGAAAAGAAAAAACCAATTAGTTTATTTTATTTTGCCAGTTCAGTTTTATTTACACTGCATATTATTTATCAAAGTTTGTTTGCGCAAGAAAATCAAAAGAAAGCGAGTTGACAGTTCAGTTTTTTAAGCCGTGCACTTGATAGTTTATTATCAAAGTAATTTTTTTGAATATAAAATTGTTAAATTTTCATTCAAAACTAAATCAAAATTATTATAAACGTCATTGAATATTTCATAGTAATTTTTGCATAATTTCTCAAAACTTAAAAAAAAAAAATTTAAGAAAAATTTATATACATATTTATAAAATACTTTGGGAAAAACAAGATAGAAGCAAAATTTAATTGTTGCTATCACTGTGAATGGATCGTATTAGTTATTATTGAAAATTAATTTTTGTTATAATAAAATCGCAATTTCTCTTAGATTAAAATTTTTTAAAGTTTTAGGGCTTAACTTAACTTAAGTTTTCGAATAAAATGATTTTGCACATTAATAAGATAAATTTAGCTTAAGTCGACTTAAGCACTTTTTCCTTTTTACCACTGATATAAAAAAACAAAAGTCCCAGAAGAAATTGGGTAGTATGGGGAAGCCCAGCTGCTCTCTTTTCATTTTTTCACTATTCATATTCACAAGACTCGCCCGAACATGATGTGGCGTGATGTGTGTTTTGTCATGGCTGTAATATGGTACATATCTTGACATTTGGTTAACACCATTTTGTTGTTGCTTTTGGCTTTTGGATTTTTTTTTTTTTTTTGTGCTCTCGCAAATATGGTTTTTTTGTTTAGTCGTCGTGTATTTATTAAATGTAGTATTCATGAGTGTGTACAAATGCCAGTTATTATATTATTTATATAATTCTCGTCTACATCTATCAGCATCATCATCGTCTTTCTCATTAGCATCACTAAAACAACAACAATAACAACCAAATGTTATCATTGTCATCGCTGGTGCGAAACGAATTAGATAATAGATAGTTATCTTAATTTGCTATTTTTTCGCAACGATATAAAAAATGTCTTAAAAATATATGATTTGGAATTGGTATTATGTTTAAATATTGCATAGTTTTATTAATTATATAAATTTTGCTCTGATATTTAAATATAAAAGCCAACTTTAGCTCTAAGATTTAAATACGCCGGTAAGCTGTTTTATAGTGAGAGAGATTGTCAGGGCGAGAGTTATGGATTCGATTTCCGCCAGAGACTCTGGTGTGTTTTACCACAATGATCTGAAGGTCTAAGTTACTATTAATCGGTTAAATTAAGTTAGAATTTAATTTTCAATTGGTTTTGTTATTCTTAATCAAACAATTAAATTTATAAATTAGAGCTAAAGTACATGTAAAAAAGAATTAAACTAAATTGATTATTTCCAGTTTTAAATTTTTTAATCTTAAAGCTTTAAAAGCTCTTTAAATGCACTCTGTTTATTTTCGGTATATTGACATATACAACCTTTTTTATTCATTTAATAACAACACTCTTATTATAAACAAGTACCAAGTTTAAAAAAAATAAGGAAACACTGTTGTATTCTTTATCACTTAATTCCACAAATGAGAAAATTATATGCAGTGTAATTTCCCTTAACGGCACCATTCATTAGCGAACACTGTTGACTTGTAACATCAGCGCTAGAATTTGAAAGCATTGCATTCGTTTGTTTTAATAATTCCTTCTGTGCTCTTTCATGAAAGATTTCACTGTATAACTTATAGAATATAACTATTGAGGTAGGCTTATATAATACAGAAAGCAGTTGTTTTTAGGACGTTTTTGCAAACGGTTATACAAAAAAGTTTAGCTATTTCCCTCAAAACTTTCTAATACTTAGTTTCTTTTATCGTTCTTATCATTTATGATTCAACACAAATGATAATAGCTTTAGCTTTAAGCCACGGACAAAGTTTTCGACAAACAAAATTATATTTCAATAGTTAAGAGTTTGAACAATCCAACTTGAGAATAACGAAATCGTCGAAATTCGGACGTATTCTTTAAATGTGAAATACGGAATTTATCACAACTTTGTTTTTGTTATTTGATACTTCTTTTTTGTATAAAAACGCCACGATAAAATGTTTAGAAGTGTTTAGAATTTAGAATTTTTCAATTATATTTGCACAACTTAATAAATTTGCAACTTTTGATTTAATTTAGGGTCGCATTATGTGATAACGATAAAAATATAAAAATATAAAAACAGAGAGAGTTATTATTTATTGCCATTGATAAAATAAAAAATTTTTGGGGTTATAAATTAAAAGATATAATAAGAACATACACATCATCTACTTGATAATTCCCAGCGGTAACTAGAATGAGTAAAGAGGTCTAATATAAGGTCTTATAAAGCAGACATTAGCCCTCCATGCCGCATTCCATACTTATTAATTTTTTAAAGAGGTTATCATTGGGCGCAAGCCCTTTAATAACAACTATGATCCTTTCCCAAAGAAGGGAGTAAGAAAGGTCACTAAAAACAGAAAATAATGCCCCTATTGCGGTTCTCCACCAGTTTGGTTGTCTTTGATAAATTCACATTGCCATTCTCAACTCAACTGGCAGTTGGCTATTCAGATGTGTATCTGTTTGTTTCGTGGTATTGCCGTTTTCAACTTTGTAAAAGTTTGGTCGACAAAAATGGATAACCGCAATAGGGGCATAAATATCCCTGGGACATAACCCAGTGGTAAATATTTAAAGGACCGTAAGTGGCCGGCCTTTTTGAAGGCCTCTATACTCCTTTCTAACAAATTCGCTTCGTAGAATATCCTGCCTTCAGAAGTATGCCTTCTAGAAGGTAAAAATTTCTTTTTGAAAGACCTTCTTAAGCATTCAGTACACATTCGCAACTTCCTTCTTTAAGAAGGGAAAAGGAAGTTGTTAACTTTTATTTACTTTTTATTTTTAGTCACCTTCCTTGCTCCCTTCTTTTAGAAGTGATGGAAGTTGATATTAAAGGCATTGTTGATGGGCTTGCTTTCAATGACCACCTGTATAAAAAATTAATGAGCATGGAATGCGGCGAGGAGGGCTTGTGACTGATAAATAAGGCCTTCTGTTAGGCGTCTTTACTCATTCTAGTTTCCGCTGGGATCGGTACATATGAATATGATGAGTATAAGATGTTGTGTGTATCTGCGTGTATGCGAAAGAATTATTGGGTGTATCTTATCGTGTTTAATAATCTCCTCTAAAAAAATGTTAAGAAAAAAAAATTATCATTTGCCAACGTTACTAATTGAGGAATATTTAAGAACAGTATATGTATAAATTCATATGTACATTTAGCTGACACTCAAATTATTTACAAGACATGTGACTTATGCCTATACATATGTACAATAATATGTAGGAATTAAAGAATTCATGCGTTTGTATCATATCCTGCATAAATGTTCATCTGTGGGTGGGTTTCTGTGTCAGTTAAGTTAACCGCAATGCATAAAATTTTATAAACCATTTCAATTTATGTTATCTATTCGAGTTTCTTTTCGCAGCTGCTTAATTTTTAGCCGCTTTTATACGCTTCACATTAACATTAAATTTATTTATTGCTTTTAATGATGACGGTGATGCCGCTCTGTCTGAGTTTGAATGTTTCTGTATGTTCGCCTTTATCCTTAAATATGTCCTTATGATTGTCTTGAATTATTTTACTCATTTAACCGTTAAATTTATCTGCAGACATTTATAAATTCTGTTAATGTTGTACACCCAGAGAAAAAACATGTTTAAATATGGTCACCTCCAACAAAACTATTATTAAATAAAATTTTAAACATATTATGGTTAACGTAACCATATTATTGTCATCTACAACCATTTTATGGTTGAATAAGTCCTCCATCAAGAAGCCACAACCATATTATGGTTGTCTCCGAACATGTTATGGTCAAAAATAACTAAGACATGTTTAACACTTATAATAGCATGGTTGGTTTTCAACCACAGCATGTTGCTCTTGAAAAAGAGGAAAATACTACTGTTAATTTTAAAACAAATTATTGTCATATTTAACCATAACATGTTTAGAAGCAACCATAATATGGTTGTGGCTTCTTGATGGAGGACTAATTCAACCATAATATGGTAGTAGATGACAATAATATGGTTATATTTGCCATAATATGTTTAAAATTTTCTTTAAAAATAGTTTTGTTGGAGATGACCATATTTAAACATGTTTTTTTTCTCTGCGTGTATGTAAAAGTATTTTAACATGTTTTCTCTTCTTTTGTATTTTTGGATGTGTATGTAAATGTATTTGTAATGTCATCCATTTGTGTTCTATAATTACTGTCTGACTTGCTGTGACTGACTCTTTAGTTGCATACAACTTGTCTTTGTCGCTTTTGTTGTTGTCGGTTTCTGTTTTAATATATTTTTTTTATTCATTTCTGTTTTTCTACTTCATGTGAAATGCTGTTGAAACGCATACTGTTGCTTCCCTAGAAATAATCTGCATTAAATTTTCACAAATTTGTACACTGAACACAATTTTAAGTAATAAAGTAAAAACTATGTAAAACTTAATGCAACAAATTTTAAACAACGATCAGTCGATGTTACTCAGCCCAATGAGCAACATGTTCACTAAAAAACATGTACTGAAAAAAAGAGCTTTCAAAGCTCTTTTACACAAAGTCAAGTATCGATGTATGCGTGCTTGGCTGTAGCTGATCAGTGCTGCCACAACGAATACAATTTTTACAGCCAAAATTTTTGAAAAAGTTACCAAATGTAAAAAAATATAACCAAATTTAAAATGCTTTTTGTTAATTGAGAAAATCATTAAAATCATTGTAATACATTGTAACACAAAGGTTATTTGCACTTTATAGTAAAACAATAATTAGAAATGAAGAAAACAAAACAAGAAATGTAATTCTTTAACATATAAAAAAATAACGTGAAACCCAATTAAAAGTTTTATTTATTTGAGACTTTTTTCGTAAAAAAATTTTTTTTATTTTTTTGGCGCCCTATGCTACAGTGGCAGTTAGAGGAATATATAAAAAAAAATTTAATATTTTTTAATATGCCAGTTATAAATAACAAAAATGGATAAAAGTTTTCCGCTTTTTAGCTGTTATTGGCAGGACTGTCAAATGTGGCGATTTCTTAATCCTTTTTTCGATGGAAATTTACGTTTGGCGATATGGCGATTATTTTGGCGAAACTTAAAACGATTGGCGATATGCGAAATGCATTTTATGTGAAAATTTTTTAATTTACATATATCTTAAATATTATAAAAACTTTTTTCTGTTTTGTGTAAATTTTATTTCAAATTTATAATTCTTATTATAAAAAAATGTTTCAAAATTGTTCTAATATAATATAACGTACATTCAATGGGGAAAAAGTATATGACTGACAGTCAAAAATTTTTTTTACCAAATAATTATCTTAAAAAACATTCAATAAATATCCATACCGAAAAGTTAAAAACAGTAAAATTTCAATTTTCTTTAAACTTACAGCCATTTCTTAAAGAAAATTCCATAAATTTTAAAATTATATTGATAAATCAATGGAATTTTAAAAAATATTTAAAATTCGTACGTGTATTTTCAAATATGTATATAAATATACTTCTGAAAATAACCTAAATTCAGAACCTTAAACTTATTTTCAAGGTTTTAAAAACAATGAAACGACTTTTGTGTAATTTTTCAGTAATTTTCTAAAATCGATTCCGGATGATTCTATGCACTTCCTACTTTAAGTACTAATTATCTTTACTTCTCTTAAAATCAAGAAAAACGACGCTCATTTAAAAGAAAAATAATTGAAAATCTCCATTAAATAAAATTTTGTTTGTTTACGATTTCAGATCATGGCGTTTTTAATATAAAAATCACAAATGGCAATATTTTTTTAGCCAACATATTAAAAAAATTATTTGGTTGCTGTTTTGAAACGGATTATAACAAACTTCTGTTAATTGGTAAAAAATAATGAAAAAGTCGTAGTACACAAGTCAAATTATTCGAGCTCGTAAATAATTGTACCAAGAAAAACATATTCACATCTCCACATTGAAAAAAATATAACCAATTTTGGTTAGAAATAACCAAAAACGGCATCTCTGTAGCTGATCTAAAATAATAAAGACATAATACTTTTAATTAAGACGCAACATTTTTAAAGTGTTGCATATGTGAAGGCGTTAATTTTAATATAACATTGGTTTTCTAATTAAAATTTACCCTAATGACAAAAATGAAAATTTTTCTCAAAACTGTGTATTTTTTATAAATTTCCTCTCAAAAACATATGTTTTCAATTCATTATAATAGTATTGAATTTAATGAAAACTTTATAATAGCTTTTAACAAATCACAAAGTGCTGCACTTATGTATGTAAGTAGTCGAAAATTTAATTTTTTTCTAAACACTTTATTCTTAAGGAGCATATAGACGACATGTTTTTGTCATCTGACATGTCAAATTTTCAAGTCACATGTAATTGTGCATGTCTTGCAAAATCGCTGTTTTACATAAGCTTTATAATATTCGGTCACAAACGTACATGTAATTTGCTTCTGACATTGTCTCTGTTTTTTTTCGCATTGTTATTGCAGAAACCAAAGTAGTGCTCGGTTTCAAAATAGCTTGCTGCCGCCATGAAAAGTTTTATTTGCGCCGTAAAATAGTTCAGCCATCTTAACATTTTTTTTCTTTTAATTCAAAGATACCAATTTAGAATTTTATAATAAAACGGTTTTTATATATATATTCACATAAATTCTATTCAATGGTAAGGTGATCAAACATATCTCGATATGGTAAAAAATTAACTTCAGCCGGCTAATGCTTCCGTCAATAGTGGACGCCGCTGCCGGTTTCTTGCCGGCATAGCTTTCTGATGTCAGATGGTTTGTCAGAAGAAAATAGAGCACGCTCTAATTGAAATTTTGTCAGATGACTTTGCGTCTGACTTTTACAGAAGCAAAGTTAAAAAGGTAACACACGACATGTATGTGTTTTGCAGTGGAAAATTTGACATGTCAGATGACAAAAACATGTCGTGTACGGTCGCCTTTACAATAAGCATTTCTAAATCGTTTAAAAATTGAGCAAAAACAAGAATAAAAACTAAAATATTAAATTTTTCCCAATGTACCATTTTATGTATAACAATTTGATCTCCATTTCCCTTTCTCCACATCCCTTTAAAGCAGCCCATACACGATTCAATTCAATTGTCGACTGAGTCGGTTGTTGTCCAAATCAAAGCGTGTATTGCTTTGTCAATTGATTAGTTTGACGGTTGTCGAGTTGGTTGAAGAAAAATCAAAAGATTTTGATTTTTTCAAGTTGACTACTAAGTCTTTCAATTCGATTGTACTGTGTGTGCTCGA
Organism: Pollenia griseotomentosa; assembly: GCA_963931875.1. Taxonomy (NCBI): domain Eukaryota; kingdom Metazoa; phylum Arthropoda; class Insecta; order Diptera; family Polleniidae; genus Pollenia; species Pollenia griseotomentosa. Next base: position 248,952,100 of record OZ007560.1, read on the forward strand.
GTCTCTTGGTAAGCTGTCAAAATTAATGTTTGTAGTTTTCTTTTGTAAAAAAAAAGTTAAGTATTTTAAAAATTGTCTTTTATTTCATTAAATTTTAAAATTAATTTAAAATCTTTCAATTCAGTTGATGAAGTGTGTGGCCAAGCATCAATTCAGTTGAAAGACTCAGCATAAAACTTCTCCTTCTTGACACTGTTGTTCAACATTAAATACCAGTGAAGAAGACAAAATCGAATAACGAATAAACAAAAATAAAAAAAAATAAGCGACAGCCCGCTACGTACAAGCATGACAAATTTGAGGTTGGTTAATTTAGCGAACATACAATTCCTTATTATTTTCCAGCACTCAGAGGCAACATAAAAGAAAAATCAAAAAAGGCTTTATATTGTTTGTTTTCATACCAAAGTAGTCCCAACCCAATGATGGATGTTACGCCAACAACAAAAATCGCCATGTTTTACACAATATTAATTTTAAAAACGGTTATAAGGTCTTAAAGGCTTTGGAGGAAACAAGGTTTGGGCGTCTTTCAACGAAGAAGATAGTATAATGAAAGCATTTCTCTATAAATTTACAATTACTATATTCTTCTTAAAATATAATACTGACGTGAGATGTTATGCAGAATCGAAAAAATCGTATTGGTTTTTTTTGCACGACTTTTCCGATTGTACTCACATTTGGACGATAAAATTGACCGAACAAATCACGAAATGCATTTTGATTTGAACGCCCATTTTCATAATAAGCTTGAATAACTTTAACGCGTTACTCGATTGTGTATCTTTCCATAGCTCAAATTCAGTTAGTCTGACATTGAGAAGTGTCAAATGAAATGCAGAAAAAAACTTAACGTTTAGGTGTAGTTCACATTCAACATCGGCCCTTAAAATTGAAACACCCTTTATTTTCCTGCAAATTACCTCTATTATACTTTTGACTGCATCGTTAGATACAATTATAAGAACGATTTAGCAAACATTTTTTTTCTTCTTTTTTTTACAAAACCCTAGACTGGGAAATAATCAATTTTCGTTAACATATTGTTTTTATCTCATGAATTAAAAACGAAAAATGAACTTCACTCGAGGAGAAAAGATTAAAAATAACACAAACAGGAAATAGATTCATTTGTACATCAGTTTTTGTAGCACTTGAAATCTTCTTCTTTCAGAAAACTACTGATTCTTTTTTAATACCCCCCCCCCCAAAAAAAGGACGACAAGATATAAAGCAACAGAAACACAATTTAAAAGAAACATTAAAAAAAACCAGAAAAGAAGGAAAAGCATTTTCTGCAAGAAGGCAAAGGAATTTGTATTGGTGGGGGTTAACTCAATTTTTTTAAGAAAAAATAGAAATAAGAACCTGTTACTGTTTTTGATTTTGAAATGTTCTTCTATTATATGTATATGTAAACTGTTTCCGGTATCCGTACGTCATTTTGTGTATTCAAGCGTTACAAATACCGGAAATAAAATGTAATTTGCAATTCTGATAAAGAGATGATACTTTTTTTTCAAAAGCTGCTTTTAAAAACAACAAAATACAGCTAGAAGAATAAATGGCCAGTCAACACTTTGCTTAAGGGGTCCTGTTACAAAAAATCTTTACTTTAAAAAATTTAAAAATAAAATTGGTTTCAAATCATAAAATTACAAAAAAAGAAAAAAGTCATGTGAACATCAATTCCTTCAATAACAAATTGCTTAGAAACTCATTATTGATTGGGGCAAATTGCTATGAAATAAAGTGTCAGATTTAACATACATGATGAATATAGATTGAAGACAGACGACGAAGAAATAAATAATTGAGGAAAAGGACATTTGCCAAAATATTTCATACTTGTTGACTTTCTAAGTTTATTTTGGTAAAATTTGTTTCTCTTGTTAAAAGGTTTTTTCAAGTTGACAAAAATATACAATTGATTCGATAACAAAAAATTACAAATATTTTCGTTAATATTTTTAATGGAAAAAGAAATTGTTGTATGAATTGTATGAAGGAAGTAGACAAAATATAAATATACGAACTTTCATACAGAAAACGGATGTATATTATTGCAGTTATTTTTTCTTATAAAAGCTCCTTTTGCTCAAAAATATAATTTTATTAATCTAATAAAAATTTCTTCTCAGATCTCATTCTCCTAGGATACATTTTTTGTATGGGAGCTTCAGCTAAAAAAGAGGTTTACTTTTTTCCAATAAAAGCTCTTTTACTTAAAATCTCTTACTTTAAGAAAAGATATTTTGGTACTTTTTTAGCAATTTAACTTTTTGACATAATCATTGTTTTGGATATAACAAAAATGTTTTTTTTAGAGTTAAAAGATCATTTAATTCTAATAAATCATCAAACTCTTTCCTTAACAAAAAACCTTTTTTTGGCATTCATTAAAAGGTCTAAGTCGTTTTACTTTTTTTCATTTATTCAATTACAAACTATTGATTTTGAATATTTTTTTTTTTTTTTTTTTTTTTTACTTATTATTTATGAGAAAACTATTATATTGAGAAAATTTATGCAGCAGTGGCAATAAACAGTCTCCACCCAAAAGAAAAAAACAGATACTTGTAAAAAGATATTCTCTCTTTTTCGGATTTGTATATTTGCCGCAAATTTTTAAAAGTACTCGTTAAACGTATTCAAGTCAATTTCCTTTTCAACTCATTTTCTTGTTCTGTTTTTTTTTCTTTCTCACAAACTTTCGTTTACTTATCTTTGGCGCAAAACAAAAAAAGTAGTGTGTTTAAAAAAGCAAATACATACAATAAAAATTCACAAAAATTCTATCGCATGCATTATTTGTAAGTTCTGAATAAGAATATTTGTGTGTTTTGGGCATTCGTATTGGTATTTAAAGGAATCATTCGTTTTCCACTTTTGTCTACGACTTTTAATGCATATTTACAATTTGTTTTTCTTTACTGCTCGTATTTATTCTATTGATGTTTTTCTTCTAAAGGCTGTTAATATAAACAGTGAAACAAAAGTTAAAAAAAGAGCTAGTTTTAAATTTAAGACAATTCAAATAATAGTTATTTAACCCTGAAAGGTAACTCTTCAATTTTAGTACATTAAATTTTGGAACGATTTTTAAAATAAAACATCAACAAAAAATTTTTTAAGTAAGCATTTTTAAGCCAGAAAACGATATTTCTTCGTACGGCCTATCAGTTTATTGCCATGTTTTTCAAAAATTCTGGAAAGACTGTTTTCCTCCAGACAAATGCCAATTCTGAAAAAACAAAATATTATCCCAGATCACCAGTTTGGGTTCCGCCACAAACATGGTACACCGGAACAATGCCACAGACTTGTTAACGTGATAACAGACGCACTTGAAAAAAAAATGTATTGCTCCGCAGTCTTTTTAGATGTAAAACAGGGATTCGACCGAGTATGGCACGAAGGGCTTCTGTATAAACTAAAAAAAAAAACAATACCAACTCCATTTTATACTTTTTTACAGTCATATTTAAAATTAACGATGAAACGTCAAATATTTGTAGGATTTTTACTGGAGTACCACAGGGCAGTGTACTGGGTCCAGTACTATACACTATTTATACATTCGACATACCTATAGTCGAGAATGTAACAATGGCTACGTATGCTGAAGATAGTGCGATATTGGCATCAAACGAATCACCAATTGAAGCGTCTTGCTTACTTAAAAGAGAACTTAATTAGCTTGAAGAATGGCTTATTCGATGAAAAATAGCAATTAATACGGATAAATCAAATCATGTTACTTTTACACTTAGAAGCAAAGAATAAATCGACTCAGCTCTATATATATATATTGATAGACTTAGTTGCCACAGCAATGTCTAAGCTATTTCTTTATTAGATGATAGTGAAGAGGTTATAAGACTCAAAAGATTGCATGTATAAGACCTTCCGTACAGGAAATAACCGATCTTTTTTTTCACTTTTATTTATATATAAATGTAATGTAAATATAATGTAAATAATTTAAATACTACAAAGTCTTATCGATAACAGCGCAAATAAAAATTTTTAAGCTAAGGTTGTTAAATATAATAAAGTTTAATGAGATATGTAAAGTAATAATTTCCATTAACACATTTACTAAATATTGTACAAATAGATTGTAAATAAATAAATAAGAAAAAAGTAATCATTTTATAAAAAAAAAAAAAAAAAAAACCTAAAAAAGAGTTCTTCTTCTCTCTCAAAATTTGATACGAATTTTAACACTTTTTTGTGATTTAAAATTAATTATTTGTTTTAAAGCTTCCATCATCAGCTAACGTTGTTGAAAAAAAAACGTAATTTGAATACACACAAATGTGTTTTTATTTGTCCTTCAAGTTGTGCTGAAAAAGGTCAACAAAAAAAAAAAAAAATGTACTTTGGACTTCAAGAAGTAATGAAGAACATGTAAATCAATTAAAGTGGATAATCATTCAAAGCAAATTTCGATCTACCAAAAATTAAACAGTTTGGTTTAAGGCGAGTGTTAAAGGTTAAACCCCTCTGAAGAGATTGAGGTATTGCAATCGAAACATGTCAGGTTAACCTGTCCGTAAAAACCTGAGTTCGGTTCCCAGCTAAGTGAAGATTGGAAAATTATCAATAAATTTCATGTTATAAAATTCTATTGTTCATTAAAATAATTTCATAAGAGTTATATTAAATGAACTAAAGCCTGATTAAAATATCTAAATTTGGATGAAAAACACATAAAAAAGTTATATGAAAAACTGGTTATGAGCTTCGTCCATTCGACGACCAGTAACCATCCAGGGTTAAAAAAAATTAAGCACTCTCAATGTTAAATTTTACTCTTTTTAAAAACTAATTTTTGTTTAGAAAAAAGTACTTTTGAAATTTATCAAAGTAATTTTTGGGAAAACAAAATTTTATTTAATAAGATTTTGTTTGTCGTGCTTAAGTCCCAATTTTTATTCTTGACAAAACAAACACCGAAATTTATTGTTAAAGGATTAGCTAGTTTCTGTTCGCATTTCACTAGTTCTCCCAAAAAAATTTAGAAAAGCCAGTCTTTTACGAAAAAGTTATTTTTAAGAAGAAATTAACTTTTTTATTCCATTATTTGTAAAAAAAATTAACTTTTTTCCTTCTTTAGAAAAAAAAGAGGAATTGCTTTTTTAAATAAAATAACTTATTTTTTAGAAAGCTCTTTCATTAAAAACAACTTTTTTGTTAACAAAACGAATAAGTACTTTTACAGAAGTACCTTTAAAAGGCATCTTTTGATATATATAAATTCAAAAAGTATTTCCAATTAAAAAAAGTATATTATTAAATCTCTACATATATAAAAATTACGTGTATGTTCGTGATCGCTAAACTCAAAAACTACTGGACCGATTTTGACCAAATTTTATATGCGTGCTCTATGGGCCGTGAGTAGTGTTTCTGTGCAGTTTATCTTCTTATATAATCAACCGGTTTTGTTAAAATTTGACATGCAGGCACCGTAACATCTAATCATTAAATTTGTGATTTGAAGGGAAATGGGGCAAAAGGGATAAAGGGGGTAAAAGCTCCTCCTTCCTATATCTTCTTAACTAATCAACCGGTTTTCTTAAAATTTGACATGCAGACACCGTAATATCTAATCATTAAATTTGTGATTTGAAGGGAAATGGGGCAAAAGTGATAAAGGGGGTAAAAGCTCCTCCTTCCTATATCTTCTTAACTAATCAACCGGTTTTCTTAAAATTTGACATGCAGATACTGTAACATCAGAAAGGAAATAATTAATAGGGCGTGAAATAGGACGCCCTATGCTCCAATGGGAGTTAAAGGAACATATATATATATATATATATATATAAATAGGACAAACGGGGTAAAATCTCCCCCTCCTTATATCTTCTTAAATAATCAACCAATTTTCTTAAAATTTGGCAGGCAAATAGTGTAACATCTGGAAGGAATTATAGCCTATTTTTTTTATTATTTAGGGCGTGAAATATGGCAAAAGCGATAAAAGCTCCCCCTCCCAAAATCTTTTTAACTTATCAACCGGTTTTCTTTAAATTTGGCATGCCGATACTGTAACATCTGAAAAAAGTAAATTATATAGCAAAACAACGTTTGCCGGGCCAGCTAGTAAAACAATAAAACACACTAAAACTAAATCTTATTAAAGAAAAAGTAACTTTTTAAAAAAAAGTCAAGAAAAAATAAATTTGCTAAAAAACTGCCTTTTATAAAAGAGTATCGTGCTTAAAACATCATTTCATCATTTAAAAATAGTCTCTTTCAAAGAAAATGAATTTATGAATTTAATGTAGTCCTCAAATAAATTCGTAGTTTTCTTTTCAATTTATTTTCCGCTTAGGTTCACTGTAATTTTTTGTGTATGTCCTTAAAATATACCTAAATTAGTTTTCTACCACACAAACAAGCAGAAACACTTACCTCTACTACAATTTAATACAAAGTGTTACAACTTACAAATTATTTTGCTGTCGATAATGATGATGATAATGACGTCGATAGGGATGAAGAGATAGTGGTCGTAGATAGGGTAGAGCATGCTCGAATTTTGCATTGTTTACCACTTCAATTTGGACATTGTTTGCATACAAAATTGACAAGAAGATTGAATAAGATAAAAAATGGGAAAGCATTTAGAAAAGTGTTGGCAACAACAATAACGACAACAACTTCTGGTCAACCATTGAGAAAGTGAAGAGACAATATTGGAGCTACCAAAACTTAACTCAATTGAACTGAACTGAATCGAATCGAACCGAACAATAATGATGACAACAGCAACAAAAACAAAAGCATTCAAACTCACAAGAAACCATTTGAAATGGATTGAATAAATTGAGGATGAAGTCATATGGAACCTTTTTATATTAAAGCCCAAAAACACATTTTGAATTAATGTCATTTAATGTGTCTGTGTTTTTTGACAATGCCTAAAAATTTGCATACCGTGCTACAGTAGATAACGGATATCAGAAAATTTAGAAAAAGCCAAGAAATTTTTTCTTGTAAAGTTTTTTTCTTTTAAGCAATTATTTTTTATAAGAAAGTTTTGACTCTTAGTTGAATATATTGTGCAAGCAAATGTGTACGAATTTGATTGGATATTTTGCGTAGTATTACCTTTTAAAAAAAAAATCTTATAAAAATATTTTTTGTACGATTTTATTATTGGTGCACGGTAGAAACTTTTTTGCATCAGTTTTTTTTTATAGAGAATATGTACATTTTATATTGACACATATAAATAAACGACATCGATACTATATCTAGTAAATGTGCAGGGTTGTCAGATTTGTTTGAGCTCCATCGCCAAACCGGAAGTCAGAAATCGCCAAACGGCAATTTTGTTCAGTTTTCGTACATTTTTTTTTTTATTTAAATTTTGCATACAAAAAAAAGCTAGTATAATATTTCAGACAAAACTCGCCAAAAACTTAGAAAAACGACAAAAAAGTTGCCGAAAGTAAATTCGGTTATTTTTTTAAATTACATAAAATGGAGATCTTATATTCAGCTAAACAAAATTCAGTACACAAGTCTATAAGATCGTACACGTAAAGCCCCAACAATTTCATTGCTGGTGTTTTGATCTGCATACATACTATTAGAATTATATAGTGACTGAATATAAAATTCACTTAGGGGCGTTTTCACAACTTACCGATAGCTAAACGTAGGATTTTAATGGCCGCATAAAAAGTGTTCCATTATTACAACTTGACTTTAACCTACCAGGTAGGATGAACCTTAATTTAATTTATCGCTTATCTTAGGTAAAAGTAAAGTTTTAATAATGGAATTCTTTTTTTAAGGCCGGTTAAAGTCTACTTTTAGCTATAGGTAAAAAACCAAAATCATGTGAAATAAGTTGCCAGTTTTTCCTTAAATTAAAAACAAAAAATGACAAACTAATAAAAAAATCGCTGAAATAATATAAATGGTAAAAATAGCGAAGTAAATCACCAGTTATATCAAAAATCTCCAAAAAAAAAAAAAAATCGCCAGTCACCAAATGGAAAATATCATCGCCAAAAACGTTTTAAAATCGCCACGCTTAGCGAAAAATCGCCATATCTGACAGCCCTGTAAATATGGCCTTAATATCAATGCCGACTAAACCAAATCGCTAAATACAAACACTTTACGCACAGGACCATTTAATCTGTACGGCCAGGACATCGAATCAGTCACAGACTTCCCCTACCCAGGCAGCAAAATTACACAAGACGGAGGTACGCGTGCTGATGTTCCACACAGGATTAAGAAGGCGAAAGCTGCTTTTGCTGATTATATATGATTTGGCTTAAGTAATGAAATCAGCACCAAAACAAAAATCAGTCTCTTTAAAAGCACAGTCCTCTCTGTGCTGCTTTATGGATGCGAAACTTGGCTTACGTCTGTTGAAATCAAGTTGCAAACCTTTGTCAACAGATCCCTGCCTCATATTCTCCACATATAATGGCCACACAATACCGTAGAACCAATATAAAACCTTTTGCTGTTGAAATTCGGGAATGGAAATGGAGATGGATAGGACACGTGCTACGTAAACCAGCCAATGATATATGTAGAGAGGCCTTTGATTGGAATCCTCATGGAACGCGAAGAAGAGGTGGACCACCAGGTAGCTGGAGACAAAGTCTTGAAGAAGAGATAAGCCTACATCCGGAAAATAAATCATGGAATAGAATAAAACCCGCAAAAGCAACAAAAAATAATATTGACACGTATGGAAAAATACACGGTGTTTTTGAAAAACTTTCTTAAAAGCTGATTTTTTCTTATGTGAGATGTTTCAATATCCGTTATCTACTGTAGTGGCAGAGTGTCTGTTTACTAAATAAGGAGTTGATGTGCATGTGTGTGTGTCTGAGTATCAACTTAGGGACATTTAAATTTTGATTTCACTTTCTTTATCTGCATTTATATGTATGCCTGTAAAAATGTTGACTTATGGCTGCTTTCATTGAGCAGGATTCAATGTTTGTGTATTCAAATATACAACAAATATCGAATCAATATGATGACACCAAAAGGTATTTAAAAATTTAATATATAAATTGAGTCTGCTTCAAGAAATTTATGTTAATGCCTTAACAAAGAATGTTATTATAATTGTATTATTTTTTAAGGGAATTGAGCTCCAAATCTAAAAGGGATTACACATAAATCTATAAGAAAAAGGACATTTTTCTCTTATCAATAAACAGCGGATATTTTAACAAAAAAAGTGTAATTTCTTCAGCAAAACACAGAGCGCTCAAAACAAATTAAAGAGAATTCTTATGTCCTAATTTGGTTCCTTTACGGAAAGGATTATTTAATAAATTTCCAGAAAATATGGCTTATACCAAGAAAATTTTGCATCATTCTCGTCCAAGCCAAAAATGTCTGATTGTAAACATATGTATGTGTGGCTTGGCTTAAGCAAAAAATTTTGACTCAAAGCGAACTAAAATTTACTTAAATACAGCTAAAAAAAAAATTATTTTAATTCTATATTTACTTTAATCAAGTTTTTTTTTTTTGCTTATGGCCAATTTCACCCATCCTATTTAAATATCAAATCATATTTAAATATACATAGATGTTCATATAATTTTATTGACATTTAATTTATTTGACATGAAAAACGAATTTTATATATAAATTGATATTTAAATAAATTGGTGAAATCGGCCATTAGTCTGTTTTCACACGTTTCATCTTTTGATGCTCAACTCTTATGTTTTTAGGTGAGTTAAGAAATTGTTTTCTTTTCTTTTTCTCTTTGATTCGCTGTAAAAAACAATTGTTGTTGTTTTGAACCGAAAAAAGTTGAAACAGATTGCTACGTGCATCATATTGGCATCTTCAAAAGGAAATTGAATAGAAGTTGAGCATCAAAAGATAAACGTGTAAATTCAGACTAAATATTTAACAAAATACATAAAAACGTGTAGTATTTGTAAGTTTAAGAAAACTTAACATAAAAATAAGAAACTTTTTATTGATTTGCTTAACATGTCAATTCAAATAAGAATTAATTGAATTAATCCCTGTTCTCTTTAGCATTTTCTCATACATTTTAAGAAATCTCTAGCATTTGTTTCTTGGTGCAGAAAATTCGATTCTATTTAAAAATCAAGACAACCAGACTAATATTAAATAAATGCAGCTTGATTTTAAAAATATCTGTCTAATTTTTAATAAAAACAAGCTTCTTTGGTTATTCTTGCTTTAAGAAATTTTTGATCTTATTGTATGTTGTGTATTTTATCATGAGGAAATGCTTCTGTATTTAAGAAAATTTTACTAAATACGAACAAAATAAGTTAAAATCATGAAATTATTTTTAGATTTTGGATTTTCTTGTTTTAAGAAACGAATTTGATTACTTAAGAAAATGAACTTCTTTCCGTGTTTGTATAAAAAAATATTTGATATGAAGTCTGGGGAAGATTGGATTGGATAGAAAAGTCGAGGCGGATATCGAATGACAATTCAAATAGTGAATGCAAGGCGAAAAAGTCATTTATTTATTTTTTTAGTATGGATGATAAATTAATCGAAATGAGGATAAAATTATCTTTTCAAAAAGGTATAAAAAAACCTAAAATCGGTTAAGAACTAGCCCAGAAATAACTAATGCCCCGGACCACTATTGTGGCAAACAGAAATGCATGTGATCGAATTCAAAGATTATTGAAATTGATTTCTGTAATATAATTTTTTGATTGAAAATAGTCAAAATTTAAAGATATAGAAAAAGGTTTTTTTTTGGATGGCGATAACCTGACCTCACGGACAACATTTTTGGGGCGTTTTTTAAATCTCCAATTTCAAATTTTAAAAATTTTCTTCAACAATCGAAAAAATTGCGAATTTGTGTGCGTGAGTTTTGTAAGTCTTTGTTTAAATTGAAGTTTAGCTTGTTAAATAATTAGGCTTATAAATTCTTAATAAGCGTTTATAATAAAAGTGAAGAGCAATCTGCAAAAATATCTAAAAATTCAAAACTGACTTAACGATGGAAGGGATATTTTGAAAAAAAAAACACATTTATTTTTATACATATCCCAATAAAGAATTGAAGCAGATTTGTAAGGGAGAAATGTAAGAGTTTCGCTTACCATCTCGCTTACGGAAGGCATGAATTTTATATGGTGAGTTCCCACTTTGAAGTTTGACACAAATAGCGCTTTATTCAATGCATATAAAAACTGCTGAGTGTAGCTATCAGCTTTACACACTCAATGTTTTTAAAGTTATTACTTAGTATTCTCCCTTACGAACCTGCATCGTTGTAAGGAAATGCCGTGGCACTTGAAATGTTATTTTTACTTTAATAAAACGTGTTGAGTTCCTTCACTTACTTTACTGCGTCTCTGTGCTTCGCAAAATGATAAAATTGTTATTGTGATGTTCTTGTACCATACTTAATATTTCAACTCTGTGTGTAAATGTAGACTTTTAGTCTATTCTGAAAAATGTAACAGTTTTATTGAAAGGGACCTTACGTTTTAAAAGTGACTTTATGTATGGAAAGTGACTTTTTGTGTAATAAATGACTTTTTTATCAAACCTAAATTTTTAAAGTTTTTAATGTTTTACACTTTTATTTGGTTGCATGTCTGTCGCTTTATCAAAAGACGCCCTTTCGCATTGCAACAATGTTTAGCTTCAATGTTTACAATGACCTAAATGACCTAAAGATTTTTCCAACACTCACATTGTGACTCTCATGTATCTATTACGGACATGCGCCTTAAGTCGAGTTTTCCTTAGACAACATACAAATTATTATCTTATGCCAAACAACATTCAGTAGTTGTATATACGTCCTCACAAAAGGTCAGTGAATTTTTTTATTTAACGGTTTTAAAGTTAGCCAAATATTACAAACTCCTACAACACAAGCACACAAACGGTTAAAAGTCGAAATAAGTGAAAAAGAGTTTGAGTATAAAACTGCAAAAGAAATAACATTATAAATCGATCGGACTTGATCATTCTTTATCAAATTTCAGTGGAAGAAAGTTAATATTAAAGGCATATGGAAAAGAATTTTTAAGTTTACCGTTTCATTTCCAAAAAGTAGACAAAATAGCACGATTTTCTAACAGCGGGTAGATATGAATAAAAATAATCCTTTTGATCCAGTGTGATATGTATAATATACGTTTTATGGAGATTTTTTCAATGCATCGACAAACTACCTGGAACTTTATGTTGACATAAATTTATTAGACTGATAAAATGTCCGTTAAAGATTTTGATTTTGTTCAATATACCGACAAAACTCATTGTTTTTAGTTACCAACACCTCTTTAAATACATATTTAAGTTAAAAGTCAGCTGATTGAATTGATCTGTACGGCATATAAACGGCAAGAAAATAATTAGCAGATGAGTGCTGGTTAGCTTTACGAAAGAATAGAAGCAAATAAGACATTGTGAAAACCAAATATCTAGAATGTGCAGTTTTTCGTTAGGAAAAAAAATCGATCGCCTAATGAGAAAACGGCCATAAGAGTATTAAAGAACAACAACAATTAAATTCTTCTACTCCAACCCCACAGTGCTTTAAAATTAGGGTGGCATTAGCATTAAATTTAAATAGAACAGAAAATTGTATTGTAAAAAAAAAAACTTTATAATAAAAGAATATTGTAAAAAGAAATTTCAATTGTATTTTTTTATCATACCCTTGAAACTCGGTTGCTATTGGAAATTAAAATTTGTATTTTATGGATAATCATCTGAATTTTCGCCCTTGAAGTGTATTGTAATTGTTTTTATTGGAGTGTGAGTAGCAAGAGGGAAGGAAAGTTTTCTTAATAAAAGGTATAAAGAAACCTAAAAATTAATAAACAAGAAAAAAACAAATTAAAAAGAACCAATATAAGTAAAATTGAAATTCTAATAACAGTCTTTTAGGCGCTAGATGCCACATTTAATTGGAATAACTTTGTTAAAGTACATTTTTGTGAAAAGTTTGCTAGGGGAAAAACACAAAAAAAAAGTTAAAAATAAAACAAAAAATATTAACAAACAATTTAACGTTTAAGAAACGCAGAAACGTAGAAACAGTCAGAACTTTTTAATTTAACCCATTTACGCCCGCTGTGCCAATTTGGGAACACTTCATTATTTCCGGCTTATGACAAAGTTTTTGACATTGTGCAATATATGTTTGCCTTATTGATAAACTAAAATTTCAGAAATTTCAATTTGGTTACACCTCTTTAATTCAAAAAAAAAAAAAAAAAATTTTTTGTTTTTTGTTTATATGTAATGAATTAAATAATAAAATAAACAGACTTTTATTCGACCTTTACAAAATTTATTATTATTTATTATTATTATTGTTTTTTTTTTGATTTTTTGTTATATATATTAAATTTGTTAAAAATTGTTGTCAAAAATTCAAGAAAAACCCTGAAGAAGGCACACAACGGAGTGCCGATATATTGGTTCAATAAATTTAATATTTTTTATATAAAAAAAAGACCTCAAGCTTAATTAAATAATAATAATAATAAAATAAACAATATTTTATTTTTTGTCCGGTAGTTTTGGGATTAAATGGGTTAACAGACCAAAATCTAATCAAGTTGAAAGATTTTCATGCTCTGTGCATAAACAATAATTCGTTTGTTATTGACGCTGTTATTTAATTCCCACAAATAAAAATAAAACATGTTTTTTCTAATGAGTATCACTTTTACGTTAAACAACAACAAAAAATACATAGTGAAAATTCTTCTGCAGATAATTTTGTAACTAGTTAGGTTTTATTACTAGCTACGAAAATACTAGTTGCAACAGCAGCTACTATTTTCCTACTACAACAATGAAAGAGATGATGATGACAGATATATACTTGACGATTTTTGTTGTAGAAACAACAACTTCAATACAGCTAAACAAAAATTAAAATTTTCGTATTATATGGCAACATTTTGTATATATTCGTGTAAAATCAGAGTTTCAAAAACTGCAGTCAAAATAAAAAATTGCTTTTTCTTCCACTTTTTGATTTTTCATTGGACAAAAATAAACCGTTGCTTTTACTTCTGATTCATTAAAGAAAACAGTCATAGTCCAGGCAAAAGCAAAAAACGAAAAGTTGTACACAACAAAAAATATCGGCATTTTTTTTAATTTCAAAAAATTAAAAAGATTTGTTAAGCTTAAAAATAAAAAAATATGTATGTACATCACTGCGACTGTTTTTATTTAATGATTTAGAAGTTAAGGCAACAGTTTATTTTTGTCCAATGACAAATGAAGTTGTCGAAGTTAAAGAACAATCTTATGACTTTTAAAATCCAACTGCAGCTTTTTAAACACTGGTTAAAATTATTTGACTGAATACAGTAAATTTTCAAAGAAGAATGACGACGAAACCCATTTCGGGCCATTATGCTCGTGTCCGACAATCGAGAGTTTTTCTGTAATCAAAGGGGAATATAAAAAAAGTGATACAATGCGTAACAATTTGTAACAGGTTAATTAATAATGATATTCTCTCTCGCTCTCTTTTTCTCTTTGATTCCGGGAGTAAGTGCTTGGAATTATTCTATAATAAGTATAAAATCCTTCTGTCTGAAGCTTTTTCCTTCTTACTACTGAACTGAAAAGAAAAATCAATTCATCCGTACTTGAATTAAGCCGCAGCGGTGTCAAAAGAACGGTAAGTACGAATTTCATTAAATAAAGTAAAGAATGCTTGATTTAAGTACGAATTATTTAAGCGCCCCGTACTTATAATAATCTGAAAATAGCATTGACTTAAGTAAAATTGAGATACAGGTTAATCTCAAACTGTGCTTGAATCTTGAAAACTTCTAATTTGGTTTTAGTCCCAAATTCGTATTGAAAAAAATCCGAAATTGGATTGATTGGATTGCTTTGATTGATTTTAACCTTAACACTGACCCCATATAACCAGAGCGAGAGAGATTCGTTTTATTTTACTTACTTATCCACCCTATCGTTACACATATCTGTTTTATCCAAAATGTACTTTTAAAGTGGACTCAGTTCTACAAAAACAAAAAAACGGCATACATTTTTTTCTTCGTGTTTTTAGGTTTGGTGTCCTTGTTTTGTTTATTTACATTTCTTATAACGGCAATTTGACATTTACCGTCGAAATTCTAGCAACAAATGCCTGTTGTTTCTTTTTATTGTTATAGTTGCGAGGTCACTTTATTAATACATTTTGGTTTCACCTTTGTTGTATTCAGAATAACTCTCAATTATAAGACACCAGCAGCTTTTCCGATATGGTTTTCGTAATCAATTTAATTTGAAAATTTCATGTATTTAACTAATTAAGTCTAACAAATAGAATTCGGGAATTTTCGCGTCTTATTTTACTTTTTAAACATTAAAATAAGGTTTGTTTATTTTCTTGTTGTATTGTTATTGTCTCTACACAAAACAAGCAAACCATTTTTAGCTCCTACTATAGTGTAGTTGTTGTTGTTCCTACAACAAACTTAAACAGACGCACGCGCTTGCTCGCATTTAGAATAAAGATTGTCACGACCAACGGAAAGCTTTTATTAACTTGACTTAAGAATTTTATATTTATATTTAGAAATTACTAGATTGGTTTTTGAAAGTTATCCCATTTTGGATTGTTTTCAGTACTTTCATACTTAAATTTAAAAGTACGACTCATCTTAGAAAGTGGAAAAAACTGTGGTCTACTTCGATTTATATAAAAAAAAGTATAAAAAAAACGGATGATGTTTAGTTTTGCATTTCATACTTATACAACAAATAGAAAAACTAGCCTTAAACTATTAAAAAACTGTATTAAAATGACTAGTTAGGCTGATATGACAACAACGTCAATACGATAGTTTATGTATAAAAAAAGAAACAGAAGTGCAACTAGTTTAAAGTAAATACCAACCAGTATATTTTTAGCTTAATACAAGTTCTTCGTCTGCAGAGTGAAGCAGCACATGCAAGTAAATGAAGTAAAATTATCTGTGAATCCGTTTTCTTTTTCATGTTTTATGCTTTTATGGTGACTAGTCCTTAACATTTTACGTGTGTATGTATGTTTCTTTAAAACAACATTACCTTTGCCATCATCTTTATTCAACCACACATCGTTGCTTTTGTTAATAACACAGTGCAACAAAATTCGGATCATCGCCGCCAGCCTCAAAACTTGCAATGCGAAATGAAAGTTGGTATAAATCAAAAAAATATATACTAAATGTACTTCTGAGCTAAAACATAATTTCAGATGTCTTCAGTAGAATCGTATGGTGATTCTTTTCTTAGAATTTATTAACCCCCTAACTCTCATTTTAAGGTGTCATTTTTGTCCGTTTTCCCAACTCTTACACAAAAGTATACTTAAACGGCACTTTTAAGGGTTAAAATGTTCAACGAATATTTTCTGCATCAAATTTCACTAGGGGTCTTCTTAGACCAAAAGTTCGTGTGATGTATTTAAAACGGATTTTCGAAATTTCGGGCATTGAAATTATTGAATTTCTTGAGAAGGCGTTTGGCACAAGTCAAAAAAATATACTAAATGAGCTAAAAGACTGTTTCAGATGTCTTCAGTAGAATTGTATGGCGATTCTTTTCTTAGAATATATTAACCCTCTAACACTGATTTTAAGGAGCCATTTTTTAACTTCCACACAAAAATATACTTAAACGGTACTTTAGAGGGTTAAAATGCAATGTATGTAAAACGGATTTTCGAAATTCCAGACCTTAAAATTTTTCCATTTTTCGAAAACCAGTTTTACATACATTGCACGATTTTTTGGTCTTAGAAGACCCCTTGTAAAATTTGATGCAAAAAATACTCCTAGAACATTTTACCCCTCTAAAGTACCGCTTTAGTATACTTTTGTGTAAGAGTTGGGAAAAAGGACAAAAATGTCAGCTTAAAATGAGAGTTAGAGGGTTAATATATTCTAAGAAAAGAATCGCCATACGATTCTACTGCAGACATCTGAAATTATGTTTTAGCTCAGAAGTACATTTAGTATACTTTTTTGTCTAATACCAAACCCCTTTTCAAAAAATTCAAAAACTTTAGGGGCCCATATTTCGGGAGCCCGAGCTAACTTTTCAAAATCCTTTGTCAGATTTGCTCTACATTTCGCGTTGCAAGGATTGAGGCTGGTTTTTTTTTTTTTGTTGCACAGTGTAATACATACAATGTCAATGTCGTTGCCGTTATAGTTCCACCAATGCAAACATACATTTGGAATAGTGGAACTGTGCACACGTACGTAATAAAAGAGAATTAAAAAGAAAAGAAAAGATATTTGCCTATCGCTGGTATAAACTTAAAATTATAAATTTGTATTTGAATTTGGTTTTTTATGTGTTGTATGTGGTTGTGCATAACAAATTTTATATAATTTGTTTCTTTTGTTTTTGTGTAAAAATATTCGCATGAAATGTTGCTGGAATATTTGGCGATGCTGTTTTTTTTTATTAACGATACATATTGGAAGAACACATTATATAGTACAAGGTAGAAAAAAAGATACATAGGCGCATAATCTGAAATTATAACCACAGCAGGAACGATTAAAACAGAAATTAAAAAATAGTCAATAGAAAGTTATATATCTTATTCCGATTCGTAGCTAGTGCAGCAACTGATCTCAGCTAATAAAAGAAATCAAAACTTTTCGTGCAAGTAATTAACTGTGAACTTAAAAACTGACAACAGTAGGCAAAAAGTAATTTAAGTTAAATGCTTTCAATGAAAATGAATGTCGTTGAATGGTTAAATAAAATCTTTGAAGGTGTTTTAAATTTTTTTTTTTAAATTTTGCATTAAAACTAAAATCAAGCATCTAGAAAATTTAAGATGGCCAATGAAAACAATTAATAAAACTTTTAAAGATTTTTCTAAACTTGCTAAAAATTAAAGTTTTATGCAAATTTGTAAAGTTTTTTTTTCAAAACTTTTAAATCAATTTTTTGCAACATATTTTTAATAGCGAATTTTAATAATATTTTTATTTGTTCTTTTTTTTTTGTTAAGTTTATGCACATACAAAACATGATAAATTTTTCTTTTATGTAAATGTAACCAAATTTAAGGTCTGTGCATACAAAGGATAATTTGCAAAAAAAAAAGAATCATGTGTTTAATACAAAACATCTCTGTATTCTTTTAGTGTCTTACTATCCATTCAAAGTTATAAATTCCCACGCATTTATTTAAGCTCTCACAAACGTGACCATATGCGATTTGTTAAAGACTGACCTGGGAATTTTCAAAACTGCTTTATTTATGAGTCTTAAGACATGATAAAGAACCTAATAAAAGAAAAATAATGAAGATGAACTGGAAATAATCATGATGTGGTTTTGCAAAAGTTTGTAACTTAAAAATATGCAGTAAACTAACCGTGGCCCTTTTTTCTGTCTCTCTCATTCCACTTTTTTGTAATGCTAAACCAAATACCTTTATCCTTTATAATGTCAAGTTAACAAATGTGGTCACACGTGTATATTTTATTTTATTTTATTTTATTCTTATTTATATGTGCCTGTTTGTATTTTTCCATCAAGGCTAAGTCCTTTGCTTATTCATGTTGGTAGTCTCTTATATGTTTTAAATATTATTTACACCAAATTTAATTTAAGGTTGTTAGATTTGATGTCAATTAATTTTTCTTGACATAGTTTTTTCTCAGTTATTGGTTGATTAGTTGCCTGCATTTAAGGGGACTACATTTCTGTATCGCTTAACGAGCCTCTTCTGTTGCATTACTTTACGTTGGAATCATCTTAAGACTTCATATATTGAACTGTGCGGTGTAGTTCTTCACAAACACCTTGGTGTGGTCAAATTCTTGGAAATTTAAGAAATAAATGGGTGCATTTCTTTTATGCCAATGATTTGTCAATGATTTTAATTTCTACCAGAAGACCTTTACTTATATTCAGTTGATAAGTATAAAACCTTTTTCCAAGATCATTTACATGATTGACTTAAATTTTAAGTTCGTTGATAGTGCCGTGCTTAGTCTGTGTTCAAATGGCTCATATTTTAATAACATGATTGCTATTTCAGCGGCGAGAGGGACAAGCAGACAAATTTTTCAATTTTGTTTTTGTTTTCAATATCGCAAAAGCACACATGCATACTCACGACTATATAAAATAAAAAACATGTCATCAACATGACATGAATCATTTGAACGCCAATTCATGTTCAAAGAAGAAAAAAGGAAGAATCATGTCAATAAGAAATGAGCCGTATGAACTTAGACTTAATATAAGTTACATAAAACAAAATTTCGCCTATCAAGGAGATTAAACTCTTTATTCATTCGTCAGTGATTTGCTCTGTGCGAGATAGATTAGAGAAGTGGTTTAGAGGATTTAGTTAACTCTGATTGTTCTAAGATTTCATCCGCCAAAATTGCAAATTGATTTGGGAGCACAGTCTTTCAACTTTCCCATCTTTTGATAACTTTGACAACGTGTCAACTTAAACTAGATGAGTTTAGACTGCGAACCTGCTTCAATACGCTGACGTATTTAATTGCTGGGCGGAACTACTTGTTGCGTTCTTTAGTCATATTATTTTTTGTTGTGGATGTTGATTTTACCAACATACCTTCAGTCGTAAGTAAAAGGTTGTTGTTGTTTACCACGTTACTATTTACTGCTATTCGATAGATTTTCTTTTATTGTATGACCTCTATCATCATGGAGAGAAGAACAACTTCTAGCGCGAGTAACTGGTTTTGCTGTTAAATAAAGGCTGTCTTCAGTTTTTTTTTTCTTTTCGTTTAGCACAGTCTTCTGCGACATCAACATTTACAATCACATACACAGAAAAAATTTTGCACCAGTAAAAGCATTAATCAAAAATAAAATCTGTTTTAGTTAAAAATTTAATCAAGTGAATTAAACGATTAATAAAGTGAATCAAACGTTTAATCAAGTGTTTTAAACGTTTAATTGACAATATTAATTTGCACCAATAAACAAATTAATAATATCAATTAAAAGTTTAATTCACTTGATTAAACGTTTAATTCACTTGATTAAATTTTTAATTAAAACTGATTTTATTTTTGATAAATGCATTTTTTGCACCAGTAAACAAATATCAATTAAACGTTTGATTGACTTGATTAAACGTTTCAGTCATTTGATTCAATTTTTTATTAAAACTGATGCATTCTTTCCGTTCAGAATTAGCGTTTTTTAGTTAACTCTCTTGCTTTTTCGCTCTCTTGTATTTGTTTATTTATTTAACTTTAACCAACCGGAATAAAAAAACAAAAAGTATTGGCACACACTATTTTATATATTTGTCTGTCGTTTTAGTGCGGAGTTAAAAAGAACATCTCTGTACGCGAAATATGAATATTGAAATGGGGAATAAGAAGAAAAAGCTTTTAGTTTATATTAAGAGACAATTGAGTTTTCTTAAGTATATGACGTATGATTGATATTATTATTTCAACGAAGATTTTAATTTGTTATAACACAATATATCTATAAAAATTTGACCTAATAATAATAAGGGTTTGCTAAATTTAATAATTAAAATAAAAATATATTGCATAAAAAAATAGACCATACAAATTCTCTAAGATATTTTTTCAAACAATAACATATTTGGGGGATTCATAAGTGGTAAACTTGTAAAGTCATATGTCTTAAAATAATTACAAGAAATATATATGACTGCTGTGGGCGACCGCTTATAATTTAGATTTTTACTTTACAGTTATGACGAATCAATGAACACAGCTTTAAATTTTTATTTTGTTTGAAACACAACAGTTTTTTTTTCAAATAATTGTAAAACATGATTTAGGACATTATGACGATATGACTTAATAGCACAGCTTGTGAATCCCCCAATTATTTTTTTATTTTTCAATAAAATATTTATAATAATGTTATAAAATATCCCTTAGAATTTCCTTAAACTTATTGAAAACTTGAGCGATCCTAATATTCATATGTGTATATACGTATATAATAATTATAAACATAAAACATGGAATGACTTCCTTCTAAACATATATACGAATATTAAAGCAAAAAATAAAAAAAAATTTATTATTATACATAATTCCTAGAAATCAATAAAAATATTTATATTTATGTCAAAGATAATTTCCAAAAACATTTTAATTTGTTTAAATTAAATTAAAACCCTAAAAAGCATATAAGTTTTAATTTTTAACACAAAGACAAATTATCAAAAAAAAAAAAATACTTTTAAATCAACATAAATGAACTTTTAATTACATGACAAGAAAATCATCATATTTGAAAAAAGAGAAAAACAACAGCGCAACAGGATCTAAAAATAAATAAAAACTACAAAAGAAGAAAGGACATCAAACTATTGTCTTTATTTTTTTTAATAAAATATTTTCAATTCCTTTAAACGTAATCTTTGTTCATTTTTCATGCTGAGTTTATAATTATTATTTTTATTGCTGCCATTTTGATTGTTGCTCGATATGATGAGTGAACGTATAAATTAATTCCGATGCTCTACTTAATAGTTCTTTTTGTAGTTTGTGGCAAATTTTAATATTTATCAACAACAGCATCAATAACTTTAGAAAATAACAACAGCATTCCATCAATATTAACATCATCATTATCAACATTTTTGTTTATTATCTTAAGCCATGACTGACTGTAACAATATCCATGCAGAAAGAACGAAAAAAATTGGAAAGTAGCAGCTGCAAAACCAACACTCAGCAAAGTCATCATGTTTTACATATTTCGGACACTTTTTAAATTTGTGTAGTTTTGTTATGTGTGGCCTTTTTTATATGAGATCTGAATATATTTGTCTGCATGTATAAGAGAGTTCTTGCCAGTCCTTGTTTTTGTTTTAGTTTGATTTTCGTTATTTTTTCTTTATAATAAAACCAACCGAGAACTGAAATACCAACTCCAACCACATTGATGAATCTACTACTTGCAGTAAAAATGACTTGATAACAAATTGTTGTAGAATAATGTTGTTTTATGGGTAATTGAAATACTTTTTTATATATTATTAAATTTAGTTTCTAACGTTCTATATACTCTAAACAGTAAAAAAGGACATTCAAGGATAACACATAAATGCAGAGATTTGTTATACAAAACAAGTCGAAGAAATTATTATCTAATTTAGCTTTAAGTGAATTAAAATGGAACAAGAACTGTGTTAACCCTTAAATCACCCTTGTGTGAAAAACCACACAAAATAATACACGATAAATAAACAAATTGTTTAGGTATTCTAAAGAAACTTCTTGACTTTGTAACAATATGAATTAGGTGAAAGTACATTTTTTTATAAAAAAATATATTTTAGTAACGAAATATTTCAGAACTTACGTAGGTTCACCTTGTGTGTGTTTTTTCCACACACATATAGTTTCTATGTAGTTTGCACTAGATACAAAATTTGCTGTCGGCAAGTGTGAATATTTTTGATATTGTTGCGATTTGCATGCACGGCATGTTTTATAAAGTGAGTGCTTTTATAAAATAAACACAGCGGGATGGGTACATCATTAATGTTACGTAAATCATGACATTGATTACAAACGAACAATAGCGCCACAGCAAAGTAGACAGAAATTGCAGATGTGTGAAAAACCACACACGAGGGTAAGTAACGTAAGTTTTTTTGAGTGTTATTTGAGGGTTAAAACTGAACTAGAACTAAACTAAAACTGAGCTATGACTATACTGGAACTGATCCAGAACTAAAACTTCTATCCAAGCAAATCGTTGAAGACTTTTTCATGCAAAATTGTTTCCGACAATTGATCGTTATTATCGCTAATAATGTCCTGGACGATATATTGAGCGTTATTATCGCTAATAATATCCTGGACGATATATGGGCGATGCTAACAATGACACCGTCAAACTTCGTGAAGATCGGTCCATAATATGTATACCATAGGCCCCTTATAAAGCCCACGCCTAAAATATTCTAGCTGGAATTGTATTCATCAATATTTTATTGGCGATATCGTTGACGACATTTGCGTCTATGACCATTTTACCAACTGTTAATATATAATTTGTTACATTTTTATATGATTTTTATTTTGTAACAGTGTCAACATCTTTTGACACGTAGCCAATCGATTTCCCACAAAAAATTTCAAAAAAGGCAGCAACTTAGTTTATGTTACAACTGCTGTTGATGTATTTTTTTCTACACTTTATTTTTTGAAAGTTGGGCTTTTTTGTTATTTCAATTCAATTAATTTTGTTAGAAAACAATAAAGAAAAATTGTGAAAAAACAATTAACCCTAGAAGGCTAACGTTATTTTATTATACGTTAAAACTAACACCACGTAAATTTTACGTACCATGAAATTTTATCTAAAGCACTGTACTTTTTATTTTTTTTGCTAGGAGGCTAACCCACGTACATTTTACATGTATGTAGTTGTTTATTATTTTTGCTAGACAAGCATCCAGTGACCTAACGGTACCAAATCCAACAAATGCTTTTTTCAATAGTTTTTTAACAAACGCAAAAACAAAGCATTTTTAGTCATTAAAGTTCTTTTCGAGCGAGAGTTGACGTACACAAGTTTTCGCTCTAAAAGCACTTTCACGACTATAAATTCATTGTTCATCTCTTTGCGTTTGCTCAAAAACTATTGAAAAAAGCACTTGTTGAATTTGGCACCGTTAGATCACTGGATGCTTGCGTAGCAACAATAATAAAGAAAATTACACGTAAAATTTACGTGGGTTAGCCTTCTAGGGTTAAAGTGTTAAAATATTTGAGTGGCAAAACTTTTCCCTATTTTGTTGTTTTTGCTATTTGTTATGCTCTGTTTCATAGGAAGGAATAGTCAAACCACAAACCAATCACCACAAAAATATTTGTATTAAAAACTTATTAGTTCGTTGAACTGGCTGGATGTTACATCAAAAATTTGTTGCTTATAATATTTTTTTTCGATTCTTCGATTTTGTTGTGGATGGTTAGTGGTCATGTAATTTTTTTTCTTGCTCCTTTTTAGATCCTTTTTCGCTTGTGTGTGTGTATTTTTTTTTCTGCTTTCTTTGCTTCAAACCGGCATGAAAATTTAAAATTGCGTGGGCTTAAACATCTTTTGCCTTCAAGAGAAAAAATATCGCAAAAAATATTTGTCATTAAGATGTTTTCTCCATGGGTTTTAATTCTACATCAATAGCCAGAAATAATTTACTCATTACAATTTTAGTAATTTTTATACCCTCCATCAGAGTAAGTTGTGAAGAGGGTCTACTAAGCCTGTCATTCCGTCTGAAGCTTTTTATTATTCATCTCAGACCCCATAACGTATATATTTATATTCTGGCTCCTTGAGTATTTCTAAGTCGATTTAGCCATGTCCGTCCGCCCGTCTGTCCGCCTGTTGAAAACACGCTCACTTTCGAAAAACTCAAAAGAAATAACCAAAAATTGCAATTTGCGTTATTTTGAAGTTTACTAATAATGAAGGTAAATGTGTATTTGGTATTGATTAGAATGAAATTGGCAACACCAAAATTTCGCTTTTATTGGTTTATTGGTGAGCTGAATTGTATAGATCAAATAATGAAAGTACAGACAGTTTGTGGGATGTTGTGGAAGGAAAGCTTTTTTAAGAGCAATCATGCCGTTGAACAGATTCAAAAATCTAAGATTTGACAACAAGGATACTCGAAGTGAACGCCAAATTTAGAGAAGCTTGCGCCAATTTGTGAGCTAAAAATATATGGGTTGATTAGCTATGTCTGGGATATACAAGCCAATAAATAGGAGCTTTGTCTGAAATAAACAGATGTATGCATGTAGTTCTTGATTTGACAGTTGGTTTGAAATATCACAGTATGACTGCAGGCAATTGTTTTACATCGTTCTAATTGGGACAAAAATTGCTAGAAAATCAAATTACTTTAGTAGGAACTATATGTAAAAACAAGCTTGAATTGTCACCAGAGATTTTGGCAACTTAAGGCTTTTATTAACGTCAGCTAAACATGGCTAAAACAAAAACAGTTTTGCCAAACGTTGACATTTCTTGGAAAATTTAGGTTTGCAATTTGTCGCGCTTTATAGCTAGTAGCCAAAAACATTACCCAAAGACTTATTTTCACGAAACATTGCAAATAAGTACATGTAGTAGCTGAGTAGAAATAGCACCCATTATCTTCAACAAAAACCTAGAAAAAAAAGGTTTACCAGTTAAAAATAGGTCGTTGCCAATTATGTCACAAAACACACACAACCACTTTTTGTTAAATGTATTCGCAATAAATGTTAGCAATAAATACAGCTTCATTGTACTGAATAAATCTAAAAATAAAATATCAACTTTTAAAACATACTTAATTGAAAAAAGTGAGTTTTTATATAAAATTTTCAATTTGGGTCAAATTTTACCCGAAGACCGTTAACGTCAGCAAATTTGAAGATCTTATGAAGGTTAATTGTTGAACCCCTCACTAACAAATAATTCGGTCGACATATTTAATACAAACGACACAACTGATGCAAATTTATTTTACAAATGGCGCTAACATAATATCATTAGAGTAAACATATTTTGTTTGCGTGTTTGACTACACGTATAGAAAGTTATCATGTTATGACTATTAAATATCGTGAAATGGTTGTAAGTAATATAATATGTTTTCAAAGTTATCATTATTTAGTTGCTAGAAAAATGATTTTTTTCAGTCAACAATACTCAAATTTTTAATTGCGATAAAAATTTAAATGTTTACAATTGCCGTATTCACAAACCCCCTTGTATCGTTGTATCTATTGTATGTTGTATAAAAAACAATAGTGAACTATGTGTGTTAATACCAACATACAATCGATACAACGATACAAGAGATTTTGTGAATCCGGCAAATAACTATACTATTGCTGATATGTAATAAAAATATCAATTTTTTGTGTACGACAACAATATAGTGTTACAATAAACATAGAGTAGTTGCCGTAACCAACCCCAACCCTAATTTTTACCTGCGTGTATCCCACCGTGAACTGTTCGTGCAAAGTGGCAGTGACAATTATTTAACCCGCATTGCACCACAAGCTTCCGTTCCCTACCCTCATATGTTGTGGTTTAAAGGCAGTGAACAAATCAACGACTCAACACGGGATAGCATACGTGTCGTATTGGAGCAACAAATGACAATCAGCAATTTAGTAATTTCACGTATAACACGCATCGATTCGTTGAACTATACGTGTGCGGCAGACAATTCAAGTAAGTTTAGTTTGGTATCTATTGGTGTTTGTTTTAATGCGTTTGGTTTTAAAGCTTTAAGTGTTAATGTGTGGTTTTACCTACAGATAGTGACATGTGTTTGTACATATGATCAATAGTGAAAAACATGCCGCCATGGAACATGAGTTAGCGTCACAACTGCAAATACCACGTAGTCTTTTAGTGAAACTAATCTTCTTATATGTTAGTACACATTCAACAAAAAAAATTTGTAATTAACTGCCTGTTTTTAGAAATTGAAAACAAACTTTCGTGTCAGAAGTTATATTTAAAACAACAATAAAATGCGAAAATTTGTTTTGGTTTTCAAACTTATTTCTCACACGAAATTTTGTTTTAATTTTCTAAAACAAGTCAGTTAAAAGTGAATGTTTCTGTAAAAAGTTATTTTTTTTAAAAAAAGTAAATTTTTTTGTTAAAAGTGCCTTTTTCTGTTAACAGTGCCCTTTTCTGTAAAATGTGGTTAAATTAATATAATTTTTTTTTTTATTATTTTTAATTTTATGAGATTTTAAGGCAGTTGTTTTAGACAATTAAAGCACGTAGATTATTATTCAGCTGATTATTCATCTCAATATCGCTAATGTTTTGATTTTTTATTAATATGGCAAACTTTCTCCAAAAATATTCTAAAAAATTTCTATAAAAAAAAAAAAAAAAAAAAAATAAATATTAATAACGGTGTCGTATATTGACATTTAAACTCTTTTATAACTGCATAAAGCCAAAAAAAAATATTTTTGTTTAGCCTCAACACCCTTTACGTGAAAGAGAAGGGTAGAAAAACTTCAGTTATATCTTAACAGCGCTAACGTAAACAAGGGGAAAAGCCATGTTGGACATTTTTCCCAACTTCACCAATGTTTGCATAACTTAGAGCCACTTTTTGGGTTTGAGATTAAAGTTAATTAAATTCTATAATTAGCTAATCTGAAAATTAAGTTAATCTAGTATCAATTCAATTAATATTTTTGGGTGGTGGCTTAAACCATGTAGCGCTACCATACTGAGCACAAATAAATGGCAACATTTTTTTGCAAATGGCAACTTTTTATCAAAGCAATATGGATGTTTTCAAAGAAGAAGAAGAAAATGCGCGAATTAAATATTGTTTACAAGGTAAAAATTTTTTGTGTTTAAAGAGAAAATATATTAAAGAAAAAATATATAATGGAAAAATTATAAAGAAGTGCTAAGCAATATATCATGTTTTAAAATATATTTTTTGTTTATATTTTTGCAAAAGTTTTTTATGTTAAACATGTGTTTGTTAACAGTTTAAGTTTAGGTTTAAACCACCACCGTTGGCCGCTTAAACTAGCAAAAAAAGTTAAAAAAATTCAACTCAAAAAGTATGTACGGAGATTAAAGTTAATTTAATCGCTAATCTCTAACCCAAAAAGTGGCTCTTAATGTTTAATTTTGGATTAAAAAAAAGAGGGTTGCCAAAATGTTTAACATACTTTTGTCGAACACTTATTCAAATAATTTTTAATTGTTGCTATTAAAAAAAATTTTCTCAAATTTCTAATAAATTTTAAAGGATTTAAGACCTCGTGGTTCTTGCGGTTTTTAATTCAATAAAAATTTGCATTTTTAATTTTGTTCATATTTGCTCCACTCTCTTTATTTGTATAAATTTTAGAACGAGTCATTAAATAAAACTAAATGCATCACCTTTAGTACTTTCTTCCAGTCCTAAAAAAATAATACTAAATTACAGTTAACCACCGTTAGTAGCAGAAAAAACAGCAGCAACCACAAAAAACAAACCAAGCAACAAATTCACCTAAAAGAATGTTAATTCACGATAGTAAAATAAAACAAAGAGCACACCCAAGTGCAATCAGTTAAATACACAGACACTAATTAGCATACATACGCACTAGAGTAAAATGAAAATAATAAGCGTTTGTGTTTATGCAATTCCTTTTTAAAACGCAAACTTCATAGTTAAAACATAAGTTGAAATACCTCAACTATTAAGAAAAAAAGTTAAATAGAGAACAATAAATATACTATCAGTGTTATTAATTAATTGCATGTTACACTACTAAGGGCTTAAATAAATCACAGTTGAATACAAAAGAGGAAATTGTAAAAGTTTTGTTTTGTGTTTTGTAAATGCAACGTTTCAAAGTAATTGAACCTTTATATTTTATTTCATACTAGATTAACGGGTTTCTCTTCACTATGCCTTAGATATGTATGTATTACGTTTATTATCTATTATATTTTAAAATGATATTTAAATGCGTTAATTTATCTTATATTTGCTATTTGTGTTGAAATTAATACTTATCCTTTAACTGTGGAGGTGGTGGTAAATTTTACACTCTCTTTTAATTTTTCTAGCATACTCTCTTCCGTTGCGCTCAATCAATTTAATTTTCTTAGTATCTTCTTATATCGTGATCCTTGTTATTCACTTGTGTTTTGGCTTAGCACATGCTGGTGTAAAAATGACCACTCTTCATCACTTACGTAATTTTTTCTTTGAAAATATTTTACCACCCCACATCAAAATAAGCGTAATATTTTCATGGAATTATTTTTACTACTCGTCCGTTTTCTTGTTCTTTTGGACAGGTGATGGGTATTATTAACCATTCTATTTGTACCAAATTTGGAAAATTTTACAATTATCATTATTTAGATATACAGAATTGTATTTTGTGCCATGCCCACTTATCTAATCCCGCCCACTTTTTGACTGATGTTGCATATTGGTAGCAAAGCTATTTACCGCTGGGGCAATTTTAAAGCTTTCTCTTGCCGTTCTTTAGATATAAGCTTATGTGCTTTATGCCACTCCCACTTCTCCAATCCCGGCCAGTTTTGTAGAGAGGTTGAGTATTGATAACGCAGCTATGTGTACCAAATTTGAACAAATCTCTTACCGTTCATTAGATATTAAAACTGTATTTTGTGCCACGTCCAATTCTCTACTGCCACCCACATTTGGTGGGATGTGTATTGCTCACCAAGATGCTTGTACCTTATTTCGAAACTTTGACTCTTGGCATTCTTCAGATACACAAATATCTATAAGGTCTCTGTTTGGGAGGAGCCACGCCCATTTCTCCAGTCCCGCCCAGATGTTGTGTATTGATTACCAAAATATATCGACCAAAGTTGGAAACTTTAGTTCTTGCCGATTTGTCAGCAATGTAGTAGGCCAATGTGTATGGGATGCAGATTTTGATGAGTGAGAAACCTCCAAAATTGTTGACCTGTAATTTCTACACATAATTATTTTTTTTCATGATCTCTTTTATATCTTTAAATGTATATGTTTGGCTGTGCAAAAATGCCCTTTAAGTTTTTGTTTTTTTTTTATATTCATATTTTTTTGATAAGTTTTTGATGTATCGTTTTTTTTATATTAAAAAAAGGTGTGTGAAGCAAAGTACCTGTTTTGTTTAAACAAATAAAAATAATTTTTGGTTTCTTTTTTTTTTTTTTTTGTAATTAAAAATGTAGTAGTTTATTTTTCAAAAACAAAAAATTATCAAAAAATATTTTTTACTAATTTTTTTTAGTAAAATTTAGAGGGGTTAAATTTACCACCACGTCCTAAGGTATGCCCAAAAATTTCACCTCCACAGTTAAAGGTTCTAAACTTATCTGTATGAAAATCATTTTCTTTTATTTCTTTCTGTAGATTTTCCCACCACAAAATAAAGAAAAACCCTGAAAAAATACTACAAGAAGCAATAGAAACTGTTTCCAATATTATCATTATTTGGTTGTTAGAAAAATAATTATTTTTCAGTCAACAATACTTAATTTAATAATTGCGATAAACATTGAAATGCTTACAGTAACTATAATATTATAATATTGCTTACAGTAACAATAATATTATAATATTGCTGATATTAATTAATATAATAATAATTTGTGTACGACAACAATATATTTTTACAATAAACATTTAAATGTTTTCTTGTGTAAATGAAAGTCTATTATTACTCACACATACCTAAACACTTGTTTTCACACTTGCAGAGATACACATACACTCGACCTTTATTCATGAACTCATATAAAATTTACATTGTAAATAGTTAAAGTGTGTTTATTGTCAATACTTTAACCAGTTTTTTAATTTCTTTTCGTTATGGTTTCGCTGGATTGTTTTTTTTTCTCTATTGAATTGTTTCGGCTTTTAGCACGAAATTAT
The DNA here is from genome assembly GCA_963931875.1 of Pollenia griseotomentosa. Lineage (NCBI taxonomy): Eukaryota > Metazoa > Arthropoda > Insecta > Diptera > Polleniidae > Pollenia > Pollenia griseotomentosa. Next base: position 248,982,572 of record OZ007560.1, read on the forward strand.
TTTTGTACTTGTCTTTAAGGTAAAAAAAAGAAAGAACAAAATAAACATAAAAAAGAAAAATAAAAAAGATACAAACAAAAAAAAAAACAAAAACAACCATTTAAATTTTATTTAAATTCATAATAAAAACAAAATTAAACAAAAATTAAAAAAAGAGAAAAAAGTCTAGAATAAAAAAAATATTTTGAATAAAATATTAAAAAAAAATTCTTTGACTTTATTATTTATTTTTGGCTTAAAGGTAAGTAAATAAATAAATTAAAGTGTGTGTGTGTAATTGTCTACTTTAATGTCTCTTGAGTAACAGGGAAGAGTTGTTTTAAGTCGTTTGTTAAACTCTGGTTAAAGTTAACCAATAAAAGAAGCCTAAATGCAAAAGATTATGAAATATTTAGTATTATGTTAGAAAAGTTTAGTACAGTAGAATCTCACAAATTAGAACCGTCACAATTTCGAACCGTCCAAAAATTTGAACCTGCCATTTCAATGTATTGGACGCTCTGAAATTAGACCCTCAGGTTCTAATTTCTTGAAGTTTTTTTTTTTTTGTTTTTCTTTCTACTAGAAAATTTTTTTTTTTTGTTTTGAACTTAATAGGCGAAAAAAAAACAAATTAAACGCTCTACAATGCCCGCTATTCCTCATATAAAAATCCTTGAAGGCATCAATAATGTTATAAAATGGTGCAAAACCAGTGATATATATTCCAGTAAACACATGTCTAACCTTTTGGACGTCCGTAACGATATCTTTGTATCCAATTTTAATAAATCAAAAAAAAAAAAAACAAGTATTACTTATTTTATATTAAAGACCAATAAGTACCTAATAATTAAAAAAACTTTTTAAAAGTTTTTCTATGAATTTAATCTTTTTAATTAATTAAATTTTTTTAAATAAAAACTGTTTTGAGTTAAAATAACGCTTTCACAACTATTCATTATCTATCACTATTTCATTATAATTTTATCATTTTCTGTAAAAAAAAAATTTCCAAAAATTCGAACTTTACAGAAATTCGAACTACCCGGTGCACAAAGTGGTTCTAATTTGTGAGATTCTACTGTACCAAAAAAGGTTTTTTTTTTTTTTTTTTTTTTGAACTTACACCGAATTTTAACACAAAATACCACTTTTTACACCAAAAATTTAATATTTACATAAAAAAATTTCACACAAAAATTCAACTTTTTCATTAAAAAAAAACTCACTTTTTCACAAAAACTGACTTTTGACACAGAAATCCATTTTATTACACAAAAATTTAATTTTCACATTAAACATCACTTTTTCAAACAAAAAATGTACTTTTTAGATAACTCAACTTTTACACAAAAAGTCACGCTTCAATAAGCTGATGAACCAGTGCTTTCAGTCGATTTTTTGAAAAATACCTACACAAGCGATTTTTCCTTTCACCTAAAAAAAATGTTTACTACAAAATCTCATGCGTTTTTGTCATTAAATTCTTAAGTGCCCCGGTAGGCTAGCTGATAGTGAGCTAGTCTATCAGCGCCGGGGTTGTGGGTTCGATTCCCGCCAGAGACTCTGGTTTCCTTCCTGCAGACAAGCGATGAGCTTCGCTGGGTTTAGATTAGGGAAATAAAAAAAAAAAAAAAAAAAAAAAAAAAAAACAAAAGTTATAAAAAATTAATTTTATTTAAATATGAAAATTAAAGATTACGAATTAATTCACTTAATTACAGGCCCTAAGATTTGAAAGAAATTGCCTTAATGGAGACACTGAAAATGTTCAATATTGAAAAAACGTAAGAACTTATTTTTTCCAAATTTTAAAGCCTATAACTCAGTGAATTTTAACCCGATCAACACACAATAAATATGGGCTGAAAGAGGAAAGACATTCAATAGTCTCTATAATGTACAATTCTGATAAACTATTCTTGAGATTTATCGAAATAACTAAAACGACTGCAGGAAATCATGATTTTCGCGAATATCTCGAAAACGCTTCTTGAGAGATATAAATGAGTACCATATTCTTGTTCAGCCACCCCGATCTACCTTAGAAAACATCTTATTATTAAGGTTAAAAACGTCGATTTCGTATTAAAGTGGTCCGGACGAAACGCCGATACGTTTCGTGGAGTGTTGACTGCATAAAGGGGTAATTTGCCAAGGATCCAAACAGCTTGCTGATATTCCCCGAGAGAACGCCGATTGCATTTCTGGGCTTATGGAGTGTATAGGGTGGCTTCGGGGTTTAATGCTTTAATATAAACCAAGTATCCAAACAACTCGGTGATATTTTAAAGGCTGGAAAGAGAACTAGAAAAAAGTATAAATATTTAAACGAAAGAAAAGCACTTCTAACCACATAAAAACATTTTCCTGTTTTTTCCAAAAACATTATTAATTTCCATTTATTTATTTAATTAACAATTTAATTAATTAATTTATAGAACTAATTCACAAGAAAAAATTTTGCTTCTATAAGGCAGTTAAAAATACAGCCGTCGGTTATGGCTTTCAAACAACGATTCGACTTAATTTCAAGTTACAACAATAATAAATTAACAAAAAAAAATGAAAATTTAAGAAAATCAAGTTGTCAACTCCCTTCACATGCAATTGACACCAGAGATTGGAAATCTGCTGCCTTCTGTTCGACGTGAACAAAGGTTTTCTCAAAAAGCTAAAAATATGTGAACCAGTGTTTATTTATTATGTGAAAAAAATACCTGCATTTTGGCGTACATAAAAAAATCAGTACGATTTTCCCTACGCTCTAATTCTAGTGTCAAAAAAACCTACATGAAAAGATTTTTCCCCACTTTTGGCAAAACTATGATCAACTTAATCTTTACTATCAGGTCTGTAAAAACTATTTTGAAGTACATCTGTATAATTTTAAATGTCATATTTACTTTTTTATATACATATATTTTTTATATACTGACTTTAATGTAAAACAAAAATAAATTTGTTTTCCTTGAAATTCCTTTTATTTTTCAAAATAATTTTTCTTAAGCACTTTGACACAAACGTTGTGAAATTCTCTAGAGTGTCAGAAAATATCAAATTCAATAAAACTGCAGAATAAAGAATACCAACAATAATCATAAAATGATAAAAAATATAAATTCCAAAACTACCATAAATACCAAATAATATTTCGATATGTTTTTTTAGGTTTATTTATGCATGCGTTGCATAAATATTTGATATGGAATTGATGTCTTTATTAAAGACAAAATTTTGTGAAATAATAAACAAAATGTATTTGACTTAACAGAACAGAGGAGACGTAAAATAGCAGAGACAGGAAAGTTTAAAGAAGCATTTTTTTGATTCAGATTCTTGTTTTAATTTTTGGGGGAAAAAATTCTTTAGATTTTGCCCTGCCCTTTTTGTCCTACACTGTTTTAACTTTATTGGCTTATTAAACATTTTAAATACTTTTCATGTATGTGTTAGTATTGATGTTATGTAAACAAAATGTTACAGGTTATACGATTACACACTTTTGAGAGATTTAGTTAAATTGTATTTTAAAATATTAAATTAAATTGTTTCTACTTCATTTCACATGTGCACAAGCACTCTTATGTCTACAATAAACAAATTGGTGTTTTGGTTTTCAATATTAAATACAAACTGCCCTGTTTACAAAAATATTTTAAATGTAATAAAAGCTTATAAAATAAAATTTTTTTGAAAATTTAAATTTATAAACAATTGTTAAATTTAATAATCGCTTATGAATATGGAATGGAATGGAATTTAAAAGTTTGGGAAAAATATTTAATATAAAAAATTCAGAAATAAAAAGTGTATTGTTAATATTTAAAAGGTTTTTTTTTTAAAAATTTGTTAAACAAATTATTGGGTTTTTAATAACTTAAGGCAATAAGGTAAGTTTAATTTTATATATTAACTAAATAGTTAACAAAATTTCAAATAGATTTGACCAAACAATACTTTATGAATATTAGATGAACGTGTAATTGAATTAAATTCGTTAAAAAAAAGAAATTTTTTTAAATTTCGTCCCAGTACTTGCTCCTAAATAATTCTTTATATTAAATTTTATTTTTTTTAATATTAATAATTCACAATACTCAAAGCATTTATTAGCAAAGTACAATATACCAAAAAAAAATTCATATGATAGTAATTTCCTTCTTATCAGGAACTAAAACATTTGTGGCAAAACTTATTTGTTACACATTTTTGATGAACGAACTCTGTCTACTGTGTCGCATGAGTGTTATATTATAAAATATTAATATTCATATTATACCCTTATGGGCCGGGCCGCACGTTTTTTGAAACACTATTAAATTGTGCTTGACTAAGACACATTTTGAATGTAAAACTTATTTCTTTGGGTTATTTGTACCCTGAAAATAATATTGGACCACCTGATCCATTTTGATTAAATGGACTACTCCATGGACTGGTCCGATGTAATGCAAGCATGGACCATGTCATTGTTAAAAAGTGTTTGTAGTGAGACGACATGTCTTCGTTTTTTAACGACATGTTTTCGTTTTTAAACGAAGTTAAAACTAATACTCTTGTGTATACAATGGAGTAGTTTAAAGACTACTCCTTTGTACTCCAAAGCTGGGTTATATGCTCCTGCCCTAGGACATCGTAATGTTAAATAGAGCATTTTTTTCCATACGTTTGGGTTACTTTTGGACTAGTCCTAGTTCCTTGTGGGCTACACTTTACACGCGTGCTTGGATTAGTCCTATTATTTGCAGGGTAACTAACAATTATCTTTTACCTTCTCATTGTTTTCTTGTCAGTTTAACTTCATTATTAAAATTAAATATTAATCATACTCATGACTAAACTGTTCAATAGTTATTTACTATATATGCTAGGAACACAACTGGGACGAACGACGAATTTTTGGCCGCGAATATTCGTCGCCAAAAATAAAACGTATTTGTGTATATGAAAATACACACAATCATGGCGTCGGCCGAAATTCGTCATACGCGGCGACTTTGCAGTAGATTTATTTCTATTTCATACGCCGGCGAACGACGAACAAATCAGTACCAGGTGACCATGTTTGAGTTTAGTTTTCAAGTATTTTAGTATATAAAGTAACTTTTTTACTTTAATAATTGTTTTTTATTATTTTGTCGTATTTAAAATAAATATACAAAGAAGATTACTATAAGAATAGTTTTTAATTGTGTTATTTTTAATGTTTGTGTTTTCTAAGTAAATTTTTTTTATATGGTCACACTATTTCTCTCTCTTTGCACAAACAGCAAAGAACTTTTTCAATTAGTAAAGCAGTGAGTTATTTGTCGTTATTGTGTTTCATACGACGAATTAACTCAGCGAATTTTTACTAAAGAATCCGTCGAAATTCGTCGTTCGTCCCAGTTGTGTTCCTAGCAATAGTTGTAAAAATGATTGTAAAAATGATTTCGTCTCTACCAATATGCTTAAAAAAAAAAGGTATTTACATTTATTATTAAATTTGTGGGAAAAGGGGGGTGAGAAGGGGTGGGAGGGATGTAAGTTAAACTAAAATGCTGCTCGTAATGACCAGGAAAAAAACATTTGTTTGCTTAACAAATGTCTGTCTACGTGATAAAATGGACTGTGTGTGTGTGTGTGTTATTGGAAATATTGAGAACATGGCATTGATTAAAATTTTTATAGGAGACTTACTGATGTATGACAGATTTAATTTCATAAGGTTTTTTTGTATAAATAGATTAAAATCAAATTGAAAATTTCCAATAGGTGAAACTGGTTTTCCTTTGCAAATTGATTCGCAAGTCAGCCGAACATTATTAAGCGTGACGTACGCACACCCACAAACGATACCTATTTTTTTAGTGTTTGTGTATTGGTACACAATCCTTAAAGCCATTTATAACTATTTTCACGAAAGTAACAATCATTTTGTAGAGCTATGTTTTTCGTTCTTAAACAGTAAAATTGTAGTGGTTCTGTAGACACAAATTATACTTAAATGTTTTGTAGCGTTTTTTTACATTATTGAAAGAATTAGAAAATAAAATGTTTTAGCGACGCTTCTTACTTGTATTGTTGTTGCTTGGCAATTTGCACGACCACAGCTCGAGTAGCCTGTGTGTATTTGTATTGTGTACATGTTTTGTTGTTGTAGATAACTTTTGTATTTGTTTTTTTTTTTTTCGTTAAGAAAACATACATATGGGGGATTTCATGTCAAGTGACCCAATTTTGAAATCGATGTCTTCCGATTTGGATGAAATTTGCACCAAGGTTAGTCCTATTGGATAGTAGTTTAGACACAAATTTTTAACAAGATCGGTCTAAAAGTTTCTGAGTTAGTGGGGGTCAAAATTTGACATTTTGGCCATACAGGTGTTCTTTCTTATCCATGTTACTTATTACCTATTGGTGTTAGCAAAATTTGTCCCAAGTAGCTTCGATAGCTATTTGATCCATCTTTTGAAAAAAATTTTTTTTGTTTTTTTAAAAAATTTTTTTTATTTTTTTTTTTTAAATTTAAAACTTTTTTTTATTTTTTTTTTTTAGCGGGAATGTTTTTTTTTTTTTTTTTTTTGTTCAAAAGAAAGCTTATGTCTTTTCCTTTAAGGTAGTTTTGGTCCCTTTTTGGGATGCGAGCGGCTTATGTATAAAAAAAAAATAATTTCTAACTCTAGACAAGGGTTTTTCAATTTTTAGCATATGCAGTGTTCTTTCTCATCCATTTAACTTATTACCTATTAGTGTTAGCAGAATTTGTCCCAAGTAGCTTCGATAGCTATTTGATCAATATTCTGAAAATTTTTTTTTTTTTGTTTTTTTAAAACTTTTTTTTTTTAATTTTAAATTTTTTTTTTAAATGTAAAATTTTTTTTTTTATATTTTTTTTTATCCGGAATGTTTTTTTTTTTTTTTTTTTTTGTTCAAAAGAAAGCTTATGTCTTTTCGTTTAAGGTAGTTTTGGCCGCTTTTTGGGATGCGAGTGGCTTATGTATAAAAAAAATTATTTCTAACTCTAGACGAGGGTTTTTAAATTTTTAGCATATGCACTATTTTGAATTTTTTCCTATTTGTGTTTAAGTGTTTCTAAAGCCTTAAAACTAAAACGTTTGCAAAGAAACTAGACAAATTAACCTTTCCGACGGTATGTTACAAACCCAATTACTATTTTATACCTTCGATACTATAATGCCCACAATATGTTAATCCCAGGAATAAAATCACTTTTTTCTGTAGAAATGTTGACAAATAATTCTTTTTTTAATTTTTCCTACATAAATTTTATTAAATTATTTATCTTTATCTTTTTATTATTATTATTAGAAATTATTGTTATTATAATTATATATTAATTTAATTATTATTACAAATTAATAAAAAGAATTTAATTTGTCAACATTTCTACAGAAAAAAAGTGATTTTATTCCTGGGATTAACATATTGTGGGCATTATAGTATCGAAGGTATAAAATAGTAATTGGGTTTGTAACATACCGTCGGAAAGGTTAATTTGTCTAGTTTCTTTGCAAACGTTTTATTTTTAAGGCTTTAGAAACACTTAAACACAAATAGGAAAAAATTCAAAATAGTGCATATGCTAAAAATTTAAAAACCCTCGTCTAGAGTTAGAAATAATTTTTTTTATACATAAGCCACTCGCATCCCAAAAAGCGGCCAAAACTACCTTAAAGGAAAAGACATTAGATTTCTTTTGAACAAAAAAAAAAAAAAAAAAAAAAACATTCCGGATAAAAAAAAATATAAAAAAAAAATTTTACATATAAAAAAAAAATTTTAAATTTAAAAAAAAAAGTTTTAAAAAAACAAAAAAAAAAATTTTCAGAATATTGATCAAATAGCTATCGAAGCTACTTGGGACAAATTCTGCTAACACTAATAGGTAATAAGTTAAATGGATGAGAAAGAACACTGCATATGCTAAAAATTTAAAAACCCTTGTCTAGAGTTAGAAATTATTTTTTTTTATACATAAGCCGCTCGCATCCCAAAAAGGGACCAAAACTACCTTAAAGGAAAAGACATAAGCTTTCTTTTGAACAAAAAAAAAAAAAAAAAAAAAACATTCCCGCTAAAAAAAAAAATAAAAAAAAGTTTTAAATTTAAAAAAAAAAAATAAAAAAAATTTTTTAAAAAAACAAAAAAAATTTTTTTCAAAAGATGGATCAAATAGCTATCGAAGCTACTTGGGACAAATTCTGCTAACACTAATAGGTAATAAGTTAAATGGATGAGAAAGAACACTGCATATGCTAAAAATTGAAAAACCCTTGTCTAGAGTTAGAAATTATTTTTTTTTTATACATAAGCCGCTCGCATCCCAAAAAGGGACCAAAACTACCTTAAAGGAAAAGACATAAGCTTTCTTTTGAACAAAAAAAAAAAAAAAAAAACATTCCCGCTAAAAAAAAAAATAAAAAAAAGTTTTAAATTTAAAAAATAAAAAAAATTTTTTAAAAAAACAAAAAAAATTTTTTTCAAAAGATGGATCAAATAGCTATCGAAGCTACTTGGGACAAATTTTGCTAACACCAATAGGTAATAAGTAACATGGATAAGAAAGAACACCTGTATGGCCAAAATGTCAAATTTTGACCCCCACTAACTCAGAAACTTTTAGACCGATCTTGTTGAAAATTTGTGTCTAAACTACTATCTAATAGGACTAACCTTGGTGCAAATTTCATCCAAATCGGAAGACATCGATTTCAAAATTGGGTCACTTGACATGAAATCCCCCATATGTATTTTGTTTTTGTAAAGAAATGTTTGTTTACTTTACCAGCCAAAAAGGCGCTGAGCACAACTGAAATGAACGAACGTTAATGTTATGAGTCGAACAAAGCGAATAAAGTGGTTTTTACACAAACAGAAAGCAGTGAAATGTTCTCATCTTTATGCAGAGTTAGATAAGTACAGGTTTTTTTATTTGTGTACGAAACGTCTTTTTGAAGGTATTTACTACACAAATACTATTAGCGTTTGTGTGTGTTTCATATCTCTACCAAATAGAACACTCAAGTACAGTATAAAATGTTTATTTGTTAACACTGCTGCAAACCATATTGGAAAACACAATTTACACTGACATTCCAAAGAGTTCAAAAACAATTTAATATTACGAAACAGTTATTTAATGGGTGGTCCAACCAAAACGTACGATGTTAATTGCAATTAAAACGAAAAGTTTGTAGATAATTATCTTTGTATATGATGGAAGGATCTATTAAAATTATGTGTAAAACAAAATATCGGTCAAATGCTCGCCATGGCTTCGGTGGCATACCTCTATCCGAAGATCTACATATATATTCAATGACTCTGAGACAAAGATTGGGTGTAATGTCGTTAATGTGCCGAATTATCTCATCCTACAGACCCGGTTTGCTGAAATTGTCCACACTAGATTGTGGACATATTTGGTCGATTATGCTGACCAAAAAATCATGAAGTGCACGAAATGCTTTATGAAGTGAAGGCCAATTTTCATTAAAGACTTTAACAATCTTAGTTTTGTTTTGTTTGTTTTTGTTTGATTTTTTTTTTTTTTTTTTTTTTTTTTTGTGGAAGAAATATTCTTAGTATATATGTGATGATATTTATATCAAAGTATATTTTGCCACAATTAATGGAATGTGGCCAACCATTTCAACTGAGAGTAGACAGACTGCCCTTCAACAATCTTAACGCGCTGCTTAATTGCGTACCCCTACATGATTAAATTTCATGATTAAACTTCACGTTAAGTTGTGACTCACAATTAACATCGTGCATTGTGGTTGGACCACCCTTTATTTGCGTTTGAAAAAAAATTAAATTTTAACCTTTTTCAATTTTTTGCATAAAATTTATTTCTTTTTCTGAAGGGTTTTTTAATCCTAATTTGCATCCCTAATCTAATTAAGGAAATTAACTGAATAAAGGAAATTAAATGAAAAAAACGCTATTTCTTTCCTTCTCCTTCCATACAATTCTTAGTTTTAAATATTTATTTAAAACGATTTTCTTCATTGATTTATTACACCAACAGATTGAAGTTGACTTTGTATTCAAATAAAAACATTAAAGAAATTTATATTTCTTTGCCGGCTCTAAGGCAAAAAAAAAAAAATAAATGTCATTTGTCTGATCGCCTTTGCCTTCGAAACAAAACTCGTCAAACTGTCAATCCTGTTCCATTTCTTAAATTGCTCTTTTCTCTATTCACTTACAAGTGTAGAGGGGCAGAAAGAGTCTTGTTTCACTTAAGACTTGACCAAACTTTATTTCAACATTAAAAAAACAATTTGTTCATCCTATTTTTATTTTGTTTTCCTTTGTCTCGTCACACTGTTTTCCTTTTTCATTAGATTATTGTTGTTTTTGTTACTGCTGCTGCTGTTGTCTATGCTCTTCAAAGTACGAATAAATGATAATAAAACTCAATTGAATTTAAGAAAGGGACAAAAAGCAGGGGCTCACTTTAATGTAAATATTTTAAGTAAGTGTGTCAGCGTAAGTGTGCGGTGTAAAATTTAGTGGGAGTAGAGACTGATACAAAGAAGACCAAAGTGTAGAGTAGTGTAAAGTGTCGCTTTGTAAAGAGAAAAGCAAGCAACACGTACAATTTATTGTTTTCTATATGTCAACACAGGCAAATGTATGATGTTTAACAACAACAACAACAGCAGCATACAGCACCATACGTCAATGACTAAAAGACAAAGTGCCTGACAAACTTAAGAAAATAACTGGTAAAAAAGGCTAAAACGCATAAAGGAATATAAATGCACAAAACTGTGAAAGAGAGTTAAAGAGGGAAATAATGGAAAAAAATTATGAGCAATAAGAAAATTAATAAAATAAATCTATTTAACGGCAATTATTTTTCTGTTTATTTTGTTGCTGTGGCTTTAACAAGAAAATCTGTTTTTACGCTTTTAACTTTTTTGGTATTATTAAGAGTTGAATTTTTTTTTTTTTTTTTTTTTTTTTTTTTTATTTTTAACTGATCTGACATATTAAATCATTTGACCAAAAAATATTGTACATTAAACAGATTAAAGAATATTTGACATATCTATGTACTTTTGAAATAATAAAACTTATTTTGTCAACAAGTTTTAAGATAACAAATCATGTTTAAAGATTTATAACTATGAGGACAGATTTATTATGAGATTTTTTTATTTGATATTAAGGACAACTAAATTGAAAAATGACAAGAAAAAAATACAAAATATTCTTAAAAAAAAAATATTTTAAAACTTTTCAGCTTATTTATCTTAAAAATTCACAACCTTTAAAAAGGAAATCCTATTAATTTTTTTAAGGTTCGTATAGAATAATATATTGAAAATATTTTTAAAACTGAGTGTTTTTCATAGAAATTTTCAATACGAACGTAAACATTCGAAATTGGTGAACATGCAGTTAATTTAGAAAATGTCTCCAATTTTAACAATAGTCAGTCATCATAAATTTTATAAAACAAACGACAAGAGTCCTAAAAAGCATTTGCTAGATTAAAAATCGCCAAATATAAAAAATGTAAAAAGCCAAACAAAACAGCAGACATTTCAAATAAACAAAATGCATCAACAACATAAAAAACAAAAATTGTTAATGATTTTTATTTTTTTTTTTTAATTTTTAAACATTTAAAAAATTTCACTTAAAATCAAGCCAGCACTACATTATCAAAAAAAAGAAAAATTTTCAAAGGAATAGAAAATCTAAAGAAAAATTTTCTGATTTTGCAAGACGAAATATGTTTTTTGTACAAATAAACAAACGTAGAACATTTTTGCAAAATATTATAAATTTGGGGAAAATATTTTATTTCCAATTATAAATTGCAAATCTATATGGTGACTGGGTTGCTCAGTGAAAACCTAAAATGACAAAAAAAAAAATAGACAAAGAAAATAGTAAAGGAAAATAACCGAGACAGGCCATAATTTTGCCTCAAAAATCCATAGTTATTAAAGAGTCGTTAATCATATTTGGAATATTTATTCAAAATTCCATAACTTTTTTTTATTTATTCAAAAAGTTTTGGTTGCTCTTTATGAGTATGGAATTGCTTGTTTACCCTGCACGGGTGCTCTTCGTCGAATCGACGAAGCTCATTTACATTTTATCATTTAACTTTTTTATGTGTTTTCCAATTACGCTCTTTTTTTCAACAGCGTTATCTGATGACGAAAGCTTTAAAAAAATAGTTAATTTGAAAACACAAAAAAGTGCTAAAATTCGTATTAAATTTTGAGATAGATGAAAACTTTTATTTTTTATGTTTTATTTTAGTCTATTTTTTTTTTTTTGTAACCTTTCAGGAGGAGTAACCTTTCAGGGTTAATAAAATAAACCAGAAAATTTCAGAATATGTAGCTTTTTTCCACAAAAAGGCACTTTTTTCACAAGATTAAGTAAATTTTTAGTTAGTTGGACAAGTGAAGGACTGGACTTTGAGGCTGATGAAGCAAAATATCACAACTCCCATTTTCTAAATAGATTTTTGATGGAATATTACGCTCGTATATTCCAGGTGTTTTAGGCCAATAAGCTCTTTAAACATGCACGCAAAGAAATAACATGGTTGTGGTAAACATATTCTTAGAGCAATATATTATGATAAGAATAATGATATTTGTTGATTAAAAACTGAATGCTGTTTTTAAGGTTAAAAAAAAAAATTGTTTATTTAAAAATTCGTAAAAACTTAAATTTCAGCAAAAATCACAGTTTTGATTAGGGAGATCGAACGAATAGTATTCGACCGGTTTTAACCGGTTATTTCAGTTTTGCCCAAGACGGATATTTTAAAATGTCCATTTTCCGAATATCGAATAAACCGGTTATTTTGGTAAATTTTTGTAATGTGTAATTTATAAACGTTTTTCTTTTGTTATAAATGCCCATTTTTCACAATGTTCTATGAAAACCTACTAAAATTCAAAAATGTTAAATTTTCAGAACTATATAACTCTGATCTAATTTCTAGCGACCATTAGAACAATTATCTATATTATAAAAATGTATAAAAAGTCGGAAGAGATAGGTCGATTGATGTAAATATAAACCACACTTCATTCTATTCATTATTCAAAATGTCAGCAATATAAATTAAATGTGTCGAAATGTGTGAAAATTTTGTAAATGTTTGTGAATAACAATTTTAAAGGATGTTGTGCTGGAGAGCAACAGAGCCTTGTTAGCAATATTGATAGCGCAGATTAAAAAAAAAGCAATGATATTGTACATCGCTTAATACTGAATGCAGTTACAACTTAAATGGGACAAAAACTTAAATAAGCAAATAGGCAGACGGACAGACAGACAGACAAACAATCAATTACAAATAAGTAGTTGAATTACAAAACGCAAAATAAACAATGACGGCAAAAATTAATTGAATACGACAAATGTTGATTAGATTATTTAGAAAATACGCATTTCAATCAAACTCATCTCCTCTTAGCTGTTGTAATTTATTGTAACATTATTGCCGTTCGCTCATTTATGTCACAAATAAAATGACAGCTGCTGTAAAAGACATCGACATTAAATGGAGTATAAAAACCAAAATCTATAAATGTAATTCTATGCGGTAAATGCGTGTAATTATTTAATTTTATTTGATATTTTGTATATAAAACGTAATTCATTTATATATTTGTATCCCACCAAAATGAAATGTGTGATTTGTAACATTTCTTTAATTAGGGTTGTACAAATTATAAACTAAAAAGAGGAAGCACTGCCATCGAAGCGGCACACATAGGGGCAAAAGTATATCAAGCCGAGCGATAAATCAACCGCTATCTTTTGGAAAGAACTGTTACCACCATTGGAAATTTCTGTAGATATAAAAGATGCCACAACGTTCCGAAGAAAATTAATAAGAAACACAAAACTACAGAAAAGAAACAAATTTTTTAATTTGTCAGTGTCCATTAAAGCGGGTCGGTATCCATACAAATAAAAACTTGTGCCAGTCACCCCTAGAATGAATGAAAATTCTAAAACAGGAAAAATCTCTTTTGGCTACCACCCAAAATACAGCGCTTTTTGTTTTTATATATAGTGCTGCTTTTGAAAGTTCGATCTCATCATATAAAGGAAAAAACGGGCTCAATTTTAAGGCGTGTCATAAAAATGAATACATTTAAAGCTTTACATACATAAGTTTTAGAAGGACTCCATTGGCACGTGCAAAAAATTGGTCATAAGTGGCGCCCAGAATTTGATGTCAGATAAAAACGTCACCAAGGCAAATATGAATCCATAGTAAGTAAGGGCACCAACTTACCACGATTTGATCAACAAAAAGCAAACGGCCCTACCCACAAAAGTTAATATGATAGACGCTAAAAGGCCTAACTAACAGTTTGCATAATATGCAACATTATCAATTGTCAAAACAACTAGTATGTTTAACAAGAAAAATAAATTATAAACAGTTTAAGGCAATTTATCATTTTAAATAGTTTGTCCTTCTCCTGTAAAATTTTTAAATTGTTAGTTACGGTCTTTAGCCTTTAAGGTAACGATAAATATTAATTACGTTTATTATAATTTAAATAAAATTTATGACTTTCTTGCATGTTATATTTAATTTAATGACTAATAATTTTCTATTCTTCTTGTTAAAATTTTGTTTTTTCGGCATTAGCGTTAAAGGCAATTTTTCATATAAAATTATTTTAGATATTTGTAATTTCAAAATTCATCTATGGTTGGGAAATGATAATGCATTTCAATATTTATGATGAGTCAGGGCTGCCAGATTTGTCGTTATTTTGCCGATTTGCTGATTTTTTTCGTAAAAGTGAAAATGTTTTTCAGTCTCCAAAGTCTGAATAAAACATTAAATTTTCTGACACGTTCGTTTTTTAATCTCAGAATATTTAACAGCCGTACCTTAACAAAAGCGGAAGGCGCTAAGCTTTTACGCTGCTATGCCATACCAACGCAAGAGCGTCAACGTTGTGCCACGAAGAGTAGTGATGGCTTTCTTCTTTAATAAAACCCCCAAATTATAAATAAAAATAGAGATAAAAACGCTAGTTGACCCAAAAATTAACAATAGCGGCAAACTTCACTATTAACCGATCTGTCAAAATCGGGTTAGAAAACGCGTGCCGCTGTTGTTTAAGTACGACTGTAATATGCAAGTCTTAAGAAAATCTTTAAATGATTATTTTCAGAGTACAAAAACAACAATGTTACACTTTGTTTATCTTTCGACAAACCTTCATCGAATAAGGCCCGTTTTCAAGACTTACCTTTAAAGTTCGATATAGTTAACGCTACATTTTGCACTAGTGAGGAATAAAGTTACCTTCAACTATTTTTCGTTTTCACAACTTTTTAAATGTTTAAAAAAGTGGCAATACTAAAGAAAATACCGATTATTTTTGCCAAAATAAAAATACGAACTGGCAACTACGTACTTTTTTACATTTACAAAATATACGTATAATTGGAGTTGCCATATATAAAAAATATGTGAATATAATATGGCAATCTCAAATCTAAACCTTACGACAAAAGTTAAAGGTAGAACGTTAAGTCGTGAAAACGGGCCTAAATCTTTTACGACTCAATGTAAAAATCTTATATTCAACAATTATACGGCGAACATTTCACGATTTTTAAGATTACATCTACATGAGTCTCATACGATTTTCGACATGAAAGACTCGTATGATAATCTTGAACGATTCCCACAACGATTAAAGAAGCGTCTTTCGCTTCTACGATTAAAAAATTCGGTCATCGACGATTAAAGACGCTCTTCATGAGACTCCCAGTTTCTCTTAGGCGAGTGAAAATGCAAGCTGGGTATGAAGTAATTGTCAAGGTTAAATGTGCTAAATTCACATTTCATACTATTGATTAACTGAAATTTATTGTTGAAGGGACAAGCTATTCCTATGCGCATTTCACTGGTTGCTTAGGCCAGATCGTAAGGAAACTTCATCCAAAGATTTTAGAACAACTGAAGATATTATACAAACAAAGTAATAATGTTTTTGTTTGAATGTATTTTTTTATAAAAATCGAACGAAAATTTAAAAAAAAAAACTCAATTTTAAGTTGTCTGATTTTTTTTACGTTTTTTCGAAACGTCAAAGACGATTTTTTTATTTTTTCTCAGGAAATTGACGATTTCCTCACAAATTTAACTGGCAGCCCTGATGTGAGTAGTGTATTTTATTGTTTAAACTCATTATTATAATACCATGCACAATGTGCCCGAAACTGTATTGGTATTCATAAATTCATTAAAATATTTTCATATGTCCATCTATTTAAACATCTTTTTTGATCAAAATGTTTGGACGTTTCAGTGCATAAAATTCTTTATACGTACATTGTATAGATGGTATATGAAACAAGTGTAATTTATAATTTTTGATATCAAATATAACAAATACATACACATATCGATTACTTATTTAAAGTTAAAATAAAAAAAGAGTTTGCTACAGCATTATTTGATGTAAATGTACAAAACACTGAGAGATTTTTTACGCCATTTTCAAAATTTTAATAGAACGCAAAATGTTTAAAAGACGAAGTTTGCACTTTAAAAAACGCTTTTATAAAAATTATTAGACACTTTATTTCTAAAGTAAACTTAAAAAATTTTTTTTTCTGTAAAAAAAAGAAGAAATGAATAAAAAAAAAGTCAAGTTTTAGAAAAAACTACTACTGTTTATAAAGTTTTGCTGTTTAATCTGTTTGTGTTAAGTTTTAAGCTTTAGTGAATTCTGTCGTATAGAATAAAATGTCATGACATTTTTGTAGAACATTTGATCCCCGCCCTCGCCCTTGGAAGGATGTTTTTTCGATGTGTTAGAAAAGAGCAAAAAAATACCGTTATGAAGCGAAGTTGGAGGGTTAATACGTTTCACAAAAATATTTGCCTTTCTTCAATGTCTGTAAAACATACCTTACACCCCAGACGTAAAGAATACATAGTCTTTTACACCGATTGTACGCAGAAAAAGGCCAAAAGGTTAAAACTTTAGTCCCACCTCACGTAAAATAAAATTCCGTTGTAATCTTTCAAAATGCCGCCATACGTACAGTTTTTTCTCCTCAACCATAATCTCTTGGCAGAGCCCTGTTAAACAGAGTTAAAGTTGCAATTGTGTTTGAACATATAGCAACAATTTTTCTATAAAACAAGTAGTATACATATTTAGCTTTGCCAAATCTTAAATACCCTCCACCGGGAATAAGAATATTCTTGGATTTAACTTTAAATTAGATCTTAAACTTATGATATATAAAACCTGACCTAACAGTGTTATTATTCTTTGCGGTTTGAGGTGTATTACAATTGATTCCAAAATAAATCCTTTATTATATAACTACAAAGTTTAATGATTTAATTTTTAGTCATATAAAAATTTATTTGTTCTTATTTAAATAAAGTTGCATGATTCTTTCCAGTTGTAGACGTAATGTAGTAATTTTCAGGAGGTAGATTATGGACCGACCAAATTTCACCACAATGTTCTTATTCGTTACGGTTTTAGTCGCTCTAAAGTATTTTTTTTTTTTAACAATTCCTTTTTATATAGCCTGTCGTAAATTATCGACCGATGCTCACTAAATATGGTGGTGTGATTTCTAGTCATATGGAACTACGACTGGCAAAATTTTACTACATAGCATAGTTCGATACGGATTGAGGCGTACTAAAGTTTTTTTGAAGTCGGTTTTTTTATGAGGCATTCCCTCACCAATTTATTTTAGTTTTTGGGCTCATGACTCTTTTCCTGCTGCATCGATTTTACTGCATTCCAATACCCAACTGCTTAGGATGACTAGAAACAATTTGACTCCAGAGATTTTGGAAAAAATATGGAAATAATTCACAATTTTTTTGTGCAGATTATTCATTGATTGATTCACAAAAAAGTATTAAAAAAAAATCATAATATATTTAAGCCTTATATTTGCAAGAAACTGGACCAAGGTAGTTCAAAAAAGCAAATTTTAATTTTCAAAGTCGGATGTATCCTTAACTGTAAGAAATAAATTATGCCTGTCGCTAACTTTTTGGTAGATCTCGACTAGGTCATTTTATGATAAATTTTTAAAATCCGTTAAAATTAATTTTTGTAATACACTAGATGCCAACTTTGGACACCTATGGTGCCTCTCCCAATAAGTCTATAGATCCCAAATCCAAAACTTAAATTCGATCCTTTAATCGCCACCTCAAATGTTAATCCAATCGGTCTAACCGTTAAAAATATTTAAAACAATAGTATTGTGGTTAATTAATTGAACTGCTTATGTTTTTTAATCCAAATTTTGATATTCTTAATTAGGCCAAGGTTCATAAAATTTAATTTTTATTAAATTATTTTTATGCAGAACAGAATTTCACGACATGAAATTAATTAAAATTAATTTAAAATTTTTCATTCTTGACTGAAGCTGGCCTCGAACCCAGGCTTTTTACGGACAGGTTACCCTTACATGTTTCAATTGCAATCACTTGATCTCTTCAGAGGGGTTTTGCCATTTGACAGTCACAGCCATCGACGACTGCAGGCAGTCAATAGTCAAGCATCAATCTTTTAACCAAATTGTATTTAACACTTGGTAGATCGAAATTTGCTTTTTGAATGATTATCCATTTTAAAAATTCCTTTCTTCATAAAAATAATTTAATGCAAATTAAATTTTATGAAATTTTAGCCTAATTAAAAATATCAAAATTTGGATTTAAAAATATCTAGAACAATTAAAATTTTTTTTATACCCTCCACCACAATAAGTTGTGAAGAGGGTATACTAAGTTTGTCATTCCGTGTGAAACTTTTTTATTATTCATCTCAGACCCCATAAAGTATATATATTCTGGCTGCTTGAGTAATTCTAAGTCGATTTAGTCATGTCCGTCTGTCTGTCCGTCTGTCCGTCTGTTGAAAACACGCTCACTTTCGAAAAACTCAAAAGAAATAAACAAACTAGGTGTCAAATTGCTTGTAGTTATCCTAAGCAGTTTGGGATTGAATTTCAGCAAAATCGGTTCAGTAGGACCAGAGCTATGAATCAAAATGTGGAACCACCACCTTCAAAAACTTGATAATTTTGTTACAAAAACTAACATAAATAATGCAAAAATGCACGGAATGACATAAGATTTTGCACAAGTCCGTTTTATTCGACTAGAAATTACACTGTAAAATTTCGCGAAGGTCGGTCCATAATTTACCCTAGGCGCCATATAAGCCCTACTCTCGGAAAACAGTTTTGTCCGCCTAAAACCGTAACTGATAATGCTATCATAACAGAATTTGACACGTCACAGTTTTATGGGACTGGAAATGACACTGTGAAATTTCGTGAAAATCGGTCTATAATTTACCCTAGACCCCATATAAACCCTACTCCCGGAAAACAGTTTAGTCTCCTAAAACCATAATTAATAACAAATCGTCACAGTTTAAGATAATATTAATAAAAAGACATCATACAGATATTACTCCTTAAACATTCGAACTGTCGGTGGAGGGTATCAAAGATTCGGCACAGCCGAATATAGCACTCTAACTTGTTTTTTCTAAAATCTCCCACTGTGTGGAAGTGATGGGTATAAAAAAAATCGTATGCTCGTATTTTCTAAAGAAATAAATTAAAAGCATTTTCTTTAGAAAAAAATTTAAGATTTATCTTTTAATAAAAAAAATCGTTAACATAGTTTTTTCTACGGAAAAAAAGCTTCTTCTATTGACAAAACTCTACAACACACACAGTGTTTAGAATGAAAATCTGTGTTTTCAATATAAATCTTTTATACACTATTCACAAATTTTTCAATCGATAATTATCTAAAGATATAGATAATTCTATAGAAATTCCTATTTTTTTTATGAAAAAAAAACTTTTATACTTGATGTGGTTGGCCAATCACTGTATACACTTTTTATAGACACTAATGGAATTTTTTTAGAAAATTCTCTCACTGTAATGTAGCAAAAGCGTGGAACATTTACTATATTTTAATATAATTATTACACGCGCACAATATAAAAAAAGCTTAAATGTGAGAAATTAAACAAATCCAGATAACTGGGGGAAAACATGCAGCTGACATTTGAGGGGAATTTATTTAATGCAATTCAATGATTGATTATGTACGGATGCAAATTGAAAGTAAATTGAATGAAATATTCTAATTTAATAAAATTAAAACAAATTAATTTAACGTCACATTATTTTCGGAACATTTATTTTTTAAAGAAAATTATGTAAAATAGGCTTAAATTATATGTTACTTAACAACGCCAATACAAAGTTTTTAAGAAAAAGAAAAATATAAAGAAATTAAAATTCTTTTTAAGGTCTTTTCAGCATTTTTGTTCATATGTTTTTTTTCGTATATACGAGTCTAGAGACTAATTTTTTTTTTCTTTTAAAGAAAAAGGAATTTGAAACATAAATATTTTTACATACACATACACAGGAATATGGAGCATATTACGAAATACTTCCTGTTGGTGTTTTTATTAAATGCTTCCATACTAAAACACACACATTCATGGCTGTATTATCCTCGATGTTGTTGTAATTGTATATGGATGGTTAAGGAAGAAATAAATTACACTTAGGAAAGTGATGTGTCAGTAACAAATCATACTCAATGAGTTTTGTCATCCAACTTGTTTGCACTCAAAAGCATTCATAATTTATAATAGACAACAAGACACACTTTCAATGTTTGGACTATCCCAGCGGGACAGCAGACCTTCTTACTTCAGGCCTTATTAAAGGCCTGCTAAAAATTTTTTTGACACGATTACCGTTCTTATCTAACTGCTGAAAAATGCCTCATAGAAGGTATCGGTCTCTTTCGTATAAAAGATAGGATACACATCCCACATTGCCTTCTATGAGAAGCGAGAAGAGAAGGAGTAACAATTCTTAATTGGTTTTTTGCCAAAGCAAAAAGGGGAATGTAAGAAAAGATAAACTTACTGTTTATTGTTGATGTTTTGTTTAAGCTTTGAAATTGTTACAATTCGAATTTTGAGTGTTTATAATTTATATTCGCTTTAAGGTTTTATTTGTATAGTATTATTAGTTTTTCTAAAATCTTTGGAAAAGGTTTCCTGACGATCTGGCAATTTTAAAACCAGTTATCATTTTTATGTAACTGCGAAAAAACCAAGAGCGGAAGTCCTTCCCCGCAATGACAACGTGTGTAAAAAAAGATATGAGTATGGAATGGAACGAGCAGGACATGTACATCCAAAAGAAGGAGTACAGAGGACTTCTAGAAGGCATCCGTACTCCTTCTTTTTTCCGTTAGGATAATTTAGATTAGTTAGTGTGTGTATTTAAATTATTTCTTAGATAGAATAACAAGATGTATTCGAATTAAATTTAGCAATTGTAAGTGCAGTTGTTGCCTTCGTAATGAATATAAAAAGAATGTTGATGGTCTCTTTTTTTAAAGTCTTCCATTGCCCTGTTTTATGTTTCTCTGTTGAATCAAATGCCAAAAGAAATAACATAAGCAGATATAACTATGAACAATGATGAGGGAAAAGAGCACAGATACAAAAAAAAAGAAATTGTACGAAAGTTTTTGATTTTTCAATGATAAAAAGATTGTCCTCCTAAAAGATTTTCTTCGACAGAGTAATGATTTCCTTTAACAAACGCTTTTACAATTTTCAAAATTTTTTCAAGAGAAAAAACCTGTTCTTTATGGAAATTATTTCTATTCAGCATTTTTTACAGAACAATCCTTTTAAAACTTCTTCTTTACAAAAATTTATACAATGTTAGAATTTAAATGCAATAAATATTGTTTATATAACTCAATTACACAAGAATATATTACCCCAATCAACACATGCAATGACTTGATAATGAATTTATGTTCTCTTTTTGTGTCTAAAAAATAGTCAAATTCTTAACAAGAAGTTTTTTTTTCACAAACAAAATTTTCAAACTGAGGAATACAAAAATTGTTATTGATCAAATGCTAATAACGGATGTAAGTATCTTTCAACTACAAACTATTTTTTGTATCCTGCCCTAAAGGAATATTCTAAAGCATGTATCCTTCTTACATGGTTGTCTTGTGGATTAAACAACAAGAATAGATAAATATGAATTAGAAATTTAAGTGATACTTCTGTTCCCCGAGAACAAAAAGGACAAAAGATATAAAGCATAAGAACAAAAATTGTCAAACAAATGGTATTGTCGCATTCATGTACATAAAACATACTTTTACATAGCAACAAGGGAACGTTTTTTACATTCCACATATATGTAACCAGTCTTTCAGTCAAAATATATCAATTGGCAGGCTGACATATTGGCATATATATCCAATTTGGGCGCCTTGGAAGACCAATAAAATTTTATCTTTAAAAAAACTCACAATAAACAACAAGAAGATATTTTAACAAAATATTTTAAATGGATAGACAGACAATCAATTTTAACAGGTTAATGGCAAAAAAAATCTAACAACCTTTAACATAAATAATTGATAATTTCTTAATTTCTATGTTCCTTATCTTGTTCTTATTATTAGAACGGAAAAAGCTATTTTGCTAGGGCGTTTCTTTTTAAATAAGAAAAATATAGTAAAAAAAAGCAAGTTTGGTATGATCGAATATGACGTACCCATCATGGGTGCTAGAAAATGTACCCTAAGCAAAATCACCCAAATCAATGAGTGAATCGCCCAAAAATTTTCCATACAAATTAAGCGTGATTGAGAAATATTATCCATTTTTTTGTGCGATTTTCCGTAATTTTTGGGTAATAATTTACTGTTACCATAGCTTAGAAATATTTTTTTAGCGACCGGGTGTTTGTTATACCATAGAGGTAGAATTCTTGCGCCCGTTCGTAAGCTGGCTATGCAATAAAGTTTAAGTTAGTGATTTGTGATTTTAAAATTTCGGATTTTAAAATTCGGAATTATAAGATCCGAGTATATGAACTCAGCTCAAATAAGTATGTATGTTTAAAGCTAGTTTGCAAGAATTATTAAATTAGAACTTGAACTTAACTTGTTATTATTTTTTGAGCTTTTTTCCATAATTTTTGGATATAATTCCCATTTAATTTTTCGGGCTATTTTTCCAATATGTTGGGCGACTTTTCGTTTGGAAAATTTTTCACACATTGCTTTAGGGCGATTTTGCTCATACCAACAAAAGTAGCAAATTTTAAGGTGTTATTTTAAGCCACTATCGCCCAAAGCCATGCGCCAAAAAGTAAAGAACTTATATATTTATTTAAAACTGTTACAAACGCTATAACAAACTTATGTTATTTCTAAAGCTTTCCGTTATTCATTTGTTAATATTCTCGCATGAAAATCCCTTAAAATATACAACACCATTACGTTCAACAGGGATCATAAATAACAAAAGGGGTAAAAATAATCAAGTTTTAGTTCCTGGTTCTTGCTGCAATGTACAAAAAAGTTGCCTTGTTAGGCGGTTCTTGTTTCTTGGTTGCATTGGAATTCGTGTTTACATTAAATTAAAAACTATAAATCATGATTGCAAAGTGAAACTTCTTCGTGTGGCAGAACCATTATTTTCTAGATGGACTGCTGTTAGTTAACACGCGCCTCGCTATAAAACTTACGCATACAATTATATTTAAGGCCAAAGAAAAAGTACCCTACAACTTGCAAAGCTATTATTACACACTTGTTCTTTCACAGGCTGTTTGTCGCTAATTGAAACTGAAAGTTTTCTTTAAAAAAAACTAAAATTAAATTCGAAAGCGTTTCTCAGAAAAGTACTTTTTTTATTTTATATTTTTTTAATTTATCGTTGTATAGATATTTGTTGAGAATGTCTTTATATCAGAGGGTTTTAATAAAAAGGTCTTTAAGAACGTCTTCGTTCGATATTCTGGGACTGGTATTTTATTTAAAATAACATTCGTGTTAATTTTTTATTAAAGAGTTATAATAAATAGTGAAAAAGTTTGTTTTAAAAGTATTAGGTACAATTTTGAAAAAATAAGAAATTAAAACAAATTGTGTTTCAACAAAAAATGATAATCTTAATGAATAGCACCATCTCTTTGAAAACTTTTCTAAGCTTAGTTACCATATTATTGTACAATAGACAATACCAAATTCTGTTTGACATCCCTGCAGAAAAAGGTACAATCACACATAATGCCCATATACAAACAAATCATTAGCACCAACACTTGTCTATGGTTCCCTTAAGGACGTCTACTTAGGAATTAAGAATATGCCTACCACTGCTTTACTCACATCACTGAACATCATCAATAAGTCTTTGTCTCTTCTTAACACGTTTTATGCGTTAATACCAGCTGGTTGTATTTAAGATTCTTGAGATATCAATATTAAAGTGAAAGTGAATATTGAATAGGGACAAAAGATTTTTAAGCTAATGTAATCCCTTCCATACAATTTATTTACCCAACCTTTTGAAATATTGAGTTACAGAAACTTAATTTTAATAATTTTAAGCTACAAGAAATTCTTTTTGTAATTTTATAAATGTAAGGCATTATGTAGTCGTATATCAAAAATGCTATTGTTTGCAATGTCTAAGCAATATTTTTGTGTTTATTACAAAAAACGTACTGGTTCTTCCTCTTAAGCAGGCTGGTTCGCTGTCTTATACACAAAGCCAAGGCAATTTATCATTTTTTCCTTTCATTACAATTTTATTTTATTTAGCTTTCTTTAAGAGAAAAAAAAACACGAATGGAAAACTTTAATACTGGCCTTTTGTCTGTTAAAACGCACATTATTTTCACAGTACGATATTCAGAGTTCAGCGTTAAAAGCGTCACTACCACTACTGACTGCCGAATCGCAAACATGCATGCAACCATTTTCGCTTAAACAAACAAGCACTCATTTTTGTTTAAACATTTCTGTTAGTGTAGGTGTATTTGTTATGCAAAGATGAGGGGAAGTTAAAAATACTTGTTTCCTTCTTTAAATTTTCAAAATCTGCGGCATTTTAACAAAATATCTTAAGTCAAATTTAACAAGTTGAAAAAAATGTTGTTAATCATACGAATTTTCATTCAAAAAACATTTTTGTTTATTTTTTAAAATTTTGTATTATAAACGGAATTTTTTTTTAATTTTGGTTTATTTTGTTTTTAAAGTTTTTTCTTAAACTTTTTTGCTATCTTATATTGACTTAAGATGTCTGTCAAAATGCCACGGAAATGTACTTTGTGTACATTTTTGTTGGTGTTCATTTGATTTGGGCACTTCACGCCAATTAACTATAATTCCTTGGGGGACTATAAAACGTTGGCATATTTGAAGAATTTTTTTTTTTTCAGTAGAGAATTTAAATCAAAAGAGTTCAAGAAGTTTCTTGTATAATTTTTTTAAATGATTAATAGCAGACGTCTGCTAAAACATAAGAAAATTTTAAAATGTGCAAAAAAATTCAAAAAAATAAAACGACAAACTTAACTGCATTTAAAGTTAAAAAAAAACTGCTATTTCTTCCAGTTTTTCCTTTGTAGTTGGACAAAAAGAACTGTTGCTCTTACTTATGTTTCATTAAATGTAAACAATCGCTGTCAAACCAATTCAAAAAGTGAAAAGCTGTACACAAATATTCGCAGTCAAAACTTGAAAATATCCTCTAAAAATTGTTAAAAATATGCCCTAAAATATACAAAAATTACTAATTTAAAAACTAATTTAAACTAATTTAAAATATTCAACAATTTAATAACAGTACCATTTAATAAAAACAATTATAAAATAAAAATCGGTTAAGCCCAAGCAATACAGTATTTACAGCCGAATTTCGAGATTTTTCCCTGTTTGGAAACGATGGGCAGTCATCGGTAACACGTTAAAATGCATATCGATTTATTTGTGCCGAATATTATCTAAGTATTTTAATTCATATGAGATTTTTTGTCTTAAAGGGACTTAAGATTTGTTTTTTAATGTAAACCTTCAAAAGTAAGTTAAACCTATTTATAAATGGAAGCTTTGGGCAAATGTGAACTGATTTGAAAAGAATTTAATTTGCAGAAAAATATTTTGTTGGCGAATTTAATCTAAATACCAACGTAACTAGATAGTTTACAGACACAAGGAGTTTTATTTGGAAAAAAAGTTTTTATGCGGAATTCTCACTTCATCCTTAGTACAATTAAAATGTATTTACCAAATTTCATCAAATTATTTACAAGATTGCGACTTGTACTTTGCGCACAAGGTTAACTTAGACAGACAACCAGCCAGACGGATGGATGGACATCATTAGATCACATTAAAATGTGATTGTGAGTCGATCGGTATATTAAGAGATTTTTCCAGATTTCTATGTATTTTACACACATCGCCAAAAACGTAAATAATTAATTTTTGCTTACACTCACAATATTCTGTACGTAAAATTAACTGAAATTGTAATATAAAATAAATGAAAGTTCAATTAAAAACCGGTCTACCTATTTTTCATTTATTTTTAACAAAAAGTTCATTTAATTTTTACTGTCAAAAATTCAACACCATATTCCGTAAAATCAAATAAATATTCAGTTATTTTGTAAAATTTTACTGTCAAAAATTCAACACCATATTCAGTTAAAACGATTAAATATTCAGTTATTTATTAAAATTTTACTGTCAAAAAATTGACCCCATATTCAGTAAAAACAATTAAATATTTAGTTATTTTATTAAATTTTCGTTTACTCCACAAAAGAACCGAATTTCTAAAAAATACCAGACAGACACCTGCCCGCTCGTTTTTCTTATAAGCGAGAGAGGGAGAATATTTTTATTTACTTTACTTTACACACGTTTGTTTTACTTTTGTTGTACTGACCACGTTGTTTACAGAAGAACTCTCAATTATAAGACACCAGCAGCATGACCGATATGGCTTCGCAATTATTTTACTTTTAAAATTTGATGTATTTAACTAAAATAGTTTAACAAATAGAAAATGGGAATTGCTTACACAAAACAAGCAATTCAATTTTTATAGATAAGTAAAAATTAATTTTTGGTAGGAAAATTATATAAAATAACTGAATATTTATTTGTTTTTACTGAATATGGTGTTGAATTTTTGACAGTAAAATTTTATAAAATAACTGCATATTTATTTGTTTTTACGGAATATGTAGTTAATTTTTTGACAATTAATTTATATAAGATAACTGAATATTGATTTATTTTTACGGAATTCGCGGTTGAATTTTTGACAGTAAAAATTAAATGAACTTTTCGTTGCTTTAAATTACATTTTTATTTACTTTAACATAAAGAAGAATTTAACTCAATCAACGGACAATATTAACTGCAACTGAAAATCCGTATTAATATGCACTTAGTTTTTTGAATAACTGTTAGAATCAGTTAAAAATAAATTTGCTTGGAATTTTAAATGTTTATTTATTTAAACATGACTGAACGGAATATTTCTTAAATAAACTACAGTCCGTTACTGTAATAATATTGTGAGTGTATAAATAACATTTATCTTAAATGAGAACCTGCTTTTTCCTACAATTTGGAGAAAAAATAAAGTGTAGATGGCGAAAGTAAAGCAACACGTTGGGTATACAGATAGATATTTTAAACAGAAAAGCCAAAATTTCGAAATTTTTTTTTATATTTATTTTCTGCGAAAGCTCTTGTAGGCATCTAAAAAACTTAACAAGTATCACAATATGCCTCAAAAGGCAAAATATGCGCTATAAATTTAAAAAATTATGCAAAGGCTCTTTTATGTAAATTATGCAAAAAAACGGTAAAATATGCAAAAATATGTTCTAACAAATTGATACCAAATTTCATAAAAAACTCTAAATCGGATAAATATATTGCTGCTGTCTTCATTATTCACACAAGAACAAACATGCAATTGCATATTTATGGTGTTCCTGATAATAACATATTATTACGACTAAATTATGAAAAATATGGTTACGTTACTGCCTTTTAATAACGTTTTGGTTTATTTCCTTTATAATAAACCGTTTCGAGTTCGCTAAATGCAATTCAAATAAAACAAACACAACACTTTAAATTATAACACTTATTTACTAAGAACTTAGTCACTTTAACAACCGTAATTTTCAGCTTTTAATCACAACTCACTATTGTAATCAACACACTTCAATGTTTATAATTTTCTCCGCGTGGTGCGTTATCAACTTTACAAAGTCTGAACTTAGAATAATGTTATGACATTTTTTGCGATTTTATTAAAACTTTAGCCCAGACGGGCAAATGACCATAAAACGTTCGAGCTCGGACGTCTAGATGGCTCTAGAACGTACGACCCCTAACGTCTATTTTGATAATTAAACTTATGCATCTATAGTTATTAACATTGTGCATAAACTATATGGCTGAATTAAAATTGAGCATCATAAACTAAGGTATACTTTAAGATAGGGTT
Source organism: Pollenia griseotomentosa (assembly GCA_963931875.1). Taxonomy (NCBI): domain Eukaryota; kingdom Metazoa; phylum Arthropoda; class Insecta; order Diptera; family Polleniidae; genus Pollenia; species Pollenia griseotomentosa. The sequence goes on from OZ007560.1 coordinate 249,011,002, forward strand.
AACAATTAATTAAGTAATCTATAACGAAAATTCTAGTATTTACAGTGCGGTTGAAGTAAATACAATTATGCACAACAATTTTAACACTTCAATAACAATTTGAACTAATAAAAATAACTAACAAATACTAATCAATACCAGAAAACTAATAAACTTATCAAACTCTTAACTAAAGTTACTTTCGCAACAAAATATTAACTTACATGCATTGAAGTAAACGTTAATATGTTTAAAAAAAGGTATGTAATATTATAAAATGCTAGTTTACACTATCACACATGTCTAACGTATTCCATAATACTTTGTGAGTTTTTTGCGACTGTCAAATAATGTAATTTTATATCACAGTTTAGATTCACACAATCACACATGAATATGCTTTAGTTAAAATGCAACCCTGATCAAAAGAAAAGTGTTACTGTTTAAGGCGCCCGTACACGACATGTTTTTGTCATTTGACATGTCAAATTTAACACTGCAAATTACATACATGTCGTGTGTTACCTTTTTAACTTTGCTTCTGTAAAAGTCAGACGCAAAGTCATCTGACAAAATTTCAATTAGAGCGTGCTCTATTTTCTTCTGACAAACCATCTGACATTAGAAATCTATGCCGGGAAGAAACCGGCAGCGGCGTCCACTATTGACGGAAGAATCATTAGCCGGCTGAAGTTAATTTTTTACAATACCGAGATATGTTAGATCATCTTACCATTGAATAGAATTTATGTGAATATATATATGTATATAAAAACCATTTTATTATAAAATCCTAAATTGGTATCTTGGAATTAAAAGAAAAAAATGTTAAGATGGCTAAACTATTATTATAAACCGAATATTATAAACCTTATGTAAAACAGCGATTTTGACAGACATGCACAATTACATGTGACTTGAAAATTTGACATGTCAGATGACAAACATGTCGTCTGTATGCTCCTTTAGAAAAATTTCCAAAACGATGAAGTCTTGTTATTTTAACACATTGCAATCACATTATCACACTTTTACATATTACTTGAGTTCTTGACGTGTATTAATAGAGTTATTAATAGTGTCAACAACCCTTAGGCAGAGATATGTATGTTTAATATGCAAGATTATAATTTACAATTAATTATGTACAAATGCAATCCTTGAAGTTGAACATACATTAACATGCCGCTAAAACTAAAATATGAATGTATATATCGAACACTAAATCATAAACAGGCACAACTCAAAAATATTTATGGTGTTTTCTTTTCTACAAAAAAGTGTGACATTTTATTTTAAAAAAAATTTTTCTCCCGAAAAGGATGAGTTTTTTAGAATAAAACAAGCCACCCTTTTCGGGAGAAAATTTTTTAAGAAACAGACACCAAATTGCATTTTTTTAAATAAAATGTCGCATTTTTTTTTGTAGAAAAGAAAACACCATTAGAAGAAACATAAAACTGGCTTCACAAACTTGTTTGAAATTTTCTAATTAATTGAGTTCCACAAATGTTAATTTTATTTGTAAACTGGTTTTAAAAAAAATCAGTTTTTAAAAGTTTTGACTTCTGCCTGTTTATGATTTAGTGTGCGATATGTACATTATGAGTAAAATCTCAAATTACATAATTTTTGTTTTAAATTCATTACTTTGAATAATTATGCTCAATTTGAAAAGTAATGCCTAAAAACTATTAACTATAAGTTTTTTGTTGTACTTATAAGGAAATTAAAACATCCTTTTAATTAATATTACTTACCAAAAATAATAAAATGTTTATTTTTCATATGTCTTTCACTTATAAAGTGCACCTGATATTCTCTAACCAGTTTAAAAAAGTCTCCACCTTTTGTGCTTGTTTTTTTCATACTCAATTAGACCAGTGAAGGGCTGCTTGTGTGACGTCGACACATTTACACTATAAACTTCTTCGTGTGGTCTGTGACAAGGTACGTTCGGCTGTTGCTTTGTTGTCATTTCTTGTATATAAGCGTCATTCGTTTTCTGCTGCTTCCCACACAAGCATAAATGTGATAGTATGTGTGTTGCCCTTCACTGAATTAGACATATGTTTACATAATTAAATACATAAAATATTGTATCACGACATCAGAACCCCGAGTATTTTTGTTAAAAACGTGCAGTGCACATATAACTTCATACTTTATATGTATCCCAGCGAGCATAAAACTAGAGGTTTTATCTTTTTCAGTTTTAAAACAACTTTTCTTAGAACCTGATGTAGGATCTCAAGTAGTAATAGAATTAAAATGTTTCAGAAAGCCAACATTAAAGTCAATTTATAAGAAAGACGACCTTTTATGTTTAAAAAAAAAGGGATAAGCTTAAGTTATAAAATATCTTTAATTTCTCTTGTTGCTTGTCCTAAAGGACGTTATAATTTCAGAAATCATCTTGAAACGCTGATGAAATATGCCACATATGCGACATACATATGTATCTCGCTATAAATAGCGAGAAGCGAACTGACACCAAAGTAATCCCGTGATAGGTCCTTCTAGTTCGAACACTTTATATGAATAAGACCTATCACTTTTACTTGGGGTTGTCATTGGAGGGGGTCAATTGACACCATTTGACCAGTCACAGATCTATTCTCAATGGACGTGTTTAGTGACAGTTACTACAATGTAGTATTATTTCAATACAATGTAGTATTATTTCAATAAAACAAGTCCTAGAATTAAATTCAAGTAATAAATTTTAGAAAGTTCCAAAAAATGTGTCACAGCACCGTTGAAGACTGTACTTTAATCATTACTTTTTCTACCTTTTTGTTCTTCATAAACCAGTTAAGGGATTATATATATATATGTGTTCCTCTAACTCCCATTGGAGCATAGGGCGCCAAAAAAAACTGGTCATGACACAAATTGTCCCTGCGGGAAATTTGTGTGAAATTTGACATAATTTTCAAAAATAAAAACAAAAAAAAAAATTTAATAATTAATTGGTGTATTTTTACCTTAGAGTTTCTACGCGGGAAAGAATTAATTTTTTTTTAATAATTCCCGGGAATTTCAAATTAAATTTTTTGAAATTTTAATTTGTTAGCATCGTTAAAATAAAAAACGAGCAATAATAATTCTTTACTTAAATTACTAAAAACTACCTACAAATCGAACTATATTTCTACGCCAATAAATCAACGTAACAGTAAATGAAGTAGAAAATTTAAACGTACACGATACACCATCACCAACACCAGAACCATCAACAGATTTAAAAAAAATAAATGTAAAGAAAATACAAAAGCCTAAACAAATCTTAAAAAAAGAACAGGCCAACAAATTTATAATCTTTGTATGATGCGCTTCTTACTATAAAACCAACGTCTGTAGAGAACGAGAGCACGTTTTCGGTAGCAGGCAATATACATATAAACAATGATAGAAATAGAATCTCCGATGAGCTTTTAAATGCTTTAATAATACTAAAAATTATTTTCTTAAAAGAAAATGAATTTCACCAAATTGCTATTAATAATAACTACTAAATATTAATAAATATTAATACGTTTTAATAATTCGTGATCTCCAAAAAAAAATAGAAATATATACATACATATATAATATGCATGTAACAATATATTTGGTTTTGTTTTGGTTTTCTGTGGAATTAATAAAGCTAATTTTTTTAGACTCTTGTATATGTGTATGTATACTCTTTTAAAAAAGTAAAAAAATTTTGTCTTAAACCCATTTATTGAAATCTTTGTTTTATTCAAAGAATCCCGGGATTCCCGGGAATAAGATTTTTTTGTTTCGTTTCCCGGGAACAGAAAAGGTCCGGGAAATTAGAAACCCTATTTTACCTTTTCAAATGGAATTAGCTTACTATGAGATATTCGGAATTTCAAATTCATATAAAATCCAAGGCGAATTAACTACAGGTGGTGTCGAAACGGCATCTGATTTTGACGGTTCGAGCTTATTTGTTTTGATTTGTTAGTATTTTGCTAATAATGGTTGACATTTCGAGCTAATGCCACTAACAATGCAATGCAAAAAACCCCATGTTGTTTCTGTTGTTTTTGGATTGTTGTAGTTCCGACACCACCTGTAGTTGAATTCCCCTTGATAAAATCTAACCACAAAAAGTTTTTCACCTCAACTGAAACTTTTAAAATTTTGAGTTAATACTCTCTTGCTGATCAATTGCAATATGGGAGTCCCAGAAATCAGTAACAAATGTTAACACATGTGAAAATGTGCCTTATAATAAACGCCAAATACGAAAACTGTTTTGCTCGCTTTAAAAACAAACTTAAATGAATAAAAAAAGATTACGTTTACGTCCGTAAAATGGATATACAAATTTCGAAACGTACCTAATTTAATAATTAAATGTCAAATGTAAAAATATGTTTGCAGGGGTTTCTGCTCTTTTGTCTACAACAGTATGTATACAACCATCTTTCTGATGCCTCCAATAAGTGTGTAAATTAAAAAGAATTGCGCAACATTTACACAAACTTATAAAAGAAAATATCGTCACATACATACATATCGTCACCTTAAATGTAAACAGACTTAATACACAAAAATACGAAACTGAGTTTTTGATTGATTTTTGTTCGTTTTATTAAACTACTTGTTCACGCTGTGATTCCTGCGATAAAAAATGGCGACTTTATTAAAGAAATTCAACCCAAAGAACATCTTGTTGTTATAGATTTAATAAAGTGAAAAAAATAAAAATGTAGTTACGTCCGTTTGCATTTATGGTGATGAAAGGTTTCAATACATATACACATATATAGAGAAAGAACAAAATTAAAAAAGGAAACTAAAGCCAAAGAAAGAAGTAAAAAATTAATATTTACACAAGGAGCTGCTGGAATAATACTTTGCCATAAATAAAGAAATTAAATATCAGTTAAGATGTGCATTGTTTATATTTGTAAACAAAAAACTAACACAGATAAACGTACACGTACACATCTCATCTCTCTCTCCTTCACATACACAAAGAATTTTTTACACACTTTTCTGTATGCATGAGTACTTTTCACACATACAATTTAATTGTTTATGCGTGTGTTGTTAGTTACTGTTCTTCCTGTTGTAAACTATAAAAATGTTGAAAAACAATTTGCAACTTGGCAGTTATTGTTTTACTATATATTTTTTTTCTTCTTCCCTTTATTAATGGTTTCATTGTTTCTGTTGTCGTTTGTATTAAATTTAACGTAGAAAAGATTATGACCAAGATCAAAAGACTTTAGTGTTCAAAAAACTGAATAACTATCGGGTGATTTTTTAGCTATTATCTTTTTGGCAACATTGGTTTAAACAGACGACGCACGTTTCGTGTTTTGTTTCACTGTCAAACATCTTCAGTTTGGTCTATTATTTAACCATGAATCGTCTTACAAACGAACAACGCTTGCAAATTATTTAATTTTTTTATCAAAATGCGATCCACTTTTTTATCGAAAAATTGTGTTCAGCGACGAAGCTAATTTTTGGCTCAATGGGTACGTTAATAAGCAGAATTGTCGATTTTGGAGTGAAGGTCAGCTAGAAGCATTGCAAGAGCTACCAATGCATTCAGAAAAAGTCACAGTTTGGTGCGGTTAATGGGCTGGTGGCATCATTGGACCATACTTCTTCAGAAGATGATGGGAATCGTAACGTAACTGTGAATGGTGAGTGCTACCGTGAGATGATATTTAACTTTTTTTTGCCCAAAATGCAAGAGCTTGACTTGCATGACATGTGGTTTCAACAAGACGGTGCCACATGCAACACAGCACGCTTAACAATAAACTTATTGAGAGGCGAGTTCGGTGAACATTTTATTTCACATTCGGGACCGGTCACTTGGCCGCCTAGATCGTGCGATTTAACGCCTTTAGACTATCTTTTGTGGGGCTATGTTAAAGCTCATGTCTATACACACATGCTCGCTTCAATTGACGCATTGGAAGACAACATTGAAGCATTTATTCATGAGATACCGGCCGAAATGTTGGAAAGAGTATGCCAAAATTGGACTAAGCGGATGGACCATTTCGCAATCACGGTCAACATTTGCATGAAATAATCCTCAAACATTAAATTATATGGACCGTGCCATTGATTCAAATAAAGATTTCATACATTTTTCTGAATTTTATGTGTTTTTTTTTTAAACTTTCCTATAGCTCTTAAAAAATCACCCAATATTATGTTAAAAGCCGGTTTCTCTTTGTTGTTGTTCATAATCTTGATGATTGTTTAAGAAAATAAAAAAAAGAATAAATACATTAAAAAGAACGACATGAATTAAAAAAGATGCACAAATTTTAAGCATCGCAAAGTATTGATTTTTTTTTTGAAAGCATCCTACTCTGCAAATCAGCATAGAGAAAAGGCTTCTTAATAAAATTATTAAAAAAAAATTCAAGAATTTTAGGAATACCAAGAAAGAGCTGTTATAATCGGTTCATATTACCGCTAACTTCATCTTAAAAGTAGCGCACGATATCGTTAGAATTTTTAAATTGATCAAGCTCAATACATTTGAAGCTTTTATTACAAAAAACTATTTTAATGTTTAAATTCCGGCTATGAAAGATGTATCTCTTAATAAATTTAATTTAATCTTAGCGCCTACTAAAAGTTTTTAAGATTCGTTTTAACCCAGTTAGAATTTTTTTCGTTATTATATTTTTGTTTTGAAGTTTTAGTTCATTCAAACAATTGTTTAAAATTTAAGTTATTAATTAAAGCATTGAAATGAAAAAAACTTGATTTTGTATATGTCCAAAAATCGTAACTCAATTGCTTACAGTTTCTTTAAAAAAAATTATCTTAAAAGATATTCGAAATAACTTAACTTTAAATTATTTTTAATATTTTTAATTAGGCTTAAGTTCATTCAATTTAATTTTCATTAAATTATTTTTATGAAGAAAGGAATTTTACAACATGAAAATTAATTAAAATTGTTATTGATAATCTTTCATTCTTGACCGTGGCCGGGATTCGAACCGCGGCCGGCAGGTTACCATGACATGTTTCGATCGCAACCACTCGATCTCCTCAGATGGATTTGCCGTTTTACACTCGCAGCCATCGACGACTGCTGACGTCAATAGTCTAACATCAATCCTTAAACCAAATTATATTTTAACCTTAAAAATTTGGATTAAAAACCATAAATAGTTCAACAAAATAACCACAATACTAATTATTTTTAAATTATTTATTTAATTTTAATTTGAATTTTTAGCTTTGAAATTCGAAAATTGTCTTTGAAACTGAGCCTCCCCTATAATTGTCATATATAATTGATGTTTATTTATTAAAGTTTTCATTTAGGGTTTTTTTGGTCATGTTTACAAGAATATACGAAAACGACAAATATTAATTTACAAAACTTTTCGAACATTCATACACACTTACAAATATACATACATAGAAACAAAAACATTTCACATCTATTTCTTGAGTACACAATTGCAAGAAATAAAACAACAAATTAATTTAAATTTTTAATTATTTCCTTACAATATTTGTCCTTTTTAAATTATCATTTTCTATGATGTTCTATCGTTCTTTTTTATTGTTTTCTATTGTAGTTAAATTTATTTTATTTTTCCTCAAATTTACTTGTTGTCGTTATTGATAACGTAATGTACAACTACCTACAATTATGTCTGTTTAAAATTTATATTTTGTTTTTAGGACAGTGGGGCGAAAGTAAAGTTATACAGAATTAAAAAGGTTTTAGAAAATTATGAAATATTATCAAAACATTTTTAGCATAAATTTTTTTGTTGAACATTTTTTTATTAACTTTTTTTTTGAGCCCACTGCTGCTTGCTGATTTTCATATTTATTATATTGTCAACACGAATGGTGGAAGAGAATTAAAGAGAAAAATTAAATCAAGGGTTGCAGTAACAAAAGACGAAAAAATATTGCAACTACATCTGAATGAATATTAGGCATCTGGCAGTAGTGGCATCGGCAGCACCATCACACATTGATGGTTTTACTGTTGTGGCAGTTATCGTAATGTTGGTTGGTTGTTTGGTGTGGAAATAATATTGTCGTTTCTTTTTGAATCTTTATATATTAAAAATTTCAGCAGAAGACAAATGTTATTGGCAGAACATACATACATAAAAATTAAATTGTGAACAAACTAAAAACATACAAAGACAAACCAACGTTTGTTTGAACAGTGTTGCATAGAAGTTAAGACAGTTTGACAAAAATATTGTTTCACATAAAGTGGCCTAAATTTATTTGAAATTGTCAAATTAGCAAAATAAGGAAAAAACAAGTCAGTTTTCTCTTTAAAAGAATAATAAAAATAAAGGATATGTTGACGCCCTAGAACTTGATTGCAGTGCATTGCTTTTATTGCTTACTGTCCCGTTAAACATCTGGTCCATTGTTTAGTTTTACTGTGGTATTGTGACTGTTGCACATGGTGCTACATGCATTTGTCTTATATATAATTTAATTTTTTTTACGTAGTTGTTTAAACATGTTTACAATCAAATAAAATCAATCCTTAAACACACACACACACCCGTATTTCGAAAAAAATTACTTACAATGACGCACAATCAAATACATACAAATAGGAAATATGAATTCACTTACACACATGACGTTTTCATGATTTCAATTTTAACTAGAGAAAGAAAAGAAAAAGTAGCGAGGCCTTTAAAATGCTTCCTTTTATTTTGTTCTCAACTATTAAAAGTTTTCGCAAAATGTTTTTATGAAGAAAACCTGATCGAAGACATTTAGAAACATTTAGATTTAGATATTATAAAATTAAGTAAAACTTTCAAAAGGAAAGCGCATCCGGACGCAAGAAGGCAGATGTGCTTAATAATCTCATGAGAACCGGTCCTTATCACAAAGGGACTGTAAAATATCGGTTTATATGAATGCATGACTTGCGACCTATTTTCACGGTGCATCTTATCAACTTGGCATTTTAATATTAAGCACTTACCAAATGTATCTGTGTTAGTGAAGGATCATTTGCATACACAGATAGCAATTCGAATGTATTATCCACCAAAAATTATACACCCATCCGTTGTTTAGGAGCCGAACTTTCTCACAAGTGTCAATAATCAGCCTTCCATATGAATGTAACCCTATCCGCTACTTTAGGTTTAAACCACAGCCACAATGTGCACCCTGACAGTATCTTCTCGACAAGCTTATCTTCGTTTTGGAGCTCATGACTTAAAAAAGGTACTCCCCCATCGGACGGTGAAAAACTTACTGAAAAACCCCCTGCTATCAGAAAAGCAAGGCTTCCGCAAAGATAATCATCCTGAAAGACAGAAAGCATTTCTCGCAATAAGCATGCAAAGGGAGACCTTACAAATAGTCAGAGGGGTGCTTGTACTTACCGGGAGCTACTGTCTCCTGTGGCACCATAAGTACAACTTCAAACCCCATGAAGTCCATTGGACGCCAAGGAGCTCTGTCATTTGGATACATGGTGCATTCCAGGTTGCATTCACCTGTTTTACCATCATAGATTTTCATCGTTCAAGGAGAAAATATCGACATAACAGAAGCTGCTATGCACCTCTAGCCCGCTACTTTTTCAATGCTCTAAAATAACTTCATGGAAGTAAGACTTTAAAACGGAATAGATTAATCTTTTGACACCTCGCCGTAAATTGCCGTAAATTGGCTCTAGTCATACAATGCTTCTACAAACGCCATCGTATGACAACTACGCACATGTATTTATGATTTTTAGACCAATTTCTTACCTTTTGCCTCGGTGTTAAAGCTACCTAATCTCCACTATAAAGAAGCTCATGCTAAAGTAAAACAGCACTCAGGGGCATCGACCAGCAGACCGAACTTTACCTACGGCTACGGGAAGAAACTAGTTTACCAGCAAAAATTTGTCTCTCGTCTAAATCTACTGATTTGGACTAGATTTGATTCTCCACGCGAACTTTAGAAGGCCTGCTAATTTTAAATCTTAGATCATTTTGAGATATTGATGGCATTAAAATTCTTCAATAGTGCAAAAAGTTAGTGATTCTTAAAATGCATACGCATAGTCCCCGGAAGGCTTAAAAAGGCAAATTGAAATTTTAATGAAATCGTTTAAAATGGAAACCAAATACTTTTCAGAAGGTATAGAAAAGATAAGTCTTTGCGTTGGTTTTTCTTGCGCTGAAAATGAACGTGTACACTGTGCATCATGTAAATAAAATTGCATGTGTTTATGCATGGATTGTATGTTTTCATTTTTTTCTTGCTATGTTTTACATATATTTTATTTGCCTGGAGAGTTTAACTTCTTTTGCTATGAATTCAAATAAACAATATTTACTTGTTTATGTAAAGTCTTATTTACATAAAGTCTAACGAGCATGTCGACAATTAAACATGTTTTGTAGATTTTTATTTGTTCTCTTGTTTATATTTCTTTCCCTGCACGTCTCTCACTTGCGACCAACAAACACATGAACACATTTATAAATAATATTGTGCTTTTAATAAGTATTTTATATAAACCATACTCAGTTAGATAGATGCACTTGTGTACACATTTTATTGTTGCATACCAGTGTGTGGGTATATTTGTTAAATGTTTATTTTATTGCAAAAACTTTAATCGTTAGAAACAAATTGAAGTTGATGTTGATAAGTATCGTTCAGTCTGCCAGTCCTTCTGTCACTTAGCTAGTCATTCATTCCTTCACTCAATCTATCACTGCATGCAAAGTTTGTCAATTATTGTTGTCAAAACAATATTGTTAAAACGAGTATTTACCAAAACTTTTGTTTGATAATTTTTCTATTTTTATATTAAAGTTAGAGGGCGGCGAATATGGGTTTAGCGTATGCGAAAGCGAATAATCAAATCAAATTTTTCGAATCCAAATAATCGCATCGCCCCTAATAAAAATGTTATTTAGTTTTTTTTTAATGCGCTTGATAAAATGTGGTTTTTGGGGAATAGCAGTTAAAACTAATAATCACCACAAATAACAAGAAAATCGTTAAGAGCAATTAGATTTTTGTTAAATTATTACTAATTGTTAATGGAAAATATGTCTTAAGCCCTTATGACGCTAAATTTTTATTTATAATTATTATAATTGATATAGAATTGATAGAAAGAAACAGTAAATGTTAGAAGGAGCAAACTGTAAATAATGTAAACAAAGTTTTTTTTCTCTTGTTATGGTTTTACTTCAGGGATGGCGTTAAGAATTTTTAAAATTGTTCCAAATCCTTTAAAAATTTTACTTTTTTACCCTAATTGTACTAAAAGATTTTTTTAGTTGAAATTAATTTTATTTATGTTCATTAAAAACACCACAAAAAGGTATTATAAATCTTAGTTTAAAAAGTATCAACGAAAAAGTAGAATTGAAACAACTTAGCCATCCCTGTTTGGTTTATTTTATTTAATGTTGCCAACTTTTTGTTTATGAGAAACTTAAAAACAAAAAACGGTAAATCGCTGAATTTGCCCGATAACTTTAGTAAAATTGTTGACAGTTTGCCATTTATCTTAAAACAGCTTAACTCTTTGCACTTTGTACATTTTTGTATCACATTATATTCGTACTGTTTACCAAAACTTGAACAATTCATTAAAAATGTAGTGTCATAAGGGCTCTACTGATTGGGCTATATGTTTTACATTACAGGCGCCTGCAATATCATTTACAACCCTTCAACACTTCCAGGCATAGACAAAATAATTTTAAAGAGGTTGCCTATTTTAAAACCTATAGAAATTTCCGAATGTAAAAATTTTTGCACGTAAAAAGCATCCTTTATTCCTCCTAACTTAACTTCTACTTAATTTTTACTCAATTTCCATTTCATTTAAACAAATAATGAGTGTCCTTCATCTTGTTGCACGTGACCTCATTAATTATACAATTATTATAGTGATGGTTTTATTCTGATTTATTTAATTCCTTTCATTGAAAATGTATTTTTATTAAATATTAACAGTTGAATCCGACATCATCTTATTCAATAATTATTGTATGGTATAGCTATACACAAACTCATTTCAAACATTGTTTCATTTAAAATCAATCAGGCGAACGTTATAACAGCTTTGCAACAATCATTAATTGAAAATAAATATTTTCAAAATGTAAAAAAATTAAATTATTACAAAACACTCCTGTAGGTTTTTAAATTTAAATATGAATTTTCTTAGAATCATTCCAGAAATAAGAATAAAAAGAAATTGAAGCATGAATTGTTATTAACATAATCACATTAAAGATGATGATTATACTACATAATTTTACTAGATCAACTTCACCATCGTCATCATTGGAATGAAAAATGAATGAATGAAAATGAAACGGATTTTTAAAAGCAAAAATACCAAGTGTAACCAAAAGTACCAATTTTTTTTTTACTTCAAAAAACTATCTAAAAAAATTTTTGTTTCCTTAAACCAAAAAATGCTATTTTAAAACAAGTAAGAGTGCTATATTCGGATATGCCGAATCTTATATACCCTTCACCATGATGAGATAAGAATAAAAAGTTATATACACAAATAACGTTTTTTAGATATGTATAAATAAATATTAATTGAGCCACGCCAACTTTTCATTTCGCCATGCCGAAGAATATAAAAAAAAACCAAAAATTTATATATGTTCATAAGCCCGTTTCCTCTTTGCCAAAGTTGATGTTTGAAATTCATTTTAAAATCTTAAAATCGTTTTTTAGAACACAAAAAAATTAAATAAAAAAAATGAAAAAAAATTCTTTTTGGGATTCGAACTGGCACTATCACAAGTCTCAGAAGAGAACTTAACAACTCGGTTACGAATGCTTTTACTGAAGAAGCGTTAAATTAAAAATATTGAGTCTATGGGTTTGTTTCTTTATTTGAGCGGCATATCATATACATGCATTAGTGTGTATGTGGATGCGTAAAATTAAACACATTACAAATAAAATCCACCACTTGTAGTGAAGGGTATAAAAATAACAACAACAAAAAATACCACATTACCAACACTGTATTACCATAGCCACTGTATGACCGTAGAAACCAAAAATGAATTGGTGGTTTTTTACTCATATCTCAGCCATTTGTAGACCGATCTTGCTGAATTTCAATAGCAAACAATTCCGGAGCAATTGTGACATAAATGTATAATAACCTGGCCCCCATCATATATGGGGTCTTCGGAAAATCCATTTCAACGGACAGACGGACATCGTTAAATCAACTTCGCTCCTCATAAGGACCCAGTATATATACACTTTACAGGGTCTAACATCAATATTATAGAAATTACAAACGGAATGACAAACTCATATATGCCCTATTCACCACCTGTGGTGAAGGGTATAAAAATTGTACTGTTTTAGAAATCGTGTTTTTTAAACAAAAATATTTACTTTTATTATGTGTATTTTTTTTATTAAAACGTACCTTTTCTGAGCAAAGAGTACTTGTTTTTAACTAAAGCAAAATTTACTATTTTTCTTTTTTTTTTCAAAAAAGAACTTATTTTAAAAGATCTTTACTATTAAAAGTTTTCAAAAATATCACTGTGCACAAAATATACACTTTATTTCTTCAACAAGCTGGACACCAGTAAAACTAATTCGAGTACGCTGAATTCAATGCTGCTTATAGTTTTTCAAAGTTAGCGCTCGTATTCGCGATTGAAAATTGTTGTAGTTATTTATTCAAATTTAATGTGTATTTGTACCGCTGATATTTTTTTAAAGGTATCGCTATCGTGTCGGCAAGAAGGCTTATCGTAACTACCCTAATTATTTTTTTGAAACCGCGTTTGAAAATTATTTATTTCTGAACCTTTTGCATTTTTTACAATTATTTACAATTTAGTCCGTGAATAATTTAGTTTTAAATCCAAATTGCGAACATATGTTTGCGTAATTTTTATTTCTTTTTTATTTTACTTTCAACCCCTTGTGAAACAAATTTTTTAATACTTTCTGCAGAACAACCACAAATAAACAAAAACATTTGTTGCACATGTAGTTTTTTCTGTTTGTCGGTAAAGATATTTTTCCTTGAAAACAAAATGAACTGGTTACGAAATAATTTGTGCAAAATATTTCGTTTTCATTTTAATTTTTGAATACTTGGAACTTTTTTGTTTTTGTAAGCTTTAAAAAACACGTTAATTTTTTAAACATCACACACATAAATAGTTGAGGTTTTATAACGTTTTCTGAAAATTACATGTGGTTTTTAATTTAAAACCATTATGAACTTTAAACTACTTTTAAAAACCACAACACTCAACCAAAAGAGAGAAAAGGCCAAACACATGAGAGTATCCTAAAAATAAGAAAAATTTTAAGCAAAAAATTATTTATAAAACCATGATGTCATAATTTGTTGGTCCTAAAATAACAAAAGCAATAACAATAAGTAATAAAGAAAACCTAAATTTTTTGTTTATTATAAAAAGCGTTTAAAACCCCTTTTTTATTTACCGCATTGCGGTTGGGGAAAGTTGGTTAGAGAAATGGGCCTATCACCAGGTTTGTAAGATTTTAATTTGAGTTTATGTTTTTATTGCGCACGGAATTTAAAGGAATTCTAAAAGAATTCTTTTTTAAATTTCTGTGGTTTTGTGAAAGTAAATACTTCTTTCTTATCTAAACACAATTTGCTCTTTGTTGACATATTTTGGCTTTTAGACATGTTTTATTGGTAATACGATCATTCTTTAATGCTAAATATTTACCTAAGTGGGATAAAAAGGACAATAGTTACTTTAGAAAAAAAATGACAACTCAGGAAATAAAAAAGTACCAACTTAAAACAACAAAGGGAAGTTGTATGCATCTTTTCTTATATATTGATTTTGGCCTTCAGTAGGTTGTTGGTTTCAATCTATCGGCTTTTCAGGAACCAAAATTAGCTTACGAAAGATTTTATTCAATTGTATTTGCAAATTAAAAATCATACAGATCAGCTCATAAGTTTTACTCAAAATTTATTATTCCTTTAGCTATAAAATTTAAGTTACGCAAAACTTTGAAAAAAAGGAAAAAACAAACAAGCGCTAGACTTAAAAAAATTAAATCCTTAAAAAGTTCTAAATGTAGTGTACACTGAACATTTTTTCAGACTGCTATGGAAATCTAACTTCTTATTTTTTTATCACCAATAAATAAAAAATTTACTGTATATCCCCTCCAAATGAATTACTATCTTTTACAAAAATATATTTGTTCATATGCTGTAATTTTTTTTTTTTTTTTTTTTTTTAATCGCTCACTGCATTAGGAGTGTCCCAAATTAGCGATTTAAAGCGAACAAATTCAAAAGTAAATGTTAAACGTGTGTAAGATCAGCAAGATCAGATACTCATGCTGTACAATAAATAAATCTATGTGTGTCATATTAAAATGTAACCGATACACATCAATTAATTGCATGTTAGAATCACTTAGATGGCTTAATATAAAACAAAAACTTAAATTAAACACAATCAAATTTATTAAAAAAAAAAAAAAAAAAATCGGAAAAACACCAGAATATTTAACAGAACAAACAATATACGTAAAAGAGGCTCAACCTTACTAATTTTGAAATATTGAAGATTTTATACATAAGAGAGCATCAACAACTGCAATGCCACGATTGCTGTTCTATAAGGGATTACAACTATATAACTCGTTGCCAAACAGCATAAAAACGAAAACGAATATAGATATATTTAATAAACTTATTGTATGTTTTGTAAAAAATTATAATTTTTAATAGAGCTAGAAATATTTGATACATCAATTTTTCATATTGTACATTAAAATTATTTAAAATACTAATAAGGAAAGACATAATAAATAATAGTAATAATAGTCCTATAAAACTGTGAAGTGTTAAATTTTATTCTAATAGCATTATAAATTACGGTTTTAGGCATTCTAAACTGTTTTCTGGGAGTAGGGTTTATATGGGGCCTATGGTAAATTATGGACCAATATTCACGAAATTTCACAGTGTAATTGATAGTCCTATAAAGCTGTGACATGCCAAAATTTGTTATGATAGAATTACTAAATATGGTTTAAGGCGTACTAAACTGTTTTCCGGGAGTAGGCTTTATATGCGGCATAGGGTAAACTATGGACGGATCTTCTCGAAATTTTACAGCGTGATTTCCAATCGAATAAAACGAACTTTAGCAAAATCGTATATCATTCTGTGCATTTTTCTTCTTTATGTTAGTTTTTGTAACAAAATTATCAATTTTTTAAGGTGGTGGTTCCACATTTTGATTCATAGCTCTGATCCTACTGAACCGATTTTGCTGGATTTCAATCCGAAACTAGGATAACTACAAGCAATTTGACACCAAGATTGTTCATTTCTTTTAAGTTTTTCGAAAGTGAGGGTGTTTTCGACAGACTGACAGACGGACAGACGGACGGACGGGCATGGCTAAATCGACTTCGAATTACTCAAGGAGCCAGAATATATATACTTTATGGGGTCTGAGATGAATATTAAAAAAGTTTCACACGGAGGGAAAAAAATATTTTTTTGATGGAATTTTTCAAAAAGATTACTTTTTTTAATATTGTTTTTTAATAAAAACTCCTTTTACGAAACTTTTACGAAAAAGTAGCTTCAAATAATATCTACTTATTGCAAAATAAATTATTAGAAAGTTATCCCTTAAAAGGGTTTTTTGCACAAAAATGTTGGTTTAAGCCTTAAACTGGCTTGTTATAGACTGATTTCATTTTAAATTCGTTATTTAAAATTTTTAATTTTTCAAAAACAAGATGAAGTTCATATTTTAAATTAAGAAAAATTTGTAGTTAAAATATTAAAGTGAATAAGATATTGATTATTATTTAAATGTGTTTGTGCAAAAACTGATGTAAGCAAAAACTTATTTGCAACAATTATCTGATAAACAAAAAATTAGTCAGAAAAGTTAAAAAGACTCAAAAAAACTTATAAAATCAGTGTTGCCAGAAGTAGATTATATCCTTCAGAAAATTATATTCACGTAAATTTTACAATAACACTGTGCTTCACAAGAATTATGATAAAGTTCTATTTTGCTGGAGTCTACTGATTACGCAAGCACCAATGACGTGGCTGCTCACTTCTTTTTTACGCTTTTTAGTAAAACATCAATCACATTAAAGTTATTTATTCAAAAACATATGTATTTTTCTTTTGCAACCATTTGGAAGCCTTGTTGTATATTTTTATGAATACGGCAGTAACAAATTAATTTTCTTTTAATTATATTTGGTTTTACTTTAAATTTTAGAAAAAAAAATTTGGCAACACTAATAAATGTGTAAATTTATTCTAATACGTTGTCTGTAATCTTTGGAAAACACATGATAAAACATTTTTTTTTTTCGCTAAATGAATAATTTTTTTGTCAGTTTACAATTATGTTTGCCTGCGTTATTTTTATTCCATTCTTCTTTCAAAATTATCTGAATCCTCTGTTAGCGCTTTCCTAGTTATGGTTTTTAGCTCGCTGTTACTGTTTAAACACTTGTATGCCAGATATTTGAAAAATAAATTCCACTCAAGCATACACATACAGATTTATATTAAATGGCATTATGGAAGCATTAGTAAATTTAAACACAAACTTGCACACATGTTTTTAAACGCAAATGAATATTTCGCTGACAGCAATATACATAGAGACACAACTAGAGGAGAAACTCCCTCAAAACAATAAAAACAGAATCCTCTAAAAATGTTGAACGTGCGAAGTTACTATGACAAAATCAGGGCGACTTCATACAGGTGACCGCATCAGGAAAAGAGTAAGTTATGCCAGCTGTCCCTTTTTTATATATTATATTTATATATATATATATAGTATATTTATTCTAAATGTCCAAATCTTTACAAAAAAAAAATGACAGCCAGCAACTACATTTCTTACAAAGCCATTCATAGACTTAGCCATTTTTATAGCTGAGGTAGTTTATTTCTTTCTCTTTCTGTTCTAATCGTTTTCTATGGTAAACTTTTTATTAAATCTCGGAGTTTTTATGAAATTTAAGATATATTTAGATTTTTTCTTGTTTTGTTATTTAGATTTTAAAGCTGTCAAAAAGTTACTGATTTAAGGAATTTAAGAATGATTTATATGCAAAATAATGTTAAGAAAACAGTGGCTTTATAAATTTGTCTTCTAGAAGCTATTAAAATTTCTTTTAATTATAATGTCTTTGTAATAATATTATCTGAATTTTTTGCGTTTTTAAATTTACAAAAACAAATTAATCATGTTTTTGTTTATTAAGTTTTTCACTTAAGCTTTTGTGTTTTCTTAACAAGTTTTGTCTTATTGACTTGAGTAATTTTAAAATAATTAAGAGCTTAAAATTCCACTAGGACTTAAATTCCAGCATTTGCCTAGTCACCGCCACATGAACAGAAACACAAAATTTTCTAAAGAATTTTACAAACATTTTATTAAATATATTTTGGGAATTTCAATTTTCAAATGGAGTTGCAACATTCTACATTTTAGTTATTGTTTATACTTAAAGTGAAACAAAGTGTAAAATACATGAGTATTTCGAAGCTAACACACAATGATTTCATTAAGTTTTATTCATAATAATTTAAAATTATTTAGTGAATTACACTGCACAACAGAAATAAATTTTCTATATTTTTTTTAAATATTAAATTTGCCGCCTGCAATAGAAGCAGATGATTTAAAGAGATTTGCTTTGCATAAAAGAACAATTTCATATTGAATCTGTATTCTTTAGATGAGATTACGATCAATGCTGACGTTTAAACTGAATAGTTCTAAGGTCTATTGTCTATTGAAGCTGTTCGAAAACGGCCTACAATTCAAAATTACCGCTTTTTTAAATGACAGGAATATTATCCCAGTCCACCAATTTGTGAACATCACGGAACACTTGACTGGGGAAATAAGAATATTTTTTGATGTTGCTCAGTCTTTTGACAAGGTATCGCATATAAAGGGTGGTTAAATTGTAAGGGCCGATGTTGAATGTGAACCACACCTAAACGCCAAGTTTTTTTCCGAATTTTATTTGACATTTCTCTATTTCAGACTTACTCAATTTGAACCATGGAGAGATACACAATCCAACAGCGTGTTAAAGTTATCCAGACTTATTATGAAAATGGATGATAAATTTCGAAGAAAATCATCTTCGGTGATGAGGCACATTTTCACCTCAGTGGATTTGTCGATAAGCAGAATTTCCGCATTTGGGCGAATAATAATCCAAGAGTGATTGCCGAAAAACTAATGCACCCACAAAGAGTGACTGTTTGTTGCGGTTTATGGGCTGGCGGCATCATCGGGCCGTATTTTTTCCAAAATGAGGCCGGTCAGGCAGTTACTGTGAATGGTGTTCGCTATCGTGAGATGATAACGAACTTTTTATGGCCCGAATTGGAAGATATGGATGTGGACGATATGTGGTTTCAGCAGGACGGTGCCACTTGCCACTTGCCACACAGCTAACGAAACAATGGCTCTTTTGCGCAACAAATTCAGTGGCCGTGTTATCTCACGTAATGGCGATGTCAATTGGCCGCCAAGATCATGTGATTTGACACCGTTGTACTTTTTTCTTTGGGGTTATTTGAAAGAAAAGGTGTACGTCGATAAGCCAGCAACAATTCAAGAGCTAAAGGATGAGATAATTCGGCACATTAACGGCATAGAACCTCCATTATGCCTCAGGGTCATCAAAAATTTGGACCATCGGATGGAGGTGTGCCGCCGTGGTCGCGGCGCCCATTTGGCCGATATTTTGTTCCATACATAATTGAGTAATACCAATATATCATAATAAAATAAAATTACAATAATTTCCTAAATAGTTTGTGTTTTATTCAAAATCAATATCGGCCCTTGAAAATTAACCACCCTTTATGTCTGGTTTTTAAATCCAATGTTTGCTGCCACCAAGAACCCTCATTGTACTAGAGAGTTATTTATCAGACCATTTATTAAGGCTACGCAACAATGAATATGTGTCAAGAGAATATAGCCTAAAAGCTGGTGTTCTTCAGGCAAGTGCTCCTGGACTTTCTCTCTATTTAAAACATACCTCGGATTTATCCATTTGCGAAAAAAGGCCATTGTCATGTTTGCGGAAGATACAGTTATTCAAAGATCGCACGTGAAGCCGTTAATTTAATAACTATTTTAGTTAAGTAGTTAAGTGGTAACTTTGTTAAAATATTGACGAGTTCGAGTACACGAGCTTAGAAGTAAACACGTTACGTTTACATTCAGAAGAGAAAATTGTCCCCGGTTTGGTTTTGTTACATATCTCGGTAAACATTTCAATAGATGACTGATTTTTCGTCGACATATAGAAACCAAGAAACTTCACTTGAAGTTAACAGCTTCTATACTTCAGTGGTTATTTAGTGACAAATATTAACTTGCCTGGCCTATAAAATCGTTCTAAGTAAAACCGTTTTGAAACCGATTTGTACATATGGTATCCAATTATGAGGAACGGCTAGCAATTTCAATATCGGGATTATACAGAGGTCACAATCGAACATTTTCAGAATCATGACTAGAGTGTCGTGGCGTGTAGATAAAAAATGAGAACATCCTTTGGGATTTAGAGATCCCACTGGCAAATGAAGATGAAGTTCTTATAGTTCATGCAAAATATATCCACCCTTATTCTACATTTCGATACCATCTCGCATTTGAACAAAACACAAATTGAACAGATTAAATTATGACTTTTAAATCCATGGGTTATATATAAGCATAATACAACCGGCTATATTTTTTCTATTAGTATTTGTTACGTACTCAACAAAAACAACGCCTGTCAGAAACAATTAAATCAATATTTATTCCCTATTTACCTAGATTTTGGTATTGATTTTTTATAACTTATTTCTTTTTCGTTTTTTCCCCTTAACCTGTTGTGTTTCTTTAGGTTTATTTTCTTCTAATAAGGGTTTTCTTTTTTAACGAATTAAACCACAAGCCACATGCCCCCTATACGTATGATTAATTGTTGTTGTTAATGGTTGGAATGCGACTGATAGAGACGTTTACACATTATGTCAATTGGGTAAAGAAGAGAACGAGGGTCGATTTGGTTGATAACAACATAAAGGGAACTTTCAACTTAAATCAACTTTAAAGGAATTACAACAATATTTGCACAAGCACACACAAACAAAATCAAGAAGTAAAAGTAAAGTTTGAGATGGGAACAAAATGGTCGAAAAGAAAGTTCTGTTTTACATTTCCTTTTTTTATAAACAAATAAATGTTTTTTAAATCCTTTGGCTTTATGCAAAAAGGTATTAAGTCAAAAATAAAAATTTTTTATAAAAAGCACAGTTTCGAAGAATCTGTACTAAAGGGACGTTTTCAATTAAAAAGGTAAATTATTTTGGAAATTCTTCAGTTGAATTCTATTTTATGTTGCAGCTAAAATAAAAACTGATTTTATATTTAAATGATTGGTTATTGTACACAGTGTTGTCAGTTTAGCTGTTTTGAGGCTATATTTAGCCAGTGGTCGAAATAATTTTTGCATTTGATTTATTTTTGTTCGTCTTCGTGGATCAATTTGATTAGGGACCAACCTTCGGTCCAAATGTTTTCTTCCATTTTAGTCCGTAAATGTTTAATTATTTTTTCAAGGTTAATAATATAAAAAAAAATCAGAAAAAACTAATTGAACAACCAAAAAAAGTACCAATAAGTCTTCTCCTTTAGTTTCTCAATCACTCTGGACTCAGTACCAGGTAAAGAACGAAAAGTCCCAAAATGCCAAAAAGGTTTTATATTAGCAAAATTCAAAAAATACCAGTTAAAGAACGAAAAAGTACCAAAAAAGCCAAAAAGGTCTAACATAAACAAAATTCAAAAAGTTCCAGTTAAAGATTTTAGAACCATGTATGTTTTATTAATAAGATTTCTATATGACATGCAACATTCCTAATTTTTCATATTTCATAAAAACACTGACATTTTTTGTTGAGGGAAAGCTTGCTTCTATATTTTATTTTGTGTTTTTAGGTCCAATATTAACGAAAATTCAAAAAGTACTAGTTGAAGAACAAAAAAGTACCAATATTTTTTATCTTAAAGGTTCTCATTCAGTCAGAACTTTGCACCTATAATTTTATGTTTCTAAGTTCAATAGAATAGAAAATTCAAAAATTACAAAAATTAATTGCAGCGCGAAAAAGTAAAAGAGAGAAATTTAATTTCCCGTATTTCCACTTTTTTATAATTTTTTCTCCCCATTGAAATATCAAAAATTGCAATACTGTAGTGGGGGCCCATAATTTAATACGTATATGTTATTTCAAAAAGAAAAAGTACCAAAATGGGTATCAATTTCAACCTTCAAACGTTCGAAAAAGTTCAATATTTATATTTTTTAGATAAGTTACGAATTTGATAATCTGTATTTCTATGTTTATTGGTATTAAAAAATAATATGGGGCGACAAAGAAGTTCGCAAGCCCTGGTTTAACCCGGTGATTTTTCCAAACGGGCCGAATTTCAAAATAGTACCAGACAGTTGAACAAAAACCCAAAATTTGTGTACAACTTTTCGCTTTTTGTTTTAGTTTGACAGCAACTGCTTACATTAAAGAATCAGAAGTCAAAACAACAGTTTTTTTTGGGCTAATGACAAATGAAGAAGTGGAAGAAATGGCAGTTTTTTTAAACGCTGGTACCAGACATCTGTCCGCTAATTTTTCTAATGAACAACGATAAGTATTGATTTTTTTTATCCCATTTAGGCTTGGAGATATGAGTTCACCGAATTTATCCGTTTTACCCGTTTTTACAACCCAAGATTTTAATAAAATTAATATTGTGCACTTTTGTATGTAAATATCATTTAAATAATTTAAAAAAAGGCTTTAAAAGGCTTAATTTATATATGTCAGAAATGCTTTAAGGCCAATCATTTAACTGAATTATATACTGACTGAAATTTGGCGTATTTTCTTTTTATTTGAAATCAGCATTAGGCGAAGTACAAAAAGTAAATAAATTATTTGAAAGCCTTGCAGCGGCTTAACCCATTAAACGCCAAGACCATTAAAAACAAAAAAGATTGAAATTCATTTATTTGTTTATACTTAAATACAGTTAATAAATATAGAAAAAACAAAAAATTAAAAAAAAAGTTCCTGGAAGTGTGTTTTAAGGGCTGTACTCGGACGAGTACAATGGCGTCATGAGTATGCTATTTTTTTAATTATGAAAAATTTTAAAGCATATTTTTTCAACTCATAGAGCAACATCGCATTGCTCAAATACCCATATTATGCTGTTATAACACTCACGACATCGTAACTGATTTGTTATCCTTTTAGGAAAGAAGTTTCCACCACTAGTTGCAACGCCAGCAGTCAGCGATCATTTGGAAACATTCACCTTCTGGGTATAGTTTCGCAAATAAAATTGAGCAATATTGCGTTGAAACCCAAGCCAGTCCATTTGAGATCTGTTTGCAACATAATCTAAAGTTTTAGGAACGTTGTTCATAAAATCAAGCACGACTCGGGATCCAAGAGGGAGCTTTGATCTTTCTACTTTTATACCTTTGGCCCCACAGTTAGTATCGAATTGGTATAAATAACCGGAACTGCTCGTTAGCATCCTATTTTTAAGACCAAATCTCACTTGTTTACTTCTTATGAATTATTTTGAGGAGTGTCTACCAAAAAAATTAGTTTGATGCATTTGAATGGGAATGGGATTAATGGGAAAGTGATGCGTTCACAAGTCACGTACTTGTTCACATAGCCAATCCTTTCCAAAAGTCAACCTCACCCACTGTCCTTTACGGGCTTGGTGTCCCCTGTCACGCTAACGAGGCTCTGACGACCGACCATGGGCGGTATAACCTTAATACTTGCACGGCTAATCCCGGCACTTACTTTGCACGCCTGGTGGCGATGTTGGCAGCCCCAACACCAGGATCGGACGCTATAGCCTAATAAGCTGTACGTCTTAAATAACTCTTATTACCGAAACCAACACAAGAAAGAAAACTAATGAACCCGATATAAAGATGACGGAATTTGGCATGAAAACAAGGACTAGAATTGGAACATGGAACATACGTACCCTACTGGAGCCATCACGGATTGCACAGCTATGCAAAGAGTTTGTAACTTACAAACTTACCTTGCTAGGGCTCTGTGAAATCAGATGGTGTGAGTCAGGGGAATTCACAACATCAAATGGCCTCACCATTCTCTTCTCTGGTAAACCTTCGAATGAGCTACCTCGATCCAGTGGAGTCGGAATCGTTCTTTCTAAGCAGGCCAAACATGCGCTTATGGACTGGAAGCCACACTCAGATAGAATTATCACCGCCAGAGTGCGTGGCCATGCTCGTAATATCACGCTGTTACAGTGCTACGCCCCTACGGATACATCTGAAAAATCGGTGAAAGAAGCGTTTTATAACCATCTCGACAGCGTACTCGCAACCGTACCCAAGGGTGACATTAAAGTAATGATGGGCGATTTCAATGCACAATTGGGACCCGATAACTCAACAGCAGAGAGCACCATGGGAAGACATGGATTAGGGCGTCTGACGGAAAACGGTAAGATGCTTCTAGACGCATGCCGAACAAATAACCTTGTTATTGGCGGCACTCTATTTCCACATCCGAGGATTCATAAAGTTACCTGGATATCTCCTGACAGGGTGACCGAAAACCAGATAGACCACATCATTATCAGCAAGAAATGGAGAGGTTCGCTGCTAGATGTGCGAAACAAACGTGGTGCTGATATGGGCAGTGATCACCATCTTCTAATCGCTCATATACGCGTTAAAATCGCTGCCATCAAAAATAATTCTCTCATGACACAAAGGAAATTTAACGTGGCGCAGCTAAAAAATGAGGTAATTTCCAACGCTTTCACCAACGAATTAAAAACTTATACAATAAATAACAACTCTGAACGTACGTGGCCAGAAATCAAAGATATATTTATCAAAGCTGCAGAACATCACCTTGGTTTCAAAAACAACACCCGAAAGGATTGGATTAGCGATATCACATGGAAATTAATTCAGGACAGAAAGGAGACCAAAGCTGCCCTTAACTCGAGCAAAACTCGCTCGAATAAAATTAAACATCAGGAAATGTATAACCGAATTAACCGAGATGTTAAACGTAGTGCGAGATGTGATAAGCGGAAATGGGTCAACAATATAGCAAACGAACTACAAGCAGCAGCAGAAACCCATCGCACGAGAGACCTATACCTCGCTGTGAACAAGTTAACTAATAGAACATTTTCGTCTGGCAGACCCCTGAAGAATGACGTAGGGGAACTTGTAACATCAAAAACGCAGCAACTCAGCTTATGGGAAAATTATTACGATAATACGCTGAATACAACGTCCGCTTTACAAGATTCAATCTGCACTTGCACTACCCACGTATTGCATCCATCCATATCTTCTGGGTGTCCAGGAATCACTGAAATCAGCGAAGCAATTAGTTCAATTAAAAACAACAAATCCCCTGGCCTGGATAATATTTCCCCAGAACTCCTTACAACCGACCGAGTTACTAGCGCTCGCTTATTGGAACCCATCATAAGAACATTCTGGAATGAAGAATCAATACCCGACGAAATCACCTCCGGCGCAATTATAAATCTTCCCAAAAAAGGCGATTTAACCGCCAGAAAGAATTGGAGAGGTATAACTTTGTTGAGCATGGTCAACAAAGTTAGTGCGAATATAATAAACAAAAGGCTGTCAAAAGCAATTCCTCTCAGAAGGGAACAAGCTGGCTTCCGCTCCAACAAATCTTGCGTCGATCAGGTCAATAGTCTTAGAATTATTGTGGAGCAGTCCGTTGAGTAGAGATCGCCTCTCTATCTCGTATTTGTTGACTTCGAAAAGGCTTTTGATACTCTCAGTCACACGGCCATATGGAGCGCACTTGCATGCAAGGGTGTCCCGACTAAAATAATAAACTTAATAAAGACACTGTACAGCAATGCAACATGCCGAGTATTGCATGAGAAACAACTAAGCAAGAACATTAAAATAAAAACCGGAGTTCGCCAAGGCTGTGTGTTATCACCACTCCTCTTTAACTGTGTCCTAGATGTAGTGATGCAAAAGTCAACAAGTCATGGGAGAGGGATAACATGGGGTTTGCAAGACAGATTAGAAGACCTGGACTATGCAGATGATATATGCTTATTAAGTCATTCGTTTTCCGATATGCAATCTAAGTTAAATCTAGTTAGCGAAACAGCAAAGCTAGTTGGATTGAAGATAAACATCCCCAAAACAAAACCACTTAGGATAAATGCTAACGCAACGAGGAAATTCCTAATATACGGCAAGGAAATTGATGATGTGGAGTCCTTCTGCTATCTAGGCAGTATAATCGACAAATCCGGTGGTTCATCAGCCGATGTGGCCAGTCGCATTAATAAGGCACGTAATGCATTTGCCCAACTCAGCCCTGTTTGGAAATCGCCTAACATCTCGAAACGTACCAAAATTAAAATTTTCAACTCCAGCGTTAAATCCACATTGCTGTACGGGTGCGAAACGTGGAATATGGCACCGCGCGATATCCAGTCCCTTCAGGTGTTTGTTAACAAATGTCTGCGTAGAGTCTTGCGTGTTTACTGGCCCTCCGTAATATCAAATGCCCAACTCTGGTCAGATACCAACCAGCAACCAATTGAGTTGGAAATAAGAAAACGCAAATGGGGTTGGCTTGGACACACGCTCCGCAAGCCATTAGACGATATCACTAAGAAGGCCATAGACTGGAACCCACAGGGAAGCAGACGTATCGGACGACCATCACACACCTGGAAACGCCAAATCATAACCGAACTGTCCGAGCTACGACTACAGTGGAACGAAGTCAAACATCGCGCTGATGATCGAGATCATTGGAATCAACTTGTGGCGGCCCTATGCTTCCCAGAGGAGTAAAAGGAACATATATATATATATATTTGAATATCACAAGGTCTCTTTGTCTACTTAGGAGCTATTTTGCTTGATTTATAGTGTTATAGTCCGGATTTGGTTGAATAATAGCTATATCGAAACTTTTGTGATCATATTTATCTAGCTGTTTAAATTTGTGAAAGCTTTAGCATAAAAACTTGAGGGTTTGATGGCTTGAAATTTAATTTTGGTCGAAGAAAAATTAAAAAAAAAATTATACATATCAAGCCATTGTACTCGGTTGGGTACAGCGATTTTGCTACTCAAATAACGATGTCGAATAAAAAAATTTTTCTTGTAACTTTTTTTAAATGTACACACAATCACTCTTCTTCAGAAATTTATAAGAAACTTTTGTTTCAACAAAACAGTATTTACTCTATGCAGCTCAATTGTTACTGGCCTAGCTAAAAATCACAAAAATGATAAAGTGTTACAAGAACAAAAGAAAATACACTATAACGGTATATATTTTTTTAAATTTTTTTATGTGTGTCTTTAAAGCACAATGTGTTGAATGCAAAAACACATCAAAAGTTTTCTAATTTATTTTGTTATAAAATTTAAGCGTACTTAAATATTGCCTTTTTTCTGTACCCAAGCGAGTACAATGGCTGGGAATGGGTTAATCGAAACTGTTTTTTTGATTTAATGTACCTTCTCCATAGTTTGTGTTTGTAAAACAAAGGAAAGAGTTTGATCCATTATCGTCACCAATTGAATTTTGTTTAATTTTCTCTCCTTACTACTACTCCTAAAATATTCTAACTATCTGTGGAGGGTATCAGCGATTCCGCACAGCCAAATATAGCACTCTAACTAATTTTCATTCTTATTTGCATTAAAGTTGGCCAGAGCGTTTTTTATTTATCTATATAAAATTTCCATTTCCGTTATTTTCTTATCGATTAATTTATTTTTAATTAAATAATGTTGCCTAGATTTAGGTGTTGTTTTAAAATAAAATTACATATTTTGTTAAACAAAAATTTTAATTAAAAATATTTTTAGATATTTTTAAATATTTTTAACAATGAAAACTAACAAAAAAAGAATTGCCTAAAATATAATGAATAATTGAAATTTAAAATTGATTTAGAAAATTTTTATTTGATTATTAACAGAAAAAATATGTCCATCAGTTTAATAAATAAAGTGGATTATAATTATTAAAAAAATATTTCTGAATAGCACATTGGGCCCATTCGAAAAAAACATGAAAAAATGTTTACCCTATTTCTAAAAGTAAAAAACTATTTTTCGTTACTCTGGCTTTTTTCTACTTCTTAAACGTACCATTTTCTTATTTTAGGTACTTCTTACTCCATTTATCTTGGTACGATTTGTAAAAAGCCAATTTATTTCTTATATCTTCCAAACTTAAGTAGTACGTTGAAACATGTTATGTTAATTAAGATTCAAGCAAATCCAAAATTTTGCTTGCAGAATGAAATGCTCTTACATTCTTTTTTTTATACTTATATATGTCCTATTTCAAACCCAGTTTCTTACTTTGACTTACAACAGGTGTTTTCAAAATGAATTTTATGAAGGCTTCAAGTTATCCTTATAGTTTCAGAAAGAATCACATTTTTTTACAATTTTTATGTGGTGGAGCCCACTGTTTGGCATTTATTTAAAATAAATAATGGATTTATAAATGTTGACAAGTTTTTTTTTTAATTTTTACCAGGGCAAGATTTTACACGCATAGACAGAATAAAAAAATATGCAAGCAAAAAAGTAAAAAAAAGAGATATATGCTCAAAAGTATGCAATAGTGTTTTCGTATAAAAAAAAAACTATTAGAGTTCATTCTTTAGCAAATTAGCAGGATCGAAAATATGGCAAATGATTTTTTCGATTTTTAAAATATGAATTTTAAAAAAAGTTAAAAAAAATTACAATTTGGTTTAAGGATTGATGTTTGACTATTGACGTCAGCAGTCGTCGATGGCTGCGAGTGTAAGACGGCAAATCTCTCTGAGGAGATCGAGTGGTTGCTATTGAGACATGTCATGGTAACCTGCCGGCCGCGGTTCGAGCCCCGGCCACGGTCACGAATGAAAGATTATTAACAGCAATTTTAATTAATTTTCATGTTGTAAAATTTCTTTCTTCATTTAAATAATTTAATGAAAATTAAATTTAATGAACTTAAGCCTAATTAAAAATATTACAATTTGGTTTAAGGTATGATGTTCCAAAATATTTACAAAACTTATTTTCAAAGCAAAAAGCATAGTTAAATGTTCCCTTGTTTTAATTTAGTGTTTAGAATTTTGGCAAAATAAATGCTTTAAAAAAATTTATTGCACTTTAAACAAAAATTTTATAAAATTACTGATTTTACGTTTTGTTAATTTAAAGGAAAACCTGAATGCTCCTGGATAGTTGTTAAAATTTGGAAGTATGACTTGTCTATTAAAAACAACAACCACAATTTTTATTTTGTTTTCCTTTTTCTTAAAATTCCTGTCGCAAAATAACAACACAGAAAAAAATAAAAATTGATTTCAATTAAAAAATTTGTGATATTAATTAAAAAATTAATTAAATTTGCACCAGTAAACAAATTAATAGTATCAATTAAACCAGTTAATAGTATTAATTAAACGTTTAATTCATTTGATTAAAAGTTTAATTCAGTTGATTAAAATTTTAATTAAAACTGATTATATTTTTGATTAATGCTTTAATTGGTGAAAAATGTGGGAGAATTTTTTCTGTGAAGTGATGAAAACTGCTTGAAAATTAAACAAAATATTCATGTATTTTTCTTTTGCTGCAAGAAAAAATATAAACTTTTTTTTATAAATTTAAACAATACATAAAGAAAATTTTCAACAACAAAAGAATTATAATGCCTTTTCAAAAACAATGAATGAACAAATGAATAAACGAACGAAAAATGTTTCTAAACAGAACAAAAATGTGCGGAAGCCACATGCACAAACACACATATATTCAACTACATTAAAAACACGTACGAAACAATATTCCTGTGTGAATTGTTATCCAAAATAGAAATATTAAATAATTGAATGACTGGCTGACTGATTAACTGTTGACTGAATAAATAGATGGATAAGAATTTCAGGATTGAAATCCAATTTTAAGCAAGAAAAAATAAACAAATATACACAAAAGCCAATGACAGACATTGTACCAAAATGTAAATTAAACAAACAAAATAAAACACAACATTTTTACGCATATTTAATACTATGTGCTGTTTGCCATCAAGTGCGGAAATAAGATGCGTGTTAACCTTAAGCAAAGTTCATAAAGACCAAAATAATACAAATTGAAAATTTCACAAGCAAATTATAAAAAAAAACTATGATCAAAAATACCCAAAAGAAGAAAAACTATTTACAGAAACATTTTCGAGACAAAACAAAATTGAGTCATGAGTTAAAGATTCATAAAGAAGTTGTGTTATTGTCCTCGCTAACAATGTTAAAGTTAAAATAGTCCTCCATCAAAAACAAAAAACAACCATATTTTGGCTTACCCCGAACATGTTATGGTTAATATATAATAATTTTTAAAATGCCTGCTATGAACATAAGACATAACCTCTATGGGTGCTCGCAATTACTCTGTCAAGTTGTTGGTAAAAAACTTTTTTTTTCCAGAATAACTTCATCAGTTGGTGCATAATTAATCTTTATTTCTTCACTGTTTTGTCTTCGTACGACTGTAGGGTATATTTGTCCACAGTTTCATAAAATTGGCACAAAAATATACAATATTTTGCTATCTTTCCTTTAGAAATACCAAATATTTCAAAATTTGACTTTTGACCTTCATGCTTTTAGGGTTAGTGTATTCCGATTTTTGTTAAACCTTCAGTCTACATTAAAAGTTTTCGGGACTTTAATATTCCGAATATGTTTGAGTTAAAATTCATTACAGTAAGGAAATTAGGGAAATTCGCCAAAATATAGCCAAAAAATGGGTTTTCCCGAAAATAGTAAAATTTAAAACGCAGTTACGGAAAAACTATGGGATGTATTGACATAATTTTTCCATATTTTTATTCCCAATTATATCCTTAATAAATCCCTATGTGGTGATCTAAAAATTCTGCAATTTGCTTAACAGAATTTCTAAAATATTGAAAATGGAGTTATGAAACCGCCGTTAAAAAAATTATTTTTTTATTTTTTCATACCTGCCAAAAGGTTACAGGTATCCTACGAAGACAAAAAATTATAAACAAGTCAATTTTAAGTAAAAATTAGCTCTTATTCAAATATTTCTCAAAATATGTAAATTTTGATACTACATTTCTTCTTTAAGCGGCCTGAGACACGTTAATGGCCTGGGGAAATTTAAATAACTTTTAAATTTTTTAACCAAATTTTGTCTTTTATAAATCTCTCGAATGATGAGCCAAGCCTTCTCGATATGTAATCAGCTTAATTTTTTGCGAAACATAGTTTTTTGATAAGAAAAACATTTCTATGGGAAGTTACGGTACAATTTCGCATATATGAAAAATAAATCACAGCCTAGTGTAGGGGCTATGTGAAGTTATGGTACCATTCTAATCTATTTTAATTGTCTTGTTTCATCAAATTTGCACCCAGCGTAATTGCGATCTGCAGCTTGCTCACAAGGTTTACATCGACAGCCGGACGGATGTATATCGTTAGATCGATTCAGAAAGTAATTCAGAGTCCATCTGTACACTTAAAGTTGGCTCTTGTTTCAATTCACATCGTGAGGTGGTTATAAAAACTACATATAACATTTCGAAAACCTTTACTCAAAATTAAACGAATTTTTTTTAAATTTTGGCAGATAATTAGTATTGTGATTATTTTGTTGAACTATTTATGGTTTTTAATCCAAATTTTTAATATTTTAATTAGGCTTAAGTTCATCAAATTTAATTTTCATTAAATTATTTTTATGAAGAAAGGAATTTTACAACATGAAAATTAATTAAAATTGTTATTGACAATCTTTCATTCTTGACCGTGGCCGAGGCCGAGGCCGGGGCTCGAACCGCGGCCGGCCGGCAGATATTTAAAATTTCGACTGGAAAAAGGTCAAAGTATAAAAAATTCATAACAACTAATTTTCATTATAATATTGTATGACAGTTGTTAAGGCTACTGTTCGCCTTAACAACTATCACTTTAAAGGTCTCTATGCAAAGTTTACAAAAAGGCATGATTCTCCTTTTCCTACAAAACTTAAAGTCATGCCTGTTCCTCTGAGCATTAAAGTCATAATGAAAATCTAGAAGTCATGACAAAAAATATTTCATATTTACAACGCCATTCATTTGTGTTAATTTTGTATAGAGTTCTTATATTCAGTAGTAGTTTACATGGAAAAAATAAATCGAATAGTTTTCTATGAATTTCTATAGAAATTTTATGATTTTTCCTCATGTTCTCTTTATTGCAAACACTCAATATGAATCAAATTAATTTAATTTGTATTTTTAATGGGAAATGTTTATTTAATATAATTACCATCTCGTTAAACAATTTATTTACGAATAGTTTTTTTATAATTTTAAATTGTTTGATTTGGTTTTTCGAAGTGAAAACTATTTATGATGAGCAAAAAAGAAAAAAAAATCTAAACAACAACGAAATGGCAACAAAAAGTTTATCATTTAATCATTTTCAAATTGCGTTAAACTATTGTATGAACGTCGGTTACACAGACACATTCAAGTGAACGCATCTGGAGAATTGGAAACAAACACAACCGCCCCGCAGCTAAACTAGAAATTTAAATGAAAATGTTGCAAATAATTATATCAATTTTATAAATTCACGTCTAACAACAAGCATTCATACGAAAAATTTTAGCAAATTGTAATGTATATTTCAGTGGTTTATTTCAATTGTTGCCAAAAGTTTTTTCGGTTACTATAAATTTTCACATTTAGCACTTAAGGGCCTAAAATCATTAAAATTAGGCCAAGAAAATAAATGACATTATTGGAAATTAATTTCATGATAATTTTGAATGTGTATTTAGGAGGTAGCACAGATACCCAAGCAGTAGTATTCTGACAATTTAAGTAATTTTAGAAGTAATACTGGATAAAGGCAAGAGGAAGGAATTGCTGAAATCTGCGAGGTAATAAACATACAAGTTTTTTCTTACTAACCCCATAACGTTGGGCTTTAAAAATATCAACATTTTTCTTGTATAAAAAAGCAAACAGTAGGTTTTGTTTTGACCCATTTGATCTAATAAAAAGGGATTTTTTTAAAAACAACTTTGCAAAATCTAGACAAAAAACGGTTGTTGGGTGTTTGACAGAGGCCTGCACAATAATATTTAAATTTTAGTTATATTTTTTGTGCTGTTTTGTCTTCGTATGACTGTAGTGTATATTTTTCTCCAGTTTCATATAAACCTGTACAAAAATATACACAATTTCACTATCTTTCCCTTAAAAATTAGAAATATGTCAAAATTTTACTTTAAACCGTCATGCTTTTCGGGTTAATGTTTTCCGATTTGATGAAAACTTATAAAGTATATTAAAAATTATCTGTTTTTAATATTCTGAAAAAGGTTAACTTAAAATTCATAACAGTAAGGAAGTTGGGCTCATTCGCCAAAATATGTCAAAAAAAAACAAATTTTTTCCCAAAATCGCAAAATATAAATCGCAGATACGAAAAACCGGCGAGAGAAATAGACATAATTTTTCACATTTTGATTCCATATTATATCCTCAATAAATTCCAATGAGATTATCAACAAATTCGGAAATTTGTAACACAAAATTTTTAAAAATTTGAGTATAGAGCAATTCCATATGAAAGCGATCACCTTTTGGACGACCCCTCTCCGATGTTAAAATAAATAGTCTCAATTGATTGCCCAGCAAAAAATATTGTACCTACATTTTTATTGTTTTTTTTATAGTGACAAAATTGAAGAATTCTTCATAAGGGACCTCATTGAAAGTTGTTTTAAAAAAAAAACTACTAAAGCGATCGCAACGAGGCGGTACTCTTCGTCTGCCGACGTGCTAAATTTAAAGTTACTTTAATTTTATAATGATGCCAAGACAATTGAAATTTTTAATAAATATTGTAATTAAGTATAAGCAGCAAAATAAGAAAGATTTTTTCTTCATAAATGTATTTTTAACTGTAAAATAATTTTTAAAATGTATTTTTAACAAGGTGTTCTCTTAAATGCTCTTCTCCTGTCCAAACAAGGACTCGGGGCCCATTTTTTTTATTGCTGATTCTTAAAGCAAAAATTATGAGGAATCCAAAAAAAAAAAAAATTAGCCGGAAAATTTAGGAGCTTCTGTGGAAAATCGGAAAATTTAATTTTCATGGGAAAATTTAAAGGTAAATTTCTAAGAAAAATTAGGAAAATTTTATTTTTCAATTAAAGATTCAATACCTTTCCAACGAGCTATCACTCGTTGCGATCGCTTTAGTAGTTTTTTTTTAAAACAACTTTCAATGAGGTCCCTTATGAAGAATTCTTCAATTTTGTCACATGACAGTGGTGTACACCACCACTAAACCAGTCACTATAAAAAAAAAAAAAAATATGTAGGTACATTATTTTTTGCTGGGCAATCGATTGAGACTATTTATTTTAAAATCGGAGAGGGGTCGTCCAAAAATTTGCCAATTTTGATCGTTTTCATATGGAATTGCTCTATACGTTTTAAAACTCTCAAACTCAAAAGAAAAATCAATTTATCCGTACTCAAATCAATCCGAAATGGTATTAATAGTACGGTGAGGACGGATTTTCTTGAATCAAGTACAGAGAGATTGATTGAAGTACGGATTTTCAATCGCGAAATACTTAATTTATTCGTATTCAATTCGTACTTGAAACAATCCGAAAAGAGATTGAATTAAGTAAAACTAAGATTGAATCGATCTTAAAATGCGCTTGATTGAAGTATTGTAAAGTTGATTCAATCCCAAATTCGTACTTGAAATAAACCAAAAGTCAAATTGAAAGGAGAATTTTATTGTGATTGATTTACTTACCCATTTTACACCCTACAGAATTTCAATAATAAAACACCAGCATCATTTCCGATGTGATTTTTACTTTAAAAACTAAATGTACATATCAATGGCTTAATATAAAAAAGGCTTGACTCGATTTTTCTTACAAAAAAAAAAATTGATTTTTTGTTTATTCTGGTAGCTAATGCCACATGTATCTTGATTTAAAATTTTTAGGGGCTGTAGTACAACATTTGTTAGATATTTTTATAAAAAATTTAATTTTAAATGTTTTTTATTAGAAATTTTATGGATTTTATTAAGTTTTCTTTCTTCCCCCGTAAACAAACAAAAAATCGAGTTAGGCCTTTTTTATATTAAGCCATCGATATACAACTGAAAATATAAACTAAATGAGAAGCAAGAGTTCTCAATTTTACTTCTCAAACATGAAAATAGTGTATTTTCGTCTTGTTCTGTTGTTTATGTTGTTTCTATATCATATAGATATAGATATATGTTGTTTCTATATTTATAGATTTACAACAAACAAATCGATTTGGACCTACTTGTGTGTTGTTTTTGTAGTGTCAGCAACAAACTTTGATAAATAAAATGAGATTAAAACGCACACTTTGTACTCTTACTCTCAGAGGGGCACTGCCATCGACAATTAAATCTTTATTTTACTCGGCTTAAGAATTTTGTACTTATTTGAAGAAATTCCGGGATTGATTGTCGAAAGTAGTCCCATTTAGGATTGGTTTAAGTACGTTTAAGTACACTTAAAGTAAGTATAAAAAACTTAATTTATCCCAAGTGTTTTTCTTTCTGTGAACCTGGGAATAGATTAACAGTATCTAACGAAGACAAAAGCTCATATACAGGTAAATACGAATATATTTTAAGTAAAAATTAGCTCTTATTCAAATATTTCTGAAAATATGTAATTTTATTCCTACATTTCTTGTTTAAATTTAAATTTTTTGACTTTTGAATCTATCTTCTTAATAAAGAAAGTGGCGTTAGTTACTACGTTTATAACTAAAGAACGGCTGGACCGATTTCGATGATTCGTACCAATTCGGAATGGTCTCTGATCAAGTAAGAAGAATAGCAAAAAAAATCTAAAATAGGTGGCGCCATTGAAAATTACTCAGTATGAATTAAATCGTAAACTCTGCATTTGACGATGCTATGATCTTTAGCAAAGTTGTTGAGCATAAGCCGGCGAAGGTTTTTAAGTTGATATGACCAATTTCAGACAGGATTTCACCAGTATTTAATTTTTTATTATAATTTGGAAAATCCCGAGCAACGCCGGGACCAAACAACTAGTTTTCAATAAAAAAAATTTGCTTTAAATATCAAATGTTAATAAAATGTATTGTAATGAAAATGTGTCATTTAATTTCCGGCAAATTAATAAAAAAAAAATTTCCTATAAATAGAAATGCTTAAATTTTCTCTTTTTTTCCGCAAGATTAAAATTTATAAATCTTTGTTAATGCCATAATAAATAGACCATAAAGTTTATGTGTCTTAATTCCTTTAATAAAATTATAAACTCTACTTTTAAACTTAACAGCAGGTTCCTTATCGGATTGAGTTTAAAAATTCTATTATTTTATCTTTTTGTATTGTTATTTTATTTACCATTAAAACTTAAAGAGGACAAGAGGTTATCAAAGCTGAAGTTAATCTTTCTTTTATTAATAATACTAAAACAGCGACAATAAGCAAGCAAAGCCAACATTGAAACAATCATTTGAAATAAATCTCATGTTCTTGTGATTAAAATAATCGACTGAAAATTTTTTTATACCCACAAACACTCTGGAAAAGGTGATAAAAAGGTGAAAGTGCTAATAAACGTTAAAACGACGTCTGATGACAACACCGTGTACTTGCACGGTCGCTTATAGTTCTACAGTAAAATGCTGGGAATAAATCTATGGAAAATGTTCTTTAACGTTCACTAGTTTAAAAATGTGTTTGAAGTGTTTAGTTGAGTGGTAAAGTTGGTAAAACAGCGTTAATGACAAGCTTGTCAAAACATTTGCTTAAACAGATGCCATTTCGGGGTTTAAAAGCGTTAAAAAAATATTTTGCCTTCTTGGCCGCTCATGACAGCTAACCCCTAGTCTTGCATACACCCTCAAATACCAAAACATTTAAATAATGGAGGCGAGCCAGCCAGCTGAAACAAAAACAACGGTATAAAAATGACAACACCTTGAATCCTTTTTTCAGTTTTGTTTTCTGGAGTTTCTTTTCCTTTGTATGTATTTTTTTTTTAAACTTACTTGAAACCAGAACAAAACGAAGAACAGTAGAAACCAACAAAAATTATAAAACCTCAACAACAATGAGCTTGTGGTTTAAACAAGCAAGCTTTAAGATGAGTTTCTACAAACTTACGCTGATAATTAAACGATTTTGTCATTTTCTTCTAATGCCAAAAAAAAAAAAAAAAAACAAAAGGAAAATCCTCCCACAAGCACACATTTGCACTCATACTAAAAAAAAACATTTAAACACACACACAAACAAAAAACAATAACATGCAGAATGGTATAATGTAGGATGTAATGTAAAGGAAAAAGGGTGAACAAATAAATGAATAAAGGAATAGACGGATGAATGTAAGTAAGTGTGACTGTAATTGTATGTAAATATTCCGTAATCTTGTTTAATAATGATAAGGACGATGATGATGGTAAGTTTTAATTATATTTGTAAGAGCATTTGTTACTGTTGGATGGAAAACGGGAAGGGGAGTGGTAGAATACCCATGAGTTTATCGGATAGTATTAGTAAGTGCTTTAGCTGGGACATTTTTAAAAATACAGAGACCTAAATTTTTTTAATATAAAGGACTTAATAAATACTTAACTATCTTTGTGTTTCAATTGTTTTTTATGTACTTTAAGTAGCACTTAGTCAGGACAACGATCAATTTAAATACTAACAGCAAAAAACAGATGTCACAGTTGACAACATAGAGTAATTATGCTATCTATTGCAGAACGAATTCAAGGAAATAACCAAACCCCGATCAAGAAAGATATTCCGAGACAAAAATGGAGGTGGATTGGTCAAACGATAAAAAAGTTTGGAGGAAATATTTATAAAACTGCAGTTAAATGGAATAGACAAGGTAGCAGACAACAAGGTCGACTGGCACCGGCACATGGCCACGACAAGTTAAGACCGACTCAAAGTGCTAACTTTAGATAAATGGAAAAGATGGGAACAAATTTGTATCGCCTTATGATCTTTAAAGGATCTAAAGGAAAAAATACTAATTTTTTAGCAACTTCTCATAATTTTTAAGGGCCTTGGATACCTAGAAAGTCAAGGGGAGTGATTGGCGCTTTCAAATAAGCAAAGATCACCAACTGAAATTGTCTGTTCCC
Organism: Pollenia griseotomentosa; assembly: GCA_963931875.1. NCBI lineage: Eukaryota > Metazoa > Arthropoda > Insecta > Diptera > Polleniidae > Pollenia > Pollenia griseotomentosa. Next base: position 249,049,382 of record OZ007560.1, read on the forward strand.
CATGTTGGGTTCGGCTGAAACAACAACAATAAGCGTTTGCTCTGCTGTCACATTCCCCATGTTGGATTCGGCTGAAACAACAACAGTAAGCGTTTGCTCTGCTGTCACAGCTTTTAGGCGAAGGGGGAAGGGGGCGCTGGTCACCGCGTTAAAAAAGGAATAAAAGGACAATTTATCATATGGATTTGAAACCAGCCGGCCTGGCGCCATGTTGGCTGCCCCAGTTCCGGATCGAATGCAGAAAACCAATCAGCTACTACCCTTCAACCATCTGATTACCAAAATCTCATAAGGGCTATGCTTCTTATAGTTAAGAGTAGAACCAGTGTTCGAAAGTAAACAGAACATTATTAAGCGTTCGGTTCACACACCCATGAACGGTATTTATTTAGGTTTTTTTTAGGTGTTTTTGTAGACGAACACTACCCTTAAGAAGTAGTATGAGAGTAGAAGTAGAAGAGTCGAACATTTTATAATGCTCTCTCTGTAGGCAAACATTATATTTTAATGTTCTATAATGTTTCTTTTTTTACATTGATAAAGAAATGAACAAACAAAATATTTTAGCAACGACCGCAGCACGAACAGCTTGTGTGTGTCTTGTTTGTTTACAATTTTTTCGCTGGTTTTTTGTTTTTTTTTTCGTATGTGTATTTTGTTTTTGTAAGAATGTTTGGTTTTTTTTACCAGGCAAAAGGGACGAAAAAGAGAAAAATGTAATTAAATGTGTTTTTAATTTACAATGGAAAAATGTAGGCCCTATCAGCTTACTAAACTATCTAAATAAAAACAAATATAACACCTTGGCCAAAAAATAAATATATAAAATAAATTAATGAGCCAAACCGAACATAATGAAGTTGGTGGATTGCAAAAAAAAAAATGATTTCCCACACATCCACTTATAGCGTTTGTGTTTTCCACAAATCTACCGAACCGAACACTAAGGAGCGATAAATAGGGTTTGTTTTCGAACACTGAGTAAAACAAAAACAAAAAAATAATTAAAAATTTAAAAAAAAAAGTTTTCAATGAAAAATTTTCTCTTATCAATTCAAAATTTTCTCCTTTCAATGCAAAATTGTATGTCAAAGTGCTTTTACTAAAAAATTTTAAATGTATTTTTGATGTAACTAATCGCGCATGATAAAGAATGTAAACTACAACGCAGATTTCTTAAAACTTTAAAAAAATCCTTTAATGTAAACAAATTAGACACTCTATATCACACCCCAGATTTTAATGAAGTGTAGATACAACTTTTTTCTGTTGTTCAAGTTTAGCTTTAGGAATTTGTTTGTTAAGTCTCCTTAGAAATTATATTTATTAAGATAAAAAGGTTGATTTTCGAAAAAGGTTGAAGTAACAAAGTGGAGATAGCTCTGAATAACTGGTAAAATAAGCAGTTTATTTCTAAGCGAATTTTCTTTGAACAAGCCTCTCCTATGAACTGTAGGGCAATAGATATTTTGTTTTAATTGTTTTAGTATGTTTGAAGGCTTGTGTAGAAAAGCGTACATTTCATTTTGAAAACATTATCGTTTATCTTAGTGAGTGTATGTATGTTTGTTTACGTTCTATGCTTTAAATAAAACCACAAAAAAACCAAATATTTTATATAACATTTATTTATATTCCTCTTTCATACTACCGATGTATTTTTCCCTTTAATTTTGTTGCTTTTATTGTTATTAAACATAAACAGCATCACTAATTAAAATTAAATTTTTAAAAATTTAATAACTTAAATGTAACTTTAATTTCATAAATCCATTTATGGATCAATGATTTTATTTACATTAATTATGAGAGCACTTTGAAACAGTAGATTTATGCGAGTAATTTCGTAATTATTATTTTAAAATTTAATATAAAAAAGGAAATTCAATATATATTTTTTTTAATTACATAATAATGTATATTACAATAACTTATGAGCCATAAATTTGAATTAATGATTCCAAATTTTTTTAATGTTGTAATTTTAGGCTTATTTAAAGAGACTTAAGAAGCATCATTTATTATACATTTTATAATATTTAAGTTCTTTGCTTAAAATATAAGCAAATGATAGTACAAGTCATATTAGTTATAAGTACTTGAAGTAACATAGTTTTGACGATGGACCATACACATTGTTGCAAATCGCCTCTGCAACTGATTTTATAGAATTTGAATAACCACTAGAGTATTCATTCGGTAAACCGTTAATCGGTTAACCAATTAATTACTACCCGATTAACTGATCGGTTAATTTAAAATTGCCTATTTTCTATTAACGATTAAACCGGTTAATTTCAGTCGATTAACCGATTAACCGATGTAACATAATTTTTAATTTTTTGTAATATTATAACAAATTTTTTGTGTTTTAATTAATTGTTTCGTCTCATATACATGCTTAGAAAATATTTTTTTATACAATATCAGCCCAATCTATATATATAAAATTGTAACGTTACTGACTGACTGACTGACTGATTCATCATCGCACAGCCTAAACGCCTGAAATTTGGACCAGAGATTGATCACTCCCCAAATCGATCCACTAAGACGGGATTTTCGGAAATTCGAATGTTTAGAGGGTAAAAAATAGTAAAAACGGGAAAATTCGGTAACCTTATATCTTCAAAACTAAAAGAGATACAAAAAAAATTTAATACCTATCATTGTTCCTTAGAAAAATAAGCGGACAGGTGTCTGGTACTTATTTGAAATTCGGCCCTATTAGGGAGTAAACGGGTAAAATCTGAATTTTAGTACTTTTTTGACACCCCATCTATCTTTTGAACCAATAAACATAGAAACAAGGTATATACCACATTCGAAACTTATCAAAAAAATACGAATATAAATTTGGTACTTTTTCGAAATTTGAACATTTAAGGGGTGAAAATCATAACTATTTTTGGTACTTTTTTTACAAAACATTTTTCTCCATTCATTGACATATTCGTACTAAATTATAGGCTCCCACTTCAATACTGAAATTTTTGATACTTTAATGGGGGAAAAAAATAGTACCAAAAAAGGAAATATGTGAAATTTGATATTTTTCTTTCGCTTTTTGGTTCTACAACTGGTATATTTTTAATTATCGTTAATATTGGACCTTAAAACCTAAGATCTATTGCGGAACTTTTTGGTACTTTTTTGTTCTTTATCTGTTACTTTTTGAATTTGTGTTGGACCTTAAAGCATAAAATTCAACATGCAATGTCCTGAGTGGATACGAATCTATGAGGGAACTTTTTAGTACTTTTTTGTTCTTTAACTGGTACTTTTTTGAATTTCTGTAAGTATTGGACCTCGAAATATAAAATTCAAGATGCAAAAAGGATAACACGGGAAATAAACTTTCTTTCATTTGCTTTTGTGTTCTAAATTTTTAATTTTTCTATAATATTGAACTCAGACGCTAACGAAGTAGCAGGTTAAATGCTAGTTATGAAAAAAAATTCCCCGGGAGTTTGCTCCCTTCTCCCATTTTTATTCCTATGTTAATTCGATTGTAAAAATGGGAAAAGGTAAAAAACTCCCGGGGAATTTTTAATCATAATTGGGATGTATATTTCCTTCGAGCTAAACATTCTTAACAGAATTACCCGAAAGAATTAGAAGTGTTAAAAGTTTTTTTAAAATTAAATCAGGACTCTAATGGCATAATGGAAGATTTTATATGTTAAGAGAAATCCAGGAAAAGGACTGAGAAATTAGATATTCTTTATTATGGCTGCTTCTGATTCCTCCAGCATCTAAGATAAGAGAAAAAAAATTTTACAAGTCAAGTGCTGTCAAAACTAAAGAAAATTATCGCTTTAATCCTAAACATTTAAACAAAAATTTTTTTTCAAAAATTTTTATAAATAATAATTATCTAATTTTTTAATTAAGTTATAAAATTCTGTTTAATAGGGAAATATTTTTCAATAAAAATATTTAACTACAGAAATCTTATTAAAAAACGACGTTTAAAATTCTTGCGTTTTTGCGTTTTCGATTTCCAGAACACCCCTGATAATGTTTTACTTTAAAAATACATATCACATATTTATGAATTATTTTTTTGTTTGCTCGTTTTAGATCAAGAATTGTTATTTTTGTTTTTTTAATAATAAACTCCAAAAAATAAATAATTTATGCATTTTTAATTAATGAAATTACCTTATTTATTAATAAAAAACACTTTATTAATCGGTTAACCGATCAAAAACTAAATTAACCGATTATTAACGGATTAAACCAAAACCTCGGTTAATTAATCGAGCGATTAACCGATTAAAGCAAAAGCCCGATTAAATGAATACCCTAATAACAACCCATATTTTCTTATTTTTATTATTTGTTGTTGCTGTTGTAGTATTAGTTAAAGGATTCCACACTTGGTCCATCAATCGAACCCACAAAACTGGCTGGCTACCAACTAGCCACAAATAGGTTTTCTTTTGTTGCATAAAACCGATCGATATTTTTTTAATATTTTTATTATCTTAAGAAATTAACATTTTGATTTATTTTAGTTGAACAATATTTAATAAGAAAAAACGTGTCACTCACATATTAATTTTTTTTAATTAATTCAAACTGTGTTTGAATACGCAAATTTAAGCAATTAAATTGAAACAAGGGAAAAATACTTCATCAAATCGTTGCCACACAACTTAATACATCGATCAACAACGTCATTTTATTTAATAAAACAGCTGCAGCAGCATCAACGCGAACAGCAACACAGGATTTACAGGATACGATGTGCTAACAATTATTGTCATTTCAACCACACAAAAGTGGCAAATTAACAAAAATTAAAATAAAAAGAAAAAAAAATATTTTTTGATGCTGACAGTTTAAATCAGGCTGCTGTTGATGCTCCTCATGCTGCTCGTTCGATTTCATGTGGTCTCAGTTGTCTTTTAATTTTTTTTTTTTTTTTTCTTACAAATTTTTGCTTAGGGATTAAACCACCACACTTTACTTTCTCTTTCATTTTGCTATTATTATCATAAACGATGTGGTAGTTGTTTTGTGTTTATTTTTGGAACCCAACAACTCACACACAAGCATAAATGCAACTGCATTTTGTACATGCCGTAACTCATGTACTTGTTTTACTAGCTCAATTTATTTACTGTATTTGTAGTGGTATGTAATCCTTTTGTTGTTGTTGTTTTCGCAGCCATTACTTAATAGTGCTTTCCCAGCTCTTTGTTTCTCACACAAGAGCAAAATGCAAACAAATCTACAAAAAACTACCCCACCCCCTCTAAAATAACGCCAATTTTGGCGCGTACTTTTAGGATATTTAGTAGTGGCTGGTAAGATACTTAAGTTATAGTCATACCTAGTAAATATTTAACGAAATATGCGAATCCACTACTTTTTCTGCATTTAACTTTAAATAGATGTGGCCCGAATTTTTTTTTTTTTTTTTTTTTTTTTTTTTTGTTGGTACTAGCGGTCAGAGGATGACCTCTACTAATGCATTTCATTGTGTTGGAACTAGGAAAATAGGTGATGGGAAGAAGTATAGAAGAAGCTTTTGTCTGTAGACATTTGACTTGAACTTATTCATGTTGAAAGTGAGAGAGAGGGCTTCAGCAGAATTTTCCCTGGAATGCGTTGTACGATGCACCATCCAATCGACCACAAAAAAATGGGCTCTTGAGGAATAAACATACTAGTTTCGGGACCCATATCCCTAATTTCATCAGAAAACAACTTATTGTAATAACGATAAAAGAGGCAGATATAAGCCATATTACGAAGGAGCCCACGGGATTGAATAGAATTTGATACGCTTCTGCCACCAAAGGGAAAATAGATTTTGAAACACCGGCCCCCACATGAGAGTTGTATTACCTTCGCGGTCGAATATAGGTGTTATAAAAAAAAATATTGGAGTAGAAAGAAATAACACCTAAATTTGTCACTTGTTTTCGTCAAATAGTTGCCAAGTGTGACCGTAGCTTTAGACACACATGAGCAAAAACAAAGCAATCTTTTACTTAAGCACACCAACACACACACAAACTCGCCCATGCCAATAAATACAGTGTGCTACAAATGTTAACTTGAACATAAAAAATTACTGCTTCTAAGATGTTTTCAAGATGTATCTTAACAATTCCAGCCATAAAAGAATAAAAGGAGAAGTAAAAGTGAAAGTACAAAATAAATATTTCATACACTTAAAGAAACATGAGCAGCTATAATGGCGTTTTAACTCAGTGATTGGGTTATAAAATAAATAACAATTGAAAGCAAACTGTTGTTGTTAATATAAAATTGTGAAAACTCTGTACAATTTGAAGTAATTGGAATTTAAGGTGGATTTTGCTTTGGTTAAAAAAGCCTAACAAAATGTCAATGTTCAAGATCGTTAAGCGACAACAACACATAAAGTATCAATAAATTTGTTTAAAACAAAATGCAAAACAAATTTTAAACTCGTTAAGTTGCTAGTAAAATCTTTAAAGATTTAGCTTAGAATTTGTAAACATTTTTAGGAAAAATTTTTAATATTTTAAGGAAAAAATTTTAAGCGAAAAGATTTGTGTGCAACAGTTAAGTTAAATTATACATAATTATAAAATATTTTTCAGTGCAAAAAAGTTTTAGTGAAAAATTCCTCAGTAAAATGGTAAAAATTTTAGTAAAAGATTTTAAGTGAAATTTTTTTAGCAGAGATATTTAAAATAATTCTAGCAAAAAGACTTTATAAATTAAAAAAAAAATTTTGAGTGAAAAATATTTTGTAAAAAAAAAAAAAATTATTTTGCTGTTTTTCAAAATAAAATAAAAATTTTCGCTTGGAAATTTATATTGAAAAAAACTTAAATTTGTTTTTGTTTTCAAAATAAATTTCTAAACGAAAATTTTTTATTTTTGTTGGAAAAACAGGCAATATTTCAGTAACGGGATCTTTTTGAAAAAATTTTTAAAAATATATTTTTTATACCCTCCACCACAATTACTTGTGAAGAGGGTATTTTTTTTTTTTTTTTTTTTTTTTTAATCGTTTATTTCTTTATTCAAATACTTAAATTTAAACTATTATAAACACTAGTTAACAGTAACAAGTTAATTTAATTTATACAATGTCTCTAGAACGAGCACTCTAGTATTATAATATGACAAGGTAATAATTTGCTTTTTACAAAAATACTAATATACATACTTATAAGGTTTTATTATAATTTTTAGTGTAGAATATAATGAAAAAATACAAAAAACATTATTTACATATCATAGATTTTCAAAGGTTATAGTCAAAATGTGAAGAGGGTATACTAAGTTTGTCATTCCGTGTGCAACTTTTTTATTATTCATCTCAGACCCCATAAAGTGTATCTATTATGGCTGCTTGAGTAATTCTAAGTCGATTTAGCCATGTCCGTCTGTCTGTCCGTCTGTCCGTCTGTTGAAAACACGCTCACTTTCGAAAAACTCAAAAGAAATAAACAAACTAGGTGTCAAATTGCTTGTAGTTATCCTAAGCAGTTTGGGATTGAATTTCAGCAAAATCGGTTCAGTAGGACCAGAGCTATGAATCAAAATGTGGAACCACCACCTTCAAAAACTTGATAATTTTGTTACAAAAACTAACATTAATGATGCAAAAATGCACGGACTGACATAAGATTTTGCACAAGTCCGTTTTATTCGACTAGAAATGACACTGTAAAATTTCGCGAAGGTCGGTCCATAATTTACCCTAAGCCCCATATATGCCCTACTCCCGGAAAACAGTTTAGTCTCCTAAAACCATAATTAATAACAAATCGTCACAGTTTAAGATAATAATAATAAAAAGACATCATACAGATATTACTCCTTAAACATTCGAACTGTCGGTGGAGGGTATCAAAGATTGGGCACAGCCGAATATAGCACTCTAACTTGTTTTTTTTTTTTTTTTTTTTGAGTAAAAATTTCTTTATAAGCGGAGTTCTCGATATTAGGCTTGCAAAAGGGCGGAAGCTCTCAGAAGCTTATAGTTGAATTTAACAAAAAAAACTTCGTTATTCTGCTGTAGTTGTTCTAATAGGGCCTAAATTTTTTCAATGTAAATAAAATTCAGTTTTTAATTACAATATTTGGTTCCTGACTTTTCGTCGATTAAAAAACAATAAAATAAGTACAATAATGTTACACATAAACAATACAGACTTACAATATGGAATTTAATCACATTAAAAGTTTTACATGTACCAAGATCATACAAATATAAAACATAGTTTTAATATTTAAATACATATTACATGAAACTTTAAATATATCACAGCTTAAGTGATGGCAACAATATAACTCGCATTTATGTTGTTCGTGTCTTCCATCAAATTCATTGTTTTCTCAATTTGTTTTTGTATTCTACGGCTTTCAATTGTGTATCTCTTCCTTTCTTTGTTTTCCATATCTAGAATTCTAACATCATCGAACTTAATGTGTGACCAGTATGTAGAATGTGTTGTGCTAGTACTGTTGTCTCTTTTCTACATTTGCATTTTTGCAAGCCTAATACTAAAAATTTTGTCAGTTAAAAAATGTTTGGTAAAATATTTTTATTGATAATTTTTAAGGGCAAGTTTTTCGGTGGAAATATGTTTAATACAATAAAAATAATTTATAAAAGTAAATAAATCCCACATTCTATTGGAATTTAGAAACTTTTATAAAAATTCAAAAAAAAGAATTTCAATGAAAAATTTGCTGAAAAATTTTCTTTTTTCATTTAAATTCTATTGTCTAAATTCTAGTTACTTTTTTTTAATAATATTTATGAAATTTTTTTTTTTGCGATAAAAAATTATAGGAAACATTTATAAAAAGATTTCTTAAAAAAAAAACGCTGTTTTGTAAAAGGGTTCCTGTTTTTAATTACTATGGTTTTTCATTAAATTGTATATTTTTAAAATCAAAGCAACATTTTAGTAAATGTAATTTTTTTTTAAAATGTATTTTTATGAACCAGTGCCCATGTTCTGTTACTTTCGCATTGAGAAACTTTTAGATTGAAACGTGAAAAATTAAAAAAAATTTATAAATTTAAGCAAGCAACTGTTTTTCTCGCTAAACTGCGTCTGTAAAATATTTGGCGAACAATGGCTGTCACGTAAGGAAATTACTCGTAAATTTACAGAAAAAGTTCCCGCTTTGAACACAAGAATAAAAAAAATAGGGTGAGAAAAAATTTTAACGCAAAAAAATATATTAAAAATGCAAAATGCAATAAATAATAACACGGAAGAGATAAATATTTTTTTTCTTAGTAAATTTTTTCATTGCTAATTTAATTTGCTTTTAACATTTTTGAAAAATATGCAAATGTTTTCAAATCAATTTTGTAAACAACAAACATTAAAGTCGCACTTTATATTATTTGGTATAGCCGGCGGTTGTATTTTCGCGACGTCGTTGAAAATTTTTCAATTTTAGTAAATTTGGGTCGCTATCAACGATATGTGTGACTGGCATTCTGAACGTCTGCAGTGTCACATCGGCTTCGAGTGCAATGTTATGACATTTACAACTTTACGACGTAATTTGTTTTTATAGTTTTCGACATGAGTAACATTTACACCTTTTTCTCACTTTTCAGGAAACGATGGAATATTTTGTTTCACACCCTTTCGATGCGAGAAGTTCTCACCAAGCATGGGTACAGCAGTACTTTTTGGCACTTAAACGGTATTTTTGTTATAATTTGTTTAAAATTGTACTCAAGCTAAATTTTTTGCATAAATGGGTAAATTTTGTTAAAAAAAAAACTTTTCAATTTTAAACGTACATTTGTTTATTTGTAAAATGGTACTTTTGGCCAAGGAGCCTTTTGTGAATAAAACTTTTTGTTAAGTTTTTTCTTTTTTAGATTGCTAAAACTTTTTTAAATTTACAGTTTGCTATTTGCGTCCTAATTGTTTTTCAGATTATATTTAAAAGCAATTAGACAATAACACGAAAACTTTTAAGTCAATTTGATGCTGTAATCTTTGAATTTACGAAATCTCTGTCTAAGATTTTGCACACACAAATCCATAACATTGTTTGCTTTACTGGACAGAAGAAAAATAATAAGGACGAGCAAACGAATAAATCTGGTAAACGAAAGTCATTAAACTTTCGACCAACTGTTATATAAACTCTAAATTTTTAAATGAATTGTCTTGTCTGTGAATGTAAATGTTCTCCTCTAGTTACATCTGATGTCGCCAGTTAAGAATATCTAATGAAGAAAATGTTTAAAGAATTAAAAGTTTTCTTTTAAATATCGTCTACTGAGCAGCAACATGGCAGAATGGCATGTGTACTGCCTTACTATTCTAACCGTGCAAGAAATTTCAATTAAATTTTTATTTTACGAATAGTTGTGTGTTTCCTTAATTTTTTGCTCTTCTCTATAAATTTCTCTAACAAAACAAATGTTGCCTGCTTTGTATCTAAAAATTTCTAGGCGTGTAAACGCAAATGAACCAAATGTCTGTTTAACTGTTTAAAAAAAAAAGTTCAAAAAGAAAGCATCGTAAATTAGTGACTGTGTCTCTTGACGCATTTTGTGTTGTCATCAAAATATTTTTGTAAGCGTTTTATAACAATGAACGAACGGCACAAGATAAACGAGTGTATGCATGACACACTAACTTACTCTTTAGACAATCATGCATACATTAGCGCTGAAGTAGGTGCTAAGGTTGCAATGATATTCGCATACATACTGTAGTGAACGAGATACTTCTGTTTGGTACTTGTAAAAGAATAACTAATATGCGCGTATGTCAATATGTGTGCCACGAACATGTATCATTCATAGCATACACTTAGAAAAATTAAAAAATTGCTTTATTTCTTTATGATTGTTAAATAGTTTATTAATTGTTTTTGCTTCTTCTTTAAATTAAAAAAAATGTTTTTCATTATTTTTATTAATTTACGGCAAAATCAGCCTGGTTGGCCATGTTGCTATTTTCATATATTTAACTTTTTCCAGTGCGTTGTCTAAGCGAAAGTGTTTTTAAAGATAACACATTGGGATAGTTCAAAGCAAGAGGGAGTTAAAAGAAACTGTCAGTTCTTAATGAAAAGTCTGGTTCATAAAGGAGACCTAGTTTTAAGTTTTGAAATTCAATCAAATACACACCCAAAAAAAAAATATGTTCCTTTGATGACTGCACAAGTTAAAAAAAAATATTTTTGTCATATATTATGATAACTCCAAACGTTTTATAATTAATAAAAGTAAAACATCAGAGTCGGTACATGTTTAAATATATTACATATGGTCACAAAAGATTAACCTTCCAACGTCAGCAGTAGATTTCCAACAAAACGCACATGTTAAATGTCTATGGTAAATAACATTATCTGTGGCATAATCAGCCACAAGTACTGGTGACTGTGCCAGTAGTGAATCATTACACACTCACTAGTGATATTTTCTACATTTTATGTGATATTTCCTACATTGTATCATTTTATTTTTTTTTTTTTTTTGCTTAAATTTTTAAGTATATGTATTTTTTTTTTTTTTTTTTTTTTTTTGTTAGAGGCACTAAAGAGGCAAGAGTAACTTTCACTACAGTAATTTTAAACAAACACTTGTACAATTGTACAATATTCATAATTAAATTTTAAACACAAGCCCTCTAAAGTGTCAGTAAGCATTATGTTATTTAAAGTAGCAATTTGTTTTAATTTTTTTGCAGTTTTGACAAAAATATTCCAAACCTATTTCTAACAGTGTACTTTGTGTATAAAAATTGTGTTTTTGTTTTAATTCAACACACTTTGGTTGACATTGACTTACTTATTTCGTACTTTAACAAAAAAAAAAATGTCTAATAAACTTCAAGTGAAATAATTGAAATATTTTACAGGGTAACCGAGAATATCAAAAACTACACTTTTCAAATTCTCTTCTTTACAGATGACGGACCAAAATTTTTCCCTTACCAGCTTTTGTTCACATATCTTCTAATCAGGTGATCCAATTCTTCAAACCATCATTCACAATATTCCCAGCAAGTGGATTTGAGTGCAATTCGAGCCTTTTAAATATTTTACTGGATACTTCCTGATCAAAGATTTAACTAATGGCACATTGAGATCCTTGTGAATATTTGAGTTTTTTATATACCAGGTGGCGGTTGTGATTATTCGAAGACGTTTATTTTGGCGCCTTTGATTTTTTTCCGTGTCAGAGCGTATGATCATTTCCTCCATACTATTAAATATTAATCATACGTAAATGTATTTGGAATAAATTGTATGGATTAAAATATTTAAACCAAATATATTCCAAGGAAAATTAATAAATCTATCTATTACTTTTCTATGGCATGCTAAAGTTATCTAACATATAACATAACAGTTTTTATTAAAAAATTAAAGTTATCAATAACTATTCTAAGAAAATCTGAATTTTTCGATATGTTTTTCTAAAGCGGCGATGTCACATATCAAACTGGCTCATCAACTAGTTTATGTGATAGATTATTTTTTTAAAGATGTTTTGTTCGGAAGTAATATATTTTTAAAAAAGTTGTATTTTTAACTTTGCCAGCATTACATCTTACTTACACTTATGGGCTTGCGTTAGCAATAAAAAAAAAACTCACACGTATGGTTTGATGTAAGTTTGACGAAAATCAAAATACTTCTGAAAATAAATTTGAAGCCAGTCTATTTTGTACGCACGGAATTTCTTAAAATTTCATTAAAAAACAACATTTCTCCAATAAAAAAATTATAATTTGAAATATAATAAAGCATTAAGCTTACAGTTTGATGATACAAAATTTTATGTGTGGCGTGATAAGAAATCTTAATATTCAGAAAACCATATTCGATCGAAAGTGAAAATAAAAACTTTTTACCTTCTCCAGAAAATGTTAAACGCAAAAATTTGTTTTTTTTTTTTAAAAAAAAATCAAAACAAAAACGTAACGAATTTAAAAATGTGTAAACTTTCACTTTCGTACAAGTTCTGTCTCATTTTGACGAGCAGTTTTATGTGTAACTACGGTGCATACAAAAACTAATGAAATTCAAAACTTTTCTATAAAAAAGCCAAGTCACCACAACTTTTCTACGGAAAACTAAAGTTGTCGATAACTATTCGATAAATAATTAAAGTTATTGATAAATGTTCCATAGTAAAGTTATCTAAAATTTTTCTATTTATAAGAAAAGTTATCGAAAATTTTGTAATGGAAGCGTAAGATTATTTATAAATTTTCAATGGAGAAGTAAATTTATCGGCAAGCCTTTAACGGAAAAGGAAAGTCATCGATAACTTTTCAATGTAAAGTAAAGCTATCGATAACTTTTTCATATAAAAATGTTATTTATAACTTTTCTATGGAAAAAATAGTAATCGATAGATAAATCTTCTTTTGAAAAGTTAAGTTATTTAAAATTATTTCATAGAAAAGAAAAGTAATTGAAAACTTTTTTTAAGCAAAAGAAAATTAATCGATAATTTTTTAATTAAAAGTACAGTTTTGATCAAGGACCGGAAAACTTTTTTTTTTATGTTTTTTAAAAAATATTTATCATTGGTGTTCGAAAAATATTTTAAACTGTACAAAAAACAAAAAAAAGAAAAAAATATTTTGTTTGATATTGTTTCTTTTGTTCAAAAAAATAAAGTTCTCAAAAAAAAGTTTTAATTTTTTCGTACAAAAAAAAAAAAATTTTTCAAAAAAGATATTTATTTTTTCAGTACAATATAATTTTGTACATGAAAAGAAAAAAAAAACAGAAAACTTAAAATTGAACATGACAAAGATAAAGATTATGAGATAAGATTATAAAGATATGTATATTATTTTTTTACGCTGTTAAGCTATTTTCATTGTTACTAACGATTTATAATATATAGTAGACTCTGCTATCATGCCGCTGTTAGCAAATTTTTGCGAATTTCCGCTAATTTTGCAATTTTTATCGAATTTTTGCCATTCCTTTTAGTTTTAGGGACTTCCAATCAATTTTATGTATTGTTTGAAATATTAAAATTTTTTCGCAAATTTTCGCTATTTTTGCAAACTTTTACGAATTTTTGCAATTTTTGCGTAGCTTTGTTGCTCTATGAAGCAATCGTCGCAAGTTAAACATTTTCGCTATTTTAGCAAACTTTAGCGAATTTTCGCAACGTTTAATTTACTGATAAAATTTGTGCCCATAACTTTTTTTAAATTTGCATTTTCATAATAGGGGTGATTATAAATTTAATTAAAATTCACAATTCAAACTACAACATAAAAAACATAAAAAATATTTTTCTTTAAAACGTTTTTTTTTAAAACTTTATTGTTTTTTTAACTTTAAAGAACAATTCAAACAAAATATTTGTTTTTTTTTTTTTGTACGAAAATATTTTTTGAACACCAATGATAAATATTTTTTCATGTACAAAATACATATTGTACTTCCAAATTAAATAAATATCTTTCTTTGTGTTTCATAATTTTTTTTTAAACTGATAGACAAAAAAAAATTATTTTGTACGCATGAGTTTTGAATTTTTCAAATGAAAAACCTAAATTTTAAGTTTTCGGTTCTTAATTTCTGATGCCTGGTTTTGATACATTTATTATGAAAAAGTAAAGTAACCGGAAATTTTTTTAGAAAAAAAGTAAAGTTATTGATAATTTTCAATAGAAAAGTAAAATTTTTTCAAATAAATGTTGCAACTTCTGAAAAATATTTGTGCCATTCTGTGTAAAAATGTATTTTTTTCAAATATTTAAATACAGGCAAATAACATATTTTTTAAAGCCCTGTTTGTGGCAGTTCCAGAACATTTTATCGTGGTCGTATTTAACAAAGAGTTCTTCCTTTCATTGTTTTTGCCTTGTTACAAGTCTTCTTCATTATTTGGTGGTTATGCTTCATCATTCACTTTTATGTTATTATAAAGATGTAGATATTTCAGCTTTTACGACTACAAAAAAGGAAACCAACTCCAACCATAGTCTAGTGTTGATAATGTCGCTCATTATCATCCCTTTTCTTCTTCTTCTTTTGTTTAAGGCGTTAGTGTTGTTGGGGCATTATTGAATCTTATGTCTCTGCGAAGTGCTGCATTGAAGTCAGCTAGTCAGTTGATAAAATATGTGTGTTACTATCGTTATTCTCGCAAAATAATACACATACTTGTGATAATACTTTCACTTAAACTCCCATTAAATTCAATGGAACTCACATACCACACATGAAGCTAAAATGAATTTATTAAAAAAGTTTTTTGTTTAATTCAAAAAAAAGGCGTTAAACAGGGTATCGCTATTAAATTTGTTTGAAAAGAAAAAAGAGTTCGCATTTACTTTCGCTTCAGATGCCAAACAAATGAGATTTTACTTAATTAAATTCTTGTTTTTTTAAAATGCGAGCAATTGTTTTATTTAATAATGTCTTTCTTTCTTGAAAAAGAAAAATAATTAAAAAAATTACCATATTAACTAAATATAAAAAGTATTGTCTTTGTTATGATGCACAGTGTACTGTTGTGAGTGTTAAGGTTATCAAAAATCTCGTTTATTGGTTAAGCTCCACAAAATAATTCACAGCCGAGTGCAAAAAAAAATAAATTCAAGAATATGAAACTTAACCTTGAATTACTTCAAAATTGAACTATGTACGTAATATCGATTTTAAATGTTATTTTTTTTGATTATAGGTCCTTAATAAGATCAAAATTATTCACTATAAGTGAGAACAAATATTTTTTTTAATTCTAAAGGAAATTACAGAAATTAAAAAAGAAAACTATGTAAACTTTGTAAACTTTGTAAACCAGTTCTTTCAGTTTTAGAAATTCAGGACTTTATTCTTTCTTAGACAACATATTTTTGCAAAGAAAACTTACAGAACTAAGCATATAACAAAACCGATGAATAAGTGAATAAATGAATGATTGGATTACATTAGATAGCAGTTGTGTTATACATACAGCACCATTTGTATCTATTATATGAGAACATACACTGCTTCATTAGGGTGACCGTTATTTTTTTTTCGTATTTTCACTTGGGAAACCCCTTAGATTGATTCCAAATTAGAAAAAAACAATATATATAAAATTTTAGATTGTTTGCATAGTTATTAGGCGTGCCTTGAGCCCACAAAGTTTGCTAAAAATGCTATTTTTCTCACTATGGGTGGCTTTAAGTGTTCATAACTTCAGTAATATTTATTTTAGAGAAAAACCTTATTCACAAATATTCTAGGGCTATATCTTATGAACAATGTTGCTCTGTATTAGTTTTCTTTAACATTAATATTTAATCCAGTGTAATCACCAGGCATTCTTTGCCTGGTGATTACACTACGTGACAAATTTTCAACAAAGTCGTGACCAAATGAATCTGGCAACTAATATTTATGTAAAACTTTCCCCCGAATCCGAATATGAAGACAGAATTGTCAAAAGTGGAACAGTTTTTGAGATATTCCAAAATAACCGTTATTTGTGTTTTTAAAAAAGATGATGTGACTGAAATGCAATATTTTCAAAAATTTTAAACGGACTATGTATTTCTTTCTTTTTATTGAGAGGTTATAAAATTTCTTAAATAACCATGAGTCGTTTGTGAAGATGAGTAATTAAATGGCAGAGTTATAGTGGACATAAGTACATAGAGCCGCAATCCTATTTGGAAATCACAAATATGACAGAATTAGGTTATATATTCAAAGCTAGATGTGATTAATTGAGTTGAATAGTACAAGGTTTCAGCAAAACAGACCCCGTATATGCTCCTTATGTAATCTAAACGAAACCGAAAACATTCTGCATTTTATAGCCAAATGCCCTATATTAGGACAAATAAGATTCCAAAACTTAAAAAAAAATGAGTTGATTCTTAATGGTAAGGACAATTTTAAATATTTATCCCGCTATATTATAAATGCGATAGGCTACAGGAAGATATTAATAACTGAATTTAATTATTAATTTTTATGTAATATAAAACAATATTTGTAATATATATAACAACCTTTTCCGACAGACGACGTCAAGTCATAGTCGTATGTTAAATTTGGATTACTTAAAATGAATTCAAAATAAAGAACAATTAACTAACTAACTACTAACTAGTGGACAAAACTTCAAACTTCATTAAAATTTTATGATTTTGTTCAATTTTGCTCTTTTCAAGTTATTGTTTTTTAAACCAAAAAATAAAATTTTTTTAAGTTTTATCACTTACGACATTAGCCTATTCAATTCGCACATTTGTGTCCAATAGGATCCAGATCGGTAAAAAAATTACAAGGTTACAGAAGATTAATTGAATTAACCCACTTTACGATTTGTGTCAAACCAAAGAAAATTAAATTTTTAGTAAAATATATATTAAAAATAGCTTAAAGCTATTGAATTTCTATGTGGGTAAATTTACTAAATCTTCTGTAGCTTTGCCATTTTTGTACCAATCTACATATGTCTAAAATAATCTAATGTCGCGTGCAATAAAACATTAGGATTTTTAAATCATTAGATTAAAAAGAAAAACTTGAAAAGAGCAAAATTGAACAGAATTGAACAGAATCATAAAATTTTCAATGAAGCTTGAATTTTGTCCCCTATAACTCTGTCATTTCTTGACCAAACTTCTCTAGCAACCCATTCTTATTTTAGTAATTTTATAACCTCTCGGTGTTATTTTTTAATTTGGTTTTTTCTGGATTAAATATTAATGTTAAAGAAAACTACAGAGCAACATTGTTCGTAAGATATAGCCCTAGAATATTTGTGAATAAGGTTTTTCTCTAAAATAAATATTACTGAAGTTATGAACACTTAAAGCCACCCATAGTGAGAAAAATAGCATTTTTAGCAAACTTTGTGGGCTCAAAGCACGCCTAATAACTATGCAAACGATCTAAAATTTTATATATAGAGCAATTCCATATGAAAGCGATCACCTTTTGGACGACCCCTCTCCGATTTTAAAATAAATAGTCTCAATCGATTGCCCAGCAAAAAATAATGTACCTACATTTTTTTTTTTTTTAGTGACTGGTTTAGTGGTGGTGTACACCACTGTCATGTGACAAAATTGAAGAATTCTTCATAAGGGACCTCATTGAAAGTTGTTTTAAAAAAAAACTACTAAAGCGATCGCAACGAGTGATAGCTCGTTGGAAAGGTATTGAATCAGGCTTTAATTGAAAAGTAAAATTTTCCTAGTTTTTCTTAGAAATTTACCTTTAAATTTTCCCATGAAAATTACATTTTCCGATTTTCCACAGAAGCTCCTAAATTTTCCGGCTAATTTTTTTTGGATTCCCCATAATTTTTGCTTTAAGAATCAGCAATAAAAAAATGGGCCCCGACTCCTTGTTTGGACAGGAGAAGAGCATTTAAGAGACCACCTTGTTAAAAATACATTTTAAAAATTACACTGTGCATGAAATTGACACTTTTTTTCGTGACAAGGCGGGCACATGGCGTTTTAACATAATTCGGGGACGCTGAATCCAGTGGTGCCCGCGGTTTTTTCAGATTGGCTCTGGTTTTCGAGATATACCGTTATTTCGAAAATGGAGGAGGTTGCTCAACATATATTCGCGTAACTCAAAAACGGTTTAGTTTATTGAAATTACTAAAAAAACCGAAATTCCGCAATAAAATTTCATTTCAGAAAAGTAAAACTCTTTTTCTAATATAAGTAGTCGTTATTGAAACATAATTTTTTTTTTGAAAAAAAAATTAATTTTTTTTTATCAAAATTTCGAAATTTTTGTTCTTTAAAAATTCATACAAAATTAAAATATGCAGCTAGGCTTCTAATTTTTTGCAGACTTATAAAAAACGAAGCTACAAACAAAACAAGCCATAAATGATTAAAATCTGTTTGCAACTTTTGATTTTATTCACAAAAATCGACAAATTTGAATTAATTTAAGAATTTCCCTTAGGGGGCTTCCATACAAATATTGCGTTTTATGAAATTCTTCAATTAATTAAAATTTGTCGACTTTTGTGAATAAAATCAAAAGTTGCAAACAGATTTTAATCATTTATGGCTTGTTTTATTTGTAGCTTCGTTCAATTAAAGCCTGATTCAATACCTTTCCAACGAGCTATCACTCGTTGCGATCGCTTTAGTAGTTTTTTTTTAAAACAACTTTCAATGAGGTCCCTTATGAAGAATTCTTCAATTTTGTCACATGACAGTGGTGTACACCACCACTAAACCAGTCACTATAAAAAAAAAAATGTAGGTACATTATTTTTTGCTGGGCAATCGATTGAGACTATTTATTTTAAAATCGGAGAGGGGTCGTCCAAAAATTTGCCAATTTTGATCGTTTTCATATGGAATTGCTCTATATTGTTTTTTTCTAATTTGGAATCAATCTAAGAGGTTTCCCAAGTGAAAAAACGAAAAAAAAAATTGTCCATATAACTTGCGGTCACACTACTGCTACATCCTTATTTATTAACTTACACATTTAGTAGATGCCTGAATATATTTTCACTAGAAGATAAAAGAAGGTGGGGGAAAAATGAGGACTAATATTTAAACACATACTTAAATACAACTACTAAATACTACGGTTTATTTTCTTTTTTGCTTTTAATCTTTAGGTTGCTTTTCCATTTAAATTTCATTCAATAAGTACGAGATTACTTGGACAAACTTTAGCTAATATCTCTATCTTTTGTCATTTATATATCTGGTATTTCCATTTGATGATTTTTTTTGTCTTCCGTTTTTATGTGATAAAATTACCAGGGGTCAACCACGAAAAGTTGATAGTTTAAGTCATAAAAACTACATTTTAAAAAAACTGTTGAAATTCTAAATGAATTTGGAAAGCAGTTCTTTAAAGATAAAGCACTAGTTTGCTGGCTTTCAACACAAAAGGACACTTTTTACACAAAAAGACTTTTTACGCGAAAAATTGCTTTTCTCACAAATACTGACTTCTTTCACAAAGAGTCGTATCTATAACAGTTTTTACACAAAATCACATTTTTTAATGAATTTAAACTAAGATGAATATGGAGAATTTTATTGTTACCTTATGCATTAGAATTGATGTGAGGTCCCTTCATTTATTCTGAAAATATACAAAAAAAAATAATTACGTTTTAGAACTGTTAAGAAAAATCTTTAAAATTAAAACACATAAAAATTTTTTAAAACGAATTTTCTTTTAATTATTCGACTGTTTTCCACAGCTTTTGTGTTTACCCAGTAAACACGCTTCAAAAATAATGAAGGGTGTTAACAAAATAAAGCATCCCGCGTGGGCTATTGTTGTTATAATGTATAATTTATTAAAGTAATTCTAAGTAATTGCTAAAAACAAATAACACGGGAAAAAACCCGAAAACAAAAACCAAACACAAACCTAGTTATGGTTATAATTTTATTTTAATTTGAAAAAATCACTAAAAACTTTATTTGTAAAAAAAATCAAAAAAGGATGGCAAAAGTATTTTTTATTTTAGTCATATTGGGTGCCATGGTTTCAAAATTATACTGTTATTTAAGCAATGCTTCCATACATTTTATTTCAATTAGAGCTAAGCAACCGCTACTAACTTACTTGAACAAAAGAAATAAAAAAGAGTTTTATAAACCAAATTAAATGGGTAATTCCACGTCAAATCGACCAAGAGTGAGACACGACCTCTATCGATTTTAATGAAATTTGGTGAGAAGGTTCCTTTTGTCCTATTAGGAACATATATGAACAAAACAAAATTTTAAATTTTTTTTCAAAAGTTATGTCATATTCAAAATGTCATAATTTCGCCGAATTAGCCAAATGTGTTGAGCTTATTTCTTCAATATCTCGAAAACTACTTTACATGCGAAGAGAATACATGGGGCTACAAACGATATATTGAAAAAAAAAAGTTTTTTGAAAAACATAAAATAAGTTATTAATTAAGCTCGAGGTCCAGGTTTTGTTTTTATAAAATCATATTTTATTTTCCAATATTTCGCTACAAAACATCGAGTAGCATCATCAGGGTAAAAGCTACAAAAATATAACATCAAATTAATACAAAACATCAATAACAATCAAACCAATAATAAAATTACGCACAAAACAAAATGTATAAACAACAAAAAACACTCAATGCAACAAAAAACTATGCTTACATATAATTTAAACAATTTCAAGAAACAAAACGTTAAAAAAGTAGTTATCACTACTTCTTCTGATATTGCACTGTATGTATATTAATTATTGCACTCTGTTTTTTTTTTGTTCTTATTAACTAAGTGACGATAGAATTCTGCACAGTGAGGTCAGCTTTAAAGTTAATTCTCTCCTTTGTTGGTGTGTTAATAATGTGGAGTACTTCTAACATGTAGCGACGTTTGTAATTATTCTCGCTGTCAATAACTCGTGCTTTATCAAAGTCTGGAGAGTGATTTTCCACTGCACAATGGGCCGCTAATGCTGTTTTATGCGTAACATCATAAGTACGAGATTTTTGGTCTGATTTGTGTCCGGATAATCGCTACTTTAAATATGACAACAAAATTTACACACAACGAAAGGGCTTGCCAATGGGATCTCCAGCATCTCCGATAGTCGCAGATATTGTGATGGAAAAACTATTAGATAATTGTATGGAAAAATTGACGAACAAACCAAAAATTCTTACTAAATATGTAGACGACCTGTTCAGTATTGTACTAGACGATGAAATAGAAGATATAATCAAACATCTAAATAGTTTCCATAGAAGTATACAATTCACGATGGAAAAAGAAATTAATTCCAAACTTCCATATTTGGATACTCTTGTAATAAGAGAGGATAACATCATTAAAATTGATTGGTACCAAAAACCAACCGCATCCGGACGCATTATTAACTATTTTTCTAAACATTCCAAGAAAATAATTATCAACACTGCGAATAATTTGATTAAAAGAATATTAAATATCAGTGATAGTGAATAAAAACAAAATACGACACATTTTACTTTCTAACGGTTTTCCAAGAAATATCACCGAAAAACTGATTCGGGAATATGGAAAAGATAAGGCTCAAAGAAAAAAACACAAAGAAGAAGAAAAAGTTTACAAATCCATCATTTATGTGCCAGAAATATCAGAACGTTTTGAAAAATTACAACTTTTTAATGGAGAAAGATACAGTATGGCTTACAAAACATTTAATACACTAGGGAATTTATTTAAAATTGACAACCTTGAAAAATCAAATGTTATATATAAAATACCCGGTAGTGGCAACAATACCAAGAAATGTAATATGGTTTACATTGGGACAACTAAAAATAAATTTAAAACACGATTATCCGGACACAAATCAGACCAAAAATCTCGTACTTATGATGTTACACATAAAACAGCATTAGCGGCCCATTGTGCAGTGGAAAATCACTCTCCAGACTTTGATAAAGCACGAGTTATTGACAGCAAGAATAATTACAAACGTCGCTACATGTTAGAAGTACTCCACATTATTAACACACCAACAAAGGAGAGAATTAACTTTAAAGCTGACCTCACAGAGAACTGTGCAGAATTCTATCGTCACTTAGTTAATAAGAACAAAAAAAAACAGAGTGCAATAATTAATATACATACAGTGCAATATCAGAAGAAGTAGTGATAACTACTTTTTTAACGTTTTGTTTCTTGAAATTGTTTAAATTATATGTAAGCATAGTTTTTTGTTGCATTGAGTGTTTTTTGTTGTTTATACATTTTGTTTTGTGCGTAATTTTATTATTGGTTTGATTGTTATTGATGTTTTGTATTAATTTGATGTTATATTTTTGTAGCTTTTACCCTGATGATGCTACTCTATGTTTTGTAGCAAATTATTGGAAAATAAAATATGATTTTATAAAAACAAAACCTGGACCTCGAGCTTAATTAATAACTTATTTTATGTTAAAATAAAAAGGTCGAATAAAAAAATAAACTTAAAAAAAGTTTTTTGAAAAACATTTTTTATTTTTCGAGTTTTATTCTATGAGCTAAATTTCAGTTATTTATTTTATAAAGCTTTTTTGTAATAGTTCTATTCCCAGTTCCTGTTTTTTGAAAAATGTAATATCTGCAAAATATTTAAGAATTTTAATATTGTAATTTTGAGCAATAAGTACACTGTGCTAGTTGCAAAATACAGACAAGCCGGGCATGTGGCGTTTTAACCTGATTCGGGCACGCTGAATCAAGTGGTGCTAACCTTTTTTTTAGGTTAGCTCTTGCTTTCGAGATATACCGTTATTTCGAAAATGGAGAAGGCTGCCCAACATATATTCGCCACTCACCAAATGTCAATCAATAGAGGTCGTGTCCCACTTTTGGTCGACATGGAATTACCCAAATGGAATTTTAATATAAAAAAACAGCTTTTAATTAAACATTTTTCAACAAGCAAAGAAAAAGTTTGCTCTTATTCCTCTATAAGTTTTGAAAACAAAAAGAACTTAAAGAAATTTGTTTACATTGTTTTAAAATTTAATGAAAATTCGTATATTCGCCACGTTCCTTTGTTTGTTTAATTTTTGGTGTCTTTAATTTTGAATGCCTTCATTGAATCTTAAAATATCGTAAAATTTTGGTTTAAATAAACACAAATTATTATTAATAAATTATTTATATTTATAACTGACACGCTTCTGTACTTGGGCTTGTTTAAATATGCACACCAACATTAACTTAACCAAACACTTGAATCGGGAAATACAAAAACAAACAAAAATTTTAATTAAATTGGTTGGTTTTTGTTGCAATAAATCAAATCATACTTATGTTGAGTTTTTTTCTTTCCTTAATTTTTGTGAAATTTTTTGAGTCAAAATTGGTAGTTTGGGCTGGATGAAAATTATATTATTTTGAATTTTCCGGTAAAATGTTCAAATAAACAAAAACTGAAATACCAGAAAACCTTATTTTTCTTTATTTTTTAATATTCCATTAAATTGATCATGTGCGATATGTACTTTATTTTTTTTTAAGTTTAAAGATAGCCAGTGCTAAATAAAATACTCATTACACTCAAAAAAAAATCAATTCATGTGTACTTAAATCAATCCAAAGCGGTATTAAAGTGCGGTAAGTACGGATTTTCCTGAATCAGGTACAGAAAGTTTGATTCAAGTACGGATTTTCAATCGCGAAGTACTTAATTTATCCATATTCAATTCCGAATTTGTACTTGAAATAATCCGAAAATGAGATTGATTTAAGTAACACTAAGATTGAGCAAATCTCAAAATGCGCTTGATTCAAATATTTTAAAGTTGATTAAATCCCGAATTCGTACTTGAAATAAATCAAAAGTGATATAAGACGGAGAATTTTATTATGATTGATTTACTTAACCTTTTTACACCCTACAGAATTTCAATTTTAAAACACCAGCATCATTCCCTAAATGGAATTTACTTTAGACACTGAAAATATAAGCTAAATGAGAAGCAATTGTTCTCAATTTTACTTTTTAGGCATGAAAATAATGTGTTTCGTCTTGTTCTGTTGTTTTTTTTTTTGTATTCCTTTTTTTTTTTTTTTTTTTTTTTGTTGCTACACACAACAAGCAAATCGTTTTTTAACTACTTGTGTGGTGTTTTTGTAGTGCCTACAACAAAATTTGACAAGTAAAATGCGATTAAAACGCACACTTTGTAATTTTACTCTCAGAGTGGCACTACCAACCAGTGTTGCCAATTTAGCCATTTAGTGGCTAGATTTAGCCATTTTTCACCCTGTTTAGCCATTAAAAAATGAGTTTAGCCATTAGCCATTTTTTTAGCCATTTTTCAACTTGTTTAGCCATAAAATTATTTTTTGCCGTTTTTCTTTTAAAAGAATAATTTTTATTTTATTATAAAAATTTATAAAAGTAAAATAAACATTTTTAACAATTAAAACGCCTTTAAATTAAATCACAACTTTTACAATGTTGAAAATCGCTATAAACTATGATTATGAAAAATCTTTCAAAAAAAAAGGAAAACTATTCCAATATTAAATTTATAAAATGGATCAACACAAACGTCGGTGTTTCTTTCTGGTTGCAAGGATTTCCATAAAGAGATGCAGGCGGCAACAAAAATTTTTAAGAAATTTCAGAATTGACTATAAAGTTGCTCTCATTTCCATGGTCTAATGCTTAAGTAGAGAGGGTATTTAGCCAAGTAAATATTGTTAAAAGTAATTTGAGAAATAGGTTACATTTAGCAACCGTTAATTCGATTTTATCAATTAGGTAAATATTTTTACCATAACAATAAAATATTTATAGCAACACCACAATAGTGGAGAGGGTACTATGCGCTTGTGTTGATGTTTGCAACACCTTAAAATATTGGTCCTAAGCCCACCTTTTCGTATACCGATTGACTCAGAATCACTTTCTGAGTCGAATTAACGATGTTTGTCCGGCTGGTTGGCTGGCTGTCCATGTAAACCTTGTGCAAAAAGTACAGGTCGCAATTTTGGAGATTATTTGATAAAATTTGGTACAAAGGTTCTAATTTGAATATGATACCCTACTTATAGTTGGGGTTGACCGACTATACTTTCTTACTTGTATTTTATTGTAGATCTGGACTCAAAAGGTATGGTAAATATTGTCGTGATTATGATTTACGTTTAAATTATTTAATTCCTATGAGATAAACACTAACGAATTTATCGATGATTTAATTTTTTAAATATCTATCAAAATATTAATTTACGTTTATTCTTATTTATCAAGTTGATCTTAACTTACAATCTCATCGTAAACAACTTTAAATGAATTATTTTTGTTTTTTTATTGAATTTTAATGTGTTTTATTTAAAAAAGCTTTTAGCCATTTTTTAGCCCATTTTTAGCCATTTTTTAGCCATTTTTTTCCGTAAATTTAGCCATTTTTGGTCACCAAGTTTTGGCAACACTGCTACCAACGAAAATTAAATCTTTCTTTACCTTGGTTAAAGAATTTTGTACTTGTTTTAAGAAATTCGTGGATTGGTTTTCGCAATTTTTCCTATTTAGGATTATTTTATGTACGTTTTAGTGTTATTCGTACTTGAATTTTTGAGTACGACTCGTAATTAAAGTAAGTATAAAAAACTTAATTTATCAAAAGTGTTAATGCCACAATCCCACCTCTGATTGTCGACATTAAAAGTTTCGGTACACAGTTTTTCCCCTTTGTAATTAACGTATAAAATGCTACAAATATAAACTTTTTCTCACTTGCGCATAATGCCTAAATCGTCCGTCAACTTGGCCTTAATGTCAAAAATGCTGTTTCCGTTTTTTCCTTAACAATTTTACTTCTCTTGTCTTTTTATCTGCTGTAGCGAAAGGTAAACCCCACAGAGATCTAATTAATAAATTTTATTTATTTATCCAAAATCCTAATACAGTAGACGCTCGCAAATTAGAACCGCTTTGTTTTGAACTAATTCTAATTTCTGAATTATTATAATTTATGGACGTTTTTATTTCGAATAAAAAATTAAAATTACTAAAATTTTTTTTAATTCAGTTTTATTTGATAAAAACAAGAAAACAAAACGTAATTCACTCCAATACATTAAATGTATTTTTTAAAATAAAAATACCGTGTCGTTTCTTATATTTGGAAAACTATCAATTGCTTCCACGGAATGCATTTTCATCTTTATAGGGATATTCCTCTCTAAATATTTTTTTAGCTTTCTCTTTAATTATGGGCCTAGTCACTGTACACTTTTTTCTCGTTGATTTAAAAACCACTCATACAGACGACTTACCATATTTGGGTTTTCAGCGCTGTGCAAAGATTTATTGCTTGCTTCCTGATATATGTTGAAAACAGCATTTAATATTGCCGTCTATGTGATTTGATATAGCTGATTGAAGATGTCGTAACATTAATATTCCCTTCAAACCCTTTGTCAAGCTTTTCTAATATTTTGACCTTCGTTTCCAATGATAAAGTGTTTTTTTTTTACGTTTATTTGACATTTCGAATGATACACTTTCACTTTTTAATAGAGACTTCCAAAATATGTACACATGTTTCGAATTTCACAAATAAACTAGCCACAAATGTATATAAATGCGACAAAAAAACAACAAATAAGGAAACACATCTAAGATTTGGTAATTCCCCTTTTTAGTTTTACATGTTCAAACAGAATAAAAGTAAATTGCGGATTTCTTGTGTTCAAATAACAAAAAAAAAAAAAAACGCTATGATATTAGAACTATAAATTCGAATTTTAAAGCGTTTAATGTATTGCAAACACTGATTCTAATTTCTGGACGTTCGAATTACTGAAAGCTCTAATTTGTGAGCGTCTACTGTACCTACTTGTTTTATTTCCTATTTCTATTTTTATTTTTGCAAATATTTCCTATTGGGCTTTTGGCAAATTCTGAGTAAACAAAATAAATACATTATTTTGTTTATTCGATCGGCTCAGAGACTAATTAACAAAATCCCATCCAGAGCTCCTTCTACACTTCTACACACAAACAAAAAGTGTTTTTCTTTCTGTGTTGTATCTTGAATTGCCTATTCAAATAGTTTATAAAAAATTTTAAAGTTAATCAACCATGTTCTGGAAATCAAAATCGATGGAAAATTTAAGTTGAATTTTTTTTTTTAAATAAGTGGCTCAATTTCAATTTCACTCTTATTCACTTTCCAGAACATAACTGAATATTAAGCAAAAAATATTAAACACATTCGTTTTAAATAATTTATTTTTACAAATACTATTTTAAGTACGTAAAAGTACATCAATTTAAAGAGTAATCATATATCGTATTTTAATAATTTATACAAAAAATAATATTTATAAAATAATAATCATTCAAAATAAATTTTAAAATAAAAAAATTTGAAGCAGATGCTTGGAACGTTAAACTTTGCTTGTAACATTAAAGAAGAAAAGTTAAAGTAAAAGCAAAAAACAAAAACAAAAACTTTTAAACAAAAGTAAAAAAGTTGTTTGAAATTTATCAAAGTTATTTTTGGGAATACAAAATTTATTATTAACAAGATTTCCGTATGACGTGCTAAATTCCCCATTTTTTCATATTTGATAAATACACTGAAATTTATTGTTGAGGGAAAGCTAGCTTCTATTAAAATAAATGGAATCTAATATATTTAAAAAAAAATCTATGGATGCATGAGTAATAGCAATAAATAAATAATTATAACTCATACGTACTCTATGATGTTTTTTACATGCTTATAATTTGCTTTAAAAATTTGCATATTTACCGAAATTTATTATTTTTTTAACTTAGATAGCACAGATCTGGGAATGCTACTCCATAAAAGCAGCTTCTAGCGATAAAATTAACTATAGTGTAACATCGGTTAACGCAACCGATAGAAATTTAAGGAGTGGCGAAAACCGAGTAAAATACTTATGTGCCTATTTTTCCAATATACCATAAAACTGCATATTTATTTTGATTAAAAAAAAGAAAAACCAATTTGGCACAAAAACTTAAAAAAAATAATACATTTTCTAAAGTAAATAATTTTGCAATGACAAATTTAATTTAGTAGAAGATTCATGTTTACTACGAACAAGTAAAAGTGCTATATTCGGCTGCGCCGAATCTTATATACCCTTCACCATTGTGCGAGCAGAATACAGAGCAACTAGACAAAAACTAAATAATTTTTACATATATGTACATACATATTTACAATACTAAAAACTTCATTATTAATTAAATTTAAAAAGCGAAAACTGGTAAATATTTTTTAAAATCGTTTTTAGAACATAAAAATTAAAAAAAAAAATGTCTCTTTGAAAAACCAAGATTCGAACCAGGAGACTCGCAGTTTCTAACCTTTACAAACCCCTAAGCAACTGAACCATGAAGGAATGTTGTTTGAATATCATTAAAATAAAATATGGCCCGTTTTCCGATTCACAACCCAACGCAGTTGAGTTTGATGTTTTTGTTCACCGCAATTTAGCAAATTTTTAAACCATAATCCAAAAATTACAAATCAACTTGTTTGAGTTGTGAACCGTAACAGGGGCCTATATTCACCAAGATGGTTTGTACCATGTAATGTGGCTTTGTTTGTTTTCTTTAAGTTTAGGCAGTGTTGCTTTACCGTAGACTTATCTTTTTTGGCGAGTTTTTAAGTAGCAAAAAGAAACAAAAATTCCCAGTTTCTATTTGTTAAAATTATTTCGTTAAATAGATGAAATAATAAAGAAGGTTGATAACGAAAATCATATTGGGCATTATGATAGTATATGTAAACAAATGCAAAGGGGGGTAGGGGAAGAAGAGACAGACAACCGGATTTGAACTTTGCTTTTCATAAGGACCCAGAATAGATATTCTTTATAGAGTGTAGGATCAATATTGTGGAACTTACAAACGGAATGACAAAGTTAAATTTACCCTCTTACATTCGCTGAAGGGTTTAAAGAAGTCTGAAATTCTCGTTTTTTACATGAAATATTTTTTTATGTTCAGTTTCTCAAAAATTTTTAAAGACCAACATAATGGTGCAAAGAGCATTTTTTCTCATCCACCCATTGAAGAAAATCTTAAGGGCTTTTGATAGCATTCTGACATGAAGGTATGTGACTTAAAACAATATTCTAATTACTAAATTTGAAAATAAAGAAAAACACAACATATCGAAGCCACCTTGGCAAGTAAAAAACCACGCCCGTACGTTTGTGAGTTTGAATTCATACATAAAAAGAATTAAGGTACAAAAAATAAAACAGTGGAGAAAAAATAAAACTTCGTATGTAAAGTTGCGTTAATTAAGTGTTTGTTTTCAGAAAAGTTTTGTTAACACAGTCACCAATATTATAAATTTGGGTATTGCAGTTATCGTAGAGTTGTGTGCATCGAAGGTTGCATTAATCAGGGTTACACTTCAAAAGTTGTTAGTTTTATAAAAATAAGAAAGAAAGATTTCCAAAATTAAGCTGCATTTATTTAATATAAGTCTGGTTGTCTTGAATTTGTAATAGAATTAAATTTCTTGCATCACGAAACAAATGCTAGGGATTTCTCAAAATTTTTTAGAGAAATGCTCAAGAAAACCAGGTTTAGTTAAATTAATTTTAAATTGAATCGACATGTTAAGCAAATCGATAAAAAGTTTCATATTTTTATACAGGGTGGCCCAAAATTAACGAAGGGGTTTGAATTGCTTATAACTTTTTTATTATAATTTTTTTATTTTTTTTTCAGTATTTTGTAAAAAAGACTTAAGGAATTAAAAATGGAGCAGTACTCAATTGAACAACGTGCCCAAATTGTTGAGCTTTATTTTTCAAATCAACGATACATTGTTTTAACTCAGCGTGCATATCGTAGTTATTTTAATGTGCGGGTTGGACCTGACAATTAAAAAGCAATATACGCGACGAAATACACAACACCTGAAGTTTTGCGAAAGGTTACGGAAAATGTGTTGGAAAGAGCACGAATTTACGAAGCAGAAAATGGCCACCACTTGCAAGATATTATTTTTCATAACCTAACTAAAAATATTCCTCATTTATATACTGTTAGAAAAATAAAATATTAAAAATTATTTCTTAAATAAAAAGTTATAAAGAATTCAAATCCCTTCGTTAATTTTGGGCCACCCTGTATAATTAGTTTTCTAAAACTTTTACTAATGCTACACGTTTTAATGGCCAATGGGTTACATTTGTTTTAATATAAATTTCGCATTAATTGAAAATAAAAATTATAATGTTTGTGTGTAAATTTGCAAATATGAAAACATACACACAAACTTTAAAATGCAGTTGAACTTCTATAACTCGAAACTCCATTATCCCGACAAAAAAGTTCGATTTACAGAAACTTCAAGTTAGAGAATTTTGTGATTAATGCACAACAAAAAATTAAATTCGTTCTGTATTCATGTTATTTAATTTGATTTCGTACAAATGCATATGTACATACTTTAAGATTTCATTTAAAGAAATATTGTGTAATTTTATAAGTGTTTACATGCAAAATTTTAAAAACTTAGAATTATTGTATTTAGATTTATCAAATTTTATTTTACTAAAGATAAATGTCATATTTTAAATGCTAATTAGTTTAAAATAAAACAAAAATTTGAGATGGCAAAACATTTTTGGAAAAAAAATTTGACTTGTGGAAGTGTGGCCACGCATGGTGCAAATATTTTACTTTGAGTTATAGAAAAAGTCAAGATAAAGAAGTTTAAGAGTTCAAGTTATAGAAACAAAATCATGGGAATTGGCCTGTCCACCGCTATTGTCAATAGATTCCCTTCGACTTAAAGAATTTTCGACTTTCAGAAGTTCGACTTATTTCAACTGTTCAACTGTATTTTAAAGTTTCAAACAAGTTTTTAATTGTTTCAATTAACTGAGTTGATTGAAGTAAAATTTTGATTTGTGCTTACGTTTTATATATAGCCTCTTTTGCTTGTGGTCCCATTGATTGGAATTCATCAGCAAGAAAAGCTCACACTAACAAATGTGTTAATTGATGTGATCCATTTGTTTGCAGGTAGAAAGTCAGTATTGAATTTAATTAATAGTAAAAATTTCTAACTTATATGTTAATTGAAGTTGGTTTTTCAAGTTTCGCACCGAATGACAAACTTAGTAAGCCATCATTCACCACTTGTGGTGGGGAAGGGTATAAAGAGAAATGTAACAAAAGAAATGTTAAGAACGTACACATTGTTTGTGGTTGCCATGTATGTTTAATATAAATGTCTTATATATTAAAAGGGACATACAAAAGAAAATGTAAAAAAAATGGAAGCCAAATATTAATATTTACCTTAATTTCTAAAAAAGTTTAAGCGACCAAAAAAATTTATTTTTTTGCTTTTAACTTTAAAGTTTTGTTTGTTTTTTTTTTTTTTGCTTTTTATTTTTTTTTAGCATTTTGTTTCTTTCTTTTAATAACAAATTTGTGCGTCAATGGAATTTTAATGAAGTACCATTAATTTGCTTTTGTATAAACAGAAATGTTATTTTTAACTTTCGCAGATAAAAGGTCCATGAAAAATTCGAAAACATTTTCATTGTTCTACATTAACGATGCTGTTGCGTAAGCCCGCAAAATGTGTTTGAGCGAAAATTGTGAGGCATGTAAATTTGGTGAAAAGAACTTTAGGCATTTTTAACACTTATACGTCTAAACTCATACTGAGTGCACAGACACAATTGTACTCTTGTTAATGAAATTATGGTGGAAATTCTACAATCATTAAAATTTTTAAAAAAAATACTGAAAGAGGACCAAACAAAAGTTATTGTAAATTGTTGGCCCAGTTTCAGAATAAAACAAGAGCAAAAATTGGTTCAAACGGCTCTGATAATAATCGGGACAAAAGGAAAAAGACAATGAAAAAAATACACTTAGAAAAATTTAAAAAGTTTTACTTCTAAATATTACGTATAAAACTAATTTTATCGTTAACCATATAATATTTTAGTCAAAAACAGAATTTAACGTAAAACAAAGTCTTAAGTCTCTTAACACAAGACATTAGTTTAAGACAAAGTCTTTAGGATAAAACGTAGTCTTAATATAAGACAAGGTCTTTAGTATAAGACATTGTCTCTAGAATAAGACACAGTCTTAAGCCAAAGGCGCAGTATTTAGTATAGGACATAATCTTTACTGTAAAACATAGTATTTTGTATTAAACGTAGTCTTTATTATAAGACGTAGTCTTTGGTATAAGACGAAGTCTTTAGTATAAGACGTAGTATTTAGTGTAAGACGTTGTCTTAAGTATAAGACGTAGTATTTAGTGTAAGACGTAGTCTTTTGTAAGACGTTATCTTTTGTAAGACGTAGTATTTAGTGTAAGACGTTGTCTTAAGTATAAGACGTAGTATTTAGTGTAAGACGTAGTCTTTTGTAAGACGTAGTCTTTTGTAAGACGTAGTCTTTTGTAAGACGTAGTCTTTTGTAAGACGTAGTCTTTTGTAAGACGTAGTCTTTTGTAAGACGTAGTCTTTTGTAAGACGTTGTCTTTTGTAAGACGTTGTCTTTTGTAAGACGTAGTCTTTTGTAAGACGTAGTCTTTTGTAAGACGTAGTCTTTTGTAAGACGTAGTTTTTTGTAAGGCGTAGTCTTTTGTAAGACGTAGTCTTTTGTAAGACGTAGTCTTTTGTGAGGCGTAGTCTTTTGTAAGACGTAGTCTTTTATAAGACGTAGTCTTTTGTAAGACGTAGTCTTTTGTAAGACATACTCTTTTTTAAGACGTAGTCTTTTGTATAAGTAGCCTTTTGTAAGACATACTCTTTCTTAAGACGTAGTCTTTTGTATAAGTAGTCTTTTGTATAAGACGTAGTCTTTGGTATAAGACGTAATCTTTAGTATAAATCGTAGTCTTTAGCATAAGACGTAGTCAGTAGTATAAGACAAAGTCTTTAGTATAAGACGTAGTTTTTAGTATAAGTCTTTATTATAAGAAGTAGTCTTTAGTATACGACATGGGCTTTGGTATAAGACGTAGTCTTTGGTATAATACGTAGACTTTAGTTAAAGTCGTAGTCTATAGTATAGTATAAGACGTAGCCTTTAGTATAAGATGTAGTCTTTAGTATAAGACGTAGTCTTTAGTATTAGAAGAAGTTTTTTGTATAAGACGTAGTCTTTAGTATAACACGTAGTCTTCAGTATAAGACATAGTATAAATAAGAGGCAGCTATAAGACCTTGTCTTTTGTATAAGATATAGTCTTTGGTATAAATCGTAGTCATAAGTCTAAGTTGTAAGTATAAGATAAACTCTTGAATATAAAACAAGGACTTACAAAAATCTTTTATCTTAAGAGTAAGACGTTTTGTTATTTCATTTATGACAAAACGTGCTTTTTAGTATTCAATTATGCCGTATTAAAATATGTATGTATTCTTTTGTATCATGATCTCTCTTATAATATATATAGTGGTGTTTCTTCAAATTGATCGAAACATATCAATCAAGAATTAATTTGATTATCACATTAATTTCAAATTATTTCCTTTTAACAACACTGTTCTGTATTACATTCTTGTAAGTATTGTTTACACATTAACGTAAATTCTTCTCAAAAATTCTCCAATTAATTTATTTTATTTTAACCAATTTTAACTTAATATAATAACACAAACATCAATTCATATATTCAACATCATTATAAAAGTTACGATCGAAGTGATTATTCAAATGATTTATTTAACTTTGCCACAATTTTTTTGAAATCGTATTTACACTCCATTTGAAAATTTTAATGTGCTCAACTTTATTTCATTATCTGTAGAATTAAACGCAATAGAAGACTTTTGTTCGTTGTTATTGGATTCAAATTGAATTACAAAACGACCTAAATCAACAAAATTAAATGATTGAAATTACTTTTGATTTAAATTAAAATGGAAAAAAATGAGATTAGAGGAAAATAAATAACTAATATTTATTTATTGTAAATCAAAATAGGATTTCCTTTGAAACTAATTGAAGGGATTACGTTTAATAGTAAAGAAAAAAATATTATGAAATATATATATATATATATATATATATGGTTAATCGTAGATTCTTTAAGTATCAGGTGCTTTAATTTAGAGGCGGAGAACTCTAGATTGAAAAACAAAATAGTACAAAAGGTCTTTAATATCTTTACAATTGGCTTAAACAATGGATCATTTTGTGCCATTAATTTTAACTCAAAAGTATCGAGACCTGTCAAATTTAAGTAATTTGCCTCAAAAAAAGTCACTTGACATTTAAGATCTTTTTAACCTTTTTTTAAGAAAATCAAATTTTGAAGAATTTTTTTGTGTGAATTTTCGATAAATATGTATATGAGTTCTTTTAACATTCATAAATTGATTTTTGTGATTTTCAAAAGCAATATTTCCAGAAATATTTTAAGTTTGTGGATTGCTAAAAAATCATTTTTCAACATACATTCGGGCAACTAATTAAGGAATTATAATAAACACCACTTTTTTCTATAATTTTCTTTAATTAACAAATTATTTCTTTAAGTGTTTTTTGTTCTATACTGGAAGAAGGTAACTTGAAAGTCGGTTTATGTGTATGTATGAGTTGATGGTAATTCAAAGCACAGTAGACACACGTACATTAAGCATGACATTAAAAATATATTAAGAGTAGGAGTACCAAACGGCAGCAGCGAAACCAACAACATCATTATTATCATAGCCTTTCACCCAAAAATTGTTTTAAATCCTTTTTTCTCTTGTTTTATTAATTTTTCGTTGTTGTTAAAGTTGAAAGGACTCCCTTTTTCTAGAAAATAATTGTGCATTGAATTTAATTGTCCCAAGAACATCCTTTCGCTTGTTATTTTGTCTGTCCTTTCATTTATACCTTTTTTTCTTTTTTTAATGTTGCTGCTAGTTGTTGTTGCACAAACTTATAGGATTGCTGCTGTGTATTGGTATGTTGTGGTACAGTGTTGTTAACATTGAAGATTTTGTGGCTGCTGTATTTTTGTTGTCGTCGTAATTATGTCACAGTGGGTTTTAGGGAGTATGTGTGTAACTATGAGTGTGCGTTTAGTGAGTTTGTATGACTTAATGGTTTTCATGTTGTCGCATTAACTGAATTTTATGCGAAAACTCGTTGAAATTAAATTTTCATTACCATAAAGAGACAACTCTTTGTCATTTCAACCAAATCTTGCAAATACACACCCAAAAACACACCAACTAAAATGTTTCTGTGATTTTAACTAGTTGGGTATCTTACGAAAACAAAGTTCCCATTAGACTTACATAGTGTTGCCAGCTACCACACCAACAGACACCATTAACTGCAGCAGTTTTAAGAAAATGGTAAAAAAATAAATAAATAAAACGTAAAATAAAAATTTTCCCGCAGGAGAAAATTTAAGAACATTGAAGTCACCTATAGAACGCTTATAATTTTTTTTATAGAACGTTTTAAGGAAATGGTGTAATCATTTGTTTTTGCTTAAAAATATTGTAAAAATGCAACAAGATGAAATTTTTGATGCGGCATTAAATGGTTAATAATGAAAAGCTGCATACAATTCAACTTTTCCCCCTAATTTGGTAATACCCCTCCTTCGGCAAGAAAAAAATAATCCCACCTTTAACTTTAAGCAAATTTGTTTCTTAAAAGTTAAAAATATGTAGACGAAATCACAAAATGGTCTTAAGCAAAATATTGTCAAAGGAAATGATAATACAGAAAGAGAATTTACTTTTTTAAAAAACTTTCTTTAGCTTTTAAAATATATTTTTATGTTTAAAATGAGAATTGTCATGATAAAACGAGCGTCATACAAACAAGAGAATATACGGTATAAATATACTGTTTACATAACAATGCCAAAGGCAAAATGACATTTAAAGAGAATTCAAATAAATGAATGAATGAATGAATAATTGAAACCGCACCTGATACAAAATGATGTTGTCATCGAGCTTGAGATGGCATTTATGTACCTGGGGCAAAATGGAAAATTATACAATTTTATTACGACAAAGTAAAAGGAATATAAAAAAAAAATTATAATTATCAGTATTTTAAATTAAGAGATAAAGAATGTAAAAAAATCAGGAAAAGGAGGAAAAATACGAAATCTTGCTGCAATAGAAACAGTATAAGACTTTTAATTAGTAAATATAAGATAACATCTTCTTTCAAGTCTATGAAAAGTTTGCGTCAATATGAGACTTTGTTTTAGATAAAATACTTGGTAAATTGCTATAAGTTTTTTTTTAATACAAGACTTTATATAAGATATACCTAATAGCTAAAATTGTATGTATTAGATTTAGGCCCGTTTTCACAACTTACCGATAGCTAAAGATAGGATTTTATCGGCCGTATAAAAAGTGTTCCATTATTACAACTTCATTTTTACCTACCAGGTAGGATTAAAATTAATTTACTTTATCGCTCACTTTGGGTTTAAGTAAAGTTTAAATAATGGAACACTTTTTATAAGGCCGGTTAAAGTCTACTTTTAGCTATCGGTAAGTTGTGAAAACGGAAATTAATCTTTAGTATAACACGTTCCATTTTTATAAAAGACGCTGGCGCTATTATAAGACGTTGTCTGTAGTATGAAATATTGTCTTTAGTATAAGACGCAATCTTTAGTATAAGACGTTATTTTTAGTATAAAATATAGTCTTAGTATAAGACGCAATCTTAAGTATAACACGAAGTCTTAAGTATAAGACGTAGTCTTTAGTATTAGTCATAGTTTTTAGTAAAACACGTAGTCTTTAGTATAACACGTAGTCTTTGGTACAAGACGTAGTCCTAAGTATAAGACGTAGTCTTTAGTATAAGACGTAGTCTTTAGTATAAAACGTAGTCTTTAGTGTCAGACGTAGTCTTTAGTGTAAGACGTTGTCGTTAGTGTCGTTAGTCTTTAGTATAAGACGTAGTCTTTAGTATAAGACGTAGTCTTCAGTATAAGACGTAGTCTTTAGTATAAGACGTAGTTCTAAGTATAAGACGTAGTCTTCAGTATAAGACGTAGTCTTTAGTATAAGACGTAGTCCTAAGTATAAGGTGTAGTCTCAAGTATAAGACGTTGTCTTTAGTATAGTCGATAGTATAAGACGTAGTCCTAAGTATAAAACGAAGCCTTTAGTATAAGACGTAGTCTTAAGTATAAGACGTAGTCTTTAATATAATTCGTAGTCTTAAGTATAAGACGTAGTCTTTAGTATAACACGTAGTCTTTAGTATAAGACGTAGTCTTTAGTAAGACGTAGTCCTAAGTATAAGACGAAGTCTTTAGTATAAGATGTAGTCTTAAGTATAAGACGTAGTCTTTAATATAACACGCAGTCTTTAGTATAAGACGTAGTATTCAGTATAAGACGTAGTCTTTAGTAACACGTAGTCCTAAGTATAAGACGAAGTCTTTAGTATAAGACGTAGTCTTTAGTATAAGACGTAGCCTTTAGTATAAGACGTAGTCTTTAGTATAAGACGTAGTCTTTAGTAAAAGAAGTAGCCCCGTATTTATTAATGATTACTTAGGAGAATTTTCATACAAAATTTATTTTGTAAACCTTTTTAATTTACATATAGTCTTTTCGGTACTAGGGCTATTACTGTATATTTACACTGCTGTGAAATTCCTAAGCTCGACTAACTAGGCTTTTTTGCTGATGATACTGCTTTGTTAACTCTGCGTCTCACGCCAAATAATAATAACATTTAAAATACTGGCCTCAAAAGCTTATTTGATTACTTTATTTAATGGAAAATTATAAAAAATGCAGGAAAATCACAATCTATCTTTTTAACAAGATAAAGAAGTTTGGGTCGTCTTACTTACTTCCACTTATTTTTAAATTGTATATAAATACCCAGGTCTGACAGTATTAAATATTTTGGTGTAATTCTTGATAAACATCTAACTTTAAACAATTACGTAATGCACTACTTTTCAGCTGTGCGTTTTTTGCAGTTTTTGCAATTTCTTGTTCACTGACTGACGACAACAGGTTGAGTTGACTGCATCTTTAATGCCTGATTTTAAATTCTAACTAAATGGTTTTTTCGTTAAAAAAAAAATAGTGCGCTCTCACTTTTATGTCACAAGCCTACTTCGAACAACGTGAATTAGTTATCATGTGAAATTAAGAAGTGTGTGTATGTGTAAAATACTTACAAGATAATCTCTACGTGCACAGTGGGTCGCTGGAAAGACGACAATAACAATTCAATGGTAGTGAAACATTAAATATTAACGACTTTTACAAATTTACTTATTTTACTTAATTTTACGTCTTATACTGAAATTTTACGTTTACTTAATGGATGGCTACTTCTAATACTTTAGAGCACTTCAGAAACACAATAAATACATTAAAATTAAAAATTAATATTTTATACCAAAGTATAACTATAACTTGACTTTAATAAATACAACGTTTTATACTTAAACTAGGTACTATCGTCTAAGTCTTATACTAAAGTCTGTGGAATGCCGAAGTAAAAATCTGCTGATAAAAACTGTGTCTAAGAACTTAGAGCCATACTACAAAACAACAATAATAGAAAGAAGATTATGACATACTCATGAATTCCCGTTAGATGACGTAGTCTGTGAACGCCAAGGATTGCCAAGTTTAAATGACCCTTAGATTTTCGCATTTTCTAAGAGCTGGCAATCTCGCCATTAAACAACCTCTATCTGAGTTTCCTTGCTTGAAATTATTAGCTAATAGGAATGCAGTTCGCGTGACGTCATTTGTGAACATGCGCAGATGATTTAAATTTTGTTTTCAGAATGGCGTAATTTTTATTTTAATCATTCTTGCTTCAAACCACATCCAAAAATAGAACACATCGTCTAGTGAAACAACGTCTTGTTATTTATAAAGATATAAATTAAGGTTTATTGTAAATTTTATGCTCTCAACTCCACTGTTCCTTTCGTTGAATATGCAAATTCAGTTTTGATTATATGGCATTAATGCGTTGGGTACACAATTCATATATTAGCTTCTTATGCAAGTACGAATGACTGTTGCCGTGGCATTGGCTGCAATTGTAAAATGTGTATACATTTTGCTACAACATGTATTCCGGCTCATGTTCATGTTGTAGTGGTTGTTGTTGGGATTTCGGTTTTATGACCATGTCAAGTGCAACTTTATGTTCATACCAGCGTTCATGCATTTAACCATTTTCCTTTCTTGTTGTTAAAATATGCGAAGAGCTTTTAAATTTTCATGGAACTTTTTTTTAAAAGAATTTTTTGTTAACATTTAAACATTTAAAAAATAATACGATTTTTTTCAATATATTTTTAAATGCACAGCATATATATTGCAATATGTATTTATTTGCCATGGAATATTCAATAACCATGTTAAAACTAGAATTAGATTGGTCATAAAAGCACTAAAAGGACAATTCATATTTTAAAACTTTTCACACATTTGTATTAAAGTTTAACTCAGTTTGGTTATCTTTAAAAAATAAACATTGAATTACCATAAAAAACCCTATAGGAAATTTATTTAAGTATGTTAATAAATAAATAAATAAAATAAATAAAAAAAAATTCTATAGGAAATTTATTTAAGCTTTATTTAAAAAAATATATTTTTTGCTGTTTTCCTTAAAGACAAGTATAAACTTTAGTGGAATTTGCTATTCATTAAGACAAGACTATTTCATTTTGACACAGAGTTCAAAACAAAAAACTTATCCAGAAACAATATATAGTTTTTGAGTGTTTGTGTATTTTAGTGTTTGTGTATTACACAGAAAAAATTATTTTTCCAATTCAAACAAAATATTTGTAGAATCAAAACATTTTTTGTCTGAAATCGGTCCTACAAACAAATTCGCATATTCAAACAATTTATTTGCATTTCGTTTATTGAAAAAAAACACTGATTTTTTCAAACAAATAATTTACTGAATCAAACAAAAAGTTTACTGAAATTCATATAAATTTCTAGCAAATAATTTTGCTGAATCAAACAAAAAAGATTTTGCACAAGCAATGACGCGCACACAAGCAAGCACTCTAGGAGATGATGAATACTGAGGAGAGAGCAGAGCGGCGGCTGGCTTTGAGACACATTTTTTTTTGGAATAATTTTTGAACTAAGTCTTGTTTATACACACAATGTTTTTCTTCTTCACTCGCTGTTGCTGTATCCTTTCCTTGGCAGCAGACCGACTCGACATGTTTTTCGTCATCATTTTATTTTTGTATTTGATGTTTGTATTTAACTAAACAGTTTTAAAAAATTGAATACGGGATTTTGTTTTTCATTCTTTTTTACCAACTTTGAAACCTACCAAAAATTTATTTTGTTTCTTAAAATGTTGTTTTTGTTTCTGTTGTTTAAAAATAGTGAAAAGTTTTTTCTTTTACCTGCTATTGTTTTTGTTTTTCTTTAACTACAAACCCCGCCACGCTATTTTACCATCTTTCTTTTTGTTGTTCTTTTTTAAAGCGTCCAAAAATAGACTGTATGTGTTTGTGTCGTTGCTCTAATATTTCACATAAAGAAGTGTTGCTTACGATCAAATAAAAAAATGCAAAAAAGAAACGACAACATTAAATGGCGTTAAATATTTCATACAAAATTATGAAAACTTGAAACCAATAACGCGTATATTATATTTTTGAATAGTTGTCAACATTTTTGTTGGTTAAAATAAAAATCAAACAAAAATATTAATTGAATCAGTAAAAAAATTTGTAGAAATTAAAGAAATTTTCAAACAAGCGTTTGTTTGAAAATAATTCAGCAATAATTTTTTCTGTGTAGTATACAACCCTTAAACCGCTCATAACTATTTTCACGAAAATAACAAACATTTTATAATATTCTGTTTTTCGTTTAATAATATTTGTTGTTTTTCTGAAGACATACATTATATTTTAATGTTCTTTAGTGTTTTTTTTTTTCATTGATGAAGAAATAAGCAAACCATATATTTTAGCAACGCTTCTCATTAGTATTGTTGTTGCTTCTTGGCAATTTGCACGACGACAACACGTGTATTGTATACATGTTTTGTTTTCGTAAAATTTTTTTTGTTATCTTCTAGTTTTTTTTTTCTTTGTTTCTTTAAAAATACACATGTATTTTGTTTTTGTACAAAATGTTTTGATGTTCTTACCAGCCATAAGGGCACTAAACACAACTGATGCAAACGAACATTAATATGTTGAACCGAACACAACAAAGTTTGTGATTTTTTACGAAAATCCGAACGCAATGAAATGTTCTCATTTGAATGTTGGGCTTGCTTAGTACAGTATTTTTATTGTGTACAAAGATCACAAATAACGAATCTTTTTTCAAGGTACATATTTCCTAACAAACACTACCGAAAGCCTAAGAATAGCATAGAATATCTATTTTCGTACACTGCTTTATTCCTTAATATTCCTTAAATTTTGTGTAAAAACTCCTGCCAAACTTTGTCGAATGAAAAAAATATAATTATAGAAAAGCAAATCAAACCGCTTCTAATATTTTTCGATTCTAAATATTTTTACTATTCAACGCATGTTTTTGGCTGTTGAAAAACATGTCAATATTTAGTAACGAGGCGAGTTCTCGTATGCCATATCTACCCATGTAATGCCTAACAAAAAATATAACTCAGTTGTAAATTATTACATTTTTTGCACTTTTTTGATATTGCAAACGTATATTTTTATATAAAACTTTATTTTATTTATTTTTATCACAAAATTTTTTATTAAGAAATTTTTCAAAAAATTAAATTCGTTTATTTTTAACACTTCTTTTATTTGACATAACATGGGTTTTAATATTGAGAATTAAATTTCTAATGATTATACCATGAACTCCACTTGCTATGTTTACCTAAAAATACTTTCCTTTTTGACTCTTCATCAGTTATTGTTTTTTTTTTTTTTTTTTTTGACATACGCATTTCATAGATAATTAAACAAATTCAATCAAATTGATATTTACGCACAACATCTGTGCCTTACATCCGTTAAGCAACAAATTATAAATAAATAAAAAGAGGAGAAAGAAAGTGACAAATATGTGCAAAAGAAAAATATTAATAACATTGATTCAAGTCAAATTCAAACAGGCGACATTATCTGTTTATTGTTAACTCTTTTGTGTGTATACTAAATGTCAAGCGTTGTTTATATTTTGTGAAAAAATTAGTTAAAAATTAATATTTAATAAAAATCTAAATACTTAAAAATAAAACTTATTTAAATTTTATAAAACAAAAAAAGAACAAAAAATATAAACACAAGAATTTAAAAAGGCGTAAGGAAAAGGTGGATCCACAATAAATTTTTAATTCAGGAAAAATATTTTCTTTCTAATGCAATTGTGTATATTTTATAAACAAATATATTTATGTTTTCAACAAATGATTTTGACATTCAATATAACCTTTTACAAAAACAAAATGCGGTCACCTGTATGAATTCGCCTTGCGTTGATATGAAATGTAATAGAAAATAAAGGTTGCTTGTTTTTTAAGTGAAGAATTTAAAGAAGAGACTTGTGTTATTTGCGGAACACGATAAGCAATTATTTGAAACCCAAAAAATAACATATCTAAAATTTTTAAAATCGGATTTTAAAAAAGAGAAATAACTTTTGGCTTGATTTTTATAATTCAATCATTAAAGAATATGCTTCTTATGCCAAACGCCTAAATGATCAATGTGGCTGGAAAACTTAAAAGGAGTAATAAAATTCTATAAGAATTTATAAAATATTCTTTTAGTAAAACATCTTAGTTTTGTACTAAAGGCTACGCCTCTACTACATCTTATAATGAAGACTACGTCAGATACTAAAAACTTCGTCATATACTAAAGACTACGTCTTATACTAAAGACTACTTCTTATACTAAAGACTGCGTCTTATACTTAAGACTACGTCATACACTAAAGACTACATCATATAGTAAAGACGTCTTACGTCTTATACTAAAGACTACATCATATAGTAAAGACGTCTTACGTCTTATACTAAAGACTACGTCTTATACTAAAGACTACGTCTTATACTAAAGACTACGTCTTATACTAAAGACTACGTCTTATACTAAAGACTACGTCTTATACTAAAGACTACGTCTTATACTAAAGACTACGTCTTATACTAAAGACTACGTCTTATACTAAAGACTACGTCTTATACTAAAGACTACGTCTTATACTAAAGACTACGTCTTATACTAAAGACTACGTCTTATACTAAAGACTACGTCTTATACTAAAGACTACTTCTTATACTAAAGA
This sequence comes from Pollenia griseotomentosa, assembly GCA_963931875.1. Taxonomy (NCBI): domain Eukaryota; kingdom Metazoa; phylum Arthropoda; class Insecta; order Diptera; family Polleniidae; genus Pollenia; species Pollenia griseotomentosa. The sequence goes on from OZ007560.1 coordinate 249,093,130, forward strand.
CTGCGTCTTATACTTAAGACTACGTCATATACTAAAGACTACATCATATAGTAAAGACGTCTTACGTCTTATACTAAAGACTACGTCTTATACTAAAGACTACGTCTTATACTAAAGACTACGTCTTATACTAAAGACTACGTCTTATACTAAAGACTACGTCTTATACTAAAGACTATGTCTTATACTTAAGACTACGTCTTATACTAAAGACTACGTCTTATACTAAAGACTTCGTCTTATACTAAAGAAAATGTCCTATACTAAAGACTTCGTCCTATACTAAAGACTTCGTCTTTTACTAAAGACAACGTCTTATACTAAAAAATACGTCTCAAACTAAAGACTACATCTTATACTAACGACTACGTCTTATATTAAAGACAACGTCTTGTACCAAAGTCAACGTCTTATACCAAAAAATTACGTCTTATACCTAAGACAACTTTTTTACAAAAGAAAACGCTTTAAACTGAAGACGTCGGTCATTACTCAACTTCCAATACCTCAGTTTTCGACAAATTGGTTTTCTTCTTTTCTTTAACCTAAAAAAAAACAAAAGAGATGTTTAAGTTTTTTTTGCCGAATTTTCATGAATAATTTTACCTCAATCTTTACTTAAGTACCATGACCAGGCCTGCAATATTTGTCGATTTATCGCCATTTTGCCTCTGAATTATCAAAATGCCGATTTGCCGATTTTTGCTCAAAAAATGCCGATTTTTCAATAAACGACTAAGACACGGTAACTTTCAGTTTGTTTTGGTATAACTTATTAATTTTGTGCAACACTTGTTAAATTTTTAAATTTTTATTTGAAAAATAATCAACTATTAAGAATAAAAGAACTAAACCTAAATAAAAGAAAAAGTCAACGCTTAAAATATCTTTTTCTATAAGAAACATATAAAAAACTTTATATATGAGTTTGAAAAAGAATAGACGCTTACAAAAGAAAAAGGGTAAGCTAAATTTACATTCCCTATCAATAAAATTGATTTGAATAAGAAAATTATTCTTATAAAATTATACGGAATTGAGGATGATGCAGCTACATCCGATAGCCAATCTAATGTTAGGAAGTGGAGTAAATTTGCACGCTTTTTGATAAAAATTCATGTTTAAAACGTAAGAATTTTAATGATGCATTTCCAACAAATTTTCTTCCTAAAAAATTAAAATTTTAAAGATTTTATCATTTTTCTGATTTCAGGGAGCTGATTCTGGCAGTCTTGATCGAATACTTTCTAATTCTTTCAGTCGATACTGAACATAAAAAAAAAATTAGAAATAAAATCGCTTTCGAATCGAAAAAGTATTCGATCGCGATTGCCAGAATTAGCCAGTATGATTAAATAAAAATGTCATATTTAAATATTTGTCTATAATAAAAAAGTTAAAAAAATTTTCCCTAAAGTACAAAATATATTAGCCCAATTATGAATAAAAATTCCCCAGGAGTTTTCTCCCTTCTCCGATTTTTCCTATGTAAATTCAATTGTAAAAATGGGAAAAGGGAATAAACTCCCGGGGAATTTGCATTCATAATTGGGCTGTATATATTTGTTTCCAATTAACTACAATTTATTTGCTAATCGTTTCTTTTTTTTGTTGATTATTATGTTTTAAACATTAGTTAATGCTGCATTTTTCTGTTATCTTATTAAAAATATGTTTTATTGTATTTAAAAGAGGTATTTTAAATTTGCCGATTTTTTTAAATTAAATTGCCGATAATGCCGATTTTTTTTTTTTTTTTTGGAAAATATGCCGATTTCTTATTAAAATCTTCTGGCATCCCTGACCATGACGCAAAATTCTTGCAACAGGCGGGTGTTTTGTTCAATCAGTAAAAATTAATATGAATTTTTCGTTAAGGATTTTTACAACTAATCACAGTATGATTACAGTTTTTTTTTTTTTTTTTTTTTTTTGTATAGATTTTTGGAAATTTCTCAAATTTTTTGTTTTTTTTGTAACTTCTTTCAAAGATTCATTATTTCGTAGTTTGATGGACATTATTTTCCCTTTTTGCTTGATTTAAGCCATCTGTATGGTATCGCTTTTCAATGATTTATCAAAAAAATAACGTGGTGGAGAAATGAGGGAGCTGTAGAATTTGAGGCGCATAAAGCAAAAAAAGTAGTGTTAAGGTTTTTGGAATATTTCTGTGAAATTCTAAATACCCATACCAGATTCTATATTTTGTGGTTGGTTGGCAAATTCATGATTTTCGCTGCCTTTTTAATGCATCCTTGTTTCTGCGTATCGCTGTGGTAGCCTGTTTTGTTACATACAGTTAAAATCAACGTTACATAAAGTATTCAATATTTTTTATTCTTTTTGTCCTTTCCAAATCCTCTTATTTAAATACGATTTCAAGAAAAAATGTTAATGTTTGAATACGTACAGTTCAAGGAAAAATACTCGCATATAAGTATTAAAGATAATACGCAATGGACGAATTTCTAAAAAGTTAAATTAAGAGTTGGAATAAAAAAAAATTTTTTAAATAAAAAAAATAGCAATAGCTCGCTTCAATTTGGAAAAAAGCCTCAGTTCTTAAAATCCCAAAATTGTTTATTTCATCAAGAAAAATTTTCTTACAAACGCTATTATAACTATAATTTCAAACGAATATAATCCGATATACGTCCTATTTTTTCCGTTCTATTCTTTTACCAATAGGAACACTGTTGAACAGTATGAACGTAGTAGCGTACGACATGGCTACGTTGTGTAGCTAAAAGGTATTTTATACAAAGGTACACTGTAATAACTGGCGCTCATGCTTGTGCGTTGTACATTGACTTAGATCTAATTCCATTTCATATGACGGATGCGACCGCATTGTCACATACGACCCAATTGTATTGCTAGCTTAAATAATAACAAAATGTACAAAAATTCCACACTTTCAAAGAAAATATTTAGTTAAAACTAAAACCGACAAAACTAAATAAAAAAAATTATAAAAAATACATTCTTAAAATTCAGATTAATTAATTTAAGTTGTTTTTCTTCGACCTTTTAATATACGTATAAATAAAAATGCTTTTTCTTCCTCGAGCTTGAAGAAAAAGCATTTTTATTTATTCAGATTAATTATTAAAAAATTTGATAAAACTTAAAGGTCTCAAATTTGGATTTAATTAGTAAAATCTACTAACTCACTTAAATTTGTGATTCTTTTAGAAACGAATATACTTTTTAGGTATTTATTTAAAATAATCTTTAATTTAATAAACTTCAAATTTCTCATATTGTTTTTTGCTTTTAATATCACAAAACTTAAATGCAAATAAAGGAAATGCTGCTACAATTCAAAAAAAAAAAAAAATATCACCAACATTATTGTCAACAACGTCATTATCGTCATGCATATTTTAATAGGTCAGAGAAAACTTTTAGACTTTATAATTTATTCCTTGTAATTTCAGTTGAACGCAAATGCAAAAATAAAGGGTGTTTTTTTAAGCTAGATAGAACTTTAAATTGTAAAAAGTAACACAAAAAATTAATTTTGATGAAATATTTTTTTTTATCGTTTCAGTATGCTCCGACAAATCATCATGAATAGACTCACGCTTGAACAACGCTACGAAATTATCCAAATTTACTTTGAAAATCAGTCGTCGATTCGCGCAACTTATAGACGACTTCGTCATTTTTATGGCATACATAATCGTCCATCTGAACAAGCCATTCGTCGAACTGTGGATAGATTTCGTACCACATACTCTCTAGAGGATGCAATAACACCAACACGTCGAAGGAATGTGCGTACTGAAGAGAATATCGCCGCTGTAAACGAAAGTGTGGAAGAAGATCCAAATTTATCGATTCGTCGTCGGTCGCAGGAATTGGGGCTCTGTCCGTCCACTACGTGGAAAATTTTGCGCAAAGATCTCGGCCTACACCCGTATAAGATCCAGCTGGTGCAGGAATTGAAGCCACGAGACCATTATATGCGTCGTTCTTTCGCCGATTGGGCTCTAGAGCAGTTGGCAACTGACCCGTTGTTTTATCGCAAAATTGTGTTCAGCGATGAGGCGCATTTTTGGCTTAACGGGCTTGTTAATAAGCAAAATTGCCGCATATGGAGCGAGACCAATCCACAAGAGACCCTACAGACTCCATTACATCCAGAAAAATGCACCGTTTGGTGCGGTTTTCACGCTGGTGGCATCATCGGACCTTATTTCTTCAAAAATGAGGCCGGAGCTCGCGTTACGGTCAATGTAGATCGTTACCGCACCATGATCAATGATTTTTTGTTTGAAAATATGGATGACATTGATCCGGAGGAGATGTGGTTTCAACAGGATGGCGCTACGTGCCATACGGCGAACGCAACCATCGACTTATTGAAATCAAAATTTGGCGATAAGTTGATTTCGAGAAATGGACCTGTCAATTGGCCTCCAAGGTCGTGCGATTTGACACCTCTCGATTATTTCCTGTGGGGCTACGTGAAGTCACTGGTTTATGCTGATAAACCAGCAACAATTGACGCCTTGGAGGCCAGCATTGTTCGTGTTATTCGTGACATACGGCCAGCAGTGCTCGAAAAAGTGGCCCAAAATTGGACGTCCAGAATGCGCTTCGTCAAGAACAGCCGCGGTGCCCATATGCCCGAAATCATTTTCAAATGTTAATGTCACGTATTGATCTTTCGAATAAAAAAAAATTTTGATTACAATTTAATTTTTTGTGTTATTTTTTACAATTTCAAGTTCTATCGGGCTTAAAAAAACACCCTTTAAAACAAAAGCAAAATATAAACTTCATCGTTTAGCAAAAACATTTCAAAAGTTATAAATATTGTAATGTAAAATCATTTATTTATAAACAGAATCTAAAACTTTTAAATTTAATTTTTTGCTGCACTCGTTCTCTTAAACACTCACATTTACTCACTCTTACATACAGAGTCACACCCAGCGGGAAAAACTTAGAAGACCTTCTGACTTCAGGCCTTCTAAAAGGCCTGCTTAACAATTTTTTTTGATTCAAATACCATTCTTATCTAACTGCTAGAGAATTCTTCATAGATGGGCTCGGCTCTTTCGTATAAAATATAAGATAGACATTTTGCATAACCTTCTATGAGAAGGAAGAAGAGAAAGAGCAACATTTTTTGTTTCGTTTTTTCCAAAGAAAAAGCAAAATAATTTTTTTTTTTTTTTTTTGATCCATTTACCATTCTTATGTAACTTATAAAAAAGCGAGAGGGGAAGGTCTACCCCCCATGAACAACGTTTGTAAAATAGATATGAGTATGAAATGGAGCCAGCAGGCTTTATTCGTCAAAAAAAAAGTACAGAGACCTTCAAGAAGGCCTTCAAGAAGGCCTCCTTACTCTTTCTTTTTCCCGCTGGGTAACAGCACTCACTCATACACACACACACATTTTCTTATGATAATAAAAGTAAAGCAGTTCTTTAGTGCAAAAAAAAATGGAATAGTATGCAAATTTTTAAACAGCAACATGTTGCAAATAACGAAAACTAATTCAATTTTAATTGTTACTGACAGCACAAAAAAACTGTGGAAGTAAAAAAAACTTTATACCCCTATCCACAATCTAGTGCAAATGATCTTGAATCTTAGCATTTGCAAAATGCTGTAGTATATTTTAAGTCTACACAACATAATATTAAGCCTTGCAACTACTACTCTTTGGTCAATATGCAACACTTCAAGACTTTACTTAATTGCAAACCGAATAATTGCTGACACTCAGCAAACCATTTACTATTCAGCTGTGAATTTCGTGTTTTGCAACAAGCATTTAAAACTAAACCAAAGAGATCATTCACAATTGATAGTAAATATTTACATTGCACAAATTTGCAAATTCAAATGCACAAGATTGTGAATAGCCCTAATAAAAATTTAATAAAAATACAAAAAAGTTAAAACATGAGTGAAGTAGTTTACTTTCAATTTAAATAAAATTGTGTTGTAGACTAATTTTGAATGGAAAAAGTTTTAAATGATTACAAAATTTACACATGTTTCAAACTGAAAAGTTGGAAATTAAAAAAATTAGATTCTTGTAGAATTATTTTCGTAAAATTCAAACGAAAAAAATATTCTTTCAAAAGATTCTATTTAATTTATGCATGCAGTGTTGGAAATTCATACATTCAAGGTTATATATGTTTACTCTTTGAAAAAATGTTACCAGTTTTTGTACTTAATCTCACTGTTTGTGCTTGGCTGCTCTGAAAGCTATGCAAGCAATTTTTATTGTCTCTTTTTAGAACCTTAAAAAATTTTTTTAATAATATATTACTATAAATCAGTGCTGGGAAACTATCGTTAGTCTTAAACTATCGAAAATATCGATAGGAAAAATATCAATATCGATATTTTTATTATTTAAAATACAGCTATGAAGACATGTTACAGCAGCTACTAGGGCATTCATTTAATCGACTTTTTGCTTTAATCGGTTAATCGCTCGATTAGTTAACCGAGGTTTTGGTTTAATCGGTCAATAATCGGTTAACCGATTAATAAAGTTTTTTTTCATAAATTAATTAATTTCAATATAAAGAAATGCATTAATTTTGATTATTTGGAGTTTATAAGTAAAAAAGCAATAACATACCAAACATTAAAATTCTTGAACTAAATCGAGCAAACAAAAAACAATTCATAAATATGTAATATGCATTTTTCGATTAATACATAATTGGGGGATTCACAAGGTGTGCTAATAAGTCATATCGTCATAATGTCCTAAATAATATTTTACAATTGCTTAAAATAAATATTGTTGTGTTTCAAAAAAAATTAAAATTTTAATCCTATAAGCGGCAGCCCACAACAGTCATATCGTCGGCTTAATATGCAAACCTGCTAACTTCCTTCAAACACATTTTACAGGAGAGACAAAAAACTTTTTATTTTTTCTATTTGCAGCTTGATAGAAAATTAAAAATACAATTAGTTTTACACACTTCAAGACTTAAATAGAAAAAAACTACATGCTGGTCGACGAGGCGTATCTTTCTCTACCACACGGTATCAAAATCTCAATTTACATAAAAAGTGGATATATATTTCTTTAATTTATTTAATTATTTAATTATTTAAAGACATAAGGCTTTACAACTTTATGATTACCTTGTGAATCCCCCAAATATGTATTTATAAAAAAATAGACTGAGATAATTTTATTATTTATTTCAAAAGTTAAAAGAGATCTTATAAAAACATCTTTTAAAAAAGTGATTTGGTTTAAATGTTTAGGAGTTAACCGATTCTTTTCTTTTGTTTGACAAAACTTGACTTAGAAAAAATTCTTTCACTTATCGTAGATATATATCTAATTTCCTTTTTAAGGATTTCTCTAAATATATAAAATATTCCATTATGCCCTTAGAGTTCTGTTTTAATTTTTAAAAATGTTTAACAGGCAGTCAAACATTTAACCCATTTTTCGGCACATTCCTGTTGATTGAACATTGAAATCGGTCGGCGGAAAATAGGTTGAAATGAAGATCACTGAACTCCTTTGTTTGTAAGAAAAAATATTTTCTAAACACATACTTTTTGTATATGAGACGAAACAAATAATTAAAAATACAAAATCTTATAACATCGGTTAATCGACTGAAATTAACCGGCTTAATCGTTAATCGAAAAAAGCCAATTTGAAATTAACCGATCAGTTAATCGGGTAGTAATAAATCGGTTAACCGATTGACGGTTAACCGAATGAATACCCTAGCAGCTATACACACACAGTTTTTTGCCGCAAGTTTTTATTTGCTATTATTAATTTGCTTCTGCGCAACAGCAATGAATACAAACAACAAGAATGGCAGGTGCTATGGATTGCTTAGATGTGCTTTTTTACTAATAACTTAAGGCCTTAATGCCGAAATTTTTATATGTTTACATAGGGAAAATGAAATGTCAGATAGTTTTATGATGTTATAAAAAAAAAATCAAATAAAAATGCAATTTCAATTGCGAGCATAGTATAAAACAATGAACGACCATTATAGGAAAAATCCGCTAGATTGATTACGTTTTGGGTTGAGAATCAAATCCAATTTAGTACATTATCTAAAGTTGCAATAAAATATCCTGTAGTCGCTGTGGCTTTGGTTCCTTCAGAAAGGTGCTTATCAGCACCACAATTTTTAAGACCTATCATCTAAAATAACGTGTGTACATACATAAGTCTCATACGTTCATTAAAGTGATAAAAACAACGAATTGTATCCTGATAAAAAATCTAGTTAACGTTTTCCTACTTAAGTACAAACATTCAGTCGATAGTAATATCGATATATCGATAGTGAAATCTGAATTATCGATAAATATAGATAGAAGAAAATATCGATAGTATCCCAGCACTACTATAAATTATTCGACCATTCAGCAATAGGCTCGGAGGCCAATTATTGGTTGCCATTTTGAAATCTTTAAAAAATATTAGCAGCAACTTCAAGTTTATTGTTGCCAATTTGTCAACGATATGACAACAGAAATAATAAGCAGTCAGTTAACAGTTGCCATACATAATATAAATTTGGCAACTGGCAACACAACTTAAGTTTCGTAATTCGTTATCGAAACATTACTACTTTTAACAATTCTTATGTGTTTTCGGCAAAGAGTTAGTGTTAAAAATTAAAAATTTTAATTATTGAAAATTTTTTACGTTTCTGTATTTTATTTTTTTTTTTCTTGATTTCTATTACATTTTTGAGACATATTGCATATTGCAACATTTTCCACAAACTCCTTTTTCCAACATGTTGCCAACATAATAAGACCAAATACATCAACAATATGCCAAAATGTTTATATGGGAATTTTTTGTCAACACCGTTAAGTTCCATTGGCAAACAGAGTGTAACCATGACCATCAAACAGGAAAAACAAACACACACAATGTTACCCACCTAAACACTGAAGAGTTGAAATTAAACAAATCTGTGTTATAGATGTTGCTGGTCGAGTTACTTGCAACATTTGAGAGAATAAATCAGTGATAAAAAAGTTAGAATTATTTTGGACGTTCTGTTATGAATCAGCTGTTTTGCTGCTGTTCAATTGAAAGTCTAAAGGTTGGGGTTGTTTTTCCTTTTTCGTCCTGTTTTGTTGCGAACAATTCTATTGAAAATTGAATTCAACGTTAAGTAGCAGCCAAAAGTGAGGCTGTATTAGTTTGCTGTGGTTTTAAAAACTGTAAGTTTTTGTTTAAAGCTGGAAACATTTGACAAATCAAATTTTTTATTAAAGGAAAAAGGAATTTTCTTTAGTTATAAATTAACAAGGTTTAATTATTAACAAAAAAAAAAGAAAACAATTAAAAGATATGAAAAAATGTTCGTTGACATTCAGGAATCTTATTTGCAATAATTAAAGGTTATAACCAACTTAAGAATGGGTTGTTTCAAGTAAAATCTTTGCAAACGCATTCTGTTAAGGGTTCTATACCAACAACAGCAGCATCTGCGTCTGTATTTAGCTAATGTAAACAAGGAAATGAGTGAGTGCTGTAAGTAATCAAATGAAACATACTTGTAACTAGGAAAATTTATGGCAGTTTCATTTGTAACTAAATAAATATTGAAGACAAATATAAGAAAGAAAAATCCATAAGCCAGCAGAAGACACAAGGACGGATGTATCAACACTGTTAAAACAATTGTTTTCAACACAAACAATCTTAATTTACACACAAGCCTGCTTCGCATGGTACGTACTATTTTGTTTGCTTTTATTTTACTCAAAAAAAATCACATATACTGCAATTTATTAACACAAAAAGAACAATTTTGTACTTAAAATAAAAGTTTAACAAATATGTACTTCAGTTTTTACAAAAAGTCCCATGTAAAACATAGTATCCATTTTCAGCAGATATTTAAAAATTACAAATTGTTTTATTAAAAAAAATTCTATCTGCAGAAAAGTTTTATTTTTCACATAAAGTTTTATTTTCAGAAAATTTGCTTTTCATGCAAAAAGTTCCGTGTTCCATGTAATATCGTATTTATCATTAAAATTTTACTTTTAAAAACTTCACCTCTTATATCCACTTTCTAGGAAAAAGTAAATTTATTTAACAGTTATACATAAAATCCTTTTTAACAAAAATCAACATTTTACGTCAAAGCCCAAGCCGATCACACAAAAAGTCATGCTTTTAACAAGAAAATCACAGTTTAAAAAAAACCCATACTTTTAACCATAGTTGGGGGTAGTGCACTAAATATTGATTTAAATCAGCAGTGCACTTCCACTTAATAAAACTGCAAAGAAATTAGTTTGCACTTTTTATACGCACACCACAATAGTGGAGAGGGCATTATGCATGTGAGCTGATATTAAAGTATACCGATCGACTCAGAATGAGTTGATCAAACGATGTCCGTCAGGCTAGCTGGCAGGCTGACTGGCTTGAGCGCAAAGTACAGGTCACAATTTTGGAGATAATTTAATAAAAAAGATAATTTAATAAAATTTGGCACATAGGTTTTATTAGCACAAGGACCAAGCCTATTGAAAATGGGCCGAATCGTAGGACCATGGGGGAGAAAGAGGGCAATTTCTGCCTCTCAGAAACTATCAAACCACTTTTAATGAAATTTAAAACATAGATTGATCCATATTCATATAGCATTATACTCTCGAAAATTTGTTTTTAAATACTGTGGTGTAGGGTATCATATGGTCGGGCTAGACCGACTATACTTTCTTACTTGTTTTTACCAGCTTTAGTGCTGATTGCTATTTTTTAACTACCACTTAAACAATTTTAGTGATATTGCAAATTTTTTTACTAACACTAAATGCAGATTGCAAAATTGCAAAATTTGGACTTGCAACCAAAAAAAGCTGCATATAAATATTGTATCACTAAAATTTAAAAAATTTAACTTTGTATGTGCATGGTTTTTGATTTCTTTTGAGGATATGCATAAGTAAAAAGCATTAAACAAAATGAAATTTTGTCAATAACGGTACAATTATTGGCTTTAATCATGAAAAAATAAGTTTTTGATTTTAAATTTAGTGCAGCCATTTAAGTTACACTCAAATGAGTGAGGAAAAAAGAAGTTGCAATAAACTGATTATTGCTTTTTTTAAATTAAACTATTTTTTTTGAGTGCAAAATTTTTTAACATCACTATCACTCATGTTGAGTGAGGCTGCAAATTTTCAATTCAACACTCAACATCAACAAAAAGATTGCAATATTTTTGCACTATCACTAAGTGTGAGTTGAAACTGCAAAATGAGTGCACTACCCCCATCTATGCTTTTAACCAGTGATCGAAAATAAACAAAATGTTTTTTAGCTTTCGGCTCACACAACCAGGAACGATATCTATTTTTTAGTGATTGTGTAGACGAACAAAACCCTTAATACCGTTCGCAACTTTTCTTAAAAAACAAAACAATTGTAGTGATACTGTTAACAAACATTATATTTTAATGTTCTTTTATGTTTCTTTTTTATATTGATAAAGACATGAACAAACAAATAATTTTAGCAACGACCGCAGCACGAACAGCTTGTGTATGTATTGTGTATATATTCTGTTTGTGTAAAATTTTGTAAAAAGTTTTTGGTTTTTTTACCAGCCAAAATGGCGCTAAACACAACTAAAACGAGAAAACACTAATGAGCTGAACCAAACACAATGAAATTTGTGTTGAGTCGGATAAAAACAGTATTATTTTTGTGTTTGAAAGATGACAAACAGGGAAACGTTATTTTTTAATAATTTCCTACACAAACACTATCAGCGTTTGTGTTTTCCACAAAGCGATATTTAGTGCTTATTTTCGAACACTGCTTTTTGCATACACAAAGTCAGACTTTTTAAACAAAACGTCAAACTTTTTACACAAAAAATCACGCGTTTTTAACAAAAGTCACTTTCACAAACACTACATTTTTTACAAAAAATTACACTTTTTTACAAAAAGTCAAATTTATTAACAACGCGTCACACGTTTCATCTTTTGATGCTTAACTCCTGTGTTTTAGGGAGAGAGAAGAACAAAGAAAGGGGATTGGTACAGCGATGCTTGTGCTCGGTCAGTGCGCTTTGCGTTTTTATTCGTAGGTGTATGCACAACGATGGCTGCACGTAAATGTTGTCTTTTCTTTTTCTCTTTGATTCGTCGAAACTGATTGATGCGTGTGATCATTTTGGCATCTTCTAAAGGAAATGTACTGTGAGCGTCAAAATAAAGTAAACACCTTGTTTTCCAATATAAAAAGTGTTATTTTAGTAAAAAGAATTTAAATTTTTAGAAGTTTATTATCATTTACAAAACTTTGGACAATGTTATTTCAATATAAAATTAAAAATTTTAAATACTTTAAAAACAACAAAAACAGTGCAAGAAAAAACAAATTTACTCCGTTTTTAACGCGTCAAAAAAAGTGTACAGTTTTAAAATACTAAGAAAAGTGAAGTGGGTTTTACTTTGTTCGATTTCTTTTTGCTTTTAGGACGGCTTCTAGTCTCTTTGGCATCGAATCCACCCATTTTGAAGATAGATCAGTAGACATTTTTGGCCAATCTTCCTGCAGAATTTTCTTCAGAGAATGCTTGCTGATTATGTTTTTTTTTTTAATTTGTCTGTTCAAATGCTCCCAGATGCTTAGTTGACTTGACATCGATCGAATATTGGGCTGATCCCGCTGTTTTCGAACGTTTTACAAAAGCGAACTCTATCACGTTTCATTATAGATACTGTTTGTTTTCCGTTGAATTTCTTATTTCTACCTTTTATCACGTTTTTGTTTTTTTTTTTGTCTTGCTTTCGTCAAATTTCGGAGCAACGTATTTTTCACAGATTATAGCAAGCTTGAAGTCTAATTAAATTTGGCAAATTAGAAATTTAACTTTTTATAACTAACATAACACTTTTTATATTGGAAGTAAAGCTGTTTACTTTATTTTGACGCTCACTGTACATTTTCTGCGGTGAGCTAAAGTAAAAGTATGGGCCGATCTTTACAAAAATTCGTGCTTACGGAACTCTTGCCGACTAAATTATATTACAATAGCATTTTTCAAGAGTTGGCTTTATACGAGGCTTATGGTAAATAAAAGATACTTGAAACGAATTTTGAATATCAATCTGTGACTTCGCCACCATTTATGTTATTTTGTGTAACAGAATAATTAATTTTTGAAAGTGGTAGTTTCATATTTGGATTCATAGCTCTTATCCTACTAAACCGATTATGCTTGATATTTATCCCGAACTGCTAAGGAGGCCTAAAAACAATTTGATACACAAATGTACCTATTTTTAAAGTACCATTTTTTACGATAGGTAACCTTTTTATTAGAAGCTGGCAACTTTGATAAAAAAAGAGACTAAAATAGTATATAATTAATACTTTTATAGAAAAAAGTAAATTGAAAAATGGACTTTTATAGTAAAAATAATTTTATATAAAAAGATTAGTGCTTTTTATAGAAAAAAGTTTTTTTTTAAAGAAAAACTTCTTTTATGAAAATAATGTACTTCTATAGAAAAGCTACTTAAATACACAAAAGAACCCTTTTGACAAAAAGTAATTTTCTTCAATCTTGTAATGGATTGTAAACTGTTTCAAGAAAAGCGAATATTTTAAGCCATTTTACTGATTTTTTTTAACTTATTTTAACTTTCATTTACCAGTTTGTAAAAAAAAGTTTTAAACTCTTTAGTTCGATTTTTCCCCCGTTGCACGAATTTACATGACGTTTAAATGAAAGAAGTTTTATAAATTTCTTTTAGTTTTTCTAGCGATATAAAGCCACTAAAAGTATTAGAATATTTTGTGGTACAATAAACAGCACACAATCAAACCCCTCATATTGGCCAAAACAAAGTTGGTTAGTAATTTCAAATTTTATTAATATTTTCAACTTTTTTTTACTCATTTTTTGTTTTCATTTCGGACGACAATTCTGATGTTATGATGGTCTTTCTTTTTCTGTTGTTCACCAAACTGAAACATTAAAAAACAAACAAAAAAGAACCAACTCCTTTTAAAAATATTTATTCTAAAATTTCGTTTTAGTTTTCTCTCTCTATACTTTTTATATGTCATGACCCAGTACTTTGCACTTTTTCGGGTTGTCTGGCTATCCAGTGGTATTACTGAGGATGTATTACTGAGTTGCTGCTGCTGATGTTGTTGTTTGCTTGGCATTTGATGTTTGCATGTGTAAAGTGTACAATTTCCGGATGCGTGTGTGTATTAAAGAAGCTTGCAACTTTGAAATGAGGACATAAAACTTACACACACACAAACTAAATTTTCCTGTATATTATAAATATGTGCAAAAAGGAAATGTGCTTAAGTTTACCTAAGCTTAGTTTAAGTTAAGTCACCTTTAAGATCTTCATGTTCAAAAGTAAGCACGGGCAAAGGTTCAATTATTTTGTATGATTTTTCGGGAATCTATAGCAAAACTTACTTTTTGCTTATCTTTTTTTAAAATGTCATAACATTTGATATAAAATCTGAATTTAACTTTCAATCAGTGACATAAAAAATATTAAGGAATTAAAATTTTAAAAAAACTTTAACCGAAGAGAAATGATTATAATTAAAAAAAATATTTATACACTTTTTAAATTACCTTTAAATTTTAAAATTGCTTTCCTACAAAATTCAAAAAAAAGATTTAGTACTTTTTGCTTATTGCAACAGAAATATTATTATGCGAACATAATATTTGTTAACAAACATCATTTTGAACACACACGCTACATAAACAATCTCCTACACAAACACTTACATAAATATCAAACAAACACATGCAATTTAATATGAATAAAGATATCAAAGTACATTTTGTTCGTTCAATGGCTAGTGGATTTGATACGTTTGTGTGAGGAAAAGCGTACATTAACATGAGCTGGAAATTAAAAACAAACTCACAGATATAAATTTATGATTCTGATTATTTTCGGTTTTTTTTTTTTCTTTTTCAATATAGTTTTTTTTAAGCAAATTTAAATAAATTTATTTTATTTTCAAAATAGTGAAGACTTCCACACTTAAATTTACATAGTTATTTTATTTTTTATTCTTTGTTTTGTTTAATGCATATTTTTTTTATAATTCTTGGTCATAAAAATAAAGTTGGATTGAAAATTTAAATGGTTTATTTTTTCCATTTTCTGGTTATTTTATTTTTAAATTGACACTTAGAGTACAAAAGAAGATAAACAAAGAGATCCATTACGGGGTCTTTTGTTAATTTAAAAGCTTTTTAAGAGTTTTCTGCAAAAAAAAGCCAAGTGCATATTTTATATAAGGAAAAGTAATTGATTCCCCTTCCATTACTAAGCAAAAATATGTAAAGTAAAGCAATTTAGATATTTAAAGCTCGAAAATAAAAAACGTTAATTGTAAAAAAAGACTTACATTTTTAATATCTCCCCATTCAAGTTGTAACACCCTACAACATTTTTTCCCAAACAACCATCTAAAAATTCATTAAATCTGCACCTCATATAAACTCGTCACCACAATCAAAAACTTGTTGGTAATTACAACTTTTTCTTTTGGTTTATAGACTTTTCCTCTTTGAAAAAAAAAAGAAACACAAAAAAAATAATTTTGCAAACCATTAAGTTTGTATGAATATAAGTTGTAACCCGACAAAATTTAAAAATAAATAAACCATTTAAAGGTTTAAACAAATGTTTTTAAATTAATTAAGTTTGTATGATACAAATCTTTTTTTTTTTTTATTTTGTAGCAAATGAACAAAGTTGTCTAACCACACAAAATATTTTAGCAAAAATAAAGTTTTAATTTTTGTTTTCAATATATTTTTTTTTTTTTTGTATATTTTCAGTTTTCGAAAATGTTTGTTTCAAAAAAGGTAGTTAAACATTTTAGATGTATTTTACATAACAAAACAAAAAAAACATAACATATTCATACAAACTCTTTACAGTCTTTGGCAGAATAGTTGTTGTGGATTTTTTTTAATTGTAAAGGAAACTACTGTATTAGGGTTTCTAGTTTCCCGAACTCTTGCCCTTTCCCGGGGAAATGTATAAGATAAAATAATAATATTGCGAAAAAGTATAAACGACTTGAAGTTGAGTATTTTGCGAAGAAAGTTTTGTAGTTTTTCGTTCCAAAATTTCGGAAGTTTCAAAATCATTTTTAGGGAAAGAAATATTCACTAAAGCTACGGTCAGACTTATCAAATATTTGACGAAAAAAACGGGACCAACAACCAAACTAAAAAATCATTTCGCTTAATATCAAAAAATACCACATCTTACAAAAAACTGTTTTTTCCTATGGGTGGTAGTATAATTAGTTTATTTTGTAATATTAAGACCATTTTAAATGTCACTAACTATTTACAAAAGTAGGGGTTAAGCTTATTTGATCAAATATTTAATAAGTGTGACCGTAGCTTAAGTCAATTAAAAAAAAAGATGGAATTTAAATTTTAAAAGCTTTCCCCGGTAGGCTAGTTGGTAACACTGTGAGGGTTGCTGGTTCAATTCCCGCAACCCTCGGCTTCAACGGGAAAAACGTCTACGTAACTATTATTGCTTTGCCTTTTAGGCTAGAATGTTAACTGTAATTGTATTTGTAAAATGTATTTAAATAATAAAATTAATTTAAAAACGCACGTCTGTTTTTCAGTGTATCATATTCTGACCTGGGCGTTTTGCATTACTTTTGCATTACGATTTAACTGATCAAAAATTATTAAAGTGGTAAATAATTAAATCACTACTAACCTTAACAGTTCTTAAGGCACTTTATGTTACATAGCATTAACTTCTTATATTTTTTTTTTAATACAACAAATGTTTATGTTAAGTAATGCTTAACTTTTGCTTTATTTATAAAACACATCGTGAATAATGCATTATTATGGCAATATCACTAATATGTATTGTAAACAACAAATTTAAATAAATTTTTCAGGGACCGTAACTGTTATGACTTTTATCGAAAAAGTCAACATAAAAAAAGTTATTTTTTAAATTTTATTTTTAAAGGCAGAAATAATAGTTATTCCTTAACTTTTATTTTTTAAGGCAAAAATTAAAAGTTATTTTTGACTTTTATTATTTTACTCAAAAAATAAAAGTTATTTTTTAACTTTTAATTTTATAAGGCAAAAATAAAAGTCTTGAATTAAGTATTGCATAGTAATACCCTAGTTTTATTGCCTCCAATTTATCCCATTAACCATTACCCATTGCAAATAAAAAATAACACTATCTCCTATGATTTCTAATTCGCGATTGAACGTTATCATTTGTTATCAGTTCAACAATTCTATATTAAACTCACATTGAAAGAAATATACTGAAAGAATTAACAGTGATGCAGTTATTACAATAATAATAATTATTAATAACAAAATAAAAGAATTATGTTTTGCCATGCTCTTGATATTGTGTTAACGGATGTTTTATCATTTATAGCATTGAAAGCAATAAAACTAGCGTATTACTATGCAATACTTAATTCAAGACTTTTATTTTTGCCTTAAAATTTTAAAAGTTAAAAAATAACTTTTATTTTTTGAGTAAAATAATAAAAGTCAAAAATAACTTTTAATTTTTGCCTTAAAAAATAAAAGTCAAAATTAAAAGTTATTTTTTGACTTTTATCAAAAAAGGCACAAATTTAAAAGTCATACAAAAATTTGCATGTACATCACCTATGTATCATAATGATAAGAACCAAAATTTTCAAAATTTTTTTTGATGTAAATTTTTAAAAATAACTGTTATTTTCTGTCCCTGAAATTTTTTGATTAATGGCCTATTTCACCAATTCGTTTTAAATATCAATTCAAATTTAAGTATAGTTTTTCATACAATTTTTTTTTTTTTTATTTGACATGAAAAACGAATTTTAAGCATAATCTGATATTTTATAGAATTGGTGAAATAGGCCTAAATTACACAAAAAAGCACAAACAGTAACAATTATGAAAATTATTAATTCGATAAAAAATTAATGTAGAAGCAAAAATTGTGCACAAAATGTGATAAAAGAAGTGGTAGTTCATTGAACTGCATTTTCATTGAAGAAAATGCGCAATAAATAAGCAAGTTTATTTCGTTTATCCCAGCTCTGATCATATCCTTCTAAAGTGTAGTTTACACGATCACACAAGTAGTATGTATTTTGAGGAAAATACAACCCTGTCACGATAAGTTGTTATTGTGTTTTGAAAATTTTCAACGAATAATTAGATCAAGCAAACATTTTCGTCAAAATACAAAAGCCCCACTTTACTGAAAACTAAATTTAGAACAATTGTGATTTTTTTTTCTTTTTTTTGGTGAACTGTCGATTTTTAATTTGATATTTAAATTTCATTTTCATGAAATTATTTTACTGAAGGAAAGAATTTAACAATATTTAATTAATAAAAATGTATTGATAATTTTTATTCTTGGCTGAGCTGGGGATCGAACTCGGGCTGAATTTACGTTTCGAGAATAACCACATTCTCATCATCAGAATTCTTTGCTTTTATAAAAGCAAATTTGTATACTAAGTATCGAGATCATGACTTTAAACTTTGTTTTAAAGCCTTAAGGGATTCTGTTTAGTACTTTCATTAATGTCTTGAACGGATTTTCGAAATCTTATCCAAAATCTGTAAAGAATGGAATCTGATTGGGTTCGGAATATTTTTAAAATTTAGGATACTTTATAAATATCTGTATAGCTAAATAAGTTATGCGAAATTTTCCCAGCTAATCAGTTTTCTACTATTTAAGAAAAAAAGCTTTGAATTATATACTATCGGAAATTTTTACTAGAGTCGGCGAGAGTTGAAGGCTACTGAGGCAATTTCATTGACTTCAGGTTATGCGCATAGACAGAATTAGATGTCATTTGTTCACCGGTAACGTTTCAGTTTTTCCATTGAGTTTCGTCATATTATTAATCGTAGGTCACCGAATTAAATTTTACTATAAATATTAATTGTTTTGTAGTCCAATTAATCTAGTCCAATGAAACAATTTAAGAAAAACTAAAACACTCGCATGCAAAGGTGAGCAAATACAAATCTATTCAATCTGAATAAAATAAAATATTTTTACAATTTATTAATTACATAAATTCAAAAATTGCATAAAGCACAACAAAACCAAGTAGCAACATTATTTACATGCGTAATCAAAATCAAAAAATATAGATAGATAAACATACTCTGGCGTATAACAACCACCCTTGACACATAGTTATAAAGCCAATGCCGTAATGAAACCCAACAAATCTAGCCACTGGTAAACTGTGGGGCATGCAACTTATTGAACTGATTGTGTGTAGAATATAGACAGCTGACCATTCACACATTTACTCAAAAGACCAGTATAGTAACCATTTTATGTAAATGATTTGCATACTCTTCGCATTCCTAAGTAATCTGTGATAGAGGCAATTGCTTTCCTTTTGAATTAGCAAGGTATCAAAAATCTGAAGAGTAAATAGATGGCATTAGGGTCTAAATAACTCTTGAGTGCAGAGCAATTACCAAACGATACAACACTGGCACTTTTAAAACTGCAGGGACTTACACATTTTACGGTCGTTATCATGTGAGCGTAAATTTGTTTAAAGGCGTTGCTCATAGTGAGAACATATTGCCACATTTTATATTTGCCACCGTTTGTATTGTTTTATTGTACAAACCAAAATTGTGGAAACAATTTTTTTTATACATATCGCATCCCAAAAAGCGACTAAAACTACCTTAAAGGAATAGACATAAACTATCTTTTGAGCAAAAAAAAAAAAAAAAAAAAAACATTCCGGATAAAAAAAAGTTTTAAATTTAAAAAAAAAATTTTTTAATTTTTTTTAAAAAAAACAAAAAAAAATTTTTTCAAAAGCTATCGAAGTTACTTGTGACAAATTTTGCTAATACCAAAAGGTTATAGTTACATGGATGAGAAAGAACAATGCATATATGCTAAAAATTGAAAAACCCTCGTCTTGAGTAAGAAATTATTTTTTTTTATACATATCCCACTCACATCCCAAAAAGCGACCAAAATTACCTTAAAGGAAAAGACAAAAAACTTTCTTTTAAGCAAAAAAAAAAAAACATTCCGGATAAAAAAAAAATAAAAAAAAACTTTTAAATTTAAAAAAAAATTAAAAAAAAATTTTTAAAAAAACAAAAAATCTTTTTTCAAAAGATTGATCAAATAGCTATCGAAGCTTCTTGGGACAAATTTTGCTAACACAAATAGGAAATAAGCTACATGGATGAGAAAGAACGCCTGTATGGCCAAAATGCCAAACTTTGACCCCCTCTAACTCAGAAACTTTTTGACCGAACTTTTTAAAAAGTTGTGTCTAAACTACTTTTCAATAGGACTAATCTTGGTGGAAATTTCATCCAAATCGGAAGAGATCAATTAAAAAACTGGGTCAATTGACATGAAATCCCCCATATATATATACAGAAAAAATTATCAGTAGTTTTTTATCAAAAGTATTTCAATTTAATTAATGTAATAATTATATCAATTAATTATTTGTTGAAAGAAAACGAAAAATATAATTTTGATTAAATTAACATTTTAGTTGTTTTGAAATAAATTTTTAATTAAATAACAAAAATCTTTATTAATTTTTTCGTTTAAAATAAAATAATTTAAACTTGAAGAATTGTTGTTGGGAATTGTCGAAACGTGAGCTATATATAATTAAATTACTTAACAAATTGTTTCAAACGGCAAAATTTTTTGATAATTTTTTTTAATTTAAATTAAAAATAGTATTTATTGAAACAAAATATGTATATACAAAGTTTTAAATTTTTACAATTGTTAGTAATTTTTAATTTTTTTCTGTGTAGATATAATTTGAATAGAACTTGTATTTGCCAGTGTGTTCATTGTATATTACAACTCTATCGTAATAGTTTGGTTGAATGACAAAATTTATAAAAAATTAAAAACAAAAATACTAAAAATTCTTCAATGACACCACTTAAAGCATCATTTAAGAATATCTGGTTTCAGTAATTTTAAACGAATTCAGAAATATTTCGACATACAAAATTTGCTTGACACATAAAATTTCGATCATTTTTTTGTTCAATAAAAACATCCCAGTAAAAACTTCGCTTATTTTTTCAAAATGAATAGCTTTTTTCACTCCTTATTTAGTAGATTTCTATAACTACTACTACAACAACTTCTAAAACTACTTTTTTCTGGATGTATGTAGGTAAAAAAAAATAATGACTTACTTTTGAATGCGTTCATTTTGGAACATTCCTAGTAAAATTCATTGGTTCTTTTGGTAGAATTGTGAGTAGTGCTTTTATGTTTTCTAATTATTCAACATATTATTTTGTAGGCGCAGTTTTTACTGTTTGTTTTGCTTTATTTTTCTTTATATTGCGTATAATATTCATTTTATATCTTTTATACTTTCTTAGTTTCTAAGTTTTGAAATGTATTTTTTCGAGTTATGCGTTGCTCTGTATTCAAACCAATTAGTTTCTTAGCTTTTTTTTTATAGGAAACATACATTTTTAGCAATTTCTGATTTTTACACACTTTAAATTAGCAAAGAAGTTTATTTATTTTATGTATGTTATAATAACAATTAATTCTACTACTTAATTTACCGAAACCTATAGCCTGTTTAATGAATCGAACCAGCGACTCTTGAACTAATGGAATATCTCACTACCAATTAGCCCACCGGAGCACCCAACTTAGAAGTTTAATGTTGTCAAACATTTTGAAAATACTTTTAACTAATTTTATTTATCTTTCTTTCTTTTAGCAAATTCTATAAAAAACTTAAGCAGCTTAAAGCACTTTCATTTAATTTATCGAAAAAAATGATTATTTCAATTACGTAAAGTAAGAAAAATAAAGCAGAACTAAGCAACAGAAGAGCCTATAAAATATATAAAATAAAAATCCCTATTAAAATCGACTTAATTACACTGAAAAAAATGTTTGAACATAAATAGTACAAATCGTTTTCAGTGTTTATAATTCATAATATTTATAAATAATTTCTTAAAAAATAAGAAAATTATTAAAATAACACAATCAAATTTTTTTTTTTGCGAAGCTCTAAAGTTGAATTTTTGAGATCTCAGTTAAACTAGGTTTAGTTAATATAAAAACAGATTTGGACCCCTATTCCCAAGTTTTTATACAAAATTTTGACGAAACAGCTTTGCGTAAAATGTTGGCTTTTTATGAAATAATAAAATATAAAATTTCGCCGAAAAACCCCGAATTTCAGAGTACGTTAAACTAAGTTTAGACTTAATCCACACCTTTAAACCCCGGCCCAAGAGTGCATTTTAAAAAGTAAGAGCACATTTATGCGCTACGCAATACAGACCTCTGTATAGATGCAGTTAGGTAAGCGATTTAATTCGAAAAAAAAAACATTTGAAGAGCCTCCACATTCTCTTTCTACGGAGCAGGCTTGTAATTTTTACAGAATAATGGTAGCAAAAAATTCTGAATAAGGCGATTTCTGTGTCAAAAACGTACTGCTTCAAAGTAGAAACTCGCCATATAAAATTCATATCTTCCGTAAGTCATCGTTCAGACTTGCAATTTTTGTTGCAGCAATTCTTGAGTTTAATAGTGAGAGGGGGAGAAGGTTGGAGAGGGATACTCTGCACTCATGTTTTGTTTTGTTATTCTTACACCTTTTAATTTGAAGTAGGCTGAAGGTGTATTTGTATTTATATAAAAAATATAAAAAGAAGAGGAGAAAAGCTAGACAAAAATACAAAAATTGCAAAACTATAATTTCATAATTTGGACTCTAATGCAATTTCAAAGCAACATTTTTTAAAATTGCAGCAGCAAAAATTGTAAGCCTGGACGATGACTAAGCGAAACTTTTACGTTTCTTCCTTTCAAACCTCCTGCGTTGGAAGCTTGATTTTTTATTGGGAAAGAAAATGCCAATTTTAATTTTATAACGTAAAAACAGGTTTCGTTTTTTGGAAATAAAAGCCCTTAAGAGAAAATGGATGACCTTTTGATATTGCGTTCGCCGGATCTAATCAAATATTTTACATACATATGTTTAATATATAATTAAACATTGACAAACTAGAAATAGCTTAATCATTTTTTTCAGATTTAAATAGTGGGGGGAGGGGAATAAAGACAAAAAAAGGCAAACTTCGAAAAAATCAAGGGATAGTTAAATTTTTGCACTAAGTTTTTATTATTCTAAATAACGTCCCAAAAATCCCCGCCGATCTATATGCCGCTTAAAAAAGTAACTCGGGGTCAAAGGTCCAGAAAACCGGGTTTTTAACAAAACCACTCAGAGGTAACTTTTATCAAAAAAATACTATACTACGGCGTGAATTTTTTGGACGATGTCTTGAATCGCAAAAAAAGCTTCGTGCAAAAATTCAGCTTTCACTTAATTTTCCCGAAATTAAATCTCATTTGTGATGGAAATAATTTTTTTTTTACTAAGAATTTTTCCTATGGGTATTTATATTTGGAATATTTTTTTTATTTTTTTTTTTTTGTGAATCAAGTTTGCTAGTTTTTTTTTGTTTGAAGGGAAAATTGTTTGTTCATTCAAAAATTTTTTATTAATTTGGAAATTTTCATTAAGTGAAGTCAAGGGAAATTCTAACGGAACTTTAATTTCAATTTACTAAAGAATATACATTGAAAGCTTAATTGTAAGGATTTCTTAAGGAACAGGGAATCAAGATTAATTTTTTTTTGTTATTATACGTAAAGAAGGATAATTTATTTTGCTTATTTTTATTTGGCTTATTTAGATGTTTATATTCGCACTAGGTTCAAGAAGAGGTAATATCCTATCAATAGTTTCCTATGTGGGTTGAGAAAAGGATAACCTGTAGATGTTGTATGCCGGTTAGAATACCTTATTAATTTTAAAAGCCAACTGACCTAAAATAAACAATATAATAGCCGAATAAGATCATCGAGAATCGGATTCAAATTGATAAGAAGGATATCAAAACAATAATTGGGTGACCTATTTAGGGGAAAAATTACACGATTTTTTTTTATGAAAAGGGAGGACAAAATTGTACCTTAAGACTTTGAATTTTAATTTGTTTACTAATTTTAATATTAATTCTAAATTATTAATTTTTTTTTTTTGTTTTGTGTTTAACTTTTCTTTTGAGATTTATATATTTTTTTTTTTTTTTTGGTCACCTAAAAATTTATCTGTTTTGTTGGTTCTTTAAATTGAAACGCGTTTATAATTTTTTTTTATTTATTTTTTTTTGTTTTGTTTGTTTTTATTCTTGTTTGTTGTGGACTGTAATACAACGAGAAAAATTAATTCGATAGTATTACAATCCACGCATATTAATATAACCGTACACATTCACCCCAATTAACTATCTTATCAATTCGTTTATTGGTTGAATATACATAAATAATACTAATACGTCTTAAATTTGCGGTCTTCCGGCGCCTGATGACAACCGTGGATGAAGTAATGTAAGTTCTTAAATTTTTATTTATTTATATCAACCATATTGAAAAACTTATTATACACACTTATTCAAATCTAAAATCAAGGTTGGATTTCTATAATGATTGTTGACCATGTTACATGTTATTTAAATTAATTTAATTATAATTTAGGGTAGGTAATCGAAATTAAGATTTGCCATCATTAATTTTTTTTCCCCCCCTTTTCCTCTCTTGTTATTTAATAGGAATCCAATCTAAAATTTTATTTATTTTATTAATACGTACTCTAATATAAACACGTATTGCAAAATAATCGAGTTAACAAAAAGATTTACGATAGGTGACCAGAGGTTTATAACTTCATTTGTTTTTATATTTGCATTCTTTTTGTTAAACTATTTCTCAACGCTTAGATATTTTGTTTAATTATTTTTTTTTTTAAATAAATTTTAACTTTGTATAATGTTGTTAAACATGGAATATTGAAGCTTATAATTTTTAGTTACGAAAAGTGAAGTGAATAGTATGGGGTAATATATTAATTCTGGTTTTAGTTAAAGTTGGGCTGACGATAATTTTGTCTCTGTCAGCATGGCACGGGAGGGTTTAGAAATTGTATAGCGAATTGCACCTAAAGCTATACAATACTCATCAATGTTTAGCTCCTCTTTATCATATATAATTTGATCGTTGTATTTTGTCATGTTTTAGTTAGCTACCTTAATATAAATTCCACTGTAATTGATTCACAAACTGCGTATTTATTTCATTGGGGAACTTTTCACCCATACCCATCCGACGAGCACAGCCGAAGTTAAAAGGTAGCATAGTTCCCAGACCTTATTTATTTTTAAAGAATCGTTACACATTATTTCCTGCACTAAAAAGAGTCACAAAAATTTTATAAAAAAAAAATAATAATCATAAAAATTTTACTTTGGAAAACAAAATCCATAATTGGTCCATACAATTTACGAAATTATTCAACTTAGTTAGGAATTATTTTTTTCTGTGTACGAAATTTGAAACAATTTTTTCATGACAAATAAATAATTTATTGTTTTGGTTTTAAGACTAATGCAAATTAAATAATCAATTTTTTCTTTTATAAAATTTATTTTAAAATTTTATATGTACATGCAAAAATATAAATATGTACAGTGAAATCTCTTATAACCGGAAAATGAAGGGGCCATTATATGTGCGCTTAAGCTCCACTCAAGGAACGAATCTGCGTAGAAAGACTTCGCTGTATATAAATTTCCATTTTTAATGCCACGAATTATATTTCATGCACAGACAGAATTGCCAGCCAGGACAACCTCAGTGCTGCGCTTTACTGACTAGCTGGCTGACCACAATTTTTCATAAAAGCGATTTCAATACATTCAGTCATTTATTAAAATTTTTGTTGCTGTTGTTATTTTACTTTGTAATATAAATTTCATTTAAATAATAAAATTACAGCAACTACAAAAAAACACAGTGATACAACTACACATTCAGTGATGCCAACTCTGCCAAGAAGGGCTAAATTGAAAAAATTACGGTTTTAGTACATTTTCATGACATCTTATTTGGAAAAAGCGCAAAGAAAGGCAAAAATTTCTTTTAAAATAAAATACCGAAAATTTAAAAAAAAAATTGGGACACAGCTGCAGCTTTAAGAAGCTTTTACATCCTTTTATAATTGGTCTTTGTTTTAAAAAATTTGCAATACTTAGTTAGCCTCGTCTTCATACTATAAACCATTATCATCACATAGATAGTAATTTATATATTTCATCAAAATTATTATTTAAGCATAACTCTTCAGGTATTTCGTAGCTCGGACAACAACTTTTAACTTTTTTGAGACTATATTTAATATGAACTAAATTCCCTTATAGCCAATTTACACTACAACGAATTCTAGTACTTACGAGATTTCGAGCCAAATCTAGTGGTTTTTGACTAGATTTCCCATACAAAACAAAATCTACTTTGTGACTAGATTTCGACGAAATCTACTCAAAACCTAGTAATACTTAGTTTTGCAACTATGGTTTTTTCCATATAGCACTAAAAAATACTTCCCTGCATAACAAAAATATGACATTTTAATAAAAAACAAAACAAAAACTGTTGAAAAAAATAAAAAAAAAAATTGAGAATTTGTAAAAAATAAAAAAAGGACAAATAATTGGTAAAAAAGTGATGTTGATTATAAACTAAAGATAATGCAAATTTTTTAATGTCTATATCTTTTTGTGTTTGAATGTGTTACACAAAAATATTTAGTCATTGATTTGTTATAAAAACAAAATCTCGCTAATGTCAAAACGGTATAATGTAAACGCACTAGATTTTGAGGAAGATTTCAAATGAAATCTACTAGATTTCGTTGTAATGTAAATGGCCTATTAACGACATTTTATTTTTAAATAAATTCATGACACTCAAAGCCCTCTCAAGTTTAATGTTTTAGTTAGGATGTATTGATATATTTATAGCAAACTTTTAATTTTAATTATTAATGGATTGTACTTAATTACATTTTTAAAACTATACACCTCGATCCAAAACGTTACCCTATTTACAACGTTTCTCCATTCGCACGTTTTTAAATATTAAGGTCAGTTAAACTATTCGATATTGCTAGAAAAACAAAAATTATAATAATCATTTGGAACTAAAAGCGAAAACGGGCTAAATAGAAATAACAAAGAGGGCCTACATTGCGCGTTTTTTAATCCAGGGCTAAAAATTATTTTCGCGTTTCAGGAGCTTAAAAAAGATCTGAATCTAGCCCGGAAAGGGCTAAGTTGGCATCACTGGCTTCAATAAAGAAAAACTGTAATGTTTTATAATGTTTATGCCAGTAATTTGCATTTAAATGTAATTGAGGAAGAAATCTGTTTGAATGAATGAGTGCTGCTAATGAGTTTTTGAGTACGAGTATAAGAAAAGAGAGTAGCTATTTTATACCCTTCACCACAGGCGAAAATGGTATATGTATATTAGCTTGTCATACGACTTGTTATTTCTACAATATTTATGTTAGTCCCTTTAATTAATAAAGAATTTTGGGTCCTAATGAGTGGCGAATTTAATTTAAAGATGTCCGTCTGCCCGTCTAGGTGTGTGTTATATAGGTTGTTACAACGTATGCGAAATAAAATATGGACTGACACATTAGCAGTTTCATTGTCTTATAAATAAAATATTTTTGGAAACGTGTATGCGGAATATAATATGGACTTATTGTCAACCATCAGTACAAAAATGAAACAAAATACAAAATTAAAAAAAGTAACAATACTATCCCTATAATTATTTGGCTAGAGATCAGTTCAATAAATTGATAATTAGCAGAAAAAATATCATTAAGCTCACAAGAACGTCGTAAGTTGATATGTAAGTTTTGTGAAAATAACTCTCATAAAAGAAAATAAGAAAATGTTTGTCACTTTTTTGAAATCCAAATCAAAAAATCGTTTCTTTATTAGAGAATAAAATCTTTCGAAAGTGAAAGCCCCTGTAATCGAAAACGACGATCCGGTAAAAATTTGGATACAATGCAACCAAAATCGAACTATGTTGAAGGTAGGAATTGCTTGATATACTGCAAAATCTTATCGTTCGTTGGCAAAAAATAAAGTTTTAAAATAAAATGTTACAGAAATACATAGCACATATGAAAGTAGTCAAATGTGCAAAGAAACCCGTTTCAGCTGTCTCAGAAAACAGTCAGTTAAAATCAAACATCTAATACGGGCTTTGTTGTAGAGCTGCAAAACAATCGATAGTATCGATAGTTTTATTTTTGGCGGACTATCGATAGTTTTTATCACTATCGATACTATCGGAAGATTTTAAAAGTAGCTGCAAAGTTGGAAAAAAGGAAAAGAAAAAAGTAATTAAGTTGCCTTAACCTAAATTTGAGTTTCTTTTTAGATCTTCATATTCAAAAGTACACATGCAACAACAACTAGAAATAATGGCACTCTTGAGACCTTCACAATCAAAATTACACACGGGTAAATTTTCAATTATTTTGTACGACTTTTCAGGAAGTTATAGAAAAATTACTCCTTGCGTACATATCTTTTTTCAATGTGTAATAATATTTCCCATATTGCCACAGAATTGTGTACTAATTTACATATTAAAATAATGTTAATGTTACCTACCTTATATAAACTTAATTAATTCAAAGAGTGTTACCTTGTTTATTCAGCTAAAATAATTTTGAGTTTGAAAAATAATAGCAGCCAGTGTTCTTAGAAGTGGTGTTTTCTCGCTAAATGTGGCTATTTTTTTTACCAGTTTGTCATTTTTTCTTAACGAAAAGTCTTAAAAAATTAATGGAGTTGTTTTGTAAAAAACTTTATTCTACTTCCTTAAAAAATTTTTTTTAAATTCAAAAAATTTTATATGAATAAATTTTCAATGCAAGTGTTACGAAGTAACCTTTTAAATTTCTAGACCTAAGTTGAATATTTTGACGTCGAAGGTGAAAAAAACTGACAACCCTGATGACTATTAACCGTCTCTATATCTATATAAAGTTTATATTTATTATAAACTATATATGACACTGAAATTTAAAGTGAATATGCTGGTCTTTATACCTGAAAAACGTTTTCTGTAAATGAAGTTTTAATATTTTTTTAATTTTTTAACACCTTCATTGACTACCGTGTCCACAGAAGTTGCACATAGAAACTTTTGGATACTATCGATAGTTTTCAAGCGAACTATCGAAACTATCGATTGGGCCGACTATCGATATTTTTGCAGCTCTACTAAAATGTTAGCAAAAAAAACATGGCTGTCGCTAATTTTACCTATAAGTCCATAGTTGTTGTTTTGTTTATAATTTTTTTCTGTATATCAGGAGGACAGCAGAAACAACAAAATGTGGTCGGGATTTCAGAAGTGGCATAAAGTACATTTAATTTTATCTTAAGATTTTGTTCTTAAAATAATTTTCTCTTCTTATCGCATCGTGGTGACGGGTATATAAGATTCGGCATAGCCGAAAAATCACTCTTACTTATAAATTTCTGCTATTCATTATGTTACCTCTATGGAAATTTATTTCACTTAAAATTGTATATAGCTTCTTCTTAATTCTGCTTTTTTCCTAGCGGACACTTACACCCACATGCACACAAGTTTAAATTTTAAAGAAAAAATAAAATAAATATGTAAATAACAAGAAAATAATTTTAATGTTTACAAAATATTATTTTCTTATTTTCATCTTTTCCAAACACAAAAGTGGAAATACAAAAAACATGTTTAACTTTAATTTATGGAACACTTAAAGCAAAAGGAGAAAACAACAGCATCTCTCTGGTCAAAACTGAACAGAGACGTACACGTGGAGAGAAGGACAAACAAATGAATAGCTTTATTTTATTACTGTTGTTTTCCATGGGGAAATTTAAATACATTCAAACTATTTTATATACTTAATAGTTAGTTTGTCAGTAGTACTACAACTTACTCTCTGATTTTTCTTACAATAACAATAGAATTTAATGCAAATGTATTTATTCATGTATTTCAAACTTCTACTTAAATTAAATGGAATGAAATACTGTTGAATTATTTGAAAAAAGATTTGAAATAATTGGAATGATGAAAAAAGTTTGTTTAACTTTCCTTTTTCTTTTGAAATTGAAATTTTTTAGGAAAAATAGTTTTTTATAATTAAAACTTAATGATAGTCTCAGGAGAAATGTTGTAAACGGCTACATTTTAGTTAACAAGATGAAAGAGGTGTAAATGAATCTTTTTTTTTCTAAGAAAACCTAACATCCCCTTTCATACGAGTTAAAGGTACTTTCACATTATCACACAAGTCCTGTACAAAGAAAGGTCAACGAAAAAAGACAAAAAGGGAAAAATGCAAAAAATCAATGTACTTAAGTCTTCAAGACAAAGTCCTGACAAAAGTTACGAAAAATAGAAGTAAGGAAAAAACATGTAAATAAATTGAAAATGGATAATCAATTAGAGAAAATTTCGATCCTCCAGTAAAGTTAAAGGTTGATGTTTGACTATAGACTGGCAGGCGCCGCAGTGATGTAAACGGTAGAACGGCAAAGAACTCCGACGATAAGAATGTGGTTGCTCTCGAGTTAAATCCCGTGTTCAGTCAAGAAAAATTATGGAAAAACGTTTAATTTATTTCATATTGTAAATTCCTTCCTGCACTAAAAATAATTTAATGAAAATTAAATTTAATGAACTTAAGCCTAATTAAAAAATCAAAAACTTTAATAAAAAACCAACAGTTAAATGAAAAATCACAATTGTTCCAACACTTACGCGTTTTGAGTAAAATACAACCCTGTCATTTTAAGTTGTTATTTTTTTTTTTTTGAAAATTTTCAAGCAATAATTATATCAGGAAAGCATTTGCGTCAAAATACGTAAGACTTGTGTGATAGTGTCAACCACTCTTTATTAGCGGTTATTTTTAAATTTTTTTCATAATGTCATTTTTTACAGCAACAGTCAGATTTTACAAAAAAGTTCAGCTCAAAGTAAAAAGTCACACAACTGATTTTGAAAAAAAGCATAATGTAATACCAAAATATTCAATTTTTCAGCTTATCGCCGATTTCACGCAAAATCTAATATTCTACACAGAAAATTCTATACTCCTGCTTTTTGTGTAACTTTTTGTGTTAGAAGTCACTTTTACTTAAAAAGTCACCTTTTACAAAGAGAATCACGTTTTCTCAAAAATTTGAACTTTTTACACAAAAAGTTATCTTGTTATCCAGAAATTCACACTTTTTGGTCAAAAATTCACACTTTTTACACAAAAAGATAAAAAGTGACTTTTTACAAAAATCAGGTATAGAAGTAAAACATTTGACAAAACACCCATTATTTACATGTATAAGTATTTCAGCATTTCTGTATATTCCACTTCCTTGCTTTTGGAGAAAATTACATCATTTCCCTATTATTCCCAATATAATTTGAAAAGTATTGTTGAGGCTTGAAAATTAATCTGCTTTTTAGTGCTCTTTTAAATTGGCAACTTAATTGAAAACACGTTTTTTGTTTTACAAAATAAAAAAATAAAATTTAACGAAAAAAAGTCGTTTTTTATACGATTTAAATCGATTTTTAAGCATTTGGAGCAATTGAAATGTATTTTATTTAAATAGAATTAGAATACTACACCGAAAAAAAATATCTCAAGAACATTTTTAACAACACCGTTTGTGAAAACTAAAAAATTTTAATTCAACAAAGTTTTTATTTGACTTAATGAATATATTTTTTCAATTAACAAGATTTTGTTTGTCGTGCTTAATTTCCAATTTTTATTCTTGATTAAAACACTGAAATTTATTGTTGATGGGATAAGCCATTTCACTGGTTGCTTAGGCCAGATCGTCAGGAAACTACAGTAATTGTATTGGGTGATTTTTAAATTCAGAAAAATGCATGAAATCTTTATTTGAATCAATAGCACGGTCCATATAATTTAATGTTTGAAGATTTTTTCATGCAAATGTTGACCGTAACTGCGAAATGGTTCATCCGCTTAGTCCAATTTTGGCATACTCTTTCCAACATTTCGGCCGGTATCTCATGAATAAATGCTTCAATGTTGTCTTCCAATGCGTCAATTGAAGCGGGCATGTGCTTTAACATAGCCCCACAAAAAATAGTGTAAAGGCGTTAAATCGCACGATCAAGGCGGCCAATTGATCGGTTCCGAACGTGAAATAAAATGTTTACCGAACTCGCCTCTTAATAAGTCCATTGTTAAGCGTGCTGTGTAACATGTGGCACCGTCTTGTTGCAACCACATGTCATGCAAGTCAAGCTCTTGCATTTTGGGCAAAAAAAGTTAAATATCATCTCACGGTAGCGCTCACCATTCACAGTTACGATTCGCATCATCTCTGAAGAATGATCAATGATGCCACCAGCCCATAAACCGCACAAAACTGTCCCTTTTTCTGGATGCATTGATAGCTCTTGCAATGCTTCTGGCTGATCTTCACTCCAAAATCGACAATTCTGCTTATTAACGTACCCATTGAGCCAAAAATGTGCTTCGTCGCTGAACACAATTTTTCGATAAAAAAGTGGATCGCATTTTGATAATAAAATTCAATAATTTGCAAGCGTTGTTCGTTTGTAAGACGATTCATGGTTTAATTATATACCAAACTGAAGATGTTTGACAGTGAAACAAAACACGAAACGTGCGTCAGCTGTTTAAACCAGTGTTGCCAAAAAGATAATAGCTTAAAAATTACCCGATAGTTGTAAGTAGGTTAAGAAAAAACAAAAACAACTTGCTTTATTGTTTTCGCAAGAAAATCAAAAAATAAAGCAAGTTGCCAGTTCAGTTTTTTTAAGCCGTGCACTTGCCACTTTATTATCAAAGTAATTTTTGGGAATACAAAATTTTTAATTAATACGATTTTTGTCGTGCTTAATTCCCAATTTTTATTCTTGATAAAAATTTTTAAATTTTTAAGCAATATGTTGTGTTTCTAAACATTTTAAGGACTCAAAAGTCATTATTTACATTGCATTTAAATAAACGAATGAAATGTTATCTTTTTTGACCTGAAAAATTTTATCAACGAAAAAAAAAATATTTATTAACTTCGTGCATAAATAAAATCTTAGCAAAAAATTTAAGCAGGTCGTTAGAAAACATTTGCTGCGAAACACTTTTGTTTGACGATTAAGGGGGAAAGACGAATGGAAAAGTGTACTTTGTTTCTCGCACAAGCATTTTTTGTGAGTATGCTATGGCATCTGAAATCTATATCAAATAACAACTGTGACTCGGCCAGTGTGAAAAAAATTTTTAGAAAATGTGTTTCAAATACAAGTACAGCTCTTCAACGATACATTAATTTTGTCTAGCATTCGAGGAATTAACAATATAAAAAGTATAAAATATCGCAAGCCACAGTCAAATCACAAAAAGAATATATAAAGCAAACAATAAAATAAAAAAATGCTCACATACCAAAACAGTTTCAATGAAAAATAAACATATCATTCTCTAAAGTGCTGTAAAACAGAATCATAAATGCAGTTACACAAATATATAAATACGCACACGCATTTCTACACTAGAAGAAATGCGAGTTTTGTGAAATGTATTTACGATGCATAGAAAATAAACTCAGCAATAAGAAATCGTGCTTTAGTTTGAAAACGTCAACCCCTCAGTTCCATTTTTATATTTTGTTCAGATTAGCAGAATTAGGATTAATTCTTAAAAAAAAAAGTTTTAAATGTATGCGAATAAATTCTTCTGAGTGTATCTTCATTTGTTCTTTCAACAATCTTGCGCGGTATACACCGAGTTTTATAATAGTATTTGTTGACTTTGAGTTATGCTCAAAACATGACAACGATAGTAAAGTGTCCTTTTTGGTTGTGATGGATATCTGGCATAAGCAGAGAGGAAAGCACACGTGTGTTAATTTGATTTAACTGGCAAAAGACAAATACACGCACATTTATTATAAATGAATGAATGTTATATAAATGTGTATAAGTGAGTTTATGCAAATCTACTCGTGTAGATTTTTCATACAAAAATGGAATCATATGTGTACGTATGACTACACGTGTAAAAATTTGTAAACAAATACGACCTCTACCTACATTTTCTCACTTTTAATTTATTCTCTTTGCGAGTTGAATTGTCGCACTATATTTTATTCTATTAAAAAGTCCTTTTGTTTTCAGTTTTGATAATTGTGCTTAGACATGATCTGATTCTGGTTTGGGTTAGACTTTTGTTATTTTTGAAAAACTAAAAACGCTTGTCTAACACATTTGCCGTTTATCTGTAAATAAAGGGAAGGAGCCATTACGGAGGGAGAGCGATAAAGTAGAAGATTGTTTTCAAAAGGTATAGCAATGTCCTTTTCAACTCTACAAATATCAAAAATGTATGTAGCACATGTTTTTAAATATTCCTTTTTAAATTCAAATTAAGCCACACACATATTTTTTTTTATTTTTCGTTTAACTATAGAGTAAAGTGTATTATTTATTTTAAACCACTCTGAGTAATAAAGTTTAAAACCAATTTGCAACTAATTAAATTTGCAATTAAATAACAAATAGCAGAAATGAGGTTCAACAAACAAAATAAAAAAAGCTTTCCCACACATTCATTTCATTACTTAATCCAGGTGAAAGCGGAATGAAATTGTAAACGGCAAGTGCGAATGTATAAGTGCACAAAATAAATATACAAAAAACCAACTCTTTAATGACAAACGTAATGTTTAAGCATTTCATAATTTACCCATATAAATATTATGTATTTATTGAATTAAATTGTGTATCGGAGTGCTGAGCAAAGACACAGACACCGAGCGTTAATGGGAATTATGAAAAGAGGATATTTGGCAAAACATCAATAAAAATAATGAATTCTGTTCTATTTAGTTACGTTCTAGATTTCTATTCTAGATTTGTTCTAGTTTTGTTCAAGTTTTTTTCCTGTTCTGTTCAAGTTATGTTTAAAGCTTGTTTCTATTTAAGTTTCTTGTTAGTTCTTTTCCTAACATTTTCTTCTTTAGTTCAATCATAGTTCTAGTAAAGCCTTTCGAATATATTCACGATTTGAAGAAAATTGCCTGACATTGTGTTATTGAGCCTCGTATAAGTACTAAATTCGCTAATGCTTTCATCGAGACTAGGATCACCCGGTGGCCGAAATTCGTCCACTTGACATTTACTTTCGAGAGAACCTGTTATACAATAAAAACGTACACATTTTAAGAGAAAGGCAAACTGCACTAATCACCTATCTTTGTAAAGGGTGTTTTTTTAAGCCCGAAAGAACTTGAAATTGTAAAAAATAACACAAAAAATTAAATTGTAATCAAAATTTTTTTTTTATTCGAAACATCAATACGTGACATTAACATTTGAAAATGATTTCGGGCATATGGGCACCGCAGCTGTTCTTGACGAAGCGCATTCTGGACGTCCAATTTTGGGCCACTTTTTCGAGCACTGCTGGCCGTATGTCACGAATAACACGAACAATGCTGGCCTCCAAGGCGTCAATTGTTGCTGGTTTATCAGCATAAACCAGTGACTTCACGTAGCCCCACAGGAAATAATCGAGAGTTGTCAAATCGCACGACCTTGGAGGCCAATTGACAGGTCCATTTCTCGAAATCAACTTATCGCCAAATTTTGATTTCAATAAGTCGATGGTTGCGTTCGCCGTATGGCACGTAGCGCCATCCTGTTGAAACCACATCTCCTCCGGATCAATGTCATCCATATTTTCAAACAAAAAATCATTGATCATGGTGCGGTAACGATCTCCATTGACCGTAACGCGAGCTCCGGCCTCATTTTTGAAGAAATAAGGTCCGATGATGCCACCAGCGTGAAAACCGCACCAAACGGTGCATTTTTCTGGATGTAATGTAGTCTGTAGGGTCTCTTGTGGATTGGTCTCGCTCCATATGCGGCAATTTTGCTTATTAACAAACCCGTTAAGCCAAAAATGCGCCTCATCGCTGAACACAATTTTGCGATTTAAATTTGGATTAAATTTTTAAATTTTTCAAAGTAAATTTGGATAATTTCGTAGCGTTGTTCAAGCGTGAGTCTATTCGTGATGATTTGTCAGAGTATACTGAAACGATAAAAAAAAATATTTCATCAAAATTTAATTTTTTGTGTTACTTTTTACAATTTAAAGTTCTATCTAGCTTAAAAAAACACCCTTTACGTGTGACTGCAAGATAAATTAAAACGCTTTTCAAACCCTTTAATTCCAAAAATTTAGAAAAAAAATGCTATCAAAGTAAAAAATAGAAACACAGATCTTCGTTAAAAGTCACTGAAAAAGGTTTCCGACTTTTATTTTTATAAACGACGTTTTTGCGCGACTTTATTTTTCAAAATGTCTAACGGTAACCCTGTCCTAATACGTTTATACATGTGTGTTTGCAGTTACAAAATGAAAACAAAAACATTTTGGAAGAACAACATAGAGCATAACTGTCGTTTCTCTGCAAGTAATATTGGAATACTTGATCCATTTTGATCAAATGGACTACTCCCTGGACTGGTCCAATGTAATGCAAGCATGGACCATGTCATTGTCAAAAAGAGCTTGTAGTGAAACGATATGTCTTCGTTTTTTAACGACATGTTTTCGTTTTTTAACGATTTCAAAGCTAATTCTCTGGAGTATAACATGGAGTAGTTTTAAGACTACTCCTTTGTAATGCAAAGCTGGGTTATATGGTCCTGCCCTAGGTCATCGCAACGTTAAATAGACCATGTTTTTCTATACATTGGGATTACCTTTGGACTAGTCCTAGTCCCTTATGGGCTACATTTTACTTGCGTATGTGGACTAGGCGCACTATTATCAGTGTTATACATGTGTGTTTGCTAGTATAATGCAAGAAAAAAACACATTTTGGGAGAATAACAAAAAACTCAACCACCATTTATACATGTATGTGCGTGTGTTTGCAAGCAAATTTAAAACGCTTTTAAAACCCTTTATTTAGAAAAAAGATGTTTTTTTTTTTTTAAATTTCATAAGCTAATCCCGCGAAGCTCTATGCTTGTCTGCAGGAAAGAAACCAGAGTCTCTGGCGGGAATCGAACCCGCAACCTCGGCACTGTTAGACTAGCTCGCTACCAGCTAGCCTATCGAGGCTAGTCCAGCTTATCGGTGGACGATAAGATACTTAAAAATCAACGACAAATTCAAGAACACAATTATAAACTTATGAGTATTTTTTCCACTTTATCATTTTTCAAAAAATTTAACTCATTGTTAAAAAAAAATACCAGAGGCTCGTTACATTCGTTAGTTTTTTAGCTCTCTTTAAATTATAAAATTAATAAAAGTTTTAATTATGTGTGAAAGTTCTGTGCTCCAACAAAGCTAATGAAAATCTAGTGCACGAGTATTGATGCCATTAACGCAAATTAAATCAGATTGTTAAAATGAATATGAATTTATATTTTTTAATTAAGTAAATCAATGAAAATGTAATTGAAATATGTTTTATGCTTAATAAACGTGACAAAACACATCACAAAATATAAATCAGAAGAAAAAGCGTTAGAGACGGCCACTCCGGATGGAGGTGAGTGAATTAAAGGAAAAGTTTTCGTACAAACAATTCACTTATAACTACACACGAACACATACTTATACAAAAAACATATACTTGTGTGACTGGGTTTTTTTTTAATAATTTTACAAGTTAAAATTATGTAATTATGATTTTATATTAATTTCAGCATGAGTGTTTTTAAAACGTGTAAAGTATCCAGGTACTTTAGTTCACGATTCTCCTATTTTTTATTGTCGTACTTAATTTCATGTTGACACGGTTGTTAACAAATGTTGTATCGATTAAAGCAACATTTCGCATTTATTGTATTATGACGCTAATGTTTGTAATAAATGTTTTAGGATATGTAAAATGGTTTATTTAAGTATTAAAATCTCAACACAATCGTTGTTAAGTATTTTCTTGGGTTGTACGATTTTTAATGTATGTGTAGTTGTAATCATATGGTTTTATTTTAAACCTAGTGTTGCTTAATCACAAGAAGTTTAATGTTTGACAGAATTCTTACACAAAGAAACAATTTCCCCTATTTTGCTCATTTTCCATTTTTTGTGTTTCCTTTTTTCTGTTAGCTTCATGTGTTAACATAACAAATGGAATCAATTTAAATTGCTTCAAATCCCTTTAAATGTCAATGAGATTTAGAAAATTTAAAACATATTTAAGGAAAGTATAAATTTATTTCTTTATGTAAAAATACAAAGTCACATACATTTACAAGTGCTTACAAGAAAATGCACATCTGTAGATATTTAAGTACAACTACGTGAGGATTATTTTCTCTAAAACATTTAAGTACAATATTTTTTAGTTTGATATGTTTTGAGGAGAAAAAGACATGTAATTCTTATGATTTTTACAATAAATTCGATAATCACTATTGCAAAAATATTTAAAAAAAATAAAGCATTACCATAAAATATGAGGAGGTCCATAATAAAATGCAACAATTCTACTTTTTTAGTTTCTTGTTTTTTTTAATGAATATTATTTTACTAACTTAAATCCATACAGGCATTTTTATAAAACTTAACAAATGTCAATAATAGTGTTGTAATTTAATAACGAATATAATGGTTGATATTAAAATTAAACAATTTTACGTCTATGCGACAAAACACTACAAAAACTACACGTAAAACGAAAAATAGCAAAAATCATAATTCTAAAGATATCTTATGGCAAAACTAAACATTTCTGCTGAGTTCATATTAAAACAAATTTTGCTATGAATCGGATAAAAACACAGCAATTTCAATTTTTTTTTCTAAAGGCAAATTTATTTATTTATGAGCCGTTTAAGTGTTAATAAACTATTTTACCACAACAGGTCTTTGAAAAATATATATGTACATTGTACTGGCTTTAATTCACTTTTTTTCATTTATCCAAAAAATTGTTATAGCGGAATTGTTTAGTTTTGTTATGGACAGTGTTGGGCAAAATACATGGTTTGCGGTATTTAAAATACAAAATACTTGCTGGTTATGTATTTAAAATACAAAATACATCCATTTATTGTACGTATTTCAAATATAAAATACAAAATACTTCCACGTCTTGTACATGTTTGTATTTTTTTTTTTTTTTTTTTTAATTCAATTATTTATTTACATTTTGCAATTATTTACATTTTACTTATAGTATAGCATATTCCCGCGAAGCCCTGTGGGTTATCTGCAGGATAAGTTCTATTCTACTTTTCAATGCAATATAAAGGATAAAAATAAGATAATAATATATAATAATAATTCAATGACTGTGGCGATATAATAATATGTTTTAAAAATTCAATATTTCATTGCGAATTTAAAATATATGATTTTATAAAATTTTTTTTTTTGTTTGTGTTTGGTAGATTAAGTAAGTTATTTGGTAATTTGTTGAACAGAGCTGGAAGTACAACACTAAGACAGTTTTTGCCGTATTTGTTGTGGAATCGTTCTACTTTATATCTTCCTTCTGCTTTTCGTCTTGTGTTGTAAGTATGGTCTATAGGTTTTAGGTATTTTGAGTCGTTGCCGAATTCATTTATCAGTGTTATATTATATAAGCTTCTGATATTTAGAACTTCTAGTTTTGTTGCTATATTCCCTACTGTTTTTATTCTCCTGTTCCTTCTATTTGTGGTGGTGTTGTTACCGTATGTGTTGTTGTTTACTGTTGTGTTGTTTCTTGCGCCAGTGTTGTTTACGTTCATGTTATTGAAAACGTGAGTGTTGTTGCCGTTTACGTTTTGGATGTTGTTGCCGTTTACGTTTTGGATGTTGTTGCTGTGTGTATAGTTATTGACGTTTTGTGTGATGGTGTTGCCATGTGGGTTGTTGTAATCGTTAGTATTGTTAATGTTGTTGTTGTTTATAAATGGATTATCATAATTTTGGTTGACGCTTACGTGAGTGTTGATTACGTGTACAGTGTTGTTTGCTTGTGAGTTATTGTTTACGTTTGTGTTGTTGTTTACATGTGGGTTATTGTTAACGTGAGTGTTATTATCGTTTTGGTTGTTGCTGACGTTTGTGTTGTTGTTAACGTATGTGTTGTTGTTAGCATGTGGGCCATTGTTACCGTGGGTATTATTTACGATTGTATTGTTGATTGCGATTGGGTTATTGGTGACAGGTGAGTTGTTTGTCGGTATATTGTTTACGATTGTGTTGCTTAGAAGTGTGTTATTTGTTAGTGTGTTGTTAAAGAGTGTTGGGATTACAAGCGGGTTTGGATTGGGGTGCATGTTGTCTGTGTCACTATATATCATTGAATACTGTATTTGTTGGTTGTGTTGTTTGTTTTTTATCAGAATTTTTAAAATTTGGTTTTGTGTTTGCTGTAGACTGCTACAATACGTAGAGCTTCCCCATGCTGTAATACCATGCCTTAGGTATGATTCGGCCAAAGAGAAGTATGCTTGCTTTAGGACTATGAATGGGCTACAGTTACTTAGGTGAAAGAGACTATATGCTGACTTTTTTAACTTTTTTCGAAGGTTTTGCACATGGGTTTGCCACTTAAAGTTTTCGTCCACGTATACACCTAAATATTTATATGTTTTTACCTTTTCTATGGTGGTGTTGCATGTATCACTACTATATAAGTTTGTTTTGTGTATGCATTGATTATCATGAAATACGAGGTTAAATTGGTGATTCAAAAGATGGGGCGGTTTTATATGCATTAATTTTGTCTTTGATGCATTAACAACTAGGCCATTGTCATGACTCCATTTTGTTATTATATTGAGTTCATTTTGCATGATTTTTTCTGCCTCATCAATTTTTTTGTTGGAAACAATAACTGCAGTATCGTCTGCATAAGCAAAAGCTTCGCTGTTTTTTAAAACGTTAACCATCTCATTTGCGTATATCAAATACAAAATTGGACCTAATTTTGAGCCCTGTGGTACACCAGTATTTTCTGAAAAAGTTTCGTTACTTAAAGTATTGTTAATTTTGACCCTGTAGCTTCTTAGTTCTAAGTAATTTTTTAACCACTGTAAGCAATTTCCTCTGATTCCATATCGTTCCAAAATTTCAAGAAGGTTGCTGTGAGAAATAGTGTCGAAAGCTTTGCTGAAATCTATAAATAATGCTAAGCAGTGCATATTTTCGTTTAGGCATTTATTTATGTAATTAGAAAAATTTCCTAGCAACTTATTTATATTTTTACCTTTTTGAAAGCCATACTGACAAGGATTTAAGATTTTGTATTTTTTTAAAAATTCATTTAATCTTCTAACTATTATCTCCTCCAGAATTTTCTCAATAGCTGGTAGTATAGCTATTGGCCTATAGTTGTTGTAGTCGTTTTTAGTACCACTTTTGTAAATTGGGCGTATTATTGACGATTTTAGTAAATTAGGAATAGTTGCGCTATTTATGCTTGAGTTTACAAATGTTGTTATTAGTGGAGCTAGTAGGGCAGCATTGTATTTTAGATCCTTTGGTCTGATACCATCTATTCCTGCGCCTTTTTTTCCATTGATGTTTCTTAGAATACCAAATATCTCTTCCTCACTTGTAGGACAAAGAAAGATTGAGTTTGGCAATCGTGGTTTGTTGTATTTCAAAGTAATAATATCACACTTATGTAATATTTTTTTCACGTTATTTTTAAAGTTGTCTGCAAATTTGTTTGCTATATCTAATTCATTTTCGCTATTAAAATTTTTCATTACCGTTTTATCGATGTTACTCGTTTTTTTACCCGTTAACTCATTAATAAGTTGCCAAGTGGCACGTATATTATTTCTATTTTCAATGAATTTTGTTTTATAAAAATAATTTTTTGCGTAATTTAATTTTTTATTTAACATATTTCTAAATTGTTTGTAATCGTTTTCATATTGTTTGTTATTTTTATTGTTTAACCATTTGTTATAAAGTTTATCCCGGATATTGCAACATTTTAATAGACTTTCATTTAGCCATGGGTTCATTTTTCGCTTTTTTTTATTTGTATTTTGTGTTTTAGAATTATCGTAAATGTTGTGAAATTTTTCATATATTTTGTTAAATAAATTATTTGTACTTAAATTTTGTTCATAAATTAAACTCCAATTATAATTTTTAATATATTTGTTTACTTTATAATTATTTAAATTGGTGCCCTGAAATTGTGTGGTTTCCTCACCCTGGTTTTGTTTATTTTGATTTTCTTTTACTTGGAATAAACAACAGAAAAGAGCGTAGTGGTCAGAGATGCTAGTTCTCACTATAGAGGCGTGTGTTTGTGTTGTTGCGTTTTTGTTTCGTGTGTAAATATGATCAATGCACGTACTGGTTTTGTTATTGATGTCTTCTCTTGTGCTCTCATTTATTATACATTGTAATCCATTGGATGATAACATTTCAGTATATTTATTTGTTGTGATGTTTTGTTTGAGTATATCAATGTTAATATCTCCAATAATAATTATGTCTTGTTTATTTTTTATGTTATTTATTGATTTGTCTAGCTCTATAATAAACTCTTTGACATTATTTTTTGGTGGGCGATAAATACAGATAAGAGAATATTTATTGTTTTTAATATTTACATCAATTTGTATCGATTCGAAAGAGATAGTTTTAATGTTGGATTTTATATATGGTATGTCTTCTCTTACATATAACGCTATTCCTCCTCCCCTGCCATCTCTGTTTAAGAAATGTGAGTTAAAACCATTTATGTTAAAGATGTTGTTTTCGTTGTCGGTAATGTTAGTCTCGACAAGTACAATAAAGTTTATTTTGTTTATTATTTTTTGTATGGAAGCTAGAAATGAATTAAAATTTAGGCGTAATGAACGAATATTCATG
Source organism: Pollenia griseotomentosa (assembly GCA_963931875.1). Classification (NCBI taxonomy): domain Eukaryota; kingdom Metazoa; phylum Arthropoda; class Insecta; order Diptera; family Polleniidae; genus Pollenia; species Pollenia griseotomentosa. Next base: position 249,136,046 of record OZ007560.1, read on the forward strand.
TACAGTATATTTGTGGGATAACTTAAATATTTTTTTTCTATTAGATTAAAGTTTTCAATAGTTGTTACTAAATTCATTTTTCTTTATATAGGTAGGTATATTATTTTTTTTTTGAAGTACATAGGTATAAATAGTTAATTTGTGATGGGAGTGATCGAGTTGATATCATTGGCATTGTTAATAATAAGTGATGGCGTATTTTCAATTTTACGGGCAAATATTTTGCCATCCCTGACCCATACATATTTCCAATTAGCTTCTTTTGCTTTGGTTTTTGTCGCCCATAGTAATTGTTTGTTATTAAACGTGAGTTGGTCATTAATGTAGACGTATTTATTATTATTGTTGTTTTCGTTTTGATCGTTGTTTATAATATGAGCATCTATTCGGTGTCGTATTATTTTACTCATCAGCTCTCTTTTTTTGTTGAGAGATGTAAATTCAACTACAACTTTATCGTTTTGCCGTCCAAGTCTATAAGCATTGCTAATATCGGCTTCGCACATTTCTACTTCTACTGAGGATGAAATTGTTTTTATTATTTCATATGGTAACAGTTCTTTGTTTGTGACGTTTTTTATTTCAATGTTTTTAACAATAAGCTGCTGTTCCATTTTATTTATTCGTATGTCTATTGCATTTATTTCGTGCTCCCTTTGTTTATCTTTTTCGACGAGTTCTTTTACTTGGTCTACCAATCCAGAGAGTGCAGTTGTGATTGTGGAGAGTGCACTTGTTATTTCGTCTCTTATTTGAGTGTGGGAGTTGTTGACAATTGTTGATAATTGCTCTATATTTGTTTTTATATCTTTAATATCTGACTTAAGGTCATTGACATCAGATTGTACCGAGCATAAGTTAGAGTTGACGGTGTTAAGAGCTAAGGAATCTTTGCGTATTATCGCTCTGTTTTCTTCAATATTTTCTTCATTAGCATCTCTTAATGTTTTTTGTTGATTTGTTTCATCAAAGACGAATGCCTGATATACGTTGTTGGGGGATTTAGATCGAGGCTTACATTTTTGGCACTTCCAGTTAGTTTTTCTCTCTCCATACATACTAGAATATGTAGATTCAGCTAAAGGGCAGCAAGGTGAGAAGTGGTAATTCGAATTGCAATGGAAACATTTAACATATGAAGTTGTTGTAATTGTATTATTACAAGTATTGCAAGAAACACTATTCATTTTTTATTATTATTTTTATTTTTATAAATTTTTTATTTGTTTAATAAGAGTTTTATATTTTGATTTTTTTATAATAATTTTCTTAATTTTTGGCACACTATAACCACAAGTAACAGAATTTTTTTCAGGAGTCTTAAAAAAACACGTCTGTTCGCCACGAACGAATAACTTGAATGAATAAAATACGAAATACACCATTTTCATTAAAAAAAAATACATTAAATAAAACTAATTAACAAAAATTGTTTCCTTTCATAAATATTGGATTTTTGAATGTAGCATCAGACAAACAGTTTCTTGTTGGAGAATAAATAAAACCTGCTGAAGAAAATAATCTTTCAGGACCTGATGAGCACAAACTTTTATTAAATTCAATGAATACTCTTTTTATATTTGGATAGCTGTCAAGAGTGATAATCTCTTTGCTCTTGTCACTGACGAAACTGACAAATTTCAACTCCATATTTGATGTCCTAGATTCTATCTACGAAAACAACAAAATCATCGTCTTTTTTACTGGTGCTTCCACTTCTGATATCTCCAGGTGTCATTTTAAGTTTTTTTGTAATTTTTCTCCAGAGTATAAATTGCAAGATTTTGGATTCTTTGTCTTTATTTAAAATACAAAATACTAATACATCTGTATGTATTTAAAATACAAACTACTTCTATTTATTGTTTGTATTTAAAATACAAACTACTTGCTGGACATGTATTTAAAATACAAAATAAAAAATACTTGCACGTCATGAATTTTTAATACAAATACAAAATACGTATTTGTATTTTAAATACGTATTTCAAATACATGTACTTCAAATACTGCCCAGCCCTGACTATGGACGTCCTCATATGAAAATCTAGTTGATGTAAGTGTTAAGTTTAGTTTTAATTAAGTTCGTTTTAGTTTATTTAGAGTTTAAGTTCTAGTTCAGTTCTAGTTCAGTTCTGGTTCTGTTCTAGTTCAGTTCTAGTTCAGTTTTAATTCAGTTCTAGTTCAGTTCTGATTCAGTTCTAGTTCAGTTCTAGTAAAGTTCTAGTTCAGTTCTTGTTCTGTTCTAGTTCAGTTCTAGTTCAGTTCTAGTTCAGCTCTAGTTCAGTTCTAGTTCAGTTCTAGTTCAGTTCTAGTTCAGTTCTAGTTCAGTTCTAGTTCAGTTCTAGTTCAGTTCTAGTTCAGTTCTAGTTCAGTTCTAGTTCAGTTCTAGTTCTGTTCTAGTGCAGTTCTAGTTTAGTTCTAGTTCAGTTCTAGTTCCTTTCTAGTTCAGTTCTAGTTCAGTTCTAGTTCAGTTCTAGTTCAGTTCTAGTTCAGTTCTATTTTCAGTTCTAGTTCAGTTCTAGTTCAGTTCTAGTTCAGTTCTAGTTCAGTTCTAGTTCAGTTCTAGTTCAGTTCTAGTTCAGTTCTAGTTTAGTTCTAGTTCAGTTCTAGTTCAGTTCTAGTTCAGTTCTAGTTCAGTTCTAGTTCAGTTCTAGTTCAGTTCTAGGTCAGTTCTAGTTCAGTTCTAGTTAACTAGTTAACGAGATAATTGGAAAACAAATCTCAAATATAGATAGTATTATAACAAGAAACTTTAAAAACGAAGATTTAAATAATATTTTAAACAATTTTGCTACAAATTTTAATGCAAACGTAAAGAAAATTACACATACATGTAATATAAAAACATTAAACTATATCCATACTTCAGTGCGAAACTCTATATACTTCGAAAAAACAAATGAAGACGAAATCTTTAACATATTAAAATCGTTAAACGTTAGAAAAGGAGCCGGTGCAGATGGTATACGCGCAAAAGATCTCAAAATAAATGCGAGCTTTTTAACGTCAGTAATAACAAAACTTATCAATTCAAGTTTAGAAAGTGGAATTGTGCCGGAAATGCTCAAAATGTCAATAGTGCGACCGATATATAAGAGTGGAAATAGGACAGATATCAACAACTATAGACCAATAGCTATCTTATGTGTAATAGATAAAATTTTAGAGGAAGTTATAGTTAAAAGACTCACAGATTTTCTTCAAAAATACAAAATTATCAACCCAAATCAATACGGGTTTCAAAAGAATAAAAATATTAACCAACTCTTAGGAAATTTCTCGTCGTATTTAAATACATGCTTAAGTAATCATATGCACGATTTAGCACTATTCATCGACTTTAGCAAGGCTTTTGACACTCTCTCGCACACAAAAATGATACAAACACTTGAAAGAATTGGAATAAGAGGAACAATTTTGAATTGGTTTAAGAATTACCTGGAATGTAGATCGTATTGTGTAAAAATCAATAACAAATTAAGCAACAAAATTTCGTATGACTGTGGAGTCCCCCAAGGGTCAAAACTTGGTCCAATTTTGTATATAATATACGCGAATGATATGCTTAATTGCCTAAGTAATAGCGCAACTTTTGCATATGCCGACGATACGGCGATAATAGTTGTACAGTGTGCAGTAGATAAAATGCAACAACAATTAGACAATGCAGCAAAATGGTGTCACGACAATGGTCTCATAATAAATGCAACTAAAACAAAACTGATGCACATTAAACCTCCTCACCTTCCAAATTCACGGATTTTTTTAAAATTTCACGATATGAAATGCCTACACAAGCAATCTTCAAATATAAACAAATCAAATGACTCTTGCTCAACAGTCATTGAAACAGTGGAATTTTATAAATATTTAGGCGTATATGTAGATAGCAGCTTCAAATGGAAAAAACATATAGAGGATCTCCAAAAGAAATTACGTAAGTCGTCATATATGCTATATCATTTAAGTAACTGTGCTACATATAGCGTTTTACGCCAAGCATACTTTTCATTGGTTGAAACATATATCCGACATGGAATAACAGCATGGGGAAATGTTAAATATAGTGCTACTTTACAAAAAACACAGAATCAAATATTGAAAATATTATGGAAAAAGTACCAATATACAACAAGAAACAATTTTATACAACAAGACAATCAAGCAAACTCTATTATTCAGCCAAATAATAGCGTCACTGCAACAAACATAATTCAGCAAACAAACCCTACAAACTCTTACAACGAATCAAATAATACTTGTATTATTGAAACACACATAAACGTTAACAACAATTACTTGGAAAACAACAACACACCCTCAAGTAACACACGTATTATATATAATAGCAACAACACACATGGTCATAATAATAGCATAACTCAAACAATCCTAACTCAACAAACTAACACTACTCTTACTCGTATGATGGAAACATCTTTAAACGTTGACAACAATTACTTTGAAAACAACAACACATCCTTAATTAACACGCGTATTATACATAATAATAACACACAAGGTCATTACAATATTGTACCATCGTTAAACTACAACCCTCGACCGGTAACTAACTTTGCCAAAGACTTATATGTATTAAATATCAAGAATATATATTACTCAACAATATCAAGAGAATTTTATAAAGATTCAAGATATTTACAACATATTGATCACGCTCAAAACACCAGAAGACGTATGCAAGGAAGATATAAAGTACAAAGGTTTAGAAATGAATATGGAAGAAACACCCTCTCAGTATCTTTACCAACAATATTAAATAAAATGCCTACTAATATCATTAATTTAAGAAATAAACATAAAAGAAATAAACTTATAAAAAATTTTTTAATAAGTTTGCAATGAACTAAATTTTAAAGTTAAATTATTTTTAAAATTATTAATTATCCTTATTATCAATGAATTTTTTGTTAATTATCAATACCTGCAGACAAGCTTATAAGCTTTGCGGGTCTATTATTATTATGTAAAATATTTATTGATTAATAAAAATTAAAAAAAAAAAAAAAAAAAAAAAAAAAAGTTCTAGTTCAGTTCTAGTTCAGTTCTAGTTAATTTCTAGTTAAGTTCTAGTTTAGTTTTGATCTTTAACTTTAAACCCAAGGTGAATAAAAGCGAAACAACTTAAGAAAAACTTACAGTTTACTATTATTTCACTTCATTTTCAAAGTATTAAAACCAATATAAAGTTGAGTGACAACCAAGAAATACAGATTTAATATTGTGATGTTGAAGGTTGCATTTGGAGCTTTTTATTATCAATTCTTATTTATATAACCATTTTTTATTTATTTAAGTAGAAAATTTTGCACATTATTATAATAATATGTAATTTAAAACAGATTAGAGTTGATCAGGAAAACATTCTGTTGTCTGACTATCCGTCTTCTGGTTAAGGCAAACAAAAGGTATACAAGCGGAGTCATGTGTAAAGATTTGTGTTAATTTTTCGAACCCTTGTGGCAAAGAAATGAGCTTGAAAAACTGATACATCGGAATTTATACTTGCACCTTTTGCTTTTAATGTTATTTTTGAAACCTTTTTACAACATTTTATTTTAAACCTTATAACTTAAAAAAAAAATAAACTCATCTGTAATTATTTTACACACACTGATTTGAACATGTTTATATTTTATAAAATATATTTACCTTTTTTTGTGTATTAACAATTTGCATTTAGCTACTCAGCAACCAATTCGAAGTTGTTTTTATTGCGAAAATGTAATAAAAATGTATAAAAGTTTTCGAAAATCGAAAATTTTTACCATTTTCAGCATAAAGCTTCGTTCACAATCAAAGAAACATTTTCACTTGGTGTTCATAATAGAGCAACAATTTCTTTTGCAACCACACATATTTTGCATTAAGAAACCATTTGCCAATTTTAGCCACAACAATATTATGCATTTATTATTATTTTTTACAACATTATGTTAAAATTTTCATTCAAAACTTAATAAAACTATTAAAAAACTAATAAAACTATTAATAAAACTGATTGTGAACGAAGCTTAAAGCTAAAACAAAAATAAGAGTTCAGAAGATTTCGTTTTACATAATTTCCAATAATTTGTCAATTTTTTCAAAATATGTATTCCCAACATACCAAAATTTCATATAAATAGCTAATTTTCACAAAATATTTCACAAGTACCAAATTTTCCTTACATTTCTTAGAAATGGTAGCACATAACTTTTTGTTTTGCTATGTTTACTGGGTAATACTGTTAACCATACACACACTCATGTGCTAAACATTTCTATGTATGTTCATCAAATAGTCCGTGCTAACGAACCACTTGAAATTAAGTTTATTTGATAATAAACATGCGATAAAATATCTAATATCTTAAAGATCTTTTGCACGTTTCCTTAAGCGGTTCAACGTTTAAAACCTTGAAAATGCAAGTTCTCCGCGAAGAAGAAGTATATTCCTAAGAAATATTTAAAAGTATTAATGGATGCTAATCTGGATTGGCCATAAAATAATATTTTTTTTTTTTTTTTTTTAATTCCCTAAGCTAATCCCGCGAAGCTCTACGCTTGTCTGCAGGAAAGAAACCAGAGTCTCTGGCGGGAATCGAACCCGCAACCTCGGCGGTCTTAAAAACATTTCTAAAGGCAAAATTCTTCCATAATCAGTTATAATCTTTAACATTTTGTATTTAGGACAACCATAAATCTGACACAACATTTAGGAAAACATATTTTAAGTTTTAATTTTTTGATCAACGAGACGAAGATTTATAGGTCTGCCTCTAACAGACTAAATATCAAATTATCATGCGTGACCAACCTCTATTTGTTAGTTGTTATGTAAACCTACAGTGCGTGTATGTGCTGAAAATTTTAAATAAAGTGTTCCTCATTTTCAGTTTCCCATTTGCCCGCATGAAACTGAAACAAAAACTAAAAGAGAGAGAGAGAGAGAACCCAGCAAATACTAAGAAGATTTATGGAAGACTATAGTAACTGATAGTGACTCTTCTTCCACTTCTGGGCGGTAAAAAGTAGATTTACAAGTTTACCAAAAGCAAACTACATTGCAATCGTATATTAATCTTCGGATTGTTGTCCTCTTCTCTACTTCTAAGCAACAGCATCAAAAGTTCTCAAATTTTACAACAAGCAAGAAACAACACGTCTGACAGATTGCTAATTCTACATAAAGAAATTATCTTTTTTTGAAGGGAATGAGTATATAACATAAACAAAATATATGTTTTTGTTTTACCATATCATTTTAAGAATGCGAAGAATGCATTTGTATTGTGGTTATTTTGTTGAACTATTTATGGTTTTTAATCCAAATTTTTAATATTTTAATTAGGCTTAAGTTCATCAAATTCAATTTTCATTCATTTCATCTAAACATTATTTTTATTAATCAAATTTTAAACTTCATTTCGCATTTTAAAAAGTAAGTATGATATGGGCATTTCCGTCAAAAGGTCCACCGTGACCGAAAATTTAAAAGTTATTAAAAGCTGATTATTTTACGATATTGTTATAGAGAAATATTTAGATTTTAATTCAGGGCTGTGGAGTCGGAGTCGGAGTCGGAGTTGAGGAGTCGGAGTTGAGGTTTTTGTACCGGAGTCGGAGTCGGAGTCGAAGTACCCACAAAAACTAGCGACTCCGACTCCGACTTTTTTGCATTAAAATTTTTCTAATATTTTTCAAAATAAAAAATTTTAATGACCAATTTCTCCAATTCTTTTTAAATATCAATTCATATTTAAATATAATTTTTCTTATAATTTTATTTTTATTTGACATAAGAAAACAAATTTTAAACATAAATTGATATATTAATAAATTAGTGGAATTGGCCATAAGAGGGTCTGCTTTTTGAAATTGTGAAGTTAAAAAATAAGGACCAGTATACTTTTCATATGAGTAGGTGAGTTTCAAAAATTAAAAAATTGAGATAACATCTTATTTTGCCAATTTATAAGAATAGTTATATAGATTGTATCAAAGCATGTCCTTTTCTATGTTTTAATGTGACCTCAAATTTCTGTAACAAAAACCAGCGGGTTCACTATTTGAATTTCGCCAAGATATCGTTAATGAAATAGAGCCGAATTAAGGAATTTAAAAATTAAATTTGTAAAGATATTGTTTTTTATTTATCGTATATTAACAAATATTTTTGTAGTCATGTTCATGAATATGACATGAAATCAGCAGTAGCTCCTGTGGTGAAAGCATTAAGTGAACTACATTTGAAGTTCCAACCTTCAAGGTGAATTATAATAGAATAAAAGGAAAAGGAACTCGGAAAAATACATGACATTGTTCCAGATATAATTCCCATCAATGTGGGAAAAATGATTTGAGAATACTTTTATCTACTCACTTTAGGGAAAATTGGAGAGATAATAAAGACTTGCAATTTCAAATATCGGTCTTGGACAATAATAATATTGAATTAGGAACGGAAAAATGCAATGGCGAGTACACTGAAGAAAAAGATTTAAATTTAGCAGTTTAAAAATTCACATTTTTTTTTAACTCTGCAGGTGGAAGATAAACTACATCAAGCCACATTTTGAAAACTTTACAGCAGACCGCGCAAACATGTCGATAATCGCAAATGATGTTTATGTTATAAAAATGTGCATTTGTACGAATATTTTATATGATCCTAACATATTTTTTTTATGTCGATGATATACATAAAAAATTACGTCATAAAGGGTTCGTTACCTTCTATGGTACTGTTCCATGCCTTGAGACAAACAGCACCAAGTCCAACAACAAAAGGGGTACTATTTCCCAAAAATAATAGAAGGCTAACAACATTTTTTTACGTCACGTTTCTCTTCAAAATATGTTATATAAATTGTAGAACTAACAACTGAAGGCGCATATGCATGTTTTAATAAACTTTATAAAATTTTCCTGAGAATGATTTGACTTAATAAATAAAATGTATATTAAAAACAAAAGACCTCACTTCACAATTTACAAAAAAGGACTGTCCTTTGCCTCTATTAATATTGTGGTAAACAACAGAAAGTACACTTGATGCCTTAACGTCTAAGCCAATTGGACTTGGTGTTGTTTTCAACTTTTCTATCTCGAAAGCTACATTAGATAGGACTTATGGAAATTCACACATCTATAAATTCCAACAGTATAAAAAACGTTATTTGAAAAAGATGTGAATTGGTGTAGTTTATCTCTCCCCTACAGAACTATTTTTAAATTTTTTAGCACTGTTTGCATAATTTTAATAAATTAATATAACTTTTAAAATATACTAAAGTTCAATGATCCCATACGGATTGAAGCAAAACTCGTTTCTTTCGAAAGTTCGTAACAAAACTCGTTCGTTCCAAAATTAAATCCATTATTTTTCTTTAATTCACTAGAATTAAAAAAGTTCAACTCATTTGGTCTATTGAATCGGGCGGTATATGTTTTTAACATTTTTTCCAAAATCCAAATAAAATATTTTGCAGCTTACCTACTCATATGTTAGTAACTAGTAGGTTAAAGCTCATTGCGCGGCACGTTAGAATTAAAATATCGATTTGAAATTTTTACAGAATCATTTTCTTGCTATATTTAACCATTTAACAGGTACTAAATTAAAAAAGAGTTTAAAGTCAAAAAAAAAAAACTAGTCTCTTAAATAATGCTAGGTTAGAGTAGGAGTCGGAGTCGGAGTCGGAGTCGTACTTAAAAAATTTCACCAAAAGGAGTCGGAGTCGGAGTTATAACTTTTTCTTAACGACTCCACAGCCCTGTTTTAATTACTGATTTTACTATTTAAGCTCTTGGTCTTTTTATAAAAAATTTTTAAAAATTATTTATTTTTTCGATATTTCGCTAACCATTGGTTAGCATCTTCAGGAAATTATAATTATTTAACAATAAAAACTAACAATAACAAAATTATTTAAAAAATTTTCCTGTCACAAATTATTTTCAAAAACCTATTTTGTCATAAAAACAATTTCAAAAACCATAATAACAAAAAATAAAATATAACAAAAGTATAATAATTCATATAAAAAGAAAAAATTTCCTATTTATAAACCTAATTCAAAAACCACATTTGCAATAATAAAAAATATTTTGACTAAAAGAAAAATTTATAACATATAACATTTTTGAATAAACCTATCTTTGTCGTACATATTTATAGCATAAATGTATTTACACATATATATATATGTATATACATGAAAGTATATATACACATACATATACATATAGCGACACAACATATATACATAAACATGCATATACATAAACATACATACACATACAAACACGTTTATACATATATAAACATATATACACCCATGTATACATACACAAACACATACCTACATATGTATACACATACATGTATATATCTACATACATTTATCTATTTAAAAAAGACAAAAAATAATAAAAAATGTAATGTAGTGTTATCAAATAGTTCATCTCTTAATAACTAAATTTCTATAATTACTAGCTATATTTTCCGTGTCTGCTTTGAAGTTCAGACAATAGAAGAAAAAGAAGGACAAGAGATAGCTAGGAATAAATTATCAATTATTATAGATAACCATTTAAATAAAATGAGATTAAATAACAGGGATAAGTTTATATTAGGTAAGGTTAGTGAAACGAAGGGTTTTTTAAAGAAAAATAAGAATATATTAGTATTGAAAGCGGATAAGGGTAACACAACCGTAGCTATGTATAGGAGTGACTATGATGTACGAATTAATGATATAATAGGAGATGTTACAAAATATAAATTGATAAATAAGGATCCTACGAATAAATTGGAAAAGACTAACAATGAAATTATAGAAGAACTATTTAAACGAAAAATTATATCAGTATATGATAAAAGTAGACTGAAAACTAATATAGCAACTGCACCTAAACTTTATGGGTTACCAAAAATCCACAAAAAAGATTTTCCATTGAGGCCAATATGTTCTTTTATAAACTCGCCTTCTTATGAATTATGTAACGGTCTAATTTATAAAAAATAAAACCGGTTAATAAAGGCTTTATGAAACGGATTTTCATACAAAATCCGTTTAATAAACCCTTTATTAACATGTTTTATTTTTTATAAATAAGGCAGTAAATATTTAACAAATATTTTAAAAAAGATTACGGAACATTCGATTTATAATGTAAAGGATTCGTTGCATTTTAAGGAAAAATTAAAGAATCATTGTATACAAATGAATGAAAAATTAATTTCATTGGATGTGGTATCACTATTTCCTAGCGTACCAGTTGATTTAGCACTTAAAATAATAGAAGAAAAGTGGGATATAATAAGACAACATACGGAGATTGAAAAGTCACTATTTTTTAAAATTTTAAAATTTTGTGTAGAGGACAATAGATACTTCCAATGTAATGGAAAAGTATATACACAACAAACAGGACTTCCAATGGGATCTCCTGCATCTCCAATTATAGCTGATATAGTTATGGAGAAATTACTTGATGTATCTATTGGGAAATTAAATATTAAACCAAAAATTATGATAAAATATGTAGATGATATATTCTGCATTATGTCTGAATGCGGTGTGAATGACTTATTGAAAACATTTAATGAATTTAGTAGTTATATTAATTTCACTTTAGAGATGGAATCCAATTTGCAGTTACCTTTCTTAGATACATTAATAATAAGAAGAGGAAACAAGTTAGTACTAGATTGGTATCAAAAGCCAACAGCATCGGGAAGAATTATAAATTTTTATTCTAAGCATAGTAAACGGATGATTATGAATACTGCTAAAAATTTAATAAATAGAGTACTGACGATTAGTGATAGAATTTTTCACAGGAAGAACATAATTAAAATTAGAAATATACTAAGGGACAACAATTTTCCAAGGAAACTGATTTATAGATTGATTAATCAATATAAGGAGGGAACTAATGATAATACAGGAATAACAATAGAACCAAGAATATATAAATCGTTAACGTATATACCTAACATATCGGAAAGGATTAAAGGATCTAAGATTTTTGACACGGAAAAATATAGAGTGGCATATAGGGCTTACAATACATTGAATAGTTTATATAGCAAGACTAAGGATAGGATTAATAAATGGGATATGTCAAACATTATATACCAAATTCCTTGTAAAGGAAATGATAATGAGAATTGCGACAAGGTTTATATAGGTACAACGAAAAATAAATTAAGGACTAGAGTTGCAGGACATAGATCGGATCAAAAATATAGAAACATTAATTCTAGAAAAACAGCATTATCTCATCATTGTTATGAACAAAATCACTATCCAAATTTTGAAAATGCATCAGTGTTAAACAATGAAACAAACTACAAACGCAGATTTATATTAGAAATGTTACACATAATTAATACACCAATAACACAAAGAATGAACTTCAAAGCAGACACGGAAAATATAGCTAGTAATTATAGAAATTTAGTTATTAAGAGATGAACTATTTGATAACACTACATTACATTTTTTATTATTTTTTGTCTTTTTTAAATAGATAAATGTATGTAGATATATACATGTATGTGTATACATATGTAGGTATGTGTTTGTGTATGTATACATGGGTGTATATATGTTTATATATGTATAAACGTGTTTGTATGTGTATGTATGTTTATGTATATGCATGTTTATGTATATATGTTGTGTCGCTATATGTATATGTATGTGTATATATACTTTCATGTATATACATATATATATATGTGTAAATACATTTATGCTATAAATATGTACGACAAAGATAGGTTTATTCAAAAATGTTATATGTTATAAATTTTTCTTTTAGTCAAAATATTTTTTATTATTGCAAATGTGGTTTTTGAATTAGGTTTATAAATAGGAAATTTTTTCTTTTTATATGAATTATTATACTTTTGTTATATTTTATTTTTTGTTATTATGGTTTTTGAAATTGTTTTTATGACAAAATAGGTTTTTGAAAATAATTTGTGACAGGAAAATTTTTTAAATAATTTTGTTATTGTTAGTTTTTATTGTTAAATAATTATAATTTCCTGAAGATGCTAACCAATGGTTAGCGAAATATCGAAAAAATAAATAATTTTTAAAAATTTTTTATAAAAAGACCAAGAGCTTAAATAGTAAAATCAGTAATTAAATAAAAAAAAGGTCAAACAAAAAGTTATATATATATTTAGATTTTACTAATTTTATAAATTTACCCCTAAATTTGTTCACTTAGATGAACAATCAGACTGCAAACTTGTGCAAACGTAATTTCTTATTTGTGAGAATGTTTTATTGCATGTTTTCTTTAATATTATCTTCCTTAAAAGAGGTGATATTTAATGAAAATTATTCCAAAAAAATTTACTTACATGGTCTGTAATCTAAAGAAGAGTTCGAAGAGAAATATGTTATTCGGATTAACGGTAAATTTTTATTTTTTTTAATCATTATTCAGTTAAATTATTATGGAAAAAATGTCACGTTCGAAATGTCACATATCGAACCATATTTTGGCTTAAACAAAAAAAAATACAAAAGATTTGGGAATCAAGCCAAAGTAATTTTAATGTTACATTGCTACGTAAAAATCTGAAAGAAGTTTGACTAAAAAATTGTGCCAGGTTTCGCTGAATTACGCCTTTTTATAAATGGCCACAAAAACTACTTCTATTTTTTTCACGTTCGAACCGCTACTTCTTTTGCCATTATCTTTGACCTAGAATAGCGTCCCCCATAAACTTTAGCATAGATAGTAGTGCTTACATAGTGCTATATCTTAAGGGTTAAAAGAACGTAAAAATAATTGTTGTTTAAAATGTTATTGCATTTTGATGCGTACGACTGTCACGTTCAACACTTTGGAATTACCCATATTTATTTTTTATGGTGTCAAATAGACGTAGCTTCGCGATGGTTCTACTGCCACAAGCTTTCCCGATGGAAAATTTGAATTATATTTTATATTTCATATAAATATAAAACTTTTAATAGCGATTATTTGAAAGAAATGCGATTTTTTTCTGAAATTCCCAAAAGCAAATGCTTGCAGGGATATGGAAGCATGTGTGTTTGTTTTTGAATGCGTGTAACATGTTGCATGTGTTGTGGCTCTTACAAGTTAATTATTTGCATTTTACCGAAATACCAAAATAACGACCAAAAAAGCAGAAAACCAAAAAAAAAAAAAAACAAAACATTTACATACATACATTATCCAAAAAAAAACACACTCCCACGAACATCAATATACATATAAATGTGTGTGTGTGTGTTGTGTTATATATAAGCACACATAAAACCAAAGTGTTGGTCAGTAGATTGGGATTTTGTGTTTATTATTTGCACAGAAGTCCTTTATTTAACGCTTTACTTGTTTTTAACTGCGGTGTGTTCACAAAAATTCAAGTAACTGAAATGTGGTCGTTTTTGGTAATGGAAACCATAATAATAATACAATATAAAACAATATAAATTTCGGCATTTCCTTCATTTCCATCTGTCTTGTTGCTATTGCGAACCAAAATGTTACATTAGCACATTAAAATATTACAAAACTTTAATTGAACATACATAAATGTAAATGGCCCAGAGATCCAGAGAAGTGATGAACAGAGAAAAACACAAAAAACCACAACAGCAACAGCAACAGAATTAATTTACCATAAAATAATTTGTCACATGTGTAATTCTGAAACACAAATACTGAAAAATTAAACTAAAACCGCAGGGATTAAACAACTGAATTTAATTTAATTTTCCCACTGTAATTGAAATTTATACATAGTTGCATGAGCCGGCCATTCTAATGGAGCTCCAATCACGTGAACATTGTTACATAGATATTTGCATATTCACTTCTATTCTTTAAAGGCATTTGTGTGTTCTAAACAATAAAAACAACCAAAAATAAAACGTTAATTTTAATGTCTGTTATTTTGCTTTTAAACATTCAATCGTGCAATTAATTGCATATAAAAAAAACATAAATAAACAAGTAAACTGAGGTGAGCTTCGAACTGTCATTTTAAATATCAGATAAATGGTGTAAGACAATGATTAAATATTGAACTAGAACTGAAATAGAACAGATTTGATTTAGAACTGAACTAAAACTGAACAAGAACTGAGTTAGAAATAAACTAAAATTGAATAAAAACTAAAGTAGAACTGATTTAGAGATGAAGTAGAACTGAATTAGAACTAGAAATCAACTAAAACTGATGGAGAACAAGAAATGAACTTAAGCTAAGCTTGAACTGAACCAGATCTTAATTAGAACTGAGCTACAACTGATTTATGTGTCAACTAGAACCGCAACCGAAAAAGAACTAAACTAGAACTTTATTCTTTTTCATTTTTTTTTTTTCTTTTTTCAAGTTTTACAATTATTGCAGACGTTTAAATCAGCGTTCGAAAATAAACATAAAATACCGCTCCTCATTGTTCTGTTCGGTCGATTTGTGGAAAACACAAACGCTAATAGTGTTTGTGTAGTAAATCATTAAAAAATAACGGGTCCCTGTTTGCCATCTTTCGAACACAAAAATAAAACTGTTCTTATCCAAATATATACAAATATCCAAAAATAGTTTCGAACGGTATTAAGGGTTATGTTTGTCTACACAAGCAATAAAAAAAAATGGATATCGATCCTGCGTGACACTGGGAAAAATTGTCTTTTTAAGTATTTCGTTTCAGTTTGCTTCGAAAATTATTAACATCTAATGAACAAAGTTCTTTATTATACAATAAAAAAACCGAAAGAGCAAAAACAGATAGAATATATCAACAAGTGATTGGTCAAATTTAATTAGCAATAATTGTTAGATGAATCGACTTTCTAAAGTATTTTTACAGGACAAATTAAAATTATTAATTAGTTTAATGCTGCTTAATAACTTAAAAGTAAACATCAGAGATAATAAAAGGTACACAGAAAAAATGAAAAACCAACTTCAATTAACGTATTTGTTTGAAATTTGTACTATTAATTAAATTCTTTACTGATTTTCCGCCTGCAAACAAATTGATCATATCAATTAACACATATGTAAGTTTTTCTTGCTGTTCAGTTTCAATCAATAGGTTTTATTGAAATTTGACCATTAGTAAAACAGGCTATATAAAACGTAAACACAAATCAAAATATTTTTTTTTCAATCAACACAATTAAAAAATGTTTGATATTTTAAATTATTTTAAAGTATGTGTGTACGTTTTCATATTTGCAAATATACACACAAACATTAAAATTTTTGTTTTCAATTAAGGCAAATTAATTGGAACAATTAAAAAAATTGTTTAAAACAGCATTATTGAATTAATTGAAAAAATTTTGGTGAAATTTTTTTTCTGTGTACTGTTTGGAGGTCGATTTTTATGACTGGTTCTTTGTTATTTTTGGTTTTTATATTTTAGATTTATTTAATTCTTTGTTGTTTTAGTTTTCTTTAATTTTTTGGTTCACAATTTTCTGTTTTTTGTTTTGTTATTTATTTTTACAATTTAATTTGTCACTTGTTTTAATGTTTTTGTTGGATCACAATATATATGTTTTTTTTTTTACTTTGTTAATTTAATTGTTTTTTGTTTACTTACGGTTAAAATTAGATAGAGTTTAAATGACCCTGTCGGATTTTTATAAGTTGGCTCAACATAAAGTTGACTTTTTGCTAACTTATTTACAACTGACTTCAAAACTAACTCATAAATGATACAGTTGTGAGTCAATGGTTTTTTTTGTATGACTGTCTATTTCTCGATAAGTATTGAACAAACTTTTAGCTAACTCAAAAGTTATGCAGAGATAAGTGAGTTGGTTTTGTACAACTGACTTCTTCTCAATAAGTATTAAACCAGCGATTGGCTAACTCAAAGCTCATGCAGAAGACTTTAATAAAAACGATTTGCTGGTTTTGTCTCATGTTTTAAAAGTAATATTAGAAGCAAAGATAGCCATATTCTATTTGTTTAAATTATTTATTTTAATACATCTCATTTTCAAAGTGAAATTATTAAAAAAGACGTTTTTGGCATGCTGCTGTTGTCTTAAATTTGAGAGTTCTTCTGCAAACAAAGGGGCATTACAACAAGGGTGAAACAAAACATATGTGTAACGAACAATTGAATAATTATATTAACATAATTATAACAAAATGGAAAACGATAGAGAAACATACAAAACTATCTAAACCAACATTTATTAAGATCCTTCGATTTTGCATTATAGAAAACAACTATTTTATTTACGATAAGGACATTTATAGTCAAATTTTTGGAATGCCAATGGGTAATCCTCTTTCTCCAACAATTGCGGATATAATATTAGACGACTTACTAGATGAAACCCTGACAAAGTTAAAAAACAACAATGTAGAAATTAAATACATAAGGAAATATGTAGATGACATACTGGCCATAGTTAAAATGGACGACAAAGAAGAAATTCTGAAAAATTTTAACAACTATAATAAAAAAATACAATTTACCATGGAAATTGAAACTAATAACTCTATAGCATATTTAGACACCAAACTATATAGAGAAAACAACAAAATAATCTTCAATTGGTACAAAAAAGACATTGCATCTGGAAGAATGATAAATTTCAACTCGACACAACCTAAAAGTCAAATAATTAATACGGCAAAAAATTTCATCGCCAGGGTGATAAAAACAAGTGACGAACAATTTCAAAAAGAGAATATTATACACATCAAAAACACCTTAACAAATAATAATTTTCCAACAAAATTAACGAACACACTCATAGATGAAATAATTAGAAAATCAAAAAACAAAAATGAAAACTTGAACAATAATAGAGAACAAAAAATTTTCTTCAGTGTACCATACATCCCTGGACTTACAGATAATAAAAACATAAAAAATGCAATTGAAAATAAAAACATAAACTTTGCCTACAAAGCCAATACCACATTAAACACAATATTTACAAAAACAAAAACTATTATCAGTAAGCAACAACAAAACAATGTGGTATACGAAATACAATGCAAGGGAAACAATAATAACAAATGTGACAAGATTTACATAGGAACAACAAAACGAAACTTGGAAACCAGAATAAAGGAACACAAAAATGACATCGAAAAACATAAACATACAACTGCCTTGGCACAACATATATTTGAAAACAACCACACAGCTGACTTCGACAATATACGAATTTTAGACAAGGAAAAAACAGAAAGAAAAAGATATACGTTGGAGAGTCTTAGAATTCAACAAAAGAGAGAAAAAACAATGAACATGAAAGAAGATACAGACAAAATAAGCGCAAGTTACAGGGTAGCAATAGGATAATTTATTAACGACCAAGTTTACATTACACAAATTAAAATAATGTCGATTGCAGATTTAATAATTAAAAATTATTTAGTTAACTTAAATTTTATTTAATGTAATATATACACACTTTAAAAGTAAGTAAAAATACAATTATATTTAAAGTGTTTATAACAATGTTATTAATAAAAATGTTTAAATAGATATTCCCCTGAAGAAGTCAACAAGAAATTGACGAAACGTTGGGAAAAAAATGTAATTAAATGTGTTTTAATTTACAATGAAAAAATTTAGGCCCTATTAGCTTACTAAAATCTCAACTTCAATTATATTCTCTTTTTCTCTGCACAGAAAAAAATAAAAATTGATTTCAATTAAAAAATGTGTGATATTAATTAAAAAATTAATTAAATTTGCACCAGTAAACAAATTAATAGTATCAATTAAACCAGTTAATAGTTTTAATTAAACGTTTAATTCACTTGATTAAATGTTTAATTCACTTGATTAAATTTTTAATTAAAACTGATTTTATTTTTGATTAATGCTTTAATTGGTGAAAAATTTTGGAGAATTTTTTCTGTGTGGTTCTCTGGTATAAGTAGTTTAAAAAAGCAGCAGAGTGAGTACTGACTCGTTCGGAAAACACTCTGTAGAAAAATCAAATAAAACTTTTTATAGAAAACGAGCTAGAGTTTAAGTCAGTTGTGACTTATTTTTAATGAACCTTTAGTAAGTCTTAAGAAAACTTTTTTTTCGACAGGGGATTTAAAAAATGATCTTGCAAGTAAAATTTTGTACAAGAAATTTAATGTAATGACAAAATGTGAAATAAATAAATAAAAATTTAAGGCCCGTTAAAATTTTACAGGGTGCTCTTGTTTGAAACGAGTCATCATTAAACAGGTACAATTATATTATAATATGAAATACCTAATGCTTTCAAAGCTTCTTCAAACTTGTAAGTTTACTGAATGTTTAAGTAGAGCCAAGTGAAACTTAATAAAACTTATTTTCAGTTGAATTTTAACTTTCTCTTAAATCACTTTAAAACAAATTTCCATCCTTCTGGAATATTTTACAAGCCATTTTTTACAAGGCCTTTATTTCTTCGTAATTAAATTTGTTAAATGGTCTTAATTTATTTCACTGGGCAATTATAAAGAATTTATTAAACTTTCTGGAATTAATATTTATCATACGCCGTCGAGTCTTTAATGCATGGAATTGCCACAAAATGGACGGCAATTAAATTTTAATAAAACACTTGTTTTTTACAATAAATTTTTCTTAGCCCTTCAGCAAGAATATAAAAAAAATACATGGCTTAATTGCGAACGTAAAGAACATAACATTGTTTTGTGTTCGGCTCACACACCCAGGAACGATATCTATTTTTTAGCGATTGTGTAGACGAACACAACCCTTAATACCGTTCGTTTAAAAACAGAACAATTGTAGTGAAACTTAAGACAAACATTATATTTTAATGTTCTATAATGTTTCTTTTTTTACATTGAAAAAGAAATGAACAAACAAAAAATTTTAGCAACGACTGCCGCACGAATAGCTTGTGTGTGCATTGTAATATGTTTTGTTTGTGTAAAATTATTTTGCTGGCATTTTTTTTTCGTATGTTAAGAGCGCTAAACACAACAGAAACGAACGAAAACTAGTGAGCTGAACCGAACACAATGAAGTTTGTGGTTAAAAAAAACCGAACGGAATTAAATGTTCTCACCTTTTGTTGAGTTCAATAAGAACAGTATTATTTTTGTGCCCGAAGATACCAAACAGGGAAACGATTTTTTTTAATGATTTATTACACAAACACTATTAGCGTTTGCGTTTTCCACAAATCTACCGAACCGAACACTAAGGGCGATATTAAGTGTTTATTTTTGAACACTGATTAAAACAATCCAGCCTCAAATTTATTTACATAAATGTACTAACCTGAGCCGAGAAGAAGCATATTTTTTGGCAGCTTCCGTGGACAATTTACTCAAAATTTAAAATTCTTTTCTTATACGCTTAACAGTTTTATTTGGTTTAATATCTTTAGTTTTTTTAAAATCTTTATGGATGAAGTTTCCTGATGATCTGGCCTAAGCAACCAGTGAAATGCGCATAGAAATAGCTTATCCCATCAACAATAATTTCAAGTGTTTTTATCAAGAATAAAAACTGGGAATTAAGCACGAATAACAAAATCTTTTGAATTATTCTTTTTAAATATTAAAAAAAACAAAATTTATTTATTTTAATTGAATTCAATAAATGTGCAATTAACTTATTAACAATAAACATATCAGACTGTATTGTAACAAATTAAAGAAAAATTGGCATTAGCTTCTGCTCAAAGTCACTCTAAAAGCGAACAGAAAAAAGTTTCTTTTTAGTTGACAAAGTCATTAAAAAATTTCACTTGGTCTTTAGTATTAAAACATTTAAGCAATTTGTTCAAATTGCACCGCTCTTAACTACTTTGAAATAATTTAAAACTCCTGCAACTTAAAAGAAAATCATCCAATTGTGTAAACTAAAGGTTTCCTTTTTCACCTTTTTCTTTTCTTTACAAAAGTTAAAGGCTAAAGGAAAAGGAAAGAATAAAATAATTAAAGAAAAATGTCTGCACTATTGAACTTTGTCACAATGTGAACAGACAAACAATTTATTTAATTGCAAATCGGTATTAAATTTTATTCATTATTTTGTCATTTTTTTTTGTTCGTAGTAAAATTGAAAAAAATGCACATCGAAGCACTTAAGAAAATTGTTTTTAAGTTTCTTTTCTACTTTAGCATTTAATATTCTTGAAAAGGAGACACATTTAACCCTTAATCCACCCTTGTGTGAAAATCTACACCAAAGAAATCATTTCTACACGATAAACAAAAAAAGTGTTGCGGTACACTAAAGAAACTACTTGACTTTTTTAGCAATTTCAATTAAGTACTGAAAACACATTTTTTAATTAAAAAATATATTTTAGTTAGTTAAGTTTAATCTTCAAATCGCCCTAATAAAACTTACGTTAGTTACCCCAGTGTGTGGTTTTCCACACATATGTAGTTTCTACGTAATTTGCACTAGAAACAAAATTTTCTGTCGGCAAGTACGAATATTTTTATATTGTTGCGAACTGCATGCAATTTATGTTTTATAAAGTGAGTGTCTATGTAAAATACACCCAAGCTTTGTATGGTTTGTTGTTGATCACCAACGTGATAAATACATCCTTAATGTTACGTAAGTCATGACTTTTATTACAAGCGAACTATTGCGAAACAGCAAAGTACACACACGGGGCCAACTAACGTAAGCTTTTTTGAGGGTGATTTGAAGGTTTAAGAGTGTAAGACTTATTTTTTTTTTTTTTTTTTTTTTTTGTCTCAGTAAGTGTTCCAATTAAACTTCAGTGTAGATCGGTTCATAAAATTTGCTCATGTTTGAACGAAACTTAATTGTTCCATTAAAGCGTGATTGCAGCTTTATATTAAATATAATTTGTTGTTTAGTTGACTTGATTTTCTCTTAAAAGTTCCATTTAAGACTTAAGGCCCAACCAGAATGTGAATAATGTGACTTAAGCAGCTGAGCAAATACATGTTAATCATATGTGTAAAACCATATTGAACTTAAGGAAACTTGATGTTAAGTTTTATAAAACTGTCATCTGCTTAAGCAAGGTGCGAAACTAATCGCTCATTCCGTACGGAATCAATGTTTTTTTATTTTTTTTTTTTTTTTTTGTTATTTTAAATGCATTTGTTTATGCACATTCTGGTTGGGCCTTTAGGTCCAACACAGTCCTCATTAGGTTCTTGTTCTGTTATAGTTCAGTTCAAGTTCACATTTAGTTTATTTATAAGTTCCCTTAGAGAAAAAACGGAAAAAAGTGAGTTTCGGTTGTGGAATAAACATTATTTCTTCGTAAAAACCCCATCACTGGAACCAAGAAAAGACTTTACTTACACTATGGGAACTCTGCAGCGGTTTACTGAGTTCCGTTGTGGTCGTACCAGCACAAGTGACAGCGTACGTTCAGGTCGTCCAAAAGAGGTCATCACGCCAGAAATCATCTATAAAATTCATGGAATAATATTATACGATCGGAAAATGAAATACGTGAGTTGGTTGAGGCTGGAGGCATCTCAACTGAGCGAGTACATCCGATTTTACTTGATTATTTTGACATGAAAAAGCTATCCGCGAGATGTGTGCCGCGATTGCTCACACTCGGCCATAAGAGCAACCATGTGACTCTTTCAGAAGAATTGGGCTACGAACTGCTACCCCCATCCAGCATTTTCTCTAGATTTCTTTTTCCAAACCTGAAAAAATGGGTGGCTGGTAAGAGATTTGTTTCGAATGAGGATGTCATAACCGAAACAAACAGGTATTTGTGAGGGCCCTGGTGAGGGTGAGTGAGGGCCCGGGGAAAACCTAATACTTGGAAGGAATAAAAAAATTAGAAACACGCTGGACTAAATGCATTGATCTAAAGGGAGATTATGTTGAAAATTAAAACAATTAATTACAGGAAAAAATGTTATTCAAAAAGTGACAGGGTTATCAAACTGCCCTCGTATATCGACAGAAAGAATTAAGTCTAAACGATGGTAATGTAAAATAACTTCCTTAAGAATTCTCAAACTTTTTCTATCCTGCCTCTATTAGTCTTTTCAGCATAACCGCAATATTTTATTTCCTTTTACCAAAAAGTCCTTCTCCCATAATTCCTATTACAATATAAAATAAAGTGATGATTCCACTTAACTTTGCTGCTAAAACATGATTTATATTAATGAACTGACATTTAGACACAACATCATTTCAATTATGGTTTTTCCTACAAATGGCTTAATAACTTAATGACTTAATAATTATAATTAATATATTTATGTTGACCAACGACAACAATTTATCACTTATATGTCAAGAAGTTATGTTCGCAAGGATACTTACTTTAAAAGATATGAATTAAGGACTAAAAATAAAAGATGCATCTAAATTAGTTGTTGGTTTAGTAGACTTATGTAAAAAAAAAAGTATTCTAAATGAAAAACACTTGAGCTGTTTTTGTTTTAAGTTTTGTAAAATTTCAATAGAACTTTCAATTTAATATTTAACATTTACATGAGTTAAACTGAGTTAAAGTTAAAAAATACTCTCAAGTCATATTAAGTGCCATTCAACTCCAGAAAGTTAATTGAATTGTAATATCGACGTTACAGCTTATGATTAACTCTAGTGAAGACTGTCAAGTGCAGTTAGTGTTACAACAACAACAAACTAGAATAAAATATATTGTAAAGCAAAACAAAAGAAAATAAAGAAGAATATTGTGAAGAAAATAATTATTTCCAAGAACATGTCAAAAAATTAAAAGTAATTATTTGTTTAAATGTGAAAGAAACAAAAATCTTGAATTTTTTAATGATTCTTATTAAAATTCTAACAATAATTAAGAGTGCAAAAAGTTTGAAATTTTATAATAAAACAAGCAATTGATTTCTAAAAAAAATTAACTTAATGAAACTAAAAATTTAATTTGAAAGACTTTTTAGTTAACAAATAGCCCTTCATTTTGTCATGGTTTTTCTTTTTTTAATGGAGTTGTTTCTTTTTTTTCTTTAAAAAAACCCGGGTGCAAACCACACATTATCATGACCAGTGTACGAAAATAAACACTAAATATCGCTCCTTAGTGTTCGGTTCGGTAGATTTGTGGAAATCAATAGTGTTAATAGTGTTTGTGTAGAAAATCATTTAAAAAAAGCGTTTCTCTGTTTGTCATCTTTCTGTCTTTCTCTCTGTTTTTATAAAACTCAACAAAAGATGAGAACATTTAATTCCGTTCGGTTTTTTGTTTAAAAATCCACAAACTTCATTGTGTTTGGCTGGTAAAAAAAACAAACATTTTTTACAAAAACACGAAAAAAACAAAAAGCCAGCAAAATAATTTTACACAAAAAAAACATATACACAATACACACACAAGCAGTTCGTCCTGCGGTCGTTGCTAAAATTTTTTGTTTGTTCATTTCTTTATCAATTTAAAAAAAGAAACATTATAGAACATTAAAATATAATGTTTGTCTACAGTATCACTACAACTGTTCTATTTTTTAAGGAAGAACAGAACACTATATAATGTTCGGCTCTTTCTTTTTGATAAAAGAAAAAAAATTCCTAACTATTTGAGATATTTTTTTAATTCTTATGTTAAAGCTGATCACACATTAGAGATTTGTGCGTGTGATTTGTAAGCGTTTTATTTCTTCACACACGACGAACAAATCACAATAACCTAAAACTTTAAAAAGACAACATGAATAGTGAAGCAAATGGTACAATTGCACTTTTGATAACGTATTTGTGTACACAAAAAAAAAAAAATATTAAAAAAAAGAAGTAAACTGAAGAACAATACAAAAAATTTGTGTATGTTTAACAACACCGCAATATATACAATTTGACGTTTCGTTGTATACTAAAACGAAAAAATTTAAAAATGTCCGCCCACAACCCCACTAACACAGACTAACACATAGAACAAATCACAAGAAATTAAAAATTTTCAAATTGAAAATTTTGAATAACTTGTGATTTTTGCGCGCACAGCCCTATTCACAAGTAACAAGACGTCGAGCTCTCACAAATCACTAGTGTGGGGTCGGTCAGCTTAAACCACATTTTTTTTTACATATTGTTTTATGATAAAAACAAAAATTCGAGCAGTTTTTAATTAGAATAATTTAATTCCCAAAAAAGGCAACAAATTTTAGTTTAAAAATTTGACAGTAAAATGGCGAAATACATTTTGTTATTAAAAAAATTTCTCGACTAAAATGATGACAAAATTTTAGCTTTATGAACTTTTTTATTGTAATAACGACTAGTTATACGTTTTAAAGTGATTTGCCGAAATGACACAAATATTCATTTGGAAAATTTTCCTCAAGTATTTAATCAAACAATTTTGAGTCAATATGACGACAATTTTGTTATAAGAAAATGTTTCTTCAAAAGGATTAGAATTTTTGAATATATACTTTATTGTTTTTTAAGACAACAATTTCGAATGGCAACGTTTGCATTGAATTTTATATGGAAAATATTTTTGAAACTGAATGTTGTTATGTTAACGTTCGAAATTGTTGAACAGGGCTGCATAAGAAAAAACACATTTTTCGGATAAACAAATGTTGTTAATGTGAAAACAACAACAAAGTTCCCAATAAAAAATTTCATCATTTTGCGAAGCACTAAATTTACATTTAAAAAAAATAAGCGCACAATTATGCGCTACGCAATAAGACATACAGAAATGCAGTAAAGTAAGTGAAAGAACTCTCAACAACTTTTATATAACAAAATAACATTTCAAGCGCTACGGCATTCCCTTACTGCGAAGCAGGTTTGTTAGGGAGAATACTTAAAAATAACGGTATCAAAACATTCAGTGTGTAAAATTGATCGTAACATCCAACAATTTTTATATGCGCTGAATATTGAGCTTTTTGTGTCAAAAATGTATTGCTTTATAGTGGGAGCTCGCCATATAAAATGCATGTCTTCCGTTAGCGAGATGGTAAGCACAACTCTTACATTTCTCCCTTACAAACCTGCACAATTTTTTATTGGGTTTAAGCTTAGAAAATTTTCCGTTTGAGATGCCGATGTGAACAAAATTTGCCCATCGATTCTTAACGAAGTTTTTATAAAGAAGATGCCGAAAATTTTTTGCTTAGAAAGACTTTGCCATCAAAAAGTCTTGTTAAAAAATTTTGCTATCGCAAAAAAAAAAATTTTTAAGGCAAATTTTGCCATCCAGATGAAGTAAAATTTTTGGTTCACAAAATTTTGCTGTTTAAGGGAGAAAAAAAATTTTTATTTAAAAATTTTCCATAATTTCTTTTTTTGTTCGGAAACTTTTGCGAGAAAAAAAACGACAAAGCTTTGTTAAGAAAATTTGGCAGTGAAAATTAAGCCAAGTTTTTGTTTCGAAAATTTTGCTGTCAAAATAATGAAAAATTTTTTTTATGAAGACAAATTTTGCCAACAAAGTTTTTTTTAAGAATTTCTTGTAAAAACTTTACAAATCACTTTTTTCACAATGTATGGATGGCGGTTCCTAACAAAAGTAAGCGTACCACGCCCATATTTTCCTACAAAGCTTTACTAATGTATAGACATTTTC
This sequence comes from Pollenia griseotomentosa, assembly GCA_963931875.1. Lineage (NCBI taxonomy): Eukaryota > Metazoa > Arthropoda > Insecta > Diptera > Polleniidae > Pollenia > Pollenia griseotomentosa. The sequence goes on from OZ007560.1 coordinate 249,162,587, forward strand.
CACATCATATTTCATTTCGATATCTGCTCTAGAATGGCAATTATTAGTTTTGGCCACTTAAAATTTTAAAAAGTCAAACTGTAGTGCCGTGACTTCGTCTTTAATTATGAAATTATGATAGTTGATTTTTTTTGTTTTGTTTGTTCGTTTTTTGATAAAGTTTAATCAAGGTATTTTTACACAAGGTAGACTGATTTGGGAGTGTAGACATGCTGCTCTATAACAGGAACCGACCGAGTTGTCAACATTGTCTTCATATAAAACAATAATAATTTTACGCACACATATAAAAATTTTGGCTCATATACACGAAATTTGACGTTTGGGTTCCAACTTGGGTAAACAGCTGAATACTAAGAAATATTATTGGCTGTTTTCAAATATTTAGAAGCCTAATTGACTTCGAAATAAAACGTAAATACTTTGTGTCTGTTTTAGTTACTGCAAAGATAAAAAGAAAAGTTAGTATTTAAACAAAAGTAAAGAAAAGCAAAAGAAAACAAAAATTATTGTAATTCAAAAACTTATATAAATAGAATCAAAAGCGAAACTTTTAATTTATGTAAATCAAAAAAGAAAAGAAAAATTAAGGATAGACAAAATAAATCGCATGTGATGGTGTATAACTAAAAATTGCAGGATTCGCAATAGATGGCGTACCTTTTTTATGGATAGTGACTTTAATAACTTTTTTGGGATTTTAAATTAAAACATCGAGTAAAAAAGGAAATGTGCTAACAACAAAGTTTTTTTTCTTCGAATCATCGCAAGACTTTTTCTTTTTTTCTTTAATTTAAAAAACAGTGGAATTTATTCACATCGTTTGCTCACGAAGCTTCTTTTAAATATGTTTCCGGGATTTTGACGAAAGACAGATATTTTTGCAGTTACTTCTGAACAGATTTTGACCAGGAAACAAAGACCGACCGGGGATGCTAAGTAAATTCCAAGATTGTAGGCGAACCCAAGAAGAACTCGCAAACTCAAGCAGTTGTTTCAAAACTTTAAGAATCCAGGAAAATGACTTCCAAGCGAGTTAAGATAAAGAGGTGGTAAATAGAATTTTGCATTTTTAAAGTGCTGATCGAACGGAATACAAAAAGTATTTTTTTTTTTTTATCAAATTATTAGTGGCGATAAAAATAGAAGACCAACTATTTACAACAACCAGCCAAATTAACGTCGAAGCTCAAGTATAATAAAGCCAAATTAATGGTCTTTATGCGGTGGAACCCGATATTGATTACTAGGGATGAGGTTTTCATGCACTAAAAAATCGAAAATATGCACTAAAAACTCCAAAATATGCATTAAAAAATTAAATACATGCACTTAAAACTTGAACATTTTCAATAAATTCAGGTTTGCTTTTTTAATTTTATTTAAAACCAAAAAATTAAAAGTTTTATTGTTGTTTTTATTCTGTTGTTATTCCTAGGTATAATATTTTTAAAACTTAATTTAAATAACCACATCATTTAAATTTTTATTTGCATAATAAGGTAAATACTTTTCTATATTACCAAAAGTAAACCTTTGTCTGTTAAAAAGCTTTTTTACATGGAAAATGATCTCTCAACGTCAACCGAAGTTGAAGCATACTTGAAGGATGCCATTTTATTTGGAGACTATTAATTTTCTTATTCAGATCCCACATTAGATTTCAGATCAAAAATAGTTGAAATTTGTTTTTTTTTTTTTAATGCAATACTTTTTGCAAAACGATTTTTTTAATTTTTCCTTCCTTTCTGCCATATCAATTAATTTTAGTTGACTATTAAGTGAACTAAATCCCTTCAATTTAGTTATTATTTAACCAATATATCCGAAGTTGATTATCGAATGAAATATGTAACAGTTTTGGATAAATTGTTTGACCTTTAAGTTACCCTTGCGTGAAAAACCACACAAAAGGAATCATTTTTACACGATTAACAAAAAAATTGTTGATGTAAAGTGAGTGCTTTGTAAAATACACAAAGCCAATAAATACACATAAATGCACTAAGGATAATCGTGGAACAATCTGTTGAATTTAGGTCTCCCCTGTATCTAGTGTTTATTGACTTTGAGAAGGCATTCGACACTCTTGCTCATAACGTTATATGGAAGGCACTTGAATGTAAAGGAGTACCAGGGAAATTGATTCAGCTTATAAAAAGTCTATACGCGGGGTCAAGCTGCCGCATTTTACATGATGGTACACTCTCCCGAAAAATCGAGATTGGTACAGGAGTCCGCCAAGGGTGCGTTATGTCACCATTACTCTTCAATATCATGCTAGATATTGTCATGAGTCACGCCATGGTGGAAAATCGCGGAATTTTATGGGGACTCCAAGAGAGGACCTCGAGTATTTAGATGACATATGCCTTCTATCCCACAGTTACACCGACATGTCTATTAAGTTACAAAAGTTATCAGAAATATCAGCGAAAGCCGGACTAAAAATTAACATCAATAAAACAAAGGTCATGAGAATTCGTTCTGAAAACACAAATCCCTTTCTGATAAATAATGAAGTTCTGCAGGAGGTAGATTCATTCTGCTATCTTGGTGCCTACTTAACCAATACCGGCGGCTCCAGTGCAGACATCTCTAGCCGAATAAAAAAAGCTACCCAATCATTTGGACAGCTCAGCAGAGTATGGAAATCGTCTGCGATTTCCCGCCGTGTTAAAATAAACATTTTCAATTCCAACGTGAAATCTACACTGCTGTATGGCTGTGAGTCCTGGAATGCAAGTGTTAAGGACATCCAGTCACTTCAAGTGTTCGTAAATAGGTGTCTTCGCAGAATTCTAAGAATTTTTTGGCCACAGACCATTTCAAATCAAAACCTGTGGAACGAAACACACCAAACACCAATATCTACAGAGATCCGAAAAAGAAAGTGGAATTGGATTGGACACACCATCCGCAAAGAACCATCAAACATCGCTAGAAATGCTATTGAATGGAACCCGCAGGGAAGCCGCAGACAGGATCGTCCAGCTCACACATGGCGGAGGCAAATCCATAACGAAGCCAAAAAAATGCAAAGAACGTGGAATGAAGTGAAAGCTATTGCGATGGATAGATCCGAATGGAGAACATTTGTTGAGGCCCTATGCTCCTTATAGGAACGACGGGAATATATATATATATATATATATATATGTATGGTTTGCTGTTGATTACCAACGGGATAAATACATCATAAATGTTACGTAAATCATGACTTTGATAACAAACGTACTTTGGCGCCACAGTAAAGTAGACATGCATTGCAAATGTGTGAAAAACCACACACGAGGGTAACTAACGTAAGTTTTTTTGAAGGTGATTTGAGGGCTAAGACAAATTGGCAGTTTTAACTATGTTGCATCGGTTAAAAATTGAAGGATATTTTGTCGAAGTCTTGTATTTTAGGCAGAGCTCCAAAATAATTTATTTATTTATTTAAAAAAAAATTTTGGCGAATTGTTTTTGTGTACAATTTTGAAATTTTTTGAAGAACAATAATTAGTATTGTGGTTATTTTTGTTGAACTATTTATGGTTTTTAATCCAAATTTTTAATATTTTTTTAATTAGGCTTAAGTTCAGTTAAATTTAATTTTCATTAAATTATTTCTATGAAGAAAGGAATTTTACAACATGAAAATTAATTAAAATTGTTATTGATAATCTTTCATTCTTGACCGTGGCCAGGGCTCGAACCCAGGCCGGCAGGTTACCATGACATGTTTCGATCGCAACCACTCGATCTCCTCAGATGGATTTGCCGTTTTACTCACTTTGAAGAACTTTTTTTATAATTTGGAAATTTATAAAACTATATCACTCAAAAAATATGCAAAAACAAATCGAAGCCGTTTTATCGCAAATTTAATGATTTGGAAAGATAAATGGTCGACATCGATCTTGGACTATCGACAAAAAACATGCATTTGCATGAAATCGCATCCCTAGTGATTACTGTCTGTTATGAGTTGTTGAAAATGGACCAGCCAATTACATAGAACCTGCGTCAAACTCAGCTAAAGGCGACCATTTGCCGAAACACATACACATATGACAACTTCCTGTGGCAAGAATTTTATCAAAAACTATTAAGAAAATACTGGTGGAAAAACTCGGTACAACTAAGTTTTATATGACAAAAAATAAAATCATTAAACTTAATGGCCAGCAGCCTATAATTTCACATAGTTGCCATATAAAGAGTACTTTAAGAATAAAACTTAATACAACTAAAACCGTAACGAATTCAAATACTGGGGTTCATAATTTATCAAGAGAACTCATTTAAAGCCAGATCTTTTATATTCCACTTTGCAAACTAACTTTTTTTATTAAACAATAATTTTCTTGTTTAAATAATGCCATTATTTAAACTTGTAAATTCTCGGCTTTGGTTAAATCGTTCGCTGAACTTGCAATGCCACTCCGTAATACTTTTTCCCTTAGCAGCCAACTTTAAACAACACAACATGTATAAAATAATCAAGTTTAGTACAAAAGTTTCTTTAAAGTTACTAATAAAAAAAATAATAACATCAAAGAAGACAAGATCAAATGAGAAAAAAATTGCAAAGAAAATCCACCAAAAGTGAAAACTTTTTCAAAAACAACAGGGGGTTTTACGGAGACATGAAAAGCACTAAAGTAAATGTATGCGAAAGCAGCAAATAACACAGTGGTAGTATCAACATTGACAACAGGTCTTTAATTATTTAATTTCCTATGTGCCAATTTAATGACACAATCATTAGACTTTACGCATCCTGACAGATAAACATACAAACAAACAAACAATAACTTTATTAAGTGAAAAGGACATACTCTTACAGAAACAATAACCAAAAGGAAAGAAAGTTGTCAAAGCTACAGAATCCTTTTGAAAACAGGTCGCAAAGGTCTATGTCATTTTATTTCCTTCCATTACCTTGACTCCTGCGCTCCCACTGGCTTTGTCAGATACACGTTTATTTGCTTTTTAAATTGAATTGCTTGTTTGTATTTATTTATTTATTTATTTGCCTCTAGATGTGACTGAGGCATACAAACACTTACATACCATCACACATACTTTGACAGATATATTTACGTGTATTACAGAAGATTTATTTATTTAACTCGTTCTGTTATTGTATTCATTGCCATTAAATTACGAAAATGAAAATATAAATAAAAAACTTTAAACAAATTTTTTACTTTTCTTTTTTATTCGTTTTTTTAAGTTTCTCTTTTCTCTATGAAAAATATTAAATTTTTTAAAACTTTTTTTTAGCATTTTTTAAAGTGCTTCTTTATTGCATTGATGCAAATATGTGACATTAGGGTGACCGTTAAAATCAAAAGTTGGATTTTTTAGGTCTCACCCGCCAATTTGGTGGGTATTGATAAAAAAACAACGGACGATCGGCGATGGCTAAGCCGTCCCTCACGCCCACCAAAGTTTGAGAAAACTTATATTTCTACATGAAATCTGACTTTTATGTTGCATAACTTAGAAAATAATAATTTTGTAGAAAAGTTGTTAACAAGTCTTCCTGAATCTCTTATTAAACAAAATAAACTGAAAAATATCGAATAAGCCACTAAAAAAATCAAATTGTCAATTTATTAAAGAAACCCATTTTCTGTGAAGCACGTAAATTTAATTTTGTTGAAAAATATTTTTGTTGTTTATTAAAAAAAAAACCGACCTGCAGGGCACCTGGCGTTTAACATAATTTGGGTACGCTGAATCCAGTAGTGATAACCGTTTTTTTTAGGTTAGTTCTTGTTTTCGAGATATACCGTTATTTCGATAGATATACTGGAGGAGGTTGCACAACATAAATTCGTGTAACTCAAAAACGGTTTAGTTTATTCAAATTGCTAAGCCAAAAATCAACAATAAAATAAACTTTAAGTGATGTTAAACTTTTTTTCTAAAAGGCGAAGTCGTTTTAGAAACATAATTTTTTTGGCAAAAAAAAAATTATTTTTTCGCAAAATTTAAAAATTTTTTTTCTTTAGACAAAAAATCATAAAAAATTGGAAAGTGCCAGCTATGCTTAATGCTCAAATCTGTTTACAACTTTTGATGTTACTCACAAAAGACGAAAAATTTCCATTAAATTTAAGAAATTTATAAAACGAAATTTTTGTATGGGAGCCTCCTAAAAAGTGATGATAAAGGGCAAGTATGTTTTAGGAAAATGTTAAAAACAAAAACTAATGGAGGTCGTTTATACATTCTTTCGCCCTAAGGTAGACCCCTTGGCAGTTATGGGACTTTTTCTTCAATATATTCCTAGTCTGTATTGACAATTTTGTATGGGAGCCCCCTTAGAGAAGAGAGAATGTTAAAAACAAATGATGGGGGGGGGGGGATTTGACCCATCTAGGGCATCCTAGGCGCTGCAGGGGCCAAATTTAAGAATTTCATTAAGTCGCCATATGTGTATGGGAGCCCCCCGAGGGGTGGTGATATATTGCAAGTATGTTTTAAGCAAGGCTGCCAGGTACTTTTTTCCTTGTCCCCAAAAATAAAAAAATATCCCCAAAAATCCCCAAATTAAAAAACAAAACTATAAAAAGTTAATAAAATAACCACCCAGTAAAAACTTCGCTTACTTTTTCAAAATGAACAGCTTCTTTAACTCATTATTTAGTAGCTTTCTTCTATAACTACATCTATCACAACTTCTATAACTACTTTTTTCTGGATGTATTAAAGTTAAAAAAATAATGACTTGCTTTTGAATGCATTCATTTTGGGACATCCCTTGTAAAAATCATTGGTTCTTTCAGTAGAATTGTAAGTAGTGCTCTTTTGTTTTTCTGATTACTCAACACATTATTTTGTAGGCGAAGTTTTTACTGGGCAGTTATGTTAAAAGTTAATAAAAAATAGTTAGAAAAATTTTAATAAGATATCCCCAAAAATTCCCAAATAAAAATTTTTTGTCGAAAAAATTATTTTATTTTGTCTGTAGCGACTGGTTTCGTCGTATTTTTTTAAAAACTTTTTAAGCGATTCCAGTGAGGAATTGCAAGCAGAACAGCTATGGGGCTTTTTTTCAATATATTTCTAGTCTGTGTTGGCAATTTTGTATGGGAGCTAGAAACAAATGATATGCGTTGGACTATGTTTTTTGTAAGCAAACGCACATTGAATTGACGTGTGTAAGAAAAAACCGTTCTAAAGAAAAAATTTGCATTAATGCTGCTGTTTGCTTTTTATTTTAGTTAGGTTTTTGAACTCAACAAAGCGATGATTTTTGTTTATACAGTGGCCCAAAATTAACGAAGGGGTTTGAATGGCTTATAACTTTTTTATTATCATTTTTTTTTTTCTTTTCTTTTCAGTATTTTGTAAAGAAGACTTGGGGAATTTAAAATGGAGCAGTAGTCAATTGAACAACGTGCCCAAACTGTTGAGTTTTTTTTTTCAAATCAAACCGTCTGGTTGCAAATGGGGATATTTGAAAGGAAAAATCTACATTAATAAGCCTAGAACCATCCAGCAATTAAAAAGCAATATACGCGACGAAATAAACAACACAAAACCTGAAGTTTTGCGAAAGGTTATGGAAAATGTGTTGGAAAGTGCACGAATTTGCGAAGCAGAAAATGGCCACCACTTGCAAGATATTATTTTTTATAACTAGTCTAAAAATATTCCCCATTTATATACTGTTTTAAAAAAAAATTTAAAAATTATTTCTTAAATTAAAAGTTATAAGGAATTCAGACCCCTACGTTAATTTTGAGCCACCCTGTACTATATTTTGTTGTTAAAATGGTTCGTAATTACTACTTTCCACAAATTTTGTTGTACAAAAAAAAACTTAGTTCTGCCAATGTGACATAAAAGTTTAATAATAATAAACAACAGGTTATTTTCCAGTGTAACTCATACATGTTGCAGTGTAAAAGTAATGTAGAGAAATGTAGAGATAAAAAGCATTTTTGCATGCAGGATTTAAAAGGAAGTCATTATAAAACAACAAACGATTCTATGACAAGGATAATAAGAAAGATATAAAGAGTGGTTCGCTTTTTCGCTTTTCTTCCAAAAAAAATACAAAATAATGTAAAGAACAGTGAAAAATAAAATAAAAAAAACAGATGATGTTGAGCAGTAGAAGCACGAGCAGCAGCAGGAACAGCTTCTGATAAAAGCGCTATTTATTTTTCAAATATGAACGTATTAAAGAAAATCCTCTGAATTTACATACATTTGCATTAAAAAACAAATAAGAAATTTTTGTAGACAAAAAAAAATAAAAAAGTCATATTGAGAAAAAGGCAGCCAAATTCACTTTTATTTTAGCTTTTTCTTATTGTTTTTTTTAACAAAATTTGTTCGTTTGTTGTGCTACTTTTTTATTAGTTTGTGAGTGGATATTTGTTTTGTCAAGGCCATTAGAAAATTGTTTGTTGCCTTGGTAGTAATTTTTTTTTTTCACTTTTCCTTTTACGAATTTTTCTATATTTTCTATATGTTTGATGTTGCTGCAATTTTTTTTTTTTTCTTATTTTTTTCAAACTTTGTTACTGTTAAACAATTTTTTACTGCAAGAGTTTGTTTGTTATTTCAATTTAATTAGCAAAGTTGATAAGAACCTGGGTCGGTAGCCCGGATAACGGAGTGATTCTGCAGAAATGTGGTCAACAAAAATAACTTTGGCCTTGTTAAAAATGTGTAAGTCTATGTTTGCTAAAAAAAGTTAAATAATATTAAAGGTCATGGTTTACAAAATGGATTGCTTTTTCTTTAAAATATTTTCTAAGGCAGCAGAGTGTTGAACAGCAGTTCGGTTTAATGTTTGCTTCATATTTTTAATTAATAAATGTAATTAAAATTTGTTAGATATAAGACAAATTTTAAAATTTTGTTTTTGTTTTAAATGTAAGATAAGCGAACGAGTCGTGCGCTCGTGTTCTAAAAACAGGCAGTAAGTCTTCTTAAGCAGAGAGCAATCATTATTTTAAAACTCTTGTCTAAACTACAGACTAGAGCATAAGTAAGACTATAGAATAGACTGTAGATCATAAACGATATTCTAGACAATGGAATAGATCGTAGACTAGATCATAGATGAGATCATAGATTACGTCATATACTAGACTATAGACTAGATGATTGATCATAATGGTTGATCAAAGCCTCTCCTTTAAAAATCACATAGATTATGCTTGCTAAAAAGCTTCAAGGGTTTCAATGCGTTGTCTAGGCTTATGACAAATGTAGATGGATCACGTCAGAGAAGACAAATTTTAATAACAATAATCCTAAAAAAAAATAATGAACTGTATACGTAGTAGTGTCGAAACCATTTACATTGAAGCAAGACGAATTGTACATGTTTTCAAGAACAGACTGAATAAACCTTTTGCAGAATTCACAACTCAAGAACAAAAGAAGATATTTGGCTAGACGATAGAATATACCCTCACTGAACTTTTCAGCTGTCGAGATATATAGATTAAATATGACAAAATATTCAAAAATGCACGAAAAACCATGAATAATAAAAATCTTAGAGGGGAATTAAATGAAAATAAAGATAGGAAACCTCTTCAAAAGCATGATGGATGTACCGGTTTATTAATGTTATAAGAAAACTTCCATCTTACCCAGCAGTTCCTTCCAGGACATGATGTCTTAGGGATCTCTATTGCATACAAAAAGGCAGAGGACGCAGTACATGTATTTTCACGTGCCGCAAATGTGTAATATATAATGGAGTTGGATATGAATGATATCACTCCCGAAATCGTAATTGGCGTTACGTTGTCTTCAGTGGAAACACAGAAAATATTATTAGTAGTTTTTTATCAATTAAAAATATTATTAAAAAAGTATATAAATTTAATTAATGTGATAATTGAATCAATTATTTTTTTTTTTTTTTTTTTTTTTGTTGAAAGAAAATTAACAATATAATTTTGATTTAATTAACATTTTAGTTGTTTTAAAATATAGTTTGAATTAAAATATTAATTAAATAACAAAAAATTATTTCGTTTAAAATAATATAATTTAAACTTGTGAAAGTGTTGTTGTTAATTGTCAAAATCAATCAATACCTTGTTTGAAACGGCAAAGTTTTTTGATCATATTTTTAATTAAAATTAAAAATATCATTTATTGAAAAAAAAAATATTCAAAATATTTAATTTTTACAATTTTTAGTAATCAATATAATCATTTTGGTAATAAGTGCAAAATAGGTTCTTGATTCTATGAATTTCGTATGAATTTGGTAATTAGAGAAGATTTTTAATTTTTTCTGTGAATCTGGGAATTAATTTTACATTTCATAACTGAAATACATGTATCGCTACAAACTGAGGAAAAGAAATGGAAACTTGCATAAGTTTTAAAACGAGAGCGTAGAAGCTGACCAGCTCTGCTACGAAATACTTCATTTCGGTTCTACAGAGAGTGGGACTGATGATAGAGATAGGAGGCTTAGTAAGTAGATGGCAAACAACATCTATTCGAATCTTTAATCATGCAATGCAAAAAATTCACATTTTTCGAAGACTTTAAAATACATGTTTAATAAAAACTATAGGTAGACTGCATAAAAGACTATTGACAGGATTATAGACACTACTTTGAAGAAAATTATATTCTACAGATTGAAGTATAAGCCTTATCTAGAAAAATTGATATCACACTAGACAAGACTGTTAACAGTGTAAAGGTTCAACTAAAGAATCTACAATAAATATAGACAAGACAAAGACAAAAGTTAAGATAAAACTATAGACAAGACTATGAAAAAGACTGTAGACATAACTACAGCCAATATTAATGGCAATCATATAAATAAAAAGGTATGCAAGAATAGAAACAAGAGGAAGAAATAGATCAGGGTTTAAAACACTGCAGTCGAAACCAAAAACTGACGAGCAAAAAACGAAAATGTGAGGAAATCGTTTAGATTTTTGAGTTGGTTTGACAGCGAATGTTTACATTTAATGAATCAGAAGTAAAGTCAACCGTTTCGTTTTGTGGCCAATGACGAATGAAGAAGTGGAAGAAATTGCCGTTTTTCTGCTTTGACTGCAGTTTTTTAAGCGCTGAAATATATAACCATCAATGCTAAAGGCTGGACTATAGACTACATAATAAACAAGATTATAGACTACAATATAGAAAGGACTATAGACAATACTAAAAAGAAAATTATAGATATACCTATAAACTACGTACGCCTACGTACAATACTATACAGAAAAAATTCTCCAAAATTGTTCACCAATTAAAGCATTAATCAAAAATATAATCAATTTTAATTAAAAATTAATCAAGTGAATTAAACGTTTAATCAAGTGAATTAAACGTTTAATTAATACTATTAACTGGTTTAATTGATACTATTAATTTGTTTACTGGTGCAAATTTAATTAATTTTTTAAATAATATCACAAATTATTTAATTGAAATAAATTTTTATTTTTTTCTGTGTATACACTATACCTATAGAAAAAACTATAGTCGTGTCTTAGGAGACAATTTTCTCTTTTATACTCTCCATTATTAGCGGTGAATGTGGGCATACAATGTTTGTCATGCCGTGTGAAACTTTTTTAATATTTATCTAAGACCCAGTAGAGTATATATATTTATTCCTCGATTAAGTCGATTAAGTCATGTACGTTTATAAATCCATCCGTCCGTCTGTTCGCTAAGACATGCTCACTTTCGAAAGAATCAATAGAAAATAACAATATTAGTGTACAATTCTTTCTAGTTCTCTTAAGCAGTTTGTTCTTAACTGCCACCCTAAAAAATTTTAATTTTCGTTGCAAAGACTAACATAATTGGTGGCGATATAATATTTTGTCCAAATTCCTCTTCATGACAACAAATTATACTACTAAATTTGAAAGCCTTCTCTCGGAAACCACTTTAGTTGCCTAAAATTGTAACTAAAAATGGTATCGTTATAAAATTCGGTCTATCACAGTTTTTAGGACTCGAAAACCCTCCACGGAATTGCGTGAAAATCGGTCCATAATATTAAAGCCTGTTCCCGCAAAACACTTTCGTACGCCTAAAACTGTAATGAATAACGCTGTTGTTGTAAAATTTGGTCTGTAATAGTTTTAAAAGACAATAAGTCACACTATCAAATTTCGAGAAGATCTGTCGATAATTTAACAGCGGTCACATATTAAGCCCACCCTGGAAAATCATTAAAATGCGCCTGAAAGGTTGGCGAATATAGATATTGTGCTTTAATTTGGTCCAATTAAGCTTTATGTGGCCAGAAATAACACTATGCATTTTTTTCACTTTTTATAAAGTTTAGCTTATAACACAATGCTTCTTCTTAATTTAAAATTTTTTAAGACCATTAACATTTTAAAGCTATAAATTTTCCTAATTTTACAAAGCATTGGTAATTAACCATCAAACCAACCTCAATGCCCATTTGATTGCCTTAAGCAAAAAATAAACTGACAAGAATTTTAAAATTTTATAACACTAAACATTTCCCTTAGCCTCATTATTAGAACATTATCCCAAAAAAAAGAAAAAAACATGAACATATTTACAAGTTCTTTATATAAAAATAACACAATTTTCCAGCATAAATCTCTTACGGACAAATAAATAAACAAGCAAACAAAAGAAATGTCTTAATAATCTCAAAACATTAGAACTCATTATTTTGGCCACATTTAATGATGATAAAAACATCACCATCACCAATCACATCGTAAATTCACTCTCTCACACCTTATCTTAAAAATTCATAAAAAGAAAGCATAAGATGCGTTTGGGCTAAAATAGTTTAGGCCATATGGGTTTATAAATGATCATAGTTGTACACAGAATGACCCCTATTAAATTTTGCCACAAAAATATCTTCACCCAATAACATAAACCTTTTTTTTCTCCTTTAAGCCTAAAACAGATAAAGAGCCTGGAACTAAAACCAGTTGCTGGCAGCTCACATTGACACCTTAAAGTTCTTAACTTGTTTTGTCTTGTTTCATTTAAGGGAAAAATTAAATTTTATCTTTAAAAAAATCGTGTAGAAAACTCTATTATTGAAACCAAATTTTAGCACTAAAATAAAAAAAAAATAATAAACCATAAAAAAAAACAATTTCGAAAAAGAGTAAAAAAAAAACGGAATGATAATATCTAGACATATAAAAAAAGAAGGAAGACAAGAAGAGGAAAGTCTTAGAAAACATGTAAATATTTTCTTCTCCATTCATATAAATAAACATTAAATTATTTATGTAAGCAGATTGAAAAGGGTTCAAATTTAAAGGTCACAACACAAGGACACTCCTATAAACCAAGCCCTCCTAAATTAAACCGGAACAAACACACACTTCAGTCTCTAAACTAACGAGGGTTTAAGCATTAACACTGTTCTAACGTCATTTGTTTGAGTAGTTTCTTCGTTTTATGTAAATAAATGTTTGCGGTTTTACGAAGGTTACGATGATTTCATGTAGAAACTTTAAGGGTCACTAAACCTTAAAAATTTCTTCATTAATTTAATGAAATTAAAGTTTCTTGAAAACAACTGTTTGTCATTTATTTGCATTAGCAATATATAAAAGTATTTAAAAAATTTTCCTCAACAATTAGTTTGTATTTTTAATCAACTCTTGATTGCTTCTAATCATAATTTTTTTATATTTTTTTAAATCATTATACCCACACCACAATAGTGGAGAGGGTATTATGCATTTGTGCTGATGTGTGTATCGCCTTAAAATAGTGATCCTAGACCCACCTTAAAGTATACCGATCTACTCAGAATCACTTTCTGAGTCGAACTAACGATGTCCGTCCGGCTGGCTGGCAGGCTGGCAGGCTGGCTGGCTGTCTATGTAACCTTGTGCGCAAAGTACAGGTCGCAACTTTGGAGATAACTTGATAAAATTTGGGTCATAGGTTCTTATTGGCACAACCCAAGCCTATTGAAAATGGGCCAAATCGTAGGACAACGAGGGAAGATAGGGGGAAATTTCTTCCTCTCAGAAACTATCAAACCGATTTTAATGAAATTTAAAACATGGATAGACCCATATCTATATGGACACATAAGCTATACAGTTTTAAAAAATATAGGACCACAAGGGGAGAAAGGGGCAAGTTTTGCCTCTCAAACTGATTTTAATGAAATTTAAAACATAGGTAGATCCATATCTGTATGGACACATAAGCTATACAGTTTTTCAAAAATAGGACCACAAGGGGATGTAGGGGGCAATTTCTGCCTCTCACAAACTTTTAAACCGATTTTAATGAAGTTTTTAAACATAGAGAAATCCATATTTATATGGACACATAAGCATGATGTGTTTTTAAGTACTGTGGTGCTGGGTATCATATGGTCGGGCTTGACCGACTATACTTTCTTACTTGTTTTTATTGTTATCGTTATAATGTACATGAAATTTATAAAAATTTTTTTTTTTTTTTTTTTTATTATTTTCATTCTTGACCTGAACCCTCTCGAACTGACATGTTTCTTAAAATAACCACATTTTATAGCCTTTTTACACTGACCAACATCTAACATCTACCATCAATTTGCCATAATTTTTGAAGATGTTAACACCTTTCCATAAGAAATACATAGGGCTAAAAACCAACATCTTTAAAAGATGTTCCTTTCTCATTTTATTCCATTCTACATATTTCGATTATTTTAGTGTCATCACTAGAAAAGTGGCAATTATTTCTGCTAACAAAATGTTGCAAAAATGTGGTTATAACTTTTCGCCTTTTGAGTTTTTTTTCACAGCGACTATTTACATTTAATGAATCAGAAGTAAAAGCAGCAGTTTTTTCGCCAATTACAAATGAAGAAGTGGAAAAATGGCAGTTTTTCTATTTTGACTGCAGTGTTTTAAACGCTGAGAATAACAATATTTATTGCTTACTTGCATTTCATAATAAGCACGTCATATGGTGCTTTTAAACGCGAAATGCGTCTATAAAACCTCGCTTATATGCATAAGAAATGCTTATAAGAAAAACTGGTTCAGTTTATGAACAAAAACTGTTTTACTTGTTGCAAGTAAAAGAGTCTAGTTTAGATGGAATGATATTTGTAAATTTTTTTTTTTTAATTGGCTTTAGTTTTCAACGATGCTTACATTACAATTTTTTCAAAACAAAATATTTAAATTCTGTTATATTGTGATGCAAAAATGCAGTATATATATAGTTATTTAGGCTTATACACAAAAAAATTTCGGCTATTTTAAATAGAAAACTACATAAATTTGCACAAGTTAAAATGCATTTCAGCATTCAATGCTTCAAACCAGTGTGCACATCAGCGATAAATACTATGTTTGACCCCGGTATTTTCCTAGAGTCATCTCAAGTTACAGCGTATGCCTTAAGAGTCTCATACACAAGCTATAGTACGCAATACATCTACATCTTAAAAGCCAACACTTCTAGTATCTGGTCCTTGAAAATATTTGAAAAAAAGTAAGAAATTATAGTCGGTCAAACTCGATCATATGTTACCTTACACCCATGTATTTACAGACAAATATGCGATAGTGACCTTTATTTTATGGGAATCGTAGATCCGGCAATGATTAATGGCCTTAAACTGTTTATTAATTGTTTGACAGTAAAACCTACCACACAGAAAGAAAAAACTCGTTTCAAATTTAAGTTTTTTTCTATTTACTTTAGAACGAGTCGTACGCAAAAATTTAAATGCGAATAACACTTACAAGTACTTAAAATAATACAAAATGGGATAACCTTCGAAAACCACAATGCATGCATACGCGTGTGTTTGTAAAAGTTTGTTGTATAGAAACAATAACAACAACACTGCAAGAAGAAAAATTAAGATTATTTTCATGCTTAAAGAGTAAAATAAGAAGCTATAATTCCCATATTCTGTTTGTTAAAATTATTTTGTTGAATACATCAAATTTTCATAGTAGAATAACTACGTAAATCATATTGGGCATACTGCTGGAGTCTTATAATTGAGGATTCTTCTGTAAGAAAAGGTCGGAATACAACTAAAGTGAAATAAGCATGTGTAAAGGGTAAGTAAAATCAGGACCGATTCCAATAAGTTTTTATAAGAAGGTTTGAGTGGCAAAAACATAATTTTGGGCCAAATTTAATCAAAATATCAACAAAATGAAATGGTTTATGAGCACAACGACTCTTTGGCAGAAAGAAGGGCCATGTGAAATTATGAAATTGTTCTCGCTTTTTTCAATAGACTTCGTCCATATGTTAATTAAAATATGTCATCCATAAAATTATCTGTTATATTGCGAACTGTACTTTGCGCCCAAGGTTAATATTGCCAGATACCAAGTAAGCCAGCCGGACGGACGGACAACGGTAGCTCTATTCAGAAAGTATTTCTAAGTCGATCGGTAAGGGGTGGGTCTAGAATCTATATCAGCACAAACGCATAATCCTCATTTCCAACTAAAATGGCGTTGGTATAAGAGTTTTTTTTTTTTTTTTTGTTTTTGATAAAACAAATGATGAATGTCGAGAAAAACCTCGATAAACTGTAACGCAGTACATTGCGTACAAAAAATAAAACGTGCGAAGGCAGACGAACAAGGACGGCCTGACTGTTAAAAATATAAAATAAAGACAATGCCGCGGGAGCTACTTTTCCACCCATAGCAATTTTACAAATTTGTATACAACTTTTTTTAAAGGAAACATTATTGCAACATTTTCGCCAGGTAACAAAACAACATTTCGCTTTTTTGTAGTTATAAATATCTGCTGAAGTTCGGTTGATAAAATTGTTGATTATTTTGACACTAAAAGATTACAAACATACATGGATTAAGTTAATAAGATGTGGGCCTCATCCTATTGTGTGCATTTAACTTTCTATTTTTTATTTTCTATTTTGCACAACTTACGCCAAATTAAGCAAACATATTTTTAGATAATTACACAAACTGAAATTTAATGTCCCGAAAACTTAACTTTTATCAATTGTTCTCTATTCAAGGCGGTGAATTACACATAAATTCTATAACGATATCTAAGGTTTCCTAACACACTGATGTGTATTTGAAAAGTCCTTTACCTTCATCTCTTTGTTATAGACAAATTTCCTTAAAATACAATGAAACTTAATGAAATAGTATTAGACACACACACTTTATTAAATAAAATATAATAAGATTGTTGTAGTTTTCAGGTGTCTATTATTGTGGTCGTTCTTATTGTTCCCGTCCCATTAAATAAGACGAGAAGGGAGTGGGAAATGGTAAGAGTAGAAGAAGAGAGTTATCGGTGCTTTAAATTTAACTCAAGTTTCCTTTTTATTATTATTTCTGTTTTTTGTGGATGTTGTTTTTTTTCCTTGATTTCCATTCAATTATTTGCTATTGTGCCTATGGGTGTGTGTGTATGTGTGTAAAAGTGGAAAGGTATTGTATTAAACTCAGTTTGCTTTTTTTCCTTTTGCATTATTTTTTTTTATGTTGTTCAAGTTGTTGATGTTATTGAGTTTGTTGTTTGTTATTTACACATAATTTTATTAAAAAACAACAAACAACATTTTTCAGTTATAAACCCAGTTTTAAGGTATAAAACTGGTATTCAAGAGTTATATTTATGTAGCAACATTTTTTAAATACGAATTTGATTTTAAGCTTGAAATTTTAAACTTTTCTCCTGAAATTTTCTTTGTACTTTCACAACTTTCTAGTCTTTCATGATGTAATCCAATTGCAAACTTATATGGCACTTTTGCTGGCTAAAGCTTCCTCTATTTTCCCTCCTGTTGCTGTTATCCTTGAGTTGCATTATCTTGCTGATTGTTTGTCAAACAAAGGCAGAAAAAGTGAAAAGACATGTAGACTACAATAGAAAGACAACAGCAAGGATAATGTAGTACAATTTAGCAAAGTTTTCTTTAAACTAGCATACTTTTTTTTAAACTTTGTTTTCTTTTCAAACATACTCGTAAGTATTAGCGACATTTTTTGGCATCAAAAAAGTTTTTTTTTAAAGAAAAGAAAAGAATTGCAAAAAACTATATCACTTTAACTTACGAAAAGAAAAGAAACTATAGATTTTTAGGAAACTTGATACTTTTGTAACCGTTTGCACAAATAAGGCATTGATATTTTTTGGAGAACTTCTGAAGGGAAATACTTAAAAATGTGCAAACAAACAAAAATGTTATAGGAAACAATGAGAGTTACGTTTAAGGAAAAAATAAAATAAAAATGAGATATAGAAAAACTTCAATAAGCTAACAAAAAAAAATCTTAAGTTAAAGTTTCGTTAACAATAATCAGAGCAACAACAATAATAAAATCTGGTAGTAAGAAAAACCAAAGCCAAAACTTTTGTGGTTCAATATTTCATATAATTAAAAACTTAAACAGACCCCGTTATGCCAATGAATTTACTACTTTATTACGCTAAAGTTGTTGCATGTGTAAACCTTCAAATCTGCTAAATACTCATAAATTATTCGTATTTATACGCCTAAAACGAGTGTTTGGTTTGTAGAATATAAATAAAAAAACTTTCTTTATCTTGATTTTACACAGAAAAAATTCTCCAAAATTGTTCACCAATTAAAGCATTAATCAAAAATATAATCAGTTTTAATTAAAAATTTAATCAAGTGAATTAAACGTTTAATCAAGTGAATTAAACGTTTAATTAATACTATTAACTGGTTTAATTGATACTATTAATTTGTTTACTGATGCAAATTTAATTAATTTTTTAATTAATATCACAAATTTTTTAATTGAAATCAATTTTTATTTTTTTCTGTGTATGTATGATAATTTACATATACACATATACACTCAAAACTTGAAGCCTTTTTTGTTGTCGTTGTAGTATATATTGTGATTTTGTTTTCTTAAAGAAACAATTTTATAATATAAGAAATAAAAGTTGTTTGCTTGCGAACAGAGGTGAAGGTAATCATAATTTTTGGTATTGCAGGGTGCAACTTAAAGACAAATCTTTTAGGTATTAACTAATTCATCCCCTGATTTTTTGAACAGTCCAAGAACTCTATCAAAACTTATTATATTAATTTGTGCATACACATTGCCAAGATCGATAGTTACTAGGTCTTAATTCACACGTTTCATCTTTTGTTGCTCAACTCTTGTTTTTTTTTAGGAGAGAAAAGAAAGCGGGTTGGTACGTAGATTCTTATACTCGCTCAGTACGCTTTCTGTTTAAAGTCGAAGCTATATGCACAACGATGGCTGCATGAAAATTTTTTCTCTTCTTTTTCTCTTTAATTCGCTGTGAATAAAATTGTTGTTGTTTTGTACCGCAAATAGAAACCGATTGCTGCGTGTGATCATATTGGCTTCTTCAAAAGAGAATTTAAAAAAAAAATTGAGCATCAAAATGTGAAACGTGTGAATTCAGACTAAGCAACGAAAATGGTTATAAAATTAAATAAGATTTTCGGCAGTTATAAGGTCAAGTGTGGACGAAAATTGACTATAGGCAACAATGGTTAAATAAATTTTATTTTAGAATATGAGAATTATTTCTTTTTATAAGTTATTTTTATTATTTTAACCATTTTAATTTTACGAATGTGTTCCATAAATCAAATATCAATTTATTAAGCTTTCTTGCAATAGTCCTATTACTTCCATATTTCAGATAGTTTTTGCTTGAGCCAAACTTTGGTTAACATAATTAGGAATGTTATTATATACTACAAGAATATCTTGAAGTAAAAGTTTTTGTTTAAAGAAATAGAAAAATTTAAAATTAATAAGATTTTGTTTGTCGTGCTTAATGCCCAAGAAAATCTAAATAATTTAAAACTTTGTATTCCCAGAAATTACTTCGATAATAAATATGCAAGTGCACGGCTTAAAAAACTGAACTGGCAACTTGCTTTATTTTGATTTTTTTGCGAAAACAATAAAGCAATTTGTTTTTGTTTTTTCTTAACCTTCTTACATACAACTACAATTAATGTTGGAAAAACTCCAACTCATTGTAGTGGGGAATGTAAGAAAAGATAAACTCGCTATTTATTGTTGGTATTTTGTTTGCAATTCTCATTCACTCTGTAGTTTTGTTTGCTAATATTTTTGCCTTTTCCAACATTTTTTTGGGAGAATGTTTCTTGATGATCTGGCCTAAGCAACTAGTGAAATCTACTACTAGCTTATCAACCAACAATAAATTTCAGAATATTTATCAAGAATAAAAATTGGGAATTAAGCACGACAAACAAAAGGTTATTAATAAAAGATTTTGTATTCCCAAAAATTACTTTAATAAAATACAAAAATTTCTGATAAAAAGAGAACATTTTTTTTATCCTATTTAATAACTAACACTTTACAGAAATATTCTACAGAATGATTAATATTATAAAGAAGTACTTTTGATAAAAACTAAAAAAAAAAAAAATTAAAAAAAAATTTGTAAAATTTCAAATAACAAGAAAATATTTAAAAATAAAATAAAACAATTTTTTTATAAATTTTCATATTATTCGAATGTGTATTCTAAGTAGAGTTTTTTTTCCCGGACTTTTTCGATTCCCGGGAAAGCGGGAAATTATTTTAAATTTCCCGGGATCCCGGGATCCCGCTCCATATAAATAATATAAAGTAAATTTTGTTATTAATTAATGAAAAAAACTTTTATTAAATAACGTAAGGGAACCTGTTTACAAAGAAAGTAAAAGAAATGGTTCAATACTAAAAAATTAATTGAAGATTGAAATAGGAACTTGCATTATTATCACCTCACGCCTTTATTCCCTATTATTATGCTTTCATTCAGTATTATTATGCTATGGATACAAGATAAAAAGATAACATAAACAACAATTTAATTCATAAAACAATAATAAAAACAAAATAAAAATAAGGGTACTCAAGATATGAGATCAAAAAGTTAATTAATAAAATAGATAAAATATTTTAAAGAAATATATTACATTTTTTAACGGCTTAGGAAATAGCTTTCTGACACACTCAAAGCGCTGAGTAATTCGTCAAAAAGTATATTCCTGATTTTATTTACTAATTATCATGTTTCCGAAAAATTTCGTTCATTTTTTACCGAGGTTGGACAAATAGTTAAAAGTGCACCGTTGTAGCATGCTTCGGATTCACAATCAGAAGCAATTTTTTCTTTTTTATAAACAACGTCTATTTCAGTCAAAAGTATGTCAAGGTTGACAGCATCAACCGG
Organism: Pollenia griseotomentosa; assembly: GCA_963931875.1. Lineage (NCBI taxonomy): Eukaryota > Metazoa > Arthropoda > Insecta > Diptera > Polleniidae > Pollenia > Pollenia griseotomentosa. Next base: position 249,183,791 of record OZ007560.1, read on the forward strand.
ATTGCTTCTTACAAACCTTTTCATTTCAATAGGTCCATTTGTATTCTTTAGGACAATGTGTTTTTCAAGTTGTATGTTGTAGTATCTTACACGAGTTTCCAAAATGTTATTTTATTTCGGTTTCCCCGCACTTCCCGGGTATATAAACCAACACAAATTGAAATTGAAAGTTTTTGTTTATCACCTAATAAACATATCGCTCCTCCATTGCATCATAGTCATATCTCAAAATTTTAAGTAACTTGAGCAAAGTTTTCCTTCATGCCTTCTCGTATTATATCTCCAACTGAACCGAAGTTATAGCAAAATATATCTTTAAATCGGTACATTTTAAAAACTTTAATCGCATTTTGCCAAGATCGTTTGTTTTTGTAGATATGACTTTGTTGCAATTAAGGAGCGATATGTTTAGGCATCTCCTATTTTTAAGACTTGTTCATGGACAATGAAACTTTACTGCCTGCATCTTATTTTGAATTAATGTACTTTATTAACTCTTCACTTCACTAAATGTAGTAATTATCAACTGTTGCACTGCCCATTCTGCTTTTAGTAGATTTATTGCATTAGGAGACATTGATTTAAATACATGTACTCACTTCTTGTAATTGATCTTATCCACAACCCATCCACTGATGCTAATTTTTAGAGAATAGAAAACTAAATTTCAAAGTATAAATAGCTATTTTCTGAAATTATGAAGAATTTTTTATTTCCCGGGATCCCGCAAGAAAAATCCCAGGAAAATTGGACGGGAAATCCCGGGAAAAAACCCTAATTCTAAGTCAAATTACAATCCTTTATACTTTAATAGTCTTATTCCTTCAATATTTTCTCGGAATATTTTCTATGCCAGAATTTGCATAAAATTCTTCTGGTATCTAATAGTTGTATAAATTTTCTTTACAATTTACTTCATTGCAAGCCAAAGGATAGCTAAAGTAAGCCTCGTAACAGAAATATACAATCGAAAATTCTGATAATACATAAAAAGTATTTCTAGAAAATATTGAAAGAATAAGACTATCAAAGTATAAAAGCTTTTAAGGATTGTAATTTGACTTAGAATACACATTCGAATAATATGAAAATTTATAAAATAAATGTTACTCACCATGAGAAATAAATTCTCAGATTCTATAAAATAAAACATGTTAAAAAAATGTCTATAAAATAAGTAAATTTCTTTTCAATGTCCTATAAAAATTTTCTGAAAAAAACTGGTGGATAAAAAGTACAGCGACGAACATTCATTACAATTATACTACTTAAACCGTGATAATGAATTAATTTATGGTAAAATTTGATTTTATATAAATTTTTTATACAATTTTCCGATGAACAGTCCATAATTTACTATTGATCCCAAATGAAGACCACTGCCAAAAAACACTTAAACAGTTATATATATATATTTGTTCCTTTTACTCCTGCAAGGAGCATAGGGCCGCCAGTTATATTATTATTAAAAAATTTTCATTATATTATTTAGTCTATATTCTTCGAACTTTAATTTTATTTCTTCTTATTTTTAAATCAAGCTCAAGGTCAGGTTATGCAAAAAATATTTATTTAAAGTTTATCCAATATTTCGCTGCCACAATGGACAGCTTCTTCAGGGATCTTTGGTTTATAAATTTCAAACAAATTTTTAAAAAACAAAATTTAAATTAAATAACAATAATTGTCAACATAAAAAAATAATACACAGGAAACAAAATTATTCTATTACATTTTTGAAACTTTTTCAATTTCCTATCTTATTCTTATAAATTAAATGTCTGTAATTTTGAGCTACATTGTCTGTATCGGTTTTAAAATTATTTCTTCGTTCCATTGGTATGTTGATTTTTTGTAGCATTTCTAGCATAAAGCGTAGTTTGTTTCTGTTTTTAAAACTGTTGTATTTTCGAAATCTGGTGTATGATTAAAATTGGCACAATGTGTACACAATGCAGTTTTTTGAAAAGATGTATTTTTGTATTTTTGATCAGATCTATGTCCTTCTAGTCTAGTTTTTAATTTGTTTTTCGTAGTACCTATTACTACATATTTCATTATCCTTACCCTTGCAAGGAATTTTGTAAATAATATTAAATCTATCTAATTTCTCTGTTCTATCTTTCATTTTACTAAATAATCTATCTAATGTATTATATGTCTTATGAGCCATCCTATAATTATTGATGTCATAAATATTAGAGTTTTCCAGTCGTTCAGAAATTACCGGTACATAAGTTAAAGACTTATAAATCTTAGGTTCAGTAACCGTACTCCTACCACCTTCCCTATGTCCTTTGTACTGTCCAATCAATTTACAGATCAATTCTCCTGGGAAATTAGTATCCTCTAAAATATTTTTAGTTTTTATTTTGTTTCTTCTATGAAAAACTATATCGCTAATATTTAAAACTTTATCTATAAGATTTTTGGCAGTATTCATAATAATTCTTCTCGGATGTTTGCATAACCTGACCTTGAGCTTGATTTAAAAATAAGAAGAAATTTGCATTATATCTTTAAAAAACACCCTCTTAACTTTTTTCTGCAACTGTGTTAATTTTGGTGAAAGAACTCGTATGTATAAAAAAGAATATTTGTTAGTATGTGATTATTTAACTCATAAAGTAACGTAAATAAATGAATAAATAAAATAAAATAAAGTTTGTGTGTTGATTTTTGCTCAAATTTTTCTATCAGTCCGGCAAACGCAACTTTAAAAAAAAATCTTTTGATATTAAACACCTTTTTGAATGAAAATATAGCAAAAGTTGAAAATAAAAATAATAAAAACCAAAAACTAGAACTTTTTTCTCCCAGAAAGCTCTATAGAGTTACATGATTAGCTGGAATTATTTTTAGTTTAAAAGTTTTTGGCCATAATTTGTTGTGTTGAAACAGGCACCAAGGGGTTAAAAATATATGAACAAGTTTTGTATTAAATATATACAAAAATAAAACGTATTAAAATGTTTATGTACTTGTATCTTCGTGAATATGTGTTGGCAATATTAATCCAGCGATAAATATTGAAAGGACTGCAAGTGGCAGGCCTTTTTGAAGGCCTCGTTACTTCTTTCTAAAAGATTTGCTTCGTATGATATGCTGCCTTCAAAAGTATGCCTTGTAGAAGGTATAAATTTCTTTTTGAAAAATTTCCAAAATATTCAGTACACATTCGCTACTCCCTTCTTTAAGAAGGGAGAAAGGAAGTTGTTCTGTTTTTTTAGTGACCTTCCTTACTCCCTTTTTTGGACAGGGAACTAAGTTGGTATTTAAGAAAGTGTGGAAGGGCTTGCTCCCAGTGACAACCTGTGTAAAAAATATATAAGTATGAAATGCGGCGAGAAGGGCTTATGTTCTATTAGGCCTATTTACTCATTATTTTTACCGCTGGGTAATGTTTATAATATTAAATACTGCTACAGTTACCGTTCATATAAACCACTAATAAATGCTGATGTTAAATGTTACTGGATTTCTGAATGAAACCTGCTCAGAATTTAATTTGTTGTCTGTTTGAAATGTTAGCGTTCTGTGAAAGAATGTGCTCAACTGTGTTAGTATAGAAGAGAAAATCTGTAATTATGAGGTACTAATATACAAACGAAATTTATAATTAGCATACAATTTACACACAAAGATACTTATATTTGTTTATACAATAATGTGTGTTTACTTAACATACACATGTTCATAAATACATGCTTTGGTAAATGTGTTTGTGTTTATACAGCTAAAGAAACTATTTAACAAATGTTACAGCTAGTTAATTTAATACAACTTAAGGCATACATGCCCCCATTTACTTCTACATTTTCATATAGTTAACTGTATATTTGTATGTGTGTAACCTATTACACAGAAAAAAATAACAAACGATATTAAGTTATTAAAGAAAATCTGTTAAAGTTTTTTAATATTTTTAACAATTTTTTTTAATTAACATGTTTGTAAATTGTCGTATTAACAATTTGTTTTTTTTTTTTTTTTTTTTTTTTTTGTAGAAAATTAATGTGTATATCATAAAAAAATATTATATGTCAAAAAGTTAAAAACATACAATAAAAAATTCTGTATTTTTAGTTTTAAATCTTTAAAAGAATGAACGAAGTGGCGATTTTTCTAAAGTCTTACCAATCTATACGGTCAGTTTAATTAATATTAAATTATTTATAAAGAAATTTTAACGGGTCTTCTTTAAATTCTAGTTTTCCAAAAAATAATATTATTGATGACAAGATTACGTTTTGTGTTGATGTCAGAAACTGATAGTGCATTGCATGCAGGTCTGTATTTGTTCTTTAACCAGTTATAATGTTTTTGTGATGTAATTTTTAATAAATTTTACTAAAAACTTAATAAAAAAAACTATTAAATGCATCTTAAATTTCAATTTAGTTAGTAACAAAATATTTTGTTAATATGACAATTTAGTAATATACATTTATATTTAATTGTTAACAAATAAATTATTCAATATTACAAACTCATTGTTAAAAATATTTGTTGAAATTTAAAAATTTTCATTAACAAAATAGTTTTTTGTATTTACAAATTCAGCTGTTGGTGCCTTTTCAATTAAAAAGTTAGTTGTATTAACGAATATGGTATTCAATATGACAATTGATTTGTCGTAATTTTTTTCTGTGTAGAGTCGATAAGCAAAACTGTTTGTTTGCCACATTTCAGCAACTGTAAATTTGTAAATGTTTAAGTGAGGGCTTTGAATACACTTATAGGTATTTAACAAGATATTATGTGTATTTTTATACATGCACATACACACACTAACACAAACAGTTTTTTATATAATGTGACTTGGAGCAGTGAAGGGAAATGTGAAAGCATATTTGAGAAGTAAAAGGTCATATGAAATAAATAAGAGCCAAAAGGATGGATAGAAATGGTATACGAAATGTGAATTCTTAGAAATATTAAAAAACTTTATTGAAAAGTTTTCTGCAATTTTTTATAGACATTTTCAGTTCTTTTGATTTACCTTTTATTCACATTTTAAAATACACTAAGGCGTATACGTGATTTTACATATCACGCATACGTATGTCTTAAAGTTGATCTGATTTTAAAAGCCGTGTTCGAAAATAAACACTATGGCCCATAACTATAGTCATAAACAAAGCATACTTTAATAGTTCTAAAGTTAACTTTTATTAAAAATATGCTTTTGATCTACTAAAGACAAGCGAAAGCATACTTTACACGTTAAAACCGATGCTAATTTTAAAACCAGCTGAAGTTGTTTTTAACTCATTTAACAACAGCATCAGCTGTTTTTCGCCAAACAAAAAAGTACTTGCAAAAAGTTATGAAGAAGCAAAAACGCAGCCAAAATATTTTGTAATTTTGTTATTGCTTTCTACGTGTTAAAAATTTTCAACTCCACAAGATATGCAGTGTTTATTTTATATTTTAATTTTCAATGTCAGCTGCTTAGAGTTGCCCCTTGCTTATATTTTGTTGTAAGTTGTATAAAAAAATTTTCTACATTTGAGTTGGCACCCAGTTAAAGTCGGTTCAATTTAAAACATACTTTAATTTCGACTATATTAGCAAAATAATTAAAAGAATGATTTTATTTTAAAGTTGTTTTTAAAAAGAACCGACTTTAGCGTTTGACTATGATTATGGGCCTATATATCACTCCTTAGTGTTCGGTTCGGTAGACTTGTGGACAACACAAACGCTAATAGTGTTTGTGTAGTAAATCATTAAAAAAAAATAAAGTTTCCCTGTTTATCATTTTTTGAAAACAAAAATAATTCTGCTCTTATCCAACTCAACAAGAAGATGAGAGCATTTAATTCCATTCGGTTTTTTAAAAAACCACAAACTTCATTGTGTTCGGCTCAGCTCATTAATTGGTTTCGTAAAAACCAAACAATTTTTACAAAACTAAAATACACATACGAAAAAAACAAAAAGCCAGCAAAATTATTTTACACAAACAAAACATATACAAAAATTTTTTGTTTGTTTATTTCTTTATCAATTTAAAAAAATAAACATTATGGAACATTTAAATATAATGTTTGCTTACAGTATCACTACAATTGTTTTGTTTTGTAAGGAAGAACCGAACACTATATATAATGATCGGCTCTTTCTTGAAAATAGTTACGAACGGTATTAAGGGTTGTGTTCGTCTACACAAACACTAAAAAAATAGATACCGTTCCTGGATGTGTAAGCCAAACGCTAAATAATGTTCTGTTTATTTTCGAACACTGGTTAAAAGCACTTCAAAACTCTATATACGAATATGTCTACTCATTGAAAGCGCTCGTCAAGAATAAGTTTTTGCAGGTGTGGACTTTGTGTGGGATCTGTGATAAATTGTGAATCAATCTTCATAAAACCTGAAGCCGATGCACCGAAGGAGAAGCCCCTGCAGTGATACTGACCTGTAGCCCCAGTAGTGATCATAACTTGTAATGTGACCAAAACTGAGTGCAGAAAAGGTAAAAACGGGCGTTTGTGGCGGGTCTCATATATGATCCATAATAAAAGATTCCAAAAAGCATGAATTGAGTTTTTTTGGCTTGTTCAAAATATTTTTGGATATAAGAAAAATTCTGATTCGAACGTCGAACAATTAATAAGTGACTTTTAAAGGCTTGGATATAATGTGAGCATTAATTTACACTTTATACACTACTTCCCCGCCAATCTTGAGGATCTTAGTAAAGAACAGGGCGATCGATTTCACCAGGACGTTCGTACGATGGAGGAACGCTATCAAGGCTACTGAAGCACACACGCATAGAAAAAACATGGTTGTGGTAAACATATTCTAAGAGCAACATATTATGATAAGAATTATGATTGTATTCCCCATATTAAGATTATTATTGAAACATATTATGACTCAATATACTCGTAATATGTCATCATAATATTTTTCCCTTAATCATATTATTATTCTGTTAATCATACTAAGTTAAGAAGTAGTCAAATTATTGTCATGTTAATCATAATAAGCTAAGGAATTAATCATATTATTGTCATGTTTATCATAATAAGCTAAGAAGTAATCATATTATCATCATGTTAATCATAATAAATTTAGAAGCAATCATATTGTGATACAGCACCTTTCATAGCTGTCATAAAAATACAAAATAAATTTAAATATTTTTGAATCGATTTTTTATTTTGTGGCTTTTTACAATTTTTCTTAATGTTAATCAAATAGCGGAGTTCAATATACTAAGGCTTGCAACAGAGCAAATGAAAAATCTGTGGTTTTCATGGGCAACCGCGTGTGTGCATTTTTTTGATTTTAAGATGTTGATGCCATATTGCCTAATTCTGAACGCTCTTTATATTTTTTTGAAAAAAGATGGATCACTTCTGTTTTGTAACGTAATGACAAAGTTTAAAATGTGCAATGCCCATAGTTTGATCTAGAATGGGTTTTCGGCTTTCCTGAACAATTTGTTTTAAGACATACGCGGTTGCCCATGAAAACCACAGAAATATCGTAGCACTTTTATAAAATATAACGAAATCTCTGTGTGTTTTGTTGTTGGATTTTACAAAAAACTATGATATTTTGCATTTGCACTATTACATCACTAATACTTGAATGAACTCCGCTAATATTTTAATTTTTTAATTTCTTTAAACTTGTTTTTTATGGAATTTTATCTTTTAATTGTTTAACCGCTCACAAATAAAAAAAACGACACAACTTCTTCAAAATTATTTTACAAATGGCGCTAACATAATATGATTAGAGTAAAAATAGTTTGATTGCATCTTTAACATAATATGATAAATGTATAGAAAGTTATCATGTTATGGCTATTAAATATCATGATATGGTTGTGAGAAATATAATATATTTAGAAAGTTATCATAATTAAGTTGTTAGAAAAATAATTATTTTTCGGTCAACAATACTCAAATTCATAATTGCGATAAACATTGATATGTTTACAGTAACTATAATATTGTTGTTATTTAATAAAAATAACAATTATTTGTGTACGACAACAATATATTGTTACATTAAACATAGTGTTGTTGCCGTAACCATGCCCAACCATATTTTTTCTCTGCGTGCATACACGAAGGCTGACTTTTGTTGGAGCATTAAGATCAGCTCTTTGCCTTTAACTTAAAAAGAAAATCAAATAAAAAAAAGTTTTTTCAACTAAGGCACTTAATAGAATATGATTATCTTTACTTTATATAGTGTTTTATTATCAAAAGACCCATGTGTCATATCTTTTTTTGATAGAGCTGATACAGAAATTGAAGCCACAGATTTGAAATCGTCCTTTACAGTTGGACAAATATCATGTTACATAAGCCAATCATCAGACATGCTGTTGTGCAGTGTAATCATAACCTTTACAAAACAACAATTCAGAAGGACAAGCATCGTAAGATCGGCTGAGCAAGTGATTATGAAACGACAGGCTTGCTTAAAATTAGAGCTGCCATATTTCTTTATAGCCAATAACTCAACTGTGGTGGCGTGGAATACAGAGATTTGAATTTTGCTGTCTTGCTTGTCTGCTGCTTAATTTTTAATCCCTTCTGCAAAGCTGTGTTTTAATTAAAATTGTTTGAATATTTCTTGTACTTCTATGATGATTGTTTAGTCGTTGATATTAAAAAAAAACTTAACATTAACACACACGCACTATAAAAGTATATTAATACACCAATACACATAAAGTGGAAGAATACGCTTGGGGCCTAAACTATTAGCATCAGTCAACAGTTTAACTAACTGGAAGTGGAAGGTGGTAATTGCAAAATCATATACTGTTAGTAACACAAACAAACACATATAAGGTTTACAGATTTATGTACTCACATATATTTTTTTAAATATTTGTTCTATATTTATAAGTTTCAGCAGCTAATTGTCAATAATCATCAAAAAATACATGGTAAAAAGATACACAAATATGTTATTAAAAACTGAAGCTTTTTTAAACAAATTAATATAGATTTATCTCATTAAATAAATTGAAAGTATATTATTAATATTTAAGGATGGCTTTAGAATTACAAGATAATTATAAATTGATAAATCAAATAAAAAGAAGAAAAGTAGGAATTCAATTATAGACAAATTAAGGAAATACTAAAATAAATAAATGAACTTAAAATCAGTAAAGATATAAATTTAATCATCTGATATCATTTAAGATATTTTATTTATTACTTTTTCTGCAAAATATGGCTCGTTTCATTAACACATTGGGAAACATGAAATTAAACTTTAACCTTTCAACACAAAAAACAAAACGCCAACTATAAAATTAATTAAAACATAAAATAATCGTTGATAAGTTCAAATTGAATTAAGTAAATGTTGCATTTGTAATTTAACCTTTTTATTGGCAAATTTAATTAAATGCATTAATTTAAATGATTTTATTAGTGAGACCACAAGGGCGCATACGTAATATTGTGGTTATTATTACTTATCACCAGGGAAACTTTAAATGTGTAACGCATGTTTTTAATTTTGCGTCCAATAAAAATGGGAGCAATATATATACATATAATAGATTTTTGCAAATTTATCTTTTCGAAGTATTTTTTTGCCAAATTCATTAAAGCTTTTAGAGAATTTTCCATAAAAATGCTTCAATTATGATTAAAATTTTTTTTGTAAGTGCTTTTGCAATGGAACAAAATAAAAGTATTTTTAATTATGGTTAACAGAAAGCTTTTCTGTTTTAAATATATATCTGTACACCAAACATGTTGCTTTTATTACGCCGTCTACGTCTTGTTGCACAGTAAAAATGTTAAGCCATATTAAGTTCTGATGAAAGATGACTGTTCTTCCAAACTGTAAAATTGTTTATATACGGGACAATTTAGAAAAAGTCAATTATGTATATGCGCACTGGCTCTACCCGTCCAGACCCATCTTTCAGTATACCGATAGATTCAGAAGCACTTTCTAAATCGATCCAATTGTTTCCGTCCGACTGGTTATCTGTCCATGTAAGCCTTGTGCGCAAATTGCATGTTGCAATTTCAGAGATAATACATACGTTTAAGTTGCTATAAGCCTATGTCAAGTGTGAGAATCGCTCTTAAGATGTGCATAGTTTTGTTTATCGGTTGTTGTTCCAGCTAAGTAGATGATTATCCTGCTGTGCAAGTCCTAGGATAATGGGGATGTAATCTGTCGTTGCCTAGAAACAACGCCCACCGTGTAGTGGTTTATTCCTAATTATCCCCAGCGGTTGGCAGCTACCTGACCCTTTCAATGATGTTATCCTTTTTTCCTAGAGGATTGTGGTCAAAGGATTTCTTGGATGGATTGTTTGAAAGGGGGCTGAAGCCACTTAATTTCTTTTTATCTCGAAAACCATTCAAACCAAACTCGAAATTTCATCTGTAAGCACTATAGTGTAGGGGATCATATGTTCGAGGTTGTTCGACAATATTTTTTGACTTGTATAAACTAACTAAGTACTATTTTATTGTTGAAGGTTTTGCTTTATAAACAGTCATTTTTTCTTTTAAGGGCATATTTTTTATAATTTCATATTTTCGATTTCCCTGCACATCACGTATCAATTGAAATTTTTCAGGTAGACTAAATCAATTAAACTCAATAGTGAACAAAAAAAGACGATTTATTGGCAAATACATATTTATATCAACCAAAAATTTTAAATAAATGAAACGCGAAATTTAAAATATTTGTATTTTGACTTATGTCGATTTAAAAGATAAGCAAATGAATAACTAATTACTAATGTTTATCTTATAAAAAAAATTGTTTAAAAAAAATTTTATAACACAAAATTTTCAAAAAAAATTACTCTGCCTAAAAGACATTGAATATAAATCAAGACCGTTAAGACTGGCTTGGTTGTAACATATTTTGAAAATACAATTTTCAAAAAGAAAAAGTGTTTAAGGGGTGTATCTTGGCAATCGTCCATCCAAAGTTGTATTCTAATTCGTCCAAAGGTTTGTTATTCCAAAGTATTTAATTTCAACATAACGGCGAAATTATTAAACTTGAATTTTTGCGAAAAGCAATGTTTTTAATTTATTAAAGAAATAGGTAATACATAAATGTATATGCTAAATATAATTATATTAGCTATATCAACCAGGCCATAAGCTAATAAAAGCATTACATAATTGCATTACGAAGTCAAATAATTAATGCATAATTATTTTATAACTAATTATTGACGCCCTGTTTGAAAGTAGGTTTTTACTTAACATCGCGCCTTTCTGCTTTTTATACATCTTATTAATCTTAACTTTTACTACATCTTTTATTATTTCTTACACAACATCATATGTTTCATCATCATACGTTTTTATGGGGTAAATAAATTTTTATCAGAAATCTAACTCATTTCATCTTATTCTACACCCTTTTGGGTACCAGAATCCACTCTTAAGTCCAAGCCCGTTTTTTGACACACTAGGTCCCTTTTCTCGGAGAAGGTCACATATATTAATAAATGCCAATGTTAAAAGAATTCGATATTTGCTATAATGTTGCCAATATTTAAACAATTTTATATTTGGGTTATTGCATGCCAAATCGACCAAGAGTGGGACCCCACCCCTTTCGATTTTAATGAAATTTGGTGAGAAGGTTCCTTTTATCCTATAAGGAACATATGTGCACAAAAAAAATTTTAAAAAAAATAAAAAGAACCTTCTCACCAAATTTCATTAAAATCGAAAGGGGTGGGGTCCCACTCTTGGTCGATTTGACATGCAATTACCCACTTATCTTACTGATAAACTGAAATTTATGGTTGAAGGGATAAGGTATTCCTATGCGCATTTCACTGGTTGCTTAGACTAGACCATCAGGAAAATTCATCCAAAGTTTTTAGAAAAACTAAAGATATGAAACAAATAAAACTGTTAAGCGAATAAGAATTATAAACACTTTTGTTTTACTTGTAACAACATCACAGCTTAAACAAAAACAACAATACTACAACAAACAGTGAGTTTATCTTTTCTTACCATCCCGACTACAATTGGTTGTTTTTTATAACTCTAAATGTAGTTGAAAGTGGGTAAAGAAAAAGAAAATATAGAAACAAAAAACTTTATTTTATTTGCCAGTTCAGTTTTACTGCACTGCCACTTGCATATTTGGTATGAAAAGTTTTCTTGGAAGTAAAAAATTCATTTAAATGTGCTAAATTTTCAATTAATACTATTGAAAAATATTGATCAATTTAGAGTAAATTTTTTCTTATAGTTGGTATTAATAACTTCCCAGCAAAAACTGATGACTCCCCGAAAGCAGTAATGTAAGGGAGAATTTTAGTGAAGCGCTTACACTTCTATGACATATTACATTAATTTTGTTTGGAATTCCTCACGTAAAAGCTCTGCTGTAGAGATCTGAAGAACGCTGCTTTTACGCTTTGAATTTCAGCGCTTCAACATTTTTATTAAATCTAAAATATTTTTTTGGAATAAAATGGTTTTATAATAATTATGCATGTTGTAAAATTAAGTTAAAATTTTTTATTTTTTATCAATAAAATAAATGATTTCACTGCTTCAATAAAGCAGTAGAAAATGTAAACTTAAAAAAAAACAAATAAACAGCGATTCTCTTCTAGTATTTATCACCGCATTTAAGAAGTGTAGATTTGTATGCCTTATCGTACAGCAGTAGAGTAAGGCAGTAATTTTTAGAAGCAAAAAATAAAGCGGTTGGGATGCAGTATACGTGTTTATTGCTTCCAAATCTTTTTGCATAACGCCAAAGATACACTATTGCATAAAATGTCTCACACCACGTCTTTCACTAGGTAGCACATACACAGCGTCGTCTTATACAGTGTTTTATAATGTATTTCTTACTACGTCTTTTATTTCGGTTTATACTGCATCTTAGACTATATTTTTTACAACACCTCGTTCTTTTAACCCATTAACTTCTTATTACTTCCAGTCGATAATTTTACAATTTCAATAAATATACTATTATAATTTAAGTTTTAATATAAAAAATTATATTAAAACTGTACAAAAAGCAAAAGAATTAACCCCCTCTGCATTCATCTTCATACTGGTAATCAGTATTTTATTACAATTCTTTGTATCGCCTCCTCAAAAGCAGTTACATATTAAATAAAAAAAAAAAAAATAGGGAAAAAGAAGGACAAAAATGTAAAAGAAAATTTCAAATAAAAAAAGGGCACGCTTTTTCAAGTGATGTAAATTACAATCACCTCCAGCAATAAAATTGTATTATGATAATACCGCGTAAATGTACAAGTATCCGCTGGCTCAGTTGTAAGTAAGAACATGGCTTTGGTTTCTTTTTTTTCGCCCAATTTTTCGAGAATATTATAATAAACTACAGCGAAAAGAAAGGACAAGAACAGACACCAAAAAAGAAAATAAATATACAAATATAAGAGATTGCAGGTCATGTTGTACAATTCAATGTTAGCAAAAGGTTATTGTACAACCAAGGAAAGTGAGAAAAAATCTGAAGCAAATAAAAGGTGGTAAAAAAACTACTGAAAACATTTACCAACTTTAACAGAGAATTCAATAGACTGGGTTTTTTTCCCTATTTTGTCTGTAATGTATTTGGAATAATTATAGTGGCAGGGAAATAAAATTCGATTTAAATAGGAAGGGGAGAAAGTTTTTTAAAAAACGATGATATATTAACAAAGAAGCAGATTTAATCAAATTTGTTTAAAAAGGGAAAATATTGTTTAACTTAAAGATGGTTAACTTTTTAAATAGATTTTGTAAGCATGAAAACCTTTTAGATCTTATACAGGGGCAGATGTCGAGGTCTTATCAATATTCCAAGTCTCAAATTATGGGACCCGCTGACAAACGAGCTCGAATACAACAGAACATACAAGACAACTAGATCCCGTACTACTGAATATCGAGGACTACATATGTCTAGAAAAAAGGTCTAATGCAAAAAATTATACGGAGTAATATTACAAAACGAAGTAAAAGTTTGCAATCGAGACTATGGACAGAATTTCTTCAAATAAGCCAATGAATTTAAATAGCTTTTAGTTTTATTCAAGTTAGCCCTGCTAGGTGATAAAACCTTTGTTCGAATAATTGTATAACAAAAAATATAAAAAATAATAATATTTTGTATTTCCAAAAATTACTTTGACAATAAACTGGCAAGTGCACGGCTAATAAATTAATATTTTAAATAATTTTTCAAAATTTATTTCTTTTAATTTTATTGATTTTAACTTAAAAATAAATATCAGTCCCTTGTTTTCTTCATTGATTTTGTTGCATGTTTAACAAACTCCTTTTGATATTTAACCTCTAATATACTACATCTCATCATTGCTGCAACTAGACCGCATTCAAGCATACACTTGAATTTCAGCAAACACTAGCAGCACTAGTTTCATAGCTACAATATTGTTTCCATACTCTTAAAAAGTTAATAAATTTCTACAACAGTATCGGTAAAAATATTAGTTCACTTTTACATTAAGTCTGAGTAATAGAACGCAAGAATAACGTATACGCCAATAAACTACCGAGGGTTAGTTTCCGTTTTGTCATTTTGTTTTTCATTTCCCTTTTGCCATCCTGCCACAAAAACCACTTTCTGCCTTTTCTTATACAAGATTTACAGGTTGTTGCAGGTTCTATAGTGCTTCAGTAGTGCTTTAGTATTTTATTCATTCATTGCTCAGTCTTTTCCCACTGTTCCACTACTACAGGCCACTCAATGCTGCTGTTCCACGTTGGATGTGAGTGCGGTAGTTTCACACTTGCTGGCTTATAAGCCGCTTTACCTTCCTCCAGCCATAATAAAATTTATACTATTTTATATTTCATTTCGTTTGTGGGTGAAATTTTTTTCGGTTTTTGTTAAATTTCTATTTTATTGTATTCCATTCAAATGCACGTTTAAGATGTACGATTGTAAAACGTAAGTGCTCCCAAAGCAAGTAACACATACATGTGAAACAGTTTTGGAAAAGCACTGAAAAAAATAAATGGCAGAATTGTAGGGCTTTAATTTTATAATAAATAAGAAAGAGGAATGTTTTAAAAGATGTTTAAAGATTTTAAAGTTTTTTAAAAAAAGCTCTTAGTAATCTTAAGATTTGAACTTTAAGCTCTGTGGCGCTCTCTGTTTTGCCAGCATTTTTAGACTATAGATTTTAAAACATAGATTGGCAATTCACAAAGTGTTCTATTGTGTCATTTTTGTTATAATTTTATGAGTTTCACGTTTATTAACAAATATCTTCAACGCATTTATTCTTAAATGATATATATTTAAAAGTACTTTATTTTAAACATGTTAAAAAAAAACATTGTTCAATTTTGAATCCATAAAATACCGTTTTACTTGTTTTCTGTATAAACAAAAACAACACTTCAAGAAGAAACACATATATTTTTTATTTTCATATTTAAAATAATTTAAAAATTCCCGTTTTCTTTTTGTGAAATTTATTTACTTAAATACATAAAATTTTCGAGGTATCGGGTCATTGTGATGGTGTCTTTTAATTGTGAGTGCTTCTGTTAACAAAGGGGAATACAACAAACATGTATTGTAACTGGAAAATATATAATACAGTAGAATCTCACAAATTGGAACCATCCATAAATTATAACCGGCCATTTCAATGTATTGGACGCTCTGAAATTAGACCCACAGGTTCTAATTTCTGGAAGTGTTTTTTTTTTTTTGTTTTTATTTCTACTAGAAAAAATTTTTTTTTATGATTTTGAACTTAATAGGCGAAAAAAACAAATTAAACGCTCTATAATGCCAGCTTTTCCTCACTTAAAAGTCCTTGAAGGGATCAATAATGTTATAAAATGGTGCAAAACCATTTTATTTTATTTTAAAGACCAATAAGTACCTAATAATTAAAAAACTTTTTAAAAGTTTTTCTATGAATTTAATATTTTCAATTAATTAAATTTTATTAAATAAAAACTGTTTTGAGTTAAAATAACGCTAACCCAAATATTCATTATCTATCACTATTTCATTATAATTTTATCATTTTCTGTAAAAAAAAATGTCCAGAAATTCGAACTTTTCAGAAATTCGAACTGCCCGGTGCACAAAGTGGTTCTAATTTGTGAGATTCTACTGTAATATTATTTCTCTCTCTCTCTCTCTCTCTCTCTGGTTCAGGGGGTTATGTTTACAATTATTCTTAAAAAAATACATATCGAGCCCTAACCGCGAAAATAACGTAAGCGCCAAAAATCAAATTTTACAGGAGAGTGTTTTTTTTATACCCTCCACCACAATTAGTTGTGAAGAGGGTATACTAAGTTTGTCATTCCGTGTGAAACTTATTTATTATTCATCTCAGACCACATAAAGTATATATATTCTGGCTGCTTGAGTAATTCTAAGTCGATTTAGCCATGTCCGTCTGTCTGTCCGTCTGTCCGTCTGTTGAAAACACGCTCACTTTCGAAAAACTCAAAAGAAATAAACAAACTAGGTGTCAAATTGCTTGTAGTTATCCTAAGCAGTTTGGGATTGAAATCCAGCAAAATCGGTTCAGTAAGACCAGAGCTATGAATCGAAATGTGGAACCACCACCTTCAAAAACTTGATAATTTTGTTACAAAAACTAACATAAATGATGCAAAAATGCACGGAATGACATAAGATTTTGCACAAGTCCGTTTTATTCGACTAGAAATGACACTGTAAAATTTCGCGAAGGTCGGTCCATAATTTACTCTAAGCCCCATATAAACACTACTCCCGGAAAACAGTTTAGTACGCCTAAAACCGTAAAAAATAATGCAATCATAACAAATTTTGGCTCGTCACAATTTTATAGGACTATAAATGATACTGTGAAATTTCGTGAAGATCGGTACATAATTTACCCTAGGCCCCATATATGCCCTACTCCCGGAAAACAGTTTAGTCTCCTAAAACCATAATTAATAACAAATCGTCACAGTTTAAGATAATAATAATAAAAAGACATCATACAGATATTACTCCTTAAACATTCGAACTGTCGGTGGAGGGTATCAAAGATTCGGCACAGCCGAATATAGCACTCTAACTTGTTTTAATTTTATTTCAAATAATTTTTGTATAAAATTTGTCGCTTATGATAAAATTGTTCTTGCAATAAAATCGTAACGGTACCTTATGTGACCATGACATTTTAGGAGATGATGCAAGTGTTAGCAATAAAGTCATATATATTATTATTTTTATGCAGAAAGGAATTTCACGACATGAAATTTATTAAAATTTATTGATAATTTTTCATTCCTGACTGCCGCGGGGCTCGAACCCAGTGTATCACGGACAGGCTACCGCTACATGTTTTAATTGTAACCACTCAATTTCTTCAGAGGGTTTTGCCGTTTTGCTTGCAGTCAATAGTCAAACATCAATCTCAAAACCAAATTTTATTAAACCTTTGGTAGATCGAAATTTGCTTTGAATGATTATCCATTTTTAATCGACTTACATGTTCTTCCCTACTTCTGTTTTCTCGTACCTTTCGTCAGGAATTCTTCTGGAAGTCCAAAGTACATTTTCTTGTTTTCCATTTCCCTGTGGTGTCCCCCTTTTTGTTGACCTTTTTCAGCACAACTTGAAAGTGACCTTTGACCTTAGAGATTAATGAGTTAAAATAAGTCCGTTGTAGAAGTAACTTTAAAGATTTTTATATATCTTTTTTTATTGGACTTTAAACAACAGGCTTTCTAAAATATATTTAAAATTTCAAACGAAATATTTTTGGAATAAACTGAAGTTTAAAAAATCTGATTTGACTTGCAGACATTCAAATCAGTTTTAAGGATGCTTAACCAAAATTTATTTCAACTTTATTTTATTTATTTATTCTTTTTCTCTCTGTGTACTTTTAGTAGTATGTCGCCGGCGTTAGTCGGGCTTTAAGCATTAATAGAAAAAAAGTGGTTCACGTGAGTAATGGTTTGCATTTTCATAAAAGCGCTTATGGAGAGCTTTAGGAGGGATATTTAATTTCTTCTTTTTCTTTCGCACCCTCTTGTACTATTAGTTTTTTAATATTATGCTGCCTTTGGAGTTCGTACAACACTTCCCACCAGTTTTTTTTTTCCGGAACTCTTCTAAACCCTACGAATATTAAGTGCAAACGACTTGCAATCAGTGGTAATAAAACAATTGCAACTTTATAACATTGAATCAAATTCATGTGTGTAAAACCAAACACTTAAAATAAGTGAAATCTAAAGTTTGAAATGGAAAATAAAAAATGGGGGAGAATTAAAAAAACTAGAGAGAAGAAAAAATTTTAACGAAAATGAAAATAATAAAATGGAAAACCAGAGACTTAGAAAAAGAAGAGCCATTAAAATTACTTTGTACTCGCATTAAGTTTGACTAATTTATTTATGAAACAACAGAGCCAATGGATAAACGAATGAATAAGTGGCCAATTAATGGTGTGTGTGTGTGTGTTTGTGTGAATAAGTTCTTTGGTATAGAGTGCTAACAAGCGGATTTTCTTACACACTCATGCATCTAGAGAATTTAAGAAGGAAAAGGCACTTCCACTTAATTAACTTTCTTTTTAGCTTTAGCAGGAAAACCCAAAAAAAAATTCAAAATGTTCTCACATCATCATGATTTTGCTTAAATTAGTTTTCTTTAAATTTAAAAAAAAAAAATATTTTTCCTTTTCTCAGCCTCATCATTACCAAATTTCTTTTAGGTTTCTTCCTGATATTCTATAGTACTGAGTTCATTCATTTTATTTACAAATTATTTTTTGTTGGATCAAGTGTGGGCATGTGTATTCTCGTTTTTATATGTGGTGAATCGAAATGGTCATAAATCAAAATAATCCGTCTAGTGGAACGCCAATCGCCATTGTGGCCAACGCCCGTATATTTTTTTTTTCTTGGCTCTTTAAAAAAGAGGAGGAATTAAACATTTTCAAAAGAAAAATCTAAACTTAAGATTTAAGATTGTTATAAACAAGTTTTGCAAAAATTTAAAAAGAAATACAATGGGCTTATGCATCTGTCAAAAGAGAAGAATCAGTGCAAAGTCGTATTGACTAGTTCCAAAGCAAACGCGAGGAATGCATATATGTATCGAACGTATGTAGTAGAATTACTTTCTACTTTTGCATGAGTCCATGCGTCTTGAAAAAATATCGCAGAAAAGTTTTAAGCGCAAAGAACGAATTGTGTGGACCTCTAGCCTAAAAACTAAAAGAAGCAACCCAAAAAAATCTTTAGATATGGAAGTAATAAATACCTATACTGCATCCCAGCCGCTTTCTTTGTGCTTCTAAAATCAACTGCTTTACTCTACTGCTGTAAGACAATTCATGCAAGACTACCATTTTTAAAGGTGCTGCTAGTACTAGCAGAGAAATGCTGTTTATTTGTTTTGATAAAAAAACATAAAATATAATTTTATATATATAGAAGTTAAGGGTGGTTAAATTTTAAGGGCCGATGTTGAATGTGAACCACATCTTAATGTCAAGTTTTTTCTGCTTTTCATTTGGCATTTCTCAATTTCAGACTAACTCAATTTGAACCATGGGAAGATACCCAATCGAGCAACGCGGTTAAGTTATTCAGGCTTATTATGAAAATGTGCGTTCACATTAAAATGCATATCGTGTGTTTTAACGAGTTAGAAAGGGATAACAATTACTTACTGTCGGGAACCATGTAAATTAAACACTTCGATATATATTTAAAAACTGTGTAATGTTATGTGTTTATTGAACCCTTATTTTCAAATTTTATATAAATGCAGATAACAAATTTTAGGTTAGGGTTATATTAAATTCAATAAGGTTTATGTTACTTTCAGGTTATTTTATAAGTAGTAGTAGGTATAGTTTAAGTATTTTAACTTTTTAAGTATTTTTTAGCACATAGGGTAATATGTATGTTTAAGTATTAAAAGTAAATAAGCAAAAGGTGGTTAAACTTTATAGGTATTTACACAATGGTTTTGGAGTTGAGTGGTAAATTAAACACTTTTAATTTATGTCTTCTCTTTTAGTTATTTTATTTCTTTTCACACTAGGTTGTTTATTATTTTTTAGTTGGTTTACTGTGTTTTTCAACTTGCACGATATTTTCTTCTCTGGGATTATTCTGAGAGTGAGTTTTTAGTTTTGTAGCTGAATTTAAACAAGCAGCTGTTAGTGGGGGCGTTGATGATATCTTCAGAGTTGGGGCTATAGCCTTTTGTTCACAGATGTGAACATCGTGCATATCGAAGAAAATCACCTTCAGTGAAGAGGCACATCTTCACCTCAGTCGATTTGTCAATAAGCAAAATTGCCGCATTTGGGCGAATGATAATCCAAGAGTGATTGTCGAAAAACCAATGCATCCACAAAGAGTGACTGTTTGGCGCGGTTTATGGGCTGGCGGCATCATCGGGCCGTATTTTTCCCAAAATGAGGCCGGTCAAGCAGTTACTGTGAATGGTGTTCGCTATCGTGAGATGATAACGAAATTTTTATGGCCCAAATTGAAAGATATGGATGTGGACGATATGTGGTTCAGTAGGACGGTGCCACTTGCCACACAGCCAACGAAACAATGGCTCTTTTGCGCGACAAATTCAATGGTCGTGTTATCTCACGTGGTGGCGATGTCAATTGGCCGCCAAGATCATGTGATTTGACACCGTTGGACTTCTTTCTTTGTGGTTATTTGAAAGAAAAGGTTTACGTCGATAGGCCAGCAACATTTCAAGAGCTAAAGGATGAAATAATTCAGCACATTAACGGCATAGAACCTCAATTATGGCTCAGCGTCATCGAAAATTTGGACCATCGGACCATCGCGGCGGCCACTTGGCCGATATTTTGTTCCATACATAATTGAACCATAACAATATTATCATAATAAAAAGAAATTACAATAATTTCCTAAATAATTTGTGTTTAATTCAAAATCAACATCGGCCCTTAAAAAGTATACCACCCTTTATAAGCCAATTATTCATAAAAAATATGAAATGCTGAAATAACACTATTTTCAAAGCTTAATTTTTGTTTCTAACATAATTTAAGTATTATATTTCAGAACTATAAATATCAAAAATCAAGTAAATAAAAATAAATAAAAATAAATAAAAATAAATAAAAATAAATAAAAATAAAAATAAAATAAATAAATAATATTTCATAAGAAGTTTAAACACTGAACTTTTAATTTAACCTAACTTGACTGCTTCTAAGGAAGCATAATTTTTTACTGGAAACTAACTATTCTGTTTAGATTTTATGCTCTGCTTTTTAACGTGTTACTTCGTTTAGTTGTTATTGGAAAAAAACATTAGAAATAAAATTGTTGTACAAAGAAACTCTTAAAAAGCATTTTTGTTTTAGAGACCTGCATGAATGCCATTAAAAAAAAATTTGCATTCATTCTATTATGAATTTGAATGAATAAAGGAATTGTTTGAATGAATGAATTGTGCTTGTTATCTTTTAAGTGTTTATTAATGTATTGGCTTTGTGGGTATGCTTAAGAAGCTGATACAAACAATATTATTTTTTAGAGGATGGTTTCTTTACTGCTTTGCTATGAATAAATCATTCATTCTTTGTATCGACAGTCATAAATCGCCGATAAATCGGCAAACCTGAAGTATCACCAATTTATCAGTATCGCTTAAATCCCTATTTTTAGTCTTCTCAAAATTAAAAGAAAAAAGCAAATTAAGTGGATTTTTTTTTAATTTAAGAAAAATTAAATAATACTAGCCAACAAGGGTAATTTGGTTTGGTTGGCTGAATTCGAATCTGTAATTGGTTTTTCTCTATCACGTTAGAATTTTCAAAAGTGAATGGCATTATTAGAACTTCGTTTGTATTTTGTTGGTTCGGTTTCACGTATTACAGTCCAGCAATAGTCTCTCAGCATGCTTTTGTTTCAAAATCCTTGATAAATTCTTTCAATTTTCATTAAATCTTCGTGAGCACACTCCCTTTATTTCCGCTCACTGCACCTAGTTTTTTTTTGGAAAAAAATCCAAATGCGAATGAAGAATATGCAAAACATTGTCGGTGTCCACGGTTTGTCCAAATTTCTGGCCGCAAACCAAAATAATATAAATATACATATGGGGGATTTCATGTTAAGTCAGTCAATTTTTAAATCGATGTCTTCCGATTTGGATGAAATTTGTACTAAAAATTTAAAAACCCTCGTCTAGAGTTAGAAATTATTTTTTTTTATACATAAGCCATTCGCATCCCAAAAAGCGACCTCAAAGGAAAAGACATAAGCTTTCTTTTGAGCAAAAAAAAAACATTCCGGATAAAAAAACAGTTTTAAATTTAAAAAAAAAAACAAAAAAATTTTTTTCGAAAGATTGATCAAATAGCTATCGAAGCTACTTGGGACAATTTTGCTAACACCAATAGGTAAAAAGTTACAAGGCTGAAAAAGAACACCTGTATGGCCAAAATGTCAAAACTCAGAAACTTTTTGACCGATCTTGTTGAAAATTTGTGTCTAAGCTACTATCCAATAGGACTAACCTTGAGGCAAATCGGAAGACATCGATTTAAAAATTGGGTCACTTGACATGAAATCCCCCATATTTTTATGATTCTGATATTGCATATAATTTTTTTCCAACCAAACATTCACCACACACAAAGCAAAAATAGCTTGAATAAGTAACACACGATCTCCCTGACTTGCTTAAACGTTACTATTATGATGATTTAGAATGAATGTGGGCTTCTGTTAAATAAATAATTGTGTAATTGTAGTGTCAGTATTGACTGTTTTACATTATTGCCAGCATGCGATAAAAAATTAACAAGACGTAATAGCCCAATTTGTATGCCAGATTCGAATTAAGCGCACCAACATTAGTTAAAAAACATGCTTCGTTTCTGCAGTCAATTTTTTCCAAATTTGTAGACCAGTGTAATTTTTACAAATTTTCAATTTTCAATACTTTTTAAAGAAATAGTTTCCGTTAACTTAGCAAGTACCTTGGAAATAGTTTTTGTGGTTTTGATTTTGTGGGAAAAAAATTATACCAAACTGAAAGAATTGTTATTCGCAAGTTAAATTTAGTCTATAAATGCACTTGGAGCCAATAAGACCTCTAGCATTTGTCGTAGGTTTAATTGTTAAAATATTTGAACATTTTTTTTAACGATATAAATTAATTTCTGGTAAAATTGTTGAAAAATAATCTTCCCATGATATTAACAAAAAAATTGTTTTAGAGATTTACGGTGGATTCTATGAAATATTTTCAAGAAATATGCCCTCTGTTTATTGTGTTTAATTTGTCTACTTCTGAAATACCACAAGACGTATACATGATGTCAGCTAGGAAATTAAATATTACTCATACTCATATTTATCTAAACTTTAATACACACCTGTAAGAAATATTTTTTGTTTTTCTTATTCAAAATTTGTTAATCAAAAATAATTCATAAATCATAAATATTTGCAAATATGATTACAGTTATTTTTATGCAATTAAAATTATTATTACTAAGAAATATGTACATTTTATTTTGTCTTATGGGACCATGAGTTGTTTATAGAGTTTTTTATTTTTAAGAAATTTCACTTTTGTAGCTCAAATAAAACCTTTACACCACATAACCCTCGCACATTGTTGACGCTTGTAGTCGAGGGAAAAAACATGAAAAATAACAAGTCAGTTATTCACTCATACTGTCGCACAAAGAAGTACAGTGGAGTTCGCATATAACGAACTCCGCAGTACCATATAATTTTGTTCGTTATAGGTTGAGTTTGTTTATTAATGATGTAAATTTTTTTTCTAGATAAAAGAGTAAACAAATTTAATAAGGTGATTTTTTGAAATATACTTGGTACATTAGCATGCAAAAGTTTATTAAATAGGAATTTCAAGTAAGTAACAAAACAAAAATCAAATTTGTATTGGATTTTATCTTAAAAAACTATACGTTTTTTTTTTTTTTTAGATAAAAATTATAAATCATCAGGCACTTCAGTTAGATCGATCCGTAACCGCAAAAAAAACATCATTTTCAATTTTCGTGTTTTTAATAAATGACTTTATTGGCAACACTTGCATCATATCCTAAAATGCCACCGTCACATACAGAACCGTTACGATTTTATAAAAAGATAAATTTTATGGTAAGCGACAAATTTCATACAAAATTTCTATGAAATAAATAAAAAAAACTCTCTCCTGTAAAATTTCATTTTTGGCGCTTAAGTTATTTTCGTGGTTAGGGATGGATATAAATAAATAAAAATTGTTATTAAACATGAAGTGTATATGTATGTTTCTTCATAATATTAGTCTTTAAAAATATCTGTTATTTTCTTTTGGGAAGTGGAATTAATAAGTTCTGTTTCAGAAAAGTTATCCAACATATCCACATCCACATCTTTGATATATAAAGAATGTTTTTTTAGCGTGTCGCAGCTTTGAGTTGGGATCACTGCTTTATTTGAGCACCCATTTAACAGCTGATAGTTGATTTTTATTAAGTTTGCTTTGAAATTTCATTATGAATCGACTTTCACCAGAGCAACGCGTGCAGTTAATTCGCCAATGGGCTGAAGCACAAATTGATATTGATTTTGAATTTCCATTCAAAACTTTATTTTCCTATGAAGCCCATTTCTGGTTGAATGGGTACGTAAATAAGCAGAATTGCCGCATTTGGAGTGAGGAGAACCCACAAGCTTTTGTCGAAACACTATTACATCCACAGAAAATTACTGTTTGGTGCGCTTTATCCACTATATGCGGAGCCATTTGCCCATATGCCTTCAAAAACGATGATGGTCAAAATGCGAAAAGTTGTTGAAAATCGGTGTTCCAGATTGCGGCTTCTACGCGCCAGCCGTAGCGGTCACACGGCAGAAATTATATTTAAACATTAATTTCATAAAAATTTTTTTCCAATAAACCCCGTTTCATTGATATTAAAAATATATTTCCTTGTTTTATTATGATTTAAACTTGTGCCACTCTATAAAAAACACACTTTATTAACTGTTTTAAAATGATTAAAAAAAATGCCAGACATATACTTTCGCTTTTTTGTTCGTTTATACGCTTAAACTTCCATACCATTTTATTTATACGACTTAAAAAAAAGTTCGTTAAAACCGAAAATTCTTATAATTTTGTTAATTTTAATAAAATTCGCTTTAACTGTGGCTATAAGCGTACTAATGTGTATGAAATTTTAATGCAAAACTTTTGGGACCGGCGAAATGGCTCGCTTTGCTCTAAAATTTATTGTTACCGGTGTTCGTTATAACCAAACCCCACTGTACATGCTTATGGATCATTTCACACCCATACAACACTTAAGCACTAAAGCGACCCAAGTTGCAATGTGTGACACTTTAGTACAAACAAAACATTAATCATACAACATTCAATTATGGCTCAAAAAAGATAAAAAATTTGATTTATTAGATTTATTTGAAGTTGAAAATGTAAACCAGAATAAAAATCCAAAACATTAAACCAAAAAAAAAAAAAAATTATAGAAAAAAAACAAAAGACCAATAAAGCATTACAAGCAGTGTGACCAGATTTTAAAAAAATATAGAGCTAAATCAGGTTAAAAATAGAGCTAAATAAGGCTAAAAATAAGTAAATAAAAGCCAAAAAATAAAGCTAAATTTTTATATTGCTTTTTAATAATATTAATTTATTATTCGTATAATAAATAACACATACTATGTAAAAACCTTTTTTTTAGTCAAAATTTAAGTAAAATATGTTTTTAATCAGTAACCAAATCAAACTATGTATAGTTATGGAACAAAAATATCTTGATGAGCATTAAATTCAAACACATATTCATGTATGTATGCTCGTATAATAATAATGATTATAAAATAATTTTTTGTAATTCTTATGCCAGCATAAGTTAACCACAAAGAAAATAAAGTTAAGAAAAGTCTTAAGACTAAAATAAAATTGATAGCAATTCAAAACTACTTTGGTTGATATATATAAAAATAAAGTAAAAACAAAAAATATAAAATTAACATATAAAAAGTGATATCACATGAACGTATGTATGTATCTTTGTACAATGGTGAACATATATAAAAAAGCTCTTAAAGCTAATATACAAAAAGGAATAAATTCAAAGGCATCGGTTAATATAAAGTATAGTATAGAACAAATTTGGAATCCTATAAAATTTGGATTCTTCGTTTGCACAAATTATGAGTATATTTACTAGATTTAAAAATGTTTAATTCCAAAAAATACTTTTTAACAAGCAAACGAATAAACTTGATAAATATTTGACTACATGTTAAATATTTCCTCAAATGAATATTCGTCTTCATCTAAAGAGTTCAACAAAAAATTACTATTATTTGTATAAATAGATTTATCAAAATTTTTTATGAGATCATTTGTTATTTTAAAATTATGACAACATTTATTTATTCTTTTTAAGCCACATCTTATATAGAGAAGTGAATTTACTGTATTTAAAGTAAATCTGTTTCTAATTTTCGTTTTTATGAGATTCATTCCGCTGAATACGCGCTCAACTTCAGCGTTACTGAAAGGCAAAACTAAAAATTTCATCACAAAAATAGATAATTCCCTAAAGGGGTTTTCATTTAATGCATTCGTATACTCAAAAACATTGATCCAAAATTCTATTATTGAATTTTGATTAGGCCACTCGTAACAATTTAATTTTTGCCACTGTAATTCTAAATCAGAAATTTCATCTAGTTTTAAAATTGTCATTTCTTCTTTAAAATTCTCATACAAAGTACATTTTATTTTCTTGAGACTATTTTCTAAAGAAAAGAAGTTTGTTTGTTGCAGTGATGAAATATTGTTTGGCAAACGTTGGCGTAATTGATATATTAATTGTTTAATAAAATTTTGGCAAGTACATCTTATATCTTTTTCTGTTTCAGAATCTATTATTTGTCTTTTCGAAATCAGATATTGTTCAAAACTATAATTAAAATAAGGTATTGGAGTTAAAAAATCTTCCAAATCAGATTTTAACGGATCAAAATGTTCAGTTTTCAAAATAATTTGATTTGCAAGATCTTTCAATAATAAATAAACTTCTGAAAGCAATAATGTGGGATCTGCGTCGTTGCTTTCAAACATTTTGTTTACTTTTTGAACATCTGATAGTAACGGTTTCAAAAACTTTAAATAAAGTAAATTCTTTTCGTTATACAATTTTTTCAAAATTTTAGCTTGATGACACGACTCAGAAACAGCTGCAATTTCAAAATGGGTTTTTAGTTCTAACCATTGGTTTTCAATTCGATTTACAGCTGTTTCTATTGACAGCCATCTAGTGTCACAAGCTCTTACTAACTTAAGTGGCTGCATAACCATTTGAAAGCTTTTGAACAGATCTTTCTGGAAATGCAAAATTTTTTTAAAACTTTTTAACAGTTTTTACAAAATTTTATATCAAAATGTTACGGAAGTGCACTAGGTAATATAAATTTAATTTAAAAATCCCAGCTTCGCTAAATAAAGCTTCTCCACATAGCCGGCCTTCGGCCGGGCGCAAGGATTTTCTCCTCTATGGTATAACAAACACCGGCTTCGCTAAATAAAGCTTCTCCGCATAGCCGGCCTACGGCCGGGTACAAGGATTTTCTCCTTTATGGTATAACAAACACCGGCTTCGCTAAATAAAGCTTCTCCGCATAGCCGGCCTTCGGCCGGATGAACAGATTTTCTCCTCTATGGTATAACAAACACCGGCTTCGTTTACTAATGCTTTTCTGCATAGGTTTCCTCCACTACCAGTTTATTTTAGAAAAAATTGCATTAAAAACAAATTGAAAACATAAATGCATATATTGGTTTTTATGCTTACTAAAAACTTTTGTTTTTTCGTAAATTCATCGCCGCTCCTTAATGGATTAAGAATTTTTAAATAAAATGTTTATATCCAGAAAGATCTATTCAAAAGCTTTCAAATGATACCAATATTGGCCATATAGGTTCAGAAATGTAATGGGAAATCGCAAATTCATATGAAAACTTCAGAGGTCCATAACTCGGAAACTATGCGTTTCCGAGAATTTTGTCATTTTATTTTTTCTTCTTATTTTTCAATTTTCTATCACCCTATGTACTTTTTTTTTTATTTGGAGCTGCGTTGGTAAACTAGACTTAAGCCAATAACTGCAAATCTCCTACTACCACCTTGTTTAACTTTAAAGAGTTACTTGCTGACTTATTGTTTCTGTGATGCCAGATTTTAGCTGTTTGAGACTAGTTTATAAGGTTACCAATATATCTTTATTTTATTGAACTTTCTTTTTTTATTATGTACATATCATAAAATCATTGGAATACAAATAGAAAAAAAGGCTAGAAAAAGCCAAATTCATTTTTTAAAAAAGCTTAAAAAAAAGCTTAAAGCTAAATGAAATATATCAAGCTAAATCCAAAAAAATAAAGCTAAATTTAGCTCGAAAAAAGCTAATATGGTCACACTGATTACAAGATTTGGTAGAATAAAACAAAAGAACACACATACAAAAATGTGTTGTTAGAATTAAACAAGGCACAGGCATTGCCTCTCTCTCTCTCTCTCTCTCTCTCTCTGACTCAAACAGTTGCTGAGTAGAAACAGCGACATGAAATGCTAAAATCAACTTTCAATAGCCAACCAAAGTTGTTAACAAATTTTATAATTCTTCTTTTTTTAAATTTTTCTTTAAAAAGAAATAAAGAAAAATGACAGGGATTTTTATTAAAACAAAAAAGTACTTAAATAAAAAACTTTTTTATTGTTGTACTTATGCCCAATAAACTGTGGCGTACTACTTCTTCAACCTCCCCGTTTTTACACGCGCTGCTTTTGAAATAAGACACAAGTTCATTTCTGGTACTGTCTTAGTCAGGGTTATTACAAAAAGCTCACCTTTGTCATACAATTTTGCAATGACAGTATAATTCTCTAGCTGGAGCACCTACATTTACACATTCGCACATAAATACACAAAATATGATTGTTTTTTATTCTTTTTTTTATAAAAAATCAAAAATAAAACTTCCTCAAGCGAGTACATTCGTCGGAACTGTCAACAATGTATTGCACAAATCCTTTGTACGTTTCATTTTTGCTATTTTTTTCTTTTGTTTTTTGAAGCTTAAATTTTATGTTGTTGCTGCTGTTGGCTCGTGTTGTGAACGCTACTTTGCTGCACCAAAGGGAATTAAAGTGTTTGGAAAATGTGTGAAATTTATTAAAATAATATGTTTTGTCATAAATGAAAAGTACAATAAGAAGATTTAACAAAAAAACAAACTGACGAACAAAGTAAACTAATATTTAAAATCTTGAATAACGTTCTTAAAAATATTAAATATTATTTTTTTGCTAGAGGACTATTCTACAGAATTAAGAAATATTTAAATAACGGTGCTTTTTAGAAAATTTTAAGTTTAAAAAGGGTACGTTGGCGTATAAATATACTTTTATGTTGAGTATATTTTCGTTTGAAACACATTGCCCTATTAAATCATGAATTTGTTATGTGTAAACATAGCAAAAAATAAAAATATAAAATAAACAACCGGGAATTTTATAAAAAAAACTTTTAAGTCAATCACAATTATTTGCTTATATCTCAGTCATTTCTGCACCGATTTGGCTGAATTTCAATACCAAATTTTAGAGGAGCATATGTGACAGAAACATATAACAACAAAGTCCCTATCAAATCTAAGGGCAGACCAACAGAGTGTCAGATGGACATCGTTAAATCAATTTAGCTACTCATAAGGACCCAAAATAAATGTGGAATTCCATAACAAAAGGCAACAATTTCACTCTTAAAGATTTGGTGGAATTCAATAACAAGAGCCAACAATTTCACTCTTAATGATTTTGTTTTTTTTACTAATTGGTATTGTACAAATTAAAATCTTTATCTATCCTGATCTATTCCTATTAAACTTCATAAATAAATTTCAGTTTGTCAATAGTATGAAATGGGAATTTAGCACATTTAAACGAAACCTTGTTAATTAATTTTTTGAATCCCAAGAAAAATTTTGATAACTTATATGCATGTGGCAGTGTAAATAAAACTGAACTGGCAAAATAAAATAAAGTAATTTGTTTTTATTTTTGTTTTTTCTTTACCCACTTACAAATACATTTAGAGTTGACAAAAAATCAAGCAATTGTAGTCGGGACTGTAAGAAAAGATAAACTCACTTTTTATTGTTGTTGTTTTTGTTTAAGCTTTGATATTGTTACAAATAAAACTGGGGCTTATAATTCTTATTCGCTTAACAGTTTTATTTGTATAATATCTTTAGTTTTTCTAAAATCTTTGGATGAAGTTTCCTGACGATCTGGCCTAAGCAACCAGTGAAATGCCCATAGGAATAGCTTATCCCTTCAACAATAAATTTCAGTTTGTCAATAGTATGAAATGGGAATTTAGCACATTTAAACGAAACCTTACCAAATGTTAATTGAAATGAAAAACGAATTTATTAACTAGGAATCGGATCAAACCGCAACAGTTTCCAATTTATTTTCTAAAAATTAACTGCCAGCTAAATAATTTGGTTTTATGTTTTATTAATGGTAGTTAACTATTATACCACAACAAGCGTTTTAAAAAATTTATATACATCGTATTGGCTATAAGGTTTTTCACTTATCTAAAAATTTGTTAAAGTGGAGTTGTTGCCTTTTGTGATACTGGACGGTGATATTGGTATATAGAGGTTACCAATATCACCGTCCAGGGGTTTAAGTGCTCTATGTGCCAAAAATGCATTTTGAGAAAATCGATGTTGAAGTTTAACATGTTTTTTTTTATAAAACTACTCTATAGAATTTTGTGATTTTTAAAATTTTATCTACCGATGGCAGATATAACGGTATATTTTCTAACGGTAATAACAATCCTTTTTGCTCTAAACGCCATTTTAAGCATATTTCCTTGCAAATACATATACGTAGAGCAAAGTATCATAAAAAAAGCAGTAAAACACAACAAAAAGTTTGAGTAAAAAAAAACAATTTATTCTTTAACAAAAAACAAAAATTAAAACCATTTACAATGTTATTATAAATTCACAAATTATTATAAATAAACATATAAAAATTTTTGTCTGCATTAGAAATAAAACTAAATAAAAGTTTTAGATCAGAAATTTTATCATTTTGAATTTTTGCATTTTTTTAACAATACTTAGCTCTGTTTCAAAAATATGGTGTTGGTAATTTATTCCGTCAACATTTTTTTTTTTTTTTTTTTTTTTTGAATGAAGAACTTTTATTTAAGTAATCGGAAGAATCGAAAAATCATATTGGGTAGATATCCTAGAAAAATTCTTAAAATCTGAGAATTGCATTTCTACAACTTTAAGTTTTATTTTATTTGTTTTGAATTTTTGTAATAAGCTAACGAGTGACAAAATACTATGAATTTCTAAATATTTGAGATATCTGTCTTAAGCACTGTGAACGCAATCTATTTCTTGGATTTGTGAATGCCCAGGCTCAGAAAACGTTTGAATTTTACTATTGATCTCTAAACGAACTGACAAAAATTTTAAAATTACTGTGAACATTTATTTTTTGAAATTTTTAATTTATTTTATTTATTTTTTTTCAGCTATAAGGACATTAAGAATTAAATTCGTTTATAGTCCAGAGGATAACATAATGAACACCAATAGATTTTGATTTTTATATTGGGCAACACACAAATCACTCCACATAACTATATTTTGAATGGTTGAATGTTTTGGCATCAGAGTATTGAGTATTTTGTATACACAACTACTTATTTCGTTACCTCCACGACTGTTATTAAATTCGTCCCAAACGCCACAAATCGGAAAAATGTCGACTAAAAAGCAACAGCTAAACCTTAATAAGCAAGTCAAGCATTGCATTGACTTTAGCGGTCAGAGTTTATCACTACCTACTAAAAATACAAGCACTTTTAATAAGTCTTTATTACGGAAAAACATATGCAGCAGAAATCAATTTCAAGGTTTTGTACTGAACTTTTGCTCTATTCGCCATTAAATGACGTTAAGAGCAAAATAGCACCAAAAGGTTCTGTTTAAAAAGATATAGAAGAAAATGGACACGATTTATCTCAGCAATGAGGCGAGATAGCCGAAACGGATTGCAGATTAAAAAAAATTTGGAGTCGAAAACCTAAGGTGGCGTTACTCAAAATTGTCAAAATGACGTATGGAGCACATAAACCCCCGAGCGAGGATATGTGTATACTTCATAGGACATAAGATTAACCTTTAACCTGTGGAGAAGGGTATAGGAAGAAAAAAATATATGAAAGGTATTACAGAAATCTAAAAAAATCGCTTGCATACGGAATAACTTACTGATATAATAAAAGACACCTAAATAGAACAACTGCACAATAAAACCGTCAAAATAAATCTCGGCAGTCAAAAGTCATCAACATTAAACAAACTCGCTCAAATGGATAAAAAGTATTAAAATATAAAAAACGCTAATACACCAATACCCCGGTTTGCGTCGCTAATTGGGACCGGATAAACGGGACGCAAATCGAAACGACGCAAACCGAAGCACGATTGTTCATACATTTCTATTGATTTTTATTTAATTGGTTCCGAGATTCATAATGTTAGCTGAAAAAATAAATTTTGACTTGATAGACATGTTAACGGGTAATTTTTTTTAGCGGTTTCATTTTTAATGTAGAAGGGGCTAATCCAAAAAGCCCAGTTTTTGTCCTAAATTTATTTGCTTTCTTTTTTGACCCATTCGGGCCTGTTCTGAAAATCACGTGATTTCAAATCACGAGCGTGATTTTTTGGTGTTCTGTAAGTCACACCGGATATGATCACACCAAAACACACAAAAACGGGACACTAAAATATTTGAAATCACCTGATTCGAGTAAAAGTGATTTGCAGAACAGGCCTGATTGTTGCAAAATATTTAGATTTAACTTCACTTCAGCAAATGTAATTTGAAACTACTACTACTTCACATACATATTTAAATTAGACTTAACCGGGAAATTCCCTTTTGCGGTTTTAGTTTTGAACAAACATTTGTATATTAACGACGCAAATCGAAGCACTAACGACGCAACTTTGATGCCATTCGACGCAAACTGAAACAAAAACGACGCAACTTCGAAATCACAGAAATTTTAAAAAGACGCAACTTCGAAACGACGCAAACCGAAGCGACGCAAACCGGGGTATTGGTGTATATGGGAAATAAGCTTAACACAAAAGAAAAAACGCTTAAATATTAGAACTTGAAAACAAATTCCTAGTTAATCGGTATTCTTGATAAGAAAATCACGTCTAATTAAATTAACTGTAAACTCATTTCTTCTTAACATTGAATCAGATAATTGCCAAATTGTAAAAATAAGCTTGTTACTTAATATAAAGAAACACATTTTTAAAAACGCTTCGAAATTCTGTTTTTTTAAGCGCTGTTTTTAGATTAAAACTTTAAGTAAAATATTCTACAATAAAAATTAAAAATTAGTAAAATATATTAAACAGTGGTAAAAAACCAAAAAACTTGCAAAATCGAAACAAATTTGTCTGTTTCCACACAAAAAATTGCTTTTTTATTAATAAAATAAAATATTTTAATTTACGGACAAGATTTAAAAGTTAATTTGGATTTCTCTTTACAGAAAAAATTATTAGTAGTTTTTT
The DNA here is from genome assembly GCA_963931875.1 of Pollenia griseotomentosa. Taxonomy (NCBI): domain Eukaryota; kingdom Metazoa; phylum Arthropoda; class Insecta; order Diptera; family Polleniidae; genus Pollenia; species Pollenia griseotomentosa. The sequence goes on from OZ007560.1 coordinate 249,217,515, forward strand.
ATCAATTAAAAAAATTGTTTAAAGAGTACGTAAATTGAATGAATGTGATATTTGAATCAATTATTTTTTTTTTTTTGTTAAAAGAAAATTAAAAATATAATTTTGATTTAATTACCATTTAAGTTGTTTTGAAATTAATTTTTAATTGAAATATTTATTAAATAGCAAAAAAATTTTTCGTTTAAAATAACATAATTTAAACTTGAGGAATTGTTGTTGTATATTGTCAAAATCAATCAACACATTGTTTGAAACGGCAACGTATTTTGATCATTTTTTTAATTAATATTAAAAAAATTATTTATAAAAAAAAAATTTATATCAGGGAATTTATTTCTCATGGTGAGTAACATTTATTTTATAAATTTTCATAATAATTCTGATAGTGCATAGAAAATATTCCTGGAAAATATTGAAGGAATAAGACAATTAAAGTATAAAAGCTTTTAAAATTATAATTTGATTTAGAATACACGTTCGAATTAATATGAAAATTTATGAAAAAAAAACAATGTTCACAATTTCAAATTTTTACAATTTTTAGTAATTTCTACAATCCTTTTGGTAACAGTTGCAAAATCAACAAATAGGTTGCTTGATTCTATGAATTTGGTATGAATTTGGTGATGAGAGACAATATTATTTTTTTTTTTTGTGTTCTTTCCCCACAAATTCAACAATAGCTAATGATTAAAAAATATCGTATTGCCGCTTTTTCAAAAAAGATATTATTATTTTACAAATATATAAATCAATTTCCCATTTAAAACCAAAATGACTCTTGCGTTTTTTTTCCTTTCTCAAGTTTTATAGCATTTTCTCCCTACAGCTTAAGGGTTTAAAACTGTTGGAATCTGCCCATTTGAGAATAAAAGCCAAAATAATAAAGAAGAAAAAACAACAAGCAAATTGCTTTTATAATATTAAAATTTTTGACAAAAAACAGACGGTTAAAATTTAAGGCTCAGTTAGCCGGGAGAAACAGTAACTTCGACATCGTGGGCCGGGCAGTAAGTTTTGTGACAAATGACGTTTTATTAAGCAAAATGGGTGTTTTCGTTGTTCGTCATAGTCATCATCTTCACATCCCAAGTTGTTGCCTTTTATAACCTGTAGATGGAATTATTCTTCATGAAATTGTCATAATGTCATAATGATGCTGTGTAAGCTTGTGTTATTGTTGTTGTTTTCAAATTTACAGTTGTTGATGTTACTGTCGTTATTACTGTTGTTGTGTCATGATGTCCTGAGGCGGCTTTCAATCTGTTTCCATGTTATGAACACCATGTTGACAGTTAGACCCCTTAAGTTTTTTTTTCGAGAGATAAAAAATAAATATAACGATATATTAAGCAAGTTGCAGTTGTAAATGTAGATTGCTTTATATGATTTACGGTGTAAATATGTTTGTGACTGTGAAACATGCACAATCTTATAGAGTTACATTAACTCTTCTTAAAATGATAATGCGCTACGTTTAACCCAATTAAATCTGAACTGACTTCACTTTTGGGACAAAAGCAGACAAGTGTATCGAAAATTCATTTTGTTGTTTTGCCATCAGTGACAAAATTAATTCTGTTCCCAGTAATAAAAACAATTTATTTTGATATGTCGTCTGGCGAATCATACAAGCATGGAAACACACGCACTCAAACTCAAGGTGCTGACAACAATAAGTTATTTATAGAACACACTCACATACAAAATCCCGTTTTAAAATCTGAGAAAAGCAAAAAAAGGACACAAACAAAAAAGGTGATGTTAATGGGGTTAGCACCTATGAATTACCACCTTGTGCAACAAATGGAAGTAAACAGCCTCTCAAGGATCTTTTTTTTTAAATACAACATTACATATAACATATAACAAATAATGTGTGTCCGTCTATGTAACAGTTTGTTTATTCAAACACATTTATATTTATGTTTAAGGGTAAGATGCGTATCATGTTGATGCTTGTGTTAATCTCTATTCATCTCAATTACAGCGAATCAAAATGGATACAACATTGAACTTGCTACCAACCGGATCATATGAATTATATTTATAAATGAATATAAATTTAAAAGAAAGGACTAAGAAAATACTGTTATGATTGACGGTTTGAGAGATCTGGTCTATGGTAAAATCCATGTTTGAGGTATTAGCAAAAATGTAAAAGCATGAAGTTGAAACAGACACAATAACTCATAGGATTCTGTAAATAGATTAAGGACGCTAATTACCTTAAAATCTTAAATAAAACAGGGCCATTTTTGACTAAAAAAAAAAATTTCGTTTGTGTTAATTGGACTTTGTGGAAAAAAAAATTTTTTTGGTAAAAAAAAGGTCTAAAAGTTCTTTCTTGGTGAAAAAAAAAAGATATAACTTCCTGAGAAAGCCTGCACAGAAAAAATTAAAAATTGTCGTACTTATCGTACTTATCGTAACACATGGACCTCTAAATACTTTAGATTTATTTTTAAATAGAATGTGAAGTTGTGAGAAGACATGCATGAATACAATAAAACCTACTAACACACATCTTACACGCACACATACATAAAAGCATGTTGCATCATACTGCTTATGCCAGGAAATAGTCCTTGTAGTTATTTATTTAGTGCTCTTGCATTTTTATAGAACATACGAGTGAGGTTTTATGCAACAACTGAAGAAAAACCCATTTGGTGCAACAGTAAGTGTAATTGTTTGTGTCTGTTAGAAAAAGAGAGAGTAAGAAAGAGAGCGCGAATAAGTGTATGTTTGTTTATTTATGCTCCAAGACTACAATGTCATTTACCATCTGCACTAAAAAACAAACAAAGTTAGAAAAAAAGACAAACCAATAGAAAAAAAAAACATTGAAGTACATATGGCAACACATGTCCCATATTTTCAAGTCTTATTTGCGAGACAACTGAAGTAATTTCGACGTGTATGAGGGTAACTTTAACTACAACAACTAAAATTTCAACAAACAATGTGAAAATTTCAAAGTTATAAATGAAACTTTGAAATGCTTGATGTGTGCCACTCGAATGTTAATCTAAAGCATACAACACACTTTAGGTCAGCGGAAAAGAGGGGGGGGGGGGGGGGGGGAATTAGAGAGGACAAAAACTGCAGAAAAAACTAAAATCACATTAAAATCATCATTCATATCAATGACTGTCGACATGAGCACATAACACTTACAAACACACAAACTAAATAGTTTTCATATGCCACAGAGTTCAAACAGTCAAATGCAAAAGTTTTCATACAGCTAAAAAAACAGAATTATACTGAATTTTAAAGTTTTCGATAAAAGAAATGGAAACTAGTTAGTAAAAACAAGTGACTCTTTTTGAAAAAAGCGCATATTGTGCAAAAAGTGACTTTTTGAAAACAGCGATTTTTTTTGTGAAAAATTCCACTTTTTTGAAAACACTGTTTTGCGAAAAATTTGACTTTTCGTAAAAAAAAAATTACCGCTTAAGGCCAAATTAAAATTCGAAAACTGTTAATTTAAAGTTATTCACCCCTATTCTGCGTTTCGATTCGGATCGAAATTTTCTCCGTTTTTGGCAACTTTGGTGTTTTGTGCCAATGTTCTGTAACTCCCGCGTTGAGAAACTTTTCGATTGAAATGTAAGAAATGAAACAAAAATACCATAAGTTGAAACAAACATGTTTTTCTCACTTAACTGTTACTGAAACATTTTTGGCGAGTAATTTCCTTACGTTACAGCTATTACACACCAAAAATGATACAGTAACAGTTTAGTGAGAAAAACATGTTTGTTTCAATTTATGGTATTTTTGTTTCAGTTCTCACATTTCAATTGAAAAGTTTTTCAACGCGGGAGTTACAGAATATGGGCACAGAATACCAAAGTTGCCAAAAACGGAGAAAATTTCGATCCGAATCGAAACGCAGAATAGGGGTCATTAATTTTAATCAAACATATATTTGTAAAGCAAAGAGTGCTTATTTAACAGAAGAGTACCTCTTCACAAATATGCACGGTAATTCGCATACTTGTGTGCTTCACTTTTAAAAAAACAACATTAGTCTGTAAAGGATACCTTTAACTCACATATTCATGTGTGTGTGATGAATATCTATAAAAAATGTTACGTAAATGATTTTTCTTTTCAGCTGATTGCAGCAATTGATAGTCATTGGACTGTGTAAAAGAGGACTTTTCACGTATCTTTTCAAACATTTTTCTTTGAAATGTCTAATAAAATAATAAAATTAGTTGATTTAAGCATTTCAAATGTTTAAATGAAATTTAAAACTGTAAATAACTTTTATTTTAAGCCAATTTTTGTTACTTTTAACATTTTTTTACATTAATTTACTTAAATTTCTTTAAAAACTTTTTCTAATCTTGAATTTGTTTCTCTTTCAAAATTAAAAACGTTTTGTGTAACATAAACAAAAAAATAAACTTAATATAACAGCACTATAATTTTTTTTTTATTTCTTTAATTCTTCCTTTTCAAAGCCAAGAACTAATAAAACAAAAAAAAAAAAAAACGAAAAATTTTCTTTTGGTGCGAGGTTCGCCGCTAGCACCCTGGCATCTCTTGCACTGTGTTTTAATGATTACTAGTGGATTTATAAAAAAGAAATAAATGAATTTTTTTCTCCATTTGCACGAAATTCAAAAATAAAAACTCTGGCCATTAAAGAAACTAGAATGCTTGTTTTTTTCATTTTTTCATTTGCGTGTGTGTGCACTCATTTATATACACACACACATGCTAGCTAAAACCCCAAAACATGAAATAATAATAATTTAAATATTATTTTTAAATTACCATTCATATTGTCTGTTTATGCGGTGCTTAAGAAGCGCACGAAAGAAAACTCATTTAACACAGATGATGCGGCAAAAAAAACCCCTAAAGGCTTCATGAGAGCAAAAGAGAAAAACTGGTAACTGTAACGTATGAGTAATAAAAATGTTAAATAAATTACAAGAACACACTTAAAATTAATTTGCAACCTTTAACCATCATTTTTAACATATTACACACTTTTCATTACAATTGTTTTAAAAAACATTTTAAAGTCTTTGTAATAATTACTTTCCTTGTGGTTAAGTCTCGCCTTACCATAGGCTTTTATGTATGTAAATCGTTTACCCAAATGCACCCGGGTGGTACTACACATATGACACGTGTTTAACAAGTGTTTGTCAAACAAATTTTTTTTTTCAGTTTTTTTAAGAACTAAACAATTTAATCAGTAAATAAAAATTAATTTTTAACTGAAAAAAATTTAAGGAAGTTATTAAACAAATAAAACCGAATGTTTAATTAAATGAAATCTTCAGAGTTTTATAGTTTAATCCTTACCAGTCGGAATACGAAATTATAAGGCACTTTTACTACAGTAAATTACGAAAAATGTTTTTTTTTTTGCACTAAGTCTTCTGTGTAGAGCTTCGCGGGATAAGCTTAGAAAAAAAACCGTCGGTGTTCAATTTGAACAAATCTGGTTTTCCAAATCTGAAACCAAGCACAAATTACTGAAATAATCATTATAAATACTTATCATTAGGGCAACCAAAAATAAGCAATTGCTTTTTTTTTTTGTTTACAAGATAGAAAGATTTTGATTGAACAGAAATTCCGATCATAAAAAAACAAAGAAAATGAGCTATATTTGTAAGGGCTTTTTTTTGCTTATTTTGGCAATATCGGCTTTTTTTTAGTTATTTTTGCGATATCGGCTTTTTTTTACTTATTTTGTCATTTTAAGATAATTTTTAATTTTTTTCATACGAAAAAAAAATTATTTAATAAATTTTTGCAAAAATCGTTGTTTTTTTTTTTTTTTTTGATGTGGCAACTTTTTTTATTTGTACTAACAAATTCACCTTTTTGTCAAGGCGACTTCATGAAATCGCCTTACTTTTTGTGCTGCTACAACTCTGGTTGAAAAAAAAAACGTTTAAATCAAAGTAGCCAAGTTTTTACTGTCAACAAATTTACATTTTAAAAATTTCATTGAATTGTTGAAAGCATAACATTTTTAAAACTTTTTAAAGTTGTCTTAGTTTAAAAACAGATAAAATTACCTTCATAGCCTCTGCGTTTTGGATGTAAGTATAAATTTTTTTTTAATTTATTAAAACCTTTGTTAAAATTGGTTTATTGTTTTATTATTTAGAAAATGCCTAAAGTCAAGGAAAGCAAATCGGTTTACTTGAGCAAGCTAGTCAAACAGTATCCAGATTTAAAAACTAATGGATCAGCTTTAGTGTGTAACGTGTGCTCAAAACCTTTATCTGTTGATAAAAATTACAACATAAAACAACACCTGGATTCAAAAAAGCACAAAGATCTAAAAGAAAGAGAATCAAAAAAAATTTACAACAAACTTTTCTACAAAGTTCTACAAGTTCATCGGCCGCCGATAAATTTTGCATTGATCTCTGTGAAGCCTTTGTATCAGCAGATATACCATTATACAAAATGCGACATTTAAAAGTACAACATTATCTTCAAAACTATACATCATTCCATATTCCATCTGAATCGTCTCTTCGAAACAAATATACAAAAATAGTTTATGAATCTACAGTTAACAAAATAAAGGAAGAAATACAAAAACATTTTATTTGGGTCTCTATAGACGAGACCACCGATGCGTCGAACAGATTTGTGGCAAACGTTGTTGTGGGTATACTGCATGTGGATGAAAATATTTCAGAAAAAAGATTTTTAATAAAAACAGCTGTATTAGAAAAAGTCAATCATTCCACTATTGCACGTTTGTTTGATGATTCAATGAAAGAATTTGACCTAGATAAACAGAAAATTTTTCTTTTTGTAAGTGATGCCGCACCATATATGGTGAAAGCTGCAAAAGCCATTGCTGTATTTTACCCACATATAACTCACGTAACCTGTCTTGCACATGGAGTTCACAGAGTTTGTGAACATATAAGAGAATACTACTCAAATGTAGACAAATTTATTTCAAATGCTAAAAAAACGTTCCTTAAATCTCCTGCAAGGGTTCAAATCTTACGAGAAACAGCACCAGATATACCACTACCTCCACAACCAGTGATAACTCGATGGGGGACGTGGATAATGGCTGTAAATTATTATGCCAAATATTTTGATAATTTCGTAGAAATTTTTTCAAATTTAAACTCTACAGATTCTTCAGCAGTGCGTATATGCCAGGCTTTAATGAATGAAAATAATTTGCGCAACCAAATATTGTTCATTTCTGTAAATTTTGGGTTTTTACACGAAGTAGTAACCAAATTTGAAACAAAAAATCTTTCATTGGTTTCCCAAGTGAATATAGTTATGGACACCGTAAGAAAAATGTCCGGTGTTCCAGGGGATATAGGCGACAAAGTGAATAAAAAATTTGAATCTGTTTTATTAAAAAATGAAGGATTTTCGGTACTAAAAGATATTGTGGATATACTGGGCGGCAAGCGGCATTGCGAGTTCAATCGTATAAAATATACCTCAGAGCAAATACTCAATTTTAAATATGCTCCCTTAACATCTGTAGACGTAGAAAGAACTTTTTCTATGTACAAAAGCGTGCTGACTTCAAATAGACAGGGGTTTCTTTTCGAAAATTTATCGCATCTATTTATAATTTACTGTAACAACGCATTCAACGAATAAAGTGGAAAATAAACCATAAATTTTAATTGCTTTTTTTTTTATTTTAACAGCTTATTTTCATGTTTTTAAACGCTTTTTTTAAGAGCTTAAAACTGTTTTTTTAGTGCTTATTTTTGGTTGCCCTACTTATCATAAAAATTTCCAAGTCGGTTGGAAAGCTCTATTGTATTTAAATGTTGATTTTAATTTTAGGTAAAATCATGGTAGAAAAGGTACATTAAAAATTTTGTTCTCAATTTTTAAAGCCATATACATAACGTCAAACAAAAGAAAATTAGGAAAAAAATATTACAACAAGCGTCATAAGTCAAATAAATTAATTTGACATTAAATGGGTAAATAATGACAACTCTCCCCAATGAACCAACCTGGTACTTAATATACTATGGGTAAAATCATAAATAATTATTGTACTAAAGTTCTGTTTTGTAACTGTAAATGTTACCAAACAAATTTAGTGACCGCAACTGGTTCCATTTTATAAATAATATTGTACTGAATAATTAAGCTTTGGTGCCCTATAATTTTATAAAAATCGGATATTGCAGCAAATGGATTTTGTTAATCACCGTCTTTAGACGGTCTTAGTTGTAAAAGAGTTAAAAATGCCTAAACAATATCAAACAAAAAAGGGGAATGTAAAAAAGATAAGCTTACTGTTTATTGTTGGTGTTTTGCTTAAGCTTTGATTTTCTTACAAGTAGAATTTGGAGTGTTAATAATTCCTTTTCGCTTTAAGATTTTATTTGTATAATATTTGTAGCTTTTCTAAAATATTTGGAACAAGGTTTCCTGATGATCTGGCCTAAGCAACCAGTGAAATACGCATAGGAAAAGCTTATCCTATCAACAATAAATTTCAGTGTTTTTATCAAGAATATAAATTTGGGAATTAAGTACGTCATACAGAAATCGAATTAATAATAAATTTTGTATTCCCGAAAATAACTTTGATAAAATATTTTTATCTTTTTTTGTTTTTTTTTTTTACAGCTGAAAATATTTTTTGAACGGCAATGATAAATATTTTTTTAGAAACGCCGTCCGGTCCTTCCATAAATCAAAGTCACTTCCCATTCATTTTACGCGTGATAATAATTTATTTAAGAAAGATTATCATGATTGTTCAGCATGGCGATAAGATACAAGTGTTATAGGAAGTGCTTTAGACTGTGTGTGTGTGTGTGTGTGTGTGTGTTGTGTAAAAGTTTCGCAGAATCACTAAAACATTCAACCAACATTAAACAATTGTAAAGTTAATTGCAATTTAATCTAGGGTATATAAATCACAAACGCACACAATTTAATAAAAAGCCGCAAAAGATATTTGAAACAAATTGAATAATGGGAATACAAATATTTTCATTAAGATAAAAGGAAATGCTTTTTTTATAAAAAACTGACTTTCTGAAATATATTGAGATTTGTTATAAAAATGCGAGTGTAAAACAAGTGAGTTTTGTAAGAGAATAAATATTTTTTTGCTTTTAGAAAATTTGTAAGATGTGTGAATTTTTGAAAAAAGAATTTTTGTTGTATTTTTTTTTTTGCAAAAAAAGTGACCGACTTACTTTGTAAAATAGGGTGCGTTCGTAAATGCATCACTGCGCTGCAACAGTGATTTCAAATGCTTATATATTTATCAGTGAAGTTAATGTGTACCAAAAAATTGTAAAAAACTCCAAAAAAATAATAGTCACACAATAAAAAAAATTATAATTTTTTTTTATCGGCTTTAAAAAAAATTTGCTTTTCTGATGCAGCGCAGTGATGCATTTACGAACGCACCCATAGTGAGCGACCAATTTTTTTTTTGTTAAAACTTGCCTCTTTTATAATTAAGAAAATAATTGCAGATATGAACTTTTTTGAAAAAAAAAGGATTTTTTGTGAAAAAGCGACGTTTTGTTAACAATTTTTCGACTTTTTGGGGAAATGTGACTTTTTTGCAGAGACCCGAAAACTTTAAATTTTTAATTTCCATGTATACACACACAGAAAGAATTATTAGAAGTGTTTTATCAATTAAAAAAATGATTCAAAAGTATTTAAATTTAATTAATGTGATAATTGAATCAATTATTTTTTTTGTTGAAAGAAAATTAAAAAATTTAATTTTGATCTAATTAACATTTTAGTTGCTTTGAAATAAATTTTGAATTAAAATATTAGTTAAATAACAAAAAATAATTTCGTTTAAAACAAAATAATTTAAACTTGTGAAATTGTTGTTGGAAATCGTCAAAATCAATCAACACATTGTTTGAAAGTTTTTTTTTAAATTTTTTTATTAAAATTAAAAATATCGTTTAAAAAAACAATATTCAAAATATTAAATTTTTACAATTTTTAGTAATCATTTTGGTAAGAGGTGCAAAATCAACAAATGGGTTGCTTGATTCTATGAATTTGGAATGAATTTGGTGATTAGAGACAATTTTTAATTTTTTCTGTGTAAATCTTTGTTGATTAAAGTTTATTTTCATTTATTGAAAAAAACATTGATATTTATTTTTATGTAAATATGTACATATCGCACCTGTTCATCAAAAGTAACACAACTCAAAAAACTCTTTTTTCCACTTTTTTGACGGAAACAGTGTATGATTACCATATGGAAAAAGGAAGAAGAGAAATAAATTTTGTGATTTTATTGAAATATTATTGAGTTTCCTTTACAACGGTATATTTGTTTATAACAATAATTCCCTTATATTGGCGGAACTAGTTTTTTGCTTCTACTGAAAACTTGTAAATTTTGAGTTGTGTTACTTTTGATGAACAGGTGCGATATATGTAAATATCTATCATGATAAAAAAAATAAAAATCCTTAAACGATAAATATCACAAAAAAAATTACAAATAATTAATTTCTTTAAATTTTTAAAATTTTAAATTAAAATTTTTTTCTGAACAAAAAATCTTATAAATATAAAGCAACTTAAATCCGTAAATTATAGCAGAACCCCCATCGTTTTTAACTCCGCCCAAAAAAGAGGGGTGTTACAAGTTTGTAGTGGTCATCTCTGTATATATGTATATGTATCTGTCCGTACCATCGTAGAGTCAAAACGGCTGGAGCGTTTTTGATTTTATTTTGTTTGTTTAAAAGGTGGCGAACGAGAGTGTTGTTAGCTTTGTTTGGAAAAAAACGGTACAAACGATTTTAAATTATCTCCTCTTTTACTAAAATCTTCTTCTTCTTCTTGTAATTTATAAAAAAGGCATGCTGAACCTTCCGTTAACTTATCGCTCACTTTAGGTTAAAATAAAGTTGTAACAACGGAACACTTTGCACGCTCTATAAAATCCTTCCTTAGCTATCGGTAAGTTGAGAAAACGGGCTTAAATGTGCATATAAACATTCTTTTATCTTACTGTTTTCCTTATATAATAATTTTTTTCTTACAAAACATTTTTGTTATATTTAAGTTTTTTCATCCGATTAAAAAATAAAAAATAATTTTCAACTTTTATGACAAAAAACGTAAACGATTTTTATTTAATTTTTTGTCGAAAAGAAAAGAAAAGCATTTTTTTCCAAATTAAAAAATCCAGATGGATAAAACAAATTTAATCACAAGGTATTTTATTTTTATATGAAAAAACACGAAAAGATGGCTTTAAAAGTATTAAAATACGGTCTCTGCCAAGGTATATTTACACAAGGTAAACTCGTTGGCCCATATGTTTGTCAGCTGCTTACCCCTAGTTGGAGCCAAAACGTCAAATTGCGTGTATATGAGCCAAAATTTGTACATGTGTGCGTTAAATTGTTTTTGTTTTATATGAAGACAATTTTGACAAATTGGCTCCATTTATAGAGCAGCATGTCTACACTCCCAAATGAGTCTACCTTGTGTAAATATACCTTGGTCTCTGCTTTTTGTGATAAAAGCTTTTTGTGAAAAATGTTATATATTGTTTTTTTTTTCTTTTTTTTTCAATTAATTTAAATAAAAATTTAATTAGCTTTCGGCTAATGTCATGTTTTTTTTCCAAGTCACAAAACTGTTAATACTTCTTTTTAAAATTTAAATTAAATTGTTTATTAGTCCATTTAGTTTTTGCATTTAGCTTATTTTGTAGCTTTTTTATTTCCGCTATAAAACGAATTTTTTTTAAATAATTATCCTTTCCACTTCAGGCAAAATTTTTCCAAGCTAAGCAAAAAAATTTACAAATTTGTCATACTGGAGACAATTCTGTGGTTTTCATGGGCAACCGCGTATGTCTTTAAATCAAATTTTTCAGTAGAGCCGAAAAACCATTCTAGATCAAACTTTGTGCTAGGTATTGCACTTTTTAAACTTTTTTATTACGATAAAAAATAGGTATTGATCCATCTTTTTTCAAAAATTTTTAGAAACACACTCACAATATTCTGTACGTAAAATTAACTGAAATTGTAATATAAAATAAATGAAAGTTCAATTAAAAACTGGTCTACCTATTTTTCATTTATTTTTAACAAAAAGTTCATGTAATTTTTTCTGTCAAAAATTCAACACCATATTCCGTAAAATCAAATAAATATTCAGTTATTTTGTAAAATTTTACTGTCAAAAAATTGACCCCATATTCAGTAAAAACAATTAAATATTCAGTTATTTTATTAAATTTTCGTTTACTCCACAAAAGAGCCGAATTTCTAAAAAAAAATACCAGACAGACACCTGTCCGCTTGTTTTTCTTATAAGCGAGAGAGGGAGAATATTTTTATTTACTTACCCAGTTACACACGTTTGTTTTACTTTTGTTGTACTGACCACGTTGTTTACAGAAGAACTCTCAATTATAATTATAAGACACCAGCAGCATGACCGATATGGCTTCGCAATTATTTTACTTTTAAAATTTGATGTATTTAACTAAATTATTTTAACAAATGGAAATGGGAATTGCTTACACAAAACAAGCAATTCATTTTTTATAGATAAGTAAAAATTAATTTTTGGTAGTAAAATTATATAAAATAACTGAATATTTAATTGTTTTTACTGAATATGGTGTTGAATTTTTGACAGTAAAATTTTATAAAAAAAACTGCATATTTATTTGTTTTTACGGAATATGTAGTTAATTTTTTTACAATTAATTTATATAAGATAACTGAATATTGATTTGTTTTTACGGAATTCGCGGTTGAATTTTTGACACTAAAAATTAAATGAAAAAATTACATTTTTATTTACTTTAACATAAAGAAGAATTGAACTCAATCAACGGACAATATTAACTGCAACTGAAAATCCGTATTAATATGCACTTAGTTTTTTGAAAAACTGTTAGAATCAGTTAAAAATAAATTTGCTTGGAATTTTAAATGTTTATTTATTTAAAAATGACTGAACGGAATATTTCTTAAATAAACTACAGTCCGTTACTGTAATAATATTGTGAGTGCATGTAAAGAGCGTTTTAAATTAGGCAATTTGGCATCAACATCTCAAATTCTGAAAAAATAGACATACGCGGTCCATGCCCATGAAAACCACAGAATTATTTTGTTTTTTGCTGGAGGACTTGTTATAAAAGTGTTTATGCATTAAATGATCATTTTAGTTTTTTTTTTTTTTTTTTTGTTGCCATTCCTGTTTATTTTGTAAAAAAAAATTCAAATAATCAAATTATTTTTTTGGTTAAAGGCTTTTATAAAATAAATAAATTATTAGATGGAACAAAAAAATATTTGTTAAAATGATTACTAACAAAGTAGAACATGATATTTAGTGTTTTTTACCGTTGTTCGATTAATCGATTAATTTTGGGCGATTAACTTTTCGAATAAATTAAAATTGCTTGTTTTTTTGCTTAACGAATAATTCGAACAATTTGTGTCGATTAATCGAAAATTTGTGTTTTCATAGAATTCGTTTTTTATGTTAAAAAAAAACAAACTGGTACGTTTTAAATACCCTTTTATTGTTTCTTAACTCAGGAACATTTCCTTCGAGTAACAATTCTTTAAAAAGTCCAATAGTACAAAGACTGAAACCAAAGAGTTTGGGAATAATTTACTTTAAGAATGTTTAGTACTGACTTTTACCACAATGATTCAGATAAAGAAGACGATTTTTTAAGAAGAATGAAAACAACCTTAACAAGACTATTAAAAGTATTAAAATTGTTTTAAAATCAGAAGAGATTCAAGTGGTATAATGGAAGAAAAAATATGAAAAATAACAGAGAAATTGGACATGCTTTAAAATGATTTACTTTCAATCTCTCCAACGTCAACAGTAAAAGAAAGAATCTTTTCAAAATCAAGTTTCGTCAGAACAAAAGAAAGAAATCGTTGGAATCATAAACATTAAAACTGTTTACTCTTTTTGAAAGATTATTTTAGAAGATTAGCTTTTATTTTGATGCTCTTTTTTCTATTTAAAAAGTTTCCCTCTTTTATTATATAGTACCTCATGTTAAATTGTTGTTACTTTTTGAATATAATTTTTATTTTAAAAAGTATAATATTTGATCTTATTGTTAAACTTCTTAACTAGACAAAATTTAAATTATTCGACTAACCGAAAAATAATAAATTGTTCGATTATTATAAGAATTAATTTTTACCTCGAATAATTATTCGCGCAATTAATCGATTAAAACAAAACATCGATTAATTGAATACCCTACTGCACAGCCAGCAAAATCTCATTTCCTAAACACGGCTTAAAGAAGTACATGCATATTCATGTTTACCTGTGTTGACTTTGGAATTTTCTAAGGACTAAGCACAGATTAAAGAATTACAGCTATCTAAACTTATTTTAACTTATACATCGAAATTTCTTTTATATTCAAATTTTACTTAAGGCTAGTTTTCACTATCTCACAAGTCTTACGTATTCCATAATACATTGTGAGATAGAAATCTAATGAGTTTTGTTTCGACTGTCAAAAAATCTAATTTAACATGACAGTTTGTGTTCACACCATCACACAAAGTATAAACACTCACACATGCAACAAAATGCAACCCTGATCCAATGAAAAGTATTATTGTTTAGAAATTTTTAAAAAATCGATGTAGTCGTATGAGATGTCAAACTTTCTTCATAACATTTGTCATTTTCGTGACACATTGCATTCGCACTATCACACTTTGTCATATTACTTGAGTTTTTGACATGTATTAATATAAAGTATAATAGTGTAAACAAGCCTTTAGTGCTCCAATAATTTACCGACTGGTTGGGACTGTCTATGATCTTTCGCGAATGATTAAAAATTATTTAAATATTGCTTTGACGCGAGGAAGTGTTGAGTAACACCGGCTAAACTTGCAGAAGACGACGGACAACGTGTTAATCCCATATAACGACAAAACTAGAAGGAATTGTTTCAGATTAACAAAACTTGCTACCCAAAAAATTGGACGAATTTAGTCCAAGGACTTGCTTGCCTCTTATATTTTTATTCTTCACCTCTAATTAGAAATTTAAGATACAATCAAGTACCGAATGTGTTCGAAATAAGTACACGGAGCCTTAATAATATTTGAATAATAGCTTGATATCTTTTTAAAATCAATACAAGTACATGTATAATTTTCATACATCCGTTTTACGCAAATCACTATTCAACCCAAAATAGCTGTCCAATTCCAATATAATTCTACTAAATAAGTAAAAACTATAATATTGATCCATGTTCCAAAGTTCATATTCGGTTCATAAATTTTACTAAATTCTTTTAAAAATGTAACATAACACTTTTTGTAAAATTAAGAGTCGCATTGCAACACAGTGAAAGTTACAGTAGAGCACACATTGAGCCGTACATTTTGATATTTTTTAAATCGGGTAATTTCTTAGCTTCTGGTAATTAGTTCAATGTCAGGCAATGATTAAAACATTCTTGGGGCCAGAGATTGAGAACACCATAGAATTGTGTTTGTGAACAAAAGCCAAGGCTCACCTGCACGAAATATTAAGCAATGGAAAAGTATAATGTTTTTTACTTTACATAACCATCGCGTTTACCAGATTGCATGGCTACCTTAAGAAAAGGGTGTATACCAAGAACAAGACAGCATCTTCCTACAGCCTGAAGCTTAATATTATGGGAAATGCTCTGAAAAGTGCTTGCCAGGTTAAAGCAAACAATAAGCACTTCTGAAAGACATTATATGCAAAACTTTTTGCTTATAGTCACATCCTTTAGTTGCAGACAAAACGTGGAATATGCCACTATAAGGCTATTTCACATATATGCCACTATGAGGCATATAATATAGAAAATTAAAAATTTATATAAATTACACCGACATCAGGCTCATACTGTATAAAAAATAGTTAAAATAATAACAAGATATTTTATAACTGATACCAAAGTCAAAAACTAATTTTTTACGAGTAGAGATTTGATGACAAAAATTAAACCATTTAATTCTTTCTTTCTTTCTTTGGATGGATTGTGGTTTCGAAAACTAAAAAGAACTTGGTAAATATTGCTAAAGTGACTATAACGCCATTAATTTGCTTTACTTTTCCCTTTGATGACTGTTGATAGATGGCATAATTGGCAAATGTGCTTATATCGCTAAAAACAAATAAAATGGACTATATCGCTAATGTGACTATAAGCGGTAGTGACTATAAACGAAAAGTACTGTATAAAACAAAATTCTTATTTAAATGTTAGTGGTAATCACCTTAAATAAAATCTTAAAGAAAAATTTTGTTTATTAAATAATTATAGCCAGTGTTCGAAAATAAACATTAAATATCGCTCCTTTGGGATCGGTTAGGTAGATTTGTGGAAAACACAAATCCTAATAGTGTTTGTGTAGTAAATCATTTGTCATCTTTCGAACACAAAAATAATTCTTTTCTTATTTAACCCTTTGACGACCAAAGTTAAACCGCTTGTAAATTTAATTTTTTTTTTTTTGGGATTCATGTTTTTGGACGTATTTTATAAAAAAAAAATAAAAAAAAATTTTTAAAAAATTTACTCCTTATTGAAAAAAAAGCATGGGACATGTCCCGTTGTGGACCAATGTGACACATGTGCCCCATTTTATTTTCAGATCCCACAAGAAAGCTTTTGAAGCAATTCAAAAGGCGTTGGGTATTCTGGTTACATCAGGATTTGGTACATATAAAACAAAAATGTTACATAAGTGTATCATTCAGTTTCCGAGATTTAAGCAATCAAAAATTAAAAAAAAAAAATCACAAATTTTTGACTTTGGGATGACATTGAAATGAATTCGGACAAATAATCTTTAACTTTTACATATTTTTAAAAAGACACTTTAAAAAATGTAAAAGTTAAACCATTTAATTCCGTTCGGTTTTTTTTTAACCACAAACTTCATTGTGTTCGGTTCAGCTCATTAATGTTCGTTCGTTTCAGTTGTGCTAAGCGCCCTTTTGGCTGGTTAAAAACAAAATACAAAAAGCCAGCAAAAAAATTGTAACCAAACAAAACACATACACAATATACACACAAGCTATTCGTGCTGTGGTCGTTGCTAAAATTTTTTGTTTGTTCATTTCTTTATCAATGTAAAAAAAAGAAATATTATAGAACAATAAAATATAATGTTTGTGTACAGTATCACTACAATTGTTCTGTTTTTTAACAAAGAACAGAACACTATATAATGTTCGGCTCTTTCTTTAAAATAGTTACGAACGGTGTTTAGGGTTGTGTTCGTCCACACAAACACTAAAAAAATAGATATTGTTCCTGGGTGTGTGAGCCGAACGCTAAACAATTTTATGTTTATTTTCTAACACTGACTATAACAATACCGATAAGCTGAATACGGAATTTTATTTTGCGTTCCTTTCTGACTTTGCTTTTTTAACAACATTTCTTTGTCTTTTGTCTGCTTTTTATTCCTTTACTCATCATTTGACTATCCGAGCAACGAAAATATTTTCTTTGCAATCTACTATAAGAAATTTCTGTGATGAATAACAAGACATAAAGACACAGCTATTTATTTTAAATATTCCTAAATAAAGATTAAAATAATTGAATAAAAACGAAAATTATTATTAAGAAAAGAGAAAGCTAAAACAACCGATAACAAAGAAGTAAATCAATAACTTATTCTTCCAGCTTGTTCCAATTTGCGATTAACATAGTGTTTTCAATAGAGTAAGTCATCGTCCAGACATGCAATTTTTGTTGCAGCAATTACCAAATTTATTGTTGGGAGTGGAGAGAAGATTAGGGACGGTAACTCAGTTTCATTTACTCTGCAATTTTGTTTTGAAATTCACACACTTTTCAAATTAAAGTTCGCTGTAGGTAAAATTTTGTTTAAATATAAAATATAAAAAGAGCTAAAAGACAGGATAAAAATACAAAAATTACAAGACTATAATTTCATTATTTGGGCTTTAATGCAATTTTAAATCAGATATTTAAAAAAATTGCGGTAACAAAAATTGCAGGTCTGAACGAGACTAACAGGGGTGAGCTGGAAATCGCAAACTTAAAACTGAAGAATTTTAAAAGACGTTTCTTAATAAGATTTCTGTAATAAAATAATTTTATGACAAATATTATACAAATATTTCTCTGCTGAAAGAATTTTGAACAAAAATAGGATAAAAGGTGTATTAAAAACAACTTTAAAATTCTTGAGTTTAACGTTTTCGATTTCCAGCAGACCCCTGTAAAAAAAATCGCAAAAAAAAATTATTATTATTAAATTCCCGTAGTTCCTAGGTGGAACATTTGTAAAAAAAAAAAACAAGTTAAAATTTGGTTTCTCCAATGCCAAGGCCTTTATTTCACGCCATGTACGCCGTGCTGCTAGTCCCTCAGATTCAACCAGTCTTCTCCATGCGTGAGTAGATCTTTCATTTTTTCGGCTACCCTGTTGATTCTAGTCAAGCGCAGTTCGAGTGATGTTGTTTGTGGGCTTTCTCAACGTATGCCCATTCCAATTCCATTTACGTCGTCGAATTTCGCTCTTTATTGGTAGTTGGTCTGTTGTTGCCCACAATGTGGCATTTAATATGATGTTTGGCCAGAATACGCGTAAGATTTGCCGTAGGCACCGGCTTATAAATACTTGGAGAGCATTTATTTCTCTAGTGGAAGCGTGCCATATTTCGCACCCGTACAAACAACGGAAGATTCTAAGTTTGATGTGCTTAGAGATGAATGCTGATCGCCAGACTTTATTCAGCATTCCAAACGATGTTTTACCCCTTGCTCCACCATTACTGGAAATGATACTTTCCAGGTAGCAGAAAGAGTCGACAACTTCGATCGTTTTCCCTTCTAAAGTTAACAGAGTTGGATTGATTAAAATTAAAAAAAATATCCCAAAAGAACATTCAAAATATTGGTTTATGGTTCACTACTATTTCAATTTTCAACCGCAAGTACAAGCCCTAACTTTGAAAAATAATTAGCACCAATAAATTCAGCATACTCAAATTATCTTTGCAGCCTAAAAAAAAGTGTCAAATTCGACCACAGTGTAATTTTTGAGGAAAATGGTTTTTTTAAGTTAATTAAAAAATTTTATTAGATTGTAGAGAATTATTTCTTTCACCATTGAATTCTCTCAGCCTCCTTTGATTTATTTGCCCGCTCAACACTCTTGAATTAAATAAAGAAATATCCTTGGGGTCATTAAATGAATAATGGAAAATTGTTAACGTAATTTTCTTGTTTGTGTGTTTAACAGTTCTGGAATATATTTTCATAAAACATTTTCTTTTCTGTTTAATGTGTCTGAGTTTTGCGAAGAAAGAAAATAAATAACACTTAAGAAGGAACAGAAAATATACAAATAAATTTGATGCCGCAGTAAATATACTTGAAGGATGGTAATGTATTCCCCCAACTGCTTAATATTGTAATTTTTTATTTTTGTTATATTTTATTCCGTTGTATACCATTGAAATGCTTAAAATGTGTTTAGATAATTTAAACTAATTATTTAGATTGATTTTTTTTATCACTATTCAAGAAAATAAATAAAATTATTTTTTAAATATCTAAAGAAAAAAAAGTTACATCCGGGTTGTTAAAAATATTATATTAAGTTTCTGATTTTTTTTTCTTCTATTATTCGTTTAAAATTCTGTTAAATATTTGTTTCCGATCAATTTACTCTTTCCTAAACTGCTGAGGCGCAAATTCATTTAATTTATAATTGAAATTCAATAAAAAAAAATAAAAATAAATAAGTCATAAAGTTTTTTCAAAGACTTTCGATTGACATCATTAAAGAAAATGAAATTAAATGAAAGCAAAATATTCGTTTTTAACTACAAACTACCGGGTTGTAAAAAAAATTTTCTGTATAGAACTCAAATTGAAACATTTTGTTACAAAACATAAAAAGTTTTTTTTAAATTTTTTTTTTTTTTTTGGTATTTAAAGCGGGAAAAGTGAAATATTTTTCTTGCCACTTCAAAGCCAAACACTTAACAAATCAATAGAATTTTTTACATTAATTTAGTTTAAGCTTTTCTTTTTGTAAATTTTTCTTCTTTTTTTTTGTCAATGAAGAGCAAACATTTTTATATAAATTTTCTTTAAATTGTAAAGAGGATGAAATAAGAGAAAAATATTACAAAAATACAGAGAAAGAAATTTTGCCGCTAAATCCTTCTAATGTTATAAATGGGACAATTTTTATGTTTGGAAATTTAGATTTTTGTTTATTTGTGGCTCAATCACGCGAAAATTGCTCAATGAATATGGATGAAATTTGGTAGACGCATATAACCAGGTTCAAATATAAGGTAATATCAATACAAAAATCGGGAAAATATTGGTACTTTGGTACTTTTTCTCTTTTTGATAAATTTGGTTATTTTGATTTTAAATGGTTAGGATTAAAAACTAGGGTACTTTTTAAGGAATGAAAATGGTACTTTTCAGGGGGTAAGAACAGGATAAAATTAGTACTCTTTGTCTTATTGAAAAATTTTATGTACATACAGATTACAGCCTACATTCACACAAAGAGTACTTACTGGGGGCCTTAAATTAGAAAAATTTGGTACTGTTTCTCTTTTCAAAAAATTTGTTATAGAGATAGCATTTGGACCAAATTAAATTATAAGGTACTTTTTATGGCGTTAAAACGGAAAAAATGGATACTTTTGGTACTTTTTTTTATAAATTTGTTATTCAGATTACATATTGTCGGCTTGATATTCAAACCTGCTAAGTCCACTTTTTAAGTAAATTAAGATTTTTTGCCGTGGGGTAGAGAAAGATTCGCCTCGTCGACCAGCATGTAGTTTTTCTTCAATTTGAATCTTGAGGTGTGTAAAATCAAATATATTTTTGGTTCTCCTTTCAAGTTGCCGGAATATACACAGAAAACAATTTTGCACCAGTAAACGCATTAATCAAAAATAAAATAAGTTTTAATTGAAAATTTAATCAAGTGAATTAAGCGTTTAATCAAATGAAAAAAAAAGAATTAGACAATATTTATTTGAACTAGTAAGAAAATTAATAATATCAATTAAACGTTTATTAAATTTTTAATAAAAACTTATTTTATTTTTGATTAAAAAGTTTACTGATGCAAAATTTTTTCTGTGTACATATTTAAAGATCCCTCCTTTTGATATTGACAGTTGAAGGTCGGTTGCTCAAGAGTTTCTAGAGCTTAAAACTAATTGCTCTAATTTTATTTATAGAAATATTTTAACATAAAATAAGTATAGATATAGAAAACTATACAAAATTTCTGTAAATTTCCTATAGGATAAACTCTTTCTTGAAGTCTTGCACTATTTTTATGTCAACGAAGTCACGGGCCACTATATAACTTATAGCACCAGTGTTTCTTTCTCAGTTGCCAGGGATGGGATTTCATCATCAAAACCCCATAATCCATGTCGAAGGTGTTAAAAAATATTTTTTTTTTTTTTTCTAAAGACCAAATGTTCAAGTCTTTGTTTTAAATAAGGTTTTGAATAAACTAAGTTCGCCTTACTTTTAATTATAAATTTTAGATAGCACCTGTTAACACTCAGTGCTTCCAAGGCTTAATAAAGCAATGGCCCCCCACAACACTTAGGGCCAATTTCAATTCATATTTAAATATAGATTTTCATATAATTTTGTTTTTGTTTTGACATGAAAAACAAAAATTTAAATACAATTGGTGAAATAGGCACCTAGTCATTGAACAAAATAGTGTAAGTATAAAAAAAACTCGAAAATGTTTTCTAGTTCTTCCATTTGAAAAAAACTCAACTAAAGCACATCTGTCCTGGACATGTTCAATTGTGTTCAACGTGTGCAAGATGGTTTGTGCGCATCAAAAGTAGTGGTTTTTAGAGGAAAGACAAGGAACGCCCAGGTAAGCTAAAAACATTTAATGATGATCATTTGGATTAATTGCTCAATGAAGAAGTTTCAAAATAAATTTTAAGTGTTCACAAGCAAAAGGCTTTATCTCAAAGCCATACGAGTAAAAAGCGAGAGCCGAGAAATGCTGCTAGAATGCCATTTAAAGGATTTATATTTTCCATCAAATCGGTACTTGCCCTGAAAAATTCAACTAAAATCACAACACGAACCTTAAGAAGTCGTATGTGGAGCCTCTCCCACCAAACGAAAACGTCAAAGCCGAAAGATATACAAATAACACCATGCAACAGCAATTTTGTCACATGATACCCAGTTTTTTATGATCACATGGAATCTCCTATTAAAAAAAGTTTAAAAAATATTTAATTTTAAAAATAAATATAAAAACGCTTTTTTACTCGTCATTGCTTTAATTCATAAAAATAGCCTTTAAATATTTAGTTAAGAAACGAATTTAAATTTCTCATTTTGAACACTACATGAATTTGCTACATTTATAAAATCAGACTGTCAAAATTTATTAATAAAGAAAAAGAGGTTATTTTTTTAAACATTAAATTTCAGGTAAAAGAATATCGGATGTGATTACCGACAACCTCCTTATATGAAGGATTCTATATTCAAGCAAATATCAATTTGTCATGTCCATGTGTAAAAAAATTTTTAAGCAAATTGTTGCAGGGTGTAATTATTTTTGAGCACAATATTAAGGCCAACTTTTATAAATTTTTATAACAACCCTAAAAATGTTCTCTCTGTGTAAGTACTTGTATTATCTCAAATAATTTTTTTTTTGTATTTAGATAAAAGTATTTATTTTGAAATTTTCCTTTCTAAAATTTTAAATGAAACATAAAAAACCAGCTACAACTACACACACTAACCAAAAAAGAAATTGAAACCATACTTTTTATATCAACAAGATATTTTAGTTTTTTTTTCTCCATTTTATTTCATGCTTCATTTTTGCTGACAGCATTTAAACTGTGCCAGCACAAGTATTTGCCTAACAACCAAACCAAGACAACCAGTCAGAAGTAGTAACCGAAACAAACAAAAAATCATATTAAATAAAATTAAATTTATATACATATTTTAAAAAGCAAAAACATTTGTACTAAAATAGAGCTGGAAAAAACGAGAAACAGAAACTTTGTCGCCAGTCTAGATGAACAAAAAAAGTAAGATTTTAAATAAACCTTAAAATAACTACAACCAGCAAAAATACAAGCAACTAAATAAAAAAACATATTTATTCATTAGTTTAACAATGAAAACAGTCATTTCCTTTTACAACACAGTCAACATGTTGTTGTAAAATTAACAAAGTCATTTTGGAAATACAAAAAACACTCATAGGAATATTAAGACCATGAAATATTTAATCACAAACCTTCTAAACGTATTAATTGCATATACAAAAAAATACACTTACCACAATTTACCGTTCAAAAACAAAATAAGATAAAACGGAAAAGGATCCTGGCAAACATACACTTATCCAAATACACCTACAACTGTACTTGTCCAGAAAAAAAACTTTTATTCAACAAACAACAACCACATTTATCTTGTGAATTTCAATGACAATGGCCACTGAAGGAAATTGTAATCGATTATATTCACAACTAGTCCAACTCGAGCAAAAACACTAAGCAAAAAATACAACATAAAACTACACAAATCGCCAGCAGAGAAAATCGTATAAGAGAATAATTTAAAAAATCAAAAAAAAAAAACGTTGAAAATATTTAAAGAAAATTGTTGAATTTTCTTACAAAAAACACTTGACCTTGTTAATGAGAGCAAATAGAATTTATAGGCAAAGACGAGATTTCAATTTCAGCTTTTTTTTAGCTTCTATTGGATTTAAATAAAATTTTAGTAAACTCGAAGATCTGATATAAGAAAATAAAAAAGTATAATTAAATTTTTTTTAAATTTAGAAATAACTAGGTCATAAATTTGTACACAGGAATAAAAATAAAAATGTTATTCACCCCTATTCTGCGTTTCGATTCGAATCGAAATTTTTTCCGTCTGGCAATTTGGGTATTCTGCGTTTCGATTCCGCTCAGTTTCTTTCGATTGTATGTATTCTGCATAACATTCGGAGCTCCGTTTCTCTCAGTTGTTTTTTTGTTAACGGAAGTTTTTTCTATTTTTGTTTTTTTAAGTAAAAAAGTGAAAAAATGTAAGTAAAAAATTCAAAAATTCAAAAACGATTTAAATACAAATTATTATTATACACAGAACTTTTTATTAAATTTGACATTTGTTTATGAATATGATAACAGACTTGCTTATTCTGCTGTTTCATTTCCACATTCAACATTGATACAATTGATTTTGTAAACATTGTTATCTTCTTCTTATTCTTTCGATTCCGTTTTTCTGCAGAATACCAATTTTCGATCGTAACGGAACTGAATGCGGAGACGTAATCGAAATGCAGAATAGGGCTGATTAGCACTAACAAAGAATCCCAAATGAAACTGAAAATTTTGTATTCCCAAAAATTACTTTTTAATTACACTGCTTGAAAAAACTAAACTGGCAACTTGCTTTATTTTTTTATTTTCTTGCGAAAACAATAAAGCAAGTTGTTCTTGTTTTTATTTTGTCTTTTATTAACCTAATTACAACCACAATTAATGTTGGAAGAATTCCCGACAACGTGAACCCAAATTAGGCTGGTTGTTACAAGTAAACTGGTTTTTATTCGCTTAACGGTTTTATTTTTATAATATCTTTAGTTTTTCTAAAATCTTTAGATGTAGGTTCCTGATGATCTGGCCTAAGCAACCAGTGAAATGCGCAGAGGAATAACTTATCCCATCAACAATAAATTTCAGTGTTTTTAGCAAGAATAAAAATTGGGAACTAAGCACGACAAACGATATCTTGTTAATTGAAATGTTTTTATTCCCAAAAATTACTTTGATAACTGCACTCTTTTTAGAAGGTCATTGGCAAAAACATTTTTTACAGACTGTTTCCTGCTGACTTACATTTTTGGGACCGGTTTCGTAAGACAAAAAATTAAGCTTTCTAAATAGCCTGTGGGAAATTTGTGACCAGTAAACACAGTTTTAAAATAAAAAGGAACGAGTTGTGATAGGAGAAAAACACATATCACTTAACAAGTCATATTGAGTTTTGAGAGGAAAGGTAATTGACACAAAGGTAGTCAAGTGACTGGATTTATGCGGGTAGGGGCTGATTCTCTTTGGTTCTATTTCTCTATATGAAGGGGATCTATTTTACCAGCATGGTTCACTCTGGACAATATCTGCGACAGAAATTTTTTTAAATCGAAATTAAAGGTGTCAATTTAGGTTATTTCAATGGCCTGTTCAAAATGTCAAAAAGGTATCAATTAACCTCCTCCTTGGACAACCCCATGTTAGAGTGACAAGTCCTCTTCATGTAAAGTATTAGAACTAGAACCGGTCCCTACTACCTTAGCACTGTCACGTGGCAAGTCTGGTGTTAGTTCCCTTTCCCATAGGGAATGTATTATTTTGAGGTTAAAAAAATTGTTGTAAAAGTATTGTTAAAAGCATTTCTTTTTTTCATATTACTTTATCTCTATTTTTTAATTTTTTTCAAATGAAAGCCTACAACAAGAGTGCTGTTTTTGTCTATGCCAAACTTTAAATACCTTTCACCGTTATGCGTTAAGAAGAGAAAGTTATATAAATATCGTTTTTAAGATACAAATATAAAAATAAATTGTGTGCCACTTCTCGAATCCTTTTCATATTTTGTGTTTTGATAACCAAGATGATTGTACCTACTTTGGCAACTTTGGCTCTTGCCGTTCTCCAGATACACAGAAAAAAATCAACAACACGAAGTTAATAGGTTAAATTAGAGGTGGTCGTGGTTTTTTGTTATATCTCCACTTCAGAATTTCCGATATATGGTATAAACACAACTGGGACGAACGACGAACTTCGCAAAGTTCGACGAATTCGTCGGCAAGAATTAGTTGCGTAAATTCGTCAAATAAGACACAATACTTGCCCCTTATCAACACTTTTTAGGAGGCTTCATACAAATATTGCGTTTTGTGAAATTCTTAAATTTCGACTGTGTGAATAAAATCAAAAGTTGGTTACAGATTTTAATTATTTATGGCTTGTTTTGTTTGCAGCTTCGTTTTTTATATGTCTGCAAAAAATTAGAAGCCTAGCCAATATTTTATGAATTTTTAAAAAACAAAAAATTTCGAAATTTTGATAAAAAAAATTATATATGTTGTGCAACCTCCTCCATTTTCGATATTACGGTATATTTCGAAAACAAGAGCTAAACTAAAAAAAAAACGGTGGGCACCACTGGATTCAGCGTACCCGAATTATGCCAATAACGCCATGTGCCCGGCTTGTCTAAAAAAAAATGTCAATTTCAAGCACAGTGTAATCACCTCAGTCTGTATACATAAAAATATTTTAAACTTAATGAAGGTTTACAAAATAAACTTTCTATGAAAAATTTCCTTAATAACGTTTGTTAAATATTATAATCGTTTATGGATACGGAAGTTACAGTATAATTTTGTATAATAAAACAATTTCTCTAATTGAGTTTTGTTAATTTTTGCTTATCGGTATCGATATCGGCGATATTTTATTTTCAGTATCGGTATCGTAACGGCAAAAAGGTGTATCGTTACATTTCTAGTATAAAAAAGAACAAGTTAGTTTTGTATATTTTATAAGCTTTTGTAAAAAATTACTAAATTTTTTTAACCATTAAAAATAACAAGACAATTGCAATAGGAAGTGAATACCCTATTTAATAATATAAATATATTAAAATATGTGATACCATCTTTTATGTTTTTGCAACTAACAACCATTTAGAAAGTAATAATGCCCACATAAAATATAAATTATTACTAAAATAAAATGTATTAAGTACTAAAGAATTTATCCTTGTTAAGCAATTTTAAAACATGATTTTGGAAACTGTAAACGAGACCATTAAAAATTTCTTCGCACAAATAAATAAATTTAATAAATTTGTTGCTATTATTTTAGTTAAGACAAAAAAATTAACAAGAACTTTTAGTCGTAATAAAATGAATGTTGCAAATATTTTATAATACTCATCCACATTTCTTGTACTTGTGGCACAATGTTTCCTTGATCGTCATCTTTAAGTAAGTAAGTATGTTTGATACAATCATTTTTTATTTTCAAGGAATGTGAAAAGAAAGTAGAATCTTTTGTTGTCTTGATGAAACTCTTATACAAATTTTTGCAAGACCTTCTACCTGTAATTTTTTGAGAAATTTTTGCGTAACTTTTGTTTTACAAAACACATGACATAAATTTCTTTTTTTGTTTCTCTTGTAAACTTTTTCAATTTAATATTGCACTTGCTACACTTTCTGACTAAAAAAAGTTCAATCTCAACAGCTGCTTCTGCCCACTTCCAGGGCAGCCCAACAAATTGTTATTTGTTTACACTTCCTACGCCACCCACCACACACAGACATACGGATTAACCACATGTACAAATATAGTAGCGGCATTTGTAGCAGCTACAAAAACCTAAACTGTAAAATTGTTTTACTTTTTTTAATTTCCTGTTCTGCTGTTTTGTTTTTATTGTTTGTTTCTACTGTGTATTTTTTTATACGTTTTCCTTGTTGTTGATTTGTAGGTTTCCTGGATACGTAAACGTGACTTCATCTACAAACCATTGAAGTTATGACCTATACCAATGACCAATAACACACTCACACATACCCATAACAACAAGAACATGATGCTGAATCAAATGAATGTTCAACCACGTGACATGGGCATTTACGATTGTCAATTCCGATAGAACCAAAAATTAGCCAGGCTTATCAATTGACTAGTACTAGTTGGTAGGCCTTGAAAAACAAACACTTTTACCGACATCCATTCAAACATGGATGTAGTTACAAAACAAGCTTAACTAATTTACTCATATGACCCAGTAGCCACAAAATTTTACAAACTTATTTAAGTTGGCTACAAATGTTTGCATAGAATTTACGAAATACATAAAAGAAGGAAACAGACAAATAGAACGAGAGGATTTGTTAAAAAAAATCTATTGAATAAAATTTTATGATGCTTTAGGTGTTGGAGTGGTTGCACAATGGGTGAGAGGTGAAGGTTTCTGATTGTTTTATGTTAACTGCTGCAGTCTAAGTATGAACTTTGGTCTCCATATACGACCTAATTCTTAATATAAGATTTTAAAGCGAAGGTTATTTTTTTATCAAAGTAAATGTCTTTTTCGTATACGTCTTTTTCGTGTTCGACTTAACTCTTAGTAAAAGACTTTAGTCTAAGTTTAACACTTAAGTTTTAGTAGAAAACTTAAGTCGTTCTATAGGTCTTAAGCCGAAGTACACGACTTTCGTCGTAGTATACTTATGTTTTGGTATTATATTTAAATCTTTAATCTTAGTAATAGTATAAATCTAAAATGTTAGTATAAGACTAAGGCCTTGGTATAAGTCTTAAATTTATGTATAGGACTTAGTTTACTACTTTAATAATATACTTAGATTTTAGTCGTATACTAAGATTCAGACTTTATGGCTGAGTTCCAAAACATCAATATACTTTGCAGCACAAGTCAAAAATGTATATTTAAGTTTAATAATGCACAGCTTTTGTATTATGTTCTCATTAAATACTTTTTTGGTGCACATTGGGACAAATAGAATTGTAATAACCTACACGGTTGCATTGTAGCATGCATTAAAAAAAGATAGTTGCTTTGCAACCGACGTTTTGGAACTCAGCCTATATAACACTTTAATCTTACTATAATACTTTAGTTTAAGTAGCTATAAGACATAAGTCTTAGTATTTTAATAAGATTTAACCTTTAGTAGAGGACTCAAAACTTCGTTTAAGGCTTAAGTCTTAGTATAAGACTTTAAACTTGGTATAAAGCTTAGTAAAAGTCTTTTAGAAATCTCATGTCTTGGTATAAGTCACAACATAAATTATAGTACAAGTCGAATTGGATTGTATAAGACTTATTATAAGAAAAGGGGTTTCCTTAAGTCTTAAGCTTTGTTCAGACCTATTAAATATTTGGCGTCCTACACATAACCACTAGTTTTATTAAAAAATTATTTGCTTTTGCAAAACGTTTGGCTAGATCAAACATCATTGAACAGTTTCTTAATAACATTTGGGGGATTCACAAGGTGTCATAAAGTTATATGTCTTAAAATAATAACATGAAAAAATACGACTGTTGTGAACAACCCCTCACAATTTAGTGTGCTATTTTAAATTTAAATCAGCTGATTTAAAACAAATATAAAAAATAAATATTTACCAAACATCAACATATTTTTTAATTCAATCCAATCCATGAATTGATAAATTAAATTAGATCTTATCTGACTCTATTCCATTTTTTAGACGCAAATCACAAATAAATTTTATTTTGTTTGTTTACCAAACATTAGAGTCCTAGGCCGATATAATTTGACGCCGCAAGTGTTTTGTTGCAAAAATTGCTAGCCGCAGGTTAAATTCGAATATTAGCCGGATAAAACTATACCATCAACAGCGACGGCTACAAAAACTAATGCGGCTCTGCTCAGCCGCTCAGCGTAGGTCTCTTCAGATTTATTACGACAGCACAATAAACATAGCAAGCAAAGTTCTATTTATGTAAGACACTTTTTGTTTGCAAAGCAACAACAATATTTTTAAACCATTGTAAAATGTTAGAACATTATGACAATATAACATGATAGCACACCATGTGAATACCCCAAATGATTTTAGTAAATCAATAGAAATAGTTAAAGATAAGGCTTAAGTTTAATTAATTTACTGGTCACGCTTTTTTGAATTTTTTCGTTAGATATTTCTTAGGTCTGTCATATCTTTAGTTTTAATAAACAGCTTTAGTTCTAATAGCAGACAACTCTCTTGGTATTATATTCAGAGCTATTCTAACGTAAATAAAATTAAAAGGCTGTCTAGCAATTGAACACATTAAAAAATTTCAAGGCCCGGAATTTCGAAAATCCGTTTTACATACATTGCACGATTTTTTGGTCTTAGAAGACCCCTAGTGAAATTTCATGCAGAAAATATTCATCGAAGATTTTAACCCTCTAAAGTGCCGTTTTAGTATACTTTTGTGTGCAGGTAAAAAAAAGGACAAAAATTACCCCTTAAAATGAGTGTTGGAGGGTTTATATATTCTAAGCAAACAATCGCCCTACAATTCTACTGAAGACATCTGAAATTATTTTAAGCTCAGAAGTACTTTTAGTATACTTTTTTTTTGACTTATACGAAACGCCTTTTCAAAAAATTCAAAAACTTTATGGGCCGATATTTCGGGAGCCCTAACTAACTTTTCAAAACCCTTTGGCAGATCTGCTCTACCGATAGTCTAGTTTCATTTAGCGTTGCAAGTTTTTAGGCTGGTTTTTTTTTGTTGCGCAGTGAAGTTAAAGCGCCGACAGTGATTTTAAATTCTCTCTCATTTCATTCAATTCAATTCAATTTATTTATTTACATAGCATGGATATATATTTATTAAAGAGTTCAGGCGATAATAAGCCTTTTCTACTTAGAAACATAATTACCAAAGATATAATAATATTATATTTTACATTATATTTTATTTTTTTTTTTTTTAAGTTTAGGAAAAAAGTAACAAAACCTATTTAAATAAAAAAACAAAAAAAAAAAAGTTTTTAATGTTAAGATAAAAACTTAAAACTACGTGCTAACTGACACTCTCTCATTTCATAGAAAAAAATAAAAATTTATGTCAATTAAAAAAATTTGTAAAAAATTCACTAAATTTGCATTAGTATTTAAATTAAAAGAATCAATTATGTATAGGTTTAATTCAATTGATTAAATTTTTAATTAAAACTGATTTTATTTTTTAGCGTAAGATTTTGGAGAATTTTTTCTGTGTTTTTTTATTTCATTTTCTTTGTTTTACAAAATGTATGAAATTTAATGAAAGTATGGCAGCATTGTTGGCAGAATAAGTGTCTTTATGTGAGAACATTAGAAAAAACATTCTCAAAATATATTAGATTTTATTTCACGATGGCTTTTTATGACATATTTGTATTGAAAATTGTATGGTTAATGTGGTCCCGACTTAGTTCTGTTTGAACACCTAGTAAAATCTCGCGCATCAGGGTTCTTAAAAATATCTGTAATTGTTTTTTATACATATTAGCAATTTTTCTCATTATTTTTAGGAACATCTTAACCCATTGTGCGGCTATTTTAACAACAGTTGGTGTTTTGGTATTTTAAATGCTTTATATTTATGCTTGTACAAAGTGTTGCGCTATAAATCTTTAATTTCGTTCTTCTTTTTAATTTTGTTTACCCTACATCACCATTGGTGAAGGAGGATATTATGCGTTTATGATTACGTGTGTAACGCATACAAAACTAGAGTCCTAGAGCCACCTTTAAGCATATCAAATTATTTTCTAACTTAATCTGAGCATGTCTGTCCGTCCATCAAAAAAGTTAAGGTTTAAATTTTTGAGATAATTATAAGACTTTTGGTTTAGATATCTCTTTTAATCCATGGACAAAGTCCAATTAAATTGGCTTCCATACTTATATCACTATAGAAAATCCATCCCTTAAATCTTGTAATTGGAATAAGTTTGGCGTAAACAACTTTTATAATACATAGTTGAATATCTATACACAAAGTTTTGCAACCGAAGGTCAAGAATTTACCATCAGTGCCAACAAGACCTCATTCCAAAAATCATTTTAACGCGAATCAATCTTAAACAAATAGTGATATCAAAATAACAGTCTAACCAAATAACGCTTACATAATTGCTTACACCCAATTGTTCCCATATATAGTCCATTAAAGAAAAACGCATTTGCTCGCATAAATATAAATATTGCCATAAAATTCGCCAGAAATATCTCTGACTTAAAATTACTACTGCAAAAAAAATTTGTTATAGCAAATCCTGAACATATCCATCCTTAAAATCCCTCTGTCTTTACTTTAAAATGGTGTAGATTATAATATAGTCGGTTTAATCTAAATATATAATTTTCTTGTTTCCTTTGACCATGTTCATATTCAGTGAATTTCAATGAATTTAGTGTTGTTGTTGG
Organism: Pollenia griseotomentosa; assembly: GCA_963931875.1. Classification (NCBI taxonomy): domain Eukaryota; kingdom Metazoa; phylum Arthropoda; class Insecta; order Diptera; family Polleniidae; genus Pollenia; species Pollenia griseotomentosa. Next base: position 249,249,630 of record OZ007560.1, read on the forward strand.
TACATTTGTATTACATAATTGCTTATTGGATTTGGGTGTTGGTCCTTTCGGCTGACTTGATACTTGGGCGTTGTTTGTTGTTATTAGTTTAAGACTAAATAAATTATGTTCACACTGCAAAAATCTACTAAAATCCCTGCTAAATTTAGATTTTAATTTTAGTAAATTTACTAAACTACACAATGTTTACTAAACGTAACGACTATAAGCAATTTGAGATTGCGATTAAAAGAATCTACTTTCTCTATTAAACAATAAAAGAAAGAAAGAGAAATATTTTTGTTTTAAAACAAGAGCAGGAGTGTTATAGAAAAATTTATTGCACTTTTTATCTAAATAAGATCTACTTGCTGCTTCAGTGCATTCTTTATAACAAAAACAAATTTTCTTTTGGATATCGTTAGGAAAGTAGAATGGAAACGTGAAGAAGAACGAGTACGTGAACATGAATTGTGGCAGTTGAAGATGAAGCAAAGTTGCTTTTGAAGAAAAAATTATTACAAAGTATTTAGACCAGCAAACATTAGCAGTATAACCTCAACGATAGTTGAATTTGTTTGCTCTCTCGTTTTTGTTAATTTTACAAACCAGTTTGTATTTAAAGGAGAGCAGAGAGGCAAAAGAACAAATTTAATAAAGAACATAGTTGAGACAAGTGTAAAATACTGAAGTGAAACCGCCAATTTGTTCCTGCTTTCATTTCTTTTACACTTTTTTCTTCTTTAGTTTCAATACGAAATGGGGAAGGGAAAAGGAAATGTTATTTAACTAAATGAACATTTTTATACAGATAAAGAAATTATGATGGATATACAACTAACACACGGAATCGTTGGACATGTTTAATAGCTGACCTATTATTTTACTAATTATGACGAAAAACAAATAAAAATTAAACTTTTAATGTATTTTTGAATATTTGATTTGATATTCAGAAATCAGTTTCGATCGAAAGTGATTTCGTTTTAGATGAAGCAAGATACGAAATCACTTCCACTTTCGATCAGAATTCTAAGTCTGCTTATTTGTCAATAATGGTTTTTAAAATGTTAAAAAATTTATCAAAATCAAATTTTAAATTTAGGTTGAAAGTTCTCAAAATTCTAAGCTTATTTCGAATTTGCATTTAGTTATTTCAAGTTCTTTTAATAATTTTAAATTTAAGAAAGTTTAATCAATATTTCTATTAAAATTTTTTTAATTCGAATTAAAACTATTTATTTTTCCCTGTGTATTATTTCTAAATATAATCATTTATATTGTGAACTGCCCTCAATAAAAAACATGTGTTAAGGTTTTCGTGTAATTGTATTTGCCTTCGAAGACTTTTAACACTCCAGCATATCATTCGTTTGCATCAGTAGAAGTTTACTTTTGTGGTCGGAGGATTTGCTGAAATTATCCAACTGCCCCTTACGAGTACACAACACACAAACAGAAATGAACACAAAAACTTAACACAAAGATTAAGCTGAAATTGCATTCATTGCCTTTAAGGAAGTCAGCCAGAACCACAGAATATAAATTTGTTGCAAGACAAACTTAATGGAGAAATGAAAATAGAAACAGCAACAACAACAATACCAAATGAAATTAAATCAAAATAATAATAAAAAAAACTAAATAAAGCAACTTAAATGAAATAGTTAAAAATATATAAATTTATGTATATAAAAGTCGGCCAACAACAAAAGCAGTACTCAAGAGAATGTTAAGAATGATATTGTCAGTGGCCAGCAGCTGTGTTTTTTTTATTATTTCTGCCACAGGCCACCCATTGCGCAACTAAATGCTGTTGAAACTTTACAGCAAAACGGGAGACAAAGAATGGAAGGAAGAGTTAAACAATTTATTCTTAGAAATCTAAGAGAGTGCCGGAATTTTCTACAATCATACTGGAAATTATTACTTAATTTAAGCTCATTTAACAAAATTTTTGTTCTTTTTAACTCATTCTTCATTTTGTTTTCTGGCTGGCTTTTTATTAACAATTGTTGCAGCATAGAGAAGTGCCATGAGTATATTCCAACCATGACTAAGTACAAACTATGAATTGTGGTCATCATCGTACACATTGAAACCCATAAAACAAGCTGCTTGCAAAACAAAAATAATTGCGGCAAAATGTAAAAAATAAGATTCCCAAAAAGAATTTAAGCAAATGTGTGCATAAGTGCTTAACTTCAGGCACTTTTTAAAAGTATTTTTTATATAGATAAACATTTATTTAAGATTTCTTTTTTTCTCCTTCATAAACATTTAAATGAGAGTTTTTTGGCTGCAACATCGTCATAACTTAAAAAAATTAGTTTTACACACAACATAATGGATAAAGAAAATTTTGTTCTTCTCTCACGAGTTCAGTTTACAATTGTCCAATTCAGAAGCTCTGTCCTATGGATAATCGTTTAAAAAAATAGGATTTTTGTTTATGCACTTCTGAATAGACAAATTTGTTGTATCGTTACCTTGTAGTATTACTAATGTACATTGTCAATTCACTTTGAGTATACTATTTAAGGAAATAAACAAATTACACTGATCAACAAGGTTTTTGCCACACGGATTCGGAATGCTAATTATTACTTTACAATAAACCCTCATTGCAAAACACAAACTAATTTGATTCTATCACGCGCAGATTTGTTGTGACACCCACTTATGATGTTACCTTATTTTCCGTTAATACTACTGTACGTACGGTTTAATGGCATCAAGTTTTCATTTAAAAAAGTGTTACATGATTTATACCCTCTCTTGTCGTGCCCACCACCACTACATATTAAACTTAATAAAAAAATTTTGTTCAAGACATGGATCGCAACGGCTCAGGTTTTACGTACTTGAGAGACAAGTTTCTTAAAGTAAGTAACGCAAAAATAAAGGAAGGAATTTTTGTCGGACCTCAGATCACGGAATTGTTAAAGGATAACATATTCGAAGAAAAGTTAAGTTTGTTAGAGAAATCTGCTTGGAAAAGTTTTAAAAATGTCGCACAAATTTGGCAACCACAAAGCAAGTAACTACAAAGATCCGATAGGAGATCTGATATGACACTCAAAATACACTTTCTACACTCCCACCTCGATTTCTTTCCCGAGAACCTAGGAGCCATTAGCGACGAACACGGCGAAAGGTTCCATAAGGATATTTCCAGCATGGAAACACGATACCAGGGCAAATGGAGTCTTCAAATGTTGGCAGATTATTGTTGGACACTTGCACGAGACCAGCTTCAGGTCAAATACGCCAGATAATCATAGTTTTAAGATTTAAAAAAACAACTTATCAAGTATAATTGTATGTAAAGTATCAGTATTTGTTATGAAATATAAAATTCCTGCCAAAAAAAAACTATGGGTGTCAAATTTTTTCTACCTCTGTTTTCCACCTTAAGAAGTCAAAATAAAGTAAAAAAGACCAAAAAACTTCATGTGACAAATTAAAAATTCATTTTTGTCAATCAGTGTTATTTTTACCAAATAAAAAAACTAAAAAAAAAAAAACAAATTATATAATTTTTTATTAAAGTTATAATTTTTAACTTCACTCTTGTTTTGTATTTACTTTTACTTTTACTTCTTCCTCATTTAAATTTGCCATTCACATTGGTTGATAACATGAAATTAAGCCAGGCTTGGGAGTTTTGATTTAAGATGGTTAATAATATAAATTTTAAGAAATTTTATTTAAAATAATTTAAAAAGTAAATTGAAATAAATCAAACATCAAACAAAAATTTAATTTGTGGTGGTAATTATCACATTTTAAAAAGATTTTTACAAATTTACCAAACAAATCAAACATTTCCAGACCTGGCATAAATTCAACATTTTTCAATCAATCGTGTATAATGAGACAACACTTTTGTATAAAAATTACCAACAACAAATATACAATATTGTATAATTAGACCATTATACAACGAATACGACGATACTACAAGCTTATGAATTGGAAAAATATTTCATATGCAGTAACTATCACTTCATAAAACACTTGAGTTTTTAGTAATGACGTTAATAGAGCGATATGTGTATATAAAAAGTATACAAAAATATATTTATACAATTGGGATTTACATCCTTAAACCAACCTGAACTCATACAGATTGCAACAGAATACATCATGCTTAAGCAAAGTTTTTTAAAGTGCAACAACACAAGATAAATTTCCATTCACCAAATCTGTGCCCGTTTCTTATACATACAACAAAATGTTGCAATCAAAATGTTATACTTATGAGACCATAAATCAATAGTTTCACACAGTATTTTATTTGAGTTTTCTTTATAATAAATAATACAAAGAGGACCACAAAAAATAAAATGAAACTAGAATTTTTATTTTTGTAGCCGGATTAAAGTTGAATTTTATGGTAAAATTATTGGGTTACCTATAAAAAAAACAAATGGATGTCACACAACAATAATATGTTAAAATGTTCTTTATAAGCCTGGAAGTCAACATTGATTCGGCACAATTATCCTGTTTTTGTCTTAAAAATCATTTGCAAAAAATTGCTAATAATAAAAATTTGTTTCATACAAATCGGCTAAGAACTTTAAAATATAAAAAAAAATCATTTGTCCAACAAAAAAAATCTACATTTACTCAATTGTTTTCGTTTTTAAAATATCGTGCAATAATCTCTACTTAGCTCCACTATCAATCACTTTTTTCCATAATTTTTTTTAATTATCAGAAAAATTATTACAAAACGTCAACTACAAAATCGAGGCTTATGCAAAAATTCTATTTTAACTCTTAACATTTCTCGTTGTGCCGAAAAATATTGTAAGTTTTAAACTCTCATTGTTTTCCCCCCACCACCAAAAGTAACATTGACATAAATCTTTTATCCGTTTGTATCCACCTCCATGGCAAGAGTAACTACTGCCGCAACCGTGATACATTTCGATCAACTATTCACAACGAGGTGGAATAAATGTTTTGACGAAGCGTTTAACAAGAATCAGTTGACTGAAAGTAGTACGTGTGGCTGCAAGGGCAAATCATACAAACATATATATGCATTAGGGTATTCAAGCGATTAACCGTTGATCGATTAACCGAATAATTTTGGTCGAATAATTTAAAATGGACTTTTTTCGATTAACATATAATTCGAATAATTTATGTCGATTAATCAATTAATCGATTAATCGAAAATTTTTTTTTCACAGTATTAGCTCTTTTCTTTTATGTAAAAACCACAAGCCGTTTGTTTGTTTCTTAACTCAGGAAAATTTCCTTCGAGTAACACTTCTTTAAAAAGTACATATAGTACAAAGACTGAAACCAAAGCGTTTGGGAATAATTTATTTTTAAGAATGTTTAGTAGTTTCAGACTTTTAGCACAATGATTCAACTGAAGAAAATGTTTTATTTGAGACGAATGACCTGAACAAGACTACTAAAAGTATGTATTAAAATTGTTAAAAAATCAAAAAGAGATTCAAGTTTTATAATGAAAGACTACCAATTTTTAAAAAAGACAAAAAAAAATAAAAGAGAAATTGGATATGCCTTAAAACGCTTAACTTTTAATTTTTTCCACCTCAACAATAAGTGAAAGAATCTTTTCTAATTTAAGTTTCATCAGAACACAAGAAAGAAATCGTTTGAATTTTTTAAAGATTATTTTGAAAGATTCGCTTAAATTTGTATGCTTTTTTATTTTAAAAATTTTCTTTTTATTACATGAAATACTTTTTGTTAGGTTTTTATTACCTTTTTAATAAAATTTTTATGTCAAAAAATATTATTTTATTTTTAAACTTATAAACTAGACAAAATTAATATTATTCGATTAACCGAATAATATTAAATTGTTCGATTATTATTCGATTAAATTTTTATCTCGAATAATTCGCGCGATTAATCGATAAATACAAAACATCGATTTATTGAATACCCTAGTATGCATGCCACTTTGAAGCAGCCAAATTATACACATAAGAACCATAAATATTCAGCAATTCGCAAAAGTTCACCCAAAAAACAGACATACTCGCAGAGTCAGAAATAAAAAAACAAAACAAAACAAAAATTCCATTTCCGAACCAAACCATGCAAAATACAGCAAAAAAAAAACTTGCATACAAACATTTTCCCAGCAACTGATTGTAACTGAAATGAAATATACACTACCCCGCAGTTCTGATGTATTTCCAACTTGTGAGGTTTGGTTTTAAAAGTAAAAGTAATTTAAAAGTCTGAACACATTTAATACAACAGAGAGATAGTTCAGTAAACTATCTGAAAAAGTAGTTTGGAAAAATCATAAATATAACAATTATCTGTTAACACGATTATTTCAATATTTCGAATCTAAAAAGTCAAGTGACACTTCGTTTATTGCAAAGTTATAATCCCCTTACAAGTCGAAAGTATTGTCTTAAGAGATTAACGGTAGGGACAGAAGCTTTAGAGCTTGAAAATTGGCTAGAAAAACTTATATTTTGAAACATTGGTAAAATATAAATTAATTCAAAGTATTTATTGGCAGCATATCATATAATAGACGGGACCTTTCAGATTGCACTTAATACGATTAAAAGGCAGATTCAGCGAACTCCCTTTTATGATAAAAAAAAAAACTAAATTGATACTTTAAAAATCTGGCAATTTGCCATATTTTAAGGCAATTCAAAGTTCTTAATATAACTCTTATCAATTAAATTGACTCACCATAAGCTCTAAAACATCTTTTTAATAGTTAGTCTAAAGTTGCTGACTTACAAGCTACATTAAGTATTAAAAGGGTAAGTTAATACATCTCATGGATTTTTCGGATTTAAGGCCAATTGGAATTTTGTAGATTTTTAAGTAGATAGTTTCAGTTGCTAACTTATTGCATACATTTAAAGTTAAAATTTTTTAGAGCCGGCTCTCTCTCTCTCGCTCTCTGTTCTTTTTTAATCCTCAATGGAGCATATTTCGACCGAAAGTTTTTTTCGCTGACGATCTGGCTTAAGCAACCAGTGAAATGCGCATAGAAGCTAGCTTTAACTCAACAATAAATTTCCGTGTATTTATCAAATAGGAAAAAATTGGGAATTTGGCACGTCATACGGAAATCTTATTGGTAAAAATATTGTTTTAGTCGTAAATGTAAGTTAAGCGAATATACACGCAGAGAAAAAATATGGTTGGGCATGGTTACGGCAACAACACTTTGTTTAATGTAACAATATATTGTTGTCGTACACAAATAATTGTTATTTTTATTGAATATCAACAATATTATAATTACTGTAAACATATCAATGTTTATCACAATTATAAATTTGAGTATTGTTGACCTAAAAATAATTATTTTTCTGACAACTAAATTATGATTACTTTCAAAACATATTATTTTACTCACAATCATATCATGATATTAAGTAGACATAACATGATAACTTTCTATACATTTATCATACTATGTTTAAGATGCAATCAAACTATTTTTACTTTAATAAGATTATGTTAGCGCCATTTGTAAAATAATTTTGAATCGGTTGTGTCGTTTATTTTATATGTGAGCGGTTAAACAATTAAAAGATAAATTCCCATAAAAAAATAAGTTTAAAGGAATTAAAAAATTAAAATATTAGCGGAGTTCATTCAGTATTACATAGTTATGTAATAGTGCAAATGCAAAATATCCTAATTTTTTTTTGTAAAATCCAACAAAAAAACACACAGAGATTTCGTTATACAGTGTAAATTCGATAATCCGGACTCCACTAATCCGGAATATTCGGTAATCCGGACAGAATTTTGCAGCTCATTGCGTATTCTATAATCCGGATTAATTGCAAATATATAGTACGGATTGAATAACACCCATTTTAATTTATATTTTTTATTCGAATCAAAGCATGCTTTGAAAAATACAGTCATTGCGTATTCTATAATCCGGATTGATTGCAACTCTATAATCCGGATTGAATAACACCCGTTTTTATTTATTTTTTTATTCAAATCACAGCATGCTTTGTAAAATGCAGTTAGATAAGTGTGATATGGGTATGTTTGCACATGCGTTTTTTTGCTATGAATTATTATAATTTTTAATAAATACATACATGCGGTAATCCGGATAATTCGCTACTCCGGATTGGGGTCTGCAATCAATTATCCGGACTATCGAATTTTTACTGTATTTAATAAAAGTGTAACGAAATTTCTGTGGTTTTCATAGGCAACCGCGTATGTCTTAAAACAAATTGTTCAGGAACAAACTATGGGCTAGGTATTGAACTTTTTAAACTTGTCATTACGTTAAAAAATCGGAATTTATCCATCTTTTTTTAAAAATTTTTAAAGAGCGTTTAAAATTAGGCAATATGGCATCAACATCTCAAAATCGGAAAAATGGACATGCGCATGAAAACCACAGATTTTAAATTTGCTCTTTTGTAAGCCCTATATGGATCCAATAGCGCAGTTCGATTTACATTAAGAAAAATTGTAAAAAGCCACAAAATAAAAAATCGATACAAAAAAATGTTAACTTATTTTGTATTTTTATGACAGTTATGAAAGGTGCTGTATCATAATAGGATTGCTTCTAAACTTATTATGATTAACATGATGATAATATAATTACTTCTTAACTTATTATGATTAACATGACAATTATATGATTAGTTATCAACTTAGTATGATTTAAGTGCCTCGGTAGGCTAGCTGGTAGCGAGCTAGTCTATCAGCGCCGAGGTTGCGGGTTCGATTCCCGCCAGAGACTCTGGTTTCTTTCCTGCAGACAAGCATAGGGCTTCGCGGGATTAGCTTAGGAAATTAAAAAAAAAAAAAAAAAAAAAAAAAAAATTAACAGAATAATAATATGATTAAGGGAAAAATATTATGATGTAATAATACGAGTATATTAAGTCATAATATGATTCAATATTACTCTTAATATGGTGACTACAATCATGAATCTTATCACAATATGTTGCACAGCCATGTTTTTTCTTAGCGTGTAGTTTTCGTTCAAAATCGATTAAAAACTGCCTGAATTGTTTGAAAATTTTCGGATATAAGGAAAAAATTGACACTAAATAGATTGCACAAGAAATTTTAGTAGCCCGTTTGAATCGCTCACTAATTTGCTTGGCTATTGGCTAACTTAATTTGCTTTTTGGCTAATTTTATGTAACCATTGTTCTATACAAATACGATTCCCTAATACGTTGATTTGCAAATATTTTACTTCTAAGACAATATCAGTTGATCATTCATAGATTATAAAAGAAAATTACAGTGGCTATTAATAAGTAGCAAAATAACTAGTTACTGTTACGACCTTAGACAATTTTTGCTAGACTTTACCAAATAATTTACCTTTTATTTTCACTCACATTGAGAAGACTTTTGTAACAGCCAAAACCAAGTTGTCAATTCTTTAGCTATTTAACAGATTAATTACTCAGTTTTCTTTCAAGTGAATATTTCAGCAATTATATTCTTTAGGAAATATTCAGATGGTAGTTAATGAATTACAGAAAGGCAAGAAAGTTTTAGGTTTTATTCATCAAACTGATTGGCTATTTGCCAAATCAATGTTAATTAGAATTTTCTTAAAGCTGATTAAAAAAAGCTGTCCATATTCTAAGAAATGCACATTTACACATTGAAGATTTACAAACCATTCAGTGTAATTGGTGAAAGTAGCTAAATAAATTACAAAAATTCTGAAAGTATCGCGGTATCGGCTATTTGACCGAATTCATGAAATCTTTGTAAGAATGTATTAGCTTAAACTTGGAACTGAGTATTTTACCCTTAAAAGATTAACAGACGTTTAAGATTAGCTTCTTTAACATAATTCTAAGGCCAGATTTGTTTAAGATATCTAGGAGGAGCGATTAGAAAGCGCCCAGATTGTAGCCGGCTCGTAGCAATCAGGCAACTAGTTTATATACTAAAAACTTAAAGCTACAATTTCTATCAAATCCATTTTCTAGCAAAAAAGACATGAGTCTACATTGAAACTGAGACTGTCTACAAACCGATCTTTTGTAGTCATAACTGTAATTATTCCCTCGAAATTTATGGTGTAAACATTGACCTTCTCTTCCCCTTACAAAACCAACAAAAAGTTTTAAGCAACTAAAAAAATTAAATAAAATCTAGTGAACTAAATAACCAGACATACTCTATACACAAAACTGTTTCTAAAACTACTGGGACTTTCATAACCTATTTTTTTAGTTGGCTCGATTTTTTCAGTATGTGCGTTTACATATGCTTGAGATTCCAAGAAAGTGTGGAGAAGGAGGTTTTTGACTTGACTCTTTTTCATTTTTTTTTTTTTTGCAATTGCCACAAATTTTTTACAAAATGGGACAGCAAAGTTTTATAAAAAAAGGCAATGAAATATATGGAAAATTTGCCCAGCAATTGTGGTTTTTTGTTTTTACATTTTCCTACCAAATTTTGCGGCACAGGATACCGTAAGTCATTGTTGATATTAAAAGCTACCGAAAACAAAAATGTAGGTCGTATAAACATATGTAGAACACATGCACATACACATGTACATACTCAATTACATATGCAAAGACCCATGCACCCATTCATACAAAAAATACAAGGAATTTCTTGTTGGGTTTCATACAATTCAATATAACTTTTATATGGAAAAATTTTTTTTTTTTTGAAAAATTATATGAAACTAAATCAAAATTACAGAGAAGTTTTGTATATTGGTAGGACATTTTGCTTAAATTGAAGTTTGAATGGGGCAAGAAATTAAAAAGCAAAACTGTTTAGATACTTTTATCTATTTATCTAAGCGAAATAGGACCAATTGGGAAGTTGGGTAGGTAAGAGGAAATGGAAAATAACGAAACACAAAGATCTAAAATATTTTAAAAAAGAAACTAATTCGTAAATGACAATGCTTTAAATTTTTCGAGATGTGTATGAATAAAAAAACAGCTTTTTTATACAAAGATCCTTTAAGACTTTTTTGAACAGCAGCTCACTATTTTAATCCTTTTGCAAAAACTTTTATAATTTTCCCTTAAAAATAATTTAAGCTAAATATTTAAGTTCTTACTAAATTTAAGTAACTTTCTTCATTTAAAATGAAACCGAAATGTATTTTCAATTTCTATTTTACTCCATATAACTCTACCACACTGTAGTAATTTTAAAAATATCAATTTTAGGGATTTATTTCATATTTAGTTTTTGTTTAATTTAAATGAACATTAAATTTTATGACCGTAATCTGCAATTATTACTAAAAAGTGCAGGATGTTATAAAACTGAATGGTTTTTGTAAAGATTCGAAACTATATGGAATTATTGGTTCATGTTAAAAGACTCTAAAGCGTAAAAAACATTTTATTAAATATTTACTACTGTGAAACAGCTAATGGACTTTAACAGCAATTGTAAGTTTTATAATAGTTTTTTTTTACAGAAACATAACTGAACAAATATTCCAACAGGGTGTAAACTTGTACGCCCCTCTTTTAGTTGTATAACTTTAAAATGCGGTATTCACAGCAAAAAATGGAGTCTTTTACACATGGTTTGTGTCTTCAATAACTTAAAAGCCGTTCATATTACATTTGAGATGATTAAGATGACAGATGATTAAGAAAAAAAAAAAACAACAAACAAATTCATATTTCTTTAAAGTGTTGAAAATGGCTGAAAAAACTTTTATAACGTTATGAGAAGATTATTTTAAACATATAAATGATGAAATTGTGAAAATTCATGAATAATTTATGAATTACACTACGCCACAAAAAAAATGAACCTCAAAAATTAGATATTTTCTAAGCTAAATTGGGGCTGCCGATCACGAATATCGCATTCATAAATTTTTTACCAGAAGTGTTTTCAAGATATACGCGAAAATCGTGTTTTTCTGCAGTTGTTTTAGGTATTTCGAAAAATCTCGAGAACTGTTCAACTGAGTTGTACAAGGTTTAACAAGGTCTGCATAGACATCTCTTTTCTCTTTCAGAACATGTCCAAACTGTGCCGATCGGATAAAGATTTACTGAGTAACAGGACTTTAAGCTCGAAAAAAATGATTTTTTATGTTTTTTTCAAAATTCACCATTTTAATTCGCTCCATTAAGGCAATAAAAAATATTTTTTAATTTTTTTTAACATGTATCTTAAATAATGCACTATGCGCCCACGATTTGGCGTAACAGCAACAAATAATAATAAATAATAAGTGCACGGCCTAAAAAAACACTTAATTGACAACATCTTTTGTAAGTTGTTGTTGTTTTTATTTTGTTTTTCTTAACCTACTTACAACTACAATTAATGTTGAGAGAATTTCAACTAATTGTAGTGGGGAATGTAAGATGAGATAAACCCACTGTTTATTGTTGATGTGTTTTGTTTAAACTTTGATATTATTTATTACAAGTAGAACTGTTGCTATAAGTCTTATACGCTTAACAGTTTTATTTGGTTTAATATCTTTAGTTTTTCCAAAATCTTTATGGATGAAGTTTCCTGATGATCTGGCCTAAGCAACCAGTGAAATGCGCATAGGAATAGCTTATCCCATCAACAATAAATTTCAAGTGTTTTTATCAATAATAAGAACTGGGAATTAAGCACGAATAACAAAATCTTTTGAAATTAAAATTTTGTATTCCCGGAAATTGAAATTACTTTTTGATAATAAACAGGCAAGTGCACGGCCTAAAAAAACACTTAATTGACAACATCTTTTGTAAGTTGTTGTTGTTTTTATTTTGTTTTTCTTAACCTACTTACAACTACAATTAATGTTGAGAGAATTTCAACTAATTGTAGTGGGGAATGTAAGATGAGATAAACCCACTGTTTATTGTTGATGTGTTTTGTTTAAACTTTGATATTATTTATTACAAGTAGAACTGTTGCTATAAGTCTTATACGCTTAACAGTTTTATTTGGTTTAATATCTTTAGTTTTTCTAAAATCTTTATGGATGAAGTTTCCTGATGATCTGGCCTAAGCAACCAGTGAAATGCGCATAGGAATAGCTTATCCCATCAACAATAAATTTCAAGTGTTTTTATCAATAATAAGAACTGGGAATTAAGCACGAATAACAAAATCTTTTGAAATTAAAATTTTGTATTCCCGGAAATTGAAATTACTTTTTGATAATAAACAGGCAAGTGCACGGCCTAAAAAAACACTTAATTGACAACATCTTTTGTAAGTTGTTGTTGTTTTTATTTTGTTTTTCTTAACCTACTTACAACTACAATTAATGTTGAGAGAATTTCAACTAATTGTAGTGGGGAATGTAAGATGAGATAAACCCACTGTTTATTGTTGATGTGTTTTGTTTAAACTTTGATATTATTTATTACAAGTAGAACTGTTGCTATAAGTCTTATACGCTTAACAGTTTTATTTGGTTTAATATCTTTAGTTTTTCTAAAATCTTTATGGATGAAGTTTCCTGATGATCTGGCCTAAGCAACCAGTGAAATGCGCATAGGAATAGCTTATCCCATCAACAATAAATTTCAAGTGTTTTTATCAATAATAAGAACTGGGAATTAAGCACGAATAACAAAATCTTTTGAAATTAAAATTTTGTATTCCCGGAAATTGAAATTACTTTTTGATAATAAACAGGCAAGTGCACGGCCTAAAAAACACTTAATTGACAACATCTTTTGTAAGTTGTTGTTGTTTTTATTTTGTTTTTCTTAACCTACTTACAACTACAATTAATGTTGAGAGAATTTCAACTAATTGTAGTGGGGAATGTAAGATGAGATAAACCCACTGTTTATTGTTGATGTGTTTTGTTTAAACTTTGATATTATTTATTACAAGTAGAACTGTTGCTATAAGTCTTATACGCTTAACAGTTTTATTTGGTTTAATATCTTTAGTTTTTCTAAAATCTTTATGGATGAAGTTTCCTGATGATCTGGCCTAAGCAACCAGTGAAATGCGCATAGGAATAGCTTATCCCATCAACAATAAATTTCAAGTGTTTTTATCAATAATAAGAACTGGGAATTAAGCACGAATAACAAAATCTTTTGAAATCTTAAATAATAATTTGTTTCAAACGAAGTAAACGTAAAATTGTTATCGTCGGACAAAGAATAAAGAAATAACGGCATATTTAGTGAAAACATCCGAATTTGAATTTTCATAAAATTTTTTTTTAAGGAAGCTACTATTACACTGCGGATTTCAAATCTAATCTCTATTTTTCTCTATCAGCTCTAGTTTTCAAGATATACCGTTATGTCCAAAATTAAGGAACTTTCACTACATATATTGGAATAACTTAAAAAACGGTTGACCATATTCAGTTAAAAAAAAATTAGAAACTCGGCAACAAAATTATCTTTAAGCCATGCTTACGTTGTTTTTAAATTTGCCCTGTAGTTTCAGAGATATCGTAGAATTGGCATATTCGTGAAAAACATCTTAGAAAACATCTAATTTTTGAGGTTATGGCAAAAAGTTAAAAATGTGTGAACCAGTGTTATTTGAGGAAATTATAAAAACATTAAGCAGAAATCGTGGTCGGTTGTACACGTTCAGGTTGGCCGATTCTATATTATACTCTGTTTAAGGTATGTTCAGTGGACTTAAGAACCCAAGTGTGAATATAGTATTAAGCAGTGTTATGTATGTAGACACAATAGTCAGTGAGCGAAATAGTGTAAACAACAAAGTTGTTTACCTTAAAAATATCGATTTTTTTTAAGAAGCACTTCGATTTCTTACCAAACCTTATCCTTAACAAATTCCATGCAATGTGCGATTTGGTTTGTGCGGTTTTACAGAGGAGAGTTCGACGCAGAAGATAACAACCTTACAGGTTAACCTAAAGCTTTTAAAGATAATGAAGGTTTTTGTCAAGCTCAAGTAATTTAAAAACGTTTTTATCGAAAGCAATGAAATTGAATACCACACACAGAAACAAGTGGTTGAAAAGTTTTGCCTCGCCCTACCGTAGATTTCAGTGACCGCCACACACGCAAATTTTGGGCTATTCACTTCAGGACAGGATGTCGGAAGTAAGCTTGATTCGTTATTGGCCCAAAAATTTTCAGTTGTTATTGTAGGAGGACGATGGTCAATACTTGGAAGTAATTTTAAAAAAAAAAAATCATTTTCCGGTAGGTTTTTTCCTTCTCCCATTTTTCCTGTTTAAAAAATGGGGAAAAGGAAGAAACTGCATATTCTAAGATCTGTAGTTTAAATTATATTTATTGCCCACCACTACTCTAAAGCAAGAAAAATATGCTTAGATTTACGCTGAAGCAAATCTGTTTAAAATTTATTATATATATCTGTTGTGCATGTTAAACAGTCGTTTAAATATTAATATAAAAGAATGTTGCCCACCACCAATTTTAAGCTACGATTCGATAAAACATTTTTAGTTTTACTTCTAAAAACTCTTGCTTTTTCCCTTTACCTTTTCTCTTAGCCAACAATCACCTCCCATATGACAATAAAACTCCAATTGTCACAACTTCTGCTACAAATACATACATATTTTAAACCATGCCCTGCGGGAAAAAGAAGGAGTAGGAAGGCCTTCTAGAAGGCCTCTGTACCCCTTCTTTTGGATGTACAAGGCCTTCTTGCTCCATTCCATACTCATATCTTTTTTACACACGTTGTCATTGCGGAGAAGACCTTCCGCTCTCGCTTCTTCAGCAGGTACATAAGAAGGGTAACGGGACCAAAAAAAAAATTGATTTTGCTTTTGCTTGTGCAAAAAAACAATACAAAAAATGTTACTCCTTTTCTACTCCCTTCTCATAGAAGCGAGTGTGGAAGGTGTATCTTATCTTTTATACGAAAGAGCCGAGGCCTTCTATGAGGCCTTCTTTAGCACTAAGATAAGAATAGTAATTGAATCAAAAAATCTTTTAAGCAGGCCTTTAAAAAGGCCTGAAGTAAGAAGGTCTTCTGAGTTTTCCCGCTAGGTACATACATACATATATTTAAGTTTGTTTTCATACATATATGCTCTCATATATAAGTATGTATGAATGCAATTATGACTGCCATTATAAGCAATTGTTTTGTAATTATAGTGTTTTAGTTTTCATTTTAATAAAGCTCACTTTTGTTTGTACACAAACACTCACTCTGGTATGAAACGAAGCTATATTCCATTTTTTTTTTTTTTAACTACAAATTGTTATCTTTAGAGATAAAGTTATTTGGCAAATATTTATTATTTTACTCATTTATTTTAATATTGCGTCGTTCATAAAGTCATTCCTAAGACTTTCTTGGATCTAGACGTTCATTCATTTAGTCTCTTTTTGATGTACGAATAAAAATGGAACCCTTTTCGATTTTGTTCTATTTTTAATATAAAAAGGAAATAATAATTAGTTTACTTTTTTTTTAAAAAAATGTTACCAGAAATTTTTTTCAATTTGAAAAAAAACTATATAAATTCCTAAAAATTTATTTTTAATAAAATTTTTATATAAAAATGTTATGGTTTTCAATTTGTTTTTTTTTTTTAATCCAATATGCAATACTTTTTTGATACCGTCCCCTAAGAATATAGTTTTATGGGAGCGATCTTTATACGGAAACTATGATTTATTATGGAATGATCAATTTGAAATTTTATTGCAGTGTTTTTTAGTAATTTAAAACGATGCTAAAAATTGAAAAGCCCTTGTCTAGAGTTAGAAATTATTTTTTTTTATACATAAGCCGCTCGCATCCCAAAAAGGGACCAAAACTACCTTAAAGGAAAAGACATAAGCTTTCTTTTGAACAAAAAAAAAAAAAAAAAAACATTCCCGCTAAAAAAAAAATAAAAAAAAGTTTTAAATTTAAAAAAAAAAAAATAAAAAAAATTTTTAAAAAAAACAAAAAAAATTTTTTTCAAAAGATGGATCAAATAGCTATCGAAGCTACTTGGGACAAATTTTGCTAACACCAATAGGTAATAAGTTACATGGATAAGAAAGAACACCTGTATGGCCAAAATGTCAAATTTTGACCCCCACTAACTCAGAAACTTTTAGACCGATCTTGTTGAAAATTTGTGTCTAAACTACTATCCAATAGGACTAACCTTGGTGCAAATTTCATCCAAATCGGAAGACATCGATTTCAAAATTGGGTCACTTGACATGAAATCCCCCATATGTATAAATATATTATATTATTATAAAGTGTATTATAAGTAAATAGTTTTTACATTCATGTACAAATTTATAATCAGTTATACCCATTCCTCCCCATCACGAATATGAATTCTTGGTAACATTTAATGTCTTATATTTTGTTTAAAGCGGTTCCAAAACAGTGGTACTGAAATTTAAATGATGAAAGCTAATAGTTGTCAACAAAGGATGAAATTAATCTTTTAAATTGGGCATTTGAAAGCGAAAAATTTCTGCTGTAATAAGGAATTACTGAATTCCAGAATTTAGCAACCCGTACAACGTAGAACCTTTGCATAAAGACAGTTCTATATCGTGGACAGATTAATGAATGCGTTCTTGAGGAATATGCAAAAATAAATCTAGCAACAAGGTATTGTGGAGATGTATATTTTAATGTTTTGTAAAAGTGATATAGTAACCTAGTGTTAATAAAATTCTTAAAATTACAACCCAAAAAGTCAAAAACATATTCCGAAACATGTTCATGGATTCTCAAGCGGTAGACATATCGTATTATTCTATTAAAACATTTTTCTATCCTAGAAACATTTCCCAACGAAGTCCCCGAATAGACTTCTAAGCCATAAGTTATAAGAGGCATCAGAATGGTATAACCTATTCGTTTTCTTATTCTTAGAGGCAAATGACATGGAACGCTGTATACTTTTCTCAACGATATTAAAGTTCGAGAAACAACTGCATTTATATGATGATTAAACGACAGTTTATCGTCTATATAAAAACCAAGAAATTTAATGTAGGAAACGAACTCAATTGGTATATCACCCAAGCTTAAGTTATTTAAAGTATTATTAAATAATATTGCCTTCGACTTAGGAATGTTCAACATAACGTAGTTTGATTTACACCATGTATTTATATTATGCAAATCCTTATTTATCTTAATTTTAAAATCTTCCTTTGATTCTGCTACACAAATAAGTTGTATCATTAAATTATTTTTGTGAAGAAAGAAATTTTACAACGGAAATAAATTCCAATATATTGATGATTTTTGATTCTTGACTTAACTGGGAATCGAACCCAGGTTTTCGCGGACAGATTGCCCTGACGTTTTGATTGTTTTTACACAATCTCTTCAGAGCGAGACTTTATTGTTATTCGCTACGCTTGAAGACGTGTTAGTGTATTTGCCGAGAGTGGATTTTATAGCGGGCCTATGGTATAGACCGATCGTTACAATATCTTATGGTATAATTTTTTGTCATATAAACCTAAATAGAATCAATTTTTGCTACTCATAATTGTTCTCTAAGGTTTTAAGGGAGTTTCAAAAATGGGCTTTCTGAAACTTATAATAACCATGGACCGACTATCGCTGTTAGTTAAACAGGATTACCGCATTTGAAGCGATTATAATCCTCAAGTCAACGTCGAAACATCATTATATCTAGAAAAACTTACTGTTGGAAAATTACAGTCAACAGTGATCGGTATGGAGATATGCTTACTAACTTTTTCGTCCCTTAAAAATAAGGTATTAGTATTTGGCACATGTGGTTTCAGCAGGAAAACAGTGCGACACACAATTAATTTACTAAGAGAAACATTAAGCAAACGAATAATTACATGAAAAAGTACTGACAACTGGTCAGCTCGTTCTGGTAGACAAACCAGAAATGGCCGATCACTTAGAAGCGAATATTCATTCGACGCTTTATTGTCAAAAAAAAAGCCTGATTAAGGATATGCCATGTTTATGGCCGTCACATACCGATCATCATATTTAAACAGTTGTGCCTGAAATTTTTCTAATAAAAAAATCAATTGTATTCATACATTTTTATTTTACTTCAATTTACATTTAACCTGCTCATATAAAAGAACAACAGACACAAATTATATTCTAACTTAATATTCCGAGCCGTGGTGATGTAGACCTTCAGCTCGCTGTTGTAAACTACATCAGAATATCTAACGGGAGTCGAACCCATAATCCTCACAATGAAAGACAAGTTTATTTTCAACTTTGTACTATATTCACCCAATTTGTTGTAAACAGAAGAGCATAATTCTTGTGTATCACAGTGTTTTTATAAAATTTACAAAAAGATAATTGTCTTAACAAAGTAATCTACATGTAAGGACTTCTGGCAACACTGATTTTATAGGTTTTTTTTATTACTTTTTTGTTTTTGCTTTGTCTTAAAATAGTTTCTAGGTGAATGTTGCTCCTGTTGTCCTTAAAGTTACAATATTTAAAATCGAGTCGCATAAAATAGATCAATAAACACATCCTTTTGATTTATATGTGTGTTGGTACGAGTAACCTTTTTAAAGTTTGACTGGCATTTTTTGTTTTGTATTTGTTTAAGTGTTCTGGTGTTGCTGTTACTGATGTTGCTGTTGGTGCCGTTTCTAAACGTTCATTTTGTGCCATATTTCTACGTGTTGAGACAAAACGTTAATTTGCATTTTCAGAGAATATCGATTTAACTTATAAAAGTTTATTTGTTTGCTCGTTCATATTATTTTTTTTTTTGTTTTTTTCTTATAGACTGGAAAAGAAATTGAAAGGAATATATGTGAGTGTTGTCGGTCAATGAAAATGATAAAGGCGCCCGTACACGACATGTTTTTGTCATCTGACATGTCAAATTTCCCACTGCAAAATACATACATGTCGTGTGTTACCTTTTTAACTTTGCTTCGGTAAAAGTCAGACGCAAAGTCATCTGACAAAATTTCAATTAGAGCGTGCTCTATTTTCTTCTGACAAACCATCTGACATCAGAAAGCTATGCCGGGAAGAAACCGGCAGCGGCGTCCACTATTGACGGAATCATCAGCCGGCTGAAGTTAATTTTTTACAATACCGAGATATGTTTGATCATCTTACCATTGAATAGAATTTATGTGAATATATATATAAAAACCGTTTTATTATAAAATCCTAAATTGGTATCTTTGAAAAAAATTTTAAAGATGGCTGAACTATTTTACGGCGCAAATAAAACTTTTCATGGCGGCAGCAAGCTATTTTGAAACCGAGCAATACTTTGGTTTCTGCAATAACAATGCGAAAAAAACAGAGACAATGTCAGAAGCAAATTACATGTACGTTTGTGACCGAATATTATAAAGCTTATGTAAAACAGCGATTTTGACAGACATGCACAATAACATGTGACTTGAAAATTTGACATGTCAGATGACAAAAACATGTCGCCTATATGCTCCTTAGAGAACGAATGCCATCTTCCTACATATTGATCAGATCAATATTGTTTTTTATGGGTTCAAAAGTAACAAGATTTGAGTTTAAATATTAAATTACTCAATGACATCTACACACATTTTAATTTTACTTAAAACAGGGATGGAAAAGTGGTTACAATTGTACTAGTTTTTTGTTCTTTTTAACCTTCTGCAGTCAAAAAAAGTTGTACAACTCTCAACTCAACTTAAAAACTTTCCAAAATTTCCATATGTTTATAAGTAAATTCAAAGGTGTATCTTACATTTCGGTTGTGGTAATTTTTTTGGTAGAACTTTCAGGTTTGTATGCCTTTACCAACATGTTTTAAAAGAAATGAACGATCAATCCAGGTTTATTTGCTTTAATTTTTCGAACATAACGATCCAATTTATACAACCATTTTTTTAATTTTCTGCAGAATATTTACGACTATTGCGAATCTTTCAACCAAAGATTATTTTTTTCCGTAGTTCTAATTCCACATATTTATCCTTTAATAAAAAATTTCTGTGTTTGATTTTGTTCTAGCCTTATTATTTATATTATCAACTAAAAACATGTACATAACATGTTCATCTGCCAACTTTGTGATAAGAAATCTATTTAAACAAATTTGTCAAATTTACTCGCTGTTAACCAAAGGATATGCTTTTATCGTCCAAAATAATTCCGAAATAAATGACTATAATTTAAGTATATTTAAGAATATTTTCAATAAAACTTTATCACAATCTATTAGACAGACATTGTTCTAGGTCCTCTATTTCTTTATCTATAACTACAATTTTTCTTCTTCTGCTCCCATTTTACTGCATCAATTTACCATTAATATTGTGATTGTTTGTAACAAATGGAGGGGAATTTCGGTATAAAATATGTATTTATTTCTGTGTTATCTTGCTTTTAGTTATACATTCTTGTCTCTTTCTTCGATTTCTGCTGCTGCTATTGACTTGAGAAACTAAACTTAATCACTGAAGTCATTTAAATATATGAATAATCGTTATAATAACTCATATTTATATCAGAGCTCGAAAATAAACATTATGTGCTGTACTTTAGTGTTCTGTATGGTAGAGATATGGAACACATAAATTCTAATAGTGTTTGTGAAGAAAATATGTACCTTATCCTACGTCCTTACTCGCAATTTGTATTTGTTAACATAAGCAATAACGTCGGCAAAATGACGTCACAGAAATGTTCTATGTTTAATATTTTTTTCAGAGTGGAGAAAACATATCGTCGGTCACAGGTTGACAACTCTTAATTTTTTTAAATTGTCAACACGTATTATTTATTTTACTTTTTTTAATGTGAAATAATTTAAATACCTTTGTTTTCTTTACACCATCTTACAATAAATATCTCCTACTTATTTTGGTTTTTTTATTTACTTCCAACACGGTTTAGTAACGGAGTAATAACGTTTTTTTTGTCTCCTGAAAAGTACAAAAAAACATGTTAAGAGTTGTCAACCTGTGACCGACGATATGTCTAAACACAAAACATATTTGTATGTAAATAAATACTTCCATTTTCTTTGGCAACCAATTTATTTTTAATTATTTTTTTATTATTAATTTGTAAATTTTGTATTTAAATTTTATACGTTTTTAGTTTAAATTTTTTCCTTTTTTTAACTGATAATTGATTTCGACAGCTTGTGTTAAAAGATAATTGCTCAGCATGTATTATAACATTTGTTGCTGAACATACATATTTATGCAGTCCACACGTAAAAAGCTAGTGTTGGCAATAAAATTTGATAGTTGCTACGGCAAAAATTGCCAAACAAATTGCTCGTCTAGACTTAGGGTTAAAAAATGTTTCTCTTTTTGTGATCTTCGTTCACAATGAAAATACTTTTCTAATCCAACTCAAAAAAATACAAGCTTTGTTAAGTTCTGTACAGCACATTTATGTTCGTTCGTTTCAGTTGTACTCAGTGCCCTTTTTTTCAAAAACAATAAAACATTCATATTTGTTTTTAACGAAAAAGCAAACAAAAAAACCAACAAAATGTTTTTACAAAAACAAAACATAAACACAATACAAATTCATAAACAGGTTATTCGTTCAGTGGTCTAGTAAGTTGCCAAGCAACAACAACCATAGTAGAGAGAAGCGTTGCAAAATTTTTTTGTTGGTCATTCCTTCATCAATGTAAAAAAAACACTAAAGAACATAAAAATATCTCTACAATTGTGCCGTTTTATAACGAAAAACAGAACACTTCATAATGTTTGTTACTTTCGTGAAAGTAGTTATGAACGGTGTTAAGGGTTGTGTACTAATACACAAACACGAAAAAAACAGATATCGTGTTTGGTTTTGTGTACCGTACGCAAAATAACGTTTGGCTTATTTTCGAACATTTTCGTCATTTGCATCGTCATGCTAAAAAAAAAGTTTATTGCATTTAACATGTCTGTTGTTTGCTCTTCTTCCCCCTCATTCTCCATTCCATCTGAACACAATCAGGTTGTTTATTACATAAATAAAGAGAAAATAAGTTAATGTAGAATGAAGAATTTTTTAGAAAAGTGATACATTTATAAATGCATTTACACATATTGATATAAATTTATTTAAAACCGAAGAAATGGGGGGAAGAGTTATCTCAAATAAAAAATTTCTTATGCTGCATAAATAAAATTTTATATATACCAAATAAATTCATACACATGCTCACACACAGGCACTTGCATCACGATAACAAATACATACACTTACGTAAATGTGCAAAAATTTCAAAGCAAAAGTTTGTTTTTGCCTTTTTCCAACAATATGCCGCAATAAGCAACAACATGCAACTACAGATTACATATCTAGATAGTGCAGAACCAAGAAACAAAGTTATTGCAATTTGGTACAGCACATGCCAATGCAAAAAGAATTTCTTTCGAGAAGAGGATGCATGTATGAACGTTCTACGTCTATAAAATCATATTCGTGTCTATTTGGAACTCTAGATTATATTTACTTTTCATTGGCAAAATTACTAAAGGCAGTTCAACGAATTTATGAATATTATTATTTCTTGAACGAAAAAAAAACACAAATTCAACAGCATTTGATAAAATCAGTTAAGATATCAAGAGTTGCATGTAAATTACTTCTGAACATTTTTATCATGATATTTTGTCTCATGTAATTGTTGAAAAAGTAACGGATATGTTTTTCGTAAAGGTTGTAAAGGATGCAGTATTGAATAAAGCAAATTGCAGTGTAAGTTTGGTAAGATGAGTTAAGATTGACAGGAAAAAGATAAAAGTCTTGAAATGTAATCTGCCACCAGGCGAAAGGAAACATTTGAAAATGATCTAAACTCAGCTCTACAAAAAAGGGTACAATAATAAAAAATCTCTGTTTGGTAATAACTTTAAATAACACACGTAGCCCTTGTTTCTCTTGTATCGGGTTTAAAGAGCAACAATTATGGAAGTCAGGAGAAAAAAATGGACTTAATATATATTAACAAAGAAACCTTGTTAAAGAATTTTTGACTCCCAAGATAAACTTTGATAGCTAATTAAATAAATTTTTTGGAATTTGTTTATATTAGAAATATATTAAGGCAAAACTTAGAACCCCTCTTTAAACACGGATGGCCAGTATCGTATCCAAACTTTTTATTCGCAGTCATTTGATTTGGGCTTTTTTGAAATGACGAACGTTATTTCTGGATACGAAATTGTGCAAAACAAAAAAATGTATGCCATACATTTGGCTGAACTTAAATACTTAAAATTTGATACTTGAAACTTTGCCATGTAAAAAACGTTTCTAATAAATCTCATGTTAATTTTTGTATAAATAAAAATTATAGCTTTTTAATCCAAATTTTTAATATTTTTAATTAGGCTTAAGTTCATTAAATTTAATTTTCATTAACTTATTTCTATGAAGAAAGGAATTTTACAACATGAAAATTAATTAAAATTGTTATTGATAATCTTTCATTTTCTGACCGTGGCCGGGATTCGAACCGCGGCCGGCAGGTTACCATGACATGTTTCGATCGCAACCACTCGATCTCCTCAGATGGATTTGCCGTTTTACACTCGCAGCCATCGACGACTGCTGACGTCAATAGTCAAACATCAATCCTTAAACCAAATTGTATTTTAACCTTTGGTAGATCGAAGTTTGCTTTTTTGAATGATTATCCATTTTAATTGATTTTTACATGTTTTTCCTTACTTCTGTTTTTCCGGCAGCGGCCTTTGCATAATTAGATATAATAAGTAAAAGTTTTAGGATTTACTTGAGCGATTCTGGATTTTCTTAATAAAAAATGGCTTTGTTCTCAATTTTTTAATATGTAACAAAGTTCTAAACAGCTTCGACACATGTACAATATGACGACTATAAAATAAAGAGAGAGATAAACCTCTGACGCAAGGCCAATTTATATCAGGTGGTTGCGACAGTTCGAACCGTTTTTTTGACTATACATACAATATTGGCTGACTTCCAAAACGTACTAATACAAAGTTTGTATACAGTTTTACTACTGTATTCTAACCAAGTACATGCACAAAGTACCAAAACAATACAACTATGTGCTTTGTTTATTTAAACGTAAAGTAAGTGATGCAATGCATAATATTAATCTGTATTGTTGAAAATTAAATGAAATGTCACAAAGCATCAACTTTAAAACCGATTGCTTTTTTGTTGCCGTACTAATACTTAACAGTGATGTTTTGGAAGGTTTTGTATTGTATATATATTGTACTGCGGCGTTATGAAACATTATACTTTGTTCTAACATAAAGCAATTAACGTTTTGGAAGTCAGCCATTTTGTTTACAAATGTTAAAAAAAAAACTTCTGTTGGTTTTTTTATTGTTGTAGTTTTTTCTGCCCCCGTGTACATAAATTCGCCTTGACCCAACTCTTTGATCGTGTTCGTAAGAAATGTCTTTATTTTGTTGTTTAAACTTCACATTTATTATTTTATTCTCTTCTCTCTCTTTCTATTCTGGTCGTCTTCTTAGCAGGGACGGAAAATGGCTGTTATGACTTAGTACCAACTATGAAAGCAAAATGTACTTTTTACACCATGACGATACCATTTTATTATTTATTCAGAACTAAATTTAACAAAAATGTCTATAAAGATACACAAATAAATCTTACATACATAAAAAGGTTTACATATGAACATTACACAGAAAGAAAAACACTCGGGATAAATCAAGTTTTTAATGATTGCTTTAAGTACGACTCGTGCTCAAAAATTCAAGTACGAATAACACTAAAACGTACTCAAAACAATTTTAAAGGGGATTACTTTCGAAAATCAACCCCGGAATTTCTTGAAATAAGTATAAAATTCTTAAATCAAGCAAAAAAAAGATTAAACTTTCGTTGTGTTTAACCCTCCGGCTTACGCATGTTTTAATTTTCTATACACATTGAAAAATGTCTGGCCAGACTCATGTGTACCACAAAGGGTTAAAAAGTAAATTTGAACACTCGCTTCTCATTTAGTTTATATTTTTGGTAAAATATGTATAGAAGATTTCTAAAGTAAAAACCATATCGGTTATGATGTTGCTGTTTTATCATTCTGTAAGGTTTAATACGGGTAAGTTAATCAATCATAATAATTTTTTCTTTCTAGTTTCTTTTGTGGTTTCTTTTTAAAGCACGAATTCATGATAAAATCCACTTTATAATACTTAAGTCAATCTCATTTTCGGATTATTTTAAGTACGAAATCGGATTAAAAAAAAAATTATAATTCTTGAATCAAACGCATTTTAAGATTGATTCAGTCTTAGTTTTACTTAAATCAATCTCATTTTCGGATTATTTCAAGTACGAAATCGGGATTAAATATGGATAATTTAATTATTTTGCGATTGAAAATTCGTACTTGAATCAATCTTTCTATACTTGAGGTAGAATTCCGTTTACAACTCGTCAAATATATCATTTTTCATCTGTGATACTTTAGACCGTTAATAATGTATTTTAATATGAGCATTATCAAGAGTAAGTATCATGCTTTTCCGACCATGGAAATTGTGTTTTTAGAATTTAGAATTTATTAACTTAAGGCCCGTTTTCGCAACTTACCGACAGCACAAGGTAGGATTTTATTGGCCGAATAAAAAGTGTACCATAATTACAATTTTACTTTAAACTTCGAGATTGGATGAAATTTTTTTTAAGTTATCGCTTACTTTAGGTTAAAGTAAAGTTAAAATAATGGAATACTTTTAATATGGCCAATAAAATCGTATTCTTTATCTATCGGTAAGTCTAAGTCTTTTACACCACCTAAAATTAAAACAGACGTGAAACGCGTTGCAACTAAAACACAAAAGCTGAGCAGTAAAAAAAATGCACACAAAATTAAAAAGAACAAAATTATAGCCTGTTCATCGATTACGAAAGTTAACGTTCGCATAGAAAATTATATTTAAAACAAAAACAAAATTCTAAAATTAGTTTTTGTTTTAAATGTAATTTTCTATGCGAACAACGTTGACGTTCGAAATAGTTAAACAGGCAGTGAATGTTGCCAAATAGCGAAGCGTTGGTATTTGTAAATTACACCAAGTAAGCCGTGGTAGTACCACGGTATCAACAAAGTTCAAAATGTACCAAATGTTACAATGAAATGCTCTATCTATTTTTAGTTCTCAACAAAATTATAAAAACATTAACTGGTTTTCAGTCTGATGTTGTTTTGTTGTTATTCCTCTACAAAATTGCACACAAGGAGCAGAAATTATCGGGCAGATTCGTTTTGATGGATGATGGATCTGCTCTGTAACGGTGCCGCCTTAGGGACTCATAGACAGAAGCTTCTAGGAAAGCCATTTTGGATCCAAACAAAATGTATGCTCTCAAACTTTGACCCCCTCTAACTCAGAAACTTTTTGACCGATCTTGTTGAAAATTTGTGTCTTAGCTACTATCCAATAGGACTAACCTTGCTCCAAATCGGAAGACATCGATTTAAAAATTGGGTCACTTGACATGAAATCCCCCATATATATATAAATAAAAAATTTATATATAAATATTAAATCAAAGACTTCATAATAACTCTTAATTTCTTAGACGATACATGAACAAAATAAATGTTTCCCTAAACATATCAAATAACTGAACACCATGACCATAGATTACCCCATATGTACCACATATTAAAGAAAACGTCTAGATATGTTTTATATAGTATAACTATGTTATTTTATCTTTTTTGGTAAAGGAAAAAGAATTAAAAATATTATCTGTGTATGTATGTTATTATGTCTTTTGTTTACTTAATTTATTTAATTTTTTACCAAAGGTACATGTTCAAGGAGTAGGTTAAGTCTCTGACAGACATAAAAATGTATCTCTACATGTATATAAATATTTTATGGTATATTAGAGTTTGTTTATAGTTGCATAAGTTTTACTTGAGTTTTGTTTTGTTTAAACGAAGTCTGTTAAACTCATTTTATTTTAGTACAAGTATCCTGATACACACACACAAACAAACACAACTTAATGTCATTTGACTGAAAAGCAGCAACGACTTTGTAAACTCTGGTTGTACGGTGTAAGAGAAACATTTCGGTGCAAAATACTGGCAACAATTAAACAACCTTTAAAACTATTTGACCACTTTTAATGAAATTTTTACAAACACACTTTGTTCAACACAAACCCAAACACAAATTAATGTACAAAGCAGGATGTTTCCTTTTATTCACCAAGTAGGTGTGAGTATGTGGTGACACTATTTTATTGGTTTTTAAGAAATATAATAGACACAAGGTATGTGTTGATTTGTGTGGGAGTGTGAATAGTATTTGTCGATGTTAACACATTTCTTGTGGGCGGGCAGGAGGGAAATGTAAGATAAGTAGAATTGGCTGAAGATATTTTAGACAGCAAAAAACTCTCAAAGATAGAAAAAGCGACAGAGCAAAGAAAGTTTAAACCAAAGTAATTATTTAAAAAGTCACCACATGAGACCTTGACTACTTAGAATATAGAAAACTTAATTTGCAAGAAAAACAAATTTATTTTTTTCCTAACAAATTTGTTAAGAGACCGCGAGAAATGTGACATAAGTAAACTGTAATAAATTTAATTTGTTAAAAGAAATTTTTTTTTAAAATTCAAAAGAAAAAGAATAGAAAAACTCAAGGATGAAGAAAAATGTTTACCAGAAAACCTAAAAAAGACAAAGGGAAAAACCATAAGGAGAGGATCGTATGATGGCCTTCACTAGTCTATACTGATACTCTTATGGATAGAGCCCAAAAGTTGTTCATTGTTAAACCCATTTTGTTGTTTAATCTAGTATTCTCATCCTTTTTTTATTTATTAAAAATGTTTAAATTTAGAATAAATGAATATTAAGGAAATAGAAAATATGGTAAACAATTTACAACTTAAACTAACAGTTCCAGTTTCTTGTGTTTATCTTCATGTTGTTGATTCACTTCGTGTTTACTTTTCTTATAAGACTCCTGGAAGTTGTAAGCAAAAATAAATAAAAGATAAAAATAACAGCTGCAACTAACTGCACACTAAGGGACATAATAGTAGTTACACTTTTTTTAAAGGGCACTTGTTCAGTTTCTATCCAGAATAATATTATGTTAAGATTTATAGAAGATTTATTTGCGCGTTTAAAAAAATTAAAAAGTATCAAAATATGCTTTAAAAAGGTGGAATATACACTAGAAGCATAAGCAAATGCTCCACTGACTAACACATGCAAAAAAAAAATGATGCAAATTGTAAAATATGTGAAAATATGCAATAGATGCCAATATGCATAAAAAGCTTTTAAGCGGGCTAATTTATTGTTTTTGACTCGTCGCACAAGGAAAAACCGTGTAATCTTAACCTTTTTACTGTTTCCCTGGTCAAAACTTAAATAAAAATATTTTTTTCTTTACTTTTTTTACTTGACTTGACATCGACTTCAGCATTTATTTACAACAGCGCCACCAGCAGCTGTAAATCAATGTTGTTGTCAAATTCACTTCAAAACATAAAAAATGAAACTCGAAATCAAAAATGAACCCTTAAAATGTTACTAGAATATCTGGCTAAACTTTAAAAAAAATAATAATAATAAAACTATTGCCATGGCACAACTTTATTAAGCACACTCTCACACATTTGTAGACAACTAGAAGCATTAGAAAAGTTTTTGATTTTTATTGCATTTTAAACAATGAGTTGCTTTGGCTTTTAGCCAGATTTTATTATCCTTAGAACCAACCCCCCTCTTAATTCTCCCCCCTCCCCCACCCCCTTCTCTTTATTATTAGAACAAGATTTAGGTATCTTTTCATTTAAGTCCAATCTCATATTTGCTCGTTTCTTATTTCCTTAAGCTATTTTTTTACGAGTACTTACTTCCCAACGCCGTCTGTATGTTTAATAAATTATGCTGCATTTGCAGTAACTTTCACTACTGGCTCTGGGTTTAGGATTCCTTTTCCTTCAATTTTTTGTGCTTTTTCTTTGGTGTTTTGGGCTCATCTTTTTCTGGCTTGTTTACTTTAGCTTTTTTTGTTGTTTTTTTTTAGTTATTCTCTTTTTTCTCTTTGTCCTGCAACTCTTAATTTTTTCCGTTATTTTTCGTAGCTGTTCACTGCTTGCTTTTAGTTGAAAAATTAAATTTATACAAGTGCATTTAAATTTATTAAAATTTTAATTTGACTAAATTTGTTTCCTTCTTCTGCTGTCATTACACTGTGCTACACAAAAAAATATGCAGGTGTTTCTGTTTTACGGACACTTAGGTAAGGATAGATTAGGTAAAATTGGCAGTCAGAACTCCACTAATACACTTTGACTACTTGATCCATTATGATACCCTGGAATTCTACTAAACAGAACTCCCACCGCAGAGCCAATCCCAGCTTCTTACAAAGTTCAAAATGCACTCAAGTTGAATGCCAGAGATATCGTATAATCCACCGAAAATGACCGATCCCATTTCGGCCAGTCGCCATTTCGCAAACAAGACAGTAACAGAGGAGATATTTCACGTTTTATTTCTCATTTTCTTTACGCAGCTGCGGCAGTTATGAAAGCGTGCGGCTCCCAGATACTGCGTATGCTTACTTATGTGTAAGACAAGGTCCAGCGATCACAGTTAAAAAATTGACACATCGCTTTTTGTCATCGATTGTACTATTATTATTGACATATGTACGCCGGTCATTTACACAGGGCCGCAATTGCTTGGTTATCTTAACATCAGTGTTTGCGGCCCATCTATCGTAAGTAACATCAATAGTCAATCACCGAAGTTTGAGTCTGAAGGAAAGCAAATATAACCCATCGCCTTTCAAATGCAGTGAAACGCGTCAGGATGTGCTGAGTCTAGCAAGCTCTTCGCTCTTATATATCCCAGTATACTATCTCTATGATCAGATACCCCTAATTTTCCTGTTCTCAAACTGCTCAGCGGTCTCGTTTAGAGAAGAGCGCTGCTTTTGCTCTCAGGAAAGGGGAATCCCAGGCGCTATGAATTAAAGTGTCATCTGAGCCAGTCCACAACTTCCTTAAATGCATTTATTTGCAACTGGCAGAACACTACACTACACTCAAGCACCTTTGAGTAAACTTTACAGCCTACTCTTTCCCTTGATTGAGTTCTTCACAAAAGTAAAAACAATTGTCTGCTGCTAAGCGATAAAATTAGAAAATAAAGAAACTGAAAGTTTACTAAAAACATTGCGCTGTTTTAACTGCCGTAAAAAAACAATTTTTAACCGATTTTATAAAAAATTTTAATTTTAACTAAAAGGAAATTTTTGAAAATCTGTTTATATCGTTATCGTTATTTCACTCAAACGAAGTGATCAAAATATGTTTTGGTAATCAGTGGGGTCCTACAAAGCAAATCTTAAATATTATTCCCCTCACTTTTGTATCACCGTGTCTTTTAATTTTTGTAAGTTTAAGTTTATTCTTGCAATTGTGTTTTGCGGCTTAAATTTTTTGCTCTGCAAGAAATTCTTCAGAGCGTTGAAAGTTAAAACAACAACCGGAATAACATCAGCAGAGTAACTCTGAATTGAGCAATTTCATCAACAAATGGCCAAATGACTTTTATTTTTTTCGTAGCAAAATGTTCATTAGTGAATAAATAAAAGCAAACATTTTTAGAAGAAATATTTGTAATCTATTTGAAAATTTAATATATATACAAGGTGGCGCATAAGTTACGTTATAATTTATTTATTGAATCACTTTTTTCTGATATTATTTAGCATCGCTAAAATTTTTATTATGCTTATTTTAATCAACATGTTCCGACTTAGCAAAGTGGTTATATAAAAAATTATTTGGTTTTTTAGGCTACGAGTTTTTGAATTTGAATTTTTTTTTTTTTGTTATATAGTTAATATATTTTTTTGCGAATTTTTTTGTGAATTAGTGCTGCACGATTTCACTTAGATTTTAAATTGATCAGTGATTTATTTCCTTTTATTGCCTTGGGAAGTGAGTACCTGGCGGTTTATTCCCTTTTTAGCGGTTTTTCGTTTAATATCTTTGTAACTTTTAGGTTCTTTAGCAATTTTTGTTCGCTTCGGTTTAAAAAAAAAATATTGTATGAAAGGCGCATGAACATTCTTTTTTATATTTATGATTTTTTGTAATTATCTGTTAAATTTTCTGAACGACTTCAGACATTTGTTTCAATTTTATATATTTCTGAGGTTTTTCTGATATTCAACAAGCTTAAATATTACTATGGTACTGTAAGTCCCAATTTAAATTTTTAAAAGTCCTTAAAGACTACAAATAGATAAAGTTCAATTAAAGCTTTGCATTTAACATGTTACAGAATTAATTTCTTACAAAACAATTTCTCCTGTTTTAAATGACATTTATTTTTAATCGTTTAATTCAACGAAGAGCAAGAAGAGAGCATGAATGATGAGAGAAAATTTTGATTTTCCGGTTTATAAGTCATGTAGTCATATTTGTAAGTTAAAAATTTTTCTCAATCAAAATGTAAAGTAAAAGAAAATAGATCGAAATAAATTTTGTATCTTAAATTTAAATTCAATTATTATGTTAAATGGTTGGTAAACGTTTAAGTTAAAGAAATGTATTAATAAAAAACAAAAAACCTGGAAAATAGTAAGGAAAAAATAAATTTTAAAGCAAATTATTAAAAAAACACAAAATTTTTCTGAGAGTTAAGGCAGTTTCCTTAAAAAAAATTAACATTAATACAAAATTTTAACTCATATATTGACACATATGCCGTAAATCAGATAAAGATTACAATGCCTACGAGGGTTGTTTGAGAAATCCACGTTTTTTAAATCATTAGAAAGTATTTTGTAGAAAAAAGTTTTATCTTAAACAGAGTTGTCCTCCTATTTTTTGTTTTTAAACTTTTTTAAACCTCAAAATAGCACAACCTAATATTTCCTGCAAAAAAAAATCCGAAACTCTGCTTCAATTGCATATAAAGCTCCAAAGCAGCGTTTAAAAAACCGCAGTCAAAGTGGAAAAACTGCCATTTCTTTCACTTCTTCATTTGTCATTGGCCAAAAGAGCATGTTTATTTTACTTCAGATTCAACCAACTCAAAAAGCGAAAAGTTGTACACAAATTGTCGTTTCTTGTTCGACAGTTTTTGGTTTCAGTACAGAAAAACAGAAAAACAGAAAAAATTACAAAGTTATAGAAGTAAAACAACAAAAGTAAAACGGAAGCAGAAGGGTAAAACTATTTACCTCCGAAAATAAACATCTTAGTAACTTTAAAAAAGCGCTGCATAATTTTAGGGACACATGAAAAGTGTTTAAAAAAGAATGTTTTTTATTTTTAAACAAAATAAGCAAACCGAAAAATATTATAGTATTCATAATGGTTGAATAGTAAGATTTTTTCTATTTTCTTCTCTTTAATCTATAAAAAACATTCAGGTTTTTGATGAAATCGAAAATTTCCAGCGATTTAAAAATCCATTTCTGAATTATATTCTTAATTTTTTGTTTTAAATACCGTTTAATTAAGATATACAATATAAATTTGAAAGAATATAGGTAGGAAAAGAGAGAAAAATTTCGTTTTGTTTTCAAAATCGAAATCTGATTATTACCAAAAACTTGAGAAAAGCTGTAAAAAGCTTTAAATTAAAAAAGGATTTCATGAAAAATTCTTTAAAAAAAAAAGTTTAAAAACAGATCTTAAAATCAATGTTTATGAAAATGCTAAAAGGAAAAAAAATAAAAATGTGTTTTTTAAAAAATCTTTAAGAATATTTAAGAAGCTTTTTATGAGAAAGACTATATATAGCTTTTTGTTGGAAAAAAATCTTTATCTTTATTTTATAAAAACCTTTAAAAACATTTTTAAAAGGTTGTATTTTTAGATTTTGTTTCTCTAAACTATTAAAACACATTAATATACAAAATAAAAACAAAACTTTTAAAAAGTTTTTATAAGAAAAGTTAAGCAATGCATTTAATAAAAATGTTTGAACAATTATTAAAAAAGCTATGTGTATTTGGGAAAATCTCCTGAATGAAAAAAGCTTTTTACTTAAATCGTAAAAAGTTTTTAACAAAAAGCTTAATAATTTAATAAGCTTTAATAATATTTTATAAAAGGCTTAAAATATAAATCTTTAAGCTTTGAAAATAATAAAAAGCTTTTAATAAAAAATTATTTTAAAAGCTTAAAATCTGTATCATCAAAACAGCTTTTTTTGCAAAAACTTATAAAATTATATTAAAACCATTTTATGAAAAAGCTCTAAAAGCATTTCCTTTTAAAAGCTATGTATTCACAAAGCTTTTATCAAACAACTTTTATATAAAAAAGCTTTTTACTTAAAGCTTTTAAAAATTATTGTAAAAAGTTTTTATCAAAAAGCTTAGCAAAATGTTTGGGCTTTCACCTGCAAAGGTGAAATGCTTTTCATTTAAAAATCTCATTTAAATTCAAACCCTTTCTACTGTTATTATATTTCCATAATAATCAATTTCCATTTCGTTTATGCTAAGCTAAATATGTAATAAGTTAAGTTTCCAAGGACTCCGCAACTGCTTTTTTCATAATAATCTAATTTTTCTAGCAATAAAATAATCATCAAGTAGACCTCCCTAGAAAAACCGACAGTTTTGTAAAAACAACACATAAAAGTACAACAAGGAAAAGCTTTGAAACAATTTACTCTTAATAGACGGTGATAGGTTATTTGGTTGACTGAAGCAGTAAAGAGAAGGAAATGTTTTAAATTTCTTCTGCAGCCTTTAAGGCTACTACGTATTTGAATACACACACAATTACACTTAAACAGTTTTACACACCACATTTTATTACATTTATTTTGTGCAGAAATTATTTTCACATTTTTCTATTTTGTTTTTTTTTTTAGTTTTCTCAGAATTTATTCAATTTCTATTATCTATTCAAAATCATAAATAAAAAGGCCTCAAGCGCCTTTCTGGACATTGCACATGAATCTAAAGCAACTACATTTTGTATTGCTAATGTTCCAAAAAGGTTGTTTTAAATGTTGTAACATTTTTTTTCTAAAAATTTTACGATTCTGTGAATGGGAATTTTCTCTTTTCAAACTGAAATAACAGAGAACTGGCAATCTTAAATATAAAATAACCTTTTATCAGAAATGTCCTTGTATTTTAATTTGATGAATGGAAATTGATTGGAAAAAGGATACCATAACTTTAATGCTATTGAATGGTTTTAATGAATGTATTCGAAACAACAGTGTTTTTTTAAATCACACAAATTTAAATTGTGATAAGTTTTTTGTAATTAAATTTAGATTATTTAATAAAAACTAGGATTTAGCAATTTAAAGAAAAAGAACCTTAATCGATAATTAAAAGTTTTTTTTCCTTATTTAAGACTAAAATACTAAAATTTTTTAACTTATAAAGGCAATTCAATAATTTGTTTGTAAAAGTTTGTTTGAACATTACCTTAGCTTAATTCCAAACTTAGGGGGGAAAATAGACTAGTACCAATTACCTGCAAGAAAAAAAATATGAAAAAATGCTAATCGAATATTTAAGAACACTTTAAACGAATCATAACCTTCTTATTCACTAAAATCAGAATTTTTCCTTAATTTAAAAAAAAGGAAATAAAAACTTCAAACAATTTTACATAAAACGAAGAAGCAAAACAATTTAAAAAAAATTGTGATATTCTCTATCATCTAAATCCTTTATACCCTGCATTAAAGTATTAAAAAGGCAATTTTTCCTAACTCTTATGGCTTGGGCACAATCATAGCAAAATCCTCACTTCGTAAGCGGAGTTGGTGAAATAGTCGGCCATGTTCTGAATATCTAAATGGAATGAAATTGAAATCGATCAAAATTTTCAGTTCGTTTTCAAGTTCATAAAAGATCAAGTACATCAAAGAGAATAGTTTTATGAAATTTAAAAAGAGGATCGCTTTCAAAATTTGTTCGATTTAAATTTTACTCTAATTCGATTTCCAGAACATGGCTCACTACGTCGAATTCACTAATTTTAAAATATCGGAGATTAATTTTATCACCCTAGATGGTTTTGTTTAGATCCTTTCATACAAAAACCTAAAATTCAAAGGAACATCTGTGTAGTGGTCGGTTGAAATAATAATGGACTGATTTGGCTTGTTTTTAGTACTTAATTTTTTTTTTTTTGTATTTAAGAAATGTCTGAGCCAAATTTGGTCTTTTTAGCTCATATGATTTGGGAAGAAAAAAAGTCTATTATCCGTAAGTTAAAGAAAAATTTTGTTCGTTTTCACTATTTTTTTTTTTTCTATTAACTTTA
Organism: Pollenia griseotomentosa; assembly: GCA_963931875.1. Taxonomy (NCBI): domain Eukaryota; kingdom Metazoa; phylum Arthropoda; class Insecta; order Diptera; family Polleniidae; genus Pollenia; species Pollenia griseotomentosa. The sequence continues at coordinate 249,285,819 of OZ007560.1, forward strand.
ATTAAAGTGGTAAAAATCGAGGCAGTCGTAGTTTTATTCCATATCCACATCCATTTTTAGACCAATCTGGCAAAATTTCAATAGCAATCTTTTTTGAACTATATGTAATGCAAATAAATAAATACTTAGTCCACATCATATCTGGAGTGTTTTAAGCCCCCATTTCAACATATACTAAATATGTTGCACAAAGAAATAATAAATATGTTTCATATCTTACCCCCCCGTTGTATTTCAGGGTAGTAAAATACCTTTTTTTGCAGCACTTTAATTGAAAAATGTTTAAATATTTTTAAACAATTACTGCGAAAAACTTTTTACAACAGTCGACTTTTACTATTAAAAATTTGTTGTTTGTTACCAGGTGAACAATTTTGGGTTCAATATTTTACACGCTTAATACACATCAGTTTTATGTGTAAAATATCGATATTTTTTTGTGCGATTGATATATAAAAAAATGTACGACTTTTATAAGGCATCATTTTTTTAGAATACAAAATTTGGAAATTTTTTGGTAAAAGTTTTACCCTCATATTATGGACGTTATTCAATAATTAGTATTATGGTTATTTTATTGAATTGTTTATGGTTTTTTATGGAAATGAATTAAAATTGTATTGATAATTTTTGACTGACGCTGGGATTGGACCAGGGGGGCTACCGCGTATTTCGATTCGAAAAGCCAAATTTTTCGAAAGCAATTTCCGATACGAAAGTTAAACTGTACTGCGTAACTCGTTCGAAACGATGACAGAGTTGTATTTATAAACAAATGGGAAATTTGATTAAAAGTTGGTAGCACTGCTATTAAAATACCAAAATGGACGAAAATATCCCACAACAAAACAAATAATAAATACTATTCAATGTGTGAAAAATATTATAATTGTGTTTTTTAATAAAAATTTATTGTATTTCCCTGTGGTTTGAAGAATCAACAGAAAAAACCAACCATTACTTTATACTGCTTTTTGTTTGTAAATGTAATTTTTTTTTTCCTAATTTTTTTTAAAATTTCAAGACCACAAATATTAAAACATTTTCAATAATAACGTTAGTAAACATTTATTTAATATCAATTATAATATCATAAGGTTTAAGTTGTTTGTTTTACACTATTATTTATCTTGAACTTTGTCATTTGCAATTTGTCACTAACAAAATAGCTTTCGAACAATTTCCTAACGCTTTTTACATAACTGACGCTCGTTTTCGTAATACGGAGTTGGAGTTTCGAAAGGGATTTTTATTGTTCGTAATAAAGAGTTGCCGTTACGAAAGAAATTTTTTGTTTTCGAAAAGGCACTTCCGTTCATTTGAAACAAATAGTACGAAAATCGTAATACACAGCACAAATTGTTCGAACTCGTAAATTATTTCTTTCGAATCGAAATAGGCGGTAACCCCCAGAGAACGGCTTTGTGTGATTGCAAAAAAATCGCATTTAATGAACACCAACAAATACACTCGCTTGCGGTCATACAATCAAACTTGCGCAACCGCACACATTCGCTGCTGGCTTGCAGTCATTCAAAAAATGCACATTGTGCTTTGTTATTTATACCATCGTTTAGCTTCGTTTATCAATTAAGATGTTTGTGTGTTTGGCCCGACAATGATTGCTTTGGTAAAGAAAAAAAAAATATAAAAACAAAAAAGCCAGAAATCAAGCAATCATTACTCATGTAGGCATTCAGCAGTTGCTATGTAGTACAAGAAAAAAATTAGAATGAAACGCAAACGCACATAGGTACAAACAATTTACATAGAAATAGAAGACTGTTTTTATTTTTTAACCTTTCTTAAAAAGTACAGTAGTTCTGTATGTACTATGTATTTTTTTTTATTGTTGTTAATGTTTATGTAACAAAGCGACTCATACCAATTCACATTTCGTTGTCTCATCGAGTGGTACAAATCAAATGTTTACAAAACGATGTCAAAATTACCAACGTTGAACTTTGTTTTGCAGGCATAGAGCTAATTTAAATATCAGCGTATGAATAAATCAAGAAAAATAGTGATTTTTACAGTTATACACCATCGATAAATATCATCAGGAAAATCAATACACAACACAGAAATAATAAGATAGATTTTCTTTATAATGCTTACCGATCGTAGCAGAAATATTGAAAAATAAATAACCAAAATAAAAGATTATAACACAGACCTCGAGCCTGATTATTTACTAAATTTATTAAAAATTTAAAAGGTCGAAACAAAAACATATTTAGTTATTTTTTTTTTCGTAAAATATTTTCAAAAAAAATACAATTTATTAACAAAAAGTTAACATTTATTCACCGAAAGTTGCACTTTTTCCAAAAAAAGTGTAGTGTTTTTTAAACAAAATGTTACACTTTTCAAATAAAAAATGGCACTTTTCCAACAAAAAGTGCACTTTTTTGCAAAGAGTTGGATTTTTTAAACGAAATTTTGCATTTTTTTTGCACAAATTTCTCCACTTCTTATTAATGACCATCATTTCTACAAATAGATATCTAGTTGTGTGTAGATATCTATGGTTTTTATAATTTTAAAACGTATTTCTTACCTCACGTAGGCAAAATTTACGTTGAATTTACCAAAATAGTGTTACGGGATAGGTAAAGATAACTGTCAGGTACGAACACGACTAGATATCTGTTTGTTGAAATTACGGGTATAAGAACCAAAAATATACTTATTCCTAATGGGATCTGTGATCAATATTGTAGAAATTACAAACGGAATGAAAAACTTGATATAACCTCTCTGTAGTGTAGTGAACATCTTAAAAATATTTCACCTTTTGGTGTAACATCTTCTTGGGCATAATGAAGCGCAACCAATTCGTGCGATTGGGAAAAAATCCAAAATTGTCAGATCACAGGAGTTCATAATGATCTCTTGCGATCGCGGCTAAACAGAGACCCTATTCAGTACCACGAGAGTCAGAAGAACCCGGTGAGCACCACTGAAATCTCCAGAAATATACTTTTCGCCTTTCGCCACAAAAAGATTTCTTTTGAAAGGAACATACTTTTTTTGAAGAAAAACACGTTTTGCACACAAGTTAAATTTACAAAGAAAGTTAAAATGGGGGATGATCAGAAGATGTAGGTAGAATAGGTTGAGAAAGCTAAAAAAAAAAGAGGAATAAAGAATGTTGAGTGAATATGTAAAGGAGCATGTGGGATACTTCAGTCTGAGTCACGAATCATTCCTAGGTGCTGTTGCTATCCAACAGACTATTCCCACGCAGCGGAGATAAGATAGCTCCACCTCCTTAACAAGGGGCGAGTGTATAATCTCAAATTGTTACCTGGGTGTGTTAGCTATTCTTACACACAGAGGCGGATGGTAAACGCATTGGCCATTCACCAAGAGGTTAAGACTTAAGTGAAATTAGGCCAATCCGGCAGTTGCTCTAGCAAATCTCTTCTCTGCATACCCGTTCCCTTTTCCCCTGTTGTGGAGGCCACAAAAAACACTAAAATCAAAGACAAAGAACATACCAATTCATTTGGAATTTAATTTTAATCAGCACCTAAGCAAGAAAAAATAAAGCCAGAATTTTTTTTAAATTGTTGAAAATACCAATCAGACAAAATTAAAACGCCTAAATTATAAGAACGGATTTTCTTAAAAAAAACTCGCCAAATAGAAAGTATCTAACGCGAAAAGAAATTATTATTTGGAAAAAAAAATTTAAAAACATGTCAAAAAAAAAGACAAAGATTTAATAAAATTTTCTACAAATTAAGAAAATTTGTTCATGTAAAGCAGAAATTTACAAAAAAAAAAAGAATGTAAAAAAACATTTAGGTATGTGATGGAAAACGATTTTGAAAACAAAACGATTTAAAATCGATAATGTCGTATTCAGTATCTTTTAAAATTGATTTATAAAACATTTTCCTCCTTTTTCCCGTCCATATTTTTTTTGAATTTTATATTATAAATATTAATTGAACTATATTTGGAAAAAAAACAAGGCTTTACTTCAGACATGGATTTTAAAGTCGGTCAAAATGCATCACATCTGCTAAAAACGATCATTTTAAAAGCGATAATTTTTCATCCCATACCTGATTAAATATCACAAAAATTATATTGAAGGAATTACAAAAAAAAAAATTCTTTGAAATCTAAATATCTATACAATTTCAGAAAAAAAATCTATAAATCAGCATTTCAGCAGAAACACTTAATTTGATCTAAATAACAACTGTTTTTGAAAAAACAAATTTTTTTATAACCCTAATAAGAAATTTAATTTAACAAAATTATAAATTCTATTAATTATTCCTTTGGTCTCCTAAATCCCATCTGACGGTCTCCACATACATCCAAAAGAACAAAAATCCAAATATTTAACTCCTGCATCAAGTCTGTACTGCTTTACAGATACGAATCTTGGGATGCAGCCACACTTGACATAAAATCTCTTCAAGTTTTTATTAACCGCTGCCTGTGCAGAAACTTAAGAATTTTCTGGCCGCAAGCTATTTCAAATGAGAGACTATGGAGAGAAACGCAACAAACTCCAATAAATATTGAAACTCTAAAAAGAAAGTGGCGCTGGAATGGACAATCCTTGCGAAGACTAATAGAGGACATCTACATTGAATGGAATCGATAAGGTAGTCTTAGAAGGGGTAGACATCACACATTTGGCGCCAACAATAGAAATTGAAGCTGCCAGGAATAACTTAAGCTGGAACAAGATTAAAGCACTAGCTGCGGACAAAACTCAATGGAATAGATTTATTATGGCCCTATGATCCTTTAAGGACCGACGGTAGGTTCCCGTCTATAATAACAAATTTTGGGAAAACAAAAACTCACCAAAATGCAAATAAATTTCAAACTTCATGATAGATTAAATTTGTTAAAAAAAATTTTTCGGTAATAAAAATCTTACACTTTCTATTTGCAAGCATTTTCATTTAAAATTATTGTATTGTATCTATTTTAATGAAGCCCTATGCTCCTAAAAGGTACAACGGGACAATATATATATTTAAAGCATTTAAGCAGAAAAAATCCAATTTTAAATAATCACAAGCGATTTTAAAACAGAACCAAAACAAAAAAAACCTTAAGGTTTTTCTATCTATATTGTTCTTAATAAAACCGTCTGAGTCTTCCACCTTTTCAAACACACACAGAATCATTCATTAAATGCCACATCCCAGCGGGAAATCTCAGAAGACCTTTTTACTTCAGGCCTTATTAAAGGCCTTTTTAAAAATTTTTTGATTCAATTACTATTCTTATCTTACTGATTAAGAATGCCTGGCCGCGGCTCCTTCGTATAAAAGATAAATGCACATTCCTTCCATAAAGCCCTTATGACACTACATTTTTAATGCATTGTTCAAGTTTTGGTGAACAGTACAAATATAATGTAATACAAAATTTTACCAAGTGCAAAGAGTTAAGCTGTATTAAGATAAATGGCAAACCGTCAAAAATTTTACTAAAGTTATCGATAAAAAATGAAGTTATGTCAAAAAAATGTAAAATTGTTTAACTTAAAATTGACATTTTAAGCTTGAAATATTAAAAGTATTGCTGAATCAGCGGTTTATGGGCAAATTCAGCGATATACCGCTTTTTGTTTTTAGGTTTCTCATAAACAAAAAGTTGGCAACATTTAATAAAGTAAACAAAACAGGGATGGCTAAGTTGTTTCAATTGTACTTTTTTGTTGATACTTTTTAACCTAAGATTTATAATACCTTTTTGTGGTGTTTTTTATGAACATAAATAAAATTAATTTCAACTAAAAAAAATCTTTTAGTACAATTAGGGTAAAAAAGTACAATTTTTAAAGGTTGTTGGTACAATTTTAAAAATTCTCAACGCCATCCCTGAAACAAAACCATAACAAGAGAAAAAAAAACTAAAAACTTTGTTTAAATTTTTTATAGTTCGCTCTTTCTAACATTTACTGTTTCTTTCTATCAATTCTATATCAATTAATGAATAAAAAATGTAGTGTCATAAGGGCTTAAGAAGAGAAAAGAGATGGAGTTGAATTTTTTTTTTTTTTTGCCAAAGCAAAATAATAATTTTTTTTATTTATATCGAATGGAGCGAGCAGGCCTTGTACATCCAAAAGAAGGAGTACAGAGGCCTTCTAGAAGAAATACGTACTCCTTCCTTTTCCCGCTGGGAAATATTTACACATTAAAAGACTCTATGTTTGAAAACAGACTCAAACACACTTTGTATTTGTGTCATCATCGTCCTTATGGCACACAACCAACAACAATCATACACTTGACATTTCAGCTATGAAAGGATTTTTAAAATTATTTATTGAACACTGAGTTGAAAATATTTGTGCAATTTCTAAAATTTTTGTATGAGTTTTTCTGTCGTTTTTTTCTCAATATGTATATTTGTAAAATGCAATATACAAAAGAATTTTAATACCAAAAATATATTTGAAAAATAAAAGAGAACTGAAAAATGTTTTTAAAAATAAAAAAAGACCTACACACGCGATCAAACAACATCCTTTTTATGATTGAAAGTTGCGATGTGAATGCATTTGTAATGTTTTGCACTTGTTCTCTATTTTTATTTTATTGCAGAAAAACTTTCAAACGTTAAAAAAAGTTTTGTTTTAACAATCAGTGCCAATCAAAAGGGCGGTTTAATTTAACACTAAATAAAAAACAATATAATAAAACAATAACAACAAACAAAGAGCGCTTTAAGGCACGTTTCTAAAAACGTGCAATTCACAAGCACATTCAAACAGTGCAGTTTTGATCTTCCTTTTTTGCAATTGCTGTTTTTGTTGCAGTAGTCTGTTGGCATTTTTACTGTTGTATGAGGATTTACAATTTTCCAATCAATAAATATCTGTGCAGCTTTGAAGCCATCTGTCTTTTTGTTTCTTTGCCCGTCTGTCCAACAACTACTTCAACACTGGCTAGATGTTGGAATATTTTGTTCTGTATGAGCCGCAAATTAAAAGGCGGTTTTAAAATTTATCAAAAAACAACAAAAAGAAACAACCAGTTCGTTTTTAAAACTTAAACACACATTTGTGCGCGCTGTTACTTAAACAAACACATACATTAATCAAAGTTTTATCTATGCAAATGCTACTTCCGGTTCCTGTAACAAACGAAGCGCATTGAGCAAATAAAAAAATTGCAGAAATATATCGATAAATGAAAATAAGAATACAAAAAAAAAAAACGAGAGCAAAAGTTTATTTTGGTTGATGAGTTTTTAATACACATCATGCAGGGCATATGCACTGCACAGTGAAACAAAACCAGAATAAATAAGACTAAAACACACATTTTTTTTTTTTTTTTGATGGGACCAGCACTCAGAGAATGACTTCTAATAATGCATTGCATTGTGTTGGAACTAGGAAAATAGGTTATGGGAAGATATATAGAGAAAGTAGTGCTTGTGGACATTTGACTGGAACCTATTTACATATTTTGAAAGTGAGAGGAAAGATTTGCGTAGAAAAGTTATTTTACATACGAACAGCCAAAGAACGAATTCTCCCGTGTAATGCGTTGTACGACGCACCGGCCAATCGACTGCAAAAGGATAAGCTCTTGAGCCAAAACGCGAATAATGAGCAAACGTACGAGTAACTGAAACCAAAACCCTAATCTCTTCAGAACGATAAAAAAGCGAAATAAAATCCTCATTGCGACGGTGGTCAAGGGAGTCAATAGAGTTGGACGCGCTTCTGTGATCCAATTATGATCCTTCGCTCTCTCCTGCACGCGTTCGCGGAGCTCCAAAACTGACTTTGACGCACTAGCCTACACATGAGAATTGTATTCCATTTTCGGTCGGATGTAGATGGTATAATCAGTAAGGAGATCAGATGAAGTGAAGTATCTCTTACACCTTTTTAAAAAACCGGGGCACTTGGATGATTCTTTCAACACCTTGAATATATGTTCTGTCCATCGGATATAACATTGTATTTTCATGCTCAGAACATCAACAGCTTATGATGCCTCAATAATTATACCACCCATATATACAGATATATACAGCGTTTACGCATTAGCACGCAGCACTGGGTCTTTCGGGCATTAAAATTGATCTTATTCGCAAGGCCCTATTCTTTATAACTAAACTTTTTAGCTTTTATGCTTCACAAAACAATTTCCTTTAATTCTGCGACTCACCCCACTGTGCAGCGATATAAATTTTTTCCTACATTCTCGACAAACCTTCCGCAAGAAACCTTAATTTTACATCGTTTGTAAAAGTGTTCGTTTTTGTTTGTGAGTTGTTGCATTGTATTTTTGCAAATGTATTAGTGATGCATGCGAGTTTGCAACTAATGGCAAGCAATACTTTTGTTTTTTATTCTCAAATTTTTTGTGAAGAATTTTAGTGTATTTTGCTGTTGATATTTCTGTTGTGGCCTCAAACACTTTTTATTTGAATTTGTAAAAAAAAATTCAATTAAAACTGGATTGAAAGAGAAACAAAAATATCTTTTTTTTTAATTGTTTATGATCTATGTGTATGAAGTTTCACTAAAATCTGATGAATCCTACGCAATTTTGACACACCTCGTTTAAAGCAAATGGCTGTGAACTGTAACTAAAGAAGACATACGTTTTGCAACGCATTTCATGAAGTTCTAAAAAAACGTCCAACTTTTCTTAGGATTTAAAACAATTTTGGAACAAAAGTTTTAAATAAAGGTTAAGTTTTGGCTCAGTTCTACTTCTAGTCGAGCTCTGTTTTAGTTCAGTTCTATTTAAGTTTTAGTTCAGTTCTAGTTTAGCTCTAGTTCAGTTCTAGTTCAGTTCTAGTTTAGTTCTAGCTCAGTTCTAGTTCAGTTTCAGTTTCAGTTCAGTTCTAGTTCAGTTCTAGTTCACGAGGATCTAAGCTAGGAACGTCAATATGTATTATTTATGCGAATGATATGCTGGAAGTTATTAAAGAAGGAAACACCTTCGCTTATGCAGACGACACCGCCATAGTAGTTGCAGACACAAATTTATCAAAAGCAACAGATTTAATGCAAAAGCAATTATGGAGCCACGACAACGGACTTATCATAAACTCTAGTAAAACGAAAATATGTGCGTTCGTTTACTTTTCCAGTAAAATCCCAGTAAAATCCAGTAGGTGAGTAATATGAAAATTTTACAAATTTATGTGTACGCGAACACATTTCAGTAAAATCCAGTACAAATTTTGGGGTAAACGAACGCAGCTATTAATGCACATTAAGCCGTCTCATTTTACAAATTCAACAGTAGAACTAAAATACCATACTACCGAATGTATACATAAAGTAAACATCAACAGCACAAATCTAATGGATACATGTTCAACTATTATAGAAAAAGTACCAGTTTATAAAAATCTTGGAGTATACGTTGATGAAAATTATAAATGGAAGAAACATATAGAACCACTACAAATAAAGCTTTGAAAAGCATCGTACATGCTTTATCACTTGAGAAACTGCGCTACTTATAGTGTACTTTTACAAGCCTTCTGCTCACTAGCTGAATCATACATCAGACACGGTATTGCAGCGTGGGGAAATGTAAACTCAAGACAAAATATTAAAAATATTATGGAAAAAAAACAACAGGCAAATAATAACATAGTTCAGCAAATAACCAACATCAACATGTCAAATCCTATCACTTCTCCCGCAATGCACCATACAAGTCATAAAACATTCAACTGTGCTAAATCCCTATATCTCTTAACCGTGAAAAACATATACTACACCACATTAACAAAAGAATTCTACAACGGCACAAGATTTCTGCGGCCAATTGATCATGCCCAAAATACTAGAAGACGTACACACGGACATTACAAGGTCGAATGATACATCAATGAATATGGAAGAAGTACCCTCCCAGTGATATTGCCAACAGTATTCAATAAAATACCAATTAATATAATAAATATCAAAAATTAACTTAAAAGAAATAAACTCATTACAAACCATTTAATAGATTTGCAATGAAGTTATTAATATATCAAATAATTAGTTATACAGCCATATTCATAAAAAGTTCTTATTTTAAGCTTATAGTATGTAATAACTATTAAACGCTTTTTGTCTTATAAACCTCTTATAAAAATTTGTATTCATAAACGTCGAATAACAGCTTTTTTACTATTAACTGTTTGCAGCGATTTTCTGTCTAAGTATGGCAACTTTTTTTATATTTTGCTGCCATTTTATTGTTAGTGATGCACGAAACTTCTATTCGGTTTACATGATATTCTTTATTTAAATTTTTTTTATAATTTTTTTTTAATTGTAGACCTTCAAAATTATTCTTATCAAATAAAACAATATATTATTTTAGTTTCTGAACAAAATGTTTCCGAAAGGTATCATAAAAACTTTTGTTTGAACCTTTTTTAAACATACGATAAGAAAGTAATCGAATAAAAAGTTTGTTTACTTTTATTAACATCACTATTATTATGATTTGTTTATTTTATTTTTTTTATATTTTTCAACAATAATTTGTTGTTTTAAACAAAAAAAAACAACTAGTTTCAATAATTTAATAAATAATTAAAGAGAATATCTGCATTTGCCCTTGAACATATTCATTTAAATCATATAAATTTTTTTTAAATAACTATCAATATAACTTAAAATTGGCTGTCTAAAATAAAAAAAAAATTAGTAAAATGTATTTAACATGTCCGTTGTAATAAATAGAACATTTTTGTCATTATTTTTCAACATATTTCACAAAAACACCTTTCAAAATGTCAATTTATTTTTGGTTTAAAGAAGGGCAAATCCAACAATATGGCCCTATGTTCCAACTAGGAATTTTAAAGGACTAAATATATAAATCCAACAATAAATTTTCTTACTTTATGAATGGTTTATTAAAGGTTCAATAGACTATTTTTCGTTTATGAATACAACTTTAGAAATTTTTGCTTAAAAACGGTCAATAAATCATCAATAAGCTTTTATGAATACGGCTGATAGATTATAAGAATTATTATATATTTTCTCCTGCAGACAAGCTCATAGCTTCGCTGGACTATCATGAACAATTTTTGTAATCCAAATATTTAAAATAAATACAAATAAATATTTTTTTTGCATAACCTGACCTTGAGCTTGATTTAAAAATAAGAAGAAATAAAGTTAAAAGGTCGAAGAATATAGACTAAATAATTTAAAAATAAAAAAAATAAAAAGAAAAAAAGTTCTAGTTAAGCTCTAGTTCTAGTTCAGTTTAAGCTCAGTTCTAGTTTAAGTAAAGCTAACTTATGCATGAGTTTTTTTAAGTTCTAGTCATTTCTATTTCAGTTCTTGTTTAGTGGCAATAATACTATCCGGCTACTGAAAAAATAACTTCATATCACTAAGGCTATCACATTTAATACCTCACATATTAAATATTTTATCTACAATTTATTAAACTACATATTTAATGAAAAAGTTTTTTATTTATAGAAAAGAAGCAAGAAGTAGCAAAAATAAATTCCTCATAAAATTTTCATGGTTTCTTGTATTAATATTTTATATTTTTATTATAAAGATGTGCTTTAAATTGCTTCCTTAAATCGCCTTTTAAGCCACATTGACACAAACATACAAAACTACTAACACAACTAATACAACTGCAATAAGATACTTTTTTTACTATCAATGTGTAATTTACATCTAGTTTTTTTTTTTTTTTTTGGGGGGGGGGGGTATTTATGAGCGTATTTGTGTATGTTTGACCAAGAAGGGAGTACCAAACAACTATTTCCGTTTCATTTTTTTTACTTTTATGGGCGACACATTTATTTTTTTTTAAAAAGTATTCGTTCAAATTAGTTCGAAATTGTAGAGAAGCGTGTGAAGTTTATGTTTTTTTCATGTCCTTTAAACGATTTCTATAGAATAGTCTATGTGAACAATCCTAAACCATTCACACAGACACGGATAAAATACATTTAAAAAATTGTAACTAAGAAGAACCTAAAGTTAATGGAAAAGGGAACACACAAGGAAAGGATTTGGCATTTTTATGTTATCAATTGAATGCATCAGTGACATTCTCCTAGGAATGACTTAATGAAGGACTGACACTTGTTAATACCATCTCGACTTTTTAAGAAAACTCTGATTATCCGGTTTTTTTGTTAAGGTTTTACTATGCTGTTCTTAAAGTTAATGTGTCATTTTACCCCCTGAGCGACTAAAATGGAGTATTATGACCAGCAAATACTTGTAACAAGAAAAAGCTTTAATAGTAGTTAAGGTCAATAACAATTTTTTAATTATAAAGGGTCCGCCAAATAACTTTTTTTTTTGAAAATGCTATAAAAAAAACTACTGAATATTTTCTCAAATTTCTTTTTTTTTGTTTGAAAGTATAATCCTTCCGGTTAATAATGGAAAATAATTTCATTCAAATGGCTGCCTCGGCTGGCCATGCAGCACATTATCGATTGTGTGCAGCTGTATTTCACCAATGGCTTCACGAATATTGTCCTTTAAAGCGTCAATTGTCTCTGGCTTGTTGGCGTAACACTTATCTTTGATGGCACCCCACAAATAATAGTCCAACGGTGTCAAATCGCAGCTCCGCGTTGGCCAAATGACATCAGCTCTGCGGCTGATAATGCGATCTTCAAAAACAGGGCACAAAACATCGAGTGTAGCTAACCAAATGTTGTCAATATCCTCCTCTTCAATTTTTGTGAACAAAAATTCGTTCAACATGGCCCGATAACGATCGCCATTGACTGTAACGGCCACTCCTTGCTCATTTTCGAAGAAAAATGGCCCAATTATGCCTCTGGACCAAAATCCGCACCAAACTGTGACTCGTTTTGGGTGCATCGGCTTTTCATTGTATGCGTGCGGGTTTTCTGTGCCCCAAATGTGACAATTTTGCTTGTTTACATACCCGCCAAGATCAACATCAGCTTCATCTGAAAAGATGATTTTTTTACATTCTGCAATATTACCATGATTTTCAGAGTAATGTCGCAATATTTCCCAGCGTTATTCAAGCGTATACACAACCATATTTGTTCAGCGAAAAGATAAAACTAATTTTCTGTCAAATCAGACATGAGCTAAGTGTTACTATTCACGAAATAAGCACTAGTTGAAAAAAAAAACGTTATATGGCGGACCCGTTATTAAAATGTCTGACCGAAAAGAAATATTTAGAGAAAAACGTGTTTAATTCAATAAAAGTAAATAAAACATTTGCAAACAGTGGCGCAGAATAAGCGTTTGATGTTTTTATTTATGCGAATATTATTAATTTTTTCATTTCATTTTTAATCAATTTGCTTTAAAAAATGATATCCTATTAGCATGAAGCATGCTTCGTTTGTACTGACGCAAGAAGCGAAGTGTATAGGGCTAATTTCTGGTCTCACTACTTCTCCCACTAGTTGACTATTGGAAGCAATCAAATTAGCGTTCACAGTTGTGGAGATCTAAGCTCCTCGCCAATGCTGCCCTGTTCTTACTCTGTTGCTGCCAACCAGCCGACTAACTGGTTTTCTTTCACACACGCCTAACTACTGGTGGTGGCAGTACTACAACAATCCAAAAACAACATGGTTTTTTTGCATTGCATTGTTGTTTTCGGTTCGAAAAGTCAACCATTTTTAGCAAAACACAAACAAAAACACAACAAATTGGTTCGAACTATCAAAGGTTCGAATTCGCCTTGCACACGACCTTTTATACCATGATCATTCACCACTCAGCTGTGGGTTACTTTTTACTACTATACTCATGGTTAACTCTCTACGTAGGCGTGCTTTGTTTTGTTCAATTTCTATACTAGTTCGGTTCTAGTTCTGTTTTAGTTCTGTTCAAGTTCTGTTCCCGTTTTGTCCTGTTTTGTTGCAGCTTTATTAAACTGTTATACTAGTTCTGGATTTATTCTACTTCTGTTTCCTTTCTGTTCTAGTTTACTTCTAGTCTTGTTCTGTTTCGTTGTAGTTATTTTCTAGTTTTATTCTAGTTCTGTTGTGGTTTTTTTTCTATTCTGTTTCCATTTTTTTCAGTTGCATACATACTCTTTAATTTTTTCCAATCTTGTTAAAATTTAAGTTTACTTTATTATTAGTTTATTTACAGCTGAAGTCACACACCCATTTGGGTGTTCAAATTATGACATTTTTATAAATTTAAAGACAAAGAAACTGATTTATTTTTAAAAAATTCAAATATTATATTTGCATTTTGTTTGTCAAAAAATATTAAAAATTCCCCGATTCTTTTCTAAACAAAAAACAACTTCTCTAAAAAATTTCAAATAAAAACAACACAATCTTAACAAATACAAATTTGTATAATGCAAAAAATATTTGTTTTTTAGATATCTTGTTTTAATATTAAACCAAATTCAATTCATGAAGTTCTGTGCATAAATTTCTAATACTGTTTTTTATATTTATTCCATTATTATTATTACAATTGTTGTTTTGTTTTTCTGTTTTTTATTCTGTTTATTTGCAGATTCCGTTACGGCTTCTATGTATGTGCATGTGCATTTGATCAAAACGGAGACATGCAACACGAAGCGGCGTCATCACTGTATAATCCCCAACATCTGCAAGTCAAATGGATTCTATTGCTGATGCTCTACTGCATATTTATGAACATCATAAAATCTAAGCGAACACCAACACCAGCTCTTCAAACCCAAACGAATAGTGGCCAAGTTCTCGCACAAATAAAAAAAGTAAAAACTAGTCATACAGTTACCTCGAGTATCTGTTAGTTTTCCTCTCAGAGTAGCATTTCCCTAATAGACACCTTTTGAATTTTATTTCATTTTTTTACCAGGTGTTTTTTTTATGAGATTTTCATGAATAAATTGCTGAAAAATAGGCTAAGAGATTGAACAGAATTTACAAAAAAAAACCACACAAAATTTAGCATATAGACAAAAGAAACAATAATGTATTTAAATTTCATGTAGTAAAAACGAAGAGCACTTGTTTATAAGACAAAAGCAGCAATTTGTTGCCACAGATTTGTGTAGCTTACAGATTGTATAACAATTTTTTACGCTAACAGTTTTCAGTATTTAGTTTTTTATTAGCCGCGGCTTTCGTGTTTTTTTTTTGTGGTTTCTCTTTGGTTGATACCTTGCTTTGTGCAGCTGTTACGAAACAATTGTGCACTATGGGGAAATTTGTTGCATATTTTTGTAACAAGAAATTAATTTAAGCTGCAGTGGAACTGAAATATTACTGAACTAGAACAGAACTAGAACTGAACTAGACCTGAACTAGAACTGAACTAGAACTGAACTAGAACTTAACTAGAACTGAACTAGAACTGAACTAGAACTGAACTAGAACTTAACTAGAACTGAACTAGAACAGAACTAGAACTGAACTAGAACTGAACTAGAACTAAACTATAACTGAGCTAAATGTGAACTAGAACTGAACTAGAATTGAACTTGAACTAAATTAGCCCATTATGTTTAAAGTTTTTTCGAAACAACTAGTTTAATTTAATTTCTGTTAAAATTTTTTCTTTTATGGTTAAAAAATAAATGTAAAGTTAATATTTTTTTTCTTGTTTTTATATTCCTACTAATGTAACAAATGTTACATTGCTAGAATTCAAAACAATTTTAACTAAATAAAACCAAAGCAAACAAAACAACAGACACAAAAGTTAAAAGCAAAAACCCTTTTCCAAAAAGGTGCAGTAAAAATGTTGGTTTTTAAAGGAGCAAAAATACACTTTTATAAAAGTGTTCGAAGTGAGTGTGTGTGTATGTGTGTGTGTGGGTTTTAGCATCATGAATGTTAAAGTGTATAAATACACACATGTTGATTGAAAATTTTGCATGAACTTTATGTTTTGTGGCTTATCTACTTTTCATATGAGTATACACAGATTATTTACTCTCACCTCTGCTTTTCCATGGACATTAAGACACATCTAAACGATTGGCCTTTCAATACGAAACACAAACAGACCAAACAAAAAATAAACAAACAGAAAGACAGACAGGCACATGCAACACAAAATAGACCCTTAATAGTGTTTACATGATGTGTGCAAAGGTTTTGCAACTTAGAAATGAAGAGATTTCCAACAAGTTAAAGCTTATCATGCAAATAGCATTCAAACAAACTTAACGTCCTAGTAGTTAGTAGCTGCATATGCCAGCTTCACTTACTCCCTCTCTAACACTTTTTTGATAATGTATTTATCTTAACACATATACGGTATGTCGTGTTTTATTTTTCAAATTAAAGGCTAGTTTACACTATCTCACAAGTCTTACGTATTCCATAATACTTTGTGAGATAGAAATCTAATAAGTTTTGTTTCGACTGTCAAAAAACCTAATTTAAAATAACAGTTTGTGTTCACACCATCACACAAAGTATAAACACTCACACATGAAATAAAATTCAACCCTAATCCAATAAAAAGTATTATTGTTTAGACATTTCAAAAAACGATGAAGTCGTAAGGGATGTCAAACTTTTTTTCATAATACTTGTCACTTTCATCACACATGCATTCACATATAATACTTTTACACGTTATTTGAATTTTTGACATGTATTAATACAAAGTATAATAGTGTAAACTAGCCTTAAGTAAAATTCAAATTAAATTCTCTGCATGCTTTTAGGAAGAATATTTACGTGTGAGTAGGGATGTGGCTTTATTAGTTTAAATGGTTAAGAAAAACAGAAAAAGTTGCAAACTACACTTTAATTTTCTTAATATGCAAAATGGCCCTAAAAATTTTAATCCTTAACAAAAATGAAAAAAAATTAAACAAAAGATTTGCTTAAAATAAACACATTTCTTGAATTAGAAGTATTAAAAGAAATAAGTAATTATAGCTAATTACTTGCTTATTTGCTTAACAGAAAATGATAACGATGAGAAGCAGTTGTGGTAGACTTACGTAAGTGCCGGTTCACACACGTCAAGTGTGACTCGTCAAGTCTTGAGTTTTTATTAGAGAAGGGAAAAGAAATGGCATTCTATTTTCCCTTCTCTCCTAAAAGCTCAAGACTTGACGAGTCAAACTTGACGTGTGTTAACCGGCACTTATTGATATTAAACTAAAGAGTGAGCAAAATCTAATCTAATGTTAAATCTAAACAAAAACTCAAAAAGCACTTTATTAACTTAACACCTTTTTGCTTTACGTCAAAGATATTTAGTGTGATTTTCCATTAAAATATCAAATATTTCTACAAAAAAAAATATTATTGAAAAAAACTAGTAATTGATGAAATTCTTATTAGTGTCTATTTGATGCCGAAATTAAGCAAAAAATTAAATTTTGAGAAGAAAATAATATAGCAAGAACTCTATATCAAATTCTTAAGATTATGTTATTAAAAAGCAGTAAAAAGGGTAAATTTTTTACCCGAATGCCGTTACTGTAACTTATTTTAACTTAGACCTTTAGCCCGTTTTAGTAAAACGGAAAAGAGTCTGTGGCAGGAATCGAACCCCAACCATCACACTGATAGACAAGTGTACTTCGAACTAGCCTACCGGTAGAACCAACATTTTTCTTGAAATAAATATCTTTTTTACAAAAGAGTAACTTTTTATTTATACAAATTACACTTTGTTTGCAAGAGGCGTTGTTTAATAAAATCGCATTTGATCAACAAGAGCGTATTAACTCTAAATTTGTATTTTTCTCTTTTTGGAAAACATCGACACATAATATTTATATCTTCCTAAAACTGAAAAAGTTCCCTATCTCTCTCTGCCTTATTTGATAAAACAAAGTTGTTAGACAAAATCATCTATACAACACATAAGCCCTATTCACAATCATTGTGCAAATGGTGACGTATGTATATCTTTAGTCTACAACAAACTAATGCAAGAATCAAAAAAACAAGATTGCCTACTCAGCCGTTCAAAAAAAATTTATACTGCGCATCTACGTCAACATAGAATGCAAAAGAGTGTCTGCTGCAAAAAATATAAGACATTCACAAATGCATATACACAAATTCTATTTCGTCGTCACACAAAAAAAAACGGATCTGCTCTATTCGTAGTCTTGTATTTTTTATTCATGAAAGTTTATATTTACTCGACGTTGGTAACACTTAGCTGCAAACTGAGCAGTGAATGTTTAAATGTTTGTTTTTTGGAATGTGAAGAAGTTCGATGCATGATCTTTGACTGGCGTTTTTTGTTTCGTTTTTTCTACAAGCATTGTAGACTTAACCAAAAGGATATTCACAAATGATAAAAAATATTTGCATTTGTAAAGGGTTAAGAGTCAAGCTGTGAATATATTTATCACATCTGACATAAATATCGAACATATTTTTTTTTTAATTATTTAAATACTCTTCTTATAAATTTCGCATAAAAATATATTTTATTAGTTGTGGTTATTTTGTTGAACTATTTATGGTTTTTAATCCAAATTTTATTATTTTTAATTAGGCTTAAGTTCATCAAATTTAATTTTCATTAAGTTATTTTAATGAAGAACGGAATTTTACAACATGAAAATTATTTGAAACTGTTATTGATAATTTTTCATTCCATACCAAAGGTTAAAAAAAATACAATTTGGTTTAAGGATCGATGTTTGACTATTGACGTCAGCAGTCGTCGATGGCTGCGAGTGTAAGACGGCATATCCCTCTGAGGAGATCGAGTGGTTGCGATCGAAACATGTCATGGTAGCCTGCCGGCCAGGGTTCGAGCCCGGCTACAGTCAAGAATGAAATATTATCAATAACAATTTCATTTAATTTTCATGTTGTAAAATTCCTTACTTCATAAAAATAATTTAATGAAAATTAAATTTGATGAGCTTAAGCCTAATTAAAAATATAAAAATTTGGATTAAATATATTTAACTTAAATTTTACTCTTTACGGCGAAGTGTACTATAGTTTTGCAGCTGTATGCTTTTATTTGATTAAAATGTAAAGCATACACTCCGGCGTGTTGATGTAGTAAAATTAATATTAATTATACGCATGCAGGTAAATTGATTTAAGGTTTATTTTACGTTTTTTTCTGGTAATTTTAATAATATGCGTTTGTTTTTTTATTTAACAATTAATTAAGCGATTAAATTTACAGTTGTGATAATTAAAAGGTTAAACGAAGCCAACAATATTAATTAATAAGCAGAAGGCACTCCTGGAATGTTTCAATGTTGTACAATAGAATAGTTTCAAGAATTTCAAAATACCTTTGAAATTTATACAAATCAAAAAATCATTATTAAGTTATGCTACTTCCTAAGGTTTAAACTATACATTTTATTTAGTTAAACATTTGTTAAGTTTATATAAGTTATTTTGTAATAGAAATTGTTGGTCTTCTTTTGCCTTGAACTTCCTCTTTCAAGAGGTTCTAACTGCAACAAAATGGTTTAAGTAATTTCCTTGAGTTTTTAGTTTTACCATATGAAAATATTTATTTAGTTTTAGTTACACAAACTCAGAAACATTACAACTTTTCCTTTCACCTGAAGATTTCAAATTATTAAGCTTTAGAGATTAAATTAAATTTTGCAAAAATATTATAAGCAATATTTTTGTTGTTCTTGCTGTTTCATATTAAAAATAGTATTCTTGTATATAAATTCATGTGTATAGTTTTGTTTGTGTATAAATTGAATTTTGTTGTTGCGTAGCAGCCCGTTGGCATATTTGAGCGACATCGTCACTATGACATATCGATGAACCATCGTCGCAAAATCCGTATTAAGGCGCAATTTTCGCAAAATTATTGCCAATTAAAATTTCATTCATGAATCCACGTGATAATGACAGAAACAGAGGGAGTTATGCATAAGAACGTTATACTAAAGAAAGTTAAAACTAAGCGAAATTGTCTATTTTGAATCAATAACAAGCTGAACGCTGCAGGATTTTGTCTACTATGCGTCTCCGTCAATGAATAAAGCATAATATAATATTATATAAATTCAGTAATGAATCTCGATGCTATAGTCTCTTAGGAATCACCTATTCACGAACGCTTGCGAGATAAAATACACTTCTGCCATCTAAAAAAGTTTGGAGATTTACTTTCAGAATTCATGCATAACACCAAGGAAAAATCAGCATCCGTCATCGATGACTTACCATTCAGCGTTAATACATATACTCTCAACAAGGTAATTTGTCAATTAACTTGTCTAATTAAGGTGGTTATTGTCATGATTTTCTACCCATTTAAGAAATTATTTTAATCTTCTTTTAGGTTTTTTTTATTTTTATTGCTATTAGTTTTTTTTTTATTATCTACAAACCTTGACAGCAAACAAACCACCATGATATATTGGCACGTGTCTTGAACTGAACTAAACATTCAGTTCATTTTTTCAATCACTACATATTCTTCTTCCTTTAACAAACGAACAAATCAAAAGAAACTTGCTGTTTTTGTTTTCGTTGCCATGTCAATTAAGGCACAGCCAAGGATAAAACAATGTCTAAAGGACTCATCCAGTCATACACTATAATTTATGTGTACAAAAAAAAAGGAATTTAAATGAAAATGATATTAAATATATTAGAAGCTGAAAAGAACCAAGTTTATCTTTACTGCCACTAGTCACTGGCAACAAATGAGACACCTTTAAATGATAAAACATGCATGCAAGCAGCCATATCATATGACAGCAACATCAAACAAATGTGTCATTTAATGACGTTTTTAGGGCGAAGTCTTTGAAAATTATGGAGAAGAAAAAAACAGAGCGGCAATAAGAACCTAAATGACAACATAATGTCAATTTAAACATACATAAATAAAAAATTTCGTTTCATTTATTTTATATCTGTTCGCATTTTAACATTTTGCAACCATTAAAACACGTAACACAAAGAAAACAAAATGCACTTTGGGTTCGAAACTGTTAAATACAAACAAAATAATTATAATTAGTTAACCCGTCCTTAATAAAAAATGTTAAGACTTTTTTCATATATTTATTTATTGAATATTTTTTCGATTAATTATTTTCAATTATTTAAGCTTGAGGTCTTTTTTTATAAAATATTCTATTTATTAATATTTTCAATATTTCGCTAACCTTTGGTTAGCATCGTCAGGAAATTTACAAATTTAAATAAAAATAACAAAAAACGATAACAAAATTATGAAAAAATTTTTTGTCATAAATTAAATTCAAAAACCTATTTGTCATAAAAAATTTTTTCAAAAACCATAATAACAAAAATAAAATATAACTAAAGTATAACAATTCATATAAACTGAAAAAATTTCCTATCTATAAAACTAATTCAAGAACCGTATGTACAATAATAATAAATATTCTGGCTAAAGAAAATTCCTATAACATATAAAAATTTTTAAACTATACTTATTCTTATCTTACATACTTATAAAAACATTTTAATTATCCTTATTTTTATTCTTACAAACTAATATGTGTATCGTGACCTAAGGACAAGAAAGTCATAATTTTCATGTAATTTAATTACAAAGTGAACTCTCTTGTTCCAAGGCTGTGATAGGTATATTTATATTAATATATCTTATCTTCTATCTCCTAATAACTAAATTCCTATAATTATTCGCTATATGTTCTGTGTCTGATTTAAAATTTATTCTCTGTGCAGTTGGTGTATTAATTATGTGTAACATTTCCAAAATATATCTGCGTTTGTAGTTAGTTTCAGTGTTTAAAACCGATGCTTCTTCAAAATTTGGATAATGATTAGATTGATGACAATGATGGCTTAATGCTGTCTTTTTAGAATTAATGTCCCTATATTTTTGATCGGATTTATGTCCCGCAATTCTAGTCCTTAATTTGTTCTTCGTTGTACCTATGTAAACCTGGTTGCATCTTTCATTATGATTTCCCTTACAAGGAATTTTGTAAATAATGTTTGACATATCCCATTTACTAGTTCTATCTTTTGTCTTGCTAAATAAACAATTCAATGTGTTATAAGCTTTGAATGCTACCTTATATTTGTTAGTGTCAAAGATTCCCGACTCTTTTATTCTTTCCGAAACATTGGCTATGTATGATAATGATTTATATATCATTGGTTCTATTGTTCTCGTAATCCTTATATTCCTATTACTCCTATCTTTATATTGATTAATTAATCCATTACTTAAGCTATTTGGAAAATTATTTTCCCTTAATATATTTCTAATTTTAATTATGTTTTTCCTGTGATAAACCTTGTCACTAATTGTTAGTACCCTATTAATTAAATTTCTAGCAGTATTTATAATAATCCCTTTACTGTGTCCAGAATAATAATTTATAAGTCTGCCTGATGCTGTTGGTTTTTGATACCAATCTATTAACAAATTATTTCCCTTTCTTATTATTAAAGTATCCAAGAAAGGTAATTTTGAGCTACCTTCCATTTCCAAAGTGAATTTAATATTACTATTAAACTCATTAAATGTATCTAACAAGTTATTTACTCCACATTCATTAATAATGCAGAATATGTCATCAACATATTTTATCATTATTTTAGGTTTAATATTTAGTTTTTCAATAGATGTATCAAGTAACCTTTCCATTACAATATCTGCTACAATTGGAGAAGCAGGAGATCCCATTGGAAGTCCCTTCAGTTGTGTATATACTTTCCCATTACAACTAAAGTATCTGTTGTCCTCTATACAAAATTTTAAAATTCTTAAAAACAATCCCTTGTCAATTTTCGTATATTGCTCTATTATGTTCCATTTTTGCTCTATTATTTCAAGTGCCAAAGTGACTGGTACACTCGGAAATAGCGATACCACATCTAATAAAATTAACTTTTCATTTGTCTGTATAAAATGATTACTTAACTTCTCCTTAAATTGCACTGAATCTTTAACATTATATATAGAATGTTCAGTTATTCTTTTTAAAATATTCGTTAAATATCTACACAATTCATAAGAAGGTGAGTTAATAAAAGAACATATTGGTCTCAAAGGAAAACCAACCTTGTGGATTTTTGGTAAACCATAAAGTTTTGGAGAAGTAGCAATATTTGTTTTTAGTTTATGTTTTTCGGATACGGATATAATTTTTTGCCTAAAAAGTTCTTCTATAATTTCATTATTAGTTTTTCCCAATTTATTCGTGGGATCCCTATTAATTAATTTATATTTAGTATCATCTTCTATGATATTATTAATTCTTATGTCATAATCTTCTTTATACATAGCTACGGTTGTGTTACCCTTATCTGCCTTTAATACTAATATATTCCTATTTCTCTTTAAAAAACTTTTCGTCTTATTAAATTTATCTAATATAAACTTATCTCTGTTATCTAATCTCATTTTGTTTAAATGATTGTCCAAAATAGTTGATAATTTATTTCTAGCTATTTCCTGATCCTCCTTCCCCTCTATGGTTTGAACTAAATCCTCTCCTTCTGTTATCATTTTTAGTTTAGGGAAATTTTCCCTCCTAACTGGTAAAACATATTTTGGTCCTAATGATAGCATCCACTTAACATCCCTTGGAATATCCTCTTGAGTTTTATTCACAAAAAATTTATTATTTATTCTAATTCCTAATTCCTCATTTTTTAATTCCCTCAGTTTATCATATTTCTTCCTATGAATTCTTCTTACCTTTTCATTTAAAGAAGCTTCAACTCTCTCTTCAAATTTTAGAAATTGTTCAATTTCATCTTTAGTTAAACATCTTTGTAAATTTCTAATCACTATCTCCAAATTATCCGTATCCGAAAAACATAAACTAAAAACAAATATTGCTACTTCTCCAAAACTTTATGGTTTACCAAAAATCCACAAGGTTGGTTTTCCTTTGAGACCAATATGTTCTTTTATTAACTCACCTTCTTATGAATTGTGTAGATATTTAACGAATATTTTTAAAAAAAGAATAACTGAACATTCTATATATAATGTTAAAGATTCAGTGCAATTTAAGGAGAAGTTAAGTAATCATTTTATACAGACAAATGAAAAGTTAATTTCATTAGATGTGGTATCGCTATTTCCGAGTGTACCAGTCACTTTGGCACTTGAAATAATAGAGCAAAAATGGAACATAATAGAGCAATATACGAAAATTGACAAGGGATTGTTTTTAAGAATTTTAAAATTTTGTATAGAGGACAACAGATACTTTAGTTGTAATGGGAAAGTATATACACAACTGAAGGGACTTCCAATGGGATCTCCTGCTTCTCCAATTGTAGCAGATATTGTAATGGAAAGGTTACTTGATACATCTATTGAAAAACTAAATATTAAACCTAAAATAATGATAAAATATGTTGATGACATATTCTGCATTATTAATGAATGTGGAGTAAATAACTTGTTAGATACATTTAATGAGTTTAATAGTAATATTAAATTCACTTTGGAAATGGAAGGTAGCTCAAAATTACCTTTCTTGGATACTTTAATAATAAGAAAGGGAAATAATTTGTTAATAGATTGGTATCAAAAACCAACAGCATCAGGCAGACTTATAAATTATTATTCTGGACACAGTAAAGGGATTATTATAAATACTGCTAGAAATTTAATTAATAGGGTACTAACAATTAGTGACAAGGTTTATCACAGGAAAAACAAAATTAAAATTAGAAATATATTAAGGGAAAATAATTTTCAAAATAGCTTAAGTAATGGATTAATTAATCAATATAAAGATAGGAGTAATAGGAATATAAGGATTACGAGAACAATAGAACCAATGATATATAATCATTATCATACATAGCCAATGTTTCGGAAAGAATAAAAGAGTCGGGAATCTTTGACACTAACAAATATAAGGTAGCATTCAAAGCTTATAACACATTGAATTGTTTATTTAGCAAGACAAAAGATAGAACTAGTAAATGGGATATGTCAAACATTATTTACAAAATTCCTTGTAAGGGAAATCATAATGAAAGATGCAACCAGGTTTACATAGGTACAACGAAGAACAAATTAAGGACTAGAATTGCGGGACATAAATCCGATCAAAAATATAGGGACATTAATTCTAAAAAGACAGCATTAAGCCATCATTGTCATCAATCTAATCATTATCCAAATTTTGAAGAAGCATCGGTTTTAAACACTGAAACTAACTACAAACGCAGATATATTTTGGAAATGTTACACATAATTAATACACCAACTGCACAGAGAATAAATTTTAAATCAGACACAGAACATATAGCGAATAATTATAGGAATTTAGTTATTAGGAGATAGAAGATAAGATATATTAATATAAATATACCTATCACAGCCTTGGAACAAGAGAGTTCACTTTGTAATTAAATTACATGAAAATTATGACTTTCTTGTCCTTAGGTCACGATACACATATTAGTTTGTAAGAATAAAAATAAGGATAATTAAAATGTTTTTATAAGTATGTAAGATAAGAATAAGTATAGTTTAAAAATTTTTATATGTTATAGGAATTTTCTTTAGCCAGAATATTTATTATTATTGTACATACGGTTCTTGAATTAGTTTTATAGATAGGAAATTTTTTCAGTTTATATGAATTGTTATACTTTAGTTATATTTTATTTTTGTTATTATGGTTTTTGAAAAAATTTTTTATGACAAATAGGTTTTTGAATTTAATTTATGACAAAAAATTTTTTCATAATTTTGTTATCGTTTTTTGTTATTTTTATTTAAATTTGTAAATTTCCTGACGATGCTAACCAAAGGTTAGCGAAATATTGAAAATATTAATAAATAGAATATTTTATAAAAAAAGACCTCAAGCTTAAATAATTGAAAATAATTATAAATAAAGGTCAAATAAGAAAAAGAATATTTTTTCGATTCTTGTAATAATAAATCAACTCTTCAAAATACTCTTTAAAATAATACTCTTCCGAACAAAATACTTAAACATTTAGTCCAGCAAGTTCCAGACAAAAATTTATTGGTAAAACATACAATAACACAGGAAAAAAATGGTTTATAAATAAAAAATTTGTGATATTAATTTAAAAAACTAACCACTTTTTCACCGGTAAGCAAATTCATAGTATCAATTAAATATTTTAAGATATTAACAACATTTTCTGCAATCATGTTGTTGATTTAAGTTAACGTTTAATTCACTTGATTGAATTTTTAATTAAAACTGATTTTATTTTTGATTAATTGCTTAATTCAAAGAAAAAAGAAAAAAGTGGCAAGAATTTTTTGTCTGTGTATAATCAAGTGTCAAACATGACGATGAAAGTGTTAGGGTATTGGGTGCAATGACATACAGTGGAATAGGACGATTGATATTTGTTGGTGCTGTTATGGATGAGCTTCAATATAAGCTTTTTGCTTTATGTCTTGGCGGACTTTGTTAGTTTAGAAGGATAAATATACAGCACGTTCAGTAAAGGAGTGGTTGCTTTATTATGCACCAAAGTAATTAATTTACTCCGCAATCATCTGACCGGAATACTGTCGAGCACTTTTGGGATCGAATAAAGAATGACGCAAAATCTCTAGATTCTACAAAAACAAAATAGTGCGCGCAATTACCAGAAGACTGCAGGCCGCGATTGATGCGAACAGGGGCCGATATAAGTACTGCTTTAAAAAAAAAATGAGAAAGTCTTGCTTGAGTATACAAAACGTACAAATACCTTTGTCCCTATGAATTTTACTTTTTTGTTTTTTTTTTTTTTTTAAATATGTATGTTGCATTTTTTTTTAGTTTTTTTTAGTTTTTTTTTATACGGAACTAAAATTTTTTGTCTAATACCGTGTTCAGATATGCACCTTAAATGAGTTTTACGCAATAAATGACATTATTGAGCTCGATTATCCATATCAAATTGCAATTAAGTTATTGTTCAATTAATACGAAATTGTTATAAATATTGAGTCAAATTAAAATGCGACCTTGTCATAAGTGTGTTTAGTGAGCAAAACACAACTTACTAAACAAAGTGTTTTGACATTTGGCAACTGAAACTACAACAAAACAGAAGCCCATCCATTAGGTCTGCGCAAAAGCCAGATGTTTATTCCTTAAAGATGTCAAAAGTGGTTTACATTTTGCTTATACATGTACATCTTTGTTAACGTTGAATGTTGTATGTAGTAGTTATATAAATTGAGTTAGCTTAATTGTGTATATGTGAATAGAAAGATAATTATGTCAATAAACCGAATATTGACTTAATAAAAAAGGTATAACAAACTGCTTTTATTTATTTTGTTTTTTTTTTTTAATTCCTGCGAGGCTCTGCGCTTGTCTGCAGGAAAGAGACCAGAGTCTCTGGTGGGAATCGAAACCGAAACCACGGCGCTGATTGACTAGCTCACTAC
This sequence comes from Pollenia griseotomentosa, assembly GCA_963931875.1. Lineage (NCBI taxonomy): Eukaryota > Metazoa > Arthropoda > Insecta > Diptera > Polleniidae > Pollenia > Pollenia griseotomentosa. The sequence goes on from OZ007560.1 coordinate 249,313,114, forward strand.
CAGCTAGCCTATAAAATTTTTAGAAAATATTTGCGATGCACGAATAGTTGTGTCCTTAACTGCATATCCCAACATAATAAAGTCCTAAATATCTTTTCTAACAAAATCTTTATAATAAATTCTTTTCAAAATTTTTCACTATACATCCCATTATGCAGCCTAATTCATTGCCTAAACCCATAATTACTTTTAAGTAGGACGTGGAATTGCATACATAATTAGTTGAAAATATACGCATAAAATATGCCTAAAAAATGCAAAATATGCTTGAAAACTTAATAAAATATGAATCAATTATCATCAAACCTTTACTAGAATAACAGCCTGGTCCACGATATCGATAGAAAACTTACAGCCGTACTTAAAAAAAAAGCGGCACGTGTTTTCTAGTTGTCAAAATTGTCATACCCATACAATTTGTATGAAGCATCAAGCGCGGCGTCAACGCTTTGCAATTGGATTATGACAGATTATGACAGTAGTAAACCAAATAAACACAAGTGATTGATTTTGATATAACAGTCGACATCGTGGGCCAGGCTATTAAAGTTACTTTCACTATCAAACACCAAATTTTTAAATAGTAAACTGAATTTTTATTGGCTGAACTAAAAACTATAAAAACTATATAAAAAGGTTTGTTTTATTTAAAAAAACTACAGAAATTCAATCTAGTCTTGAGGAATTTCACGCCAAGCATTTTCTCTTTCTATAATCAATTGTAGGTTGTGTGTTTGACTCTTCATAAACTGAGACAACATCTTGAAGATTTCTGTCAAACACAAAATCATCTTGCTAAATCATTAAAACAACACTGCAAATAGACATCGAACGGTGATTTTGCACATCGTAGCATTTATGTAACAGTAATTTTAAATTCTAATACAGTGACCCCAATTTTTTTTAAAGATTTATTAAATATTCATTTGAGGGCTGGAGTTATATGATTTTGATAATACCAAAAATCGTTTGAATAAAAACAAAATATACCTTTCCGCAAAAACCAATTTAATATACGTAATTCCAAAGTGTTGAACGTGACAGTCGTACGCATCAAAAATGCAATAACATTTTAAACAACAAATATATTAACGTTCTTTTAACCCTTAAATTATAGCACAAAGAAAACACTATTATCTATGCTAAAGTTTATGGGGGCGCGATTCTAGGTCAAAGATAATGGCAAAAGAAGTAGTGGTTCGAACGTGAAAAGGCGTAATTCAAATCTTCTGTATTTTTTTTTTTTTTTTTTTTTGTTTAAGCAAAATCTGGTTCGATACGTGACATTTCGAACGTGAAATTTTTTCCATAATAATTTAACTGAATAATGATTAATACAAAATAAAAAATTACAGTTAATTCGAATAACAGACCATGTAAGAAAATTTTTTTGGAATAATTTTCATCAAATATCACCCCTTTTAAGGAAGATAATATTAAAGAAAACTTACAATTAAACATTCTCACAAATAAGAAATTACGTTTGCACAACTTTGCACTCTGATTGTTCATCTAAGTAAACAAATTTATGGGTAAATTTATAAAATTAGTAAAATCTAAATATTTCTCTATAACAATATCGTAAAATAATCAGATTTTTATAACTTTTAAATTTTCGGTCACGGTGGACCTTTTGACGGAAATGCCCATATGCGAATTTATATGAATTTTTAGTTATTATAAGATAAAAAATTCATTAACCATAAAATATGGAAAAATATGCACTTATAAATCGACGCCATTTTTTAGCAAAAAATAAAGATTCGGATAAATAACTTATTCACTTAATGTTTAAAGTTTAAACTTTAAACCTCCGATGAAAAATATGCATTTGCATTAAACTCCACGCCCTACTTATAAGTAAGTATGTATGTGGGTGTATTTTAAGGATACTTTCCATATTGTTATTTATGGATGGGTATACCTGTATTTTAATATGGTTAGACGGATGTGTGTTTTTGTGTAAAGATGTTATTTCACAATGTTTACAAAACATTAAACAAAAAAAGTTGACACGTTTTTATAGTTTCACACACGATTTTATATAAAAATTTCAACGCATTTATTATTCTATTTTACATGCTGTATTACACACATGCAGACATCATTTAAACTCGTAAATGTACGACGGTTATAAACATGCAATATTTTAAACAATAAATCTATTTTGTTATAAAAAATTTATTTGCATTACCTGACTTTATATTATAGAAACACATGGCGGAATGTGTTTTTTTTTTAACATGTAAAGAATTTGTTTTATATCATAAATATTTTTAAAAAGACAATACTTTACTGCGGGCAAAAAAACGTTCGGCTATTTCAGTGGCATTTATGAGACATTAAATGTTTGCACTATAATTTATTTTTTTTATAAAAGTATACATTTTTCACACGAAAGATACGATTCAATATAAAAAATGTATTATTAATGAAATTTTTGTATTTTATTTTTTATTAAAATTTAAACGTGGCCAGTACTTCTCGCAGAATTTGCTGTTAAAATGCTGTTATACCAATGCCTGAAGCAGTTTTTGATAGCCAGTTTCTAGTTAACAACGTTGAAAACATGGAAGTAGTTAGCATTTTTTAATGTTTTTATTCAATATACACATACATATCGTTACTTTAATATAGAAAAGCCCTAACTAACGTTTTCCTTACTTTACAGGAGAAGGAAAAAACTTAATAAAAATTATAGTCTTGTAGTCGCGATTTTTGTTAAACGCAATTTTTTTATTAAATTGCTTAGAGAATTAAATAAAAAACTGCGTTTTAAGAAAATCGCGACTACAAGACTATAATTTTTATTAAGTTTGTTCCTTATCCTGTTAAGTAAGGAAAACGTTAGTTAGGGCTTTTATATATTAAAGTAACGATATGTATGTATGTATATACTAGCTATACTTTTCTACACAATTTTTTTATTAAACAATATCATCTGGAATGTTTTAGCCGTGTAAAAACAGGATTGTGTGTAGTTTAAGAAATATTTTTTTTAATTATACTGAGCTAGTTGAAAAAACTGACGAGCGTAACACCTAGTGGGTAAGCCTAACTCGAGTACGCTGACTCCAGTGGCCCTAACTGTTTATTTAGGCTAGCTTTTGTTTTCGAGATTTACCGTTATTTCGAAAATAGAGGAGGTTGCACAACATACATATATTCCCGTAACTAAAAACGATTTAGTTTATTGATAGTTATCGATTTTTATAGATAAAAAAAGATACCTTTTTACTCTGAAAGAATTTTCTTCACAATACGAATGAATTTTGACATTAATCCCATGAAAAATTGCATTAAAAAGGATCCTATGCAGCGCTTCGGTGGATCAATGATACCTGTTTCATTAAAATATATTTAATGAAACATTACATTAGATCTATGAATATTATCCATTGGATGAATAAATTGGATGAAAACTTTCAAAAAAGTAAAAAAAAAATTTTTTATTTTATATTATTCTTTTTTTTATTTTATTTATTATTTTATTTTATTTTTTTTTTGTTTTTTTTTAATATTTCCCTTAACTAGGGAACCAGAGTCTCTGGCGGGAATCGATCCCGCAACCTCGACTAGCTTACTACCATTAAGCCTACCAGGGCAGTGTAGTTTTTGAATAAAAAAAACTATGTTTTTTGCCATTACTCAATTAAAAGCGTAAATATGAGATGAAATTGTCCATAACAACAATAACAACTTTGATTTTTTTTTTGCTAAAGCATAATAAAAAAAGACCACAAAAAGAGCGAACAAGCTTTTTCGTAAACATCATTTGGTTGACAACAGTTTAAAATAAGGGCGTTTTTTTTTTAAAGGAGAACATTTGTTTGTTCATTACTTATTAAATACAATATGTAGGTAGGTATGTACATATAAAAGAAAATTAAAAACATACATATTTATGGATTGAAAGTTTTTGTTTCATTACTATAATGACATTTTTCATTGTCATAATGAAAATTTAAATTTATGAAAGCATGCTTTTTCGAAATATTTCGAAACATGTTACTTTTATAAAAAAAATTTTGATTTCATAAATTTAATGGCATATTACATTAGATGTGTGAATTATTTAAATCTTAAATTTTTTAATCAATAACAGTTTTTTTAAGAAAACTATAATTTTGTATTAATTAATGAATATAGTTATGTTTGTATATTGTTTTTTTATGTTCCCAATTAAAATTTTTTGTTTAACTTGGACAAACTTAAGTTTTCATATATTAAATAAAAAATTTTAACGTAATTACGAAATCCAATGAAGCGATTTTAACGAAAATACTTCATTATAACTATGAAATTCCATTTAGACAAGAAAATTTTCATTTAACCAATGAAAATTTTTTTATGAAAACGATTCATTAAATATATGAAGCATTTTTCTTTCAGTGTACAAAAATGATACCTTTTTCACAAATAATATTTTTAGTATTGTGGTTATTTTATTGAACTGCTTATGGTTTTTAGTAATTTTTTAATTAATTTACATTAAAGGAATTTTACAACATGAGAAAAATTTTAAATTTATTGATAATTTTTCTATTTTGACTGGACTGAGAATCGAACCCAGGTTTTCATGATTTGACTTTAAGAAGAATTCTTGACAAAAAATACGAAAAAACCCGAATAAAGGAAGAACTTGTAAATCAATTAAAATAGATAATCCTTAAAAAACAAATTTCGATCAAGCAAATGAACAATACGATGTGGTTTTAAGATTGATGTTTGACTATTGACTGCCAGAAAACCCCTCTGAAGAGATTGTGTGGTTACGTCACACAATGTAGCGACGTAGTGTATTTTCGGACAAAAATAGAATACGTACACTGATGTGAACCAAATTTTGCACAGACATGTTGCCCACCACCAATTAGCAAAATTGAACAAATGGGGTGTTTCCGCCAACTGCCACGCCTCCTTCTCATACAAAGGAATTTGGGGTTTCTTAACTTGGTCCAACTGACTTCGGGAGATGATAGGCCTCATTACAATGAAAAAATTCATACTACAGGTTGGGTCGAAAATTTACTGCTAAGCCCGAAAAGGATAAAATGTACTTTTTATTAATTTACATATGTACAACATAACAATACTGTATTTAAAAGCAAATGATGGGAAAATATTTTCTCTGTTTGGATTTCAATTTTTGAATTTATTCACAATCAGACGAATCATAATCAGAAGACGAATCAGAATCGGAATATTTACTGGCACTAAAATCTTTGCAACTTTCCAGCGTAATATCACTAGTATTACAACTATTATCTTGAGTTAAAACATATTGTTGTATGCCCTGGCTCTGAAGTGAATAGCAAATGTTTCAATATGTCTGTATTAGCTGCTGCACGTGAATTTTTTCTGGCATTATTCAAGCGAGTCTTGCGAAATAGCTTAAACTATTAAAACTATTTTTAAAGAAAATGTTAAACATATTATGGTTAATATAACCATATTATTGTCATCTACAACCATATTATGGTTGAATTAGTCCTACAACAAGAAGCCACAACCATATTATGGTTGCCACTAAAAATGTTATGGTTAAATATTACAATAATTTGTTTTAAAATTAACAATAGTATTTTCCTCTTTTTCAAGAGCAACATGCTATAGTTGAACACCAACCATGCTATTATAAGTGTTTAACATGTTTAAGTTATTTTTGACCATAACATGTTCGAAGGCAACCATAATGTGGTTGTGGCTTCTAGATGGAGGACTAATTTAACCATAATATGGTTGTCGGTGACAAAAATATTGTTAAATGCATCTTTAAAAATAGTTTTGTTGGAGGTGGCCATATTAAAACATGTTTTTTCTCTGGGTGTAGCTAGTCCCGATGATATTATGCGACATATTAGTCCGAAGTTCTTTAGAAGGTTGTCATAAAGTCCTGTAATTTTTGCTGCGAGTGGACTATTTTCGAAAAAACGTCTTGACGTGTTTCCGTTATTAGAAGTACCACAACCAGTCTATACTCCCTCTACAATTAGTCCCATTTCCTCCCGAAACTGGACAGAAATTTTTTGCTTTATTTCTCCTAAAATTTTTTTGTTTGTGTCCCCTTTAACTCTCCAAACTTTTAAATAATTTGATCCAACAATGCAGAGATGATAAGCCATATTTAGTGTAGTCTTTATTGAAGGGTGTTATCATAGCATGAAAAATGTTTATTTGGCTTGGTTTTGTGTTACAAAGATAGCAGGTCATTGTTGATGGGTTGCCCGACAAAACATTAACTACTGCACCATCAATCATGGTTAAATGCATTTCATGTGAAACTTCAATATTCATATCATTATTTTTAAAAGGCTTCAGAGCTTCTTTTTGCATAGTTTAGCTCTTTTCTGTAGCAAGTATTACATCTTTACTTTCTTTGGAAAAAATAAATTTTATTGGTCTACATGAAAAGGGCGAAGAAGATCTATGATAATACCAAATTACTTCGCACGTTTCTGCAGTCAATATTTATATTGATATGATTGTACTTTGTACAATGCAACGCAGAGTGTTGTACTTCCGAATAGATAATTTCAATTCCAAATACAATGAAAGAGCTTGATAAACTGATAAGCACTTTTCTTCTCTCTGTAGACATTTAGCAGCTTTTTTTATTTGATTTGGAACATTAGAGCTAATTAAATGTTTTATTTTTTTACGCTTCGTTTTCTCAGAGCAAGCTTCGTATGTGAGTACAGGTCTACCTCTGCTTGAACTTGGCTTCTCAAATCAAAAACAACCAAGTAATAGTTTGGAAAAACTTTAATTAACTCTAGATGGTTTATAATTTTACCTCGTCATCGACAACTTCATGTTCTTCTACCGGTCGCTTCAAAAAGAAATAATTTTATTCGGTGATTATTTGGAATTTATTTCTCGTACTTTGTCCTTGAGACAGCCACTTAAATCAATCACCGACTCCAGCCAGGCTAAATTTTTTTACACTAAATAAATCTTTTTTCCGAAAGCTTTGTTCCCATTCCAAATTAAATGTACGGCAAATCACAGCACGTTTTTTCTTTGAAAAAAGCTACTATATTCGTACATAACGTTTTGCTCTGTTTTCTGTCAATCCAAAGATCAAAAACTTCATTAAACGTTAATGACACTTAATGGAATTTTAGATTTATAAGAAACTTCTAAATAGAATTAAACCTTGGCTTTAAAGTTTTTAAGGCCACAACACCAAATCTGCAACTTAATTCCTCTGCAATTTGAACAATTTCAAGTAATTGGAGCGTAGTATCGAAATATTAAAATCAAAATTTTTGAAAAAAATCGCACGTTTTCGCAGAATTTTTTTGAGGGTTATATTAATTAACACTATGTTTTAACTTTTTGCAAACGTACAAGTCTGCCTTCGCTGGCCTTTTTTTTAATCCACTTTTAAATTTTTTAAATCACGCTAGAACCTTTTAGAGAAAAGCACTTGTTGTAAGTTAACGGAATATGGAAAATAAGAATCAAAACAAACAAAAAAAGCCTTTGTTCATTTTATAACATCCCATTCTTTTAAAATAAACCAAATTCATGCAAGGTTGCATTTAAAAAATTAACATAACAGATTGTTGAATTTAATCTGAAAATACGAACTTTTTGTATGGGAACTTGCATTTTTCGATATGCGTCCTTTTGATAGCACCCTGTGCCAAAGTAAGAAGAAATTAAAAAAAAAATATTTTGTATTTTTCTTATTTAGACTATTTTTTATCAAAATGTAAAGAAATTATTTAAATCGCGTGTCAATAATTTTTTTGGATTTTTGTGAATTTGGTTACATTGTGCGTCAGGGCAACCTGTCCGTGAAAACCTGGGTTCGATTCCCTGATCAGTCAAGAAATAAAAATTATCAAATTTCATGTTGTAAAATTCCTTTCGTCATAAAAATTATTTAATGAAAATTAAATTTGATGAACTTTAGCCTGATTAAAACATTAAAATTTGGAATAAAAACAGTATTTTGTCATAAATGAAACGTGATTTTCAAAAACAAATATTTTGAAAAAATAATAAAACTTTTCTCAAAAGGCTTTTATTCTTCAAAAATATTAACAAACCTTAATTAGCTTAATTCTCCATTCCCCTAATTGTGATGAATTTAAGAACATTTATGCAATTAATTTACTAAGGACCTTTTCATGTTTTGTTGCTGTGTAATCATGTAAACAAATAAATACATAGTAAATAAAATTTTGCAATACAAAACAAACTTAAATCAATAAAATTTAATAACATGTGTTAATAGAACGAAAATAATAATTAATATGACACCCACCACTAAACGGAAATAAAAAGAGACATATTTGATATCAGAACTACAAAATGCCAATAGACCCGGTGGAACTTTTAATGTGAACCACACACGCAGGCAGTCAGGCACACCGTCAAACGAATGAATAAACAACAAAAAGTAAAAGTTAAATAAACACAATCTACAAAATAAATACAAACATTAATATTAAAAGTAATAATGAAAATTTAAATAATTGAAGTGATAAATAGCAGGTAACTACGAGAGAATACTGTTTGCTGACTTTAATTACACTTATTAAAAAATCTTAATCACAATAACAAAAAATAAAACTGACATATTAAAAGCATGTGTTAACATTCCCACAATTTAAAAAAAAAATTGTTTTAAGTTCTTTTGCTATTAATGGCCAATTTCACCAATTTATGTTTAAAATTCGTTTTTCATGTAAAATAAAAAATAAAATTACATGAAACAAGTAAGAGTGCTATATTCGGCTATGCCGAATCTTATATACCCTTCACTATGGTGAGGTAAGAACAAAAATGTATATAAATAATGTTCTTTAGATATAAATATATATTAATTGAGCCACCCCAGCTTTTCATTTCGTCATACCGAAGAATATGACAAAATCAAGAAAAGGTATATATGTACCTAAGTCCGTTTCCTCTTTTGCCAAAGTTGGTGTTTGAAATTCGTTTTATAATTTTATAATCTTAAAATCGTTTTTTAGACGCAACAAAATTAAATAAAAATAAAAGAAATTTATTTTTTAAACTCGAACTTGAAACCTCAAGAGTCTAAGGCGGCGAGTTATACAACTCGGCTACGAACGCTTTTACTGAGGAAGCGATAAATTAAAATATATTGAGTCTACGGGTTTGTTTCTTTATTTGAGCGGCATATCATGTACATACATAAATGTGTATATGTATGCGTAAAATTAAACACATTAAAATAAAATCCACCACACTGAACCAAAAATCCAATGAAAATGTACGTTAAGCAAACGAATTACGTTTATTAAAATATTTTCGTTGGCTCAACGAATTATTCGTTAATATAATGAAAATTTAGGTATTATTTAGAGGCAGTCGTTGTTTATTATATCACATTAAATCTCACTTTTAACATCAAACGTCACTTTTTCCACAAATATGTATGGTGTTTTTACACAAACACGTTTTTTTTTACAAAAGTTATTTCTTTCCAAAAGTCAAACTGATTTCTTACCTTAAACGTAACTTTTTATATATGCACTTTTTACACACAAAGTCACATATCTTTACAAAATAACTTATCCAAATCAACTTTGTCAATAGTTAATTGTATGTGTCTTAAATCAATCTTACCAATTAGTTGCTTCTAATTGATCTATCAATATTTACACCAATTTATTTGATTACTTCTATTTCCCTTCCAAGAATTACCATTCGAATTACTTTTCACCACAACATTTCTTTGAGTGTTGTCAAATAAACAACCACACCTTCAAAATCACTCGCAATCACAAGCAACAAACATTTAACCCCGGTAAATTACCTGCAGTTGTATACATATTGAAGTGTGCAGGTGTGTGTGTACATTTCTATGTATGGGTGAATTTTTTGTTTACATTGATACAACATATACAAATAAAATATGAAAATTCTGTGTTGGTATGCAACTCTAAGTATGTGTGTCACTGCACCCGCAGGGAGCAAGTGGCAGCCATGACCCCCAGGTGATACATATTTGTGTAATCGTTCCGTTACAAATCACAATATATTTTGTTTTACATGAAATCATGAACTCTCTCGTGTTGTTGCACTGTTGTCGTGGCAAATTGATGAGGCTTAAAAAAAACATAAACACACCACACAGCAACAAAAATAATAGTTACAACAAGTTACTATCACACAAAAACGAACTAAAATATTCACTACAACTGCTGCAATTTGTAGCAAGTGCGGCAGCAATAGTCATGGCAAGCTGTTTATAGTTTAACAATATGTGTATGACTTTTTTTTATTTTTAGTGTTTTTACTGTTTTTTTTTAATTTGTTTGCTTTTTTATTAAACAATTACAACTTTAATGCTTTAGCTGTGCGGTCCCCAAACACTATTTGTAGAACATGTCATGTAACAATTAACACCGGCAAAAAATAAAACGTAGAAAAGTATTTTTTGTTTCTTCTACTTTTTATGAAAAAACCAGGTGAATTAAAAATAATTAAACCGATATTTGTAACAACAGCACTGTGCTAGTTCAAAAATGTAACAAAACCGGCGGGTGTACCTAATTCGAGGACGGTGAATTCAAAGGTGGTAACCGTTTTATTCCCTTCACCCAAGACGAAAGGGTATATATGTATAACTTTTTCATTTCGTTTGTAATTTCTACAATATTGATCGTAGACACTTTATATTCTGGATCCTTATGAGACGAGAAGTTCAAATCACGATGTCCGCCTATCCGTGTGTTCGTTGAAAAAGGGGTTTCCGAAGACCCCAGATATGAGAGGGACTAGATAGTTATACATTTTGTTGTTGTTTTTAATTTCTTATTATGTACACAGAAAGAAAAACCCTCGGGATAAATTAAGTTTTGTATACTTACTTAGCTACACTGAAAGAAAAATGCTTCACATATTTAATGAATCGTGTCCATAAAAAAAATTTCATTGATTAAATGAAAGTTTTCAGTGTCTAAATGGAATTTCATAGTTTTATTGAAGTATTTTCGTTAAAATCGCTTCATTGGATTTCATAATTACGTTAAAAATTTTCATTGGACTTATGAAAACTTAAGTTTGTCCAAGTTAAACAAAAAATTTATATTGAGAACATAAAAAAACAATATGCAAACATAACAAAATTATAGTTTCCTTTAAAAATGTTAACTTGTTAATTAAAAAATTTAATTATTTTATACATCTTATGTAATATGCAATTAAATTTATGAAATCAAAATTATTTAATAAAAGCAACATATTTCAATAATTGAAATTTTTAACATTCAAATAACTCTATAATCTCAATAATTAAAAGTATAAAAATATTTCGAAAAAGCATGACTTCATAAATTTAAATTTTCATATGACAATGAAAAATGTCATTATAGTAATGAAACAAAAACTTTCAATGTATAAATATGTATGTTTTTAATTTTCTTTTTTATGTACATACCTACCTACATATTGTATTTAATAAGTAATAAACAAACAGTTGTTCTCCTTTAAAAAAAACACACCCTTATTTTAAACTGTTGTCAACCAAATGATGTTTACGAAAAAGCTTGTTCGCTCTTTATGTGGTCTTTTTTCATTATGCTCTAGCAAAAAAAATCAACGTTGTTATTGTTGTTATGGACAATTTAAGCTCATAGTTACGCTCTTAATCTAGTAATAGCAAAAAACATAGTTTTTTTATTCAAAAACTACACTGCCCCGGTAGGCTAGCTGGTAGTGAGCTAGTCTATCAGATCTAGATCGATTCCCGCAAGAAACACTCTGGTTCCTACAGACAAGCGTAAACCTTCGCGGGATAAGTTTAGGGAATTATTAAAAAAAATTTAAAAAAAAATAAATAAAAAAAAAATAAATAAAAAAAAAATTAAAAAAATTAAATAAAAAATTTTTTTTTACTTTTTTGAAAGTATTTATTCAATTTATTCATCTTATGAATAAAATTCATGTAATGTTTCATACATACATTTTAATGAAACAGGTTTCATTGATCCAACGAATCGCTGCATAGGTTTCTTTTTAATGCCATTTTTCATGGCATTAATGTCAAAATTCATTGGTATTGTGAAGAAAATTCTTTCAGTGTATGAGTCGTACTTAAAAATTTATTTTAACAAACACGTACTTGAATCAATCCTAAATTGGATTACTTTTTTATATCAATACCGGAATTTCTTAAAAGTAGATTTAAATTCTTAAACAAAGTAAAAAATAAAGGTTGAACTTTTCATTGATAGTGTGGTAGTGTCACTCTGAGATAAAAATTATAAAGTGAGCGTTTTAATCTCATATAACTTATTAGTCTCATCTCTCAGCATCGCATTCTTTATGGGTGCATACGCTTGTGCTTCTAAAAGTTTGTTGAAGAAACTACAACAACACCACACAAGTATGTATTTAAAAAACGATTTGCTTGTTTTGTGTAGAAAAGACAAAAGCAACAGAACAAGAAGAAAAACAAAAGTTCCTATTTAGTTTATATTTTTAGTTGAATATGTGTACATTAAATTTATAACACACGTAGAAGACATGTCAGCCATGATGCTGGTGTTTTATAATTGAAATTTTATAAGGTGTAAAACGGGTAAGTCAATCAGCCATAATAATATTCTCCTTCTGTGATTGGGATAAGTGTTTTAGGTTATAATCAATCTAATTTCACTTTCGTTTTATTTCAAGTACGAATTCGGGATTAAATCAACTTTATAATAATTGAATCAAACGCATTTTGAGATTGATTAAATCTTAATTTTACTTAAATGAATCTAATTTTCGGATTATTTCAAGTACGAATTCAGGTTTAAATATGGATCAGTAAGTATTTCACACTTCACTAATCCGTACTTGAAATAATCTTTCTGTACTTGATTCAAGAAAATCCGTACTTACCGTACTATTGGTACCGCTTCGGATTGATTTGAGTACGAATGGTTTGATTTTTATTTTCAGTGTATTTATTTATTTTTAAATTGACTTTTATCCTTTTAATCTTTTTAGGGTGTGTAAAAAAAACAAGTTACGAGGTTAGTTTTAAAAATTAGAGAAATGTTTGTATATTTTTACAATTGTGACTTTTTACATTAAAATTGCAAGTTTTTACGTAAAAAAGTATGACCTTTTATGTAATATATTGTAACCGCCTGTGTAAAAAGTGAACTTCTGTGTAAAAAAAGTAACCTTTTGTGTAAAAAGCGACCTTTTGTGTTAGAGTGAGTTTTGTGTTAAAAGTGTATTTTTTTTTTGTAAAAACTTACTTTTTGTGTAAAATGTGTATATTTTTGTGCAAATAGTGACTTTTTGTGTAAAAAAGTGACATTTTGTGTTTTTCGTGCAGTGACTTTTTGTGTAAAAAGTGGCTGTTTGAATTAAAAGTAAATTTTATTGTAAAAAGTGATCATTTATGTAAAAAGTTTTTGTGCACCTCTTTGTGAATAATTCAGACCATATTTGGGTAGAAAGTCAATTGTTGTAGCTTAAGCAGAACATTTTGTGTAAAAAGTATTTTTTAAACAAATGATATTATTCGTGAGAAATTTAAATTAAAGATAAATTACATATTTGTATGAAAATAAAAAATATCTTCAGCGCAGACAAAAGCAACTGTTTATCTAAACTTTTGCTACGCCCCTCATTCAATTTTTTATAACACTCTAATCTCGATTAGTCAGTGAATTGAATAACAAAAAAATTTTAAGCAATGTGGACATCGTAACAGCAAATTGTAATGAAAATGAAGTAAGTATCAGGTTTTTGAGTCCTGACTTGTCATTGTAATTGTAATTATATGTACAAATGGAACGAGTGTCGAATGAATGACGGTGTTTGAAGGTATATTTGTAAATATTTTAGTACTAGAAGTTTTTTGGTATTGTTGTATCGTTGTATTGTATTACCAATTAAGAAGACTCTTTTTTATTCTTCTGGCATATTGCTTTGGTTTTGTTCACTTCTACTATTATTGTTAAGCACTTAATTAAAATGAGAAAATCTTGTTAAACGAAAGAATAAAAGGAAAAAGTTCAGAAAATATATCTACATAAAACAACCAGCAGTACCAGTTCTTAGTGAAATTGTAGCTTTTTAATTAAAAAAAAATAAATTTTAACAATTCCATTTGTACGGGTGTGGAAATGCTAGAATTTTTTTTTTTTCTTTATTTAATTTGCTACAGGGGATTAACAAAAGTGTAAAGAACTTTTCAAAATGTTACTTTTTATTAAAATGTATTTTTTATATAAGAAGTAAGAAAAGCGTTGTGAAATTCACCCTGACACATGTTTGTCTCAATTCGTCGCAAATTTTGTGCTCTAAGCTACGAAAGTAACCGCCAACTTTTTAAATAAAGGAGTGATTAACATTTTTAATTGTTCAATATTTCGCCTAACTTTAAATGGTAAACCTTTTTTTAAGCACAAAAATATGAGACATATTTAAGAATAAAAAAACAAGTAAGAATGCTATATTCGGCTATGCCGAATTTTATGTACGAGTGTTCGCCTAATGGCCAAAGTTCGACCATAAGTTTTTAGGTTCATATGAAGATACTAGATCTAAGTATATACGAATTTATATGTTTTAGGCATTCATTTTTTCCATCTTAGTGGATCGATTTGGCAAGGGACCAACCTCTGGTTCATATTCTATCTTCTACTATAAAAAATATCAGAAAATATCAATTGAGAAACAAAAAAGTATCATAAAATCTCCTTTGTAAATTGTATTCCACTCAGGACATTGCATTTAAATTTTTTTTTTTTCTATGTCTAATATTTACGAAAATTAATCAAAAAACCAGATGTTGAACGAAAAAGTACCAAAAAGCTCCCCTTACATGGTCTTATTTTAATTTCATCTTATAGGTTTTAATTCACTCAGGATCCTGCACCTATAATATTATGTTTCTAAGTTAAATAAATCACCACATGCAGCACGGAAAAGTAAAATAAAGAAATTTTATTTCCCGTGTTTATATAGTCGATATTTTCGAAAACCGGTTTCTTAAAAATGTCGAATAATCGAGCAACCTATTTTTTTTATTATTTAATAATTGAAAAAAACAAATTTTGTATTTTGTACATATGTGTTAGTACCTAATTTGAACGCTTATTACTCCGAAAATATTGAATAGATTTTAATAAAACTTCTGTAAGTAAATATCTTTCAAATGGTGTGTGTTTTTTTCAAATCGGTTGACATACAGAGGAGGAAAGTGTTCTTAACTGTTTTGCCTTAGCCGATTTATATATAGTTATACCCTTCACCATGGTGCAAAGGAACAGAAAGTTATATAAATACCGTTCTTAAGATATTAATTTAAATATTTTGTGCCACGCCCACTTCTTCAATCCTGCCTACTCAGATGTTGTGTATTGATGACCAAGATTCTTGTACTTTATTAGGAAACTTTAGCTCTTTTTGCTCTCCAGATATGCAGAAAGAAATATATAATGTCCTTCTACGGGAGGTACCACGCCCACTTTTCCAATCCCGCCCATATTTTTAGAGAGATTGTGTAATGATAACCCAGCTAAAAATTTTTAAATTTTTCTCTTACCTTCTTTTTGATATAAATAAATCTATTTTGTGCCACGCCCACTTCTCCACTCCCGTCCACATTTTGTCAGATGTTGTATATCGATGACCAAGGTTCTTGTACCTGGCTTGAAAAATTTGGCTTTTGCCGTTCTCCAGATATGCAAAAAAAAAGCAACAACAACGAGGGATTTATGGGTTAAACTTAAGGAAGTCGTTTTTTCTTCATATCTCAGCCGATTGGTGACCGACCAGGCTGAATTTCAGGCTGAAAGCAATTGCTTACTATATATGAAATAAATATATTCACACCTGGTCCCCATCGTATCTAGGTTCATTGTAAAACCAATTTCAACGAACAGACGAACATTGTGACTTGAAATTCTCTTCTCATAAGGATCCAGAATACATATTCGTAAGAGGGTCTAGGATCAATATAGCATAAATTATAAACGGAATGACAAATTTTTATATATACCCTTTTACCTTCGGTGAAGGGTAAAACGTTTAATTTACTGTGGTTTTGTTTTGTTTTTATTCTGTTGTTTTTAACATTTGGCATCCATCAAGGAATTTCTTTGTCATTATAACATGTTTTTCATATTTTATCCTTGACTTTTAATTCAAAGACTTTTTTAAACGCTCACTAGTGTTGATTGTGATGGCAATGTTGTTAAAAATGTTGATAATGCTAAAAATGTTTTACAGTTGTAATTACCTGACCTCAACCTCTGGTAGAAATTGTTGAAATATAATGTATGAGAGGTAATTGAAAATTAAATTTTATGTTTTATACTTTTCCAAAACATTTGTTTAAGCATTAGATGAAGAGAAAATTAAAAACAAATGGTTAAGTTTGAACTTAAATCAAGAAAAAAAACACATCTAAAATCTTGAACTCTTCATGGTTTTTAATGCAAGTTTCAAAATTTTTAATCAGGCTAAAGTTCATCAAATTTAATTTTTAATAAATTATTTTTGTGAAGAAAGGAATTTTACAACATGAAATAAATAAAAAAAAAATTTGATAATTTTTCATTATTGACTGAACTGGGAATCGAACCCAGGTTTTCATGGACAGGTTGCACTGACATGTTTCAATAGTAACCACACTGTCTCTTCAGAGAGGTTTGCCGTTTCACACTCACCGCCGTTGACGATGGCTGCCAGTCAATAGTGAATAAATAGTGTGAATGAATATATAAAATATCAGAATTAAAAGCTATTTACTGCCTGTTTTAAGAAAATTAAAGCAAAATGTTCTTTAAGAAATTATATTGAAAACGAAAACTTACGCTCGTATTTTAGTATTGTTTTTAATATAATTTCTCACACAAAATTCTGTTTTAATTTTCTAAAAACAGGCAGTTAATGAACAAATAAAATAATTCTAGGGAACCAATTTTTCATTACTTAGGCTGTAGAACTAAACTTCTTCTTTAGAAGTTAAATAAATACTTTTACTTACTTTTAGAGCAGTTAAGCTTATGCTTCTCAGCTAAAAATAAAAAGAAAGTCGTGTTAGATATATTTATATCTGGAGAATGGTAAGAGTAAATTTGTCCATATTTGGTACAAATAGCCAAGTTATTAATGTGCAACATCTGATAGAAAATGGGTGAATAAGGGGCACGGCACAAAATAGATTTCTTTATATCTGTAGAACGGTAAGAATAAAATTGTCCTTATTTAGTACCAATAGCTTAGATATCAACACTCAACATCTGTCAAAATAAAGGTGCGAATGCATAAGTGGGCTTGACATCTCCCATGCCTCCGTGTGTGGGAACCTACACAGAGTTTCCAATTTTGTTGTGTGATTGTTTAGAGCATGTGGTTATTTCTAACTTAGAAGCTTGAGTTATTTAACATCCACTGCAAAAGCTAAGTTTTTTCATTAATGCTTTTAGATTTGTATTTTTATTGAATAACTATGCACACCGAATAAGATTATAAATAGAAATAACCTATACATCTAAAGCCTTCATTAGCACAGATACACTTGTTTGCATAAAAGAGCTTGATAAAAAAAATCGAATTAAAATCTTATAATTATTTTAAAGCCTCCCACCTAAACAAAATATACAAAATTTTCCTCTTACCTTTTTAAAGCAAAAGCAAAACCAAACTAAACCATTTCAATGCAAAATTATTTGCTTAAACTATCCAAATATTTATTTGATATACAACCGACTCCATTAACCCAGTTACGAATTTGCATTTAAGTTAAAAAACAAAACACTTTCCTTTTTAAAATACAAATTCAACCTCTATCATACCTCATACAACACTTAAATAATATATAACAATAATATTAATTTAATCAGTCTTAAAGCACCATCTGTTACAGAAATATCTAATTCAACCAATCGACCAATAAATAAATACAAATACAAATCCTTTTACTTAAAATATTCATTTTAAACAAAACATCTTTCTACATCATCATGCAAATCCAAATTCTATAACAATTCTAATCCTGCTGCTGTAGATGAAAGTGTAAATATAATTTTTGGCAAACTGCCAGGTCAGAAAACTTTAATCCTTTAAAATTAGAAACTAAAAAAGACTTACGCAAACACACAACCAACCAAAAACTTAAAATGACATAAAAAACATAATGTAAGATAGAAACAGAAAGATAGACAGACAGAGAAACACATAAACCATTAGAAAAGCTAGAGACTACGACCATCTGTATGAATGTTTAAAGCGAGTGAATGAGGCCTATTTAAAAATTATAATAATCTGAAAAAACCATTTCATTTAGTGTTTGTCCTTAATAAATATTTATTAATACACCCTTACACGCAAACACACAAACTTACATGTATACATGTAAGTAAACATGCGATTATTTTTCTGAAAAAAATTGCAGAAATATTTAAAATAACAGAAAAAACAATAATTTTATTTAAAAAATGTTTTTTGCGAAAATTCCATGCAGAATGTAAGAGATAAATTATATGTGAGAAAATATACACTATTTCCCGATACTTTAATAGAAAGAAAGAGAAAACAGTGAGAGTGATATATCCGAACCTCCGAAGCTTGTGTACCCACTACTATCAGAGCATTGGCGACTTTATTATATGGAAATCGACTTATATTATTTTTAGCCAATAAAAGTGTTTGAAAATAAACAATATATCGTTACCTTAAAGGCAAAGGGCTCTATCCAAAATTATGAAAATTTTACAGGAGAAGCAAAAAACTATTAACATGATAAATTGCATTAAACTGTTTGTTATTTAATTTTTCTTTTTTCTTTTCACCCACTTCGAGTCGGGAAAAAAGCCAACCAATTCTAGGAGACTTTAAGAAAAGACAAACTCACTGTTTATTGTTGGTGTTTTGTTTAAGCTTTGAAATTGTTACAATTAGAATTTTGAGTGTATAATACTACTTCGCTTTACAGTTTTATATGTATAATATTTTTAGCTTTTCTTAAAGTCTTTGAAAAAGGTTTCCTGACGATCTGGCCTAAGCAGCCAGTGAAATGCGCATAGAAGCTAGCTTTTCCTCAACAAAAAATTTCAGTGTATTTATCAAATACGGAAAATTGGGAATTTAGCACGTCATACAGAAATCTTATTAAAAATAAAGTGTGTAATTTATTTTTCTTCTAAAACATATCAAATGTTTTGTCAATTAATAATGTTGAACATTATGAACTGGTACTTAGATCTTTTGTAAATAGATAAGGCCGTTTGTTGTTTGCTAATAAAATAATTAATTTTGCTGGAAAGATTCCAATACACATGTGAACATTTGTGTTGATGCAATACAAAATTTTTAAATTTTGCTAGTTTGGGCCTTTTGCGCCAAAAATTAAATTTTACAGGAGAGAGTTTTTTTATTTTATTTCATATAAATTTTGTATGAAATTTGTCGCTTACGATAAAATTGTTCTTGCTGTAAAATCGTACAGTACATTATGTCGACCCCTTTGCGCGAAATTATCGTATATGCCAATTTTTTTGAAATTGATTTTTGATGCAATCTTGTTCTACATTCAAAGAGACGTCACCTGACAAAATATTGTAGGCGAATTCCACTTCGTTGCTCCAAAAATTGATTGTATATTTTCATTTTAATATTGCAAGCGAAAGCAGAAAAGTAGAAAAATGGCTGTCCTGTAAAATTTGGTTTTTGTAACATACGATAATGTCGCGCAAATGGTCGATGTGACCATGACATTTGAGGAGATGATGCAAATGTTGTCAATAAAGTTATTTATTAAAAAAAAAAACGAAAAAAAAATTTAGATGAAATTTAAAAAAAAGATACATTCACTAGAGTAACCCTGCCCGCGTTGCTGGACAATACAATAACATACGTTTACGTCTTTGTATTAAAAATTAAATTTTCTAGGCAAAATTTAATTCTCATAAGGAAAAAAATATATTTTATATAGGGAAAACACACGATCAAAAAAATGCGCGTATAACGCATATGTTTTTTTTATAAGCCATCAGTAAAAGTAGACCTTTCCAACGCATGTGCTCGTTTGAAAATCGGTTGAGTGGTTCTCGAGTTATAAAATGACGAACATAGGACAACTTATTTATATATATATAGGATATTGTTTTTTGTTTTAAATAATTTTCTTTTACTTTCTGAAATTAAAAATTGTTTTCAATATTAACAACTTCTTCTTGTTCCAAAAAAATTATTAGACAATCATCTTTTTCTGATTTTAAGGGCTGGTATTTTTTTTTTTAATTTTATCTTTTTTGAAACTATTGCGATTTTTTATAATTAGCGAAGTTTTTTAGCTTTTTCGATATTTACAATTTTTAGATTTTTGGCTATATATATAAAATTATATTATCAAACTTAACTGCCAACATGCTTTTGCAAGTTGTTTTTGTTTTCATTTTGTTTTTTTCTTAACCTACTTACAACTACAATTAATGTGGGAAGAATTCAAATCAATTGTAGTGGGGAATGTAAGAAGAGATAAACTCACTGTTTATTGTTGATTTTTTTGTTTAAACTTTGATATTGTTACAAGTAGAACTGTTGCTTATAATTCTTATACGCTTAACAGTTTTATTTGGTTTAATATCTTTAGTTTTTCCAAAATCTTTATGGATGAAGTTTCCTGATGATCTGGCCTAAGCAACCAGTGAAATGCGCATAGGAATAGCTTATCCCTTCGACAATAAATTTCAGTGTTTTTATCAAGTATAAAAATTGGGAATTAAGCATGAGTAACAAAATCTTTTAAATTAAAATTATATTTAAAATTTAAGGAGCAACCACAACATTTTTTAAAATAATAATACATAGACACCGATTTACTTATCACTTATTTTATAATTAAATATTAGTGACCTGTTTTTGGAAAAAGGAAAACAAAAAAGTGTCCATTTAACCTTAAATAAATAAAAAATCAATAGAAAGAAAAATGATTAATCCTTGGAGGTTTTAAAACCACATAAATTAAATAATTAATTAAATTGGCAAAATGAAAATGAATATAATGTAGATGAATAAAACTCCTTAAACTGCTCCTTACATTTCCATTCGTTCTCATTTTCCTCCTCTTCTTTTTTCAGTTTAACCCAACAACTTACATTTTTGTGTTGAGCATAAAAATTAATGTTTGTTGGTATATTTTGTTGCTCTATTATTTTATCTTGCGGAATTTCTGTGTTTTTTTAATATTTATTAATGTTTGTATGTAAATTTATTTATGTGGGGGATCCATGCCCCGGTAGTTCTGTAAGTGGGGGTTTTATGCTTTTTAAAATATACTGGAATTTGGATGCTATTTGAAATTTTTATGCAAATTAAAGTCAATTGCCTACTTAACTTAATCCAAGTAATCGTTAAGGTAAGCCATTTCATACTGCGATTAAGTTCAAATATTATTAAGTTTTAATATTCAAAAAAAAAAAATTATTTAGTTACTGGCTTCTTTAATCACTACAAGTTATGAGGTGTGACCAAAATGGATTAACTACGAGTTAAAGGCAATGTGATTCAGCCTGTAAATACTTATGACTGGATTTTTTAGAACTAAGAGTACCAATAAAATTCATATATTTTAATCTGACTACGGGATTACAAATTGGTAATCGATTGAAGGTCAATAATTTTTGTAATGCTTTTTAGACTTTAATATCTAATAATACTTAATATCTAAAAATAAAATCTACAGTTCAGCAACAATTCCGCGAACTTCAGGGTGATATTTATATCTTTGATTTTGTATTTAGATACTTATGCGAGGGATAAAAAAACGAATAAAATCAACAACAATTGTATAAATATTTGCTGTGTGGAAAGGAAATCCTTGTAATGTTTATTTATTAAACTCTTACAAATAATAATGATTAGGATGTGTGCTACATAAACGCAGACATAATATGAATATTTAAACTTTTGCTAATGCTCTTATGTAAGGGGAAAAGTGATACCCTATAGCCAAAAGTTTTAGTACTCTGAACCGGAAAATAAGTCATTCCTAATCAAGGTGGTTTTCTACGTTCTATAAGCGTTGATTTCATAACGAAACCGCCAATTACTAATCTACCTAAAACTGTCTGACTTTTATATTAACCGTATAGTTTCCCAGGGCAACGTAGAAATATTAAAAGAATATTCCACCTTTTGGTGTTACATCCCCTAGGGAAATCAGATGCAGCTTATATCTGGAATTTGGCGGACCTCTTTGAGATTGTGATTGACCAGAGCTCTTATCTGGTACCACAACTGTCAGCATCCCCTGTGATGCGGCACCGATCTGACTATTAGTTGCGGGTCCGTCTGGGATCACGAGGACTAGAATAAGTCAGAGCCGTGACAAAATACAGTTCATCATTATTTCGGTCAGTCATTAAATAGTGTAAATAGCATGGTTTTTTCTTATTCATCAACTTGAAAAAAGGACAGCAGCTAAAGAACTTCGATAACTCAGCTTATTCCAATTATGTTCCATCGGATTAATTATGCGAGAGATGGCTAGAGCTGGCAAACTATCGATAGTTGCAACATTGTCAAAAAACTATCGATATTATCAAATTCCCTGTGGAATTGTTATATTTCATTATTTGGTACTTCGAAGCCTTCTAAAAAAATACAATTTTCAATATGGAATTTAACAATTTTTAAAATGAAAATGCCAGAAAATATATTTAAATTAATACATTCGGATTTTTATGGATTAATTTTCCTTAAATATATTAAATTTTTTTTTCTGTTAATGGAATTGTCTAATGAAAGGTTATTTCTTAAACTATTACATGATACAAATATTTTCCTAATTGGACAAGTAATATCAAGAATATACGGTCTTTGACAAAAAAATTTAAATGAACTTGAAGTGTTCGTTTAACGATCACATGATAGTTAAATTTTGGAGACCATATCTGACGTTTAGGTTAACTAAAGGGTGTCTCAGTATAAGTGCGCTTTTTAGTATTAGTGTAAATTTTTTTGTGCAAGTGTCAACTCTAAAACTTGGCAGCAGTCACATATGTTTATTCCGACAATAGAACTCTTTACGAAAGAACACGTTATAATTGTGAAAAAAATACGTAAAAATGAAGAAGTGCATTATTACTGAGACACCCTTAAATTTAGTAACAAATTTAGAAAAATCAGGTATAGTAAGGAACATTGAATTATTGATTTTAGTTCTTTAAATAATATAAATATGGTTCGGCCTGGTTCACTGAACAAAAACTTGTTGTTCTTAGATAGAAGCAAAAATTTAGGGACAATTTCCTTAAATCAAATTTCACTGATAGCATCGCTATCGAAAAAGAAACCATCGATAGTCCAATGTAAACAGAACTATCGATAATATTGATAGTACTATCGATTGTTTGCAAGCTCTAGAGATGGCTTGTGTGGTCCAGAAGAGGAAGCTTAATCCGAAACATTCGAAGCTCTAATTGACTGTCCATGAGAATTTTGAAACATTTGCAAGCAGAAGTATTCATTCAAAACCAAGAAAATTGAATACTATACAAATTTAAGTCAAGAGGCGTTTAAAAAGCGCTTTTGCATATTCGAATATATGCCTGAATGGCACAAAAAGAATTCATTTTTGCATTAATAAAATCATAACTGGCAATAAAAAC
Source organism: Pollenia griseotomentosa (assembly GCA_963931875.1). Taxonomy (NCBI): domain Eukaryota; kingdom Metazoa; phylum Arthropoda; class Insecta; order Diptera; family Polleniidae; genus Pollenia; species Pollenia griseotomentosa. Next base: position 249,336,726 of record OZ007560.1, read on the forward strand.
TTAATCTATTTCAACAGCCCTAAAAGGAAAAATAATCGTACACAGAAAAAATTATTTTTCCAATTCAAACAAAAAATTTGTAGAATCAAACAATTTTTTGTCTGAAATCGGTCCTACAAACAATTTTGCATATTCAAACAATTTATTTGCATTTTGTTTACTGAAAAAAAACTCTAATTTTTTCAAACAAATAATTTAACTGAATCAAACAAAAAGTTTACTGAAATTCAAAATCAAAAAAAAAAAAAGTTTTTGCACAAGCAATGACGCGCACACAAGTAAGCACTGTATGAGAAGGTGACGGCAAAGCAGAGCCGCCGACTGGCTTTGAAACACATTTTTTGTTGGAATAATTTTTGAACGAAGTCTTATTTATACACACAACACAATGTTTTTCTTTATCACTCTCTGTTGCTGTATCCTTTCCTTTGCTAAAGAAGAAATGTAACCAAAAACGGCAGCAGACCGACTCGATATGTTTTTCGTCATCATTCTATTTTTGTATTTGATGTATTTAACCAAACAGTTTTAAAAAATTAAATACGGGATTTTGTTTCTTATAATGTCGTGTCTGCTATTGTTTTTCTTATAGTTGCACTTTTTTAAAGCGTCCAAAAATAGACTGTGTGTGTTTTTTGTTGTTGTTCTTATATTTCACATAAAGAAGTGTTGCTTACGATCAAATAAAAAAATGCAAAAAGACGACAACATTAAAGAGCGTTAAATATTTCATACAAAATTATGAAAACTTGACACCAATAACGCGTTTATTTTATTTTTGAAGAGTTCTCCACATTTTTGTTGGTTAAATAAAAATCAAACAAAAATATTGATTGAATCAGTAAAAATATTTATAGAAATTAAAAAAATTTTCAAACAAGCGGTTGTTTGAAAATAATTCGGCAATAATTTTTTCTGTGTACATAAAGTCCGGCAGATAAATCGAATCAAAGTAGAAGCCAAACGGACATGGCGCTAAAGTATTGCTTTGTATTCGGTGGTACTTGAAGCGAGCTCTTGAAAACATATTGCGAAAACAATTAAAGCTCCTTAGGAAATCGTAGTTAGGAAGTTTTGCCTCACCTGCCTAATAGTTTAGCCCTTGAACCGTCTGAACTACATTTGTTTCGCTCGAAACAGAACGTGTTTACCAGAATACGCTTAATTTAAAGAGAGGTTATCTAAAATTGGCTTGGAAAAAGCAGTGCCTTTGGCGCGGAATCCATATGTTTTACGAAAGATAAAAAAAACGTCATTGTTAACGTTAGGCAACACTTTGAAAAAATTTGCAATTTAGGGTGCCCTTTTAAAGAAGTAGGGCTTAACACAAGTAAAACCAACCATCTAAAAAAAATCTTTTCCATCTTATTTTACAATATTTTCGCATTTTAAGCTGGCATAACCAAAATATATCAGTCTTGTTGTCCTGGTATTAAAAAAATTATTTGCCGCAATTTAAATTTATGCACAACGTTTATTTTATTTCAGTATTTTTTTATTATCATTTGCTTTGTTTAAGGTTTCATTAGGAAGGACTTATTGTATGGAATTCAAAATTAGAGGAAAACAGGAAACTTAAATAAGACAAACAAATATTTTTTCATGTTTTATTTATTTATTATTAAAAGAATGTTTGGTAAAACATTATTTTTTTTCCTACCAACAAATAAAAATAGTTTTTTTATACGGCTTCTTCATGTGCTAGTAAATAAAGGCATCTGTATTAAAGTTTCCCTCTTTTATCTTTCCTAATTTCTGGCTTTAACGATGGGTTGTTGGTGATAGAAATGTATTTTATATTACAAATATAAAATATATATTCGAGAAAATATAAAAAAAGGAAATGAAAATCAAGTAAAATAAAACATGTGTATCGCCTCTTCGAGTTTGTGTTAAATGGGAAATTTATGTTTTAGTACTTTATTTTTTTGGTTTTTTATTTCTTTATTCTATCTTTTCGTTTTCCAATCGTCCATCCGTCTATTCATTCACATGCACACACATTTTACAGTCCATGTGCGTTGGTGCGTTTATGGGATTTATTATTGGCTGATGTCTTTTTTTATAAAGGATTTATGTTTATTTCATGGTAAATATTATTAAGATTGTAGAAAACTGGTCAAAGTGTTATTTTCTTTTGGGTTTTTAATGACTAAATATGTATTTTTATTATGAATTTATTTAAAAAAAATAAAACAATATTTTAAGACTCATTTAACAACCCATATTAAATGTGCCACAAAAACAAAAAAGGCCCTCAAAAGTGTTGTCAATGAATTAAGAAGATAATTAAGATATTTAAAGTTTTAATTTAGTTTAGTTTATTAAAAAAATTTTATAAACTAAAATTTATTAAAAAAATGTATTGTAGAAATTTTTTTTATTATTTTTTTCCTTATTTGAACTGAGACGGAAAAATAATTATGAAATTTAAAGCTGACTTTTTTTGTTACAAAATATTGCTTAAACAGTGAGGTAGAATTTTTTTAACTTGGAAAGTTTTAAAAAAATACGGAGTTTAAGTCTTTGACATTTTACAGATCTTTGACTGTTGAACTGCTGTTTTAAAGCAGCAGTTTTACAGACAGTCCAAAAGAATGCAAAGAATGGATGAAGAATTCTGGGTCTTGCGTAATTCGTGGACATACAATGTAAATATGAATGGCTCAAAAATTAATTATTTCACGATCTTGCACATTAAGCCGCGATTTTAGGGAAATCCTTATGGATTTTTACACATTTGGAGCGTGTAATTGGTATCACGACTCCTAACTAGAATGTAGAAGACCTGGCCTCAACACTACATCTAGTCGGGATAGTGGAACTATTGTTTACGAAGGCACGCAAAAAATCGATATTGCAAATTAATTAAATTAAATTTAATTAACTAAAATTAAATTAATGTTCAATGACTAGCTAATGCAAAGAAACATTTCAGTTGCCTAGAGTGTCATTCAGTTAAAACATCAAAATTAACAGATTCCTCCGATTGCCTCTTAACTATTAAGTAGATATAATTTGTGTGGCCTGGCTGTATTTTGTATGGAGGCTTTTGTGGCTATCGAAAAACTTACACTAACGAGCCTATGGGCCTTGTTGGGCTACTTGAATTTGTATGGAGTTTTATGGCTATAGGAAGAACATTTTGTTGTCAAATAGAATAATTATTCGAAAAAAGTAAAGAAAGAATTCTTTGATTTTGATTTTATTTACTACAGTGCATACAATATGCACAAAATTTTGATTTGGTCAATTGCCACACCCACAGTGCTTAAATTTTAACTTTTTCTCGTTTTCTTGTAAAAAAAAAACACTGAGGAATACATGAAATTTCGTTCTAATATATTTAATAACTATACGAAAGAAACTGGAAAAAGTTCTTCAAGCTTTGAGAAGAGCTTAATAATTCTTCTAAATGGAATCAGGAATAAGGGAGTAAAGAAGAGAAAAAAAAATTTTCCTGGCTCAACAGGGGCGGAAATACAGTACACTCTCGAAAATTTGTTTCTAAATACTGTTGTGTGGGGTATCATATGGCTTGACCTACTTTACTTTCTTACTTGTTGATTTTTGGCATACAAGTCCGCTTTTCATAATTTGATTCTGATTTCATATTATGTCGCTGAGCTCAAAAAGACACTAAGAAATAAAACTTTTTCTTTTAAGGCAGATTTTTTTGCATATTTTTGCTGGTTGGTTAACGTGGCTTTCTTTAAAGAAACAAGCAAGCAACAAGTATAGCTTTAAGACCCTCAACTTAAGGATACTTTACACTATTACACAAGTTTTACTTATTTTGGTGAAAATGCTAAAAAAAAATGATAATTATTGTTTCAAAATTTTCCAGAACGTATAAAAACTTATAATCACAAGGTTGTATTTTCCTCAATATACGTAAGACTTTTGCGATAGTGTAAAGTTCCCTTTAATAGGTTATAAATACTATCAATGACTAGATATAAGTCATAAAAGTTATTAGATCCAACTTGCCATGTTCAAGAATCTAATCAGTTCACCTAACCTCATCGTTGATACTTCCGATGGTCGCCAATAAGCGAGGTCATGGAAATTCACAGGGAAGATGCTTAACTTTCTCTTTTTCTTTTGGATTACAGCAGCTGCGGCAATTATACTCAGTCTGCTTGCAGGTTCTGCGCAGACTAATGCCCGGCTAACACCGATATCAGTCTTGAGCTATGCTTCTCGATAAGCCTGAGTCACAATATTTTAGCAATCATGCATTTGCTCGGTCTGCGCCATCTCCTTTCAGCACTCTGCAAATAATATCTGAAGATGTCTTGATAATCTAAAGAAGTGTCCCGACCGACATCGATTTTGAAATGTATAAAATAGATCCCGTTCTAGTCAAATAATCCGCCTGCTCGTTTCCAGATAAATAACGATGCGCGAGAGCAAATATCAACATAACGTCAGCTTGACATCTAATAGTGGATAAAGCTTTTTTGTACTAGACTATTAACAAAAAATCCAATCTTTTTAAGTTTTTCTTAAACATGTAGCAATTTGCACGCTTTTCTTATTGCCAGACAGATGGCACGTGTTGCTGTAAAAACATTGATGTCTAATGTGACAATTATGTTGGCATTCCTCTATTCCCTTCAGAAAGGTGATTTGATATTTAAGTCTTAGAAACATACATATTTATGCAAATTTTATTTCCAAAAACATATTTTAGTATATTTTTACTTTAAGAATATATTTTAGTATACTTGGATATAAAAATGTATTTTTTAAAATTAAAGGGTTATTTAAAAAATCCCTTTCCTTTAAATATAACTATGTTTTTTGGTTATTACTAGGGCGTTCAATTAATCGGGTTTTTTTTTTTGTTCGATTAAACGATTAATCGATATTTGGCAAATTTAACTTATTCGATTAAGCGAATAAAATTGTAAAATTAATCGATTAATCGAATAATTCTAAATCCAGAAGTTTTATAAATTACGAGAGTTTTTTCGATAATTTTAGAAATTAGTACTTAAGTAAATAAACCATCTTTTTTTAATATAACTTGTTTTAAAGGAGTCAATATTACTTTGGATTTTTGAAACTTTTCACGGACACTCCATCCTCTGCTATGCTTCTGCAAATAATTTCCTCTAGAGAATCGATCGAAGTATCTTGTTTAAAATATTTACTCACTGGACCACTTGTAGCCCCCTTTGATTTTGTTGGTGGAGCATCTTCTTCAAGTACTATGTTATAGTCAATGTGTAAGTGGTAAGTTAGTGAAGTTGTTGAAGAACATTTACGTTAATACATTTTTGGACACCTGTTACATTTAACCTTTATTAGATTTATCCTTCGTACAATATTTTCAAAGAAACACATGAACTCTTTTGATAAAAAATACGGGTTTGTTCTAGAAATCGAAATGAAGTGGATTTTAATTCGAGCAAATTTTAAAAAAGACCCTGTTATGAAAGTTCTTAAAAATATTTCATTTTATCTACTTAATTCTTTAAGTATCTATTATTTATGCAATAACAACACTTAACCCTTAAATGCATACCGTACCATATATGGTACACGTTTAAAAATTCATGTAAATCTTACCAATTAAAATAAAAATGTATATAAAAGGCTTTAAACTAAAGAATACAATATAGGAGTTCATTTGAATACTACTTTGTCCCGCTTGCAATTTATTTTAGCTGTCAATAAGCTGGCAAAGTGGACGGTTGCGGTTTTTGCTTATAATTTTTAAAGTGATTTTATTAAGTGAAAAAATTACTTATAATATGAATTTTTTCTATAGGGGTAAACATTAGTAAATATATTGGACTTTGTTTTAGTTAATTTAGGTGAGTTTTTATCAAGTTTTGTACTGTAGAATAGTTTTTTCCCCTTTTTTTTATGAACCATACATGGAACGCCATGCATTTAGATACCGTGTTTATAACGTACGTTTCTCTTTGGCTATGCTGTTTTTGTACGTGATTGCTTCTGCTTTTTTAAGATATGGATAACCATATTACAGATGGAAAAATATATAACGCTTATGAGGTAGCTTATATGAAGATGATTTCAATAAAAACACAAATACGCGTGCGAATTTTGTAAGAAATCGAGACGAAACCAGTTACGCTCTTTCGGATAAAGGAGGATTCTTAGCATTGACGAAATGGATGTTCCCATTCATGAGGCTTCTGGAATTCTTATTCCTGATATAAATGAATTAATGTCAGTCGATTTGTATATAGAGAGGCAGGAGTCTCTTTTATTCACGAAGATCTGAAATGTTTATTTCTTCAACTTATGTGCGACCCATGAATTTTGTTTTCTCGGAGGCTAATGAAAATCCTATCATCGATCGCAATGACAGCTTCCAGTGATTTGAGAGATTGCGTTGGAAAAAAGCATTCTACAGTTGCACGAAGATATATATTTTATTGGCAAGTCTAAACTGGAACCACAGCCAGAAAATAATTTCGAAACTCCTTATTCTTGAAAAATTTTTTACAGACAATCTAACGACTAAAATAATTAATGAGACCGTACATAAGCCAAAAAATAATCAATTTTTTTCTTTCGACGCACTGGAACTCGGAAAATACATTGGCATGATATACTATATGTCCTTGTGTAAGGCATTACTGGAGTGAAGTTTTAGAGTTAGTAAATCAGATTAGTCACTTTGTTTTTCTTTATATTGTGTATAAACTTCATGTTTACATCATTCATACTATCTCCATTTAAAGAGAATGTATCGTTATTTGCACAAAACTGTTTCTTTCGGAACATAGTGTTGATACTGACGTCCCCACTGTTGACCGTTGGAATCAGAAAGACCACAGAGTAGAAACGATTACATGCCCCCAAATTATTAAATAACACAACCTGATGGACTATTCTTTGGGTCGCCTTAAAATCTGGTTAAAAAGCCGTAAATGGTATATCAGGTTATTCTATCATTTACTTGATATTTCCATGGTAAATGCTTGGTTACTTTTTAAAGAGCAAATCCATCAGTTCTATTACCCAAAAGGCTTTTTGTTTGGAAGTATCCCATGTACAACAAATATGGCACAAAAAAAAAATTAGTAGGCATGATTTGCTTCGTACACGTGTCTAAAATGAACATCAACCGTCTCACAATTTGCCTTCCAATTGCTGAAGGAAGAGCTCGGAGTAAAAACCAAAAATGTCTTGAAGACAAAAATATAAAAAATCGTTAAATTTTTAAGTGTCAAAATGTAACGTTCACCTCTGCTTGAACGAGAAACGTAATTGTTTTGCAGACTATCTAAAAAAATGTTCATTTAAATATACTTTTATGAACTTTTTATGAATAATAAAAAGCAAATTTTTTTTCCTTACAAATGCATAGTGTACCATATATGGTACACAACGGAAATTTGTGTTTTTTCGATTTCCCAGAAAAACTATACATTTTCCGAAAAAATTAAGGACGGATTCGTAATAAGCGTCCATTTTTACATAAGATTAACTTAGTCTGCACTCTGGGTGCTGACCTCATGCATTTAAGGGTTAAAACACTTAAAATAATTGAATTTAAATTATCGTTCGATTTCAATTTCACTTCATTTCGATTTCTAGAACATACCCCATAAATTAATGTAAATCTTTGAGTTAACATATCTTGCCGTTTTTTTTTTCTTTTGTGAAATTAATTATTAAAATGTGTTGAAAAAATGTAACAACTGTTTTTTTTTAATTCCAACGGACACATAGGTACATTTGGTTTGTTTGTTCGACTTAAAACTTTAAAAAATTATACATATAACAGAAATACTATATATTATTATTATTCGATTAATCCTTTAATAGAAACTAGTAATTTTAAATAATTGAAACAATAATAATCGACTGAACACCCTAGTAATTATATTATTTTCGATATATGAAAGAATTTTTTTTAAGCATATTTTTGGCAATAACAATTTATTTAAGTTGTATTTTTATTTTTCTTTTAATATTTTTCGTTTATTTTATGTAAAAAATAATTATTTTTTAACACTAGAAATTTCTATAAATATGTGCGTTTGTTTACTTTTCCAGTAAAATCCAGTAGGTGAGTAATATGAAAATTTTACAAGTTTATGTGTACGCGAACGCATTTCAGTAAAATCCAGTACAAATTTGTACAAATTTTGGGTTAAACGAATGCAGCTAATATATTTTAAAGTAATCAAAGTTTTTAAAATAATTTTGAAATTTTAATAACAAAATTAAAATTTTACACAGCATTTTCTTTATACAAGCAAACCGAATTCGTAAATTAGCTTTTTCATTTCTTAATATACAATATTAATGTTTTAAGCCTGAATATATCTCGTAAGTATTTACAATAATACATCGCAATCATATGAAACATCTCTTAGCAAACAATTGACCTAATTCTTTAATTAAGCAATTAAATTCCTAATTATAGACAAACGTACTATAGATAACCACAAACGGCCAGGAATACGTAATTTGCTTCTCCTGTTTAAGAGTGTGTGATGCCGATTATGTATCAACAAACTCAATGATATGTTATTTTAGGTACTTATTGCAATGACCCTTATTACACATACACAGAAACGCACGTGATCTAACTTATGGTGTAAGATGGTGTAAGTGTATGAAAATGTTAAGGATAATTATTAAAATTTTGAGTTTAAAATGTGATACACGTAGGAACATATTTCAACTCATTATTGCCAAAAGATGCTCATTATCGATTCCGTTATAGATGAGGATTACAGCTTTGTGGAGCACACGTTTCCCAAAGTCTGTTCTCATAGTGATAATAAAACAGAAAAGATAATCTAGTGTTCGTGTAAACAACTTGGAAAAACAATAAAGTTGGCTTATTTAGTTGATTTTAATAAAACTCCACTTAATTGAGTTTCATTCAAATCGGCTTAATTGTTATTAGTAAACAAGGAAAACAGTATAATAAGGGAAGGCGAACTTTATGTTACATTGTATAAAAAATGACCAGGTTTGTCCGATCCTAACGAAATTTGGCTGTATGATTTTTAGTTTTATGAAACTAAGACAGACCAAATTTTACCACAAAAGCATTATTCGTTACGGTTTAAGGCGGACTGAAGTGTTTCCGACGGCGAGCTTTATATCGGGTCAACTGGAAATTATGGACCGATCATTACAATTTCTGGTCACATAAAATAAATTTATGCAAAATTTAATAACAGTCGGCACATTCCGCCAGCAATTAATGTTAGTTTTCTTACAGAAATATCAATTTCTTAGGGTAATTTGGCCTAAATTTGGAATTCATAGCTCTTTTTTACATAGCCGATTCTACTGGATTTTAGTCCCAAAATGCTTTCACTCGACAATTGTTCTTTTCTGTGGAGTTTTTCGAAAGTGTGCTTGTTTTCAACAGACGGACAGATGAACAGACATATGGACAGACAGACGGTCATGACTAAATCGACTTAGAATTACTTAAGGACCCAGAAAATGGAATTTTAGTATACCCTCAATCGCCATTTGTGGCGGAGGGTATAAACTAAAAAACAACTAACAAAAACATAAAATAGTTGAGGGAAAAAGTTACTGCTGTAAACAAACAAAACCAACGCCAAACCAATTGGTATTGGTTACTGCAAACAGGACTTTCAGTTAATAAACAAACACATTCTCCACATACCAACACACGTGAAGGAACAAAGTCAACAAAAAAATTATATAAAATTTATGAAACTCGACTAATAAACGTATTTTCTGCTGTATTCACTTGTTTTTTCTCATATTAAACAACAGTAACTCTTGTAACTGCACACGTTTATTAAGAGAGGAGGTTTTTTTTTTTGTTTTGACAAAATTTATAGAACATGTGTAAATAAAAATATTTCGGTGGTAAAAAAACAGGAATTATGAGCCCTTCTAAAAGGCCTTTTTTAATTATACGCAAAATTAATATTATTTATATTTCTTTTACAGATTGTGTTTGCATTTTGGTTGTCCTTTCTTTAAAGATAACACCTAAAAAAGGATCAGAATAAAATTTGACTTTACTGAAAATATAAAGGCCTTATTCTTAGTGGGATTTTCAGTATATCCCTTTCCGCGGCTTTGGGTTGAAGCCACAACGACTACGTGATCCCCGAAGGTATGCCTTCATCAAAGAAGCATCCATCCGTTGCACCGCATCCGCCAAACCGTACGGAAGTGCAACTTTGGAAGTACGTTTTATCAGAAAAGTTAACTTCTTCAAAGACAATCTTCCTAAAAGACAGGAAATATACGATCGCAAGAGATCATGATGATCTCATGTAATCAGTTAATTTTGGCCGAATGCCAGGTATTGGCTGATCCTGATTATGCCCTGAAGGATGTAACACCAGAAGGCAACATATCCTCAACATGATACCATCACTTAAAGAGGGCGTATTGAGTCTGTATGGTCTCTTTTAGATTCGTCGCACTTCATATGCAGCATTGTATATAAACAAACCTGTTAAGCCAAAAATAAGCGTCATCGCTGAACAGAATTTTGCGATAAAACATCATTGATGGATTTTCATAGTAAGTTTAGATAATTTGGTAGCGTTGTTTAAGCTTTAATCTATTCATGGTAATTTTCCAGGGATCATAAATATCAAAAAGTGAGCGCAGTATTATAGTTCGTTTGATAGTTAACTCTATCAGACTTGAAAAGCACCGTGAAAGTTCCTTTTATAAAAAAAAAACAAAAAAAAAGAAGCTGTCTTTCTCTCAACAATAAATTTCAGTGTATTTATCATATATGAAAAATTGGGAATTTAGCACGTCATACAGAAATCGTCTTAACGACAAAAAAATTAAGACTTAGAAAATATATCAAATAAATCAATTTTAAGCACAGAAAAACAATAAAGGAAATCTTGTCTCTTTTAAAAGTAACAGAGAATGATATTTAGGAAGATCAGTAAATAAGATTTGATCTAGGGATATTAGATTTCTTCACAAATGTTGTTGATAATATAGGTAAGAAATACATATAATTGAATGCTTTTAAAGTTAAAAATAAAGCGGGCCCTTATTGAATACTACTTCCTCTTGATTTTTATCCCAACATCCGTGTATATAAGAGAAATTCACATGTAATATTTCCAGTTGAATGGATGCAAACAATAAAGTTACAAGGAATGGTTGCCCACTCCATCTGACCATATAAACGTGATATGACTTGATAACTTACATTTGCTCTTAATCTTTCTGAATAAAATATTTAGTTTGTTTGTTACATCATAATCAATACTTTTTTAATTAAAAAAAGTATATAAAGGATTTAAAGAAAAACAGAAAAAGGATCACAATCAAATTTTGAAATTAAATAAATTTAAATTGAATTTAAAAAGATATTTTATCGAAATATTAAGTAAATAAAAGAATTTTTCAATTTAAAATTGTTTTATATTGTACTAAATAACAAATAAAAAGCAATTTTAAAATATAACAAATGTCGTCTATATATCGTCAGCTCAGAATTGGTTTGGCGCATATGCCAAAAAGTCGGAGTGGAGAAAAACGACAAAGAAGATTTACATGAAGATTTCTTAAAATGTACCCGATAGAATTTTTTTATATTTTTACCACTGCTTCCGGCATATGTTTTGAATAAAAATGTGAATTTTTGCGCACTTTCATGAATAAAGTTAGAATTTAAAAGTATTTTTTTGAAAAGGAAAAATATTGTTTTGTGCCGCATACGCTACTTTTCTAAAAAAAAAATTAAAAAAGTGGCTTTTTGTGCTGCATACGTATACTTATTGCTGTGTATTGAGCAACTTGTTGTTGAGATGAATGTTTCTATAGGAAAAACACTTAAAACTTAAAACTTAATATTAAGTTAATTTTTATAATAAGTTTTATCAACATGTGGAAGAATTATAAGCAAGTCTTTTATGTCTCTATTTTTATCGCTGGAAATAAATGATGGTTTCGACATTTTCAAAACATTCGGCAACAAATTCTCAGGAGTTTTCAAACAATTTTTTGGTGCAGACCTAACCAAAGTTGCATTTTTATATTTTTCTTCTCTTGTAGATGTTTTATAATATATACATAAATCATTTTTTTTACTGTATAGAAGTACTTTAATTTTAGCAAAAGGGACCTTTTGAAAGTTCATTTTATTTTCTTCTAACGAGTATGTGCGAAAATTTTCCGGAAGCATTTTCATAACTTTTAATTTTGTTTTATTATTTGGCATTGTTTTAAGCAAATTTAGTAAATGAAGAGGACTATGAATTTCCTTATTCTTTAAGTACCGGTCAATAACACCATGAACACAATCCAGTTCTTGAATTAAAGAATGTCCTGGTTTTGAAGACTTTTGTATAACGGCATCATTTATTTTGTTTAAAGAACATTTTGATTGCGGTTGAGTTAATTCGATTTTTATTTTGAGGTGCTCAAGAATCGCTCCATAATGTCAAAGTTTTAATTAGTGGATAATCTTTTATTAATTCATTTAAAATTTTAATTAAATCAGTAGCAATATTGTTACCACTCCGACCACTATGAGCTTCCCTCCATAAGGCACAATAAGTAAAAGTTGGTATATTTGGCATAATAATGGTTGCTGTAAGATTATACATATTTAATTTTCGGCTGAATTGCAGTACGAAAAAAAAATAAAAAAAATATGCCTCCCGATTCAGAACAAAAAAAGAAAAAAAACCAATATTAAAATTTAAGGGCCAAAATTAAAATTTAAGTTTTTTTGTTCCCCCTGGAACAAAAAAACTTCCCCGACTACTTAGTGATATGTGAGGGTACTCAAATTAAAGGTAATTTGCTCACGATTGCAAATATGTATTTTGTTTTTGTATTCGCATATTATTTTCCTCTCTAGGTTAATTTAAGCATCTGTTAGGTGCAGGAAAGCTTTAGTTAGCGAACCCGTTATTTGTTATACCATAGAGCATAAAATCCTTGGGCCCGGCCGAAGGCCGTCTATGCAAAGAAGCTTTAGTTAGCGAAGCCGGTTTTTGTTATACCATATAAGAGAAAATCCTTACGCCCGGCCGAAAGCTAATAGTTACAAAAAAATCGAACATAAAACATTAAAAAATACAAAATAAAACAAAATATTTAAAATCATGAGCAAATTACCTTTAATTTGAGTACCTACCCATAGATATGAGTGGGATGGGGGCATTTTTTTGGACCTATTTGAGTACCATATTCCACCAAGTTGGTGGGCGGTTTCTTGGATCCAGGAGGGCCCACGGGCCTCAGCCCCCTTAAATTTTAATTTAGGTTTTTTTTGTTTTTATTTCTAGATGGGGTTCAAATTGTTTTTATTTTTTTTTTCGTACGCCCCGTAAACTGCACTTTTGCCTAATTTTCGTTTGTAGTAAAATGTTGAAGCATTTCCCTTAGGTAGGCTGAAAACACTTTGCAAATCATAGCAAAGCGTACACTTGGTTGGGTGCATTATTTTATAAAAATATTTTTCCCAAATTTTTTTTTTTGTGGTGTCATTTTATTTTGCTTTTTCTTTAACTCCTTTTTTTCTTACGGCAATAAAGCAAAGCAACAGTAAAATTTTTTTTGAACGTTTTTGTATGAAGAATTTGCTGCAAACGCCAAACAGTGGCTTGTAGAGCAAAACAAAACTTTAAAAATTTTGAAGCAGTTGATATGCAGCAAAATGAATGCTTTATATCTCAGAAACCACAAAAAATTTCGCGAAACAGATTTTGGATTAAAAAAGGGGGTATTCGAAATATATATACCCGATACCCAAGTCAATTTTTTTAAAAATGGTCGGTAGGTCAAATTAATTCTGAGCTGACGATATTATAATTTAAATGTTCACAAAATTTGGTACTAAATAGTTTGTTTTATAATATTATAATTCGGACTCCTTTAAATTTGTTTAATTTTTTACTAAAAAAAAACTCTTTATAAATAAATATAAAACATAGTTCATATAAATTTAGTACGTTACAAACTTCGTCTAAGTATTCTAAAATTTTAAACTCAATTAATTTTTTTTATGTTAAAAATCTCATTTGAAAATTTTATTTTACATTTTTATACCCACACCACAATAGTGGAGAGGGTATTATGCATTTGTGCTGATGTGTGTAACGCCTTAAAATATTGGTCCTAGACCCACCCTAAAGTATACCGATCGACTCAGAATAACTTTCTGAGTCGAACTAGCGATGTCCGTCCGGCTGGCTGGCTGGCTGGCTGGCTGTCCATGTAACCTTGTGCGCAAAGTACAGGTCGCAATTGTTGAGATAATTTGATAAAATTTGGGACATAGGTTCTAATTGGCACAAGGACCAAGCCTATTGAAAATGGGCCGAATCGTAGGACCACGAGGGAAGATAGGGGGAAATTTCTTCCTCTCAGAAACTATCAAACCGATTTTAATGAAATTTAAAACATAGATAGATCCATATCTATATGGACACATAAGCTATACAGTTTTAAAAAATATAGGACCACAAGGGGAGAAAGGGGCAATTTTTGCCGCTCAAACTGATTTTAATGAAATTTAAAACATAGGTAGATCCATATCTATATGGACACATAAGCTATACAGTTTTTCAAAAATAGGACCACAAGGGGATGTAGGGGGCAATTTCTGCCTCTCACAAACTTTCAAACCGATTTTAATGAAGTTTTTAAACATAGAGAAATCCATATTTATATGGACACATAAGCATGATGTGTTTTGAAGTACTGTGGTGCTGGGTATCATATGGTCGGGCTTGACCGACTATACTTTCTTACTTGTTTATTTAAATGTTGTTCTAAAGTTAAGTACTCAATAATTCTAACGATTCTTATTTTTTGTCCTAAGATTTTTAAGTTTTATAATTAAGTACTAAAATTTCCTTACAAGATTAAGTACTCAAACTGCTTTCAAATTGTAAAACAAATTTGTGTTTCGATTTGTTTTTCTTTATTTTTGGCCACTTTCTTTTGTTTGTATTGATTTATTTTTTATTATATATATTTAGCTGGTGAGGCCTAACTCCATTTGTGAAAAATTTTTTTATTTCATTTTTCCCGACGTTTCGTGAATTTTATGTTCACTTCTTCAGGGGATTCGTCTATTAATATAAAATAAAATCATCAACATTTAATAATACAATAAATATAAATGTAACGAACTTACAGTGAAAAGAAACAAATTTGTATTACATTAATATATTTTTAAAAAAATAAAAGCCAACACTAGTGGTGTCATCTACTGTTTTTCAATTTCGAAAGTTCAAGTTTCGAAATTTTTTTTTTAACTTTTGTACTAAAATTTATTTTCTAAACCTTGTATCTTTTCTTGTACCTTGTTTTATTAAAAAATTTTCTACTAAAATCTTTAAATAAAAACTCTGCAATACAGTTTTTTTAATTTTGTAATGGAATTTTGTATAAAATCTAGTAAAAAAACTGTTTGCTTAAAGTCTTTTATCAAGATTCATGAGTTTTATGATAAATTTTTAGTAACAAATTTTGTACTTTTTTCGTATTTGTTGTAAAATTTTGTCTTTTCGTATAAAAATGCTTCGTTATGTACTAAAATTTCAAGCTTAACCAAATTCTGTTATCTTTGTTGGGATATTTAGTACAAAAATTATTTTGTTTTAAAATAAAAGATATTATTTGTAACAATCCAAAATTTTATTTATATTTACAAAAATATAACGAAAATAATTTTGTTCTAAAATTTAAAAACAAAATTATTTGAAACTATCCAAAATTATATTTATAAAAGCGCACATTTTTATAATGGATGACTCTAAGTTTAATTTAAGGCAAAACAAAATTTTCATTTTAAAAAAAAAATCCATCAAAATTCTTCAGAACCCTTTCCATTGGAAACAAACTTCCCTTTAGAAATTGTTAAATGCCAATTAGGTGTACATCCTGGTTAATAAAAAAAGCAACTATTTCGCAACAAAAATTAAAATAAAATAAAAAAATTACACAAGAATTCAGTTACATAAATGGCTGCCGAAAACCAACCAATACATTCAGAAAAAATCGAAAATAAAGTATTCAAAAAATATAAAAATGAGAACGAAGGAATGAAAAAAAATGAATAAAAAGTTGATTTAACTGGTGATTGTGTTTTTATATACTCGTTTTACATTTAAAGTTATTGTTGGAAACATGAATCCGACCATAAAATAGTAACAATTTATTGTAAAATATTCGTATCTTGTGCGATTGGCAATGTGATGATAGACAAATGATTGATTGTTTTAAAACAAACTCATCTGCTATAAAAAAATCATTTGTTTATTTTACTCAAATTTTTTTCAATTATTATTTTTAAATTTTCATCAAAAGCATGAACCTTTTTTTAATAAAAATTAAAAGTACAATGAAAAACCATAAATAGTTCAACAAAATAACCACAATACTAATTATTGAAAAACAAATTGCCGACCTAAAAAGATACACGAGTATTGTGTCACGAGAACCAGTAGCCAACATATCTTAAAAGTAATACATTGGCAAGGATACTTTTAGGTTTACTGGTGGCTAACGTTCATTTTAAAATCGCGGGGAAGAATATCTTCAATAGGGAAAAATCAATAGCGTCTAAAAATGCCAATCCCGAAATCCCAATTTTCCCCATGAGAGGATAGTGAACACAATATTGATCTTTAATATTTATTTGATTAATTCTGTTAATACCGTCATTGAAAACGTAAGAAAATAGTCCAATAATTATAAAGAAATTTTAAGGTGAGAAGTGCTGCAAATAATTAAACAAGAAAATTTATTAAAGAAAAAAATGTTTTTGAAATGCACAAAACATTTCACTGGTGCACCAAATACAAAATTTAAACTTTACTCTTTACAGGGTTAAGGTTATTAAAGTGTTTTCCGAGAGTTGACTTCGAACCTACGGTAATTAATGGAGCGATTTCACAATATTAAGTAATGTATTTTATACACTACATAATTCCTTCCACAAGTGGGGGTGGTTATAAAAATGCGTTTTTGTTAAAATAGGATTTTAATGGTTAACTAAATAAATTGATTTTTCTAGTTAATTTCGAATTCAAATTTCAATTATTTATTTTTATTAATTTAATAAAATTTTAATAGAATCTTACACATAAATCAACTACTATGTTGCGTTGTTCAATTAGAATATTAATTATTTTTTGTATTTAGCTTGAATGGACTGATGAGGTAATTGAATCAAATATGGTAATTATTTTTTTTATTGAATCAAGTAACACATTGTTTTAAATCGTACGTTGTATATTATTTCACAAGAAATTTAGTTTTTCTTAAGTTGCAAAACACATTCCCTATCCTCTCATGGAGAATGTCATAATAAATTTGTTTTTATAAAACAAGGTAAAGGGATCGGGATTTCGG
The DNA here is from genome assembly GCA_963931875.1 of Pollenia griseotomentosa. Taxonomy (NCBI): domain Eukaryota; kingdom Metazoa; phylum Arthropoda; class Insecta; order Diptera; family Polleniidae; genus Pollenia; species Pollenia griseotomentosa. Next base: position 249,354,072 of record OZ007560.1, read on the forward strand.
GACTGGCAACCCTAGTGTGGGTATAAAAAGTAAGATTTCGAATAAAAATAAAACGGGAAGGTGAAGAACTTATAAGTTTGTTGCATGATAGCGGTGCTACGCCTTTACAATCCTCAAAATAATAAAAAGCCAAATATTTCGTCTTTCCAAGAGTTTGAGGACAGAAAGAACGCTAATTCATCTTTCATCATTAGATATGGTGACGAATGTTTAGCTCTGACGGTAAATAATAAATTTAATTTAAAAAAAAATAGTTTTCATTTATGTTCCACATTGTATTACAATCCACATTTAAAAAAGATTTGAGATTTACATTTGAAAGCAATTTGAAAAAAATGCATTTTTTAATTTGAAAATTATTTCTTGTTTTTTGTTGAATATTCTATGATTTTTAAAAGTTTGTCGTTTGAGAAAAGGTTTGATTACAAATCATTTCCAATTTTCAATTAAACCTTCGTGTTTGTTGTGATTATTTTTATATAAACAGATATACACAGAGGTACAAATACTAGCACACTTAAGATAACTTTAACACAACTACAAACATGCAGTTCCACACATACTTCATACGTATGAAGCATATACATAACTGAAAGCGGAATTCAATCCATTATAGTTGATTAATAACTTTTAGTTTTTATTGCATTGTTCTGTTTTGCGAACGAAAACTTTCCAGCAATGTGCTATACAAGAAAATGCAATGAAATTCGCACAAGTGTGCCTTTGAGAGTATATGTGTGTGTGAGAGTAAGAAAGTCAATGTATGAATGAATATGCGTATACGTATGCATACATCTACATAAGCAATAAAACTAACACGGCCATAATTACCAGTGTTATGCCAAATTCAGTTTGACATTTGAATATAAGAGCATACATATTTACTTTCAAATATAAACAGAGACCATATTGCATGAGAATAAGCAAAATCCATGATACATTACTGCAAACTTTAATTCGATGCATTTGTGTAAAGGGTTTTTAAAAAGTACTAGCCAATGTTTAGATGGAATATAAATAACAATCTAGTTTGAAAGTTTATTCATTTAAAGGTCCGGGTATCTTATTTTGCATAAATTCGTTTAAATTTTCCAAAATTGCGGGTTAAGTTGAAATCGGGACAACTAAACTGCGTCTTAAAAAAAAATGAAATCTAAAAATATTTATGCTAAAAATTCCTTGTAACAGGCATTTGCTACTTATTTGTATTGAAACATGTCCCATTCGAAACCATATTGTTTAATTTTTGATAAACCAACCCGCAAAGGTTGGAACTAGGCACATAGAAAAGTTCAAGAGATACTTCACGCCATCTCCTTACTATTTATACCACCTATATCCGACCGAGAATGGAGTACAACTCTAATGCCTTGGCTAGTGCTTCAAAGTCTAATTTGGATCTAATCGACCGCGTGCAGGAAATGTGACAGTAGGGCATCCAATTCTATTGGCTCCCTTGAGCACCGTCGCAATGTGTATTGTACTTGCATGTTTTATCGTTACTACGTTCTGATAAACAAGTACGTTTGTTCGTAATGCACGTTTTTCTTCAATAGGCCATCCTTTTGTGTTCGATTGGCCGGTGCATCATACAACGCATTACAGGGTTCATTGGCCGGACTGTTCGTATGTGGAATAACATTTCTGCGGAAGTCCCTCTCACTTTTAACATGAACAGGTTCAAATCGAATGTCCACAAGAACTACTTACTCAATTCTCCTTCCCAAAACATATTTTCCTAGTTCGAACATAACACAATGCAATGCATAAGTAGCGGTCATCCCATAGGTGCTGCACCTAACAATAAAAAAAAAGCCCGTCGAAGGCTTAAAGAGGAAGGGATTAAATAAATCGCAGTTAATTAGAGGCTATTCTCATACCGCTGACGATAAAAAAGACTCTGCACTTTCTACGACGCGACGTGGGCTCGGCGAAGTATGGTGGCAGTTTCCATATCTAAATTTCGGGAAGAGATATTTTAACTAGGTTAGCGTTCGACCTAATTTCCCTTCCCACCATGTGCTGCTGCTGTTGAGCAGAATCTGTTCTCTAATTTCTAGTTCCTAAGCACTGAATGAGCTTCACGAACTAAACAATTGTTACCTGTGTGACTTGGTGGCCGCATCGTGAAAATAGGTTAAACTATTAAAGGAGTCTATCATTAGCAGGGAAACCAGAAATATACTCTAAAAAACACGTTTTATGCGCATTAAATATGCAGTAAAAACTTGAAAATATGCGGTAAAAATTGTTAAAAATATGCCCCAAAAAATTTAAAAATAGCTTATTTGAAAACAAAATATTTAATAATAGTTTCATTTAATAAAAACAATCCTAAAATTATAATCGGTAAAGCCTAAACTCAATAGTATTTGCAGATGAATTTTCGAGATTTTACCCTATTTGGAAATGATGGGCCGTCATCGGCTCACAAAAACAGAGTAATGTTAAGAGGTTAAAATTCATTTAAAAGTTATTTGGGCCGAATATTATCTAGACATTAATATCCAGGTTTTTTGCCTAAAAGGGATATTAGGGACGGTCGTTAAATTGTTTATTAATGTTAGCATTTAAAAGGAAGTTAAAGCTTTTTATATATGGGAACTTTGTGCAAATGTGAACCGATTCTAAAAGAATTAAATATGCAGTCAAACATTTTTGAGGCGAATTTAATCTAAACACCAATATAATTAAATGGTTTATCAACACACGCAGAAAAAAAACATGATTAAATATGGTCACCTTCAACAAAATTATTTTTAAAGAAAATTTTAAACATATTATGGTTAATATAACCATATTTGTCATCTAGAACCATATTATGGTTGAATTAGTCCTCCATCAAGAAGCCACAACCATATTATGGTTGCCTCTAAACATGTTATGGTTAAATATGACAATGATTTGTTTTAAAATTAACAATAGTATTTTCCTCTTTTAAAAGAGCAACATGCTATGGTTGAAAACCAACCATGCTATTATAAGTGTTAAACATGTTTTAGTTATTTTTGAACATAACATGTTCGGAGGCAACCATAATATGCTTGTAGCTTCTTGATGGAGGACTAATTCAACCATAATATGGTTGTCGGTGACAATAATATTATTCAATGAATCATAATATGTTTAAAGTTTTCTTTAAAAATAGTTTTGTTGGAGGTGACCATATTTAAACATGTTTTTCTCTGGGTGTACAAAGAATCTAATTTAAAAAGAAGTTTTTATGGGGAATATGAGAAATTGTAGACCGATTCTCACCATTTACATAGCCTTCGTCCTTATTTTTGACGGACGGATGGACATCGTTATATCACTTGAAAAAGTGATTCTAAATCGATATACTAAAATATTGGTCCAGATTTCTATGTACTACACAACTCGCCAAAAACGTACATAATTGCTTTTTCCTTAACTTTTTCTTATGTATAAAATTGTAAAGTTTAAAGTAACATTAATCTTTAACGACAACCTGCTTTGTCTTACAATTTTCGAGTTAAAAATGAGATGTTGATGGTAACACATTGAGAATACAGATAGATATTTAAAACAGAAAAGCCAAAATATTGCAAAAAAAAAAAATTCTTTTATGTTTCGAAAGTTCTTGTGGGCATCTAAAAAATTTAACATGTATCCAAAATATGCCTTAAAAAGGCAAAATATGCGCTAAAAACTTTAAAAAATGCTGCAAAAAGGCTCTTTCAACCAAATTATACAAAAAAATTATGCAAACGGTAAAATATGCAAAAATATGCACTAACAAATCGATGCCAAAATTCATAAAAAGCTCTAAAACGGATAAATAAATTGTTTCTGCCTTCATTGCTCGCACAAGGAAAAACATGCAATTGCATATTTTTGGTTTCCCTGATCATTAGTCTTCGGCTTATTGAAATGGTCAGTCAGTCAGCCACATTGTTGTAAAATGCAATTTACATTTACTAACCACAAATTCTTTTAATTTCAAAGTGTTTCTCAATTTTATAACATTTCGTGAAGATTTAGCACAACGAACAGACAAATTTCTCAGATTTTATTCGAATATTAAAATCGACCCGCCCTTGTTGGAAAACCAACTACATACATGTATACGTATGTATATGAGGAGGAATAAATATAAGCGTAGTTGGGAGTGAGTGTATTTTATGTGTTGGGAAGTATTTCGAGGATGGATATCCATATGAAATGAATTCCTGAAGTGTCTTCGACAGAAATAAAATGCAGATCAACTACAAGTTGTGTGAGACTAAATTTACTATGCATCACATACGGAAATAACAAATGTGGGCGACAATACTGCAATAAATTCTAAAAAAAAAAAAAAACATTGCAAGAGAAATGATAAATTTTTTTTAGGACCTCAAATTTCACCTAAAGCTTTATCGCGAACGAAAGGCTTTTATAACTTAGTATATATTCATGTCAGCATAAAATTTTGCTTATTGCCGTTTCTCAATATGTTATTGTGTTTGTGTATTGGTGTTTATGTTTTATGTATGATTGCAAAGCTGCACTAACACCAAACCAGTACAAAATGTCATCAAGATCACCAATACATAACTCTTTTGCATATTATAGAAAATTTTCAACACTGAGCTCAAAAACTTATACGAAAATAATTGCGCACACTCACATATAAACAGCATAACTTGACGAATATTTGTAATTGAGTTTGTGTGTGTCTGTAGGAAGACCCAGCGGGAAAAATTGAAAGTACTTCCACTTTTCATGCCTCTAAGAAGGTTTACGAACTCATTCTCTCTTCTTTGAAAAGGTCTTTAGAATGTCTTTTTATAAAATATTCTTCAAATTTAAATTTCTAAGACTTAACAAATATTTGACTAAAAAATCTAAAAACAGAGTGACCAAAAAATTTATCAAACTATAGCTTTATTTTTAACAATTTCTATTGATTTAGTAAACTTTATTTGTAACAAGATAATTGTATAATATAATTTAGAAACTGTCTGGTTGAAAATACAGTGAAACCTCGATTACCCCTAACAGACGCGATCGGCAGAATTCTGGACTATACATTTTTTTGTGTGTTTCTTATTTTATATAAATATATATACATTTAATTATTATTACGTAAATTTTTGAATATGAGGAAAAAAGTAATTTTGGCAGAAAATGCTTCTATTACGTTGGGAAATTCACTTTTCTCGTTTATTTAAATTGTTTGTTTATGATTGTTCAAAAGTAAACGAAAGTGCCGGATATTAGAAGTATCCGTTGTAAAAAAATTTTAATCAATGCAAAAAAATTTTTTTTATTTCCCGGTTAATTAATGCTGCCGGTTAATCGAATTACGGATAATCAAGGCCTTACTGTCAATAAAAAAAAGACATGCAACCAAAAATTATCGTATGAACGCAAGGGGTTTTTGGAAGTTGCTTCAAAGGGGAATGAACGAAAAACGACGTCGTAAAAGCCGTCATGTGAATTACGTGTTAGCAAGATCCAATAAATAAAAAACAATTAAGAGTGTTATATTCGGTTGGGCCGAATCTTATATACCCTTCACCAAGGTGCAATACGAACCTTTGTCTGATGTTGTGTTATGATAACCAAGATGCTTGTACCTAATTTGGAAACTTTGGCTCTTGCCGTTCTCCAGATATACAAAAATCTTAATTGTCTTTGTACAAGAGGTGCTACGCCCATTTCTTCAATCCCGCCTTTTTTTAGAGAGATTATGCATTGATAACCAAGATGGTTGTGCTTTATTTGGAAACTTTAGCTCTTGCCGTTCTCCAGATATGCAGAAAAAAAACTACAACAACAATTAATTTATGGGTTTTTTTGCTCATATCTCAGTCATAAATGGAGGAATCTGGCTGAATTTCAATAGTAATCTTTAATGGAGTATCTGTGACATAAATATGTTGCAACCTAGTCCCCATCATTTCTGGGGTCTTCCGAAATCCCATTGCAACAGACATACGGACAAAATTAAATCAATTTCACTAATCATAAGGACCCAGAATATATATTTATTTACCTTCGGTGAGGGGAATAAACGCAATTATGAAAGATTAGATAAAATAATTTGTTTGTACATATTTTTCTAAAATTGTCCTGCTATAAAAATTATTTAATCAAGTGCCGATAAAAATGAGTTATGAAGTGTAAACATTTTTCAACAATACATTTACATATTTGCCATCAGATGTTCCCTAAATTTTACGAAGTTTTCCTTTCGCATACTTTTATGGGCAAAAGCTTTTTTGAGACTATTTTTTTAGTTACTCATTTACTGCATTTAACTGTAAAATTACTCTCTCGTACGCACCTAAAAAAATTTTGAGGGTGTGCCCTATTTTTTTGGGACTCATACACGAAAAGAAGTTTATTTTCTAAAGTAATCAATTTCGTTTCTTAAAAAAAGAAAGTCCAAAATCTAAAAACAATTTCTTGATTTTAACTAATTTTCAAATTCAAATATTTTTTTTAAATTTAAAACTTTTTTTTATTTTTTTTTTAAATGTTTATTTTTACAGAAAAAAACTGATTTTTTTCTGGCATATTGTGGGTATTACAGTATTGAAGGTATAAAATGCTAGTTAGGTATGCTCAATACCGTCGAAATATTTAATGTATCTTGTTTTATTGTTAAGGTTAAGGAAACACTTACGAACAAATATGAAAAAATTCAAAATAGTGCATATGCTAAAAATTTAAAAACCCTCGTCTTAAGTAAGAAATTATTTTTTAATACATATCCCACTCGCAGCCCACTAAGCGATCAAAACAATCTTAAAGGATAATAGATAAGCTTTTTTTGAGCCAAAAAAATACCCATTTCAAAAAAAAATTAAAAAAAGTTTTTAATTTAAAAAAAATTTTAAACCGAACGATCTTGTTGAAAATTTGTGTATAAGCTACTATTCAATAGGACTAACCTTGGTGCATCCAAATCGGAAGACATTGATTTCGAAAGTAAAAATTCTTCATATTTAAAATAAGTAATTTTTAGCTTGGACGAGAATCATGCAAATGTTTCTTTCTTGGTTCAAGCCATATTAAGTTAATAATTCTTTCCGTGTAGGCAATTAAAGACGAGCCAAAATTAAATTTTGTTATCAGGTTAAGATTAACGCAACAGTACTTTGTGCGGAATATTATCTAGATATCTATGAGACTTTTTGGATGGCGTTTGAATGGGACCTTAGATCAATTCTAGACACACCACAGAAAATTTCGTGACAAAAAAGCTATACACGCTTTAATACCTTGAGTTTTAAATTCCCGTTTTTTCCTCCATTTTTCAAACAAAAATCCAGGTTTATTTGCCATACGCTTAATTACCCAATTCGGGTAATTGCATTAAAATTTCAACTCCCAAAACAAAATTACACCTTAATTTCATTCGTTTAATTGTCTCAGCATTATTTGACAGTAACAAAGCAAGTAATGCTACCAAGTTTAGCTGATACATGTAAGAATGCTAATGTCTTAACTTTTTTTCATTCATCAAAGTAAGGTGTCTTAAAAATAAATACTTTTAATTACCCCAACAATTACCCAAAAAAATTGGCATTTTGGCGAAGTAATTATCTGCGGAATACTGTATTTATAAGGTTATAACGGCAGTAAAACCTATTTTCGGGAATAGTATTTGAGTGCCCCGGTAGACTAGCTAGTAGTGAGCTAGTCTATCAGCACCGGGGTTGCGGGTTCGATTCCCGCCAGAGACAGGTTTCTTTCCTGCTGACAAGCGTAGAGCTTAGCGGGGATTAGCTTAGGGAATAAAAATAAAAGTTGTGGTGGATTAAGGTTTGAATAAAACATTTTTGGGCCAATTATAATTGAAATACCTGAATAACAAAATGGTGTATTGGTACCAAGACTGTATTTCGGAAGGAAGTTTGTATAAGGGCTTTGTAAACTTATGGACCGATTCTCTTTTCAATAGTCTTCGTCCTTATGACAATTAAAACGTATGAAACGAATTTTATTAAATTATCTCTAAACTTCAACCTGTGCTTTGAGCACAAAGTTAAAATGAAAATAAATACACCTCATTTAATTATGATGTTATTTGTTAATATCAATATTCAAAATTCTATATTAAAATACTTTTACTAAAGTTTTGAGAAAAAAAATAATAATAATAATGTTAAGTAAAAAATTACCTTTATCTTGATGCAAACGGGAAATTTTTGTTTTTAAATGATTATAATAAAAAAATTACTTTTAAACACTAAACTTTTTAATTTACTTTATGCTTTTCACAAACCAATTTTTTTAACGACGACTTCCTTTACTTTAAACGATTTTATTCGCGACGACGGTTACCGAAATTTTTTACGCCACCGTTATTGCGAAAATATTAATTTTTTATTTGTTAACTTTTTTCAACTTTCTCGACGATTTCCGAGATATTTAAAATATATTTCCGAAATATTTTCACTTTTAACAGTATTATTTACACCGAATGTTGTTGCGAAAATATCGTTAATTTTTTTCTCATTTACCCAAAAATTTAACTAACGGCTTTAAATATAATTTAACTTAACCAACCGAAATTTTTTAATATTTTGTATCCAAATTTAATTTAATATGTATGTATATTAATACACTTTAAAAATATCCGAGTTTTACATTTTTAATATATTACACAGGACTTTAAATGGAACCAGCCTTTCACTCTGGATGGCGCTTTAAAGAGAAGTATAAATCGAAAACTCAAATGTACCATTATTTGTTAAATGTACCGTGTTTTGAATCATATCAATATCGTTTCTTGTTACTTTTACGACAATAATCACAAATAATAACAGCTTGACAATAGAACTTGCTGTGCTATAATTTATTATTTAAATAATAATAAACTGTTTTCAACTAATGAATTCTTATTTTATTGACAAGTTAAAATTGACATTTTAAACTAACGGTTTGTAACGAAATTATTTCACTACCATGATTTGCAGCACATTGCTTAACTTTAAATCAGTTGTGCTGCCATATATATCTAAGCTTCAGTAAACATAGAGTTGCCAGAACTATATTCCGTAGAGGGCTGGTATTTTGACTTTTTTCAGCAAGTGGCAGCACTCTTATAACAAGATTTGTTGTAATTGTTGCATTCTTTCATTTCCTTTAATTTTGTATAACGGAACTATCTTTGTAAATTATATTATGCACATACTACATACATATTTATTTACTTAGTTCTTTAATAGTCTATTTTTTTACAAAACACACTCGTACACACTATTTTTTATGTTTACAAAAACAATTTCACTTAGAACGATTTGTGAGACTTTACGGTATTTCCTTTATTTCTATTGACAGACATTTTTAAAATTGTAGCTTAATTTATTTTTTATTATTATTTATTTATTTATTTAAAGGGAATTTTTTTATATATGTAATTTGATCATTTTCACTATAAGAATCCATTTTGAACTATAAATTGTTTCCAGTATGGCAATGGTATGTCGTTAATATGCTAACGCATTTCCTAACAGCGACAAGTTGTTTTGTGTTTGTTTTTCTACATTGTCTCATATCCTATATTTTTGTGAACCGGTAATTTTTTATGTTTTTCGTTATGTTCTTGCAATAAATAAGTTTTAACTTTAATTTTATTATTAACTGTATTCCTTTTGAACTTTCCCCTTATTACTATTAATTTACTTTTTACAAAATATTTTGTATATTACTATGTCGTTGCTGTTTTTCACATACATTTCATTTCCTGTATTGCAATATTTAACACGATCTTATATATATTTTTCCCTTTACCCAAAAAGTTATTTTGTATTATTTAACACTTTTTTCTTAACATTTTTCACTTTTGCACGCACTTTTATATTAAAATCGGAATTTTCTTTCATTTATATTTCTGGCGCAAAGCGAAACAAACGGAAAAGCACGACAGACAAATAAAATAAGCTGCCATATAAAATTTAAATTTTTCGTGAAAGGATACCAGACTTTAAAAAAAATTTATGGTTTCTTGTAAATTGACCACAAAATTGCTTCCAATTTTACCTTTCAATGTGTTTGACAATTTTGCGTTGAATTCAATAAATAAATTTTTGTTTTTCCTTTCAAAAATTTGTATCTTAAAAAATAAATGTGGTTAATTTAAAAAAAGCTACTATTTTGAGTGGTTTTTTCGTCGTTGGCATTATTAAATTTAAATTGACTATTAATTTGTATGCAGCCTGTGTTTTCAACAGTATAACCCGGTTTATAACCCTACGCTTAAATGCCTTTCTCGGTTATTTACCTTGAGTTTTAAATCCCCGTTTTTTTGCTTCGACTTTTCAAACAAAAATCCACGTTTAACTGCCTTACGCTTAATTACCCAATTCGGGTAATTACCTTAAAAAATAAAATCCCAAAACAAAATTACACCTAAATTTCATTCGTTTAATTGCCTCAGTACTATTTGACAACAACACAGCAAGTAACACAAAAGTAACAATATATGGCTTATTTGAAAGAAAAATATTCCACAATTTCATATTTGCATTAAAATAAAATTTATTCTGTGCTCACCAGAATAAAGTTACGTTATGAGGTTAAAATTCATATAAGAGTTATTTGTGCTGACTATTATCTAGAAACACCAAATATGTGAGATATTTTGGGATAAAAGGAAAGGTCGCTAAATTTAAAATTACATAAACATTTAAAAGGATAAAATAGCTTGAATATTTTAGGGATTGAAATTTGAATGAAAGCTGTATGTTTAAATCTGAACCGATTCAACCATATTTAATTTGCTGTAAGATATTTTGGGCCAAATTTAATCTTAATACGAGCATGATTAAAAGTTTTATGGAGAAAAAGAAAGAAGTTTGCGTGGGGACTATGTGATATTATAGATCGATTCTCACAATTTACATAGGTTTCGTTCTTATGACAATTAACACGTATAACTGCTACTTTTACTTTCCGCACAAGGTTTACATGGACAGACGACCAGCCAGATGGACGGACGGACACGAAAAGTTCTCTTTAAAAAGTGTTTCTGATTCGATCGGCTTACTATAAGATGCGTCTAAATTTCTATGTATTAGCAAGAACTTATGTAATGGGTTATTCTTAATTTTTGCATATAAAAAAAATTAATAGTGTTGAAAAACATTTTTCTTCAACGAAAACTTTCTTTGGCTTACAATTGTAGAGTGAAAACTAAATGTAAATGTCAAAATTAAAGCAACAGAAAGTTCATCTGTTAACCAGAATTTTAAGGAATTTTTTTTATTTGTTGACCATGTATAAAAATATGCTTCAAAAACGTTTTATATGTCTGCAATAAAAATGCAGTAATAGCTAAAATATGCAAATTATTCACAAACAGATCGATACCAAAATTCATAACAAGCTCTAAACGGATAAATATATTGTTTCTGTCTTCATTGGTCGCACAAGAAAAAACCATGCAATTGCGTATTTACGGTTTCCCTGATCATAAGTTTGTAAATATGTATGAGTACGCTTTTGTTAGTAGGATATAACAAAACATCTCAAAAAGCATTACAAGTCAAATTTAAGACAGCAAATCCAATTGCTTTTTATTGCTATCTCTTTAGATTAAGCTGGTACATGTAAAAATTCCTGTCAACTTTTTTTCATACATCAAAGTTAAGGTATCTTGTAAATAAATACGTGGTAATTATCCGTGGAATGCTGAACTTGTAACCTTTTTTAAAATTCTAAAAAGTACTTGAATGCTGTCCATAGACTGGCAACATACGTTAAAACATGAGCATGTTTCACTTATTATTGGTAGTTGTGTTGTAAAGTTTCTGGTTGAAATTCACGTTACATCTTTGGTTCTCAAATATCACAAACACAATGTTTCATCGTGTGTATCTATGTTGCCTGTTTTTTCTGTTTGAAAAATGCACAAATCATTTGCAAATGAGAGAGATAGATAGATAGCGTGTTTTGGTTGTGAAGTGGCAATGTGTAAAAATAGGCGTTTATTTTAAATGCGGCAATCGAAAATATAGGCAGAAAAAAAACACTATATCTATATGAGTATTTATACATGTTTCAACTTATGTTGCATCCTCTGTGGGCTATCAGAACGCTTAGTATTGAAAATATAAGCACAAAATGGCAATTTAATCCGCAACTTTAAAACATTACTCCGGCAACCTTAACCTTGTTGTAATGTGGATTGCATTTTTGTTTACTTTATTCAAGTCTAATTGTTGTTGTAGTTTTATTTAGATTGTGTACTTGTAAAGATTCAAGAAAAAAATTTTTCTTAAGTGATTCGGAAAAACATATGGGGTGTGTTGTAAAGAATTTTTAAAATAATCAATTAATAAATAAATGCAATTAATATTTGGCTAAAAAATATATTTAAATAAAAAAAACTATGTAATACATTTTAAGCTTTTAAATACAATATGGATTATTAAGAAGATCTTGAAATGGTCTTTGTTGCAAAATTATTTCTTCATCAACCCAACCTGTCTATATAACAATAAAAGAAGAACTTTAATTTATTCCCACAATATTGAGTACACATGCACGTATGAATGGATGTTTGTATGATTTTACATGTGTCTTAAATTTAATAAGTTGGGTACTTTAAAATTTAATTTAAACAAGAGAAATCAAAAAGAAAAATTATTAATAGGAAAAAACTGGTTGCTCATGAGTATATTTGTTGAAAGAAACATTTTTAGGATTTTGTAACTGAGTGGCAAAGATCTTCGTCTGGAGCTTAAACATTACAGAGAAATATTTAAATTGATGTGCGGTGTGTAGGAGGCTAAGAGTTTTCATCTGACCTCTGCTAATTTTTTTTTAATTTAATTAATACTTTTGCAAATAAAACTTGACAAATTGATGTGAAATCATCGTACGAGGTAGGAATGAAAAGTAACATTTTCAAACTAAAAAAAACTTCGTCAGTCAACAGTCAACCACAAAATAATCAGGTATGCAATGGGAAAAAATTTAGAAAACATAATTATTCTGTACATATTCCATAATAAATTTATGTTATTTATGTTAATTGAACTGTATTATGAAAAAAATTATGACTAGAATTTAGAAAAAGATTTTAAAATCGCTTGAAATTAATCATATCTGCTAAAAAATATCATTTTGAAAGCGATCGATGTTTATCATATAGATATCTAAATATCCAAAAACGGACGTTAATTTTGCTATTAAAACTATACTAAACTAGTTATTAAAAAAGCTAAAGATTTAATAAAAAAAAGATACGTATTGAGGAAATTCTCAAAGTGTTATAATGTGTAATTTTTATTGTTTTTATAAGAAATTTCCGGCGACAAAAAACCTGGGATCCCGCACATTTTTCGCAATAAAAAATCTCCGCAAACTTGTGCAGGAATTCTCAGAATCCCTTTTATTTAATTATATCAACTTTACTGTTGATATAATTTTAAATAAGTTATGTCAAGAAATAGATGTAAATTCAAATCCGTAGAAAGCAATGTTTGATGTCCTGAAATTTGAAACTAGTAAAAAAGAAGGGGAGCAAAACATATTCACAACTTTAAATTTTTTGAGAAACTCAGGTTTATTTTATAAATACAAAAAAAAAACGACACTTTAAAAATAGGACCAGCTCTAAATTTTAATTCTTTTAAGACTGTCCTCGTATCACTTTCCCTAACCAGAAATTTTTGAGTAGTTAAATAGCAAGGAAAAAATTAAATATTCTTTTTATTTAAAGTCTTCATAATAAAAAATATGAACATTTTTACAGTTTAACTTTTTTATATTTATTAAGGCCCGTTTTAACAACTTACCGATAGCTAAAAATAGACTTTAATTGGCCTTATAAAAAGTGTTCCATTATTAAAACTTTACTTTAACCTAAAGTGAGCAATAAAGTAAATTAACGTTCATTCTACCTGGTAGGTTAAAGTAAAGTTGTAATAAAGGAACACTTTTTATACGGCCGATGAATTCCTACCGTTAGCTATCGGTATGTTGTGAAAACAGACCTAAAACGTTTAAAATATTTCACCTTTCGTTAAGTTACTCTTCCAAATTCTTATGCAAGCTTCTGTCAAAAATTAACAAAAAGCCTCTCAAATGAATTTTAAAACAAAATCAAAATACATTTGATTCCATACGGAAAGTGCGATCACTTTCGCACTTTGCTTAAGAAATGACAGATTCATTAAACTTAACAAAAAGTTTCTTTAAGTACAATATGGCTTGAGACATAAGATTTTCATGTATTTGCACAGTTGCTTAAACCAGTTTAAAACTTATTCTTTAAAACCTTTAAATAAACGTTTAAACTTTAAAGTCCTTTTTTAATATTTCTGGAAATAATAAAGAATTTAAAGACCTTTTTAAAACTATTTGTGTTGTCGTGTAATTATTTATTTTATTACTGTTAGACTCAAAAATATATGGATCAAATATTTTATATTTAATTCAAAGATTATTCACAAGCTTCTTTTACCATTGGAAAGTTTTATACATATGTAATCTTCTATATAGCGCTCATCAGACCGCTATCAAGACCGGCATAACTCAAAAATATCAATTTCGAGATAAACGCATTTAAAGTTTTGGATTTGCTCTAACTACTTAGAAAAAAAACACATTATCTTCAAACTAGGAAAGTATAAAAGATATAAAGATGAATTTAATACAAAATATAAAGAAAAACAAAGCGAACAATTCTGCATCTCTAACTCCAAAATTTCATTTTGTGACTTATGCCGGTCTTGCAGTAAATGAGCGATATATAAAAGAGTTGCGTGAGTGACTGACTGACTTATTTATCATCGCCTAGCCCAAACCACTGACCCTAGAAACTTGAAATTTGGACTAGCGATTGGTCACTCCCCAAATCGATCCACTAAGACGGAATTTTTCGAAATTCTCCAAAACTAAAAGAGATGCAAAATAAATGTAATACTTTTCGTTGTTCTTTAGAAAAATAAGCGGACAGGTGTCTGGTACTTTTTTGAAATTCGGCCCTATTAGGGAGTAAACGGGTAAAATCTGAATTTTAGTACTTTTTTGCCACCCCATCTATCTTTTGAACCAATAAACATAGAAACAAAGTTAATACCACATTCGAATCTTACCAAAAAAAAAAATACGTATACGAATTTGGTACTTTATCGAAATTCGAATATTTGGGGTAAAAATCGTAACTATTTTTGGTACTTTTTTACAAAACATTTTCCGCCATTTATTGACATATTCGTACTAAATTATGGGCTGCCACTACAATACTGAACTTTTTCATACTTTAATGGGGGAAAAATATAGTACCCAAAAAAGGAAATACGGGAAATTTGATATTTTTCTTTAGCTTTTTGGTTCTACTAAAGTAGCGGGTTAAATTCTAGAATTTAAACAAGTTTAAACTTAGAAAAATAAACTTTGGCATAAAAATATGTCCAGCGGGTATATGCTAGTAATAAATATAAATTATAAATAAAAATTAAATGGAACGAAATGAAATTAAAATTTTGTACTTCATAGAAAAATATCTAAAAAGAAAGTTATGAAATATGTATTCGAGAGTACATACATAGTTATCTTAAAAACTTAATTCTTAAATAGCTGAAATATTGATTGTACTAATTTGTACTTTTCAAAGACTAGGTAAATTAAATTATTAACTTTTATCCACAACTACTGTTTTACATTCTCACAACATCCATTCAACTCAACAAGCACCCATAAATAAAATATTTAAACAAAAGCTTACATTTGCGAAATTTGCATTTAGAGATTTCCATATATTGTTGTACATTCGCATGTTTGAATTTAATTTAATAATTTTTTTTTCTTGCTTATTGTTTAATTATTTATTGTTGTTGTTTCTAAAACAGTCCATAATGGCATTGAATTGTTCATACGCTGAGACGTGTTCAAATCAAAAAAAAAGAAAAAATTGTTTTGTCTACGGTCGCATATAGGCAAAAGTTTAATGCAAAACTTTTTTTAAAAAAAAGCAATTACTATTATATGTCAATTTTAGAAATATATGTTAATTTAATTAAGTTAAAGGAATTTCTTAATACGATTTTTTTCTTCTAGTTTAAATGATGTACCGCTTTGTTTATGAAGATTTAGATTATCTTCTGTTTGTTATCTCTTGTTAGATTTTAGCTCCTCAGTTAAATATAAAAAGGTTGTTGTTAACCCTTTTGAGATCAAAAAAAATAAATATTTTTCGAAAATTTTTGAATAATCTGCCATGTTCTTGAAATCGAATTCAAGTGTAATTCAAACTTTAAAAACGATCTTGTTTTTACTTTATGAAAATATTCACTTTTTTGTATGAAGACTTTGGGTAACACTTGTCTTTACTAAAATTACTATTTAGATAAGGAAAAACAACGGTCCTTAATTAAAAAAAATTAAATTGAAAATCTCCATTGATTTCAATTTCATGGCCGAAAATTTTTCTATAGATTTAACTTTGAAAAATACTTATTTATTTATTTATATTCCGCCATGTTCTGAAAATCGAATTCGAGTGAAATTGATATCGAACAAATTTTAAAAACGTTCCTGCTTTAAAGTTTCATAAAAATATTCCATTTTGTATTCATCTTACTTTGAGTACTTTAGTCATTTTAAAAAACAGTAAACTTAAAATTTCCTTTGATTTCCAGAACATTGCCGATTATTTATTCCGACTTCAAAATAGCCAGAATTTCTGTCAGTAAAATTTTTCGGATTTAATTATTCTTTTGATTATTTTTAATATGGGCAATTTAAAAGATTTATTTAAATTTTGCAGTTTTTTTTAAGTTTAGTGTTTTTTCAATTTAATTTGATTGAATTTTGAATGTTTTGCTATGCTCACACCTATTAAATATTTGACGTCCTACAAGTAACCACTAGTTTTATAAAATTTTTTTTTGCTTTTGTAAAACGTTTGGCTAGATCAAACATCATTTAACAGTTTCTTAGATACATTATACAATAATCTTCCCACAAATAAAGTTTGGTAAACCAATAGAAATTGTTGAAAATAAAGCTAAAGTTTGATCAATTTACTGGTCACGCTTTTTTTGGATTTTGTTCGTCAAATATTTGTTAGGTTTTTCGACTTGTTTATTCATTAAAATATAGTTAAAAATTAGGAAATTTGTTGGTCAGTAAATATAAAGTAATGTAAAGCAGAACTTTTTTAATTCGTATGCGAGAAGAGTTTACCGATGATAAAAACTTTTTTAATTGCTACTTATATATTTAAAAAAACAGTTTTGTAACTTTTTTTTTGATAATTATTGATGTCTTGTTTAGCCATTTTTTGCAAAAGATTGTTTTTATCGTCAAGATTTGCCCATAATGGGGTTCACATTTTTCCAACATTATTATTATTCAGTGTTTTATTTTTTAATTCGGTGCTTTTATTTATTCTATAAATTTTTGGTTTTAATGATTTTAGCAACTATTTAAATTCTGAAGAATTTTGTTAATAACATTTCGTCAGGGAACTTATTTTTGTTTAATAAATATATTTTGTGAATTTCAGCCAAATCGCACCATAAATTAAAAAAAATTTAAATATAACGTCAACAACGCCACTTTTCGAGATCAGACTTTAGAGAAACCTGGTTCCAGACTACACTAATTTATTATCTTAGTTTGGCTAAAATCAGTTCTGAAGTTTTAGCAACACGATCCTGGAGCAAACGTTTTAATATACTATAGCACACCCAGACCATCAGTGATATACTGTTAAAGTTTTATAAATATCGTCTTAGAGGTTACGGATATTACTTAATTTTTTATGGTAAGTGCCACGCCCACTTTTCCAATCCCGCCCTGATTTTGTCAGAAGTTTTGTATTGATAATCAAGAAATTCGTAATTTCGAAACTTTACCTCTTGCCGGTGTACAAATATACATAGATCTATTATCTATTATTATCAAAAAAAAAAACCTATAGCATAAATATAGCTATAAATAATATATGGCACAAAGAACTTTTACATTTTGCTCTGGCGGTCTTGAGTATACTTCCTTGCTTGTTTTTTTTTTTTTTTTTTTTGTTGTTATTTTGTAAATTTAAGATTGTATCGATTTTACCATTTTTTTGTTTTTTTTTGAAAATTGATGTATTTAATATTTTACAGATTTTAAAATTTTATTTTAAGGAAACACCTTTAAACTTTTACAGTTTAATTATAAGTTTTTATTATAGTTACTATAATATAGTTACATATAACATCAACAAAAAAAGCACAGAAAAAATCTACTACCATCCATCATTATTTAGTCAGTCATTGATTGAGCCAGTTTGTCTGTGTCACTCAGTTTAGTTTGTTTAACGCTCTTGAACCGACAACAAGTATAAACTTAGAAACGCGCTTAAAAATCGAATTATTAAAAAACGGGTTTAAAATTCATTTCAACCACTCGAAACACACAACCTTTTAAGCAAAAACTCATACACACACTCACTAACAAACGTAAGCCAAAAGATAAAAAGTAAAAACGATCTTAAAAAAGTTTGTCTAAAAAGAAGAAAAAGTCTTGAAAGAACGTACTAAAAATACAAAAAAAAAGTTTTCAGTATGTGTTAAATTTTTGTATTCGTGTATTTGTACATCTTAAAAAATACATCTAATAAAAATTTACAAAAGAAGAAACCAAATCTTTAATCAAATAATATTTAAAAAAAATAATAAATCAAAAGCTTACAAGTGAAATAATAAATAAATCTTAATTCTTAATTTTCAACATCTTTAAAATATTTACAGAAAATAAAAATACTATTATCGAATCTTTTCAATATTTTGATTGATATTGACCTAAAAATAATTGTTTTTTGACCCCATGTTTATTTTTAGTATTTATGGTTTTTTTGTAAACATTGTAAACCATTAATTGTTTGATTAAAAAATAAATTTTTAATGAAAGATAATTTAAGAAAAACTGTGAAATAAATATTTTATTTTTTACATAACTTTAATTAAAGTTTATTTTAAATAAAGTTTAAAAGAAAAAAAATGTTAAACCACAACAAGATGCAACAAGACAACAAGTCCATACCAGTTGTACAACATCAGCACCACCACCTTTTAGCCACAACTTATGTACTCTCGATTACTTAAAGGCATACAAGCTCTTCACTCCACTCTACACTCTGATGCGAAACAGCTTAAACTGTTTTAAGTCATACGGAAAGACAACCAGTCAACTTTACGATTTGCTAACACTTTTTTTTCTAAGTGTAACTAACAGTAACCAGATTTTTTATTTAACTTAATTCTTCTTTAGAAATGTTTTGTATGTTTAATTTTTTTTTTTTATTATTGCGGTTACTTTTTAGACTTAATGGAGTTGGGCTTTTATGTCAATGTAACTTGTTTCTTAAAAAAAAAATAAAATATACCCAATTTTCGATGTTACATAGTAAAGGCCATAGATTTTGCCTAATAGTTTTAGGAAGTTGTTGATGTAATTTTTAGAATTTTCCATATTTTGTTTATAAGCATGAATATAAGAAGGAAAGATGTTTGAATTCTTAAAGCAATTTTAATAGTTTATTGAATTTTTAAATCTATTAAAGTTTCTAAAAACGAACCTTATTTTAGACATAGAGAAAACTTTAATCTACGAACGATTCAGTTAAACTTTAAATACTACTTTTCTCGTATGAAATGATCTCATATTTCGTTTTATTCGATAAAACATACAAGATTAAGTTGTCTAAAACAAAAGATTCTTAAAGTGTAAAGTTCAATTAATTAATGAAAGAAATAAAAAAAGGCCAATAAACTTTTTCCTTATTTAAATGCAGTTTTTAAAGAAAAAAAAAATACGGGATGGTTTAGAAATCGAAATGAAGTGAACTTGAAATCGGTCAAATTTTAAAAACGACCCTGTAGCGAAAATTTATAAAAATTATTCATTTGATCTACTTAAATCTTTGAGTATCTACTATTTTTACAAGAACAACGCTTAAAACAAGGAAAACTCACGGTAATTTTGTAAATAATAGAATTTAAAATCTCGTTAGGTTCACTTCATTTCGATTAAGGTTAACAAAATTTTGTTTATTAATTTTTTTTTTTTTTTTTTGTAATTTTTTTTTTTAATATTTGTAGTATTCCGGAAGTTCTAAAGTAAAAGAAATTTTTATATAAAAAGTAAATTAATTCTTTGTGAAAAAATCACGTCCATTGAAGTTTTAAAATTTAAAGCACAAAAATGTTTTAAATTTACAAAAATTGCTTGCTTAGCACCAGAGTAGGGAATGGTAAATCGATTTCGATTCGAATCAGAAATCGATTTTGTGATAAAAAAAAATCGATTTTTTGCAACCAAATTTACGTATGCGATTTTATACTGAAATCGATTATTGACAAATTATGGACATGCACAATAAAACTTGAAATTTTGTTTGTGCGTACATATGTACGTGAGTTTATGCAGTTGTCCAAGTTTAGAGTAAAATACTTCAAAGGGAAGAAAAAAAAGTATCGAAAAGGAGAAATACTGTAAATTAAATTTCTTTCTTTCTACATCTGGTAATTTTGGAATTTTCTCTAAAATTGAACTTAGAAACATAAAATTATAGGTGCAGGGTCCTGAAAGAATTAACTAGAACTTATGAAAGGTTGGCACTTTTTTTGTAAAACCTAGAAACATTTTGCCGGGCCATACATGACCATAACACATAAACGGCTTATGAAATTTACTTTTCGACATTGTGGGCGGCCAGGCAGATAAGCAGATAAGGGAGACGCTAACGAAGTATCGAATTAAATGCTAGTGTTTTTTAAAACTGTGAAATGTGCCAAGATACGTGCTAATATTTATTAAATGTGATAAAACACTTTAAAAAAAAAATAAAAATGACCTGATCTAAATAAACTTTGATAGGAAATGAGTACAGTAAATTTAAAAAATGCCAATACCGATATGCTCGGATGATATACGGAATTTACATACATATACATATTTTAAAATTTTATTTAAAAAAAATTTCAAAACATTTTTGTAAATGGAAAAATTTGTTTTAATTTTTTTTCAGCTAAAATTACTGGTAGATGACGATACATAAAAAATGCCTAAAAATAGAACTTTGATCTATTTGCTGTTGCTTCTAGCCAACAGTGTTTTAATTATTTGTAAGTTTTTATTTATTACATTAAAATAAACCCGGCTTAAGCTCTAAAAAAATTATTATTAATTCAGGTGATACAAATTATCCACCCATCTTTCGTCAAGTCAACAATAATTTAGTCCTCTCAGAATACACTCCTGTAGGATCAGTTGTCTATCAACTACAGGGTTCTGATCCTGAGGGCAGTAATGTTACCTTTGGCTCTATTGGTTCGGAACATTTTGAAGTTGATCCCATATCGGGTAATATTACTCTAATAAAACCTTTGGATCGCGAAGAAAAGGACAGTTTAAAATTTTTGATTACAATAAGAGATCAAGTGTCTGAGGACGGAGAATCCGATTTGGATAATATAGTGCAAGAGACTATAACGATTATTGTTTCGGATGAAAATGATAATCCACCGGAATTTCAAAATGTAAAGGATAAGTTTAAGTAGAGTTTTAATATATATTTTGTTTTTAATATTTTATTGTTTGTAGACCCCTTATGGAGCTGATGTTAATGAAGACACCCCAATTGGTACCGTGATTTTCAATTCAATATTAGTAAAGGATCGTGATATTGTGGGAGAAAGTCTGGATTTGAAATGTATACCACAAGAACAATCGCCAGATGCATGTGATAAGTAAGTGAAATGGCTGAGATTAGTTCCCTATAAAAGGGATAATTTTTTAATAAAAGCTTTAATGGCAAAATTATTTTATCGTTTAAATACTTTGAAAATAGTTGTGCAAAAAATTTTAATAATTTTGAAAATAACTTAAAAGATTTTGTTATTCGTGCTTAATTCCCAATTCTTATTTTTGATAAAAACACTGAAATTTATTGTTGATGGGATAAGCTATTCCTATGCGCATTTTACTGGTTGCTTAGGCCAGATCGTCAGGAAACTTCATCCAAAAAATTTTAGAAAAACTAAAGATATTAAACCAAATAAAACTGTTAAGCGTATAAGAATTATAAGCAACAGTTCTACTTGTAACAATATTAAAATTAAAACTAATTAAAATTTTGTATTCCCGAAAATTACTTTGATCATTTTGGAAATATTGTGGTTCATTTATTCAAGCTTTTATTCTTTGAATAAATTTTAAAATATTTTTTTTATTTTCCCGTTATCGTTTTAGATTCCGTTTGGATATAATTAAGCGAGAACCAACTATTTTGGCTGCCAATGTGGTTTTAAGCCAGCCTTTAAATTACAATCAACGTACAATTTATCATTTTCTTATCGAAGCTACGGTAAGTTTGTTTGTGATTGTAAAACTCCTCCTCTAGTTAATTTAAATTTGAATTTGATTTTTCTGTTAGGATGGCGTTCATAAAACCCCAACAAATTTCGAGGTGCGCGTTAAAGATGTCCAAGACAAGCCTCCAGTTTTCTTAGAGTACAAATCAAATGTCATAGATGAAGACAGTCCTATTAACACTTTGGTTTTAAAAATACAGGCCAGAGATGGTGATACTGGTGAACCAAGAAAACTAGTTTATGATTTGTTGACCAGTAAGTTTAATTCGAATATATTATAACAAAAATTAAAAAGATTCCCTAGAGCTCGAGCCCAGTTATTAAATTATTCTATTATTTATTTTCGATATTTCGATGCCCTTCAGATATTATTCTTATAAAATCGTTAAAAATGTTCGGAATGTATTGAAATAATACTAATATAAAATTTTATAACAATTTTATATACATAAATTGTTTTATTTCATTTAACAGATCCAATGGACTATTTTCTTCTGGATGAACATACTGGCGAACTAAGAACAGCCAAACCTTTAGATCGTGAGGCTTTGCCAGATGGAGCTGGTATTATGAAGCTGATCGTAAGAGTAAGTATATGGCAAGATTTTTTATATAAATATTCAAATCGAAATTTTCTGTTTTCCTCTTCAGGCCCGTGAAGTTGTTAATGGAGTACCCAGTAATGATCCCATGGAGAGTAGCACTGCTACTGTCACCATAACTATACGAGATGTTAACGATTCTCCTCCTACCTTCAATAGCAAAGAATATGAAGTTTCTTTGCCGGAAAACACCGCGACCGGAACACCATTAGCCTTGGATATGAATGTTACCGATCATGATGTCGGTATTAATTCGAAATTTTCCTTACGCTTGGAAGATGTCTCGGAAGTGTTTGAGGTTGAGCCAAAATTAGTAACTGGATTTTCTCAAGTACACATACGTGTGGCCAATGGCAGCTTGGATTATGAAAATCCTAATCAACGAAAGTTCATAGTACTGGTAATAGCCGAAGAAACTGATACAAATCCCAAATTATCCTCCACTGCTACAATCACCGTCAGCGTATTGGATGTTAACGACAACAAACCCATGTTTGAGCAGGAATCGTATTCGGCTTCTGTTTCCGAATCTGCTTTACCTGGCCAATACATAACCACAATTACTGCTAAGGATATGGATTCAGGAAATTTTGGCGATGCTGGTTTGCGTTATAGTTTATCGGGCAATGGAGCTGAATTGTTCCAGGTAAATGAGAAAACTGGTGTTGTTACTTTGGCCGATTGTAGTAAGATTAACAAATCGTCTGAGGAAAATGCAAGGCGCAAAAGGCAATATGAAGATATGACCAGTTATTTAATGAGTTCACGTAATAGTGATGAGAATAATGATGCTGATTATGAATATAGATTATTAAGGACTGCTGATGCCATAGATGTTAATAATGAATTAATGCCAGAGACGGCTGCCTTACCCAAAACCTGTTTGGATTATGAAACTGAGAATACTTATTTCCTGTCTTACAAAGCCACCGATGATGAGGGAAGAGGTACAAATTCTGTGGTATCTTTACGTATTTCCGTTACCGATGCCAACGATTCGCCGCCTGTTTGTGAAAGTCCCTATTATAGAGCTTCTGTAGATGAGGGCTCAAGAGTATTCGAAGCCCCTTTAATAGTAAAAGCACGCGATGCCGATACTGTGTCAGATATAACCTACAGGTACCTAACTCAATTTTATGTGAAAAATAAATATTGTTAATTACAAATCCTTTTCAGCATTGTTGGCGATAAACTTATCAAAGACACTTTTGCCATTGACAGCCAAAATGGCCAAATTACTATACGACCCAATGCAACACTCGATGTCACTCATTTGAAAAATGATAATTTAGTTTTTTCCGTAGAAGCCAATGATGGTCTTTTCTCTACCAACTGTCACATCAACATCACTGTTAGGGATGTCAACAATCATGAGCCACGCTTTTTAGCTGATACATATTCAGCAGTTGTTGAAGAGAACTCTGAAATCGGTAGAAGTGTGGAGAAGTTAGAAGCTGAAGATCTGGATTCCGGTATAAATGCTGAAATAAGGTAAAAAGTTTTAAAATACATAGTATGGGAAATTCATTTATTAAATTTTTTTTCAATTGATTAGGTACCGCATACAGCAGGGCAGTTTTAACGATTTTCGTATTGACGAGACTACTGGAGAAGTGTTTGTATCCCGTAAACTGGATTATGATAATCGAAATACCTATCAAATCGAAGTAATAGCTATGGATTTGGGTACGCCCAGTTTATCAGGCACAGCCACCTTAACTGTCAGTATCGTCAATAGCAATGATAAGGATCCATATTTTACACCAGCTACGCAACATGCGGAGGTGAGATTTTTTTAACGGCTGAGACTTAGTTGTGTTCCCGATGTTATGTTTTATTGTTTCTAGTAATTATCTGATTTTTAACTAAAATCAAAATTTTCGTTGCAGGTACGTGAAGATACCCCTGTTGGCACTATATTCTATACACTTATGGCCATTGATCCCGATGTTTCCGCTAGAGATGCTTTAGGTTTTTCAGCAGTTGGTATTTCAGCGATTGATAAAGATGGAAAAGAGGTGGAAAATAGCGAACAGTTTAAAGAATATTTTACCATAACACGCAGTGGAAAAGTCGTGGTCAATAAAAAATTAAACAGAAATTTATTTGCGGTAAATAGAATAAAAAAAAAAGATGGCCAACTTTAAAATGTTTCTACCATTTTTAGGTTATACGCATAGATGTTCTAGTTGCTGATAGTACAGCTCCTACTGTACAACAAGGCAGTGGCTTATTAATAATTCAAATCATAGACGTAAATGAGGTGGCACCGGTAAGTTGAAATCTATTGTAGTGATTGTTTTCTTAGAAACTTTTCTTGGTTTTCCAAGGTGTGTCTGAACTTCATTCGTAAAGGTATAAACTTCAAGTGTTGATAATAGTCCGAATAGATGTTTCTGTAATAAAATATTAAAAATAAAGCATTAGATTTCATAGTAGATACAATAAAAAAAATCTTACAGGGCTGTTATAGCAAATGCTATATGCAATAATTTACTCAAAACCAATATAACAAATACACTCATGTTGTTATCTGCCACAAGCTTTGTAGTACAGAATCCCAATATAATTTCACTAAAATTTAACGCTATATGATCTATGCTTTGAGCAAATAAAGCTGGCAGTAAAAGATGTGGTAAATCCTCTGTTAAAATAGGAAATCTTCAAACGATTGATAAATTTTAAATCGATCCAATTAGTTTTAGATATTTTTCTTACATTGCTATAATATTTGCTCCTAAAGTTATATATCCCATAACAAATTTTATTTGCAAATATAGTGATATAACTATTACCAAGACTCTATGACATAAATCACAGTTGTTTTGTAATTTATAATCGACTTCCTCAAGTTCTTCCTGTAATTTATATGGATTTAATGTCGTCGCTTTTAAAAGTATTACAAAAATATTTATACATAAAATTTTGAATTTTCCAAACTCTAAATACATTTTATTACAATTAACATGCGTTAATGTCAAAACATTTAACCCTTTTATAAATTACAGTAATCCCCCGGTTTACGAATAGGATACGTTCTGTGAAAATAGACATATAGCGAATATTCGTATATCGGGCTCAATATTAGTATGCCTTTCTACTGAAAATATGTAAAAAGATACGTTCCAGGGATCAAAAATATTCGTAAAACGAGATCCATATTTGTATAACTTTGTATTAAAAATAGATAGATGTGTACCCAAAATGTTCGTTATGCGAAACCCTCTTTTTTTGAAACATTTATAACAAAGTGATAAGAAAAGAAATTTATTCGTTTTAAAAATTAAATACAAGGAAGAACATGTAAAATCAATTAAAAAATAGATAATCATTCAAAAAAAGCAAAACTTCGATCTACCAAAGGTTAAAATACAATTTGGTTTAAGGATTGATGTTTGACTATTGACGTCAGCAGCCTTCGATGGCTGCGAGTGTAAAACGGCAAATCCATTTGAGAAGATCGAGTGGTTGCGATCGAAACATGTCATGGTAACCTGCCGGCCCGGGTTCGAGCCCCCGCCACGGTCAAGAATGAAAGATTATCAATAACAATTTTTAATTAATTTTCATGTTGTAAAATTCCTTTCTTCATAAAAATAATTTAATGAAAATTAAATTTAATGAACTTAAGCCTAATTAAAAATATTAAAAATTTGGATTAAAAACCATAAATAGTTCAACAAAATAACCACAATACTAAAAACACCAAATTTTATGTTAAAAAAATAAATTTTTAAATTAACAGCCTGACCCACAATATCAAAACGAAAATTTATTTCGCATATTTACATTGAAAACAAAAACAAATTTTTATTTTTTTATTGTTTTCAATAGAAATAGATTCTACAGATTCTTGAATATTAGGAGCTGCAACACTTTTTTTAGAAAAATAAGACAATAATGAGGTTTGCTTTGCGGATTTATTTTTATCTTTGTATAATTCTCTAAAGCAAAGAATTGAGTTTTCTATTTCTCTGGAAACTTAAAGTCCCTAATTATGAAAAACGCAACGCAACGCCAAAGAATTACACTGAAAGCAAAAACAAAGTCATATATATTTTGAAAATTTTAAGCGCCTCATAACTTGTGGCGAAAAGAAATTCAATAAATGATAGAACCTAACTTATTATTTTCGAGGAGTTTCAGAATTAAATTAAAGTTGCTCGTAAAAGCAAAATTGCCATTCATTTAACGAATTTTATTATTTCTTAAAAAAGTTCGTAACTTCGAAATTTTGTATTCGTATAACGAATTTTAGAATTTAATAATGATGTTCGTAACTTCGAAATTTCGTAAAGCGGGCCTTCGTAAAACAATAATAATTTACTTTTTGGCTAAAAAAAATTATTTTGTGTAAAACTTTATTGGGACTTTTTATCTAAAAAGTCACATTTTATGTGATATATGCCTGATAGCACTATTACTAAAATACCAAAATGAAAGAAAATATCTTAAAACAAAATATGTACCTTAAAACAATGTGTGAAAATAATATAATTGGGTTTTTTTTAATGAAAAAAAGGATTGTATTTCCCTTTGGTTTGAAGAGTCCAAAAAAGTCAACTATTTTTTTATACTGCTTTATTTGTATACTATGTGCTTTTTAAGAGTATTCCCAGCTTGCATTTTCAATCGTCTAGGAATCTACTGTGAATCTCACAAAGAGTGTTTTTGATCGTCGACGAGCTTTTCTTTCTCAGAGATTCTTCCATAACGCAGCGAAAGACGCTTATATTAATCGTAAAGGGAATCGTTTATGATGTATGTAGAGATTATCTAACGAGTCTTTCAAAAAGCATGCCAAGAATCGTATGAGACTCATGAAGGGATTATGTTACAACTCGTGAAATGCTCGTCCGTATAACTGTGCTACCTAAAAATGGTCATCAAGTGTTTTTTTCATGTCAAAACTTCTAATTTTCATACAATTTATATGAAACAAACCTTAAGGTATCGAAACCAACAGCATCATGTCGGAAAATCCTTTTTTAAAGATCCTTAGGTCGGTTTGTTTAATTGAAATTGTATATAGAATTTTCATATTTCAAAAACGCTCTTATTTAGGTAGCGCTCAGTAATTTTTATACGACTCTTACAGAGAGTCGCAAAAGGTTCATTCCAAGATTAAAAGACGAGCGTGTCAAAAAATGAATAAAAAGTAATAATAAAAAAAATTTAGATGTTTTTGTATTTTTTACTCGTCAGATAATCATCAGAAGATTTTCTTGGAGTTGTATATTAAACATAATCGTCTAACAAACAGAATATGCTAGCTGGGTAACATTAGTAAACATTTGTTTATATCAAATCTACCCAGTTGGCCACGTCTTTTAAACATCCTCGAAGACGGATGCACGACAATGTTAATTCCTGCACGACATGTGAGGGACAGCGAGAACAAATCGACATTTTCGAACAAGTGACGCGAAAATCTTGCACGAACACAAAGAAAGACAATGTCGCCTACTTTGTTGTCAACGACTACATGCATGACAATGTCGTCTATTTTGACGTCCACGACAAATATATGGTTATCTATTTCTGACAGTTTTTTAAGTAAAGTTGGAGTTTTAATTTCTGTTACATGTTTTATATTCGACTCTTTTAAGCAATCCTAAAGTTGACAGTGAAGTACGAAAAACCTCATCAGCATTTTCGGATTTATTGGTTAGTGCTTATTCGTAAATTTTATGTAGGTATTTAAACCAACAATTGAAAAAAAAGAATGTAAGAATTTTAAGAAAACCAAGCAAGTGATTGAAAAGCATTTAAGAAAACTTTGTCGTCAATTGCTTTTATACAAGACAGCGTTGCTCATACTGTTCTACGTAGAGTTTTATAGAAGACAACTTATAAGACAACTTCTAGAAAATCTGATCGACAAAGGACAAGTCGTGCATACATCATTTACGACAATGTCGTCAACGGCAATCTGGCCAACTTGGTAGTACATTCAAGGCGAATGCATTTTTCAGGTGACGTTGAAAGCACAGCTGTGCTCCTTTTTGTTTAATTAGAGAGAGGAATGTCAAAAGTTACTTGTGTTTTTGACATATCGACCAACGAAAGCAAGAAATAAAATACAATGTTGTATTTTTGATATTGTTACTTGTTGTAGTATCGCCACCACCCTATACATGAATTCGACTTGCTTACATTATTTATTATTCTTTCACTTTGTCACTAACAAATAGCTTTTGGACAATTTCCTAACGTTTTTTAACAACTGACGCTAGTTTTCGTAACACAGACTTGGTCTGCCCATTAATCCATATCAGGTAAAAGGACATTAAAATTCATATCCAATATCAGACTAGGCAGCCAACCACCGCATAGCCCTAAGTGTGGAAGCCCAAGTTATCAAGCATCTCCATTTGTTCATCGATGACCAAGGTCCACAAAGGAGGCGGTAGGACGCCACCCTATAGACAACTCTTAGTGGCACCAATAGTCCTCGATGAACCACGTAGATTAAACTTGATTACCCTGGATGCCAGCATCTCCCTTAAGCAGATTCTTATTACAACTGGAAAGTGATGTTGAAGGCGGCTCCATGAATGTCATTAAATGTGCAAAAAACTTTTTTCCTTTCGCTCAGCGACTTCTCAATCGTTCCCAAAACGTCATGGATGGCGGCAGTCACCGCAGACTTGCCAGACTGATAGGAAAACTGAAAGCGATGTATCGGAGTTTCCGATAAATACTCATCTTTTATGAATTTATCTACGAGCTTGGTCTTCAGGAAAACCGAGCTGCGACTTATTGGTCTGTAAAACTTGTACAATTGCTAAGATTTGCCCCCTGCTTAAGGTATAAAGACGCCAGTAAACTAGATCTTATGTTTCTTGACATTTGAGAAGTGATAGCTTTCCCCCCTTGGTGAAGGTAGCGTGGCAGGACTATATCCGGTCCAGTTTATTTGAATGGATTTAACTTGGGTACAGCCTATTTCACGCGTTTCACATCAAAGATCCTAGCCGCCAACCTGATATTCTGGAAAGTTAATCGCTGGTAGGAGCCCACAGGTCTACTTTGGCGTCTCAGTAAGGGGTAAGCGTTTGCATCGCAGCCAATGATCCAGCCGAGACCACTTTCTTGGCAATACGATACCAGTTCGGTAACCTCAGGTGTATTGGCAATGTCTGCGCCCCCCGGCAGGTAGACAGAGGCGGTTACGAACAAATGCTCGCGGGGATACTCGATCCTCACCCTAAAAGTGGTAAATAGTTTAAATCTCTTCTGATGAGGAGAGCCGCTCAGGTCTCGTCTAAACAGTCTTGTAAATAATCTTACCCCTGTATGGCCCGATAATGGCACTAGTTACCGTGCTACATGTAGCCCTTTTGGGAGGATTTAGTTTGTCCGGCGAGGAACCGTCCGAACGTCCTCTCTTCCTGGGAATTTATAAGTCGCATAGCTCGTTTCATTCCTCCCTTATCGGTTTTAGGCACATTTAACGTGCCTTTTCGATGCTCATACCTCGTTTTAGGTAGAGCTTAAGAATCTTGCGTGCAGAACCAGGTAATTTAGGCCTACCCATTGTCTGATTAACTTCAACTGGTGAAGACGGTTGCGTGTTTGGCTCAGATTCCAGAAGCGCATTCTCTTTATCCGTTAGGATAGGTACCTCAGTGGTATTGAAACATGAATCCCCCATAGGTTCACATAGAGATTACTCTCCATTGCGAGTGTTAAGATCCAAAGACCCTAACACAGTTTCATTTGTGTACATTGGGATATGTGTATTTTTTTATTTTCAAATGTTTTATCCATGTTTGAATTTTTTGTTGAATGGGGAAATAAAAGCACACTATACAACAGAGCCCCATATCGTAGATGGGCACAAGTTACAACCGAGACAATACCAGCGGCCGGAGAGACACGGTTCTGATAACATCGGGTAATGGCACTTCGTGCAGGTTGTAATTGTTGTACTTTTAAGGTAAAGCACTTTAAATAATTACTAGAAAACTATTTATTATAAAAAAACGCGAGATCGCTAGCGTAGTCATCGTCCAGACTTGCAATTTTTGGTTCAGCAATTCTCGAGGTTGAGAGAGGGTGAGAAGATTGGGGAGGGGTTCTTAGTTTCATGTACTTATCCATTCTGTTTTATTTTGTTATTCTCACACTTTTTAACTTGAAGTTGTCTGTAAGTGTATTTATATATTAAATATAAAAAGAAGAAGAGAAAAGCAAGATAAAAATACAAAAATTGCAAAACTATAATTTTATAATCTGGACACTAATGAAATTTCAAAGCAGAATTTTTAAAAATTGCAAGTTTAGACGATGACTTACAGGATGAACGGTTAAAAATAGAATGCTCTAAAAAAAATCAGTTATAGAATGGAATAAAATCACGCATGGACGGTCATTTTTAAACTGAAGTAGGCTGCTGCTGATTTTTTTGGAATGTTTGGTTTTATTATTAATTTTGATGTAATTTAGTTGACCTTTTAATTAAAGTTATTAAAACATTTTTTTCTATATTTTTTAAATATTTGTTGCTGTTAAGTTTACAAATATTAAATTTACAAGATTTTGTTAGTCGTGCTTAATACCCAATTTTTGTTCTTGATAAAAACACTGAAATTTGTTGTTGAACCTACTTACAACTACAATTAATGTTGGAGAATTCCAACCAATTGTAGTGGGGAATGTAAGAAAAGATAAACTCACTAATTATTGTTGTTGTTTTTGTTAAAGCTTTGATCTGGTTACAAGTAAGACTTTTGCTTATAATTCTTATTCGCTTAACTGTTTTACTTGTTTAATATCTTTAGTTTCTAAAATCTTTGGATGAAGTTTCCTAAAGATCTGGCCTAAGCAACCAGTGAATAGCTTATCCCTTCAACAATAAATTTCAGTGTTTTTATCAAGAATAAAAATTGGGAATTAAGCACGACTAACAAAATCTTGTAAATTAAAAATTTTGTATTCCCAAAAATTACTTTGATAAGTTTACAAATCTTTTAATTATTATTAAGTAGAATTTCGTAAGCCGATTATGTATGGTCTATAGGCTAGGTTACTGAAATTAAATAAAATAACTAAAAAGTGGCGAATGTAAGAAAAGATAAACTCACTAATTATTGTTGTTGTTTTTGTTAAAGCTTTGATCTGGTTACAAGTAAGACTTTTGCTTATAATTCTTATTCGCTTAACTGTTTTACTTGTTTAATATCTTTAGTTTCTAAAATCTTTGGATGAAGTTTCCTAAAGATCTGGCCTAAGCAACCAGTGAATAGCTTATCCCTTCAACAATAAATTTCAGTGTTTTTATCAAGAATAAAAATTGGGAATTAAGCACGACTAACAAAATCTTGTAAATTAAAAATTTTGTATTCCCAAAAATTACTTTGATAAGTTTACAAATATTTTAATTATTATTAAGTAGAATTTCGTAAGCCGATTATGTATGGTCTATAGGCTAGGTTACTGAAATTAAATAAAATAACTAAAAAGTGGCGAATGTAAGAAAAGATAAACTCACTAATTATTGTTGTTGTTTTTGTTAAAGCTTTGATCTGGTTACAAGTAAGACTTTTGCTTATAATTCTTATTCGCTTAACTGTTTTACTTGTTTAATATCTTTAGTTTCTAAAATCTTTGGATGAAGTTTCCTAAAGATCTGGCCTAAGCAACCAGTGAATAGCTTATCCCTTCAACAATAAATTTCAGTGTTTTTATCAAGAATAAAAATTGGGAATTAAGCACGACTAACAAAATCTTGTAAATTAAAAATTTTGTATTCCCAAAAATTACTTTGATAAGTTTACAAATATTTTAATTATTATTAAGTAGAATTTCGTAAGCCGATTATGTATGGTCTATAGGCTAGGTTACTGAAATTAAATAAAATAACTAAAAAGTGGCGAATGTAAGAAAAGATAAACTCACTAATTATTGTTGTTGTTTTTGTTAAAGCTTTGATCTGGTTACAAGTAAGACTTTTGCTTATAATTCTTATTCGCTTAACTGTTTTACTTGTTTAATATCTTTAGTTTCTAAAATCTTTGGATGAAGTTTCCTAAAGATCTGGCCTAAGCAACCAGTGAATAGCTTATCCCTTCAACAATAAATTTCAGTGTTTTTATCAAGAATAAAAATTGGGAATTAAGCACGACTAACAAAATCTTGTAAATTAAAAATTTTGTATTCCCAAAAATTACTTTGATAAGTTTACAAATATTTTAATTACTGAAATTAAATAAAATAACTAAAAAGTGGCTTTTTGTGTAAAAAGTATCAGAATTTTTAATGTTACCCTTTCTACTATATTTAGAAATTCAGCTTGCCCTGGACCATAGATAATCCTGTTGTCAAACTACAAATGGTTGAGGAACAGCCAGTTGGAACAGTACTCACCACTTTACAGGCCTACGATGAGGACTCAACAATTGGGGAATATAATATTTCGTCCAATGATTACTTTGACATCAACAAATCGACGGGTGTAGTCACATTAAAAAAACGACTTGATTATGAAGCTGTAAAAGAAGTTAAATTTGTAGCCACAGTCAGTGATACGGGTGTGCCATCATTAACTTCTTCCGCAGATGTTATAGTTGATGTTATAAATTTAAACGATAATGAACCACAATTCACACAAAGTGAATATTATTTTAACATCACCGAAAATTCGCCTGTAGGCACTGTGGCGGGTAAAGTTGAGGCTTTCGATAAGGACTTGGGAGCCTTTGGAGAAATTACTTATTCTTTAATCGGAGAAAATAATAAATATTTTACAATTGATTCCTATACGGGTAATATAATGGTGGCCGACTCTTCGATATTGGACAGAGAGAAGGTTAAACAAATAACTTTGACAGCCGTGGCTAAAGACAAAGCTCCTCTAACCGTACAAAAATCTACAACAGCAGCTGTAAGTTTTGGAAAATCGAAATTTAGGAAATATCAAATTAATGAAATGTTGTAAATATTTAATTTTAGATTTACCTGAATGTTTTAGATGTTAATGATAATGCGCCTGAGTTTACTCAGAATGAATACAATTCAGTAGTGGCTGAAAATGCCGCTTTAAATCCTCCTGCTGCCTTGTTACAGGTTAAGGCTTTTGATTTGGATGAGGGCATATTCGGAGATGTACGTTATGTTATAACAGCTGGCAATGATCAACAGCTCTTTAAGCTTGATTCCCAAACGGGTATTATTTATCCGGCCCGCAGTTTGAATGGTCAAAAGGGCGTTTATGACTTAATAATATCCGCTAGAGATACTCAAGGCTCTGGTACTAAGGAAGCATTTACTAAAGCTGTTATAACGGTCAAAGGAGTTAACCAACATCGGCCAGTATTTCTTATACCAGCTCTCTCGAATGCCACTATTGAAATACCAGGGGTAAAATATTAGATATTTCTGAAAATAAAATCTATAAATGTAAACATTTTCATTTACAGGACTATGTAAAAAAGGATTATTTGGTTTTAACTGTTAAGGCTGCTGACAACGATACTGATGAAAATGGTCAAATATTTTATCATTTACAATTTAATGATCAAAATCTACAAGAAACTGATGAATTTATAATCGATGCTGCAACTGGAGAACTGAGAACAAATAAAGAGCTACACCGCAAGGAGAAATCAAAGTATAATTAGAATTTTTTTAAGAATTTATTTTTCATTAAAAAAAATAATTTTTTCAATAGCTTCGATTTAATTCTGGTGGCTCGAGATGCCGGTAATCCTAAACCTTTTGAAACTTTGCGCTTTCTTACCGTCAGTATTATTGATGCCAATGAAAACAGACCAGAATTTCCTGATTCCAGTAATCCCTATCGTATACCCATTGTGGAAAATAATGAACGTAATGTTAAAATTGGCAAAATACAGGCCGCAGCACGCAATAAACACAACAAAGATGTCTTCTACTACATGCTGTTGGGCAACGAAGATGGTGCCTTTGCGGTTGACAAATCAACGGGAGATATTTATACTAACAAATCTCTGGATAGAGAAACTACTGATTCTTATACTCTATACGTATTGGCCAGCATAAAACGTGATCTTCATATTTCGGATGAAGAAAGAGCAGCATTTTCCATTAAGACTTTAGATCGTGATAATACTGTAGCGAAAGTCATCATAACAGTTTTGGACGAGAATGATAACGCTCCTGTTTTTTTAAATGAAATTTATTACGCAGGCGTTAATTCGAAGGCTGTTATTGGAACCGAAATTATTTTAGTTAATGCAACGGATGCCGATATTGGCAAGAATTCGCAGATTGAATATATGATAACTTCATCAAATTTGTACAAGTTTGGAGCGAATAAGACAACGGGTTCGATAGTGCCAAGTCCATTCGGTAAGTTTGAACTTATTTTATATTGAAATCATGTCTATTGCACTAGTATAGAAACTAAAATTGGTAATTTTTCAATTAAAAAAAAATATTAAAAATATTATTGCTTTTTGTGTTTTAAGCCATTTCTAGTGAAGGAAGAATTTCAACTGGAGCTTTTATGGCTGAATATAACCAAGACCGATTCGAATTGGAAGTGGTGGCCAAAGAAGTGGAACCACCACAACGTCTAGCTCGGGCCAAAGTTATAGTATGCACTTGCAGATTTAATCATTGCACCTTAACCTTTACTATTTAAACTATTTCACTTAATCCCAGGTTTGGATCTATGACTACAGCCAACTAGTACGCGTTATTCTTTCCCGTCCTCGCGAAGAAGTTACCCAACAACAAGATGAAATTATAGCCGAGCTGCGTAATGCCACCCAACATCGCATTATTGTCGATGAATTGCGTTATCATGTTGACTCGATGGGTCGTATACGTATGGATTGGTCTGATCTATTTTTTCACGCAGTCGAACCAAATACGAAACAAATTTCACCTGTTGATGAAATACTTAAAGTTATTGATGCAAATTATGATTATTTAAGAGTAAGTCGCAATTAAGTAATATTTTTTATTCTATTAACCCAATTATGAATAAAAAAATCTCCGGAAGTTTTTCAATTTTTTTAATTGAATTTAAATTGTAAAAATAGAAAAGGGAAAAACTCCTGGGGAATTCTTATTCATAATTAAGTACATATGTATATTAATTATATTCTCTTTCCCTTACAGGATTATTATGCTGGTTTTGCCATTGAAAATGTTGTCCCCGCTTATATAACAATTGTCCAAGAAGAATTCGATTTGGCTGTAGCCGGTCTAGTAGCTTTAGTTATTGTTCTTTTTGTGGGTGTAGTTAGTTTTATTGTACTCTGTTGTTGTTTAAAACATTGGTAAGATTTTCAATTGATTTTTTGTTTCTTCTGCTCTACTTTGTGAAAAAAAGAGTTTTAAAAAATTGAGAATGATTATTTTGAAATCTATAAAGAAGTTGTGTTGTTTCAAAATTATTATTTAACAATTTTTTGGATTTTTTCCCAGAAAGATTATACTTTGCCAGAAACTGTTTACTTTTTATATGTACTCTAATTAATGTTATTTTTCAAATGTATTTTATTAATTTAAAACTCTAGGAATCTCTCTGTGCCTACTGAAAATCGTCGTAAAGAAGCCTTAATAAAGAAACAAATTATTGAAGATTTAAACACAACAGAAAACCCTTTGTGGATTGAACAGTAAGTGAAAAAATGAATGAGTAAGTGAAAAATGAAATGATTTATGTTTCTTTCTTTAGAAAACTAAAATTATATGAAGAGCAGGAACTTACCATGCAAGTGTTTTCTGAGCCCGATCATATGTCCACCTCAGATGTGCCAGTAAGTTTAAATGTTTAAATGTAAACTTTATAAATGATATTATAAATATGTTTTAACTCAAGGGCCATATGGATCATTGTGGTTCGATTGAACATGCTCATCAAACTGTAGACAATACTTATGCCACCATACAACCTAGACATGGCACTCATGGTGGGAACGGTGTCAATGTAGCCTCAAATAATGCTCATAACAGTCATCATGGTCGTGGCATGGAACCGCCACCACCACAGCACATAAGTGATTTTGCCGATTATGCCACGCTGCGTAATAATCGGGTACCTTCAGTAAGTTTTTGAAAACTTTTAATTTTCAATTTCTTATTTTAAATTTTCTTTTATTTAGATGTTTGAATTTACTGGTTCAACATTCCAGGCACCAATTAGGGATGGTGATGATGTGGTCACCGAATTAATTTAAGTATTTTTTCTCAAAATTTTTACTCGAAATGTTTTAAGAATAGCAATTTTATTTTTTTTTTTTTTTTTAATTTTTGAAGCTTGTAGTAATAAGTAAAATGAACGAATAGTAATTTATTTATTAAACTAGACATAAAAGAATATACCACATATATAAAAGCTTTGATAGAACCATCCTTTTTATGAGCAGCTATATTCAAACAAAAACTAGTATTTTAATAGAAGCTAGTATGTATTTTTACTCATTTTATACATATATAAACATATATTAAATAAATAATTATTTCAATGACAATAACGTAAAATTAATTACAAGCAAATCGCTAATAATCGAAAAGCATTTATAGAAAAACTTAAAAACTTTTGGCTTAATGCTTTTTTGCTCAACCCCCTTTTTATATACAAGCATACATACATACATATATACAATGTAGTGCATTCAAACTATTTTTTATATAAATATATTATATAAACATTTAAAACAATTTACATGAATCAATATATAAATCATTTGAAATGGTTATTATTAAAAACTATCATATTTTATAGAACAATGCATATTTTTTATACTGAAATATAATTTAATTTTATTACTATGAAATGTGACCAAACCTTTAACTGAGTGAGTAAAATGTGAGTGATGATATAAATTTCACTTAAATCTGGCTCGATCAGTATTAAATCT
This sequence comes from Pollenia griseotomentosa, assembly GCA_963931875.1. Taxonomy (NCBI): domain Eukaryota; kingdom Metazoa; phylum Arthropoda; class Insecta; order Diptera; family Polleniidae; genus Pollenia; species Pollenia griseotomentosa. The sequence goes on from OZ007560.1 coordinate 249,391,863, forward strand.
ATTTGCTTCCTTCTTCTATTTACTTTGTTAAATATACAGGGGTGTCATAGAAACCAATCTTATCGGTATTGGATTTGAAACCGACAAAAAAATACGTTGGTGTCATGATTGCCCTGTATAACTTTAGCTTTTAAGTTTATAAGTAACATTTATACATTAATCTGTCTGCTGACTTGTTTTTGAGTAGTTTAGGTTTTTATTTGCCCATCTTGCTTTTAAATTAATAATTATTTATATATTTTTTTATAAAAATATACATACATACATTTAAATTATGAATTAATATTAATAAATTTGTCCATTAGCTTGTAAGAAAAAAATATATAGTGTGTTATTATTTCTTAATGCATAAGTACAAATTATTAAGCTTCCATTTATATAAAAAAAAATGATTGCAAACAAAAACACACAAAAAATGCAATAAAAAAAAATACATACATACAAAAAGTATTAAAAATGTTTTTGATTAATTCTAATCGAATGGATAAATCTAATCCTTAGCATATCGACCCCTTTGCGCGAAATTATCGTAAAAGGCAATTTTTTTTTAATTGAGTCTTGTTCTACATTCAAAGAGACGTCACCTGACAAAATATTGTAGGCGAATTCCACTTCGTTGCTCCAAAAATTGATTGTATATTTTAATTTTGATATTGCAAGCGAACGCAGAGAAAAGTAGAAAAATGGCTGTCCTGTAAAATTTGGTTTTTGTAACTTACGATAATTTCGCGCAAAGGGGTCGATATCTATACATTCGTCGACCACAATTCAAAACCTTCCATAACATTGTTTGATTTCTTCAATTTTGTTTTGTAGTTCTTAGTGTTTGTAGTTGATTCCGCCGGAATGTTGTAGTTTTTAACATGAAGATATGCTAGAACTACTTAAGATTTTTTAGAGCCTTAGCGGGCATTCCGTCCTCGGCAGCACAACGTGCTAATATTTCACCCAATGATTCATTTTTAGCAGCGTTTTTTAGTAAAGTATTACCTGCCGTCTGTTTAGAACTATTTGGAACAGATTCAAGTTTTATTTGCGGTACATTTATGTTAAGCTTGTGGACTAAAACGAAAAACACCGTTTAAAACCGGTTCAATAATACCCATTCTTACGTACAGAAAGAAAACTTTCTTTGAAATAAATCTCTGGTCTTACCAAAGTAAAATAAAGAAAAAGGTTAAATTAACGTAACAAACTTCATTTCAAATTCCTTACATAGCGTCTTTACCTGACAATTTTTTGTCATACCAAACGTCAAACTTCATATTAAAAAAACGCTGACAAAAATTTACGAGTTTTTTTTATATAGACTTTGACGTTTGGTATGACAAAAAATTGTCAGTTGAAGACGCTATGTTAAATCGACTACATACCCTAGGTGGAAGCGGACTCACACCAAAGTAGTCCCGTGATAGGTCTTTGGTGGTAGGGACTGGTTCTAGTTCTAACACTTTATATGAATGGGACTTATCACTTTTATAAGTTGTTACACATCTGTTCTTAATGAACGTGTTTAAGTACACTCGCTTGTGTACCTTCTTTTATTCCCCTCGCGCCCATAAGGTAAAAGTCGCAGCGACAAAAATCGTATAATGTAAATGGGGACTTTATTTCATAAGTCCCAATTTACATTATACGATTTTTGTCGTTGCGATTATTGTCGTTTCTTCTTAGAAGCCGGTCTGATATTTACATTGTACGATTTTTGTCGTTACAACTTTTTCTGTGCTACCGAACTTAAATACATCTTTCGTCAAATAGGAAAACAATGACAGAACGAAGGAGCGAACAAAACGAATCGAAGAGTACACTCGCTTGTGTACCCCCTTTTATTCCTCTCTCACCTCGCGCCTATAAGGTAAGAATCGCAATGACAAAAGTCGTATAATGTAAATGGGGACTTTATTTCATAAGATTTAAGACTTTTACAAGTCTGCTTAAACTCACTTTATTTTAAAAATGTATGCATAAAAAAAATAAAGTAAAAACAAATACACAAATAAAACCACAAATAAACAACAACAAAACAGAAATAAACTTATCAACGTGTGAATTCGAATGTAACCCTACGTTTCCACAACGAAAAATCGAGGAAACAGCCGATTGACTGAAAGTACAAAAATTGTGTGAATTTTGTGAAAAAATGTGAGTGTATTGAATTTTTCGAACTTGCCATTGTATGTGGAAAAGGGGGGTAAAATGTGCTTACATATCCGGTTACACTCGCTTGTGTACCCCCTTTATTTCTCTCTCCACTCGCGCCTATAAGGTAAGAATCGCAACGATAAAAATCGTATTTCATAAGATTTACGACTTTCACAAGTCTCTTAAAACTCCCGTTATTTTAAGAATTTATGCATAAAAAAATTAAAGTAGAAATAAACACAAACAAAATACAAATAAAACCACAAATAAACAACAACAAAACAGAAATAAACTTATCAACGTGTGAATTCGAACGTAACCCTACGTTTCCACATGCAAGTACTACGTATTATCAACGAAAAATCGAGGAAACAGCCTCGAGTGTATTGAATTTTTCGAACTTGCACTTGCATGTGGAAACGGGTGGGGGGGGGGGGGGAATGTGCTTGCATATCCGGGCATGCTAGCTGTTTACACAATGTAAACTCGTTGGCCCATATGTTTGTCAGATGTTTACCCATAATTGGAACCACAACGTCAAATTGCGTGTATATGAGCCAAAATTTGTACATGTGTACGTTAAATTGTTTTTGTTTTATATGAAGACAATTTTGACAACATGGTTCCTTTTATAGAGCAGCATGTCTACACTCCCAAATGAGTCTACCTTGTGTAAAAATACCTTGATAAATACGTTTTCCCATGCCTTTAACATAAGCTGACCAATAAAAAAATATTGCTCTGTTGGCAATACTGCCGTATGTCTGTGAAATCCTTTGATTTGCTATTGCAAAAAGTTAACACTTGATTGACAAAACAAAAAATTATTTTTCGGTTATGTTTTTATTTTTTAAATTTGGTAATCTGTCTTGCCCTAACCCCACGTCTCCATGCGCTTTCGATTTGAACATGACATGACCATAACGCCGGCAGACCAACGGTATTAATTTGTTCACGTTCTTGTATGTGGCGAATACGTGTTGATGTTCATGTTCTGATTGACCACAATTTTTGTTGTTGTGGCGTTTGGTTGTATACAGAAAATACATTGTATGGCCAACATCATGGCGCACATGGATGCTAAGACGAATGTTTAGGCAACGATGGCAGCACATGGACGAAACATGAACATGAACAGTCTACACGAGTAGAATTCATGCGCGACATGCTGTTCTTACCAAGTTGATGGATGGTGGAGACGGGTAGTAAAGCGGTCGGCTATGTACAGATGAAATTAGCAGCTCCACATTCACTTTTGCCATGTTTATTCTTTGCCGCTCAGGAAGCTACTAAAAATTAGAACAAGTTTTATTCCTGCGCACATGCTGCTCATTGCGTGGCCACGTCAGTAGTATTTCATATGTTTTAATTTTTTGCCGCTCACCGCTCTGCAGCTCACCGCATAGCCGCTCATTGCGTGGCCTCGGCCTAATTCGGCCGACGTTATTGTCAACTTGCTGAAATATTTATCTTTGGTGTAGACCTGGGGTTATAGACAGTTTTGGTCGGATTGACAATTTTTCAGTGGCAACGCTGGATGTTTATAGCAACCAGGGTTGTTAGGCTTTTTTCTTCAAAAATCGTCAAAAGTTTTAACAAAATTCGTCAAAATCGTCACGAACTTTTAACAAAATCGTCAACAAATCGTCAAATATTTAACATTTACAAATTAGAGACAATTTATTGCATTGAGTGGTTCAAAAATATAAATTTTTAGCAAGAAATTCTAATTATGATAAAGAAAGTGATATGGTTTAGTTTTATTCTATTCATTTCAGCAAGTGGGCTGAAATATATTTATCATTTGAAAAGAAATACACGAGAAAAAATAAAACATAAAAACATGACAAAAATTGATTTATTTCATTTATCCACATTCACAACAACATTAAATAAAAAATAAAATCTCAATTGCTATTAACTCGAGCTATTTTAAAATTATTAATTTTTATCGCTATCACTATTGCAAATTGTTTTTACTGTTGAAGGTGCTAAACCAAGGGTTCTGTCTATATAAACAGTCTTTTTACCCTACTGGAAACGTTTTATTACGTCCAATTATAGTTCCAAACTAATGCATTTTTTTCTCTTTGCACTAATTTTTCTACACGACTTTTTATTAAGAACTAACTTCTTACTTCCTAACACGCAACTATACTTAGAATAACTTACCTTACAGAATTAAATGGGAATCGCCTTTTTACACGAAAATAGAAAAATTCTTCACATGTGATTATGACTTCAGCGAAACGCAAAGCGGATTTAACCAATTTTTAAAAGCGGTCCAAATATGACCGATGCAAATCGGGGCTCTAGTGTTTATTTTTTGCAGTATCGATGGCATTTATATAATTGTAGAATTCGAATTACTAATGCTTGTAATGAAAGCCACCTGATTTTAACGTTTTGAACTGTTCCCAATATAATTGTAACTATTTCTTGTAAGTGTTTTATTGATGCCAGAAAATCGTCATAGCACTATCACTTTTAGTAAAGAAATCGTCAATCGTCATTTTACTGTATTTTCTCAAAAAAATCGTCAAAATGACGTAAAATCGTCACATCTAACAACCCTGATAGCAACACTGTGTTTTTATTTGTCATGCCGCTAGTCTGTTTACATTTTTTGTTCGGCGAACTAATATCGAGTTGAATTTTAATAATTGGGGTTTTCTTGAATATTTAATAATGAAATTAAAAAATGTTAACAAAAGTAAAAACGATCGACAAGATGTCGATCCTAATACACAGAAAGCGTCCCAGATGACGGTATCACAATTAAGTGCGGATATAATATGGGAGGTAAGTTAATATAATTAAGTTAAAGTAAACGTTTACATAAATGTTTATTAATTATGTTTACCCTAGATTGCCTCAAAATATTGGTCACCAGAAACAGAAGGCTCCCATGAACCCTATGATGCCCAACTACTAGATGATATATATTTACGAGAAATAGTTGAACACAAAAATTCCACCCGCCGCATAGTAATGTTAGAATTTAGCCAATATTTTGAGAAGTACTTGTGGCCCAATTACCAACATGAAACAGCTACACACGCTCATTTAATGTCCATTGTCTTTATGGTCAATGAAAAGTTTCGTGAACGCGTCGAGGTTTGGCCGACATTTGAACAGCTTCCTGAAGAATTTTCAGGATTTTTTCGTCATGTCTTAGAAATGTGTCTTAACGAAGATAATAAAACTCAAATTCGAGAGAAAACAGCCTTGATTGTTTTTCTCAATCACTGTTTTAATAGCATGGAAGTAGAATTGTGTCGCAATCAAATTCGTCGTTTAGTATCTTTGTCGATGTGGTGTTGTTTGCAACCAAGTAAGAATTTTTGTCTTTATAGTATGTAGTTCACTCGTAAAACTGCTCTGGACGGGGAAGCAGCTCGCGCTCGTTGTCATTATTTTTAAGGACAATCAGGTCGTTCTTGTTTGTCTGTCTTTCTTGCGTTTTGCGTTTCACAGCATTGGTTGATGGCGTGGCGTCGTGTAACTGTAATAATTTACAGTTTTTCGTGTTTTCGGCATTAATCACATGCATTCGTTTTAACCTTATTTTGCTTGGCGGTGACCATGTGGAAATAAGTGGCCAACGATTTTTGACTTAAATTGATAGATATTGGTGGAGGACCATTTAAAACTCTTTAACTAACTGGTAGAGTTCCAGTCAAAACTCTTAAAATAAAATAAAAAACTAGCTACTGGTAGAAGACCATTCAAAATTCAATTGGAGAGAATCCGTGGAGTGGACTTCAGGATTTCCATCTTCCTATACGACGGTATAGGTCGTTCTGTGAAATCCTTGTAGCACCTCCCTTTTATACACCCCTATTCTGCGTTTCGATTCGGATCGAAATTTTCTCCGTTTTTTGGCGGCTTTGGTGTTTTGTGCCAATGTTCTGTAGCTCCCGCGTTGAGAAGCTTTTCGATTGAGGTGTGAGAGGTGAAGCAGGAATGCCATAGGTTGAAGCAAACATGTTTTTCTCGCTTAACTGTTGCTGAGACATTTTTGGCGAGTAATTTCCTTACGTTACAGCTATTACACACCAAAAATGATGCAGTAGCGGTTTGGTGAGGGGGGCATGTTTGTTTCAATTTATGGTATTTTTGTTTCAGTTCTCACATTTCAGTCGAAAGGTTTTTCAACGCGGGAGTTGCAGAACATTGGCGCGGGGCACCAGAGTTGCCAAAGGCGGAGAAAGTTTCGATCCGAATCGAAACGCAGAATAGAGGTCATAGTATGCAACTGTATGTGAAGGAATAGCATACAAATCTTCTAGTCCTGGCATATAAACCTAAGGTTTTGCCATTGCAAGCATATGATTTTTAACATATCTTGCACCCAAATCCAAAAAAAAAAAAAAAATAGTATGTAGTTATTTACTTTGTTTTTGTATTTAGAGCGTTTGGAACACGAGTTAAGATCTATACCTGAGTGGAGAAGAATTTGGAAAAAGTTACAAAAAAGAGAAAAGAACGAAACTAAGCCAGAAGTTGTGTGGGAACGACATTTTCTACAAAATTTAATAATACAGTTTTTGGAAGTTTTGGAAAATTTACCTTTGGAGGGTAGTATAGATCCTAAAACGATTTTGTATTGTGAACGTTTTTTGGAGTTGACGGTGGATTTGGAAGCTTTGTTGCCTACTAGAAGATTCTTTAATACAGTTTTGGACGATTCTCACTTATTGGTCCGTGCACAGATTTCTAATCTGGTTCAAAGACCAGAGGGAAAACTTTTTGGTCAGGTAAGTTTAATTTTTTTTTCAGATTTTTGACCAATAATTTCAGAACACGCAAAAAAAATTTATTTACGCAAAAAAACACGAAATTTAACTTAATACTACTTAAAAAAAACTTTAAAGTCGAATATATTGAAAACTACATAAGATTATGTTGATATTCAGCCCAATTATGAATAAAAATTCCCCAGGAGTGTTTCCCATTTTTTACAATTGAATTAACAAAGGAGAAATAGGAGAAGGGAGAAAGCTGCCGGGGAATTTTTATTCATAATTGAGCTGATTTATCTATACAAATTTATATACAGCCATGTTCTGACAATCGCAAGATTTGAAATCACAAAACGCCAGACTTATTTTATGGTTTTCTTAAACTCGTGCGTTTAGAACATGCCCGATAATTTCTTCTTACATAAACAGGCATGTTCTGCAAATCACTTTTACTCAAATCACGTGATTTCAAATCACATGTGCCTACTAAAATAACACGTGTGATATTTTACGGTTATTTTCTGTAATTCGAAATGAAGTGGATTTAAAACCGAACAAATTTTAAAAAACGAGCCTGTAAAAAAAGTTCATAAATATATTCCATTTTATATATTTCATACTTTGAGTACCAATTATATTTACAAGAACAGGGGGGTTACTGCGTATCTCGATTCGAAAGAAATCATTTACGGATTCGAACAATTTGTACTGTGTATTACGATTATCGTAATATTTGTTTTGAATAAACTGACGTTTTTTATACTTTTTCGAAAACAAAAAATGCATTTTTTAACAGCCAGTCTGTATTACGAACAAAAATGTTTAATCAAATTTTCAATATTCTTAAAAATACAACCTCTGCCATCGTTTCGAACGATTGCGAAAATCGATATACACAGTACAAATTGTTCGAATCCGTAAATGATTTCTTTCGAATCGAGATACGCAGTAACCCCCCAGCTTTTAAAAACAGGAAAAACTACAGTAATTTTGTAAATAATTGAAATCAAAATCTCGTTCGATTTCAATTGCACTTTATTTCGATTTGTAGAACATGCCCGTTAGTGTCCCGTTTCTGTGTGTTTTGGTGTGATCTTCAATTGCCGAAAGCACACTTAGAAAAACAAAAACGGTATGGCTTTCAGAACACCACAAAATCACGTGATTTGAAATCGCGTGATTTTCAGAACAGGCCCGAAAGAACATTATTTCTTTTAAACAATATTAAAAGTCCCTAAATCTAATTAGGATCCACTTCAGTTTTGCTTAAAACAACCAAACCTCAATTAAGTACACTTTATTTTATTATCATAGATTCAATCAATAATTTTTGATACATTCAATGTATAATATTATGATAAATTTGTTATTTTCATACATAAATGCCTAATTTAATGATGTGCCAATTAAAATCGTTTTTGTTATACGCAATTTAAAACAAGCAAGTTGTCTTGCGCAAATGTTGTGCTTTTTATGCGTGAGAAGAGGAAAATAAGGAGTTCCCTTTCCCTTGCCTTTTTTATACTCAAGAATTTTACAAGAAAACTTGCTATTTCTAAACCAAGACTTCAATAATTACAAATTTCGCTAAACTTAAGAACTTAATTTTAATGTTCGTAAAAAATTTTAAAAATAAAATATTAAGTGAATTTCTTAACAATCTGTGGAGCGAGCATTGATATTGGTATATAAGTTGTACTTCTTCTTTTTAAGCTTAATACTAACATTAGTCGATATTATATTTTCAATATAAATTCAAAAGGGCTTAATTAAATAATATACGTATAAAAATCAGTTCATCCAGTTTCTTTAAAAATTAATAGTCATTGCAATTCATATAATGCATTTCATCACCCCAATCGTTCGTCGAAGGTGGCTCATTGTAACAGCAAGATTTTTTTAACAAAAACGTAACGTGTTTTTGACGCAGTACACAAATGTATAATAGCAGAGGTGATTGAATGGCGTTCACTATAATGTGTGCATACAAGAGACCTTCGAATTTTAGCCAAGATAAACACAAAAAGAGCCAACTGATAGACATGATCAAAAGCATTAAGGAAAACATAATGAAACTGCAAAAAGAAAATAAATAAACAAATTAAAATTAACTTTATTTTAGTGCAAATTTAATTTTCCACTTACTTGGCCTTTAATTTGTGTTGTATACGTCCATAAACATTACGACGATTTATTAACTTCAAAGTCGTCACATAGAAAAATATGTCCACTAATATGGTGCAGGCGATGGGAGCAAAAAATATCGCTATACCTAACCAACCCATGGTTTCTTGTTCAGCTACAATATTTTGTTTCTTATATGTATCCGCATCCAAAAAGAAATGTGCAAATACTGCCATTGCTGCCATAAATGCGGTAGAACCCCAGGCATATGCTGAATAATAACAATATTTTCTAGCATCTGTTACTCTGAGAAAGACGTTTCGTGAACGAAATGTTTTCCAAATATAATAACCAAAACTATTGATCCAAAAGAATGCCGCTAAAATGCTGAAGTATAGTATTATATCCGCCACAATAAAACTGACATGATTTGTAAATTCCGTAAATATACGAACAAGATCGGCTACTTGCGCTACCATTAGACAAACGGCAATTGTAGTTATTATATTGCCCACTAGGTCTCTAAAAGAAAAAATAATTTTGAATAGCAAATTTATTAAAAAATTTAAAATTTTTGACAAAAACCTATTCAATTTCAATTTATTGCAGGTAATATAAAAGCCTCATTAGGCCAATAAACTATTTTGAAAAGAAATATACCTGAATTACATAATACTAAAAATATTTAAATTTAGAATTTAACTTAAATTCACCCATGTTGTGCGGACAAAATTTTTTTATAGATAGCTTCAATTTTTTCCATATTTTTTTTTTTTTTTTTTTGTTTGACGTTAGTTAGACTATACCTTGAACTTATTCTACCGAACAATATGGGTGAATCTACCTTTAGGCTTCAAAAAGTGTTCTATTGTTATATATTGGTTGTATTTGCTATCCTTTTATAAATGTGACATTCATAAAATTAAAGCAAAAACAATCAATATGACCCAACAGAACACTTTGTGAATTGCCTAACTATATTGACATCTTTTAACATATACTTAACAAACGAAGTTATAGAAAAAATATTTGCGGCAAAATTAGCCCTTCGATTTTTAACTCAACAGTTAAATATCATTGTTATCGATAGTTTAAATATAATCCATTACAGCTTAAATTTTCCCCAGAATTAAAATATCTAGCAATAAAATTTAGGTGAAATATGTTGAGATATTTTTTTACAATAAGTAAAATTTTGTTAAGGTGGCCGAAATTCGACCACTTGACATTAACTTTCGAGAGAACCTGTGCGTTATACAATAAAAACGTACACATTTTAAGATATTGGCAAAGTGCACTATTCACCCATCTTTGTACGTGTGACTGCAAAATAAATGAAAACTCTTTTCAAACCTTTTTATCCTAAAAATTAAGAAAAAAATTATATTGTGCATATCTACAAAAATACCTTTAAAACGATATATGTTTCATTGAAATCGGTGGACGATAAGATACTTAAAAATCAACCACAAAAAAATTGTTCCCGTATTTATATATAAGATATATACATACGTATATTATTATTATTTTCTATTAAGAAATTTAATTAAGAAAATTAATTTTGTTCAATGTTATAAAGGTGTCGATAAAATTTCAATATTTTTCCATGTTCTCGTTAATATTTGCAATCTGAAAGATATTTCAAAATTATTAAAAAAAAATCTTTAATCATATTTTGATTTTTAGATGTCATAATTGTTTTGAACCCTCCATATTAACCAAATTTTAAAGTTTTCTTTAAGTTTGTTGTTTACAATTTGTTTAAGTATTAAAATGTAATATAATAGTGCATTATTCATGATCACTATTTCTAGCGATAATGCAATAACAATACACTACTCATTGCGTGTTTTAATAATAAAGCAAAAGCAGTGCATTATTAACTTTCACTTAATGTATTTATGCAATATCAAGCCTTAGAGGCCAAAATAACAATATTACATGTTCATATATCCTGAGAAAATTTACAACAAATTATATATATCGAGCCCTTATAGCAAAAATAATGTAACCAACAAAAATAAAATTTAACAGGAGAAGTTTTTTTTAATATCTTTGGTTCAAGTCTAGGTTTTCGTTTAAAATTGCTTTTGCTCTTATTTCGTAACGGTACTTCCCAGAGATATGAGTTTTTAAGAGATGATGCAAATGATCAAAAATTATCGATTTGCATCAAAAAAAAGAAAATCTAAAATGTTGTTTGTTACATCATTTTCGCTATGAGGGCTCGATATGTAAACTAATAATCTAATAATAAAAAATTAAACTATAATCAAAAAACAACATATCATAGTTGATGGATAATGGCTCCCCAGCCGCAAAAAATAACAAAGAGAGAAAAAAAAGAAAAAACTCCTAGTGGTATTTAAATATTTAAATTAAATAGTGCATTAAAAGTAATAGTTTGTGGTATTGCAAAAAAACTTGCTGTTCCATTGATTAGATTTAATTGGAAAAACTTGTTAATACATTAGTTTATTTAATGCATTTGTCCCAGGTCTGATTATCACTTACCTCAATGTCGGCAATATAAAATAAACTATAGCTATTATAACCAATACTATTAGCGATATAACATGAAACATGGGATTCAATATTTTGCGCATTAAAAAACTTGAATCTGTCCATTTGATTTCTTTTTTAGCTAAACAAATATTTGCAAACAGCACTTGTCGTTGGTCACCGTTTGTGGAAATTGCCTAAAAATTGATTAGAAATAAAAATATTTGAGCCATTAAAAAAATAAAAGCTTGGCTAAAATCACCAGCTTAGTCATCATAAAATTGTACGCTTCTTACTCTATCTAAACAGTATTGATCACGTCCATAGTCATAAAAATAAGGTTTAGATTCTTCATTTAATTCTTCACCATAATCAGAAGGGAATTCAGAATCTTCATCGGCGGTGTTAGTGTAGTGGCGCAATTTACCATCATCTAATAAAACCAGTTTATCGGCGCTCTAATTCAAATGAAATTGATTTAACTCTTACTAAAAATTACATACATTTCATTAGAACTTACCCCTTGATAATGATAAATGGGCCAAGTTTGCATTGAGCCGCAAGCAGGTAGACCAATAACAAATTTATATTTTACCGGCATATTATGTTCCCCATTATAACTGGTAAACATGGGCTGAAAATATTCTGTAAAAAAGAAGAAAAAAACCCAAAATGAAGACTTTTACCTATTTAAACCTACATACAATTTTTTTAATCAAATTTGGCGCTATTTTATTTTAATGTTTTACGTAGTTTTTGTCAAATGTTTAGTTTTTTTTTTCATTTTTTGTTTCTTTTTTCCTTCCTCTTTGAACTTTTGACGCATTGCTTGTTGTCTTGTGTTTTTATGCAACGCCACTTACCGCTTTCGTTCACCTGGCTGCATACGGAATCTATACGAATTTCAAATTTTTCACAACATTTATTTACCCAAATTACATCTTCATCAATGTGATTGGCGTCTTGTATATTCGCTTTAATTTTTGTGGGTTGATGAAGTAATATGCAAAATGTAAAGAGTAACCATTTAATGGATATTTTGGCCATGCTGTTTTTGTTAACTTGGTTATTATTATTGACTATAAACTGTTGTTCCATTGACTAACTGGCTAATAACATCTGTAATGTTACAAAAAATACAAAACCACATAAGAATCTATTAAATACGTCATCGCCATGCAATTCAACTCAAGATCAGAGTTTCTATTCTCATCTTTTGTTTTTTTAAACTCACTCAGTTATTTTAGCTCTTCCTTTTAGTAACTCTCTTTTGTGTTTATTTCATAACACTGCTCAATTCAAAGTTAAACTCAATCATTCACCGACAACCTTAATTTTTTGTCGTTTTCTTTTAATCCAATACACAATCGCTGCATTAAATCTTTGTCGTATGTAGGCTGATTTTAAACAATTCTTTATTTTTGTTTTATTTTCCCTATATAGGTAAATAAGAGTATTTTTCTTATTGTTTACTTATAAAAATCTAAAGTTGTACACTTTTGTTTACAAGTAAATGTTTATTATTTATTTTGGATCGTTATTTTATTTATCGTGCATTTCCTCCTGTTTTTTCAGTTTCATTTCCATTCAATTAGAAAGTCAAATATTCACTGTTTCTTTAACTTTAACATTTTTAACTTCTTGCGTACATTTTCATTAAAAGCACAGAGCTCTGTGATCAAGGCGAATTTATGTAAACGGTGGTGTCGATACTACAACAAGTAACAACACCAAAAACACAACAATGTATTTTTTTGTTGCTTTCGTTGATCCATATGTCAAAATCACAAGGAACTTTTGACATTTCTCTCTCTAATTAAGAAAAAAAAGTAGCACAGCTGTGTTTTCAACGCCACCTGAAAAATGAATTCGCCTTGTCTGTGATTAAAAGAAAAATGTTGTTTGTTGTACATACATACTCTTAACACTCATTTCAATTAGTAATATCCATTGAGCGTTTTTATAACGTCTATTTTACGTGTAATTATTTTACGCGGGATATAATTTAATGTCCATCTGTAATATGCATTAGCTTGCTTAAGCTACTGTCAAAAATTAACAAAAAGCCTCTCAAATAAATTAAAAAACTAAATTGATTCCGTACGGAATGTGCGATCAGTTTCGCACTTTGCTTAAGCAAATTACAGTTTCATAAAACTAAACGAAATGTTTCCTTAGTATAGGTTCACACTATGAAAGTTTTCTGTCAGAAAGTCTGAGTTTATTGGTGAGAGAGGTAGAAAACATGATATTCTTCACTCTCACTCACCAGTAAACTCAAGACTTTTTGAAAGAAAACTTTCATAGTTGCTAAAGCCAGCTTATGCATATAATGCTTGGGCCTTTAGATATAAGGTCGTTGGATTATTAGGGAAGGTAGAAAAATATTAAAGATAATTTACAATTACATTAAATTCAGTTAAGCGAAAATAGAAAATTACAGGTATTTTGTTCAGCTAAAATGAAATTTTTTATTAAAGGAAGTTTGGATAAGTCAAAACCGTTTCGGTTAAACGAATTTCGTACATTTAAGATTGTGTTATAAATCGTAAATATGGTACATATCAAAAAAAAATACTTAATTATTTATATAAAAATAAAAACAATTATACAATTATAGTTCGGCTTAGTTGCTTAAAATGGGCTTAACAAATTATTTGTTCGAGGTCATTTATTTCAATTAAAGCTTAAGAAGTAGTATAACAAATGTTTCTAACATATATGTATATTGATTATTATACTTCCTTTAAAGTATGTTTAACACAATTTATGGGATCATCATCACTATTTTTATTTCTTTCGTATATGAAAACTACTCTATAGTCTTCTGGTCTGTAATTCCAAAGTAAAAAAATTGACATGCTTCAATCGGTTGCATTTAAACAAACACACATAAAGCTATGATTTCGATGAAAGTTTTACTTCATTATAATGGCATTACGTACGAAATTCAATGTCAAAGGTCTTTGACGTAGCCCTACAAAAAGTCTAACGGTGTTGTTTAAATCACATATCTCTAATTCATAATCTTAAATTACAAGCCAAAAAAGTCGGTTATAAAACAGCCATTGCATTCTGAGCCGTGTAATCGACGATTTCGGATTATCCGCCGCACTTCACTAACAGAAGCGATATTTTCGGCAGTGGGCACATTGGGAGGATGCACAAACCGACAAGATCAGTAACGCTACCAGTCTTCAAATTTTATTAAAATCTTGCCAATTCCTTGCACAATATCCATAATCTTCCCGCAATGTTTGAAAAGTGGCTAAGCTTGAACCACCACTTTTTTTGTAGTAAATTTATAACCCATATGTTTCAATGAAACGAATTTTCGGTCAGTCCAAATTAAATGAAAGAAATATTAAATTTATATTAGTGCTTAAAATACATACCATACAAGCATATTGGTGCAAAATTAATTTCTTTAAAAATTTTGTACGGCTGAGTTTGCAACTAGTGCGTTTTGCGCATTTATTATCGATATTATTTTAAAAATTTAAATTCAAAGAATTCGTATATTTTGTATTAAAAATTATTTAGTACAATGTTGGAAATAATTTATTTTTAATGCATACTACCCTGATGTTTACTCTATGACAACTTTTCTCAACAGAGCTAATTGCACTATACACAATACCACAAACTGGTAGTATCAGAAAATATCAAACTCTGTTTGACATCACAACGGCAAAATGTACAATCACACAAAATTTCAGTACACGACCAAACCACTATCACCAACATTTGATTGCGAGTGCATGATGTTGTCGTGTATGGTTCCTTAACTATTTATTTATTAATTCAATAGTTCGTAAGCCCCTATGGCCAAATTAAACAAGAATATACAATATGGCATTGTTAATATATATTAAGTATAAATTAATTCTTATTTTGTTATTTAATTTTTTATAACGCCTACCCCCTATTCCACAGTTATAAAGAATGTCAACAAGTTAATGGCGTTTTCTTTTCTGAATAAAATTCTTTATTTATTCTGCCTTTTACATTTTTTTATGTTCTTTTCTGAAAAACATGTGTTATTTTAAAAGTGTAAAGCGTTCTTTTCTGAAGATGTTCCCTTTAAAATTAAAAAAATGCTACATGTTCAACACTCATTTTAATTAAAGGGGCATGAGAGCAGCACTAGATCAAGGCGAATTCAGTACAAGGTGGTCGCAAGTTTCGAGCCGTAAACACTAACAATGCAATACAAAAAATTCTGTTGGCTTTGGATTGTTTAAGTCTTGCCACCACATGTAATTGAATTTACCTTGCGCTTATTGTACTTTATTGTTTAATGCCGAAATTTGTGTTCTTTTGTATACTAGGGGTTCATTTAAAAATGTTGCCAAGTCACATGTAACACTTATGCAACACTTTTTTTTAGAAAATAACACGCCATAAGCAACCGTTTTTAATAAAAATTATTTTTCATGTGCCTTTTATGAAAAATTAAAAACTGTTTTGCTTCTACTGAAAATTTTTAAATTTCGAGCTAATATCCTCTTGTTGATTTAGTGCGAAATATACATTTTTAGCGTTTTTTTAGCAGCAACATTTCTCTGTTATTGTATTTGTATACCTAATGGCCTTTCACACACGAGTCTAATTATGCTAGCGTAAAATGACAGTTTGTTTCCAAAATAAGGCGAAGGAATGGTCTTTTATTAGCGTAAATAAATTTCAAACGGCTTCAACGCGACATAAGCAGCACAAAACCAAAACACGCACATTTCCTTAAAAACAAATAAACTTAACAAACACTAAGTCAAACCTTTGATATGAAATTAATTTATCATTTGACTTCAAACACAATTCTCAAACGTTTTTTAAATGTTTGATTTTAACATTTAAATTCAAATAGATAATGATTTGAAAATAAACATTTGACAGCAAATGTTTTATCAATTTGTTGTCAAATTGGTATCAAATGTTAAATTCAAATCAATACTTAACTTGGCAATACTTAAGCGAAACATAAATGTAAACATTAAAAATGGCGAATAAAGTTAAATTTTTACTTCGTGGCTAAATCTGTTATACAAGTGAAGAGTTTTAATTCTTGTGAAAAATAAAAATTATTTGTGAATAATTACAATGATTAAGAAAACGAATTAAAAAAAAAACGAAAAGTTCGGAATTTATAAGTTTGTTGTATGACCGCGGTGCTACAATCCTCAAAATAAAAGGGAGCTAGTTTCGTCTTTGCAAGAATTAGAGGACGGAAAGAACATTATTTCATCTTTTGGCTATGGTGCCGAAAGTTAATCGCACAGTTTATGGAAATAAATATTAAATTTAAATCAAAAAAATAAAATATTTTTATTTATGTTCCACATGGTATTAAAATCCACATCTAAAAAACATTTGAGAATTACGTTTGAAAGCAAGTTTAAAATAAAGGCATTTTTCAATTTGAAAATAATTCCCCCTTTTTGTTGAGAATGCTATGATTTTCAAATTTGAATTTGAAATCAAACCTCCATGTTTGTTGGGAATGTAAAAAACACTCTTAAGTTGTGTGCACACATGTTACGCCAGATAAAAATAGCACCGTGTGTTACGAACAACAAAAATTGTTAACTTTAATATAAGTCTCGTGTGTTCAACCCCAATGTTAAACTCTCTCACATTGAGTTAATTTAGTTGCTTTCTGTACTGTTCACTGTATAAAATTTTAAACTCTAGTTGATAACAGTGTTGCCAGTGAAATTTCAAGAAAGATACATTTTAGTTTCCAAAAAGATACACTTTTTCCCAAAAAGATACGTTTTGAAAAAAAAATGAAAAATCCATTTTTAACGATTAACATTTATTAACATAACATTTTTATTTCATATTTAAATGTTGTATTGTAAAGAAAATGATTTCGTTTAAATCCTTTTTTATATTTATTTAAGTCAGAACATACACTCAAAAGAAAAATCAATCCATCCGTACTCAAATCAATCCGAAGCGGTATTAATAGTACGGTGAGTATGGATTTTCTTGAATCAAGTACAGAAAGATTGATTCAAGTACGGATTTTCAATCGCAAAATACTTTAATTATCCATATTCAATCCCGTTTCGTACTTGAAATAATCCGAAAATGAGATTGAGTTAAGTAAAACTAAGATTGAATCAATCTCAAAATACGCTTGATTAAGAATTATAATATTGTTTTAATCCGAATTCGTACTTAAAATAATCCGAAAATTAGATTGATTTATGTAAAACTAATATTGAATCAATCTCAAAATGCGATTGATTCAAGTATTATAAAGTTGATTTTATCAAGAAATTAGAAAGAAAAAGTTATAATGATCGATTTACTTACCCGTACTACACCTTTCATAATGATAAAACACCAATATCATGCCCGATATGGTTTTTATTTTCGAAATCTTATGTACATATTTAACTGAAAATATAAACTAAATGAGAATCCAAAGTTCAAATTTACTTTTTAACCCTTAGTGGTGCCAGACCGTTTTTCAATGTGTATAGAAAATTAAAACATGCGTAGGCTGGAGGGTTAAACACAACAAAAAGTTTAATCTTTTTTTTTACTTGATTTACGAATTTAATACTTATTTAAAGAAATTCCGGGATTGATTTTCAAAAGTAATCCCATTTAGGATTGTTTGAGTACGTTTTGGTGTTATTCGTACTTGAATTTTTGAGTACGACTCGTACTTAAAGTAATCATAAAAAACTTGATTTATCCCGAGTGTTTTTCTTTCTGTGTATGTAATTTTTAAAAATACAGGGAGCAAACTTTAAAATTAATTATATGTAATTATTTTTCGATGTTATCAAAACAAATTCATTTTTGTAAAAATTAATAATAAGGCGATTATATCAACGTTCATATAAATTTCCTGAAAATAAAAAAGATGTCCATATTTCCTCAGAACAACTTCGCACTACTAGTAATCATCGATTTATCGTATGTTGCAACCCCGTATTGTTTTCTTTTAACGTTATTAAAGCTGCTGTCAAGGCGAATTCACTAGGAGGTGGGGTCAAGCATATGGTGTTTTTTTTTCGGTGGTCGACTTGTCAAAGTGTGTATGCAAACTAATTTTTTATGTAAACTAAAAAATTTCCGATCTTTTGATATATAAGGCGTAACCATAGGTCATATGAGAGTCCAAAAAATCAGGTTTTTATACAATTTTTGATATTTTTTGTACGGGAGGTACCACGCCCACTTGTTCAATCCCGCCCACATTTTGTGGGATGCTGTGTATTGATAACGTTAATGTGTGTACCTAATTTGGAAACTTTGGCTCTTGCCGTTCTCAAGATATACAGAAATAAAAAAATACAACAACAACAAGGGATTTTTTGGGCAAAATCAGAGGCAGTCGTGGTTTTTTGCTCATATCTCCGTCATTTTTGGACCGATCTGGCTGAATTTCAATAGCAAACTTAAACGGAGTATATGTGACATAAATATACATCAACCTAGTCCACATAATTTCTGGGGTTTTCGGAAAACCCATTTCAACATACACACGGACAGACGGACATCGTTAAATCAACTTCACTTTCCATAAGGACCCAGAATATATATACTTTATAGGGTGTAGGATCAATATTTTGGAACATACAAACGGAATGACAAAGTTATATATACCCTCTTACCTTCGGTGAAGGGTATAATAATTATTAACGTCAGTTTCAATTTCATATAAATTGTTGCTGAAGTAAAAGTAGACTCAACTTAAGTTACATTTTTACAAAAATTTTAGTTACATTTTTGGTCTAAAAATGAAAGGAAAATATATGAAATACTTTGGGAAGAAAAAAGATAGAAGAAAAAACGAAATTGTTTCTCTTATTGTAAACAACTTTACGCTTTATTTTTTAAAACTGAATTTCTCATTTCAAATTTAACTTAGTTTTTATGAATGGGGCAGTTTATGTTTAATTGCTATTTAAATTTAACTAAATTAAAAAAACAAATCATGTGTAATTTATGTTCAAATGTGTAATTTGGGTCACCGTCGTGTGTAGTTTACGAATTCTTCATTGGCAACACTGCTTTGTTGTTATATACAGGGGTCTAATCACCGCATTCGACACTATCGTATTGAATAAACTATCAAATTTTTTTGCATACGATAGACACTGACGTATCGAATGAAAACTCGATAAATGTAATGTCGAGTTACTCGATATCGAATGCAATTATTTCAAATTCAATACATTTCATTCGATATCGAGTTTCACGATACCAAAATATATAATTTCGATCAATTTTGCTCGATATCGTATGCGGTGATTAGACCCCCGGGCTCTTATTCTTATTTTGTACCTTATCCCCAAAATTTCCCAAAGTAGCTTTTTTTCTCATTCCCAAAAAATATGCATACATTTATTTTTATATTTAATTAAATTAATTTGTGTAATATTATTAAAACAAATTTTATTTGTACTTTGGGTTCTAAATACTATTTACGTGTTTTTAAGTTACTTTTTGTATATACATACATAGGCATCTATATAAAAAGAGCAACTTAGAAAGGCGCACAAGAAAAATAATTATGCATCAAAAGCTAAGCATTAAAAAACCTCTGGTTAATCAGCCAATGAAATTTTGTTTTACATGTTGTTTGTATTAAAAGGTGTTAGCATTTTTGAAGATGGAATAGATTTGTCACATCAAACTAAATTATTTTAAAAGTGTGTATTTATTCTAAGAAGAGCTTATAATAATTCATACTGCGAATTATGTTGCGAATTTTGGTTTTTATTCAATTTGTTAAAGAAACAAGCGTTGCATGTTGGTACAGACAGCATATTGAAAACGCTTTCAGCAAGCTCTTGCAAAGGTTTTGAACCTCCAATTTTTTTTTTTTTACAAAATGTAAACAAAGCTTGACATTCAGTATACACACAAAAAAATTACAATAAACACATGACCCGAAAATTTCAAATATATAAATTCTCCTTGTTCTGCACATAATTACTTTACATGTTTCTCATAGTGTGCAATATTGCACAACTTTTAACATAAGATAACATGCACTTGAAGTGGTATTTTTTTATCTTATTCACCACAATAGTTAAATTTTGCTTAATTTTTATTATTTCTTTAAATTTAAAAGTTTTTGAATAAAATTATTTAAGCTTGGTCAATCAAAATTATTTAATTGATCACAACTTTGATTAATCGGAAATGTTGATTAACCGATTAATTGATTAATCAAAATTTTGATTAATCGATTTATCGCACTTCCCTAGAGTTTTTTTTTAGCAATTATTTTTTATAAGAAATTTATTTCTAATTAAAATGTTTACTCTTATAAGAAATTTATTGCCTATAATAGTTTATACAAATTATAATATAAGAAAACAAAAACTTCTGTTTTAAAACGGGATTCAAATGCACTTACACAATAAGTTGGATATTTTGTGCAAGCAAGTACTTATGTACGGACGCACTTAGTAAGATATTTAGATATCAAAATCATGATTGAAATCGAATAATCAAAATCATGATTAATCAGAAATTTAAATAATTTAAGTTTTGAATAATTGAATAATTTGAATTTTTTTTTTGTTTGTTTTATGAATTTCTTTATACCTACTACAGTAAATAATAAATATAAGAACATCATCTCATATAAGAAAAACCCACATTTCCAAAAACAAAAAGTATGTTGTAAAAGAAAACTTTTTGAAGAAAAAAAAAATGATTTTGATTAATCGATTGATCATAATTTTGATTCAATTAGATCTTTAATTAATCGATTAATCGCATACCCCCAAAAAACGCTTATAAGAAAAAATGTTCGTGGCATTTTTTTTTATTTTTTATATCCGTTACCTACTGTAATAGACTGGCACATTTCTATGCAATAAACAATCTGTGTTATCATAACATGTAATGTATGAACAATGACCGCAGAGACCTAGAGAGAGAGATATAAGGACATACATAAATTTCATATTGTTATCAAGTCGAATTCATTACAGGTGATAATTAAAGTCCTGCTGATAACTTTTTTAGCTTTATTATTGTTGGATATAAAAATTTGGTTTGTTATCTTTGTTTCTGTTTTATTTTGTTTCATTTTTTAACATTGTCTGTACCTACAATAACTTAACGAAAACAAATTGCTTGTGGTTTTTGTACGGGTTGTACTTGTTGTAGTACCGAGATTACTTGTAATGAATTCGCCTTAATTGTTATGAAAAAATATTAAAAGCCGGCAAACTCATGTTCCAATAAACAACATTTACCTTTCTTTGCCCATGTGTTTTTAACATATTTAAAAGATTTTTGTTTTCTTTTTTAATTTATGCAAAGTAGAACTTTCTGTTGTCATGGAGTTTGTAATTTTAAGTTCATTCCAATATAATTGTATGAAACTACATACAACATAAATTTGTACGTATAAAATTTGGTTTAAATGTTTTCAATCCATAAAAGTAGAATACAGATACATACATATTCACAGGATTCCATTTGCATACATATGAAGTTGTATAAGTATATGTATATGGTTGTGTGTTTAATATTCCTTTTATGTCAACTTTCGTTCATACGTTCATACATATGTAAGTATACACTTAAAATTGAATGTTCCCTGAAGGAAATATAAATAGTGAAACTGTACGGATTTACTATTGACTAAGTCACCAGAACTACTGATCAACTGTTCATACGTTCATACAAATGTAAGTATACACTTAAAATTGAATGTTCCCTGAAGGAAATATAAACAGTGAAACTGTACGGATTTACTATTGACTAAGTCACCAGAACTACTGATCAACTGTAGACCAGACAATGCTTTGTGTTATAGACATTTAACATGTGCTATTCATTGAAAATCCACTACTGACCTTAAAACTATTGACCGGCGGTGTGAAATGTGACCCCAGGTAATATGGCCCCAAAGTACTAAACTGGCCCCAAAAATTTATATGAAACACAACAACACGCAATTTGGGGCAATAAAAATCAATTACCCACACCTATATTCATTAAGCATCGAAGTTGGAGTTATAGTCGGAATTTAAAAATTTAAAATTTTGTAGTCGAAGTTGGAACTATATTTGACTCCACAGCTCTACAAAAAATAACCCAAAATAAAATCGCAATTTTTGCCTTTGAACTATTTTTCATTTACTAAAAATTCAATGTAAACCAATTTGTGGTGATTTTTTATTTTAACCCTTTTTCTATTATACGGTATCAACTTTTAATTTAGAAAAATTATATAAAACGGAAAACTCAAAATGTCAGAATTTTTGCATATTAAGAAATATTTAAACTTATAGTCGCATTGAATTAGTAATGATTGTTTTTAATTTAACCAAAATATTTACATATATGTATATATTATTGACTATAGTGTATTTTGATTAATTATAAAGTTTCAAACAAATATCACGACAACTGTAGTTCTGTAGTGTTTTTGTTTATATACTAGCGGAATTCAGTGTTTGGTTCAAATATTCTTGCGAGAGCGCAAATGTCAATTATTTTAACTCTTTTATAAATTCCATAGGAAACTCTGCGTATTTTGTTGTTGGATTTAACTAAAGAGCTACGATATTCTACATTTCCTCTTTCATAAGACCATTTGCACAAAATGCTGAACTCCTCTACTATGTTTGTTTTTGAAAAGACAAATTTTGCATAAAAAACAGGCTGCTTTTGTATACATTCGCTGGACTTTTTACCAAGGCTTTCGACATTCATTTTATTTCCTTTAAAACTTCAAAATATAATCGTAGATCCCAGGTTCTCAGAGTTTGAGAAAATAATATGGAAACAGGGTAATTTACAATTTCACAGTCAAGTAGTTAAATTCAGCTGTGTTCCTTAATCTATTACAAAAAAGACTTAGGCGTCAACGACAACGTCTTAGACAAGAAGGCCGAATATTGAGACCAGAAATTCAACAGTTCATTTAAATAGTTATAGTCTACATATTTGAATTTTTTAACTGGATTCTTGCACTAATAATATTAGTGAATGAGGCAATTAATAAAGTTCAAATTCCTGCGTATATTTTGTTTAAATAACGTGTTTAATTAATAATAATAAAAAGAACTTGCAAAATTAAATCGTGTTTACCTGTCATTACGACCTTATATCACAGTGTGAAGAGAATAAAAGAGAAAACGCGGCGCCCTGATTTTGACGATCGCAGATTTAAACTATCTTCACCACGTAATTTTCTAACATTTTCAAGTGCAAAAAACTCTCTTATTTTCTCTTTCATTTCTCTTAATGCCAGACTCATCTTTTTTTTTAGGCGCGATAGATTGTGGCCCGTTTATTTTAAGCCCAACACAATTTTGAAATTTTGTTTTAATTGTAAGTTGAACGTGTTCTATAAACCACACATAAGGTTACGACTTCACATCACCTAAAAAAATAAACAATTCCAAAATATAAGCGGTTCTTCAAGTTAGTATCCGCAGTATACTGTACAAAGATAGGACATTTTAAATAAATTAGCATATTGTTTTTTTAACAGCGTACTCTCCGCAGATTGAAGCTCAGGCGTTTCTGATAACGTAACAAAAATAAAAAATATACATGTGTACATAAATTTAAAAATTTTTTTCTAGCTCTTGGATATGTTAAAATTCTATTCACGTTTCGAAATCAATGATGTAACAGGAGACTCTCTAACCGATCATGATATGACTCAAATCCATTATAAAAAAATTACCTCTCTACAAAGGGCCGCTTTTGCTAAATTTCCCGATTTAAAATTATTTGCACTCTCTAATGTAGCCAGCATAGATTCACGAGATTCTTTGGAAAAACATTTTGGCAGTTTAAACGAACAGGCACTTAAACAAATTGCTTCATTTTTGAATTTAGTACCAGATGAGTTACAATCACCTTTCCAATGGCATCGTTTAGATGAAGAATTTCTAAAGGAATTACTAATAACCAGACATGAAAAACGTTGTTCTCAATTGGATGCTCTTAATGAAATGCCTTTGTATCCAACAGAAGATATAATATGGGATGAGAATATAGTGCCATCGGAATATTTTACAGGAGATGGTTGTCTGGCGTTACCAAAATTGAATCTGCAGTTTTTAACTTTACACGATTATTTGTTAAGAAACTTTAATCTGTTTCGCTTGGAATCTACCTATGAAATTCGTCAAGATATAGAAGATGCTGTCAGTCGTATGTTACCCTGGCAATCGGAAGATGGTGATGTTGTATTTGGCGGTTGGGCTCGTATGGCGCTGCCTATAGCCTCGTTTGCTGTAGTAGAAGTAGCTAAACCTCATATAGGAGAAAAGAAACCTTCTCGAGTAAGGGCTGACATTGGGGTTACATTATCGGTGCGTAAAGAGATAAAAGACGAATGGGAAAATCTGCGTAAACATGATGTTTGTTTTTTGATAACAGTAAAGCCTACTAAACCTTACGGTAAGTGGATTTTTTTAGAATCTTTAATGTTTCTGCTTTAATGTAAACTAAAACTCTCTTAGGTACTAAATACAATCCTAGAGAACCTTTTATACCACAGGTAGGCTTAGTTTATGTACGTGGTTGTGAAGTAGAGGGTATGTTAGATGCAAATGGACGTGTTATAGAAGATGGTCCTGATCCCCGTCCACAGTTATCTGGCGAACAAAGAACTTATCGTGTTTGGTTGGATTGTAATCAATATCGCATGGATATGGATTCTTTGCAAGAGGTAACTTATTACTTAAGAAATATTGTTGCAATTAAGCCTTAATGTTTTATCGTTTTAAAGGGAGGAGATGATGTTTATGAAAGCTTTAATATAATAATGAGACGCAAACCTAAAGAAAATAATTTTAAAGCTGTCTTAGAAACGATTAGACATTTAATGAACACTGAGTGTGTAGTTCCTGCCTGGTTGCATGACATTCTATTGGGCTATGGTGATCCAAGTGCGGCACACTATTCCAAAATGCTTAATCAAGTAGGTGATACAAAAAACCATTTTAGTAACTTTTAAACATAAGTTAATCTAGGAACGCGATTTGGATTTCAATGATACTTTCCTATCATACCAGCATGTAGTGGAAAGTTTTCCAGATTATGAAATCAAATGTGATATTCCTGAAGACGAGCGTAATGCACCTTTTCGCTTGGTATTCGGAGATGTAGCAGAGGAAAAAGATAAATCGGAAGAGACATCCGAAAATATAAAAGTGCAAGAGCTACCCAAAGCTATTGTGGTAAAACCATACAAATTTGAAAATCGTGGCCCCTATTTGGGTAATAAACCGAAACAGTAAGTATATAAATTTGGACAAAAACTATTTAAATATAAAGGAATATATGCGAATAACTAGCTACATATTTGTATATTCTTTTTCGCAAAAATAGCTAGGAATTTTTATTGAGTTGTAGACCTTAAACTAAATTTTACTAACACAATATTTCGATTAGAGTTTTGAATATGTACTAAATGAACAAATTTTGCAATTACTAACAACCTTACAGAAACTCCATACGATTTACTCCAACCCAAATTGAAGCCATACGCGCAGGCATGCAGCCGGGGTTGACGTTAGTTGTCGGTCCTCCTGGTACTGGTAAGACTGATGTAGCGGTTCAGATTATTTCCAACATTTATCACAACCATCCCAATCAACGCACCTTGATAGTAACACATTCTAATCAGGCTCTTAATCAGCTTTTCGAAAAAATTATGGCTTTGGATATCGACGAAAGACACTTATTACGTTTGGGTCATGGTGAAGAGGCTTTGGAGACGGAAAAAGACTTTAGTCGTTATGGCCGTGTTAATTACGTTTTAGCCAAACGAATAGATTTATTGCAGCAAGTACAAAAACTGCAAGAATCTCTTGGTGTACGAGGTGATAATGCCTACACCTGTGAAACAGCTGGATATTTTTATCTTTACAATGTAATGGCTAGATGGGAGAAATTCCAAACTCAGGCAGCAGCTGTTGGTAAAAGTGAAGAAACTAGTGTGTGGCGTAAAGTATTCGAGGAGCAATTTCCTTTTAACAAATTCTTTGATGATGCTCCACAACCTCTGTTTAAGGGTGATACATATGACGATTATATGAACACAGCAAAATCCTGTTATAGATATATATCACATATATTTACGGAACTGGAAGAGTTCAGAGCTTTTGAGCTTTTGCGCACTGGTTTGGACCGTTCCAAGTATCTTTTGGTTAAAGAGGCAAAAATTATAGCGATGACTTGTACCCATGCTGCATTAAAACGCAAGGAACTGGTTAATTTAGGTTTTCGTTATGACAACATACTAATGGAAGAATCTGCTCAAATTCTTGAGATAGAAACCTTTATACCCTTGTTATTACAAAATCCCATGGACGGTTTTAATCGTCTTAAACGTTGGATTATGATAGGAGACCATCATCAATTGCCACCCGTCATTAAAAATATGGCTTTCCAAAAGTTTTCAAATATGGAACAAAGCTTGTTTACCAGGCTAGTACGTTTAGGTGTACCCACAGTAGATTTAGATGGTCAAGGACGTTCTAGATCGAGCATTTGTTCGCTATATAAATGGCGATATAAGAAATTGGATGACTTAAAGCATATTTTACAAACTGAAGAATATCGCCGAACAAATGCGGGCTTTTTGCATGACTATCAACTAATAAATGTGGATGATTTCAACGGAGTAGGAGAATCTGAACCTAATCCTTACTTCTATCAGGTTTGTTTAAACACTTTAAAAATTTCTACACAATAAATAAATTTTTTGATGTTGGGAAAAAAGGTATTAGGTCTTAATTTTGTTAATTTTTCGTTTGATATCAATAACTTAAGTCAGTCTAGCACAACAGCTTCCGATCGTTATTATTGGATCTTTAGGCAATTAGTTAAACAAATTTATATTTTGTTTGGTATTAACGAAAAATCTCAGTTTCTGATTTAAGACCTTTTTGCCCAACTTCAAAGAATTTAAATAACGTTCTATATTATTTAAGAATTTGGCTGAAGCAGAGTATATAGTGGCTGTTTATATGTATATGCGTCTTATTGGTTATCCTGCGGAAAAAATTTCCATTTTAACTACTTATAATGGCCAAAAACATTTAATTAGGGATGTCATCAACGGCAGGTGTGGCAATAATCCTCTAATTGGTTGGCCTCATAAAATAACCACCGTTGATAAATACCAGGGTCAACAAAATGATTATATACTCATATCGTTGGTGCGCACAAAAGCTGTCGGTCATATAAGAGATGTCAGACGTTTGGTGGTAGCAATGAGTCGTGCTCGTTTAGGTCTATATATCTTCGGTAGAGCGGGATTATTTAAAAATTGTTTGGAATTACAGCAAACGTTTAAACTGGTAAGGACATATAATTAAAAATAATAATTAATATGTATGTATGCATATTATGCTTTCCCCCCTTAGTTAACAATGCGCCCCCAAAAACTTCAACTGATGGAAAATGAATCATATCCCTCCACACGCATAACCAATGGAAATCCTGAACAGAAGTTTATTACAATTAGTAATATGACAGAAATGACCCAATATGTTTATGAGATGTATATGAAAAAATTGGAAACAATTGAAGATCAATTACCCCTTTCGGTAGAAAAACAGATATATAGTGAATTGCCTAAAGAAGAAGAAAGCATGGAAATGGAAACTACCGAAATCGAATATGAAATTATAGAGAAACCAGCACCAACTAAACGTCCTGCAAAAGAAAGTTCTTCTAAAAAATCAGAACCTAAAGTATTTAAGCCAACACTTATAGTTAATGAAGTTACAGAAGATTATCAAGAGCCAGAAGAATCCACACAAGAAGAGTCCCTTGAAACAAATAACGAGGCAAAAGAATAATTTTAATTTTAGGAAAATATGTCATCGGTTTTTTTTTATTAAAAATAAAATTGAAGTTATTTTAAAAATAATAAAGAAAACTTATTTCTTAGGTGCAGTAATGCCCTCTAACTGGGCTTTTAGTTGAGTATTGGTTTTCTTTAAAAAGGCAATTTCCTCTTGATATTTTTTCTCTTCCGAGGCCCGCAATTCTGCATTTCTACGTTCAGCTTGCTCATTTTTTAATTTCATATCAGTTATGATTTCTTCCAAAGCTTCTTTATCTGATTCCAAAGTTTTGACAAGTTCTCTTAACATTTCCTTCTCCTCATGAGCCTGTAAAGCTTTACGCATGCCAAATGCCACCGAGCTGCAGTACAAAGTCTCGTAAGCCTCCATAGACATGGCAATTTCGTCTCGTATACGCAAAAGTAATAAACCTCTCTCTGAACAATTTATTGTAACTTGGCGTATTATTTCGTCTGGAGAAAAATTTATATCACTAAAAATTAAAAAAAAAAAGACACTTTGACAATATACCAAAACACTGGGAATATAATTCACGCCGTATGGGACATATGCCTGTTTCTCTTGCTTGAGTTTGTTGCAGACGTGTATCCAACATTTCCTGTAAATTTATAACATCTTGTCGTGTAGCTGGTGTACTGGATACTGTCTGTTGCCACAATTGACCCTCATCCTCCCAACAGCGCGGTGGTAATATGGAATTTAAAATTTCTTCGGTTTCCTTTTTGGTATCCAATAAATCTCCAGCTGTTTGAGGTCGTTTGAGTTCCTAAATTTTAATTTTTTGTTATATTGAGCTTAAATTATTTTTTTGTTAATATGTACCAATTCTGCTGGAATGGATTTCTTTTCTGCATGTTTAACAACCAGTACTGGATTATTATAACGTACAAGTGTTTGGAATTGTCCTACGGTAGCTGTTTCAACTTCTACTTCCATTTTTTATTAAATATTTTAAAAGATTTGAGTTACAAATTTAATTTTCTATACAATTTCATATATTTGAAGTTCAATAGTTTTTAACTAGTATTCTAGTTTCCGTTGGCAACCGGATAAAGTGTTGAGTTGCATTAAAAATGTATTTATAGATTTACAGTAAACTCTCTATAATTGAATGCCTGTTTGTCAATATCGAAAAAAATGTAAATTATATATATATGTTGTTTTTTTTGTTTTGCTGCATTAGGACCTTCGATATTGATAACTATGGTTTGACAGCTAACGATCGTGAATCGTTTAATGCTAGAACAAGGCTTCCAAAGTGTGTAAATTTACCTATAAAAAACCTGTTCGCGAAGCTTACAGAGCACCTCGTACAAAAGTCTGTCGTGAGTATATTTCATATTTACACGGATGGTTTAAGTCAAGGTATATTTATAGCAGGTAGCCGCGAGATTACAACAATTGTACAATAAAACAAACAACAGGGCTTTTTATTGTTGTTATGTGGTACGAACTGTCAAACAGCAAAGGGTTTGACAAAAAAGACAAAAGATAAAGACAAAAAACTTGTATACTTGTTTTCTATACAACATTTGACAGTTCGTACCACAAAACAAGCAAATAAAAAATAAACAGCTGGCTTTCCGAGACTACCTGCTATAAATATACCTTGGTTTAAGTAAAATCAAAAATAATAACAAAAAAGCAGATGGTTGCACTTTTACAATTTTTACAAAAACAACATGAACATTTCCTGAGTTGTTTTTGTAATTGTATAAAAATGCTACCACCTTCAATATACTCTGTTAAAATACACCTCTGATGTGATGAGAATACATAAGTTTCTAAAATGGTTAAGAAACAAAAACATTTATCGACAGCTTTTCTCATTAAACATAATGTCGTTATACAATGTATTACCGTGTAAACTAGCTATCGGATTTATTGCAAAATCAATTTGGTCGCAACTTTATTTCCAGAAGTTGTCCTCCGCGCTATTTAACGCCTCCGGATTACTTTTTATGACGCTATGTTAAGTCATTGGATTATGCCGACAAGCCAACATTGAAAGCCAATATTCAAGGAACCATTGACGCCATACGCCCATATTTATTGGAAAAAATAGTAAAAAATTGGACTGATCGAAGGGACCATGTAACGCTTACCCGCAGCGGACATATGCCGAAAATCACATTTAAAAAATAAATGCCATGAAAATATCTACCAGATTATAATAAAAAATCATTCTAACAATATCTCTGTCTTGTATTATTTAATTGTTGTTATGTGAAACGAACTGTCAAACAGCAAAGGGGTTGATAAGAGACAAAAAATACAAAAGATAAAGACAAAAAACTTGTTTACTATGCAACATTTGAAAGTTCGTATCACAAAACAAGCAAATAAAAAATAAACAGCTGGCTTTCTGAGAATACCTGCTATAAATATACCTTGATTGGGACGGATCAAGGTCTATCCAATAGGTCTGCTTAAGAAGCCAGATGTTTATTTGGTTTTTTCCTCAACGATATCAAAAGTTGTTTACATTTTCCTTATATGTACGTGTATATTTTTGTTTACTTTTTTGGTTTTTTGCCACATACATGCACACAAAACACATTTTTCCTTTTGTTTTGCCTATGTAGTAGTAAGATTTTGACAACGGCGAGGAATTTTACACAAACAAAATGCCTGTTGTTTTTTGTATTGTTGTATTGTTGTAATAGTAAGCAGACCTATTGGATAGGCCTTGGGACGGATGACAAATTTTTTTATGTTTCAATCCATTTGATTCCCCGTTGTCTACTTCCAGGGATGATAAATGAGAAAACCAATATCGTACCAACAAACTTTTTAAATCGTACTTTTTCGGCCCCAATATCATTTTTATAAATTTTTTTTATTTTACTTTAAAAAAATTTAATACAACAAAAACAAAAGATACTTAAAATTCATTTGTACATGTAAAGCAGCCCATACACGATTCAATTCAATTGTCAACTGAGTCGGTTGTTGTCCAAATCAAAGTGTGTATGGCTTTGTCAATTGATTAGTTTGGCGGTTGTCGAGTTGGTTGAAGAAAAATCAAAAGATTTTGATTTTTTCAAGTTGACTACTAAGTCTTTCAATTCGATTGTACTGTGTGTGCCCAAGTCTCTTGATCAGCTGTCAAAATTAATTTTTGTTGTTAAAGGCTAGATTACAATATCTTAAGGCCCAAATACATTGGTCAAATTCCCATCCAGCATTGTGGTAGTATTAGTGAAAATGAGTTTGTATGTGTGACACCGACGATGCTTGATGGAAAATCAAAAAATTTAGATATTTAGCATGCTTGACGAGTGATTTTGATGAATGTATTGGCGTGACTCATCAAGCACCCACACACTTTTAACGTGATCTCAAACCGAACAGTCGCTAAAAATGTCGGATGAAAAAAAAATGCTTTGGAGGAAAAAAAAAACAATGATGGAATTATGGGAAACTTTTTAATTAATAATTTTCTTCTTCTTTTCTTCAATTTTTGTTTTTATTAATTAAAAAGCAACAATTAAACACTTTTTATCTATATTTTAATATTTTTTGCTCCTGTTGTTGTCACTTCAAAATAAAATGGAAAATGAATGCTTGACAGCTCATCCAGCAAATGTATGTTCAAATGTCAAGCACACGTACACGAGCTTGATGTCAAGCCTTTGACCAGTGTATTTGGGCCTTTACAAGTCTTACGTATTTTATAATACTTTGCGAGATAGAAATCTAATGGGTTTTGTTGCAACTGTCACAAAATCTAATTTAACTTGACAGTTTATGTTCACACCATCACACAAAGTATAAGCACTCACACATGAAATAAAATGCGAAAAATGTATCTTTCGTATCCTAACGGCAACACTGATTCAAACAAAAGGTTCTGTTGACGATTGCTTTAGAATTCCACTGCGAGAAATGTTTAAAGAAGAATGGGAATTTAATTTCTTGTTTTCTTGAAGTATCGTTAAAGTTTTATGAACGCAAGTAATTAATTTCTGAATTTATTTTTGTTTCAATAGATTAACACGTTTTAATGATATTATATTCTTTTTTTTATTTTTCTTAAAGAATGTAATTTATTTAATTTTAATGATTTTTTTGTGAGAGGGAGAGTTATTATTCTCTCACAAAAACAAAAAGTCTGCTTGTATGAGTTGTCGGGCTCTGAGGTTAAGTATAGATAGCAACAAATACATGATCATTAATTATACTTAATAATCAGGGGCCGCAACAGTTATTCCTTTTTTCATAAAAGTCAAATGAAAACAGTTATTTTTTTATTTTTTTGAACAAAAAGAACTGTTATTTATTGATTTTTGAGCAAAAATAAAAGTTATTCTTTAAAGAAATGTACATGTAATAATAATTAAGTTGAATTTAAATATTTATTTTAATGTGCATAAGAACTCAAAATGATGATTACACATTAAAATAAACATATAGGCCGAGTTTTTGAGATGTGGATTAAGTTTAAACTTAGTTTAACGTAGTCTGAAACTCGAATTTTTCCGGCGAAATGTGATTTTTTTGTTATTATTTCATTAAAGACTAACATTTTAAGCAAAACCTAGCTGTTCCGTCAAAATTTTGTATACAAACTTGGTAATGGCGGCACAAATCAGTTTTCAGATTAACTAAACCTAGTTTAACTGAGATCTCAAAAACCCAGCCTTAAAGTCAACTAAAATATTATTACACGTACATTTCTTTAAAGAATAACTTTTATTTTTGCTCAAAAAAATAAAAATAAAAAAATAACTGTTGAATCAGTTTTTCCACATTTACTTCTATATGCTTTTTTGTTTTAAAATTCGAATATAACTGTTATTTTCGGTCCCTAATAATAATAGGCTGGGTAAAATTTTTTCGCGTCAAAAGCACATCGCGATTCTTGTTCTGTAATCATTCCAAGAAACTTTTCCAAAGAAACCAAAGGTCAAAAATAAATTTCGATTCCCGGATTTTTCAAAATAGTTAGTTTTCCAAAATATTCAAGAATAGATGCAAACAAATTGTATTTTGTCTAGACAGACCTGTATCATGTAGTTTTTAGGGTTGAGAAATCCATTCATACACTTTTTAGAATTTTCGTCTGTTTTTTTTGGTTGACGAATATTTCTCAAAATGCAATATCGAATTTTAAACGAAAATAAAATTTTAAGCGTGCTAAAAATATGGACATAAGAGCATCTTCGGATTGCATTTCTTTAAAAAACTTGTCAATATCATCAGAAAATTCAAGCTTATATGCTTTTTTAATTTAGAATGTGGCATATGTAAAAGTGCAATGAACAAGTGCAAAAAATCTATTCACAATAGCAAAGTTCAGTGTTTGGTGTAAATGCTCCTGCAAAAGAGCAAATGCAAAATATCATATCTGTTTCGTTAAATCTAACAGCAAAAACTAGAGTTTCCTTTAGATTTCATAAAAAAAAGCTACGACATTTTGCATTTTCGCAAGACTATTTGCACCAAACACTAAACTTCGCTTATATTCATTGGACAGTAAATACGAGCTGCTATTTTATATTAATTATGAATAGGTTTGAAAAATTTGGACATAGTACCAAATGAGTCACGGGGGTACCAGCGTACTTTTTAGTTTTGAGTTTGGCCAAAAAACGTACAACTGTACCAACTTTATCAACCCTGTCTACTTCACACCAGAGATGCCAACTATTCAATGGCAAACGTGCCGACCGAGTAGTCAAAAAGAGCTAAAAAGTGCTAAATTTAAAAATCAAAGATTGTTTTGTTTTAATTCCATTTATTATTCATTTTATTTTATATCTGGTTAAGATAGTACAACACCGTTAAATGGCGCCATACTTGTTTTATGTTTTTGAGTATCCGAATGGTGTTAAATGAAAATGTTAAGCTTTTATTATTGAATTTTAATATTTGCGTAAAGCTTTTGACTGATCTTTTGTTGGTTTAATCTATTTTTTAAACGCAGGATTTGATTCCCAAGCTTTTCTATACTATTGTGTACACATATAAAATTGAACCAAAGACGAAACAAGAGGGTAAAAACGGAAGTATTTACTGATAAATGTTAAAAGTGTCAAACGTTCCAATATCACGTTTGAAAAGAGCCTGTGTTAGCTCTTTTTTTAAAAAGGACTAACCGGAAAATTACGAGCCGGGAGAAATTAAAAAGAGCTAAATCTAGCCTTATAATAGCTAAGTTGGCATCACTGCTTCACACACTCATCACACACATGCATAGCTGCCAGATAAAATGTGTCGAAAAACGGCAAATTAAAAATTATTAAATTTTTTCCCTGACGATGATACACATTGCTGTATCGAAATATTGGAATAAAATAAATTTTTATCTAATTTTTTATATAAAAAAGAAAAACCTCAAGCTTAATAAATTATATTGCTAAAAAAAAATCGTCAAATTAAATATTAAATATTTGAATATTTTCCATTTGTTTTAACTGAAAAAATTATACATACATATGTATTTCTTGTCTCAAAACATCACTAAAAATAAAACCGCAATTCTCACTTCTATTGACAATATGCTACAAAAGTTTAAGAATCTTAAATAAGAAAAGTGACTCGAATAAGCGCTTTACTCATTAACAAAAACGTACAAATATTTCGTGCTAAGTGAGCTGAGAAATATCTAACACCGATTTTACACATCAATAAATCCTTTATAACACAGAAAAAATAATTTCGATTCGTTCAGTATTGACAGAAAGAATTAGAAATAAAATTGCTTTCGAATCGAAAAAGTATTCGATCACGACTGCCAGAATTAGCCCCCAGATGTTCTGATGTTCTATTTCAGTGCTTAAAAATTGTTGAAGAATAAATCTATTACAACAAATAAACGAAAGTATCCAAGACTTTTTCAAAAAATAATACCTTAAACTTTTATAAAATTCATAGTACAAAATTTGTCATTTAAAAAACATCAAGTTGAGGTTATTAATCGTCAATAGGCAATTCGAACCCAACAACGGTAAATGACGATAAATCGCCAAGTCTGGCAGCCGTGCACACATTGACTGCTCAGTTGGAATTTATAAAATAGTTTTTTTAATTTGTGTTTGTGAAAAGAAAACAAAAAATATTTATTAGGATAAAATTATAATAAAAGGGATATTTTTATAAAAAATTTATAACGATTTATATTATTAATTATTTAGTATACATTTTCTATAAAAAATCAATCAAAATATGGCCTTGTACAATGAAAATATTGGTGTAAGTATACGGCTTTGAAAAGAGCGGGAGCAGTGTGCAACCGAGAGTAAAAGAAAAAAAAATAGGAAAAAACAAAAATAATAATCCGGCTTTTTTTATTGTTTTGTTTTTGTGTTATTAGAATCGAATCCTTGAGCTGCTCAGTTTTCCTCTATTTGATCGCTGTACGGAATTAAATATTTTATTCGAAAGATGTAATTTAAGAGAACTACAGGAAATATTCCCGTCAATTGTACAATCTGTTTTCGGTATTGGCACTGGTGGCCTGGGTTGGGGCTTAAGGGCCACCACGAAGGAAAATTCAGCACAATGTTTTGAAATGCTGCATAATTTCTTTTCACCCTTAGGACCAATGTTTCGATTGTGCTATCGTTTATTAAATGAAGCTATTAAGTTTGAGTTGTCACTGGAGCAATTACCGGTAAGTGGGTATATTTGACTTAAGATCTAAAACATAAAATTTTAATAAATATGTTGGCTTCATTTAGCATAAATTAGTTGAACTTTTACAATCCGGCCAATACAATATGTTTTATGCTGACCTTATCAATGTTGATCCTTTCCGGCGTCAAATTTCATCGCTGTCCCTCAATGCCTTTGACTATTTTATATTGCATTTTGTAATACATGCTACATATCCTTTGCACAAAATGTACCCAGCTGCCTTACAAGTACACAATGAACGAATGAAAACTGTGTATTTCTTTCTGACAGCGGAATATTTGTGCACTTTTATGCCCAGTCGTCCAGATGCGGTAGTTATGCCCACAAATATATGTGCCAGTGTTAAGGCACCACAACCTATGCCGGTGCAACAATTGCAACCAAAAAAATCACCCAAATATTTAAGAATACCGCAATCGAATAACAGTTTATATGGCAATAATATGTCGCAAATAAATCAGCGTAGTGTGGATGCATCCCCTCGTGCACATGCATGGAGAACTGAATCTGTTTTGCATTTTTTCATAGATACTTGGTTGCGTTATGACATTGACGAGGCTAGGGTAAGCAGTTTTATATTGAAAGTATAAATTTTTTTTTACATTTTTTGTTTTTAGGATCTTCCCAGCAGTGAATTTATACGAGTTGTACGTATTTTGGTGAAGCAAACGCATTCTTTTGCCAATTCTGCCACATTAGATCAAACCGCTATGGCTTCTTTGCGTAAAGTGGCTCAGCCCATGATGAAGCCTCGTATTTATCCTTTTATTAAAAGCATTATAGGAAGATGGCCTTTAGATAGTTCCTTGTCGGTGGTTTTGGAACTATGGCTTAGTTATATACAGCCATGGCGCTACAGATTTGAATTGCAAAATAATAGGTTTGTTGGAATGATGTTATTACTAAATAAAATAGGCTTAAAAACTAGAACTCTTTTTTTTCTACAGCTTTGCAAATATGGATGGCCCTATCAACAGTAGGTTTGATTCATTTATAGCCGAAAATTTGGTCATATACACTCAAATCTTTGTTCACCTATTACCACGTTTTGAAAGATTAGATTTTACTTCATTTCCTAATGTTATTATGCTACATCGTTTAGTTAAGGTTAGTTGTTTTTATATCATTTCATTCTATAAGTTAAGATTTATATAAATAATTTTAGGTTTTCAGCCAACCTGGTTTATCGAATAAGTTATATCATACCGAAAAATCATATGCCGGAAGTACCTTGGCATTTGAATCCCCCCGCAAGCATAGTACCCTCTTAAAGTAAGTATTACAATAAAATATATTTAAACTTATATATGTATAATCATAAAAAAATATAATATATAGCCTAATATACAATATAAATATAATATATAAAATTTTTTATTTAAGCCCAACATCTGCTTCTTGTGATTGGGGTGATAATTTTTATCACGATGATACTTATACACCTATGTTTGGTTCAGTCATACGCCAAGAACTAGAACAATTTATTAAAACTGTACACATTTCTCGTATGTATATTTTACAAGAAATACAAACGATTCGCCGTGAACAATTGGTTCGCCTTAAGTCATTGGGTTTCTTTAAGAAACTTTTTGCTACTCTATTTGAAGACAAATCAACAGAAGAGCTAAAATTACAGGAAATTAATAAAATACCCGATATTCTGGAACTGGCAGTTCGTTCTTTATGTCAGATGTTTGAGGTGAGTTTTATTTTTGCAAAATTTTTAATATATTACAATACAAAAATTACTTATTTTTCAAGGTTAATTTACCTAATATATCTATCGAACAATTGGATCTACCAACTAGTTCAAACATCCAAAACAG
Source organism: Pollenia griseotomentosa (assembly GCA_963931875.1). Lineage (NCBI taxonomy): Eukaryota > Metazoa > Arthropoda > Insecta > Diptera > Polleniidae > Pollenia > Pollenia griseotomentosa. The sequence continues at coordinate 249,429,678 of OZ007560.1, forward strand.
CTTTAATTTTTCTATGTATGACAATAGTGATTATCTAGATATTTCCCGTGTTTCGCCTAGACAAATGATGGACAATTTAGCAAATATTAGGTGTACCATAGATCCAGCTCTAATGCCCATACAAACCTATGAAGTTAAGGTATTGGTGCGCATTTTACATCAGATCTGCTGTTGCATTAATGATAAGGTAAGAAACTTATAATTTATTGGAATGTTTTCTATATTGATTTTAAAAAGGAAATTGTTAAAAAAATTTCAATTCGAAATACACGATCAACCTTATTACGAAAGTGGTTGTGGTGGCTAAAGTCGTTTTAAATTTTCATCGATATTATTTTAAATTTATGACAACGACAAATATAAAAAGGCCAAATATTTCTAAATATGTATTTGGAAATTATTATGAGTGTCGTTGTCGAACACCAATCTTATTAAAAATGGTATTAGAATCGTCATAAACGACATGAGAACGAATCTCGTAATAAGGCTGACTAATATTCTTTTTACCGATAATTAAAAACGAAATATCGTCGATACAGATACGCATATTAAATTCGAATTACTTTAACTAAAACAACCCATTTTTTGCAAAAATTTCTTTTATAAAAATTTTTTTTATAGGATGGGATTGATTGTGGGAAATTAGATATTAATTTCCCTTCTCCTGTATCCACAACTGCATCACTATATGTTATAAATATGTGTCTTACATGGCGTCATATAAAATTATTATTTTATTAACATTATTATACATACATAAATAGTAGTATAGAAAACAGTACAAAAATGTGCTTGAGAACTTCTTAAGGAGAGGAAAACACAATTAAAATTTTGTTTCTAACTTTATTACTTTAGAAGATAAATGGGTTACCAAAAAAGTACCAAAATTATATTTTTGCATCTTTTCGTCCCCAAAATGCACAAATTTAAAAAACTACCAAGCAAATGTCAAATTAATTTTTTTTACTTCTACCTCTGTTAGATCACGCGATATAAGGTAACCGATTGTACCCATTTCTAACCACTTAGGAATTGAATATCCAAAAATCCCTACTTATTTTATCTACACATTGGGAGAGGATTCTACACACAAAATTTCAATTCTTTGGCTTATGTTGTTTAACCTTTTGGTTAAATTTGAAGGGCCGATATTGATTTTGAACACAAAATATTTAGGAAATTATTGTCATATTGGTATGGTTCAATTATATTTGGAACAAAATATCGGCCATCCGATGGTCCAAATTTTCGATGACGCTGAGGCATAATTGAGGTTTTATGCCGTTAATGTGCCGAATTATCTCATCCTTTAGCTCTTGAATAGTTGCTGGCTTATTAACGTACACTTTTTCTTTCAAATAACCCCAAAGAAAGAAGTCCAAAAGGGTCAAATCACATGATCTTGGCGGCCAATTGACATTCCACCACGTGAGATAACACGGCCATTGAATTTGTCGCGCAAAAGACCCATTGTTTCGTTAGCTGTGTGGAAAGTGGCACCGTCCTGTTGAAACCACATATCGTCCACATCCATATCTTCCAATTCGTCCCATAAAGAGTTCGTTATCATCACACGATAGCGAACACAATTCATAGTAACTGCCTGACCGGCCTCATTTTGGAAAAAATACAGCCCGATAATGCCGCCAGCCCATGAACCGCACCAAACAATCACACTTTGTGGGTGCATTGGTTTTTCGACAATCACTCTTGGATTATCATTCGCCCAAATGCGGCAATTCTGCTTATTGTCGAATCCACTGAGGTAAAAATGTGCTTCACTGAAGATGAATTCGTTCGAAAATGTATCATCCACTGTTGCCATTTCTTGCCACCATTCTGACCATTGACGACGTTTGGAATGGTCAAGAGGCTTTAGTTCTTGAGTCAATTGCACCTTGTAAGCGTGTAAATGCAAGTCTTTATGCATAATGTTCATCAACGACTAGCGTTTTCTGCAGTACGAGCATGCATTGGTGTTTTCACATCTCCTACAGACCCGGTTTGCTCAAATTTTTGCACGATTTTTCCGATTGTACGCACATTTGGACGATTAAATTGACAAAAAAAAAAAAAAAATCACGAAGTGCACGATATGGCATTTTGATTTGAACGCCCATTTTCATAATAAGCCTGAATAACTTTAACGCGTTGCTCGATTGTGTATCTTTCCATGGTTCAAATTGAATTAGTCTGAAATTGAGAAATGTCAAATGAAATGCAGAAAAAACGACGTTAAGGTGTGGTTCACATTCAACATTTAACCACCCTTTATAAATAGATGAAATCACTGAAAATTCTCTGGTTACTAGAGTGGCACGTGGTGGCACCGGAAATTTATAATACATAACAGTAGAAGATGTAATTAGCACTTAACCTCCCCTAGCCCCAACTTTTTTGTTATGATCTTTTAAAATTTTGTTTCATTAAGCTTTTACTTGTTTTTAAAATAACTCACACATCACTTATCCCAAAAAATAACGCACAAAATCACACATGGAACGATTAATTACTAACTCGGTTAGAGAGTAACGTACTAATCTATAAAGAACACTTTTAAGAAAAAAATGGAATCTAAATTTTATTTCAAAGTACAGCAATTAACTTTAAAAACCTTAAAATTACATGAACAAATTAAAAACAAACAATAACATAGTTATCCAAGAGCCAAATTTAGAAATGAGTTGTATGTTTTAAAGTGCTTCATATAGTCTGTCATCAAAATTCAAAGCATTTAAAGAAATAATTTCATTATTCTTTATGCTCTGCTTTTTAATGTGTTTTTTCCTTTAGTTTTTATGCAAAATAATAGCATTGAAAATTAAATTTTTTGTTCAAAAAAAACTCAAAAAAAAAATATATTTTAGTACAGTCGTATCGACAGTAAAATAACGCTATATCGGAAAACCTTAAGTATCGTCGATATATCGGAACCGGTTACATCCCTATTTAAAAGCAAACTTTTTCTTCTTTCCCTGTCTCCCTTAAGTATGGCCACCAATTACAAACCCTTTGGAATCGTTCGGATATTGTGGGTAAACTATCACGTCAGGTTTTATACAGCCCCATGACAGCGCAATGGTTTGATAAGCCTAGAGGTTAGTATTTAATAAAATCAAATTAACTACAGAATAAAATATGGCCTACACTAATAACCAGCTTCTTATGATGTTTCAGGTGTGAATGAATTATGTGAACAACAAGTACCAGCCCGTTTATGTTTACGGTATTTAGCCTCTTATCGTTCCTTAGCTCTAATCTTATTAGCTCTTGCGATTGGCTATATATTTTGGGGATCTTCGATATTTGGTTTAATAATTTTGTTATTAATATCTCTAATTTATGTATTTATTATGTCACTCATATCATCATAGTGTCCAACGTAACACAAAATAAAAACAAAACTATTTGTGAAGAAAAACTTAAAGAAAAAAATTTTTTATTTTAACAATTTCATTTGAAACTTAAGTTTTAATAATTACAATAAATCCTAACGTTTATTTACTAATATATTTATGGGTTGATTGGGTACGGTAACCAATCTTAAGACACTTTCAATGGGTGAGGAATTTACACATGTTAAATAAAAGTTTTTGGCCATCTAAAAAAAGTTTTATAATTTTTGTTCTTAATAATAATAATAACAATTACGGTTAATTACCTCGGCTATCATGTATTGCATTTGATTAATGGCCAACTTGCGACCGATACAGGAACGATTGCCTATGGCAAATGGTAGTGTAGCATGAGCTTCATATACCGCCTTGAACTCTCCAGTTTCCTCATTACGTAGCCAACGTTCTGGCATAACTTTAAGGGGCTCCGGGAAATGTTTAGGATCACGACCAGCAGTAAATAGTGACAGAAATACTAAAGACTAGACATAGAAAGTGAAATTTTAAGATTTATTAAAATTACCATTAAATTTTTAATATATTCGTTTTTATTACATTCTTCTTTATGAGATATTTATCAAGCTTACATTCCTGTGGTATATATCTACCAATAAAAGGAGCCACTGGATATAGTCGTAGTGTTTCTTTAACTAAACCTCTTATCAATGGTGTATCTTGGTTATTAGCGATGTTCTCGTTATGAATTTTTGCTTGTAATTTCTCATCTTGAGATAAAAGATATAAAGCCCAGGTGGTGGAATAAGCTGTCTGTAAGGAAAATTAAATTCTTAACAAAAAAAAAACGATATTAAGAGTTTTCGAAATTGTTTCTGTCAATTAAACTCTATAAAATGTCGATGGGTTTCCTTGATTCTATTTTAATGGGTACGTAATCATTGGCATTAATATCGAGAAATTATTTAAGTTTTTCTTTTTAAAGCAAAGTGTGCTACTACAACGAAACAATAAATAAACTCGGTCATTAGAATTTTTCAATAGAATCGAGAGACTTTTTACATTTGGAAGTTACTTACTGTATCCCCAGCTGCTATAACCAAATCAACAAATATACGCTTAATCATTTCTAAAGGAACTTCAGCATGTTGTAGTTTTTCATAAAGACCACCCGGGTAAGCAGATGTACGTTCCAAAAACAAATCAATTACATGATAACCCTTTGCCAATACTTGATTTACACTCTTTTCAAATTCCAGCCACATTTTCAGACCCAACATCTTGGCCAAATTAGGTGGGAAATTCATTAAAGGTGAACTGCTTTCAAAAATTTTATGCACAATATTGGAAAAATCATCTACAGCTATTTGGATATCAAAGCTTTCCAAATCCGAAGTTTCACCAAACATAATGGAGATAATGACTAAAAAAAATTATTAATGAATAAAGGGTTAACAAATAATAATTAATTGACTCAAAACACAAATATTTGCATACTAAAAGCGAAAAAATTACCATCTATAGACCATCTATATAGTTGTTCTTCTAAATTGTTTATGATAACACCTTTAATTTTCTGTTTTTCACTCTCCTGTAACCATTTCTGTATTAATTTATTGCTCTGTTGCCGAACATGCCAATTCATCCAATCGAGATTGCCATTGAGTAATAAACGACTTAATATACGACGATTATGAAACCATTCCTCGCCGTTCCTTTTAAATTAGTAAAATATTTTTTTTAATTCTTTAAATATGTGATTCTACAATATATCAAACATTTTATTTGTACCCACATAAAAAATAAACCTCTTTGGCAATTATTTGCCTTATTGTATAATATCCAAGCTTCTGGTAATGGATGTCTGGGATAGGAACCCTCATACATAAACACCGAACGCATTAGATTTGCAGATGACACAAATATACCATCATCAGTTCCGCCCAAACGCTCACGAAAAATATGACCATACTCTGCGTGACGTTTGTCAATGTAAAGATGTAGACTGGAATTTAAATTTATTTTGGAATTTTTAATAGAAATTAATTATTTATATAATCTTATGGTGATGAAAGATTTGACTGAAGTTTTTTTATGATTTTTAGAACAGTTGTTTTTCAATAAACAGAAATACATTCATATATTTCAGCAAAGAATGTAACAAATTGAGTTAAACCCAATTATGGTTCAAAAATATGTTCTTAATAGGTTTAAGATTCCACCCAATCCTACTAAAAAAGTTATGTAAATCAATCCAAAAATCCCAGAGGTTGTTTCGGCTAGAATGTATAATAAGGTGGCTTAAATCTAGTTTAACAAAGTTAGAGATATTGACTCCGAAATGTTTACCACTTAGAAAACTTTTTGCTGTGATTTTATATGTTCCCGAATTTTGGGCCTTTAGATGTTAGATATATTTTTCGTTTTACAATATTAATTGTTTATTTGATGTCATTGAATAGCTTGAGAAATTACTTTTCAACTTAATAATTCTCTTAACCCATTGTCAGATATATAAAGAAAAAATGGATATATGATTTAATAAAATGTAATCCATTTAAACCCGAATTTATTCAATAAAACATATTTTCTGGCGTTTTCATTTTAAAAAATTACTCATATTTACTTAAAAATGAAGGAAAACTTGATTAAGCGAAGCCAGTGTTCGACATACCATAAAATTTTAAATCCTTCCGCTCGACCGAAGGCCAGCAATGCAGAAAACAGACATGAGCCGATCGCATCTTTTAGGATTTTTAAAAAGTTTTTTTCTGATACCCATATTATTACATCAAAACATAAGTAAAATAAGATATGAGCAAATATTTTTCGAAATTTCGAAGACCTGTAGACCCCTATCAGACTCGGTAAGTTACTTGCGCAACTTTTGATTAATGGATGTCAGCGGTAAGGTCGAGTTAAAGCAAAAGAAATTGAGTACAGACTTTTTTGTACTCGACAAGTGACTTGCGCAACTAACTTGCCGAGTCTGAAAGGGATCATAGCTCGGAAAATATGCGTCGCCGCCAATGTTTTTATAAAATCTTTTTTGTTTAAAATTACGGGTTCTAGCCCCTAAAATACTTTTTATTTCCTTTATGTAAATTATGAAAATGTAACGGTCTATTGTTTTGCCTAGCTCATATACAAATTTTTAAATTTAACAATCTCTTGTTTTTTGTTTAATATTAAAATTTATTATTTATACGTATGTACATAGAAAATTTACACTTACTTTGGGGCTCCTCCGGCTGCTAGTAAATCAAAAATAGTGCCCACCAATGGTAAACCCTTTACAACGGGAATGGAGCATACACTTAAAGGATCTTCCTTATATTTACAAATACTTTTATTATCGCAACCGATGTCAAGAAAAATATTACAAAATTTTAGCCATATCATTTTATATAAATATCTAAACCATAATACCACGGAACGGTACAAATTTTTTGCAGACATTTCTTTTCGATTTTCTTCCTAAGCACTTTTTAACGCAATGTATTAAAAAAAATTTTTAATATTTTATTTTATGCAAAATCATCAAATTTCTCAATTAATATTTACAAATGGTTTTTTTTCTTCGATTTACATATATAATTTAAACTCCTATTGTATAATTTAACGTTCTTAAAAATAAACAATAACAATTCAATGGTTCTGTGAGGTTTAAACTTTACTTTCAATGAAAGCAAAAGATAACCTGAATATCAATTTCAATTATTAAGTCCCGATGTTAAACTTGTACTTGACACTTTAACTACTTTAAAAGATCTGAAAAGTAAAACGAAAAAACAACATTCATATGGTCAGTAAAGATTCTTCCACTCCAGCAATAATAATAAAAAAAAGAATCGTAAATAAATAAATAAGAATTTTATATGTACCACAATTTGAATTTGTAATTCCTCAAATGTACAAATAAATGACTGCTGAAGTACGGACTTCTATAACAAACATGTGTGTGCGATACGATCGTAATATGTGAGCGCAAGTGAAAAGTGATTACAAATACCCAGTTAACCAAATCGTCGGAAATTTTTGATTTTGGTCGCCATTGTTTAAGATATTTAAGCTAACGATATGTATGTTTGTTACCTGAGAATCCTTTATGAATCTTTGTTTAAAGAATATTCATCTCTTAGTTTATGTTTGTCTCTTGTCAAATCTTTACTATTAATGAAGTTAAACATCGAGCAGAAAATCAAGAATATTGGAATGAACTTGTAATTGTTATATGCTCCTTTCAGTAGAAATAGGATTAAATAAATATAACAGAGTTTGCTAAAAAGAACACAATGATGTATTTTTTTGAAAACATGTTGTCTTTAGCGACGAATATAATGTAAACTTATTCGGATGCATTGACAAAACAAAAAGTTTGGTACAAAAATGATAGAACTATAAACTATTTAGTGTGTACACAGAAAAAAAATAAAAATTGATTTCAATTAAAAAAATTTGTGATATTAATTAAAAAATTAATTACATTTGTACCAGTTAACAAATCAATAGTATCAATTAAATATTTTTGGATATTAACAACATTTTCTGCAGTAATGTTGTTGATATAAGTTAACGTTTAACTCACTTGGTAACATTTTTAATTAAAACTGATTTTATTTTTATTAATGGTTTATTGAAAAAAAAACATTGTTTCTGTGTATTAAAAACTGAATTTATTTGATTATTAATTGAATATTTAGGTTGTTTACGAAAGGCGGATTAACAGGTTATATGTATATTTTTACAACAGCAACATATATTAAAAAAAATGTATTTTGTTGTGAATATACAACCCAATTGTTTTCTTCACACTTTTGATTTGAAAAACACGTGATTGATAAATTTACTGGTTTACGCTTTTTTGGATTTTTTTCGTCAAATATTTGGTAGGGCTGAACATACCTCTATTTTATTGATTTTTTTAATTATTTTAATCATAGACTTAATATTTTAATTAAAATATTTAGATTTAAAACAAAACAACTGTAAACATTTTGTAATGCTATACGGATAAACTTTTAAATTATTGAAATTTTTAACTTAGGCTTAAGTTCATCAAGTTTAATTTTCATTAAATTATTTTAGTGAAGAATGGAATTTTACAACATGAAATGAATTAAACTTTTTTTTTGATAATTTTTATTCTTGACTAAACACAGGATTGAACTCGGTGGATCGAAATTTGCTGTAATTGATTATCAATTTTTCAATTTTTTTACATGTTTCTTACTTCTGTTTTTCGTACTTTTTGTCAAGACTTTGTCTTGAAAACCTAAGTACATTCCATTTTTTAGGGTTTTTTCGCTTGTCTTTTTTTCCATTGATCTTTCTCTGTACAACTGTTTAAATTATGCAATAAATAAAAAAAACCTTTAAAATGTTACTTAAATATAGAACACTTTAGAAGGAGTAATACTTTATAACCTTTTATTGTGTTCATGCTGAATGTCAAATCTAGATTTGATTTGAAAGAGAAGCTTAATATAAAATTTCAATATTAATTAAGATCGTTTTCAATGCAAATAAAATATTAATATGATTATTTTTTGGCTTCAGTTAAGCAGTGTATTAAATCTTTTTTAATATACATAACTACTCAAAATAAGTAAACAATAACATTTAAAATGGAAAAAATATGGCAACCGACAGCTTTTTTGACTTTATTAGAAATATTTTATGCGAGTTCTATATCCCATTGATCTATAATTCTTACAACAACAACTCCTTTTAAAGAAAGCTATCTTGTAAAAGAAACATCTGACATTAAAAAAAAAAAATAATTTTAAAATAAAAAAAATTAAATTTTAAAATAAATTTAAATTTTATAACCGTAAACACATATGGATGGTAAGAAGCTAAAAGGCCTTACTCCACAAAATCAAAAGTAAAGTAAAATAGTGATGTTTGCTTCTGAAAAAATTCAAAAAAGATTCAAACTCTATACAAACCGATTTTTTTATATTTTTTAATGAAAAATATTTAACTAATAAAAGAAAAAAATAATTTTTAAAGAGTTTACAACTAATTAGATAGTAATATAACAAAATTTAGAAATTTTCAAAAGGTAGGTATGTAGTCCTTTTAGCTTCTGACATCCATATTTACATTGAACATTTTTTTAATAAAAACAAGGTTTATCCTACCGTCCGATCAAACGAAAGAAAAATGTCGAATTGAATTCGATCGGAAATGGCAGCCCTGATGGCATCATACCAAAATACCATCAGACCGAACCAGGGTTTCCAGTTTCCGACTAAAGTAGCAACTTGACCTCTTTTTAGCGGTGTGCAACTTTTTGTGAGTCTTTATATACTCATTTTTACGAATTTTTTAATTTTGTCGCGACTTTTTAGTCTTTTTTTTTAACAGAGATCGTCGAAATGACCTAGTCTGGCATAATCGTGATAGTGTAAAAAACAATCATTTTAGTAACATTGTTTATATAATTATTTTTTGACTCATTCACATGGATTTAATAATAGATAGCTTTTTAAAGAAAATCTACAACAACAAATACAAATACATTATTTTCGAAGATTTAATTACATTAATCTCGTTTTACAATTTGATTTTATTATAAGTGCACCTCAACATTTTAATTATGTATATGAAAAATAAGTTAATGATACATTTGAAATGTGGAAATATTTTGGCGGTTTAAACAATTCGAAAGAATTTTTGCTAAATGAGCTTTACTGAAAAACAAACTTAAGCTTCGTACAGACGGTGGTCAAATCTTACAATGTTGTATATTTTCTGATAATGGCACCATTCTCAGATGCATTAATTTTACACATCTGCCAAATAAAAATGAGCTTACAATGTTAACACAGTTGCAACACATTTTTAGGCAATTTTAATGACAATATTGTAAGATCTAACCATCGAAGCTTAACTAGCCTGTCCCTCAAAATACATTTACTATGAATAAATAAAAAATAAGTTGTCTTAAACATTAAGTTCTTTAACCACTGCGGACATGAATAGTTTGATTTAAAAACACCTCGTGTTTAAATATTTATTTCAATAAGTAATTCATGACAAATATTTCTTATTTAGCATTTGCTAAGTGTATCACAAGATAAAATTCTCTTTTGTCAAGTGGGTTTAAGAACAACTATTTAACGGCTATAAAACTTGAATATTATGAGAAATTCATATTTCTACATCTTTAGATTACACTCAGGGAAAATTTTTAGGTAACTATTTGAGGCATTTAGTTTGTATTATACAACAATTATAAAATAACTTTAAAAAATATTCGATAGGTTTTCTAAACTGCCACCTGAAATAAATATAGCTATTTAAACGAAACCGAAACTCAAAATCTTGAAATTAATACCTTAGGGGAATATTATATGAAACGTAAAGTAAGGCCTGAGAGCAGTAGAAAAAGCAGTACTAGTAAAGAAGATGATTATTTTATTGTTCTTGTTAATAGGGTCACTGCTTTCCCTAGGATTAAACATTTGTAGTGAAAGTTTGTCAGCTTCCTAAATGATAATATAATAGAGCTTACCGTATTTTTACAATTAAACACCAATTTGCGCTATCAGGAACAGATAGAATGTTTTGTTTAGTTGCTTTTTTTTGTTCTTCAAGAAAAGTCTGCTTGTCTGTTGCTTTAGGGTGAACGTCCAATTTTCTTAATTGAAAAAGGAAATAAGGTCCGATGAACTCACCAGCATGTAATCCACACCAAACGGTGCCTTTTTCTGGTTATAGTAGAGTCCGTAGGTTCCGTTGTGGATTGGTCTTACTCCATATGTGGCAATTTAGCTTATAAGCAAACACGAGTGCGAATCGATGCAAGATTTTAAAAGTAAAATTATATAATTTTCATGCTTGAATCTATTCATGATGATTTTCCAGAGTATACTAATCATAAATGTCAAAAAGTGATGGTAATGCTTTGTTCACACTTGGTTTCTTAAGCGCGTTTAAGCAACTCGAACGTGATTAAGCTCTTATCACATAAAAATCGAGATGATTAACCATACATTGAAGTGATTTGTTATTCATTTCTTCTTAAATTTTCACAATTTCATCATAAATATGTTCAAAATAATTAAAGTATTTTTATGCATTTTTAATAATGGGTGCGTTTTTAAGCGTAGTTTTTTTTTAAATCTAATAAAACACTCAAATTTGCATCATATATTCAAAATAATTGGAATCAATAAATTGGTCTTTGCAATTTACTTTTTAAAAATAACTTCATGTAAATGTTGCCCGCGGCTCCGGTTCAAATGGTCTATTCGTAAGGACCAATTTTGCACCACTTTTTCGAGCATTTCGGCCTGTATTCCATGAATAGCACGTGTTATGTTATACTCTAAGGCTTCAATCGTATTTGGATTGTCTATATAGACCAACGACTTCACATAACCCCACAATAAATAGTCAAGAGGCGTCAAATCACATGATCTTGGCGGCCAACTCACAGGGCCATTTCGAGAGATAAACTGCTCACCAAATTCACCCTACAATATGTCCATTGTTTCACGAGCTGTGTGGCATGTGGCATGTGGCACCGTCTTGTTGAAACCGCATATCAACCAAGTCCAACTCAGCCAATTGGGGCAAAAACAAGTCGTGTATCATGGCACGTGGTTGAATAACACATGCCCAATATTTCTCACAGAGCACTAATTTTGATAATAAATTTCAACGATTTGCAGTCGTTGCTCGCTTGTGAGTTTCTCCATGATGAAATGGCAGAGTATACTGAACTCTTTTCACTTTCACAGATGTAGTTTGGACAAAACTACCAACCAGTGCTGCCAGCCCGAAAAACTTAATTCATAAAAATTCACGCTTTATTTTAAAGAAATATGTTTGTTTGTTGTGTTTTTTTTTCTTAATCAACTGTCCTCTTAATCATCTCAAATGGAATGTTGACGGCTTTGATTAACTGGATCAACATTTTGCTAAAACGCGTTTAAAAACCCAAGTGTGAACATAGTATACTATAATGTTTTTAATGCATCGTACCAAGGCGAATTTACTTTCAGGTGGCGTTTAAAGCACAGCTGAGCTACTTTTTTTTACTTAGAGAGAGAAATATTAAAAGTTGCTTGTGTTTCTTATATATTGACCAACGAAACATAAATATTTTGTGAAATAGGTATAGGGTATTAATCGTACAATTGTCAATTTGCACCCACAAATCGTCAAAATGACGACTAACCGTCAAAGCTAGCAATTGCGACGGTAGCTCTGGACCGAACATGTTAGCACAGTGTTCTCTTGATTGTTGACAAAACATAAAAAATTACCCACCAGGGTTGGCAAAATTGGTACAGTTGTAATTTTAAGTACAATTAAGAAATTCCCTCAGATTTCGTAATTTTATACGGCCACTCATCATTTCAGTAATATTACTGCAAATCCATGCATATATGTATAGGTATATAGATATACGTACATGTGTAAATATAAGTATTTATGCTTGTATGTATGTATGTATGTAGAAATGCAGGCAGAATATATTCATATTATTTGAGAAAGATTAACTAAGAAGATGAATGATGTTTACTGTTGCAATAGAAAAAATCGCAGTAATTCTGTTTAAAACACCTGCACAAAACTTGAATTTCAAATACATATAATATAAATCGTTAAAAAGAGTTAGTAAATTTAGTCCAGAAAATGTAATCAATAGAAAAACTAATGGTATAGTTTTCCAAAGAATACCAACATTTTGATTACATAAAAATTAAAATCTAACAAAGATTTAAGTATCAGTGATTTCTAGGCAACAGTTTTGGAAATACAGAATGAGGCAAATGAATGAATGTTTCCAGAATTCTCGAAAATTGTGAGAGAAATATTAACAGTTCAACTCTTCTACCTGCAAATGTGGAAAGAATATTTTCTTAAGAAACTATTATCAAAACCAAAGAGAGAAACATACTACAAACTGAAACTCTTTGTGGCTCAATACAAACATAGGACTTATTTAACTCACAAAGTTGCAATTGCTATGATGTAAATATACCACCTAATATATTATCAGTTTTGTAATTCTGATCTTGAAATAAACTGAAAACCAGTATATATGGTTTATATACCAAACTGAGTTGTTTTTGTTACATTTTAGTATCGGATGTTGTTTTTAGCTACATTTCTGTTTAGCAAGGTGGACTTTAAAAAAATTAAATTTGTTTACGAAGATCAAAGAGAACTTCGTGCATTTTTCAAAGCTTATTTCTAGTCAAGAGGCTACTTCAATAAGCAAAATTGTTGTATTTGGAGCAAAGAAAATTCTCAAGCTGTTGACCAATCACCATTACATCCATTAAAATTGACTGCTTGGTGCAGTTTACACGCTCTTTTAAAATGAGCAAGAAGCTGCCTTTACGGTGAATCGCGAGCGCTATAGAGTCATGCTGACTAAATTTTTCTTTCCAAAAGTTAATCAGCTAAACATCAACGACACTAGGTTCTAATAAGACTGCTTAGCTTGCCATACATTGCGCCTAACAATCGATTTATTGCAAAATCAACTTGGTGACAACTTTATTCAAAGTAGTCCTGTTCTCTGGCCCCTCGTTTGTGCAAGTTAACGCCTATGGGTTACTTTTTATGGGGCTATGTTAACTCATTGTTTTATGCCAATGAACCAGCAACTTTTGAAGCATTGGAAGCCAATTATCCGGACACCATTGATGCCGTACGGCAAGACTTAGTAGAATAGGAAGAAAAAAAAAAACAAATTGTATTCCAACAATATTTCTCTCTTTTATTATTATATTAAGTTCTCATGCAGCGAAGAAAAACGCCCTATATATGTACGGTTAAGATTAATAATACTTATTTTTTATAAAAATAATTTGAATTAAAAAAAAAAATCTTTTGGTACAATTAGAAAAAGTACAATTTTTTGAGGTTGTTGGTACAATTTTTAAAATTCTGAATGCCAACCCTGTTACCAACATTTTTGTTTTGCGAATCAGTTGCGTTTGGTTGTGCTCTGTGGTTTGGTGTGTTTACGGAACTTGCCGGATAAAAAGTAGCGTGCTTGTAATAAATATTTAAACGCGGATGACTTCGTCATTGTGTTTAATACAAAAATAACCTGTTGGGTGGATAAAGAAAAATGCAATTTTCAATCAAAAACTATGAAAAATCAATTAAAATTGTGAAATTGTGCTAACATGAATTTACGTTTTTTCATTTCACTAGAATAAGCTATAATTTTATGCATTAATTTGTATAGTTTAAGAAAATCTAAAGTTTTCTGCTGAAACTGCATTACACAATTTTTGTATAAAGAAAAAAACCAAAAAATTGAAAAACAACAAAGAAAAGAAAGAAAACAAGTAATAGTGTGTGCTTCATTAGCCGAATCTTATATACCCTTAACCATAGTATTGAAAGGCAATTTTTTATGTTATAGTACCTACTTGGGTTTGAATACCTATATGTAAGTTATTTTTTTATTTCTATACCGGCATTATTTTAAGCAAAATGTTTTGTAATTCACAAACATTAGATTTTTATACGTAACAGCTTTGCCCAAATTTAAAAATTCGTTTAATAGGTATTTTCTTTTGAAATAAGCTGCCTTTTTTACTTTTCGTTATACAAAATATATATGAACAGTAGGTTAAGGTTGTAAGAAAATAAAATAATGCCGCGAAAATTTTTCATAAAGCGTTTTTTCCTTTTAACCCCGAAAGGTTACTCTTCATTTTAGTACATTAAGTTTACTCTTCATCGAATGGACGAACTTTTTAAAAAATAAATTCTAGCGGAACGAATTATAAAGTAAAAAAATAAACAAAAATCTGTTTTAGTTAAACGTTTTATTAAAAAATTAAAAAAAAAAAATAAAAATTCTTTTTCTCTCTAAAATTCGATACGAATTTGAACTGCTTTTTTTTGTTTTTCAAATTAATTAACTTTTTAAAACAACAAAAACTAAAAAGGTAAAAAATAAACTACTTTTTTCTTTTTCAGCCTTTAAAAATAATCAGTCAAATAATACAAAAGAAAAAAAATATTTAGTTATTAGCCTTATTTTACGCATGAGACACAAAGTTCGATTTTATGTTCACAACAGATGCTTTTCTGGCATATAAAACATGTACTTCTCGTCATTCTGAGTTTGCTATAGGGACAGATATGACAAATTCTAAAGTAAAGTGTTTGAAAGAGGAGTAACAACAAAGGATAATAACAATGACGTTCAAACAACATGTAGTCATTTTTTATGCATTTTTATAAGGAACGAGATAGCCAAATTGGTAACAATAAAGTGTGGAACAGAAAAGTCGGTGTAGTACAATGTTAAGAATAGCGCTGCAAGCTGTCAAAAGCTAAAAAACGGCAGTTTCAAAGTACTGTTAACAGAATACGTTGTTGTAGTAGTCATTGCCGTTGAAGCGCAAAATTCGAAATTTTGAACTTTGTTAAGCTACAGAGCATTCGTCAGCTTCACATACTACTACAACTACTTTATTCTGTTCCAGGTCTAAGATTTGCTATTCCTTTCATATAATCGTGGTAAGTTGCTGTAACCGCAACTCATATGCATAAATGTAGGTACATGCAAGCAAAATACTAAATGAATTATAACTATACAAACTTGACGTGTTTGCGATTTTTGTTTAAATTGGATATTTATGTGAAAAAGTGGCCTCCATATTTGTTCATGTGTGCAGTTTTATATGAAAATATTTTAAAGCTGCCCAAAAATATGAAAAATGTGCAGGTATACAAAATGCAAGTAAACAAGGATTTTGAAGAATAATTACAGAAAATATGTTTTTGGGCAGTTAAGTCAAAGTGCAGCTAACTTGAATTTTTTGTATGAAAATAATTTTAAAATGGCAAAAATTTTGGGCACTTATCTTAAAGGTGCAGGTAAAGAAAGTGCACTTAAAAAAGGAATTTGTATGGGATTATAAAGAATAATGCCAAAATTATCAATTGTGTGCAGTACAGTCAAAAGTGCACGTAAATAAAAGGCAGTTAAGTCAAAACTACTGTAGTTACAAACGAGACTTTGAGTGTTTATATTTCTTATTCGCTTTAAGGTTTTATTTGTATAATATTTTTTGCTTTTCTAAAACCTTTGGAAAAGGTTACTTGACGATCTGGCCTAAGCAACCAGTGAAATGCGCATAGAAGCTAGCTTTCCCTCAACAATAAATTTCAGTGTATTTATCAAATATGAAAAATTGGGAATTTAGCACGTCGTACAGAAATCTAATTAATAATAAATTTTTTATTCCCAAAAAATAACTTTGAAAATATATTTTAGTTTGCTTGTTGGTCAAGTTTTTTTCGTCAAATATTTGCCAATTGTAGCCGTAGCTTACAACGGATAAATATATTGTTTCTGCCTTCATTAGTTGCATAAGAAAAAACATGCAATGGCATATTTACGGTTTCTCTGATCATAAGTTTGTATGTGTCGAACGCTTTTGTTAGTAGGTTATGACAGGACATCTCAAAAAGCACTACAGATAAAGTTCAAGACAGTAAATCCCATTGTTTTTTTATTGCTATCTCTTTTAAATTTAGCTGATACATGTACAAATTCCTATCTTCCATATGAGTTAACTTTTTTCATCCATCAAAGTTACGGTATCTTGTAAAGAAATTCGTTAAATTACCTCACTGAGGTTTTAAAACGAATTCGTGTAATTGCCTCAATGAGGTAGTTAAACGTATTCGTTTAAACGCTTATCCCGCATAATTACCCAAAAATATTGTCCTTTTATCCGTGGAAAACTGTATTGTACATTGATTTAAAATAAAAAGAAGTATTCGGGCATGTTCTATAAATCGAAATGAAGTGGTTTTAAAAACACACAAAATTTGAAAACGAGGCTGAAAAGAAAGTTTTAAAAAAATATTCCTTTTTCTTTACTTTATACTTTGCATCATTTATCTTTACAAGACCCACTGTTAAAAAAAGGAAAAACTACAGTCATTTTGTAAAAAATTAAGATCGAAATCTCGTTCGATTTCAATTCCACTTCGTTTCGATTTCTAGAACATGCAGATTATGTATTACCAATTTTAATTACACAACTTAAATGTATTTTGTATTTTAAATACACGAATTGAATGTATTTTGTATTTCAAATACATCAATGCATGTATTTTTTCTTACACTAGTTTTTACAAACAATAAGCAATAAAAATGAATGATAAGAAACGATGTCTAATAGAATTTAAGTTGTGACATTATTTTTATTAATTATAAAAAGCGTAAAACAGGCGCGAAATATTGTTTGCGTATATGTACATGTTAATAATTATATATGTATATATATATTTATATACAAAATTATTGTATGGGTTAACAACATTCAATTGTGATAAACTAAACTTGGGAAATTTTTATCTAACGAATTCATTTAAATTTTAGAGCAAAATTATTTCGATCAAAAACTAGTGTTTAGTAACAATAATCTCTGTGAAATGCTTGGCTTAAATCGAGAATACTAACACACTTGAATAACAACTTGACTTTTGTATAACTTTATGCTAGAAACACAACTAGTACAAAGAAAAAACATATTAGATGTCAAAAACAATGCTAACTGTCTGCTTGACGTAGGCGTCAAGACAGTAATTAAGACAGCTCATTGTTAAAAAAAAGAAATATTTTTTTTTTTAACCAAAAACCAAAAATTATCATATCAAAGCAAATGTTAGTTATTAAAAACAAAACAGATTAATATTTAACAGATTTATTTCATTTAAATATTTACCTTTTGCAAAATATTTTGAGAACTTATTTCTTAGATTTAATATTTAATTAATTTTTATTTTTTATATGACGTACTTATGTATTATTATAAATATAATTTTTTTTTCTGTTTATACCTATTGCGTAATTTTCTCAAAAATTATAAAATTAAAAAATAAAAAATTACTTTGATTATTTTCTTTTAGATGACCATTTAGGGATATTGCTAAACTATTGCCTTAGGGGATATCTTCCATTTGTTTGCCGGGGCTCTTGAAAACTGTCTCTAATATAGTGGTGTAGGGTATCATAGGGTCGGGCTTGACCGACTATACTTTCTTATTTGTTTATAATGGATATTTGTAGACAAAAATATTATTTAGTTTTTATAGTAATAATGGTTTTATAGAAGTAATGGTTATTTATAACCTAAAATAAATATTTTTTACTGGTCCCTGCTATATATTTTTTTCAATATTACTCAGCACGAGTTAGGAAATTTAAAAACATTGGCATTTATTCGTTTTACTGAACTGCAGGTTGCTCAGCTCTGAAAATTGCAACATTTTAGATTTAAATAAGGGCAGCGAGTAAGAAAATTTTCTTAGATCTCTTGGCAAAGTATTGTAGTAGGCGGAGTCACATGATCCCGAATTTTCAAACAAAAAGAATAATTATGCTAAAAATAACCTTGAATTTTTGCTCTAACACGTCCAAAAACTCAGCATCAAAATAACAAAAAAAAAAAAATTCCACATCATCAACATAGACGAAGGCTTACCGAAAACACCATAAAATGTTTCTAACAAGTAATGAATATAAATCATAAAAAGCGGGCCAATTACAGATCTTTGTAGAACACCACAAGTAATCTGACGAATTTGGGAATAATGAACACCTATTAATACGTATTGATATCTATAATAAAGGTAAGATTCAATCAGTTCACATGCGTTACGGGAAAATTGAATTCATGAGAAAATTTAAAAAGTAATTCAACTCTATTCTCTGTTCAACTCGATCAAATTTTGAGAAATCTATAAAAAGTAAAACCACATTTTTACGGCTATATAAAACCTGTTAGCGCCAACAACAGCGAAGTTTTGTTATAACCTTTTCGAAATCCTGTTTCTTTGATCCAGAAATTCAATCATTTGATTTTTAAAAATATGCTCAACTACTTTAAGAAGAACGGAAAGTATTATTGATATAAGAAAACAGGACGGCTGAATTTTTCAACTATGAGGAAAAGTCGATGTTGTTGTAATAGTATTTACAAGGTGAAGTAAATGCAAGGAAATAAACGGAAAAATAATCTTCAAAAAATTTACTGATAACATATCATGACCCACAGCAGTAGATTTAATTTTCAGTAATACAGTATACAACGAATCGATCAAATTTTGAGAAATCTATAAAAAGTAAAACCACATTTTTACGGCTATATAAAACCTGTTAGCGCCAACAACAGCGAAGTTTTGTTATAACCTTTTCGAAATCCTGTTTCTTTGATCCAGAAATTCAATCATTTGATTTTTAAAAATATGCTCAACTACTTTAAGAAGAACGGAAAGTATTATTGATATAAGAAAACAGGACGGCTGAATTTTTCAACTATGAGGAAAAGTCGATGTTGTTGTAATAGTATTTACAAGGTGAAGTAAATGCAAGGAAATAAACGGAAAAATAATCTTCAAAAAATTTACTGATAACATATCATGACCCACAGCAGTAGATTTAATTTTCAGTAATACAGTATACAACGAATCGGAATAAGTACATTTTAAGGAAAACCTCAAATCAGAAAATCCGCCGTCGTTATTGAAAACACGTGTGTTCTGTTTCTGGCAATCAACAAAGTAATATTCAAATTCATCTTCTTCTCAAAAAACCCCACATGCTTTCCGTACTTAAATCCTTTAATGGCTTTATTCCTGCTGTGTTACTTTAAACGATTTCGACAGATGGTTTTGTGTTTAGCCAAAATCTTTAAATTTGTGGTTATGAAGTGCCAACACAGCCTACTATTGGTTTCAAAAAGAGAAATTTCTTGAAAATAGATTGAATTTCTGTTGCAATTTTTTATAAGACAAATTTTAAACACCTTTTAAACTTTTTTTCGATTAAAATTTGTTGTTGTTAAAAGTATTTTGTTAGAAAAATAAGAATTCGCTGTACATACATACATAAGGCACATTTAACAAAGTACATACATACCTGTGGCTTTTTTAAAAAAACATCTCAAGTCAAATTTAAAAAGTTGAAAAAAATTGTGTTAATCATACGAATTTCCATTCAATAAACAGTTTTGTTTACGTTTTTAAAATTTTGTATTATAAACGAGATTTTTCTTTAATTTTGGTTAATTTTATTATTTAATAAAAATGTTTTTTTACACACACAGTTTTTTTAAAAAACTTGTTTGCTATCTTATCTCAACTAAAAATGTTTTGTCAAAATGCCACAGATAATAAATATGCATAAGGGAGATCAATAAAATGAAATAGTCAAATTTCGTATCATTGATCCAAAATATGTGCATGTGTGCGTTTAATTGCTTTTGTTTTATATGGAGATAATTTTGAAAATTCGGGGTTATTCGTAATGCTCTCCCTATTGCAAATACCTACCTCCTTCACCCATTTTTCAATCCCGCCCACGTTTTTTCAGATGTTGTGTATGGACAACCATGATGCTTGTACCTAACTTGGAAACTTTGCTTTTGCCGTTCTTCAGGTATACAGAAATCCATAATGTATTTGTACAGGAGGTGCCACGACCACTTTTTAAATCCTACCCATGTTTGTTAGAGAGGTTGTGTATTGATAACCCAGATATGTGTACCAAATTTGGACAAGTTTTCTCCAACCGCTCTTTAGATATTTATAAATCCGATTTCACCATTCCCGCCCAAATTTTTTCGGATGTTGTGTATTGATAACCAAGATGCTTGTGCCTAATTCGGAAACTGGCTCTTGCCGTTCATCAGATATACAAAAATAAAAATCGATCGTTTTACGGTAGCTTTCGACCACTTTTTCGCATATTTCGGGCGGTATGTCTACCAGTGTTCGAAATAAACACAAAATACCGTTCTTTAGTGTTCGGTTCGGTAGATTTATGGAAAACACAAACGCTAATAGTGTTTGTGTAGAAAATCATTAAAAAAATAACGTTTCCCTGTTTGTCATCTTTCGAACACAAAAATAATACTGTTTTCATCCGACTCAACAAAAGATGAGAACATGAAATTCCGTTTGGGTTTTTTTTAAAAACCACAAACTTCATTGTGTTCGTTTCGGCTCATTAATGTTCGTTCGTTTCAGATGTGCTTAACGTTGCCAGATGAACAAACAGATAAATCTTGTTTTTTGCTGTTTTTTGAGATTTTGAATAAAATACATTTTGTGATAGAAAATTAAAAAAAAAGAGGAAAATATGAAATGGAAAAAGTCTCGGAAACGTATGTACCGACTAAATTTAAGAATTTCAACCATGCAAATATGGCGGTTTTATAAAATTCTTAAATTTGGCCCTTGCTGTGCGTAGGATGCCCCTAGATGGGTCAAATGTATGTCCAACCCCACTTTATTTTTCATCTCAATCATTTATTTCTAGCATACCTACCTGCCATCTCCATTCCTTAAGGGGGCTTCCATACCAAATGTTTAATGCAGACTAGAAATATATTGAAGAAAAAGTCCCATAAATGCCCAGGAGTCGTCCCTAGTGGGATAAAATGTATGACCGACCTCAATTAGTTTTTTGTCCTTAACATTTTATCTCCACTTTTTAGGGCGGCTCTCATACAAATATTGCGTTTTATGAAATTCTTAAATTAATTAAAATTTGTCGACTTTTTTGAATAAAATCAAAAGTTGCTAACAGATTTTAATCATGCATTTTCTTTAAATTTTTAAAAAACAAAAGTTTCGAAATTTTGGTAAAAAAATTATTTTTTCAAAAAAAAAAAAAAAAAAAAATTATGTTTCTGAAACGACTGCGCATATTAGAAAAAAAGTTTCTTAAAGGAAAATTTATTGCGGAATTTCGTGTTTTTAATAAACTAAACCGTTTTTGAGTTAAGGGAATATATGTTGTACAACCTCCTCCATTTTCGAAATAACGGTATATCTCGAAAACAAAGGCTTACCTAAAAAAAAAACGGTTAGCACCATTGGATTCCCCGAATTATGTTAAAACGACAAGTGCCCAGCTTGTCTAATAAGAAAAGTGTCAATTTCCTCACAGTTATATTATTCGTTTGGCTTTCGTGCGCTATAATTGTTATTTTAATTTCGTAATACCGCGTCCAAAAAATATATTGTTGCAAAGAGTGTATTCCATAAGCGATAATAATGAAATTATATGCAATTGTGTATAATAATTGCGAAAATAAAGTGTTAAATTCCCACAGCGGTAATTTGGAAAGACATCTAAAAGTGATGCAAAGTAAATGCGAAAGACAATATAATAAAGTTTGGAAAAATAATGCTGGGCTATTAGTAAGTACTTATGATACATCGATGTATTAAATAAATGACGGATACATATATTCATTTTTATTGTTGATTTTAAGGATGGCTAAAACCAATTGAACAAGCTCCAAATTCTTACAAATTGGCTCATTCGTCTTTAAAAACAGCATATTTTTCTGCTTGTAATTCCTTACTGAAATTTAAAAAGTATTTAAAAAAACATGCCAAAACCAGTCGCTACAAACAAAATAAAATAATTTTTTTTACTTAACATTTTTATTTGGAGATTTCTTATTATAATTTTTCTTATTATTTTTAAAAAAATTTTTGAAATTGGTCAAAAAAAACAAAAAAAAAATATTAACTTTTTAAAGTTTTGTTTATTAATTTGGGGATTTTCAGGGTTTTATTTTTTGGGGGCAAGGAAAAAAAGTACTTGGCAGCCCTGTATAAAATACATAAATTGCATTTATATCCTTTTTTACCTCTTTTACTTTTTGTTAAACTTCTCTAACTTTTAGTAAACGCACTCAATGAATTTAATACTTGAAAAAATAATTTTGTTTGCTATTTTTAACATTACTAATTATTTTTAAATTAAAAATAATTTAAAGTAGAGTAACTAACATTTTATATTTTATCTATTTGTCCCGCGAGACATTCAAATATCTTGTGTTTTTAATGATTTTTAAAATAAATAAATCTGGCAACCCAAACTTGTATGTACATACTTGTAATTAAAAAAAACACTGAAGGACATTAAGATATACGGGCGTGTTCTAGAAATCGAAATGAAGTGGATTTAAAATCGAGCAAATTTTGAAAACGACCCTGCAATGAAAGTTCATCAAAATATTCCAAATTATCTACTTCATTCTTTAAGTATCTATTATTTTTGCAAGAACAACACTTCAAACCTCGAAAAACTACGGTCATTTTGTAAATAATTGAAATTAAATTATCAATCGATTTCAATTTCACTTCATTTCATTCGACACCAAAACATACCTGATAATGTATGTCTACAGAACCTCTACAATTGTTCTGTTTCGGTTCTTTCCTGAAAATAGTTACGAACGGTATTAAGGGTTGTGTAAGTCTACACAAACACTAAAAAAATTTATATCGTTCCTGGGTGTGTGAGCCGAACGCTTAATAATGTACTGTTTATTTTCGAACACTGATGCCAACGATATCTTGACGAATGTTGGTTTTAAATTGCTCCACAAAAAAAGTCAAATCGCATGATTTCAACCACCACTTTTGTAGTAAGTTTTAACTATTTTTTCGCTGACCTACAGACTGACCTTACCAGACCGGCTGTTTTGAAACCACTAAATGAATAACTCTGTATTTGAGAATCTCTGCATATATATTTATCTTCACTTTTTTATTATAAAAAACAAGACATATTTAAATATGTAAGTCAAAAGCATTTTTATCACCTTGCTTAAAAAGAATTTGCATTTAGCTTATAAAGTTCTTAAATTCAATAAAAAATCTAAAAATATAGTAATAAATTATCATAAAGAAAATAATAATACATTATAGGAGGACGCCATTTGTGCCAACAAGGGATAACAACTTTATTCTATTTCGGCGAATGCTCAGCACCACATTTTTATATTAAAAAAACGTTGCCCATAATCAGGGAATTTAGATTAGGCTTATGTTTGTTTGCAGGCTCCGTGTTAGCAATTTTATAATTTTGAAGTTAATATTAATGAAACAGTATTTCTTTTTTGAGAAGTAAAAAGTAATAAGTTAAATTTGTACTTACTTGACTTAAGCTGTTATTTTTTGTGGGCACAGAAATGTTAATATTAAGTATCTAAAAAATAACATTAGCCACTATTAGCATGTTTAGGCAGTAGGTGAGTAATACTGATTTGCCAAAAAATATTATACCTACCATTATTTTTCTTATCTTAATACTTAAGCGTGTGCATATGTATGTACAGTGAGTGTCATAATAAAGTGTTCAGCTTGTTTTCCATTATAAAAAGGAAAATCCGATTTTTTTTTTCTCATTTTGAGCGTTAAATGTATTTTAATTACTGATTCTAATTACATGAAATTTTAATTTGTGAGCGTCTACTGTACAAAAAAAGTTTAATGGCTTATACATACTTTGTTTGCTTTTCACTTGATTTTAGGACTGCTTCTTAGGGTTTCTAATTTCCCGTACTTTTTCCATTCCCGGGAAACGAAATAAAAAAAATCTTATTACCGGGAATCCCGGGATTTTTAGAATTTAACAATGATTTCATTAAATGAGTTCAAGACACAGGTTTTTACTTTTTTAAAAGAATATATATATATATGTAAAGGGTGTTTTTTTAAGCCCGATAGAACTTGAAATTGTAAAAAATAACACAAAAAATTAAATTGTAATCAAAAATTTTTTTTTATTCGAAAGACCAATACGTGACATTAACATTTGAAAATGATTTCGGGCATATGGGCACCGCGGCTGTTCTTGACGAAGCGCATTCTGGACGTCCAATTTTGGGCCACTTTTTCGAGCACTGCTGGCCGTATGTCACGAATAACACGAACAATGCTGGTCTCCAAGGCGTCAATTGTTGCTGGTTTATCAGCATAAACCAGTGACTTCACGTAGCCCCACAGGAAATAATCGAGAGGTGTCAAATCGCACGACCTTGGAGGCCAATTGACAGGTCCATTTCTCGAAATCAACTTATCGCCAAATTTTGATTTCAATAAGTCGATGGTTGCGTTCGCCGTATGGCACGTAGCGCCATCCTGTTGAAACCACATCTCCTCCGGATCAATGTCATCCAATTTTGGGCCACTTTTTCGAGCACTGCTGGCCGTATGTCACGAACAACACGAACAATGCTGGTCTCCAAGGCGTCAATTGTTGCTGGTTTATCAGCATAAACCAGTGACTTCACGTAGCCCCACAGGAAATAATCGAGAGGTGTCAAATCGCACGACCTTGGAGGCCAATTGACAGGTCCATTTCTCGAAATCAACTTATCGCCAAGTTTTGATTTCAATAAGTCGATGGTTGCGTTCGCCGTATGGCACGTAGCGCCATCCTGTTGAAACCACATCTCCTCCGGATCAATGTCATCCATATTTTCAAACAAAAAATCATTGATCATGGTGCGGTAACGATCTCCATTGACCGTAACGCGAGCTCCGGCCTCATTTTTGAAGAAATAAGGTCCGATGATGCCACCAGCGTGAAAACCGCACCAAACGGTGCATTTTTCTGGATGTAATGGAGTCTGTAGGGTCTCTTGTGGATTGGTCTCGCTCCATATGCGGCAATTTTGCTTATTAACAAACCCGTTAAGCCAAAAATGCGCCTCATCGCTGAACACAATTTTGCGATATAAGTTGCGCGAATCGACGACTGATTTTCAAAGTAAATTTGGATAATTTCGTAGCGTTGTTCAAGCGTGAGTCTATTCATGATGATTTGTCAGAGTATACTGAAACGATAAAAAAAAATATTTCATCAAAATTTAATTTTTTGTGTTACTTTTTACAATTTAAAGTTCTATCTAGCTTTAAAAAACACCCTTTATATACAACAGTTTAAACAAAGTACCTTAATTAAAACTACAGAAAACCAAAACAAAACCAAATAAATTGTAACATTCATATTTACATACATATAATATATGTATGAAGCAACTTGGTAAAATTAATTTTCTTTTAAGAAAAAACCTTTTAGTATTATTAAAGCATTTAAAAGCTCATCAGAGATTCTATTTCTAATCCTTGTTTATATGTATACTGCCTGCTACCGAAAACGTACTCTCGCTTTCTACAGACGTCAAATTCTTTTTTAAAATATTTTCAGGCTTTTGTATTTTCTTTACATTTATTTTTTAGCATTTGGTATAACCTTTTCAAGGTGTTCTTAAAAGATAGTAGATGGTTCATCTGGTGTATCGTGTACATTGTTATTTTCTACTTCAAGAAGTTTTTTAGACATTTTATCAGCAATTAAAGAGACCGTTGATTTGTTGACGTAGGAAAAATAGTCCGATTTGTAGGTAGTTTTAAGTAGTTTTAGTAAAGAATAAATTTTTAATGCTCGTTTTTTGGTTTTAACGATGCTAAGAAATAAAAATTTCAAAAAATTAAATTTAAAATTCCCGAAAATTGCCGAAAAAAATTTCCCGGGATTAATTTTAAAAATGTGTCCCAGGATTCCCGAGAATTCTTTCCCGCGTAGAAGCTCTACAGCTTCTAGTCTTTTGGGCATCGATTTCACCAAATCTATTTATTTCGATATAACTTTTATTTCATCACAAAGCTAGGACCTTGTCATTACGTACGAGATACAGTTTATAATCCTAGCAAGCCAAAAAAAGTCGGTTATCATACGGCTATAGCGTGGAATCGACAAATTTGGTTTATTCGACATACTTCATCTAACAGAAGCGATATTTTTGGCAGTGCGCACATTGAGAGATGCACAGGCCTGACAACATATGTAACTCTTCCAGTCTCTTTAAATTTCTTTTCTGCCCATTTCACGGTCTAGTTCAGTTTAAATTTTGCAATTTTGTAGTATAGTTTACAACTCTGCTATATTGCGGTTAACAAAAACATCAAACAGTTTCAACTCATCACTAGCAGTTGTTTTAATTACAGCCTAAGTGAGTTGAGTTGTAAACCGTAATAGGGGCATACATCTTGCCAATTCCTTGCACAGAATAATTACCATAATTACCCCGTAATTCTCGAAAAGTGTCCATGGTTGAAACACCACTTTTGTAGTAAGTTTTAACTATTTTAAAGCGTTCTTCGATTGTTATTCGTAAATCGTCAGCTAATTTTTGGTTTGACCTACCGCTCCATATTTTAAAGTTTTTTAAGTATTGTGTTGCTCTACGCGCCACTATTTGGCGATTGCACCAAATTCTTCATATAAAAACGTACAAAATAAATGTCACTCTTGCTTTGCTTCATTGCCTTAAGAAAAAAAGTTAGCTTAAGCAAAAGCCAACTGCTGATTTTTTGTAGAATGGTGTTTTTTTTTGCAAAAGCCATATAAAATGGCAATACGAAAAAAATAGTTTTATAAAATAACTAGCTGTTTGTGAATTTCAGCCAAATTTTACCTTAAATAAAAACATTTTAATATCACGACTACAGCGTGCTTTAACATAAGAGAAACCTGGCTTCCGACTAAAATAATTTATTGTTCAAGTTTGGTGTCAATCGGTCCAGCGGTTCTTGAGTTTTAGGAGCACATACATAGCACAAACGTTTTTATATATGTATATAGTTAGATAAAAACGTGTTAATAAATAGTAAAAATTGCTAAAATTTATTAAAAATATAAAAATGGAACTGTTGTTGTAAAATAAAACCAAATAAAAAAAAAAATCATAAATGTTGACTTTTTAATAGAGAAACTTTCATTTCAGCAAGTTACTCAGTGCATAGCAATAAGTATACGTATGCAGCACAAAAAGCAACTTTTTAAAAATATTTTTAGAAAAGTGGCGTATGCGGTACAAAATAATATTTTTCACTTTCAATAAAATACTATTAACCTCTAACTCCAATCATGAAAGTTGACACAAATTTAAATTTTTCTTCAATCTTCTGTATCTATACTTAGTTAAGGCACTGTAGCAATGTAAGAATATTATTTACTCTAAGTATGACATTGAACTTGAAATTCAATTCATTTTTTTTTTTGTTTACGATAAGTAATTTTTTTAGAATTCAATTTTTAAAGCCAATGAACTAAATTTATAATTGGTTTTTGTGTTTGGTCAGCATAAATGAGCATTGAGCTTTTTGTAGTGAAATGTTGGCATGGGAATAGTGTAAAATAAATTTTGTATTGAATATTTTTGCAATAATTGTTTTCACGCGAAAACAAATTCTAGTAAACAAAAGAAGAATTTGTCAAAATTGCAAATTCCCGTGGGAATAGCAAATTTACTATTGATTTGTTGCTGTGCCACATTAATGCAGACCATAGAATAAGTTAGTATATAAGTTGGAAATTTGAATGAATAAAATCAGAATTTATTGAACAAGCTTCTTTTAATCTCTCATAGAATAGAATTTATTGAACAAGCTTCTTTTAATCTCTCATTAAAATCGGCACTGTTGGGTGCTGAAGAAAGACGGCTGCAGAGCTTAGCAAATACTGAAAACTAGTTTTTTTCCCCTTTATTTCAAAATAATAATACAACAGAAGTGACAAAGTAATACGTTTTATATAGGAAAACAAGCTGTACACTTTATTTTGATGCTCACTGTATGTATGTATATTGTCAAACATTCTTAAATTGAAAAGTTCAATGACTTTATTATTCGATAGAAGACATAATCTTAATTTTTGCACACAAATTTATTAAAATAAAAGAAATATTTATAAACTTTGTAGCACACTTAAATCTACACAAAAAAAGAAAAAGTAGTCCAATAGAAAATTCAAATAAGAGTAAAAACAAAGAATAACTTTTGTTTTAATCGAATTGTTACATAAAATTCTTGTTTTATTCAGCGATCACTTACAGAATTCATTGCAATTTAGGTTAAAATACAAGGTCTTTGCAAACCACGCTTATGAGCGGAGATGATGTTTGAAATGTAATGGAGCGTTGTACTAAAAGAAAAAAAATACAACAAATATTTCTATTTGAGTGATAAGAATATTTTATACATATCGCACTTGATCATAAAGAGGGTATTAACTCAAAATTATTTTTGCACTTTTTGAAAAAAAAACCACACGTTAAATTCATATCGCCTTGCTGTCAACATATCGTGCTATTATGTCTACTTGTTGGTAATGAACCGGTTGGTTTTCAAATTTTTTTCGTATTCCTTTAATATTAAATTAAAATTTGTTTTGCTTCTACTAAAAATTTTTAAATTTTGAGTTAATGCCCTTTTAACGATCAAGTGCGATATGTATGTACATATGCAATTGTTTTGATTGCGTTTGTCTAAAGCTTTTTGTTCATTCTATTATACTACATTTTATTTACAAGATGTCTAGCAACTAAGTAACATAGCGAAGCGGATCATAATCAGACATAAAGTTTTTTGCGCGTAGTTATCTTTGCAATAAACTAATAACTGTGCTCAATTATGTGAAGTTAATCATGCTATCTGCGAAATAAAATAAAAAAAAGAGTTACCAGATATGATAAACTGATATTAACCACTTTTATATCGTTTGCCCCAGCTTTTAGAATTTAAACTAGTATGGATAGTTCCCAGAAACCACAAAATGAAAATCCACGCAAACATGCCAACATATTGTCACAATTAATTTTCGGTTGGTCCATGCCCTTGCTATACAAAGGCTCTCGCCAGGGACTAACCACGGATGATCTAACAAAATGTTTACCAGAAGATTGTTCCGAAGAGCTGGGAGATGAATTAGAAAGGTTTGTTTAACATTGAAAAGAAAAATCAATCTAAAAAATTTAAATAATGAAAAATTTCTTCCCTTAGACACTGGTTTAAAGAAGTGGAGAATGCACGTATAAAGAATCGTCAACCTCTATTGCGCAATGCCATTTTAAAGACATTCTGGCGATCTGCCATAGTTGATGGCTTAATTAGTGTTATTTATATTGTCATCAAGTGTGTATAATTTTTGAAACAAAAAAAATTTCTTTTAATTCTTTATTATTTTTAACTTTTATTTCAGATCTCTCATACCCGCTTTATTGGCTCAATTATTGCTGCAGTTTCAAAAACCTACAAATATCATAAACAATACATTTTATACTCAACTGTCTAATGACAATTTAACCCATCGCAGTGCTCGTTCCATTGATGTTAATTCATTTCACAACAATAACAATGATGGCAGTAAGTATTTCGGAAAAGTTTTTAGATTTTTCATTAAAACCTGCTTAGCCCGGTGCGCTGCGGGAAAACGTAATAATGTATTGATAACGAAGCAAGTTGTACTAAATTTATATAAATTTGCTGTTACCGTTCGGCAGATATACAGAATTCCATATTCTATTTATATTGATACTTTTCAATTTTTCCACATTTTGATAGATTTTTTTTATTGGAAACTAAACTTTTTGTTCGAAGTTTAAAAACTTTTACTGTAACCGTTCTCCAGATATATAGAAATTTATATTGTCTTTGCATGAGAGGTGCCACGCCCACTTACCCGATCCAGTCCACTTTTTGACAGATGTTGTAAATTGACAACCAATTTATTTGTACCAAATATGTACACTTACCGCTTTTTGACAGTTGTTTTGCATTTATAACCAAGCTTTTTAAGCCAAACTTGGAAACTGGAGCGGTTGCGGTTTTCTAGATATACATAATTCT
Source organism: Pollenia griseotomentosa (assembly GCA_963931875.1). Lineage (NCBI taxonomy): Eukaryota > Metazoa > Arthropoda > Insecta > Diptera > Polleniidae > Pollenia > Pollenia griseotomentosa. The sequence goes on from OZ007560.1 coordinate 249,460,538, forward strand.
AATTTGTGCCACTCCTTCTTCTCAAATCCTACCCATTTTCCATAGATGCTGTGTATTGATGACCATTCTGTTTGTCCAAATTTGGACAATTTTACACTTTCCTTTCTTCAGATATATAGAGTTCTTGCTTGTGACACGCCTTCTTATTTAAACCCGCCCAAATTTTAACTGATGTTGCGCATTGATAACCAAGCTATTTGTACCAAAATTGGAAACTTTATCTAATGTCGTTTTCCAGATATAAAAATCCTGTTTTGTGCCTCGCCCACTTCACGATTCTACTCACTATTTGGCAGATAGTTTGCATTGATAAGTTAGAAATTTGTACCAAATTTATAAACTGTAGCTGTTGCCGCTGTCCAGATAAACGGCAACCTATATTATCTTTGTAGGGTAGGTGACACGCTGACTTCTCCAATCCCGCTTATTTTTTTAGAGTGGTTTGTATTTATGACCCAGCTATGTGTACCAAATTTGGACAACTTTTCTCTTAACGTTCTTTATATGTTAATAAATCTAATTTATGCCCCTCCCACTTCTTCAATCCTGCCTACTTTTTGTAGGATTATGTGCATTGACAATAAAGTTGTTAGTGGTGCTTCATTTGGAAGATTGGTCTCTTGCCGTTCTCTATATATACATACATCTATAATGTCTTTGAAAGGGAAGTGCCACGCCCACTTCTCCAAGCCCAGCTATTTGTAACAAATTTGGTCCATTGTTCTCCTACCATTCTTCAGATTGATATAAAGAAATTTATTTTGTGCTACACCCACTTCACCAATCCCGACCAAATTTCGTCAGATGTGGTGTATTGATAACCCAGACATTTGTACAAAATTGGAAACTTTAGCTCTTGCAGTTCCCACGCCCACGTGCCCAATTCATCAAACTTTTTGGAAGAAGTTGTGTAATAATAACAAAGTTATTTGTTTCAAATTTAAAAACTTTGCTGTTCCCGTTCACTAGCTATATGCTATTTCATATTGTCTTTGTGTGGGAAATCGAAAATCGATTTAGTAGTTTAGGAATCTATAGGGAACAAACAAACATACATACATACGCTTTATTTATATACATACATATAAATACATAAGTGAACACTCACAAAAAATGTTGATGTTGATGATAAGAAGTTACATATTAATATATCGTCGGCTTATAGTGTAAACCTGCTAAATCCACTTTTTAAGTAAATTGAGGTTTTAATGCCGTATGGTCGAGAAAGATATGCCTCGTCGACCAGCATGTAGTTTTTCTTCAATTTGAGTCCTGAAGTGAGTAAAATAAAAAATATTTTTGGTTTGCCTCTCAAGCAGCAAATAGGAAAAATAAAAAGTTTTCTTTCTCTCCTGTAAAATTTGTTAAAAGGGCAAGTTTACACTCTAAGCCGACGATATGTTTTTGTTGTGAAAACATTATTATCAAAGGCAGAAACCGTGTTTTTTCTAATACTGGAAGCATAAATTAAAATAAATAATTTTTTTTTTATTTTTTTTTTTTAATGGGATTTGTTTGATTAACAAATATTTATTATATGGGAGTGTTTATATCTAATTTATACCTAATTTTAATTTTTGAATTTTAAAATATTCGTGTGTGTCCCAAGAATTGCTATATGGGAACTTCTGCATATGGGCAAATCCCAGAAACAGTCCACCAACCAAAAATTTTTCAAATGAATTTTTTTTAGTGGAATATAAGACTAGATGTATAATTTCATTTTTATATTAAAAAATTTGTATTTTGATGATCATTAATACAATAATTTTTACCAAATACTACCCCACCCCTGATTTATTAATGTTATACGTAAATTTAGCATTATTTTAGGAGATTATTGGTCTTAAAATAGCACTTACAGCAGACTCATCAAAATATAAATTTCGTTAAAAAAAAAGTTGATATTCATTAGTTAAGAAATTAGTTTAAGAAATGCAATTCATAAAAATATAATTTGTTTTGTTAAAATAAATAAAATATAACAATAAAATACTACTGGAATAACTGTAGCATGCGTTATGTAGCGTGCGTCACAAAGGGTTCACGACTTTTGTCAGAAAATCACAACATTTTTTGGCTGCGAATAAGTGCATTGAGAATTCTCTTATAGTCATCTTTCTTTTAGGAATTCGATTTTGTATACCTTATGATGCAAAATTCGCTAAAAATTAGGAAAACACACTTCAAACTTTGAAGTTACTTCCACTTTTTGTAGCGTGCGTCACAAAACTTTGTGATAGATTATTTCGCAACAAATACTTGCTAAGAAATTATCATATATGCCATTCCTAAGTACATATTAACGCAACTAAATACTATACATAAGTTGAAGCTATCTCTTTTGAAAGGCCAAAAAAGGTTTATATATCAATCAGAGAACGCGTACGAATGTAGCGTTCGTCACGCAGGATTTGCCCATATGTCTTGTGTGGCACAGTGTTATTTGAAAAAATCTAAAAAAAAAAATATAACCATTCTGGTTTGTTGTGATACATAGATTACGAAAACACCAATAGTTTTCTCGACAACTTCGTTTACTTCTTTCATCTAGTAAAATAAAGAAAATTGTTAAATCTACGTACACGTTTAAAAAAATTAAAAATATGTATGATATTTTGACAGATTAAAAATCTCTGTGATTTTTTAAATAAAATAGATTACCCAATAAAAAAATTTTTAAGGGAAATTTTTAGAAATGCAAAATTTGAAATTGTGCTGTTATTATCGCATATGAATGAATTTGTGCATAGCTCTACATAAAAGTAAAAATCCGTTTGATAACCTGAGTATGGCAACAATGCAACTATACTCCCACTAATCTGCATACTTAGTTTTTTCATTTCCTGGTCTGTTGCCCTTTTTCATGGACTTAACATTTTTTCAATGCCTACAATGCTTGCAGATCATCGATAGGTAGGAGTTTGGGACTCCGGCCGCCAGTGGTGGGACGGCTGTACACTTCGCTGGTTAGACCCATTCTTACGTATGGATGGTGTGTTTGGTGAAGACGGCCTCTGGCTAGCCGGAGGGACCTTCTGTTTAAGGCTCAGAGGTGTGCTTTGATCGGCATGACAAGGGCCAGGAGAAGTACTCCTCAGGCAGTCCTGGATGTAATTCTACATCTTATGCCTATTGAGCAGTATGTGATGGGAATGGCAGCCAGGAGCATTCTAAGACTGAGGGAGGCAGGACTATTAGTAATCTTAGGTGAAATTAGCGATGGTGTTTATTGCAGTGTATTTCAGGCGATTGTGGAATTTTTATGGGGCAATATTGCCAGGGGCACAGCCAGACGGCGCGAAGGACCTTGATGGGCTGTTATGTGAACTCCAAGCTAGTAGATGATCTTAAGAGAGCTCTAGGAGAAATCTTAGGGGAATATGTCGTGACGCTGTTGGGTACCGGGTTACTGCAACATCACCGACAATGAGATAACTGACTTTTTAAAGCGGTCAGGCCTCAAATGGGCTTCTATTTTGTAAGCATCAGGGAATGGGTTCGAGCGGGACTAATCGAGCCTAGGGGAACCGCACGGACTGTGTCACTGTCCCAAGCTACAGAACAGTTGGCTGAGATGTCTACGTAGTAGATTCTTGCGCGAATTGGGAGATGTCTCGGGCTGTGGGCTCGAGAATCTGACAGGATTCGTAATGGGAATGACCTGGATGTGAAGCAGGAGACAGGGGACTAAGTACATGTAGGGCAGTTTTCTCTTTGGTAGGGTTGTACTGGCTTGTTTTGTCCGATTTTAATCTTCCACTACTTTTTCTATTTTTAATTTCACTCTTTATTTCTCCTTTTATTTTCTTACTAGAATTCTATTACTAACTAAGGCGCCACAATGGACCATATTGGTCTCTGGGTGAGGGTTGCCTTTCAACCTAACCTAACCTAACATTTCTTCAGGATGCCTTTTTAAAATATTTTGATTTCATATTAAGATAAAATAGGTAATGAAAAGCCAAGTATGCAGTTTGACTATGTTTTGCGACTAGATTAATGGGAGCATAGTCGCATTGCTGCCAAAAAGAAAAAAAGTTGAAAATTTAAACATAAAAGAAGTATCAAATAGCGCAATAAAAATTTGTAACTTTTATTTTACTCCAAAGTTATAATAACGATAATAAAAGGCTGAATAAAAATTACTTAAATGTTGATAGTTTCTATATCAAAACAATTGTTTTAAATCAAAACATATTAATTAAAGTGGGTTCCATTTAAGTTGACTTTAAATTTTATTATTTACAGTGGTTTTCAGCTTATTTGATGAAAGCAAAATCAATATATTAAAATCCATATAATTTTAAAATAATTTTTTTAATTAAAGACGCCACTTTATTGACAGTGGTTCTTACTCCAGAACTATTAATTAATTTATTTCATATTAGCTGATATTTTAAAGAAAAGTAAGAAAAACAAAAATAACTTTATTTTTGAATGAAGCAGCTTATTTGATGCAACAAATTGTGAATAAAAAAATTTTAATGTTTAAATTAGTATTTTGGTCTACAACTGCTTTTAGCCGATTTGTGATCGAGTCCACCAATTTTTGTGTGATTTCGGCCGTTATTTTGTTCCACATTAAAGCAGTTTTCAACGTTTCTTTACTGGAAATTTGGTGATATCTTATATTATTTTCCAATAACGCCCATAAATTTTCGATCACGTTCAAGTCCGGAGATTGTGCATTTGGTTCCATTAAATGGGGACAGTTCCATATTAGCCATGTTTGAACAACATTGGAATTGTAATTGGGATCGTTATCTTGGTAAAAACAAAAATTTCTTCTTAGAACCAAATTTTCAGCACTTTGAATCAAGTTTTCTTTGAGGATGTTTAAATACATTATTTTGTCCATATTTCCTTCGGCCATGCAAGCCCACACCATAACGCTTCCTCCTCCATGCTTCACTGTGGCGCGAAAGTTTTTTTTAATGCAGCTGAGTATTTGATTCCCGCCAGACATAGGACCTTCCATCTGACCCGAATATATTAACTTTCGATTCATCTGAAAATATGACCGTATTCCAGAATTCTGGCCCTTTGGAAATGTGGGTCTTCGCAAACGCTAATCGGGAACTTTTATTTTTGGGCTAATAAGGGGTTCTTTAGTGATACTCGACCATGAAAGTAATGTGAACGTAAAACACGCCGAATCGTTGGAGTAAAACACGCCGAATCGTTGGTGCACTACACATCTTCCCAATACCAGTGGTCACTTCATCAGCTATTTTTTGTGCTGATAACCTTGGGGTTTCCTTGATTTTTTCTATGATCCAACGTTCATCACATGTAGACAAAATCGTGTTAGGAGCAATTCTACCCTTGTTTTCAATTTTATTCTCCTATGAATATCGCTCTAGTATGTGCTGAACAGTAGATGAAGACAAATTTCATATTTCTCCTATTTTGCGCTGAGTTTCCCCGCTTTTATAGTGATGAATTACCAACTTTCGCTGTTCTATTGTTGCCCGCTGACCCATATTTAATAAAACCTGCTTATTACTCTCAGACTCAAAAAAAAAAAAAAAAAAAAAAAAACACTAAAGTTATGCAAACTTTAATAGAAAATGCCTAAATAATAAATAATTGCATTTTATTTTAAAACCTTTCTTGCATCAAATAAGCTGAGCGATTAAAAAACAGTGTATTTTTTGTTATTGTCATTTTTCTTATTAAGCAAAAGAAAATATTATAAAGCAAAAGAAGTTTTTTTAAGAGTCCATGTTGCCAATTAATCTTTGTTTCTCTTTAATATTCTTATAACTTTACGAGTTACACGGACATACGTTTTTTAGATTTGCTTGCATCAATTAAGCTGACAACCACTGTATATACATAATAACTTTTCTAACTAAACCAACAAATGTTTACAGAGCGTATTTAATAATACAACATTCTTATACTTTTTAGAGAGTTTAAATTCGTTAGATAATAATGAAAAATCTCCCACGACTGATATTGTCAATTCGCTGGACTCTGTTAGTAATCAGACATTTGCTGAGGGTTTAACAGATGGCATGCAAACCCTATGGGATGATGTAAACTCTTTGGGAGCTGTACTGGTGCTATCCACATTGTTGGGATGTTTTCTTATACATCACGTTGATTTAAGACAAAGATTAATGGGTGCACGCATGCGTATTGCCTGCTGTTCGTTGATATATCGCAAGGTAAGTTAAACGTTTTTTGAGAGTTTCTTTAGCTCGAACAAACCAAGAAAATTTTCAAATATCTTAAAATTCCTAGAGATCGACATAGAAGATATTCAATTCTAAAACTTTTCGCTTAATACTAAGGACCCACCATTGTTGTATAACAACTTTTTAATATTTTAAAGAATAACATTTCTTCCTTGATATTTGCATGCTTGTTTAGTTGTTGACAAAAAAAATATAATTTTTTTCTCTTACAGACAATCAGCCTGTCTATGAAAGCTGCCGGACAGACTCCGGCAGGTTATCTAATTAATCTATTGTCTAACGATGTCAATCGTTTAGACTATGGGTTCATCTTTGTCCACTGGATATGGATTATGCCTTTACAAGCGGTCCTTATTTGTTATTTAATATCAATTAAAGTTGGTTTGGCTGCTGTGGTTGGTGTAGTTGGTCTACTCCTTAAAACTATACCCGTCCAAACGGGTCTCAGTAAATTGGCCTCAAAGCTGCGCATGAAAATCGCCGAAAGAACCGATGCTAGAGTTGGCATTATGAATGAATTGGTGCACGGTATACAAGTTATAAAAATGTACGCCTGGGAGAAACCATTTCAGAATGTGGTCAAAGAGGCTCGACGCAAAGAAATCAAACAGATTCGTTATGCTTCCTATTTGCGTGGTTTCTATTTAAGTACTATGGTTTTTACCGAACGTTCCACGCTGTATATTACAATAGCTGCTGCTGTTCTTATGGGAAACATGATCTCTGCAGATATAGTGTTTTCCATGGCTGGTTATTACAATATCCTACAATTGGTGGCAGCCATTTGGTATCCATTGGCAGTGTCGTTTGGAGCCGAAGCATTGGTATCGTTAAAACGTATACAAACTTATTTGCGGCAAGAGGGCTGTGAGGAAAAACCTTTGGGAGTGACGTATAAAAATAATAATGAAGGCGATAAAGAAGCTGTGGTACTTAAACAGGTGGGCGCAAATTGGGATGCTACGAAGCCTAAAAAGACTTTAGAGGATATAAATTTAGTAATACCCAAAGGCCAATTGTGTGCTGTTATAGGGCCTGTAGGAGCGGGAAAGGTATTTTTAATAATTCATATAAAAAAACAGTATACTAATATTTTTCAATATTAGAGTTCTATAATACAACTTGTTTTAGGAGAACTGCCGATAACAGACGGCGAAGTGGTGGTCCAAGGAAATTTGTCTTATGCGGGCCAGGAACCCTGGCTTTTTACGGGTACCGTCCGCAATAATATTTTATTTGGCGAGACTTACGATCGCAAACGTTACAGAGATGTTACTAGATGCTGTGCCTTATCCACTGATTTTGAGCAACTACAGAATGGTGATAAAACTATAGTAGGAGAAAGAGGGGCATCTTTATCAGGCGGTCAAAGAGCACGTATTAGTTTAGCCCGTGCTATTTATAAACCCGCCTCTATCTATTTATTAGATGACCCCTTAAGTGCGGTAGATGCTCATGTTGGACGACATTTATTCGATGAAGTGGTTGGTCCTAAAGGTCGTTTAGCAGGTGAAAAGGCTACACGTATTTTAGTTACCCATCAAGTGCATTTTCTCACCGAAGCCGATTGGATTGTTATTATGGAAAATGGCAAAATTTCTCGCCAAGGAACTTACAACGATTTGATTTCTAGTGAATTGGATTTCGCCAAACTATTGGAACGTCCGAAATTGACAAAAGGGGATAGTATTTCAACATCAGAAAATCAGACGGCATACGAAGATGACGATGATATACCTTTTATGGATGGGCAATATGATGCTGGTTACCAACCGATTCGCAGATCAAGTACAAGTGCATCGTTCTCACGAAAGTCGGTATGTGTTCGGACAGACATTTACGGTTTTATACTTAAAAAAAAACGATTTTGAAACGATGTAGAGACATGATTAAGAAACAAATGTTTTTCTCAAATCTGAAATAAAGTTAATTTTTAAACGTTTGACTTTGGAGAAAGTGTTAATTTTCAAATCCAAATTTTAAAAAGAAACTACACTTACTTTTACTGCTTACAGGATAGTTTAGAACGTGAAATGACTGAGGTCAAGGAAACAGCCGAAGAGCAGGCTGAGGGAGGTGTAAGTGGTCGCGTTTGGTGGGAGTATTTCCGAGCAGGCAGTTCTCTAATGGGTTTCAGTTTTATGGTTTTTGTCATGTTAATGTCGCAAGTGGTGTGCAGTGGTTCGGATTATTTCGTTAATATATGGACGCAACAGGAGTATTTGCGTTCCAAAAATCAAACTACTATACTTACAACCTATGAGTGCCTTTATATCTATGGAGCTTTAATAATTGGTGTGGTGATTGTATGTTTTAAGTAGACACACACATAGAGAAACATTTGTATATTTGAAAAATTCGAAAAATTCCTTTTAAATTTTCAGATGACTATTTTCCGTGGATTTTTATTCTTCAAAATCTGTATGCATTCTTCAAAAGTATTGCATGATCGTATGTTTTGCGCTATACTTAATGCCACAATGCGGTTCTTCGATCAAAATCCCTCGGGTCGTATATTGAATCGTTTTTCAAAAGATATGGGTGCCATAGATGAGTTTTTACCCAAAGCCATGATGGATTTCATACAAATAGCTTTGGTTATGTTTGGTATTTTAATTGTGATATGTGTAGTAAATCCTATCCTGATGTTGGCCATAATAATAGTGGCCATAATAGATATGTTGATATTGAAGGTATATTTAAGACCTTCACAGGATCTTAAACGTTTAGAAGGAATATGTAAGTGTTTTAAAAAAATGTTCTAGAATTTTACATCTTATATTTACTCATTTTTATTTCAGGTCGTAGTCCAGTATTTTCGCATTTATCAGCTACACTCTCGGGTATAGCTACTATTAGATCTCGTAATTTGCAGGATACTGTAGCTAAAGAATTTGATAATTTACAAGATGTGCACAGCAGTGTGTGGCAATTGACCATGGCTTCAAATACTGCTTTGGGTTTGTGGCTGGATTGTGTCAGTTGTTGTTTCCTAGCATCGGTAACTTTCAGTTTTATACTCTTAAGTGGACGTAAGTGGTTTCCATACATGAAATAAAAAATAAATTTATAAATATTTGAATTAAATTTTAATTTCAGAAACCTATAGCGGTAATATGGGTTTAGCTATATCTCAGGCTATGATTCTTACCGGCATGGTCCAGTATGGTGTACGTCAAGTCGCTGAATCTCTACAACAAATGACCAGTGTTGAGCGTGTTTTGCAATACACTGATCTAGAACAAGAAAATTGTGTTACAAAACTGCCGCCTTCTAATTGGCCTACACATGGTCTTATTGAATTTCGTCATATGTACTGCCGCTATGAACCAAATAGCGAACCCGTTCTTAAGGATTTGAACATTGTTATAGAACCAGCGTGGAAAGTGGGCATTGTAGGACGAACGGGTGCTGGCAAATCTTCTTTAATTGGCGTGCTCTTTCGTTTGGCCTATATTGAGGGTGGTATTGTCATCGATGGCATAGATACCGGTAATATTGTCTTAGAATCTTTGCGTTCAAAAATTTCTATAATACCTCAAGATCCTGTGCTCTTTTCGGCCACAATTCGCTACAATTTGGATCCTTTTGAAAAATATTCGGATGCTGATATTTGGAAAGCTTTAGAAGATGTGGGTTGATATATACACATACATGTCATTTCGAAGAAATTTAATTTTCAATGGATTTTAATAGGTTGAACTAAAAAGTGCCATACCGGGCTTGGATTTCTTGGTTACCGAACGTGGCAGCAACTTTAGTGTGGGTCAACGTCAGTTAATCTGTCTTGCACGAGCTGTTTTGCGTAATAATAAAATTTTAGTTTTAGATGAAGCAACTGCCAATGTAGATCCACAGTGAGTATTTAAAAAATGTCCTTGGACATTTACACTTAATGTAGTTTACACTAATTTCGCACTTAAATGTAATTTAAATAACATTTTTACTTTTAGAACTGATGCTCTTATACAACGTGCTATTCGTGTTAAATTTAAACATTGCACTGTACTTACAGTAGCCCATCGCTTACAGACGGTCATGGATTCCGATCGTATATTAGTTATGGATGCAGGTTTTGCCAGAGAATTTGATGTGCCTCATTTATTATTAAGAAATTCCAGTGGTGCTTTAAGACAAATGGTTGAAGCTACAGGTACTGAAGCAGAAACCCTTAAGAAGATGGCCAGTAATGCTTACAACAATAGTACTTAAACTAATGTGTACGTATGTATAGTACTTAAAAATGTTAAACATTTTTTTCGTTCTTAAAAAAAATGAAGCATTTATAATACAAAGAACTTAAGCGAATTTATCAAAAAGTACTCGTACTTACATATGAATATACAATTTTTGTGTGTCCATTAAAATAAAAATAGTTTAATTTTACACAAAACTATCAAAGAAATTTTTATATAAGTTTATAGTATATTTTTATAACATCATTATCAAATACATGCTAATATAATAAATTTTAACAAACTAATTTTAACATTTATGCAATTTGTTTTCAATTGTTTACTAGTATTTTGTTTAAATATGTATAAGTATGTTCAAAATGTAAGAGAATGTTTAATTTAAGTTATAAAGTTATTATTTTATAATATTACTAAACCAAAACAAAAAATATCTCATGCAATCATTGTTAATGATTAATAATTGCGCGCGATCATCATTAAAATCAAATATGTATAAACAAATAAATATTTAAATAAATTGAAACTTTTGTTTAAAACTTAAAGATTAAACTTAAAAATATATAAAAAGGTTATGTATACTAAAGAAAAAGTAAATATAGGCCCCTATTACGGTTTACAACTCAACTCAGTTGAGTTGTAATTAAGACAACTGGTTGTGATCAGTTGTAATTTTTGTTATGTTTTTGTTCACCGAAATATAGCAAAGTTGTAAACCATAATACAAAAATTAAGAAATTACAACTCAACTGAGTTGAGTTGTAAACCGTAATAGGGGCCATAATTTAAAGTAATTTATGCTTGGACCAAGACTACCGCAAAAATCTATAACAAAACGTATACAATTTTTAGAAAATATTAACTCATTTTGACATATATTAACTATCTATATATCTGACTCTTCGCATTAAAAACAACTATAAAATACTTCGCCACTATACAAACTTGAGTTTAAACAAAATTAAAATTTGAAGAAATACCATACAAAATCTCTAAACCAAAATATAACACATCTTTTATCCTAAAATGTTCTTACACAACACAACAACTTACAAGTAATATTGGCCGTTGTTATTCTGAACTTTGATCAGCATTTGCACCATCACTGGTAAAGAAACGTACCGAACGATCGTGATAATGTACCGAGGATAAACGACTTTCACCAGAAAACAATTGACTTGAGGCATTGGAACGACTGCTGGCAGTAGAATGAGATTGTGAACTTTGCATCGGTACTGGAGTGGATGTTTTTTGACGCTCTAAAGTTTGGGCTCCCGATTTACTAGTAGCCCCTGTAGTGCGTGGTGTGAGAGAGCCAATAAGGGAATGTAAAAAATAACTACGTAAAGATTCGTCACTGGTCGAGGTACATGAGTTATTGTCAAGTTTTTTTTCAAGTTCGCGTGTTAAAAAGTCGCGGAAATTCAAAGGGCGACCAGAGCCCTTGGAACTCTCGTCTAAAGATGCAGCCTATAAAAATTTTAAATTAGAAAAAAAAAATGTTAGCAATTTTAAAATTACTTACCTTTAAAGCAGAATTGGCTAAGGCCGAAACACTTGTCGATGTTGTGGTACTACTTAAAATTTTAGTCTCCTTTGATTTTTTCCTCACCTCTTCGGGCCATTCTTTTACTAGTCTCTTTAAATCTGTATCTAATAGATCACTTGTATTACCCGATGTTGACAATTTATCTAGACCACTTTCAGTTGCTAAAATCTCTTGATAAAATGCTGCATCTCCATGGGCTGTTGAAGAATATATTTGTTGTTTTTTTGTTTTGATTACGCGGAATGAGTTTTGTAGAATATTTCTTTTCTTTAATTCTTTTTCAATGTCTAGAGAAACCGTATCATCGGTATTTGCGCGTGTAGGTTCTTCTGTAATATTTTCTAAGCTTTCTGTATCTATAAGTTGTTGGTCCTCGGATGGTGATGATTTTGAAGTATTGTGTTTGGTGTATTCGCGAAGAGCCGGAAAAGAACGAGGATTTATGCCGCTTAAGCGTAGTTGTGCTAAAGATTCTTCCATGGTTTCACCAAGATTAGAATCAGCTTCGGCCAAATGTTGTATATAGGCATTGATGGACGGAAACTTAGTATACTGTGGAGGTTCTGAAAAAAAGAGTTAAAAAAAAGTATTTTTTATTAAGATTTTATTAATTTTATAAATTACTATATAATCGGTTATGTACACTCACCCCCAGGCGACCGGTTTTGCTGCAGACATTCTAAAAACGTTGCAAATTCCTGCTGCAATAGTATACTCTGTTCCGGATCTAGCAGCGATATATCCAAATTCAATTGCTTTATGTATTGTTCAAATGTGGGAAATTTAACGGGCTCTTGCGGTCCATTATCCAAAGTATTTTCCTTTTCTTCTGCCAATTGTCCAATCGCCGTATTTATACGAGAAGTGGCTGGAGTATCTACTTCCAAAATCGTAGATAATTCATGAACTAATTCATCTTCTGGTAGTTGCGGACTGAAACGTTTAATTGTTGGAGGTGGTTTCATTTTGCGTGCTACTTGCGGCATAATGGTTTCAGAAGAAGTTTGTGATAGTGGTTCCGGATCGATACGATTCTCCAGTGCTGTGATGGGCCTAGATTCAGCAAGTCCACTATCATTACTATTAGCAATCTGTTTAGTTTTGTCTGCTAATGTTAATTTAGGCATTTCATTTAAAGTATCTGTACTTTGCGACTGTTTGTTCTGTGTAATTTCTTCGGAAGTGGAACTGACACGAGTTAAATCATCTGTTTCATTACGCGTGCTAGATTTGCCTTCGGGCAGTTCAAGGTATTCAGTAGAGTGTCTGCCATTATCGCTGACAGAACTTAATGTAACCTCTAAAAGTCGCTGTTTCTCTTCTCTTACGCGGTTTATCAATTCGGTTAGTTCTGCTATGCGATGTGTACAATTTTCTGTAAGTTTGGCATAGCGAGCAATTTGTGAATCAGGCTCAGTTTTATTGGAATCACTGGAAAGCTTAGCATCAATAGCCTTGTCCACAGTACGTTTATTTATTTTTAAAGATTTTGTAGATTCTTTGTCATCAGTTGAATAATGAGATGATAGAGTTTTGCTAAAATCTTTAAGGAAATTTTCTGCCATTGTTTTGCGCTCCAATTGTTTGCTTTTATCAGAAATAGTTTGGGTTGTGTGCTCAATGCTATTGTCTTTAGAAGTTATTTTATCTTTAGTTTTCAAGGAGCATTTTGGTTGAATTTTATTATCTTTTGATAATTTGTTATTGTTAATTTTTTCTTTATTCTTACTTTTTGCGTCCTCCTTGTTCTTTTTCAAACGTTTCCGCCATATATCATCAAACATTCTCATACTATTTTCCAAAGAAACATTATTTTGCGATCTTATTGATTCTTCAAGATCTTTAACAAAACTTTTATTTTCTTCTATAAAATTGTGCAAAGTTATGAGACGTTCATCTGAGAAAATGGTATCAGTATTGGTTACATTACCCGTTGTATTTATAATGCTAGAGGCAGGTGTTTCAATCTCAGAAGAGCTTACACCCAATTTGTGTACTGCATTACGTGACATACCCAATAAACGCTGAACATATTGTGCTATAAGGGGATTTACACGGGGAGGAGTATTAAACCTGGGAGAATTATTTAAAGATTCTAAAGAAATTTCTGATTCCAGCTGTTCATCTTGCGTAGAGGTAATTTGGTTCTTTGTTTCGGATTCTTTTGCTAAGTTTTTTTTGTTATTATCATGTTGCTGATGCCTTTCCTTGGAAATGCAATGTACTAAATCATCAATTTTTGTGGGTAATTCCGGCGGCAAACTCATATAGGATGTTGAATTTGAATCATAGGAATTTTGTCTTCGCAACATTCCCTGTGATCCTAAGAATTTTGTCATTTGTGGCTGCTTTTTAGGTGTATGTTTTTTAGGTAATAATAATTTAGTTTGGGGACTTTTAATTAAAGTCGATAATTTACTTGGATTTTTTTTTATTGACATTTTTCTTTTAGACTTTTGTGGCAGCTTTACACATTTAGTATCTCCTCTTACGGTTATAATTATTTCTAAGGGATTTTCTCCAGCAGCGCAAACTACATTTTCCTTGTCATTACTACCAACTTTTATATTTTCGCCTTTATCAATTAAAGATGAAGTCTCTTCGGTTTGCTGTTTATTTCCATTTGAATCATTTTTACTTTTAGCTTTGTTTTGCTCTTTTTGTAATTCATAAAACTCTCTTACTTTCTTCTCTAATAAAGCTTCTTTAGCTTGTAACTCTTTTTCTCTTTCTTTTAAAGGTTTTGTTTCCAAAACTTTTTCGTTTATCAAAATTTGTTCGCGTTCTTTACGCATTTCACTTATACTATTAATAACTTGCCTAAGATTTTCGTCTTTTGAGGAAAAGTTATCTTTCTGTTCTTCACATTTCTGAGTTTTAGATTCACTTTCATTTTTCAATTCTTTCAACAAAGATGTGCGTAGTTGGTCTAAACGTTTAAGTAAATTTTTTAATCGGGTTTGCTTAAAGTGATTTTGAGTGCTATTATTGTTTTGTAAATCTTGTTTAATAAGCCTTGATTGATCGTCTACATAACCCAGAAGTATGGAGCAACAACTATCACTGGAAACATCATCTGCGGGCAGTGGTTTATTATTTACTGTGGCAACATTTAGTACATTGCCTGAATTCGCTATAGTTGTTGGGGATTTGGATTTTACTTCCACCTTACTTCGTTTATTTAGTTCGGAACATGTTATTATTGTTGGCCTTTCTAGCAATTTCTCTATAGCTGAATTCATTTTAGCTTCTTTTCGTAGTTGTTTGTCTACAAAAATATGTGGTTGATTTTCCTAAAAGGTACGTTGTTAAAAAATAAAAAAAAAATAATAATATTTTTTTCAATTACATTTGTGGGGACTTGGTTGGGATATTCGCGTGTTAAAGCTTCTAGTTTTTCGGTTAATTCATGGCAATCTCGCCTTATTTGTTCACGTTCCATAGCTCTTTGACCACGTTCTTCCATTTGTTGACTGGAAGGATGAAATATAAACGCTTCATTAATTTCGAATAAAATCTTGACCTTAAAGCTCGAGAAAATTTGGTTAAAACGTCAAAATAAATTTATAATAAGCGCCAAAGAATCTAATAATGCCGCTAGTATCTAACATTACTTTTTAAAGTTCAAAAATGTTCAGCCTAAAACAACATCTAATCTTACCACTTTTTCAAAGCTTCTATTTGTATCTCTCTTTCTCTTTGTTTTTCTAGTTCAGCCTGTTCCATTGCGGTCGGTTGAGTTGGGTCTCTTTGCCTTTGCACACTTACGGAGGTAGCAGCTTGTGTTCGCTCCTTTGCCAATTTGCTATTATAATCATAGAATTGTACACGGCCAGAATTGCTGCTAACACTGTTACCAGCAGTATTACTTTTGGCTGTTGTTGTAAATGATGTTGAGGGCTGGGTGTTTTCTGTGCGAGACGATTTTGAAGTAGCACTCGCTTTACGCGGTGACTGAGGAATAGATCGTGTTGTTGGAGGACGCGCTGGAATTTCTCTAAGTTGTTTTTTGGGTGATAAATGGGAAGTAACTGTTGCTGATGAAGCCAATGATTTATGCGGTGCTGTAGTTTTTGGTTCATTTTCTTGTTGTTTTTTCACTAAATCAGAAATTATTGTAAAACGTTTCTCTTTTGATACTGGTTCATTAACTCTTTGATTATTATGAGAATTTTCTAAACATGACTTATTTCCGATACGTTCTTTTTCTGTAACATCACTTGTTAATGTGGTAGTAGTTGACGACTGTTGTAATAAAGGATTTTCGCAACTATTCTCCTTTTGTTTAGGTCCCTTACGCGGGCTTACTCTTATTACCCTACTGAATTGTCTGTTGTATTCAGTATGTTTATCTTTTATATCGGCTGGTGCACTTATAGTAACAGAATCATCTGTCCCCACTTCCACATCTAAATATACAGCTGGTGTTTTGATTAAACCTTTACTTGTTGTTGGCGCTAACATGGAAGTTTGAGTAGCTTGATTTTTATTATTCAATATAGACGAGGTACTGTCAAATGATGAGCTTAAGGAAAACGAAGATTGTGGCAAAGTGGTTTGCTCTTTATAACCTTCATCTTCACATTCTGATTCGCTGGAAGACAAACTTTTATTTCGTTTACGTTTATGAGCTTCATCGTGTACATTTTTAATACTAGGTTCTTCTGTTTGGATACAAATACATTTAAACTGCTTATTGGCACCAGTTACAGTCTGTTGGCAAGGACAGGAGGCTTGGCAAATAAATTGAACTTTTCCCGGTTGACATTTTTTTGCAGCAATTTGTTTTTTGAAATCTTTATATGTCTGATGAGGTTTCTGTTTGGCTGCTCTTTCTTCATTTTCTCTTTTAGCATCCCGATGAGCTGTTCCAATTTGAAATATTGCCGAACGATATCTCTCACCTTCATGTTGAAGGGCATGTTGGCGCCAACATTCCAATTCTCGTTCTTTCGTTGCCTGTAATTTTTTCAGTTCTCTTTTCTTTTCTTCATTTACTTCATCACGTATTTTTTTGGCCAACTTCTTAGACTCTTCACGGACCTTTTAACAAGCAACGTTATATATAATTAAACTTAAAAAAATATTATATATTCAGCCCAATTATGAATAAAAATTCCCCGGGAGTTTTCTCCCTTCTCCCATTTTTCCTATGTTAATTCAATTGTAAAAATTGGGAAAGGGAAAAAACTCCCGGGGAATTTTTATTCATAATTGGGCTGATTAAGTACATTTTACCTGCAACAAACGCAATTTTCTCCTTTCTTTTTCTTCAGCCTTTCTTACTTCTTGAGGATCCTCCAGTATTTTGTGGGAACGACAATGTTTAGCAAATTTTCCATTAACTGTGATATTTACGGACATTTCTTGTGGATTAACATTTAGTTTTTAAGTCTTTAAATTAAATTTTGGAAGATTTTTGGGTCAACAAATAAAACTTTTCTTTCACAAACAAAACAGGAACAGGAATGTTTTGAATGTTGTGGCATTTTATTGCAGAGCTGTATTTAAGCACTAGGGTAACCCAGTGATGGGATTTTTTCAATCAGCAAGCGATAGTTGCAGTGTTATCGGTAAATGAAAAAGTAGTTATTTTCAAAAATTTTATTTAAAACGCAATATATTGTAGATTTTTTACTCTTGAGCACATCTTTGAGGAATGCGTGAAAGATGTTGAAAATGAAAAAAACTTGTTTACAATTGCAACATAATTTTTCATAATAAAAATATTTTTCATTATAAGTGTTGATCGACCTTTTTTGATTACTCTAAATAGTTTATATAGTTTCCTATATGTAGGCTTTCAAGGTCATAAATTTAATGTAAATAATATTCAACATTTATTTTTAGCCCTGTGTCACAGAAGCCAAAAAACGTTTTTACATTTTTAATTCTTCTTAAAAGAGTAAGGTATAATTAATAATTTAAGAGCACTAACTTAAAAAACCTTTAAAAATAATTTCAAATGATAGAGAATCCTGTTGTAACTTAAGTTGTGTCTTGAAAAAGGGGGCAAAACAAGTCAAGAAAACAAAATATATATATATATATATATATATATATTTATATATATAAAAAAACAAAAAAGCATTGCCATATTTTATATTGATGAGTGGTGCTACGAATATCAATTTTTAATATCCGCGAAAACGAATAATTACGCATAATTCGACAAATGCGAAATCCCATCTGAAATTTAGTACCACTCGATATTTATTTATAATTGAAAAAAAACTATCACACTTCTAAAAGTATTTTACATTATTATGACATTCCGATTACTGAATTTGAAATGAGGAACTTCACAACTGACTACCGCTACTGAACATATTTAAATTTGTATACTAAGGATGTGTGTGAAACGGTAGCAAAGTACTAATGGAAGTAAAATTTTGACACTATTGAGGTGAATAAAATTTCACTAGCCCTGGGGGCTAGTATAAATTTTGACATTAGTGTAGAAATTTTTGACAACCACAAATTTATTTTTTTTCATCAAATTTGTTTAAACAAAATAAAAAATAATATGGAAGCAGGACCAGCGGCAAAAAAATTAAAAAGAATTATACAACATGCAAGTATTAACATATGTATTAGCTTTCTTGGCCACACTTTTTGTAAAAATTGTTAATATATCAGAACGAATTCATCAAATAGTTGGGACGATCTCATTTCCAACAGAATTGAAATGGTTATTGGTAAAAACTTGATTAATTTATTCATTTTCACAAAACTACTAGAAATTGTTTTTTTCTTTATGTCAAAATTTTACGTTGTCAAAAATGTTACAATTTCACACAGCACAAATATGAAAATTTTCTACCACAAACAAATTTCATTTCACCATAGAACTTTGCTACCGTTTCACACACACCCTAACATTATTATTATGTAAAGGGCAGTGTGACCAGATTTTTTACAGCTAAATCTGATTTTAGACAACTGTTAACTGTTTAAGCTGCTTACCAAGAAATTTTATTTTAAGCTAAATACATTGAGGTGACTTTTAATAATTAAACCAGTGGGTAGATTTTGGTGAAACATCACATAAACATACGGAGGACAGGTAGTTGAGCTTAAATTTAGCCGGCCTGTGAACCTCTGATACAACCAAATAAAAACGATTTTATTTCTATGCTTTGCTCCGTCTTAAAAGATTATATAACACTTGTTGTATTAACTCGAATTCTCCGAACATTTATAATATAGAATATTCATCTACAGAGTCATTGTACTTTTAAATGGCATATAATTTCAAAATTTTTATTTTTTAACAAAATAGGTAATACCTACGTTCCTTTAGTGAAGAAGTCGTCTGCTCATTATTGGTTAATAGTAATTTCACCATGATATGCGCCAAACCAATAATGAGCTGACGAAATATATTTTTTCATACCAAATTTCGGTTTTAGTTGAAATTATTTTTAGTTAAAATTGATTATGTATATAAAAATAAAGTAAGTTTAATCAATAGAACTATTCCTCCTTTTAAAAATAAGGCTTACAAAAAACTAAAAACTTCCCCACTAGTAAAGCGGCTCATACACTTGCAATAAAATTGTTAAATTTTACGAATTGTACAATTAAATGCCCAATGTGTATGTGATATTCGAAGGTGACACAATATATTTTTGACTTTTGATTTTTATTGCACAACGAAAAAAAAGTGAAATGTGTTAGCAACATTGTACAATGCTGTTTATGTTATTCCTATAGGTTATGTTGACCTTTTTATTGAATTAATGAAAATATTGTGCGACTTATTGCATAATATAGGACAAAATAAAAATAATATGGCGAATATCATATACAATAATATTGCAAGTGTATGGGCCGCTTAAAGTGCATAAGCACCGCGACCCAAAGGATCTTTTCTGCATCCTAAGATTTTAGTGAAGTAAATTAAGGCAATGCATAAAGCCAATTATTATACATGGTGAACGATTAAGATAGCTGCAAGGAACTTCATTTTGCTTGCATTCTTAAGCTTCGTACAGACGGTGGTCAGATCTCACAATGTTGTCATTTTTTTGACAATGGTGCCATTGTGTGCCAATAACAGGCTTTATAAGCAAATTGAAAAATTTCCTGGTGCATTATTTAAATCGATTTCACTCACCAAGGTATATTTACACAAGGTAAACTCGTTGGCCCATATGTTTGTCAGCTGTTTACCCATAGTTGGAACCACAACGTCAAATTGCGTGTATATGAGCCAAAATTTGTACATGTGTGCGTTAAATTGTTTTTGTTTTATATGAAGACAATTTTGACAACATGGTTCCTTTTATAGAGCAAAATGTCTACACTCCCAAATGAGTCTACCTTGTGTAAATATACCTTGTCACTCACCTCTTAAGCGGCCCATACACTTGCAATATTATTGTATATGAATTTCGCCATATTATATAAGTCGCACAAGAGTTTCAATTTAAATATTGCTTAACTTTCATTCAATAAAAAGATGAACATAACTTATGGGAATAACATAAACAGCATTGTATTTACAATGTTGCCAACACATTTTACTTTCTTTTCGTTGTGCAATTAAAATAAAAAGTCTTTTGATTGTTGTCAATATATTATGCCACCTTCGAATATCACATACACATTGGTGATATAATTGTATAATACGTAAAATTAAACAATTTTATTGCAGGTGTATTTAGGTTTTTCAATCTTCAAAAACAAAAATTGTGGTCATTCAGAACATGAACATCAACACGTATTTGCCACATACAAGAACGTGAACAAATTAATACCGTTGCTCTGCCGGCGTTATGGTCATGTCATGTCCAAATCGAAAGCACATGAAGACGTAGGGTAGGGCATGGGAAAATGTATTTATGCTGCGTACAGACAGTGCAATCTCAAAATATCAAAACGTTTTGATGTTGATAAAATCTCGAATGAATGAAAATGAATTTAATTTGCTAGATTGGGTAAATGCATTGTATAGTGTGTACCCAGCATTATATTAACTCATAATTTGAAAAAATCAAGGAAGAAGGTGCAGTGTAAAAACTAGCGCTATCTTGCAAAAATTATTTTTATTAATATAAATTCTTTCTTATTCGACTTTATTTTAAAATGTATATTAATTTGTTTAAGCTTGACATTGTTGGGGGAAGTGCACTAAATATTAATTTAAATCAGCATTGCACTATCACTAAATAAAACTGCAAAGAAATTAGTTTGCACTCTTTTTACCAGCTTTAGTGATGATTGTTATTTTTAAACTACCACTAAAAAATTTCGAGTGATATTGCAAATTTTTTCACTATCAGTAAACGCAGATTTGAATGCAAAAATCTGCACTCAAATCAAATAGTGCAAAATTTGGACATGCAATCAAAAAAACTGCATACAAATATTGTCTCACTAAAATTTAAAAAATGTAACTTTTTATGAGCATGGTTTTTGATTTCTTTTGAGGATATGCAAAAAGCATTAAACAAAATGAAATTATTGGCTTTTATCATAAGAAAACAAGTTTTTAATATTAAATTTAGTGCAACAATTTAAGTTGCACTCAAATGAGTGAAGAAGAAAAAAGTTGCAATAAGCTGATGATTGCTTTTTATATGTCGCAATAATTATCTCTGGTATAGACGGGCAGTTACATACGTTATAAAAAAACAGATGAATTTCAAACTTATCGGCTCAAACAAAAATCAACAAAATTTTTCAACCTGGCAGCTTTTATTTAATAATTTAAGTCTGGCAAGTCCTTCTTAAAAATATTTAGTTTTAATAAGTTTAGCGCCCAAAAATTAAGTTTCGTGAAAGGCTTTATATTTTCCAAGTAAAAAAATTGTATTTTAATTATATTTAAGTATATAGTGTATACAATTTTTTAAATATTAAGTGTACGTTAACGTACTACAATTGTAGTGTTTAAAAAATATGTAAATGTGTTCGTAAAAATGTGAATTTTGTGTGTGACAACTTTCTGATAAGATTTTTTTCCAGCAACGTTCCAACGGAACAGGAACTTTACAAAAAAATGTAAGTTGATAATTTTTCTTACAAAAAAATTAATAGTGCTGCTTAAATCTAGTTTACCCAAGTTTTAGACATTTTGACTTAAATTTTACCACTAAGTCTTTGTCCATACATATTATAAAATATTTGCTTCAAAAACGTTCTTCAATTCTGTTTTGAGACTGCACCCGTGTTTATAAGAAAATAAATTTGCTTTGCAGCATTTAGGTATTTTGTATAAAGAGCCAATATATTTTTTGGGGGAATATTTTTAATTTTTAAATTTATAACGAAAACGTTCTTGCGCGCAAGAATTTTCTCCTTTGTGGTATAATAAACACCGGCTTCGCTAACTAAATTATAAATTAATTGTGTTATACATATTGTGGTCTTATTTCATTTCAAAAATTTCATAATGAATCATTTATCACTCACCTCTTAAGCGGCCCATACACTTGCAATATTATTGTATATGATTTTCGCCAAATTATATAAGTCGCACAATAGTTTCAATTTAAATATTGCTCAACTTTCATTCAATAAAAAGGTGAACATAACTTATAGGAATTACATAAACAGCATTGTATTTACAATGTTGCCAACAAATTTTACTTTCTTTTCGTTGAGCAATAAAAATCAAAAGTCTTTTGATTATTGCCAATATATTACGCCACCTTCGAATATCACATACACATTGGCAATATAATTGTATAATACGTAAAATTAAACCATTTTATTGCGGGTGTATGAGATGGTTTAGGGGTTTCAATCTTCAACAACAAAAATTGTGGTCATTCAGAACATGAACATCAACACGTATTTGCCACATACAAGAACTTGAACAAATTAATACCGTTGCTCTGCCGGCGTTATGGTCATGTCATGTCCAAATCGAAAGCGCATGAAGACTTAGGGTAAGGAATGGGAAAATGTATTTATGCTGCGTACAGACAGTGCAATCTACATTAATGCAATCTTAAAATATCAAAACGTTTTGATGTTGATAAAATCTCGAATGAATGAAAATGAATTTAATATGCTCGATTGCGTAAATGCATTGCATAGTGTGTACCCAGCATTATAATAACTCCTAATTTGAAAAAATCAAGGAAGAAGGTGCAGTGTAAAAACTAGCGCTATCTTGCAAAAATTATTTTTATTAATATAAATTCTTTCTTATTCGACTTTATTTTAAAATGTATATTAATTTGTTTAAGCTTGACATAGTGGGGGGAAGTGCACTAAATATTGATTTAAATCAGCATTGCACTATCACTAAATAAAACTGCAAAGAAATTAGTTTGCACTCTTTTTACCAGCTTTAGTGATGATTGTTATTTTTAAACTACCACTAAAAAAATTCAAGTGATATGCAAATTCTTTCACTATCAGTAAATGCAGATTTGAATGCAAAAATCTGCACTCAAATCAAATAGTGCAAAATTTGGACATGCAATCAAAAAAGCTGCATACAAATATTGTCTCACTAAAATTTAAAAAATGTAACTTTTTATGTGCATGGTTTTTGATATCTTTTGAGGATATGCAAAAAGCATTAAACAAAATGAAATTTTGTCAATAACGGTATGATTATTGGCTTTTATCATAAAAAAACAAGTTTTTAATATTAAATTTAGTGCTACAATTTAAGTTGCACTCAAATGAGTGAAGAAGAAAAAAGTTGCAATAAGCTGATGATTGCTTTTTTTAAATCAAACCATGTATTTTTTTATTTTTTAGTGCAAAATTTTTTAACATCATTATCACTCATGTTTAGAGAAGCTGCAAATTTTCAATTCATCACTCAACATCAACAAAATGATTGCAATATTTTTGCACTATCACTAAGTGTGTGTTGAAACTGCAAAATGAGTGCACTACCCCCATCTATGAAGCTTGAGGACTTTTTTATATAAAAATATAAATTTTATTAATTTTTTATTTTTATTAACGTAAAGTTATTATTTTCATATAAAAAAGAACTCAAACTTAAACAAATTAATATAAATTTTAATAATAAAGATAGAATAAGAAAAAAATTATGTTAATAAAAATAACTTTTGTTTGTAATTTTATTTTAGTGTTTATTAAATTCTTTAATTTAATTCTTTTATGAAAATTATAATTTGCTACCGTTTTACAAATTTAATTTCTTTCTCACACAATTTGCTTACATAATTTTGACATTTACTGCAATATATGTCGCAATAAATATCTCTGGTATAGACGGGCAGTTACATACGTTATAAAAAAACAGATGAATTTCAAACTTATCGGCTCAAACAAAAATCAACAAAATTTTTCAACCTGGCAGCTTTTATTTAATAATTTAAGTCTGGCAAGTCCTTCTTAAAAATATTTAGTTTTAATAAGTTTAGCGCCCAAAAATTACGTTTCGTGAAAGGCTTTATATTTTCCAAGTAAAAAAATTGTATTTTAATTATATTTAAGTATATAGTGTGTACAATTTTTTAAATATTAAGTGTACGTTAACGTACTACAATTGTAGTGCTTAAAAAATATGTAAATGTGTTCGTAAAAATGTGAATTTTGTGTGTGACAACTTTCTGATAAGATTTTTTCCAGCAACGTTCCAACGGAACAGGAACTTTACAAAAAAATGTAAGTTGATAATTTTTCTTACAAAAAAATTAATAGTGCTGCTTAAATCTAGTTTACCCAAGTTTTAGACATTTTGACTTACATTTTACCACTAAGGGTTTGTCCATATTATAAAATATTTGCTTCAAAAACTTTCTTCAATTCTGTTTTGAGACTGCACCCGTGTTCATAAGAAAATATATTTGCTTTGCAGCATTTAGGTATTTAGGTATTTTGTATAAAGAGCCAATATATTTTTTGGGGGAATATTTTTAATTTTTAAATTTATAACGAAAACGTTTTTGGGCGCAAGAATTTTCTCCTCTGTGGTATAATAAACATATTGTGGTCTTAAAAAAGCCCCCAAAATTTAGGTTATTCAGCCTTATTCCGATTGTCGTTGTCGTAATCGATCAAGACGTTTTTTTTTTTTAAGAGATTCAAGAAACACACAACCAGTGTTCTTTAATCTCTTACAAAAAAGACTTGATCGATTAGGACAACGACAACCGAAATAAGGCTGATTATTTTATTTCTGTTTGGGGGGTTATTTTATTTCGTCGGGGGCTTATTTTATTTTGAAAATTGGCATTTTATTGCATATGAAATAAGAACCCACACTTTGGGGAGTTATTTTATTATTTTTTGGGACACCACACTGCTACACGTCCAATATACATACCTTCCTTTATTGCGATACATATTTGGATGCATGCTACACGCTCAATAAATATAAATAAATATAGGTATATGAGAAATTAACTTTAATATTTCTCATTTCCCTTAACCCATTAATCGATTCAAAATCGAAACTACAGGTCGCAATTTTTGAGATACATAATTTGATAAAATTTGATACATAGGTTCTAATGTGGTATAGGGTAGCACATAGTCGGGTTTGACCGACCATACTTTCTTACATGTTTTTTTATTGTAGATTTTGAATCAAAAGGTTGGGTAAATGTTCACATTCAAAATATTTAAAGCTAATAGGCACGAGTAATTTCTATAATATGAACAATAACGCCATCGAATTTATCCACGATTTAAATTTTTAAATGCTGAAGTATTTAATTCAAGTTTATTCTAATGTAACAAATTGATCTCAACTTACAATTTCTTTGTAAAAAATTTTTATTGAATTATTTCTGTTTTGCTAGTGAATTTAAATGTGTTTTTTTTAGCCAAATTTCCGTAAATTTAGCCATTTTTGGTCACCAAGTTATGGCAACACTGTTCCGTGTACAACTTTTTTAATATTCATCTAAGCCCCCAAAAAGTATAAATATTCTGTATCAATGCGTAGTTTTAAGATTTAGCCATGTCCGACCAGCAAAGTATCACTAACGTCAAAATTCCTTTGAAAAATTAAACAAAATTAGGTTAAAAATTAATTAAATTGCTTAAATTTGTACTATGCAGTAAAAATTCTGTTATTTTCAATCGCTTTAATTAAGTGTAGAGTTTGTTCCCGGGACATTAATTTGTTTTTAAGTTCCCGCTTTTTTGGAAATTAATTGCGGAGTTCGGGGGAAATTTTGAAAAAAGAAATTTGTTTAAACTTGAGTACATCTATGTTAGACTCGTGTCTTTTCTTGTTTTTTCCAACCAAATTTCAACACGCAATATTTTTTGCGGTGTAAAGGCTTATTTATATTATTTTCGAGACGGGTCTTTGTATATGGCCTTTAGTAAATCAAAGAACTATCTTTATGAAATTTTATTTTTAATCATAGCAAACTGTAATGGGCTAAATTTTGCAATAATATGCTTAAGGCGTAGTTAAGTGTTTTCCGGGAGTGGGCTTCACATGAAGTGTATAATAAATTATGAATCCATCTTCATTGAAAATTATTTGTGTGAGTTCGATTAAATATATGTGAGAATCGTGCCTTTAGTTGTTTTATCCCACCAAATTTCACCACAATATCAATATTTTTGAGCCTACATATATTGGCAACTTAACTCGGTTTCGCCATGTGTTCAGCAACACATTCTTAAATATTTAAACCGTTGCGCAATATCAGAGAATTAATATTAAGCTTATATTTGCAGGCTCTGTATTAGCAATTTTATAATACATACATACATATTTTAATTTTTAATTCAATTTTTAACAAAACAGAAAGAAGCAGAAGATAAAAATATAAGTCAAATTTGGCATATCTTGCAGTTTTTTAAAACCTTTTCTTTAGCTTCACTTCGGAAAATCAAATCTTGTAACGTTAATTTAACCGCCTTATACTCAATGCAAATGGATGAAACTTTGCAGGCATACATATTCCCGATGACAATACACGAATACATGGGCGTAGCCAGGATAAAATCTAGGGGGGGCAAAAAATTTTTTTTTGGTAAAATGCTTTTTTGACAGCCTTTTACTCAAAGCAAATGGATGAAACTTTGCAGGCATACATATTCCCGATAACAATACACGAATTCGTGGGCGTAGCCAGGGTAAAATCAAGGGGGGGCCACAATTTGTTTAAATGCTTTTTATTAGCTTCACTTTGGAAAATCAAATCTTGTAACGTTAATTTAACTGCCTTTTACTCAATGCAGATGGATGAAACTTTGCACGCATACATATTCCCGATGACAATACATGAATCCATGGGCGTAGCCAGGATAAAATCTAGGGGAGGGGGGTTAAAACCTTTTCTTTAGCTTCACTTCGGAAAATCAAATCTTGTAATGTTAATTTAACCGGCTTATACTCAATGCAAATGGATGAAACTTTGCAGGCATACATATTCCCGATGACAATACATGAATACATGGGCGTAGCCAGGATAAAATCTATGGGGGCAAATTTTTTTTTTGGTAAAACGCTTTTTTGACCGCCTTTCACTCAAAGCAAATGGATGAAACTTTGCAGGCATACATATTCCCGATAACAATACACGAATTCATGGGCGTAGCCAGGATAACATCAAAGAGGGGGGCCAGAATTTTTTAAATGCTTTTTATTAGCTTCACTTTGGAAAATCTAATCTTGTAACGTTAATTTAACCGCCTTTTACTCAATGCAGATGAATGAAACTTTGCATTCATACATATTTCCGATGACAATACACGAATACATGAGCGTAGCTAGGATTAAATTTAGGGGGGGGGCAGAATTTTTTTTTTGTGAAATGCTTTTCTTTACATTCACTTCGAAGCATCAAATCTTGCATCCATTTGCGTTAAGTAAAAGGCGGCTAAAAAAAGCATTTAACAAAAAAATTCTACCCCCCGTAGATTTCATCCTGGCTAAAAAAAAATTTTCTAACGAATTCCTTACTTACTGCAGTTTTTACCCCTAAATATTAAAAATATTTTCATTTAAATTTAAAACTATTTTCGTAAATGTAAATGTTAATGTAAATTGTAATGTATTAATTAAAGCTATTCGTTACTAAAAAGTAAAAAATAAAAAAAAAAAAAAAATTTTAAGAAACGCTTTTCTTTACCTTAATATATTGATCAGTTGTGAACACAGAATAAATATGAATACCAAAAAAATCGACTAAAAGTCAAAAAATAACAACATTTCAAACAACATAAACTTTTAAATCAAAATGGAAAACAACTCACACATCCCTTAAAGAAAAGCGTGGGGCGCGTTGTTATGAAACAAAATGCTCAATTATTGAAAATTGGTAGCTTTAAACATGGTTGGTTGTATTTCTTTCGGTCTGAAATATTCAAATGTACTCACGGCAGTCATGTTTTTTTTTAAGTTTAGGTTGGTATGGGCGCCCCACGCTTTTCTTTAAGGGATGTGTGAGTTGTTTTCCATTTTGATTTAAAAGTTTATGTTGTTTGAAATGTTGTTATTTTTTGACTTTTAGTCGATTTTTTTGGTATTCATATTTATTCTGTGTTCACAACTGATCAATATATTAAGGTAAAGAAAAGCGTTTCTTAAAATTTTTTTTTTTTTTTTTTTTATTTGAAATTAAAGTTTCTTACATAAGTTTAGTCATACATAATTTGTAAAAAAAAGATCTTCACTCAGTGAAATTCATATAGAAATAAAAGGATTTAATTCCTGATGAACTTAAGCCTGATTCAAAAAATGGTTTAAAAAACCATAAAAAGTTCAATTAACCACGAAAAAAGATCTAATTGTTGTAAGACTAAGAAGGCACGAGCTCTATCACATATTAAGTTAACATTTGTGTTTCAAGTTATGCAAAAGGTCATTAAAAAAAAAACAAAAAAAAAAAAAAAAAAAAAAAAAAAAAATAAACATAAAAACAAATGTAACAGGAGTGAGGAAGAAACATGTGAAAATTAAAAATAGATTATTCATTACAGACAATTTTGTTTTACCAAGTATACCACTGGTTAAAAGATTGATGTTTGATTAAAGACAGACAGTAGTCGCTTT
The DNA here is from genome assembly GCA_963931875.1 of Pollenia griseotomentosa. NCBI lineage: Eukaryota > Metazoa > Arthropoda > Insecta > Diptera > Polleniidae > Pollenia > Pollenia griseotomentosa. Next base: position 249,489,449 of record OZ007560.1, read on the forward strand.
GGCGGTAAGATGGAACGTGCAAGGAACTCTGATGGTGGGATACATTCGGCCCCAGTTTCAGTCAATCAGCCTTATTACGGTTCTCGTTGTCGTTAACGACAAAGTAGTAGATTAATGATCACAGGTTGTGTTTAACTTCAATCTATTACAAAAAACCACACAGTCGTTAACGAAAACGAGAACTGTAATAAAGCTGAATATTATCCATACATTTAAATTTTTTTCATGTTGTAAAATTTCTTTCTTCATAAAATCAATTAAATGCAAATTTAATTTGATGAACTTAAGCCTGATTTAAAAAATCAAAAAAACTTTTTCAGAATTTTAAATCCAAATGCTTATGAGGGGCTTAAAGCACAAGGGGTTCAAGTGACATATTAAATAATGAGAAAAAATCGGTAAAAGTTAAATTGCAATAAAAAATGTAAGTTCTATCTGGAATATTACTTTTTTAATAATAGATATCCTGAGATATATTTTAAACTTATAAGAAAAAAATACCATCTTTTTCATGTACAAATACCCAAAAATTACCTTTGAAGTAAGAGAAGTCGCACCGTTACCCCTTGTGCTTTATAGCTTTGTTCACAATCAGAGCAACAATTTCGTTTTTTCTTCTATCTTATTTCTTCCCAAAGTATTTCATATATTTTCCTTTCATTTTTCAAACAAAAACGTAACTAAAGTTTTTTTAAAAAGTTGAGTCAACTGGAACTTCCGCATTAATTTGTATGAAATTGTTTCTGACGTTTAAAATAATTTTATTTAGTTTTGAATGAAAATTTTAACAAAAGGTTCTAAAAAAAATCGTAATTTTGTTCTGAGCAAAATTTGCAATCGGTTTCTTTATATAAAATGTGTGTGGTCGCGAAAAAAATTGTTGCTCTATTGTGAACATCAGTGAAAATGTTGCTGCCTATTGTGAACGAAGCTTTACTTTTTTTTAAAGTTCTAAATAAATGAACTTGTATAACTAATAAGAAAACTACATACTCTTAATTTTTAAAATAAGAATTTATTAGATAAAGCTTTTATGGTTCTTCGTTAAATTTTGTAGTAATTTTTTCTTTCCGGAATATCGTCCATTCTATAGTGAGGAAGTGGTTTGAGCGGTTCATGGTAAATTGGTGGTATATAGTAAATAAGATACTGGAGGTTATTGAATTTCTCGAACTTTATTGGTTTGACCCTGATTTATTAAGTTGTGGGAGTAACTGCACGTCTCAGTTAACATTGTGAACTTTTATGTTTACTTTGACGAAGTTTTCTGGCTCATTCAAAAGATTATCTTTGAATAGGAGGTTGGAAGGGACATTCTTCTCAAAGTGTTACTATTGCATTTTTCGGATGCCCGTAAATAAAGTTAATCACATACTATATGCAATAAGGCAAAACAGATTTTTTGACAACACGTGTTAAAAAAAGTCGCAAATTTCAGTTCAGAACTTCTCTGAATTCACGCACTCGGTCCATGTGAAAAATAATTTTAATATTTACTTAGAGCAAAAGGGGTTTAAGCTCTCATATACCCCTTGTGCTCCAAGCGAAACAGGTATTTTAATGACAAGTGCTAGAATTAGTCGCTATCTCTCGCTATCGGATGAGAATCCCACATTCACCTCTTTTAAAATTTTAAATTTCAAAAGATTTTTCATAATTTTTCAATAAGATTTCTGTAATAAAAAAATTGTATGACAATTATTTTACAAATAATGCTCTATTAAATAGAATCTTTTAGCAAAAATTTTAAAAATTAGATTAAAAGTTTAATAAAAAGAACTTCCAAATTCTTTCGTTTTACGTTTTCGATTTCCATGACACCCCTGTATATCTGTTTATTATTAGTAATTCAATAAAAATATTAAAAAAAATTGTGATCAATTTGTGACTTCTAATTGCAAAATCAGTGTAACCATCAGTCTAACCAAAATATTTGCAGAAACAAGACATTCGTAAATTTAAAAACATAAAACCTTCATATCGCACTCGTTAAAAAATTCAGTAGAAGTAAAACAATTTTTAATTTTACTTTAAAGGCATATGATAAATAATTTTTAAACCAACCGCTTCATTACCAAAAAAGTAGACAAAATAGCATGACTGAAAAAAGGAGAGTTCGTCAACTTAAGAATTTATTAAAAGAGTGCACACAAAGGCTAATAAAGTTACTGCAGTCAACAGACAACATCCGACAAAATGTGGGCGGGAGTCGAGAAGTAGATAGATAGATGTATTTAAATCTAAAGAACTGCAAGAGAAAAATTGTCTACACATAGCTGGATTATCAATACACAATCTCTCTTAAAAATGAACAGGATTGGAGAAGTGGGGGGTGGCACCTTCCGTACAAAGACATTAAAGATTTCTGTATATCTGGAGTACGATAAGAGCCAAAGTTTCCAAACTAGGTATGTACAAGCATCTTGTTTATCAATACACAACATCCGACAAAATGTGGGCGGGATTGGAGAAGTGGGCGTGGTACAAAATAGATTTATTTATATCTAAAGAACGGTGTTTTTGTATATAACTCTTTGTTCTTATCGCACCATGGTGAAGGGTATTTAAGATTTGGAACGCTTACTTGTTTTGTTTTGAGTTCTCTATAAAAAAAATTTAATTTTTGATGCAACTATTCTCGATTAAACGCCTAATAACAAAGTTATAAGGATTTAAAAATATGAGTGTTTTACAAACAAAACAAAGATTTTAATATGGAAATATAAGTGATAACCGAATCAACGCTGATTCACAAAGTTAAAAAGAATTTGAATTTTTTTTTGAGTTTTACATTAAACAATCCAGTGTTTGTTGTCAATATGAATAATCACAGGTTAAGGCATTTCAATCGATTAAACGCTTATTTAAAAGTTTTAGAAGACTTAAATTTTCTTTAAAGTAATCTAGAAAATAAGTTGAACTTTTAAAACTATAAAGAAATAATACACCAGAGATATTGTTTTGTTATTATAATTTTCAATTGTTTTATTTTGTTTTATTTTAATGTTTTTGTTTATTTAATTCTAGGGGTTTTTGTCTTATCACAGTTTTTTGAGTTTATCACAGTTGGGGGGTTTGCTTATTTTTTCATAGTGAAGAAGATCACAGTAGTTGAGAAGAATTTAATAAAAAGGAAGCGGTTTCCATGATATAATTTACCAAGGTCGCCATACTATAGCTGGTGTTACTGCTGGGGATACTGCTGGTGAATCGTTGTCATCACTGTGATAACCAGAAGAAGCAGGGCTTAGAGGACAGTTAATTGTTAAGGGTTGCATTTGTTTTGGTTGTTGTTGCGGTTGCGGTTGCTGTTGCAGTTGTTCTCTTTGTTCATAATCTTGTTGCAATCTATTGTATGAACGTCCCAAATGTGTCATAACAGATTTACCCATTTCAACAGTCATGCCTGGAGTTGAAGCCAAAACACGTGACACCTCATTTACAGCATTCATGTAACCACTACGAAATGAATCCATGGGAATTTGTTTGGCTGGCATTTTTTGTTGCTTTACATGTTGTCTGAGGTACACAATAGTGTTTTCTAACATCTCAGCCTTATCCATGCGTAAAATTTTTCTGTTGCCATTCAAATCGACAATTAGTTGCTTTAAGCCATTTAAACACTTGTTGATGCGAGCACGACGTTGACGTTCCAACAAAGGTTTCTTGATTTTTTGGTAGATTTCAGTTTTTGTTGCGTATTCCATGTTAGACATGTTTGTACTTTTTGTGTATTTTGTAATTTTTTGAGTTTAACTTGAGGTAAAGTGTAGAGCTGTTTACTTTTGTATGGTTTTTTTGTGAATGATGTCCTAGTATGTTGAGAGAACCCCTTTTATACTCTGCGAGATGTTGTTGAAATGGGGTTGTTCTCTTTGAGGCAATTTTGAGAAATTGTATAACCCTGTTGTAGTATTGTGCTAAAAGAAATATTTATTACGGGAGATAATTAATAGTTAAGAAAAGTACATTTTTTTGGAAAGCAAATAAGTACTTTTTGTGTTTGTGATATATGAAATTTTTTAGTACCCGATAGAAGTTAATAGATACTTAAAGAAATGGGTTTATTGAAGAATGCTCAGGTGCAACAATAAAATAGAATATTCACCATTATAAAGTAAGTCGACAGCAAAGAAACAATAATTGCATTTTACTCGTCATTATTGAAAACAATCGATTACAATTGACAGTCGTTTGGTATTTATTATGGCACTTTTAAGTCGACGTCGATAGGAAATTTTGCGACTACTACAATGAAAGTTAAAGAAATTTTAGTTAGAAACATGGTAGAATAAGTACTAATACAAGCGTCAAAAATTCTGTAAGTAATTCTTTAACTTTTTAACGAAAAAATTTGTCGTTAAGTAGAAAATTTCAAGTAAAAATTTTAAAAATTTACTACTTAACGACAAAAGTTACAAAATGACCCTACTGGTACTTATTATACTTTGGTTAGAAAGAAATTTATTAAATAAAAAAATTAAAAAAAAAATTAAATTTTAAAAGTACTTATGGATACAAATTTAAATAATTAAATGTTTAAATAAGTCCATTTAAAGTTTACCAGACACCTATGTGTTAAACACATAAAATATATTTTAGACTTTGGGCAAGTGCCTACTTTTAAGTTTTTTTATACTTTTAGTTTTCCAAAAACACAATTTTTAAATTAATTTAATTTTTTTTTTAAATAAGTTCCTTTAAAAAAAATACTAAACGTCAGAAGAAAAAAATTAATTAGAGAAGGAATTTTTTTCGTTAGATATTCGATAAATTGTTGACATCGACACAACATCCTTAGAAAATACCAAATTAACATCGAAGTTATGTAGTCGTCGACTTTGTATGACAACAACCTTAAATTGACGTCGACATCCTTTTGTAGTTAATTTACCGATTGACTAAAAACGTTTTTATGTAACTGACTACTTTTCTTATTTTCAGATTATTGATTGTTGGCTTCTTTTTTTAGTCTTAATTTTCACTATGGCCATTTCTTGTGGGACAGACAAAGTTTTTAGGCGAGAGACAGAGAAAACAAAATAGTAACCAAAAGTAAACCAACAAATTTCCTCTGTCCTATAGAAAATTGGTAAATTAGTAAATTGGACTTTAAATAGATGCTGGACTTATATTTACAATTGACTGCTTTGCTTATTTACAGGTAATTGAGGGTAACGATTTAAAATCGCTAAATAGCTAGTTTTCTCATTATGTACTTGGTGATCTAATGTAAAACCATTTGATTTTCACTTTAGTTGCTAAACAGATATACATAAATGTCGATGAACTTAAAACGTAATTATTAGGAGTCAGTTTAGTAACTTGTTAAGAAGGAAGGAATAAGGAGCCCCAAATATGTTTCTAAAATATGAATAAAATAAGCCGGTTGTTTCTTACCAACCGTTTCGACTTAAATTTAAGTTTTTGTAAAATTTAATGATGATGCTAATTTCTAGTTTATCTATGACAAGAAAATTAAAGACGAACATTATAAGACCATGGCAAATAATAACACACCTTAACGCAATTTGAGACTGGATTTAGGAAATAGAAAAACGTACGGAAAATTAGGAACCCTTGTATGTAGTTTTCAAATTCTATTACAATTCCAAATTCATAAAGTGCTTTGTTTTTGGACAATTTTTATTAATACTAAGTAATTTTATAAAAAAAGTACTTTTAAAAATGTACTCAAATGTACACAATTTCCTTCCTTTAACAAAATTTATCTATATTTCTTTCTCTCTCTTTAATTTGTTGTTGTTGCAACTTGCACGTTTCTGGAGAAGAGTATTTCCTTTTTGAATCATCTACTGGTATTGTGTTGTATGAGAAACAGCTGCAGCTGCAATTATCATCCTTAAGATGTTTTTTTTTTTATTGTACGAAACAAAACAAAAAACTTATGGCTCGTGGCCGTGGGAACATTGCTGAAACTAAGTTTCTCACACGGTGTTTTTAGTTGTTCGACAATTTCAAACGACAAACACATGCGTTCATTCCTTCGTATGTTCCTGTTGTTGTAAGGATTATTTTGCAGCTGTCACTATTTCGTACATTTTGCCAGAGTAGAGCAGTGCAAGAAGAAGTAAAAGCAGAATATATAAGATCATGATATCATTCCGTTAAGAATCATCAAATTTCTTCTTGTTGCTTCTTAATTCATACATATTTGTTGTTGCTAGTCAGTTATGAGTTTGTTTTTAATGTTGTTTAGTTAATCAGATTGCCCATAGTCCCCTCTGACCAATTATCCAAGGAGTGTAGCAAGAGCTTACCTTGATTGTTTTTTTTTCAGCACTCTGAACTGTTTAATTCTGCTTTTGCTGCTGTTGTTTGTCAAGGATTTTAAAATATTTAACCATTCATGTACTCTCTCACTCACTCATTCAGTCCGTCAGTCACTCATTCATTGATTGTTTGGTTTTCTTATATTGAACTACTTTTTTTGTCTTGTTATTATCTTCCCTTCGTTTTTATAGTCCTGAGCCGTGGGAAAATATATATTTAATTATTATTCCTTATTGTCCTTTTTGTGTGTTTTAGGCTGTTGTTACTTGCAGTTGTGCTGGGATCGTGTGTTTTTGTTGATGTTGCTGCTGTTAATGTTTCATCTTAATGGGTCGTGCTTGTTGGCTTTTTCTTATTGCCTGCAAATTGTTTGTTTATCTCGTGTATTAAGTGTGTCTAAAGTAATTTCCACTTAAAATTCTAGTACATTTAGCAACGAAATAAGTAGATTTGGGTTGGGGGCATTTGTAAGTTCAAATAAATAATTATTAAATTGTATGTGAAGTATTAATTCAAAAGTAATTCATCGATTTATGCCTTTTGATGTGGCAAACTTGATGCCGAAATAAAGATCGGAGGGGTGAAAATCAACTGGATCGATGGGTGTTACTAATAAGCATTGAAGACCATAAGAAACTTTAGTTTCTTAGAAAGAAAATTGCGAATGTTGTAACTATTAAAATTGATATGGTAACCCGATTTCCAAGGCGAATTCATGTATATAGTGGTGGCGATACTACAACAAGTAGCAACCCAAAAAACATAACATTGTATTTTATCGTTGGTCGGTATGTCAAAAACACAAGTAACTTTTGACATTCCTCTCTCTTATTTAGAAAAAAAGTAGCACAGCTGTGCTTTCAACGCTACTTGAAAAATGAATTTGCCTTGTTAATTTCTCTGAATTTTTTAAAATTTTACTTTTAGTTTTTGTAAAATTATGAAATAACTGCCATGTATTACCTAAAAAATGCTGATAATAAAATCCGATTTTAAATTAACATTTCGGTTTGTGTTAAAATCTTGTTTTTGTTAATAAAACCGATTTTAGTGAAAAATACGAATTTTGCTTTCTTTAAATTTTCGGTGAAAAGGTTTTCCTTGAAAAAATTTTTTTTTTTGAAAAAAGTTTAATTTTCATTAAAAAATAATACAGATTAAATTTTTAAAAACTTCAGTTTATTTTTTGTTTGAAAAATGAAAGGAAAATATACAAAATAAATAGTTTGAAAAAAATAAGACAGAAAAAAAAACAAATTGTTGTTTTCATTGTGAATTGAAACTTTACTAAAAATTATACTTTTCGGAAGTCAAATATTAGTAAAAATTAAGTGCCTATTTCACATATTTCGATTTTTGGATAAAAATGTATTATCAGTGTAAAATTGGTTTGGTATCGATTTAGGTTTAAAGTGAAAAAACCGAAGATAATACTTATTTTTGTTTTTTCATAGATCTCAGTTTTACAAGTGATATTTGATATTTTAATAGAAACATTTGGCGAGTTCTTTTCATGTTACATTTTCTACATTTTTGTGTTAGTTTGTACAAAAAATACAACTGTGGGAAACATTTTCAAGTTCATTTGTTAATATGTTGATGAAAAACATGTTGCATATTTTACCCTCTATTTTACTTAAGGTGTTCATTCTGCACTGTTACAATGTTAGTACTTACTAGGGTATTCATTTAATCGGGCTTTTGCTTTAATCGGTTAATCGCTAGATTAATTAATCGAGGTTTTGGTTTAATCGGTTAATAATCGGTTAACCGGTTAATAAGATTTTTTTCTAAATTAAGTAATTTCAATAAATAAAAATTAAAAATTATTTATTATTTGGAGTTTATTAGTAAAAAAACAATTCTTGAACTAAAACGAGCAAACAAAAAAATAATTAATAACTATGTAATACATATTTTTAATTAATACATATTTGGGCTATTTCACAAGGTGTGCTATTAAGTCATATCGTCATAATGTCCTAAATAATATTTTACAATTGTTTAAAAAATATATTGTTGTGTTTGAAACAAAATAAAAATTGTATATAATTATAAATTATATTTCTTGTAATTATTTTAAGACATATTATGTATTTATTAAAAAATAAACTGTGAGATCATTTTATTAATAATTTTAAGAAGATCTTATAAAATACTGTTTTATAAAAATAAATTGGTCAAAATGTTTAGGATTAAAGCGATTCTTTTCTTTAGTTTTTAAAAACTTGACATGGAAAAAATTATTTCACTTATCGAAGATGTTGGAGAAATCGAAAGCAACCCATAATACAGATTCTCTAATTTTTCAGTAATTTTTCTTTAATCTTCCATTATGACATTAGAGTCCTGTTTTAATTTTTTAAAATTTTTAACACTTCTAATTGTTTTGGTTAATTCTGTTGTTGTGTTACTATCGAGAGTTTTTTCTGTTGTCAGATCATCATCTAGCTCATCCTAACAAAGCTCAGCACCGAACATTCTGCAAAAAAGTTTATTTCCAAATTTCATAATTTCTGTTTTTGCACATTATTTAAAGAATGTAATCCTAGAAGAAAAAATATTTCTAAACACAACTTTTTTGGTGTACTTTGGTAACTTTTTTGTTGAACTCTGGTGCAGATAACATTGTAAAATTCTACATGGTTGCATTGTAAAATGCATTTAAAAAAGCGAGTTGCTTTGCAACTGACGTTTTGGAACTCACCTATAATTAAAAACACATACAAATATGGTTAAATACTACAAAAAATCCAAATTTTTTTTACATCGGTTAATCGACTGAAATTAACCGGTTTAATCGTTAATCGAAAAAAGCCAATTTTAAATTAACCGATCAGTTAATCGGGTAGTAATTAATCGGTTAACCGATTAACGGTTAACCGAATGAGTACCCTAGTACTTACTTCTTTGTTTGTAACGGGTTTTCCAATAAAGACTTGACAACAAAACTTTATGATCGACCTGAAATACAATCAAAACATTTATGAATGGAACTCGACTTCGTTCATATGGCAACCGCGGACACGTCGGCAGATATCGTTTGCTACAGACGTCTGAACGGCAGCGATATTTTCGTTACTTCGATCACACAATAAATATGTATACTCAAATTTTTGCACTAAACTTGTTATTGCTTGTCTACTAGGGCGAGAATAACGACCGAAAATTGGAGTTAACGCTCTTAAAGATGCGCTCACCGACTCCGAATTTCGGTAGTACATTTTTATAATTGGCATGGGTTGTTCGTTCGTGTACTTTCCCATAATGAAAATGTTGAGTTTACTGATAAAAAGGAAAGTAACAATTAGATGATCAGTAATTACAAATTAAATTCAGAGTTGCCAAGTACCTATGGAAAACCTGTTAAAACCAAGGTTTTATTTTGTTTGTCATAATTCATACCGCTTATAATTTTGTGAAAAGGTTGTTAAAAACAAAATAAATTTACAAATTTTTAGATATTCAAATAAAAAATTCTTTATATCGAGCCCTAACCGCGAAAATAACGTAAGCGTAAAAACTCTAATTTTACAGGAGAGAGTTTTATTATTTAATTTCATATAAAATTTGTATGAAATTTTTCGCTTACGATAAAATTTTTTTTGCTTTATAATCGTAACGGTAACTTATGTGACCATGGCATTTTTGGAGATGATGCAAGTGTTGCCAATAAAGACCTTTTTTCAAAAAACCGAAAATTGAAAATGATGTCACTTACCGTATTTTCGTGGTTATGGCTCGATATGTATGTATGTAAATTAATTTGTAATTTTTTCAAGCCATTACTGATGTCAATATATGTTTCCAAACCGTAAAAGTATGTAGAAACCGCTCAAATATTTTTAAAATTCGCTAATTGTATTTATATCTCGGTTCTCGGGTAGTTCGAATGCAATTAAGCCATTTCCGTCTGTCTTTCACAAAAACCTTGTTGTTACGGAAGTGAAGTATTTTCATGAAATTTTCCATAAATACTTTACAATAGATCCCATTAAAAGCCCACTTTCGAAAAACGCTTTTATATGCCTTAAGCCGAAATAAATAAAAAACACCAAATTTTTATCGTCGATTTTTGTATGGGCAATATCCATATAAAATCAAAAAGAACAAAACGGCTCCACCGATTTTTATGAAATTTCTTATCCAGGAAAATTTTTCATATTTTTTTTAGAATTTTTTTTTTTGTATTAATGAAATCAAATTTATTGAAATTATTGTTGTTTTTTTTGGGTTTTTTTTATCGGCGGTCATCGTCTTGCTGTCATAAACCTTATCCATTCATAAAAAAATAAAATGGATTTGAATTGTATTTTAAGAAAAATTTAGCCTTAAAACTTATTTCAAACTTATTATTTTTGTCAAAGCTTGGATTTAAGTAATAATAAAACCGACGACTCCTAATAGTTCTTGCACGAGCATTTTGGTCAGATCTGCAAAAAAATAAAATAATATATAATTTTTTTTTGTATAATTACTTATTAGATTTGTAATTTTACTTAATTTTTTTTTAATGTGATTACTTGGTTAATTTTTTAAATGGTGTTCTTATTTATAGGGCTCAGCTTTTTTTTTTGTTTTTCTGACCTAGTTCCTAGCGCTGCTTAATAAATTTTAATAAATATCATAATCAAAAAATTTGGTACAAAAAGTGCATTTTTCTACACTCTCAAGTAAATATTATTCTTATTTTGTGGAGGATTCCAGAGATTCGCAATGAGTTCATATAGCGTTCTTACTTGCTTAACTTACGAATATTTTTAATACAATTTCAATTTTAAGGAAAACAGTCGGAGCTAAAATTCTTATTTGAAACATAAAATATTTGGCAACTCTCTCTGAATCACTGTAACGATCATTTGCCAATCGCCAATTAAATATAGATTTTCTTCCCTACAATTACAATTTATTTTGATGAGTTTGTAATTACATGCCATCATCATTATTATCCTGTGTAAGCTGTAATTGTGATAATTACAGTTTGAACAAGAAGTGACTGAGAACTTGTTCTTATTTCCTGTCCCTAGTAATTGTTTTGAAATAATGAAAAATAAATAAACATTTATAAGTTTGTTTTTATAGATAAAATGAGATATATTTATGTATATTTTGTACAAGTAATTGTATATCATTAATCATTTATATTTTTGTATTGAATAAAATAATTGTAATAAAAGTATAAAACGCTACCCTATCACAGTTGGATTATATAAAGCTACTACAACAATTGTTATAATAATAATAAAAATACTAAAAAATAATTAAAAAAAATTGTATTAATAGTTTAACAAAAATTAAATTAATAAAATCTTAAATACTAAACGAGATCGTTAGTGTAATGGAAGAACTCAAGTGCATTACTGGTATTTTTGTTCGCCTCTTTACGATGACGAGGTGTGTTGGAGTTTTGTTAAAGCAAGCACAGTTTACCAAGGGCGCCATACTGAAGTGGTGGAAACTTGTTGCAAGAGTCCCTGTTGTTGGCTAGGAGCCGGTGATGAACGTGAGTAATCACTATCGCTGGCATAACCACTGGACACCGGACTGTACATGACAGTTGAAGATTGAGGTGTAGAGCAGGTCACTGTTAGTAGGGTGTTGATAGCAGTGGGGATTTCTTGGGGAGTTTCCAATTGGCTGAGACGTAATCCCAAATGAGTCATGAGTTTAGTGCCAAATTGTACATTAACTTTGGGTAAGGAAGCCATGCAGCGGGAAACTTCATTGGCAGCTTGTATGTAACCAGAACGGAAACTTTGTTGAGCCGCTACATTGTTGTGGGCCATTTGCTCTTTCTGGTGTTTCAATTTGCGCAAGTGTTGCACGGTTACCTCCAAGATGTCAGCCTTTTCAAATTTAACATTGCTCTCGGCATTGCTTTGGAAACATTCAGCCATCAAGTCTTTTAAATCATCAAGGCACTTGTTGATGCGAGCACGACGTTTGCGTTCCAAAAGAGGTTTCATGACTTTGCGGTATTGATAAGTTTTGGACATTTCGTATTTGCTTGCCATTTTTGTTAAGAGATTTTTTTTTTGAGATTAAAATATAAAAATTTAAAAATTTTGTTGAATTGATGTTGATACTGAAACGTATGAACAGTAAATGATGTTGCATCACAGAGTGTGACTCGTTTATATACCCACACGTGTCCCAGGACACTACCAAAAACCCGTGCTCAACGCACGCTCTCTCTTTAAAGACAACAAAACACAAGATAAGAGAGTAACGTATAGTGAACTAGAGAATAAACTTTGTTTAAAGAGTCTCAGTGATCCGGTGTTTAGTTTAGGTTCTTGTTGGTTGAACAAAATTTTAGGGGTTGAAAAAGTACGTTACAAGTTGGTTATAGTTCATGCTTGCTTTTTTTTTAATATTAATTGTCCGGGATATATTTGTGCTGATGGTAATGATGGTGGTGGTTGTGTTATGTTGTTGGTAGACAGGTAGCAAATTAAAAAATATCAAATCGTGGGAAACACTTTGCCAGTTAGTTTCCCACAATTTCCAATTTTTATTTATCTCGTGCATATGGGGTTGTTTTTATTTAGTATGCAATGAAGCATTCTTCTTTTAGGATCGTCGTATCCTTTTTGTGTTACTGATAGTGGAACCAACACAAAAGTATACAGTGGGTAAAAACATGACAAGTTTCCTCACACATGTTTGAGTAAGGATTTTCCATATTTTAGGCACAACTTTTGTGCGTGCTGTTATTATGATGTGGAAATTTTGCTAGGTTAAATTTCTGTGGAAGGAAGGGAGTTTTTATGTTTCGAATTTTTCACAGGTCTATCAATTTGATTCTGAAAGTATTAAAACTTTCTATAGGACCTCATTATTTCAGATAAATCGAATATCTTAATCAAGATAATGAGGTTAATCGATGGCACACAGATTGAACTCATCACCATTACGGTCTGCGCCCTGAAAATCTCTGAGAAAGACTACTTTGAATCGTTTGAAAGTGGTTATTTCTTTATAGTTTTAGACTCAAAGTTGTAAAGATGATAAGAATAGGTAGATTTATCGCCTTCTTTGTTAACTTTCGACTTTCCACTCGTAAATGTGACAAATCGTCTTGGGTAGCACCTACTTAATGGCGTTTTACTCTTCAAGAAAATAGGTGCAACTACAGCTATGAGCTTGTCAGGTGTTTAAAATTGGCAGATAACCTAGATCGTACTGGTTTATTGAATAAGGCTTCTGCGAGGATCACGTGGGGTTTGTCATTTAGACCAAACTGACGTAAATCAAAATTATTTCGGTAAATTTTTTGTCGTTTCGGTGTGTTGAATGATCTGGTCTAGAAAGAAAGCAGAGCTATTGAAGTGACTAGGTTAAATTTATTTTTCGAGCCTGTGGTTGATTTTTATATTCTGAGCCCTTGGGGGGGTCTTAAATTTTTATCTTAAAGTAAAAAAAAGAGACTGATGAAATGTTTAACCAGCAGAATATATTCATTAGGTCGGCGGTAATCCGAATAATGTTTTAGACAATATTACCAACATCGTGGAGTCTATTAAACGTGTAGAGCATTAATAGGAGTAATTGTATCACAGTTAGGTTTATTAGCCACATCTGCATTATTGTGCTCCCTGGTTTTTCGGTAGCTAAGAAATATATCGTTCAGTATGTTAAATTCGTTAATACCTTGCGAGGTCCCATGTTTTCTTCAATCAGAAATATCTCTAGCCTTATCTTTCTTGCCCCTATTTGTATGCTATAGAAATTACAAAATTGGTGTATTTTGTCCTTCATTGGCCACTGTAACACACTGATGGCACACTCAGTGTCAAATAGTGAGTGAGAAGATTAAAAATACAACTGAAACAAAGTTTTTAACAAAAAAGAACAACAATAACAACTACAGCAGGAAAAATAATAATAACAACTACCACCTGCCCTTTCTTCAAAAAATGTACGTTGAATTTTGCTTCTGTTGAGCATTACAAACTGAAGGCAGATTTTTAGTTTGACAGCTACACTAGACAGCCAGACCTAATGACAGAATTTACGGCGAAATGACTGACAGACAAACAAACAAACCGAGTGTTGTATGTTGGTTGGTTTAAACGACGACTTGATTAACAACTCTACTATGTCTTCTTTCAGTGAGAGTTCGGAGTGTGAGAAAATTTTCTGGGTTGCAGCTGTTGGTGTCATTTAAGGTTGTTGTGAATGTTTTTTCTTTTAATTTTTTTTTGTAGATTGTTTTTGGCTTTTGTTTTTGTCGAGTTTCTTGTTGGGGTTTTTAGTTTAATACACGGTTGGTGTGTGATTCGCTCGTGTTGCAAGAACATCATAAACACAACATTGGCTTAATTTAATAGGGCGAAGAGTTGATTGTTTAACACTTGATTAGAGAAATGGACGGACATGTTTACTCGTAGAAGGAAAGAAAATACACAAAAGATTAAGGGAATGTTTTTTTTTTTTTTGTAGAAGAATTTATAATTATTAAATTGGACAATAATGATGGTCTAATAAAGAAAATTTGAATAAATATATGTAAAACGGATTATCTATGGAGGTTATTAAAATGGTTTCTGACTTATAAGAATCTTGGAATGAGTAAAGGCATAATAAAAGGCTTAATGATTTTACAATTGCAAAAAAAAAGATCCTCAATAGTTTAAAGTACATTTCTTGAAAGCTTTCCCAGTAAGCATTTTGCATGGTAAACATTTATGTTTTCACATCTGGCCAAAGTTTTGCAAACTTAGTTTGCCAATTTTAGGTGATTCAAAATAGTCGAGATGACTGAGTTTTATATTCAGCAGCAATGAATGTATATACTCTGTTTAAAAAAAAAAATTAAATTCATTTCCTTCAATTAGTATTCAATAAAAAAAAGCGAACACGTAAGAGTAAGCCTCATGTCGTTGAAATCTGGGCTTCGTTTTTTATATCTGTGTCAAGAAATTTATGAGATAACTCCTTTACCAGGGTTCAATTAGTTTTGATCAACCTAGATTGCCGCTTATATAAATTACCTTAGCACTAGTGATCTGTAGTCTGATTTAAAACCAAACAAATGATGAAAACGAGCGTGTCAAGAAAGTTCATAAAAATATTCCTTTTTTTATACTTCATACTTTGAGTACCAATTATATTTACAAGAAAAGCTCTTAAAAACAGGAAAAACTACAGTAAGTTTGTAAATAATTAAAATTAAAATCTCGTTCGATTTCAATTCCACTTCATTTCGATTTGTAGAACATGTCCGTATGTAAGGAATGTCCTTGCTTAAATTTTTCAAACCAACCATGGCTTGCCGAAACGATGATTTTTGTATATGGTAGCTGATTAAAGTTTTTCCTAATCCCTCAAAGCTTTATTTGTAAAAGCACTGGTATCAATAAGAATTCGCTTTTGAGTTCGTACTTCTATCGAGATCATTATTGACTTTTCCATATTTATAATTGTGATGTCCCGAAAAAATAAAGTTGTACCCAATTTTGTTTTAGTTCAAGCTGCTACACTTTTTCAAGTTATGTTTTCCTTTTTTTAAAGATCTCATTGTCGCTTCGCGAATGGAAATATATTTAAAAATTGTTGCTACTCTGTCTCCTTTACATAGTCTCTCTACACGCATAGAAAAAACATGTTAAAATATGGTCACCTCTAAAGAACATTGTAAACATATTGTGTTTAATATTACCATATTAATGACACCTACAACCATATTATGATTAGATTAGTCCTCCATCAAGAAGCCACAACCATATTTCGGTTGCTTCTAACCATGTTATGAAAATAATTTGTTTACCACTAATACTTGTTTGGTTGTTTTTAATTAACAATAGTAGCGGTTTTCACTCTTGGTAGTAAAGTACCTTTGTAGACCAGAGATCAGCAATGAATAGTGAAAAAGTGAGTAGCGCTGAATCATGACTCATAAATTGTTGCAATACGCACTCATGCTTATTGCAATGTTGATTTAGATTTAACTTAACTCAATGTGTATAGGCGAAGCAAAATGCGAGTCATACGTAAGTACGATTCGCATACGAACTTATTATAAGCAAGGCTGCCAGATTTGCCTCCGAAATAGCAAAATGGCGATGTAGCAACTACTGGTTACTAAAGCTATATGTATGAAGTGGACGATTTTTCGGCAAATTTTTCTGGCGGCGCTGATTATGAAGTTGTGTGTTTGATCTGTTGTGTTGAAACGGTAAATGGATGAGCTGAATGAGTTGAATCAATGTAAGTATTATAAGTATTTTCCTGAAACAATAAATCAAACTGAGGTCATTTATATGTGGCTACGTCGCACTCATATTTATTGCAACCTATACTTATACATCAATGGCATCGCGAGTATGAGTGAATCAGAGTAGTTGAATTTAAATGATTTCTACTCACATATACTTAAAATTTCATGAGTCAGTATGAGTAACAAAAAAAAACGATTCATTGCTGATCTCTGTTGTAGACCTTGTTAATCTTATTAATTTAGTAAAGGAACTAACATTTACAACATTACAACTGCATAATGTATTAGACTAAAATTTACTATGCAGTGGTTGAAAAATCTCACAAAAAGCTGTAGTAAATACGTGTCTGAATTTACCAGAATAAAACTGTTGACGAAACTCTATCTCTCTCTTTCTCTCACTTAGCATTTTCAATAATTTACAATACTTACGAAAAAGACACTCATGCTTTGTAGAATAAAATCGTATTAAATAAAACAAAGTGGTACACTCAACACAAAGGCTGAAACCCGCTAGTCTTTTGTTTTTCAGGAACAACATGCTATGTTGAAAAAAACAACCACGATATTATAATTGTTAAACATATTTTGTTATTATTATAATATGGTTGCGGCTTCTTGATGGAGGACTAATATATCCAGAATATTATTGCCGGTGACAATAATATGGTTAAATTAACCGTAATATGTTGAAACATTTTCGTTGAAAATAGTTTTGTTCGAGATGACCAAATCGAAAAATATTTTTTATCTGGGTGTAAAAGCAAAAAACTACTTGGTACCACTCGAATTGAAGTCGCGAGACTTTGAAAATTGATTTTGCATGTCCAAAATTATGCTTAAATACTGGCGGTGACAAAAAGCGTTAGAAATATTATTTAAGGCCTGGCCAACCTGAAGGGTCTTACATATTATGAGCAGCTGAAATAGGAAAGAAGATCACAGTGGACATGTACCGAACACAAATATTTACACGGAAAGAATTACACATTAACTAAATATGGCTTGAACCATGAAAATTTTGCATGATTCTCGTCCAAGCCAAAAATTAGTAATTCAAAATATATATATGTGTGGCTTGTTTTATGCCAAAATGTTTCTTTATTTAAGAAAATTTTATTAAATACGAACAAAATAAGTAAAAATCAAGCAATTATTTTTAGATTTGGGATTTTCTTGTTTTAAGAAGCGAAATTGATTACTTTAGAAAATAAACTTCTTTCCGTGTAATTCAGATAAAGCGAGCATTAGCCAAAAAACGCCGTAAAGTCGTATATTCTTCAATGACAACTCTAGGCCATGTATTGCAAAACTAGCTGAAACTATTTAAATAATAATTATTAGTAACATGGACTTCCATTTATTTCGATTAATGCAGAACATTCTTACTCTTATACCCTTCACTGAAGAGAAGATTATGTAAAATTTGCTTGATACGTTTTTGGACTTAAAAAGTACTCACGTATACTTTTATCACGGAATCTATATGCTGCCAGAATAATGAAAAATAATCAAAGTAAACGAATTAAAATCCTACATTTTTTACGTTACACCCATTACTAAACTTCTTAGCACCATAAAAGAATTGGCTTTAAATTGATAGAATTTTTAAATATTAAGGTATTAAGGATCTTTTTTAGAATCTTCTTTTAGAACTTTGCAACATCTAATAATAAATTTAAATTGGAAAAATACTTTTTTTTTTAAATAAAACCTCTTAACATATTTGTTATAAACACATTTTATTTTAAATTAATAATACAAATATATTTTTTTCATTACAAAATTAATTACTCATTTTGAAATTTCTTCTTTTTTTCTTTCCAGGTTGGTGGTTTTATATTTAAATAATAAAGGTAATTTTTTTAAATTTTATGATATATGAAACTTTTTTTGTTAATTCCTTTAAATTTTTAAAGAGATAAAAAGAGGCGTGATTTTGTAGTAACATAGAGTTGCCATACTTTTCAGCTTTTATTTTGAATTGAAGTCATGAATACCAATAGCCTCCATACATTCTTATACTTTTAGAATTGTCATCTCCTTAATAGGTAGATTGATGCAGGACGTTGCTTAATCTCCAAAGAAATTCAAATTGAATATAGAATGCCGCCTCCAAAGTATTTTTGATGTAAATCAAATACATTGCTATGATTAAGTTCCTCTATCCCTTTCCAAATTAGAAAATCTTTTCAGATAGTTATGAAAGCAATATTGTTTTTAGAACGTTGATTGTTTTTGAAATTGGAGCATTGGAAATAAAAGTTTTGAACTTTTTGCGCGACCAAGGTGGGGTTATATATCAAAGGTCAAAGCTTGTCATCCTTTTTAGAAGTATCTATTTATTTCCTGGTTCCAAACAGAACTTAATAGTTCTTACAAAGTTTTGCTACAATCATCGAATGTTAGTTAAAATCAAAAGATTTTTTTTACCTTAAATAGCTTTCAATCATTAAATTTTACGTTAAAATTTGTTAAGCACCGCCTAAATTAAATTCTTCGCATTTTTATCTTTAAGATTGTTTACATTTTTTTCAAGCATTTATATTTCGCTATTTTCATCCTCGTTTTTGCTTTTTACTTGTTACTGCGCTGTGCACATTTCAGGCTTCGTGGTTGTTGCCAACATTAATGAATGACCACTAGTTTCGGCAAAGCATACAACATGGTGAATGGACTTGTTGGAAAAAACCTGTTGTACATTTTTACGCTAAAATTATTTTCATTCACACATTTTCATTCATTTCAACCAACGGAGAAGAAACGACTGTGTTGAGTGTTTATGTTTTTCTCTGTTTTTTTCAGGCAACAACAAAAAGAGTCCTTGTGGTAAGAGTTTTTTTTTCACATAATTCCTGTAAACTTTTTTTCAATGAAGGCAAAACATACTTGTCTTTGCAAGTACTAAAAGGTTTTTGTCGTTCGTTTGTTGGGTATAAATGCTGCCTTTCATTCAATGTATGTTAAAGTTAAAATCAGCAAAGCTATCACGTTGCATGCCACATTCCCAGTAAAATGAGCCAACAGTAGTCTCTATGGCCAAAACATATGGTTGGTTCTCTTGGCTCTGTGAAGCTTTTAAAAGACGTTCATTGGCCTGGTTTTGTTCTATCTCATTATCAAAGGAACATTTGTTGTTTTGCCAATGTTCTCTGGAATCTTGCAAATTTAGTTTAATAGCGTTGTTGTTGTTGTTGTTGTTGCTTTCATTGACTTTGATATCCTTGCTTAGAAGTTGCTTAACTATTTTGCATACAGCTATTCTGATTTTTACCAAACAGCATTGCTGATTATCCTTTTCTGCTGAAAGTTTTTCAAAATTTTCGGTGAACATTTTTTATTTGTATTTAAAATTTATTTCACTTGTGATTTCGCTTGTAAAGTTAAAGTGTGACTGTGGTTGATCCTAGAAATGTTGCGGTTTTTATAACGGTTGTCTCAATAGAGATTTTCGAATGCGTCTGCGTAGTTTGCATCCTTTTCATGAAATTATATCAATTTTAACGGCACTTGTCGCCGTCGTTTTCGTTGTTGTATTACACGTGCTTGATTTTTAATGAACATGCACTTGTTGTAAGTGAACGTTTTTTTGCAATGTTTATTTATCGAAATACTTTAGAATAACACAATTTAGCCATCGTTCGCACACATGTTTAAAACACAACGCCAGACACACTCACCAGCTCTTCACCCCTATTTTCTGACGACAATTGTTTACTGTTGTAGCCCTAAGGTTTTCGTACCATCCACGTTGAAATGGTATTGCAGCATAAAAACAATGGCTGAGGAATGATTTTAGGCAAACTGGAGTAAAAAGGGTTTTTATTATCTCAACAACTGAACACGTTAAGCAACAACCTGATGATATTTGAGATAACAATTATAAAGACTTACATTACTGCTCCTTTATGTGACGTTTCTGAGTTCTCAAACTGGCGGATATTTTTATTTTATGTAAGTTTTGCAACATCAAGGTTCATATATTTAATACGCATTTAATAAGAAAAGTGTCTAAGCAACTCTTATCGGCCTTATCTGGGAATTAATTGTCGAGAAGACAACGAGACTATCAAATTTAAACCGTCTACTCAGACCGACGAAAAATGGGGAAACCAGATACCACAGAATCTAAAATGGATTTAATCTGTCATACAAAACCCACAACTAATTGTTAAGAGGTCAAGTTCAAAGATGTTATTTGATTCTTTAGATTTTTTTAAAGCTTAACATTATCTCAATAATATAGGAACGACTCAGAACTTAAGAGGAATATCAAGGATTTGTTTTGATACTTGGGTTCTAATACGAGGACCCAAAAAGCAGCTATGAAGACCGATAAAAGTAAACACAGAGTTCAGCAACGAAAATTGGCAGTGTATAATTAGGCAGCTATTTATTTAGATGTTAGGCGAGCTTTGGAATATTGGCTATCGAGTTGGTAACACCGACTAATGATATGATTTTGACCATTAAGCACAATAGTTGTCTCAACATTCGGTTTGGCTATCAATTTGCATTAAAGGTGCAATATGAATCTTTGGAATTTTTTGGTTTTCACACAGAAAAAATTATTTTTCCAATTCAAACAAAAAATTTGTAGAATCAAACAATTTTTTGTCTGAAATCGGTCCTACAAACAAATTTGCATATTCAAACAATTTATTTGCATTTTGTTTACTGAAAAAAAACACTAATTTTTTCAAACAAATAATTTAACTGAATCAAACAAAAAGTTTACTGAAATTCAAAATCAAAAAAAAAAAAAAGTTTTTGCACAACCAATGACGCGCACACAAGTAAGCACTGTATGAGAAGGTGACGGCAAAGCAGAGCCGCCGACTGGCTTTGAAACACATTTTTTTGTTGGAATAAATTTTGAACGAAGTCTTATTTATACACACAACACAATGTTTTTCCTTATCACTCTCTGTTGCTGTATCCTTTCCTTTGCTAAGTCTAAATTTACACGTTTCATCTTTTGATGCTCAACTTCTTTTCAATTCCCTTTTAAAGATGCCAATATAATCACACGCAGCAATCGTTTTCAAATTTTTTCGGTTCAAAACAAGAACAATTTTATTAACAGCGAATCAAAGAGAAAAAGAAAAGAAAAAAATTACATGCAGCCATCGTTGTGCATATACCAACGAATAAAAACACAAAGCGTACTGACCGAGTACAGGCATCTCCGTACTAACCCCCTTTCTTCTTTCTTCTCTCACCTAAAAACATAAGAGTTGAGCATCAAAAGATGAAACGTGTGAAAGCAGACTAAAGAAGAAATGTAACCAAAAACGGCAGCAGACCGACTCGATATGTTTTCGTCATCATTCTATTTTTGTATTTGATGTATTTAACCAAACAGTTTTAAAAAATTGAATACGGGATTTTGTTTCTTATAATGTCGTGTCTGCTATTGTTTTTCTTATAGTTGCACTTTTTTAAAGCGTCCAAAAATAGACTGTGTGTGTTTTTTGTTGTTGTTCTTATATTTCACATAAAGAAGTGTTGCTTACGATCAAATAAAAAAATGCAAAAAGACGACAACATTAAAGAGCGTTAAATATTTCATACAAAATTATGAAAACTTGACACCAATAACGCGTTTATTTTATTTTTGAAGAGTTGTCCACATTTTTGTTGGTTAAATAAAAATCAAACAAAAATATTGATTGAATCAGTAAAAATATTTATAGAAATTAAAAAAATTTTCAAACAAGCGGTTGTTTGAAAATAATTCGGCAATAATTTTTTCTGTGCAGCATTGGGTCTGGCATTATCCAGATTCTTTTAACTCTAGGGTTTGATTTTATACATGTATGTATGCTTAATACGAAACAAATTAAGCTTTACTATGACTTAAGGGCAAAATAAACCACAGAAATTGCTTGACAAACACACACTTTGTTTCCGTGTTATGTTCGCCAATAAACAACCCAAACAAATTTCATACGAATATTAACTTTTCATTTTTGTTTTGTTTTCAATAAATGCAGACGACAATAGTGCTGCGGCAATTTTGCTCGCTTTATGTTCGAAATAGAGGAGAAATAT
The DNA here is from genome assembly GCA_963931875.1 of Pollenia griseotomentosa. Classification (NCBI taxonomy): domain Eukaryota; kingdom Metazoa; phylum Arthropoda; class Insecta; order Diptera; family Polleniidae; genus Pollenia; species Pollenia griseotomentosa. Next base: position 249,512,019 of record OZ007560.1, read on the forward strand.
AAAAGAAAGAACAAGAATTTGAAATTAAGAGTAGTTTAAACAACGAGGTGTTTTGGGGCAACAATGATGAAAATGATATTAATGATTCTTCTTCTACGTCTTCACTCTACACTGAACACCACAAAAAGTTTGTCAAATATCCAACATGTCAGCTAAATATTGAAAATTTTTGATATGTCTGCAGCAAACACCTAAATTAACAACACAAAACATTTGTGCAAACGTAAAATTTTGACATCAGGGCTGACTTCACGCATATCGGTTTTAACTGACTCAACCCTCACTCATGTAGTTTTATCTACTTCATTATGTTTACTTTAATTTTACTCCTATTACTTGCTTACCACACCCTGCTGCTATTTAAACACATTCTATGTCGACGTCTGTCGTTCGTTCGCATAAACTCACAACAAACAACTTTTTTTTTAAATTCTTTTCTTTGTATTCCACTGATGATGACGATGAGCAGTTGCAGTTCCCATGGTAAGGAAAGAAGTGTGTTTGTTGAACGAGTAAAAAAAGAAATATACTTAATAATAATCGTTGTATCGTAACGTAAATTTGTTGAGAATATTTTTATCCCACGGTCTTTAAGTGGAGGTGACAGATGTTCACAGTTCTTGTTCGCAGTGTAGAACAGGGCAGAAGAAGAGTAAACATAATTTAATACTCAGCTCATACAAATGATGTGGTCGTTTGTCTTTAATGCTTCTGTTTTGTAGAATGCTGTGGTTGTGTTGTTTCTCAGCGTAATTTTTATTATAGTTGCTGCAAATATGTGTAATTAATTAAGAAAAAAATGTTAAATACAACAACAAGAAAAAGCACACATTATTTCATTAATTTAAGGTGGAAGAGGTTGTTGGCCATTTTGACTTGTGTTCTGTGTGCTCCATCATGAATGAATTTCTGTATTGATTGTTCGCTGTGGTATCAGGTGCTTGGTCTGCTGTGTTGTGCTTTGGTTGCCTTCAGTACTCATACGTTATGTTGCCGTAAACTTTAATGTGGTCACGTGTAGGCCACACTTTTTCGTTTGTTTCAAATGGTGTGAGGCGCACACACGTTGGCAACCCACCGCTCTAATTTGTTCATATTCACCAAATATTTATTTATTAAATAAAATTTTAATCATTTGAAGCGATGCACGTGTTTTGAGGATGGTTTATTTCCTTGAGCAATTATTTTCGAAAAAATTGTAACATAAAGATATACGAATTGCAAACTGTTTCTTTAAATTGATTTTTATAGATTTATAAAAAATCTGTGTTTAGGGAGCAAGATTGTTACTAAGAGGATATATGAAAAAAGATTAAATAGTTTTTTTAATTAAAATAAATTCAGTTCTTTATTTTGTTCTAGCAATTAATTACGATGAATCTTAGAAGATCATGGTTGCAGTATTTATTTGAGTTAAAACAATTAGTTAATATATTGGTATCGGCTTCTAAGTGCATATTTGATTATTAACAGGGACCGTAACAGTTATTCCTTTTTTCATAAAAGTCAGATGAAAACAGTTATTTTTTGATTTTTATTTTTTTTGAACAAAAATAACTGTTATTTATTGATTTTAATTTTTTCGAGCAAAAATAACAGTTATTTTTTTATTTTTATTTTTTTGGGCAAAAATAAAAGTTATTCTTTAAAGAAATGTACGCGTAATAATAATTTAGTTGACTTTAAATATGTATATATTTTAATGTGCATAAGAACTCCCAATGATGATTACACATTAAAATAAACATTTAAAGTTAACCAAATTATTATTACACGTACATTCTTTAAAGAATAGCTTTTATTTTTGCTCAAAAAAATAAAAATCAAAAAAACCTGTTATTTTTGTTCAAAAAATTAAAAATCAAAAAATAACTGTTATTTTTGGTCGAAAAAATAAAAATCAAAAAATAACTGTTTTCATCTGACTTTTATGAAAAAAGGAATAACATTTACGGTCCCTGCTTAAATAGATACAAAAATGGTTTCCCTGTTAATAATCAAATATGCAATATGCAAAATCAAAAAATAACTGTTATTTTTAAACGAAAAAATAAAAATCAAAAAATAACACTTATTTTTGTTCAAAAAAGTAAAAATCAAAAAATAACTCTTAATATTGATCGAAAAAATAAAAAACAAAATTTTAAAAATCAATAAATTTTATCATAGACAAGTTCATAAGGATCAATATGGTATACTTGAATCAGTTTTTCCCCATTTACTTCCATATGCTTTTTTTGTTTTAAAATTCGAATATAACTGTTATTTTCGGTCCCTGTATTAAAGAGCTTTTTACGAATTTGGGCATCGGTTTGTTAGTGCATATTTTTGCATATTTTACCGTTTGCATCATTTCGTGCATAATTTAGTTAAAAGAACCTTTTTGCAGCATTTTTTAAGGATATTTTGATACATTCTCAATTTTTTTTTAGATGCCTACAAGAGCTTTCGCATCAAATAAACAATTTTTTTTTTTTGCGAAATTCTGACTTTTCTGCTTTAAGTATCCATTTGTATACCAGGCATGTTGCTTCAATTTCGCTATCTTAACTTAATTTGTCCTCTAAAATTGTAAGACAAAGCATGTTGTCATTAAAGATAAATGTTATATTAAACTTTAAAATTTTATATATTTATAAGCAAAGATTACGGAAAAAAGCAATTATTTACGTTTTTAGCGATGTGTGTAATACATAGAAATCTGGACCAATATTATAGTTTACCGACTGACTCAGAATCACTTTTTAAAGTGATCTAAGCATGTCCATCTGTCCGCATTTGCTTCTTTCTTTGTCCATGTTAACCTTGTGCGCAAAGTACAAGTTGCAATCTTGTAGTTAATTTGATCAAACTTGGTGAATACATTTTGATGGTACCCATAAAAACTTCTTTTCAAATTAGACTTTGTGTCTGTAAACCATCTAATTATGTTGGTATATAGATTAAATTCTCCCAAAAAATATTTTATTGCAAATTAAATTCTTTCCAAATCGGTTCACATTTGACCAAATTTGCCATCTCTAAATAACTATAACTTTCTTTTTAATGTAAACATTAATAAACAACTTAGCGACCTAAAATGGCTTTAAGACAAGAAATCTCATATGGATGTTAATATCTAGATAACATTCGCCACAAATAACTCTTAAATGAATTTTAACCTCTTAACATAACTTTGTTTTTGTGAGCCCATGACTGCCCTTTGTTTCCAAATAGAATAAAATCTCGAACATTCGTGTTTAAATACTATGGTGTTTGGGTTTTACCGATTATAATTTTAGGATTGTTTTTATTAAATGGAAGTGTTATTAAATTGTTGAATATTTGGTTTTCAAAAAAAAAAAATGTTTGAAATTTTTTGGTCATATTTTTAACAATTTTCAGGGCATTTTTTCAACTTTTTATTGCATATTTAATGAGCATAAAACGCGTTTTAAGAGATTATTTCTGGTTTCCCTGATTATTTATATTGCTTTTCGGTCTTAAGTTTATATCTTTTTCAAATTGCAAACTTTTATAATTTGGCTGTACTCTTTACCATAGCATTGAAAGTCGTACCAAAAGCCTAAGTTCGGGAGTACACTTGTATGGGGGCCAATTTGGCTCCTTTTTAATACTTTATACTCCTTAAAAGTACATTCGAATTAACTGAGCCAAATTTGGTCCTAGCTCGTATGGTATGGGCGATATTGTGCTACTTTATAGGCTCTAAGATCAATATTGTGGAAATTACAAACGGAATGACAAACTTTCCACCTGTGCTGAAGAGTATAAAAATATATTGCTATTAGTTTTTGGTGCATATTTTAGAATTTTTACTAGTTTTTAAATCAACTAAATACACTTAAGTAGAATTTGTCGATAAGAAAAACTTTCTGCATACATCAATTTAGAAAAATGTTACGGTATATCGGAATCATGGCAGCATTTAATAACTATTTTGGTCTAACATATTGAAAATTTCTGCTAAATAAACATTGATACAAAATGCTAAAAACACTGGCTGTAGCAGATAATGCGAAATACAAAATTGTTATCCGATATTTTTCGGCTTTAGTTCATATGGCAACGAGTTCTAATGCTTTTCAATGATTTTTAACTGGCTACTTTGAATGATTCTACATGCCTTGGATTTTTATTGAGTAATAACGATTCTATATCCTTTAAAATTGTGCGGCCAACTAGAACAATCAATAAGAATTAAACAAGAATTTAAAAGGAAGAGGCTGATTAAACAAATATCTGAGCATATATCGCCGATTTGCTGCAACATCGTTTATAACTTAAATTAAATATAAGTTTTACAGAAAACGACATAAAAGTCTTAAATTTACCCACAGCATAATGGAAAAAGAAAATTATATTATTCTCTCAAGAGTTGAGTTTACAATATCTTCATATGAAATAATAAACACTTCATAAAACACCTGATTTACTTCGCATTAGTGATATTAAGTTTAAATTTGACGTTGACGTTGTTGCAAATTGTGTTTGGGGATCCGCAACAAAAATAAGATTTCTCAAGGGGTGTGCCAAGTGATAAACAGTGGGAGACCCTGCACTAGCGAATTAATTAGCATCACCTTTAATTTAATATTTAATAGTCACTAGGTGGCTTTTAATATTATTAAAAATAAAATTATATCTTCCTTATTTAAAGGAGGTCAATGTTGTTCCACAAACAAAAGTTCATATTTTTAACCCTAGAGTACTAATGATCGACGTTTCGACGAGCATCGCTTCCTTTTAATTAATTTACTTTTAAATGGGTGTGCCTAACACTCAAATTTTGTATGCTGGAAGTAGATGATTTACTTTTGCTGTGTGTAATGGTGTTTTTTAAACTTTGTTTCTGGAACATTGCTTTAATTGGCTTTGTACTCGTCGAATGGTCGAAGGTTAGTATTAACGTGACTTTTATTTTTCAACTTTGTGAGCAAATATTGCAAATTTTGTTACTTCAAAAAAGTACACAAATAAAGTATGTGTAGATCATGCCCATACGAAAAAATGACGAATGTCAAAATCAATATGTAACATATGCGAAAAACCCATATGCTCAAAGTGTTATTAAAAAAAAAATTTTTTATTTTTTTTAAAGCCAAAAGTATTTTTTAAGTTTTGACTCTTTTTTAGTTTTTCAGTTTTCCTTACAAGATTTTTTAGGTCCTTTTTTATGATTCAAAATATATGAGCAACATAAAATGAATAAGTTCTAAAAAGAAATATTTCGTTTATCTAAATGAATTAAAATAAAATTATTTTTTTTATATAGACTTATTAGGTGCCATATTGATTAATAACATTTATTGAAAAAGTATATAAAAGTATATTTGCTTTTAAGCCAAAGTTATAGGCAGTACATCGTCGAATCGACGATCATTAGTTACAACGTACGTAAAATATGTTAAGTACTCTAGGGTTAAAGGAAATTTACTGTATATGTGATTATTTTGCAAATGAGTAAAATTCAAAGAGTAAAAATTCCACCACCACAGTTAAGGATCGGCATAAAATTTGTTAATTTTTATCAGAATGTTTTAATTTCACAACAATAAATTAGCTTCTTCTTAATAATTAAAATACCATTATGAAAGTCGTAAACTCTAAACAGTTTACTTTCAAATCTGCACCTGAAATTTTGGAAAGTTTAAATAAAAGACAATTAAATTTTTTTTTTTTTTAAATAATATATTTTGAATATTTTTTCTTAAAAATTATTAAAGCTTTTTTTATGGAGTAAACTATCAGTTCTTTTTTTTACTTAAAACTAAAATCGGTATCACAGTTAGAATTATATCGCAGTAGAGTTGAATTAAATTAAAGCTGAGGCATTTTAAAATTAAACTTTTTGTATTGTTTAGTAACAATCTACCAAGGCCGCCATACTGGTGCAGCTACGGCTGGTGAAGACATTGAACTATCTTCGTCGCATTCATCACTGTGATAACCCGAAGAAGCAGGACTCATGGGAGAAGAGTAGGCAAATTCATTGTGTTGTTTTTCAGCTGATGTTTCCGACTGCAACAAGCGATTGTATTCACCACCCAAATGTATCATGACTGCTTTGCCAACTTGAACATTCATGCCAGGAGTAGCGGCCATAATGCGAGATACTTCGTTAACAGCATTCATATAACCATGGCGGAATGAATCCATGGGTATGACAGCCGGAACTTTTGATTTCTTAACTTCTTTTTTGATAAAAGTCAAAGCACATTCGAGCATTTCAGCTTTATCCATGCGTAAGATGGCATCGTTGCCTTGAAATTCAGCTACCAGTTCTTTAAGTTGATCCAAACACTTGTTCATGCGTGCCCGACGTTGACGTTCCAACAAGGGTTTCTTAACTTTTAAGTAGTGTTGGGTTTTAGAGACGTATTCCATTTGAGGTGCCATTTTTTTAAAGATTTATTTTTTTGTTTAGTTTTAGTGTTTACAAGTTGAAGTTGTAAATGAGAATGAATGCAGGTTAGTTGTGCAGCCAGCATTTATACCCGACCAGGTTAATTTGGTTTTCCATAACAACCCCTATAATAAAAGTGTGCATGGTGCATGCTAAGAAGAACGTGAGAGAAAAGAGATAGACAGAGAGAGAGAGTTATTGTGTGGCTGACTGTTTGCTACAAGCGTGCTGTGCATACAGAAACTTTGAGTTTTAAATCGATATACGAGTTGTGTCGTATGATTCTTATTTGATTTCTTATGTTAAAGGAAAATTTTATGGTTTTATTTACTCATATGAGTCGTGTATATTTTTTTCAAGAACTTGATTTTTTCTTGTCGCTTATTGTACTCGTAGTCTTTTAAACATTGTATGTTTTGTAGAATTAATATTCCAGACATCAAGTTTTATTTTTCTTCTCTAAGCCGTTTATATTTTTGTTCAATGTGTTTGGTTCAGTGTTGCCAGCGGAAGAATAAAAAAGTTACGTTTTTTTTTTTGTCAAAAGTTACATTTTGAAATATTGCTTTAATAAATAGTAAATTTATATGATTTATATAAAATTAATATTTTTATTCTAAATTTTAGTACATATTAATAAAAAAAAACACAAACTAATTAATTTATACACGCAGATAAAAATTTTTTTCAAAAATGTTAAATCCAACAATATTGTGTTTGACGAAAATGCTTAAACATTTGATGGTTAATTTAACCATATTATTGTCACCAGCAACCATTTTGTGGTTAAAGTATTCCTCCATCACAAAGCCACAACCATATTATGGTTGCCTCTATTGACAAAAAACAAGAGCCCCTATCAACAAAAGAATATATGGTAAACGCTAAAATGCTCAGCTAGCAGTTTGGATAATAAATAGGTTAAAAAAAAAAATAGAAGAAAAACATATTATAAACAGTTTAAGGTGATTTATCAATTTATCATTTAAAATAGTTTTTGCTTCTCCTGTAAAATTCTCAAATTGTTAGGTAGCCCTTTTTTTGTTTAGTTGATGATATATTGAACACAAACATATATTAGAATAAAATTAGGTTAACGTATAAAAACATAAATTAAAAAAAAAAACGTATAGCTTTGTAAGTTTTAAGCCCCAGGGGATTTGCATGCAAATAAAAAAATGTTTAAACATACACACATATATACACGGGTTAATTTCAATTAAAACGTACACCAAGACTTTTTTTCTGTCTTGAACACCACACTGCAAAAATACATAAAAAGTCACTTATATTGGGAGGATAATTGAAATTCAACCTTTCTCTGATGTTCAAGAACCTGTTATTTAATTATTTAGATAATTTTTTTCAAAAAACGTCATTTGAATAGCAAAAATGAAATTAAAGTTTAAAAGTGGCGTTCAAGACATTTACAACTTTTTATTGTTTTTTAAAGAAGTTTATTTTGCAAATGTAATAAAACCAAAAAGAAATTAATTAAAACTAGGGTTTCTAATTTCCCCGATCTTTTTTGTTCCCGGAAAACGAAACAACAAAATCGTATTCCCGGGAATCCCGGGATTCTTTGTATAAAACAATGATTTCATTAAATGAGTTCAAGACAAAAGTTTTTACTTTTTTAAAAGAATATACATACACATATACAACAGTCTAAAAATAAGATTTATTTATTCCACAGAAAACCAAAACAAAACCAAATAAATTGTTACATTCATATGTATATGCATATTATATATGTATGTATGTATATATTTATTATTATTATTATTATTTTTTTTTTTTTTTGAGATCACGCATTATTAAAACTTATTAATATTTAGTAATTATTATTAATAGCAACTTGGTAAAATTAATGTTCTTTTAGTATTATTAAAGCATCGGAGATTCTATTTCTAATCCTTGTTGATATGTATATTGCCTGCTACCGAAAGCGTGCTCTCGTTCTCTACAGACGTTGGTTTTATAGTAAGAAGCGCATCATACAAATATTATAAATTTGTTGGCCTGTTTCCCGTGATTTCATAGACGTCAAATTCTTTTTTTAATATTTGTTCAGGCTTTTGTATTTTCTTTATATTTATTTTTTTAGAATCTGTTGATGGTTCTGGTGTTGGTGTATTGTGTACATTTTAATTTTCTACTTCATTTACTTCTACGTTGATTTATTGGCGTAGGAAATGTAGTTCGATTTGTAGGTAGTTTTTAGTAATTTTAGTAAAGAATATATTTTTATTGCTTGTTTTTTATTTTAACGATGCTAACAAATTGAAATTTCAAAACATTTAAGTTGAAATTCCCGGAAAAATGTCCCGGGATTCCCGAAAATTCTTTCCCGCGTAGAAACTCTAATTAAAACTTATGAAGCAATGATTTTAAACTTAAATTTTTTTAATTTAGGTAGTATTTGCTTCTCCAAAAATTAGCATGACGTTAAAGGCATTTTTACACGTACTTACCATTATAAACTAAAACAGACTTAAAACCCTTCACTTAATTGTCTTTCTTTTAATTTTTTAAATTTCGTATTTTTTTTAAGAAAACACTTTCTTAGCCTAATGCACTTCAGTTCAATGCGACGAGTATATTATTAAATATGAAACGGTGGGCAGTCTGTATAAATTTAAATTGGCTAAATATTCTCTCCACACATGCATTTGAAAATGGAATTAAGTTAACTATAGATAACAAAGTGTGACAACAAAATTCATTTAACAACGTATGCAAGTTTGTAATTGGTATGTTATTTATACAAACCGAATTGAGATGTTAAAAAAAATAATGAATCAACTACTTTATTGAAAAGTCCCAATATATAAGAAAATTTGGCCAAATATAACAAAATTATACATGTTATTTTGGGTCTTTAAAACTTACGAAAAATATAACCAAACGGCATCACTGGTTGGGTTGCTTTTTATGGAGAACTTGAAAGCGTTCTCTCTCTCTGTGAGTGAATACGCGTAATGTAGTAGTTTATTATGCACACGCCATACAACAACTTTGGGTTAAGCTCGTGTTTGAATGCACAGCGAAAGCATCAAAACTAACCACCACCATCATCACTATCAATAAGCCCCATACGAATACTTATTTATGCGAGCATAAACATTTTATGAGGCTCTAATAAGAGTTGGTTGGTTTGTTGGTTGCAGCAGGAATGAAGCATAAAAAAAAAGGCAGGTGTTCTCATCGCGTGGGAAACGCACGACAAAATTGGTTCTCACGATTTTGAAAAGTAAGCAACTTTAAGACAGACGGACACTTAAGTATGTTGTATTGCTATCATACCAAACGACCGACCATAAGATACGATATCAACAAGAAAAACTACAACAACTGTAACTACAATTTTGTATTGCAATCTGTTAATGGTAATCTAAACTGACATACACTAATATGAGAGGAGAGACCAGAAGACAGACATACAGACAGACAGCCATCCATACTTACAAAATGCTGTCTCACCAAGAAATTACTATACAGCCCAGCATTTTTATTGAATTTGTGTTATGACAGGATTCCTGTATGAACATTTCTGATTACAAGCCATAATAATTTCCTTTATTCATCTTAACCTTCTAAACAATTTCTAAGACATTCTGTTTTTTCCTTTAATATTAAACTTCAGTTGCTAAAATGAATATTTGTTTCGAAAATTTTCCCATAGGATTGAATAATAGTTAGTAATTTATTACTAGTAACAAAAGGATAACAAATTTCCTTTAAGAAATTTCTAGCATTAAACACAGATTGTTGTGAAACTACCTGCATTTGTTAACAATACGAACTAGAAAATTGTTAAATACGTTCCCACACTTTGAGTTTCCTTTCAACAATAACAAAAACACTTCGAACATTGAACCAACAAATCTTATCCTTAAAACCTGCTTTGCTCTCCCGGAGTCTTCGGAATCGAAGAGGTATAAAAGGCACAGACTCTCAGCAAAACAGCATCATTCTCATTTCATCTTTCCTTAAAACAACATCTCAAGTAAAATAACTTACAACACATATCTCACGAAAATGGCTCCTCAAACAGAATTTGTTTCGAAAACTCAGCATTACTTGAAAGTGAAAAAACCCTTGTTAGAACGGCAACGTCGTGCCCGCATGAACAAGTGCTTAGATACTCTTAAAGAATTGATTGCTGAGTACCAAGGCAATGATGCCATTTTACGCATGGACAAAGCTGAGATGCTAGAATCGGCTTTGGAATTTATGAAAGTGGAATGCAAAAAGCCTGTGCAACCCATTTCAAAAATTGCTGTTGCTCCAATGGATTCCTTCCGCAATGGTTACATGAATGCTGTTAACGAGGTATCACGTGTTATGGCTGGTACTCCTGGTATGAGTGTTAATATGGGCAAAGCTGTTATGACTCATTTGGGCTGTGAGTTCAATCGTTTATTGCAGACCCAACAAGTACCTCAAATCAATACACAATTGCCCAGCTCATCATCAAAGATAGACAGCAAAGCTCCTTTAAGTCCAGCTTCTTCCGGTTATTGCAGTGATTCCGAAGATCGCCAATCGTTGGCTTCCCCCGTTTCTACTTCCTCCAAAGCCATGTGGCGTCCTTGGTAAATCATCAAGTCTTCAGTTAGAAATCTTAGCAGTTAACGTTCAGCTTTAATCGATTAATCAATCGTCTTCCTAATTAAAACTCGTTATGAGTTACTTCTGTGATAGATCAGCTTTATAGTGTCTAAAAAAGTTTTGTTTTATATTAGTTGTATTTTAATAACTGTAATTGAAAAAAGCTTTAATTTGTTAGTAGTTTTAAAAATTAGTTTTAAGAACTTCAAATGAAAAATAATAATAAAAAACATAATTTTAAATTAAAACAAAATTAATATTTTTCTTTTCATTATTTGTTTAAAAAGATTTATTTTTCAGGTTTTATTGTTAATTGTTTAAAGTTTCCTCTGGTTATAAATTTCGAAAGCTTTCAGATCATTATTAATTTTTAATTTTCTAAGATTTCAATTCTCTTCGTTTGAGATTTCCAATATTTGAAGCCTTCAAGTCAAAAATATCAGTTCTTTTCTTATAGGAGAAGATTAACATTAGTTGTGTGATGACTGTACTTTGTTGTTGGGAAAAGGGTGATTGAAAGCGGGATTGTTTTGTAGGCATGCTGCACATGACTGTACTTATAAAATTTATATAATTGATAAAAAGCATTTAAGGCATTTATGAATTAAAAGCTCAAGACAAAATTGGAAGTATTAAAATGCTTGATGATCTTGGAATACACTTAAAACATTTGATATATTTGATAGGCTTGAAGAAGTGGTGGAGTGTAGAAAATGCATTTCCAAAATGTCAACTCTGTTTTTTTGGCAGCTTTAAATAGAATAAAAAAAACTCTAAAATTAAGTTTTTAATGCAAATTCAATGCGTTTTTTTGGGAATCTCCTATAGACTTCTTAACTTCTTACTGGTAGCAATATATTTGAAGAAGATTAATTTCCGGTTTTAAAAATTATATTTTTTTCCTTTAATGGATGCCAAGATATTAATATGCAAAAAGTATTAGTTACCAATTCCAGATTTTAAAATTTGAGATTTTGAAATTCGAGATTTTCGAATTCGAGATTTTAAGTTTCGCGAATATGACCCCGATACAAAAAAGTGTGTATGTCTGTTTAAAACTATTTTGTAAGAATTATTAAATGCAAATTTTAAAATAACATTTTTCATTATTTTTCGGGCCTTTTTCAGCATTTTTGGATATGTAAAAAAAAATTGGTTGTTTTTAATTATGTATTTAAACGGATGAAATTTTAATTATAGGCGCATTTTTGAAATCACAATCGACTTAAAACTAACTTGTCCAAATTTGCATAATTACTGTTAAAATTCACATTAGTTAACAAATACATTTAGAGCGTACACTTCTGCTTGCCTTAATGTATTGGTTAACTAATGTGAACTTAAACCTTTTTTTTTGCATTAAACTGTTATCCTTTAATACTACATTTACACCTACGCCAAATCCAGTACTTACGAGATTTCGAGCCAAATCTAGTTGTTTTTGACTAGATTTCCCATACAAAACAAAATCTACTTCATGACTAGATTTCGACGAAATCTACTCAAAATCTAGTAGTACTTAATGATGCAACTATGGTTTTTTCAATATAGCACTAAAAAATACTTCCCTGCACAAGAAAAAATGACATTTAAAAAAAAAACCAAAACAAAAGTTGTTACAAAAAAAATAAAAAGTTTTATAAAAATTGTAAAAAAATAAAAAAAAAAGAATAATATTGATAAAATAAATATCGTTGATTATTAATAAAACGTAATGCAAATTGTTTAATGTATATTTCTTTTTGTGTTTGTATGTGTAACGAAAAAACTTTTAGTCAGCTGTTTTGTTATAAAAACCAAATCTCGCTTATGTCAAAAAAGTATAATGTAAACGCACTAGATTTGAAAGAAGATTTTAAATCAAATCTACAAGATTTCGGGCTAATGTAAATGTAGTATAACTGATGACCTTAAAGAATAAGTAAAACATTGAAGATTACCTTGATTTAAAAGACCAAATTACTTCGAATGCAGAATTAATACAATTTAATGAGAATTTCGATCAATATCGAATGTCGTTAAAAGATTTTTTTATGACGTGCTAAATTCCCAATTTTTTATATTTGATAAATATACTGAAATTTATTGTTGAGGGAAAGCTAGCTTCAATGCGCATTTCACTGGCTGCTTAGGCCAGATCATCAGCAAACCTTTTCCAAAGATTTTAGAAAAACTGAAAATATTGTACAAATAAAACCTTAAAGCAAATAAGAATTTTAAACACTCAAAGTCTTACTTGTAACAATATCAAAGCTTAAACAAAACACCAACAATAAACAGTGAGTTTATCTTTTCTTACATTTCCCTACAATTGGTTGGCTTTTTTCCGACTCGAATTGTAGTTGGAAGTGGGTAATTTCAACCCAGAGTCTTATTAAAGGCAATTATTATTAAAAATATGGGTTTTCTCGATATTTGTGGAGTATATCCGATTAATATTTCATAAAATGTAAAATTGTATACCCAGTAACCATTATAACGCATCGCTAGTTAAAAAAGGAACCTGAACAAAGCTGGATTAGTTGCTCTGTAAGGAAATTATGTTGGGAATTGGATTCTTATGTTGGGAAAATGATTTTTACAACAAATCAATCAAGACTTTTTTAAACTTGATAAACAAATGATTTTAATTGCAAGAAATTTTAAATGAAGTCTTTGTATTTTAATCAAATAAAGATTATTTTTTAGAAGCTAATTGCCAGAAAGTCTAGAACAAATTAAGAACAAAATATTTCTTATATATTTCTGTAAAATTTAAACTCTCGGATGCTTTGGGAAATCTTCGGCCTTCAGTTTGAAATAAAATTTAAATTATACCCAGCAGTTTTTCTATAGTTTTCATGAAAACAAAAAATATAAACAAATTGACATTAAATTCTAAGACAATCATTAATAATCCCAACAAAAGGATCCCTTGCACTTGTTCAGTCTAATGGAATTTTGTCAGTTTAATGACAGTAAAATGTCCTACAAAAATACTGCCACAAACAAATGATTTGACAGAAAAAATTGCCTTTAAATAAAACTTTGATTTATCAATAAAGGCAAGTCGTTTAAGGGTGGTTTTTTAAAACGGCATTTATGTTTATACAACTATACAGTTCGTCTACCCATAAACGTTACATAAACACTTGTTTTATTGTCTCATCATTTTAAAAAGGGACTAATCGAATCGATTAACTCTACGGGGGTTGTTTTCAATTCACCTAAAAATACGTTATAAATTTAGAATCCTTGATTAAACAAAAATGACGGTGCCTATTTGAGTATTTAAGCAGTTAAGGGTGGTTTGCACGTGTTGTTTTGTAACGGAATATTTGAGAACAAAAAAAAAAAAAAGGAATATTATAATTTTTTTTTTTTAATTTATTGACCAGGGGGTAGTTTTAAGGAGACGAACGATCTTTGCTTTTTTGTTTTATTTAACACCTTGTTTTACTGCACGTGTGATTTACAAACTAAAATCATACTGAAAATAACAAGTACACAACATGTCTTTGAAATGAATTCGTACAAGTAATTGTTTAAGTATTGTATTTATTTTGGATTTAAGGGAATTTTACTCTACCATACTATCAGATTTATTTAAACTAAAATATAAAAATGCTGATACAGACAAGTGTTAAATATGATTGTTTATTTTAACTTGTACTCGTTACCCGAACCGAATGGTTCTTTTCTATTGTTTCATTTACATTCAATACTTACAATATTCAAATTTTGTAATGGGTTTGTTTTTATTTGAAAATAATTCTTTGAAATAATCACGTGTGGTGGTGCTGCTGATAATGATCATGTTGATGGTGTTAATTATTGCGCTGGTGGTACTGCGTGTTGCAAGTATTAAGTTTGACATGTAATACTATGCCACCACAAAGATTTGGGAAAAGAAAAAAAATTAAAGACCAACATGAAGTTCGTATAACAACAAGTGTAGGAGATTGTGTAAAATTCTGTTTCGGTATCTTAGGGATCATGTTATATGCTTGAATGTCACGCATGATCTCCCTTTGCTATTGTATGTAATTCCACTGATGGCACGTATTTTAATTTATTTATTTTTTTATTTAATGCTTTTAGGCATGTCATGGGTTTTGACATTTGTACAATTTAATAAGTTTGTTCTTAAAATCACACAGACAAATTTGTTATTTAATGTATTCTTTTTTCTGGAAATTTTTAAAATTTTAATTTTTATTCTATGGGGGAGCGTTTAGAATTGTGCTAGTGGATATTTAATCTGATACAGGGTTTTTTTTTGTAAATATTAGTAATTGATAACAAGAATTTTATCTGGAAGGCTTAAACAAAAAGGGAAAGGAGTAAGAAAAGGGTTTTACATAAAAATAGTTTAAAAAAGGTCCAGTTCTAAGAAATATACAAATTAAATAGTTTCCAACAGTTTGGTCAGAATCATCAAATCAGCTTCATTAAAATCTTTGCAATCAATATACATATAGTTCAATTAAAGTCCCGATTACAAAAAAGTATTTAATTTGGTTACAGTAAATTCTTAAATAATATGGTAACTTTTATCATACACATTGTTATCGCAACCAATTTAATGATAATGGGTTCATAACTTAAAAATGGGGGGGGGGGGGGATTCCCAACAGAAAGCGAATTTTTCACAAATGGTTTTTGACTCTGATAACTTATCTGTAATTATTTATTCTCACTGAATCATTGAACAAATAAGTGTAAACAGCAAAGTTTTGCTTCACTTCTTAAATTTAAAAAAGTGCAAATGAAATACATCAATTGCTCGCCTAAGCTTATCCTGAATATTTTACATCGACTTAAACGTGCGAGATTTTGGTCTTTTTGGCCAGAAAAAGGCGGTCAAGGCCATCCAAAAATGTTTTTAGATGATAGATTAGACTTGCCACCTTTTGAAATTTCTAAAACGCGGCACCTGACAGAAAAAATTCTGGCCCATTTTTCTTCAATTAAACCATTAATCAAAAATAAAATCACATTTAATAAAAAAATGTAATCAAGTAAATTAAACTTATATAAAAACCTTACTACAGAAAATGTTGTTAATATCAAAAAATATTTAATTGATACAATTAATTTGTTTACTAACACAAATTTAATTATTTTTTTTAATTAATATTACAAACTTTTTAATTGAGCTCAATTCTTATTTTTTCCGTTCTTCATTAAGTCATACAAAACTCAAAACAAATTCGCTTGTTATCATACACCTAATTAATTATTAAAACAACAACATCGTATCAATTCAAATTGTGTAACATCAAGACTCTTTTACATTTGCTTGTCTTTTTCTGTTAACTTGTGCAAATTTATTAGAAATAATTTTAAAAACTGCATATGTCTCTATACAATGGAACTTTTGTTTTGCAGCATTTTAAGTGTTTTTCTTAAATATAAACATAGATATTTGGGGGATTTCATGTCAAGTGACCCAAAATTTTTGACCGATCTTGTTGAAAATTTGTGTCTAAACTACTATCCAACAGGACTAACCTTGATGTGGAAGACACCGATTTTAATATTGGGTCACTTGACATGAAATCCCCCATATACATATTTCCTTTTTCTATCAAACAACAAACTTTTAAAATAACATAATTGTAGATGAAACAAAGTACACTTTTCCATTCGTCTTCCCTCTTTCCTCCTCAAACTAAAATGTTAAGTTCATAATATGAACGAGGACTAAGTTCCAAAACTTAATATTTTGTATGGTAAATAATTTTTTTTTTCCCAAAAAGGGACAAATGCTGTTCCATTAAGAGTATATGAGAACGTTTGGTCACATGTTGTTACAAAATTAGAAAATAGGGGTTGCAAAGTTTTGCCTTGTAGTCCAGACTTTGCTCCTCCGACTCTCATGTGATTCGATCGATGCAGAACGCTATCACTGAGATATGCTTCAAAAAGAACATGGTATCTGCAATTGACTTGATTCATTCTTGGTTTAAAAAAATTAGCAAATCTTTTGGCGCGAAATCTATATGTTGTCAGAAAGACGGGAAAAAGCTATCGGCTAACGATGGCCAATACTTTGAATAAATTGTTATAAGTCACCACAAATCTCGAACGAAAAAATAAAGATTCGAGAGATCTCTTCAACTTAGATGTACATTTGGCACTAATTTTTGAAAGCTACTCAAACAACCTAACAAAATTTTGAAGTGAGATGTGCTTTGCTTGAACTCTAGACCACAATAAAATCATAAACTTAGATTACACATTCCCGGGAATTCGAAAGTGGTTTTAAAGAATGTGAATTGAACGTGAAAGGAACTCCTTAAGAAAAATCAAAGAATCAAACTGCATTTGAGGGAAACATTTAATTAAAACTTTTTTTAATAATTGTGGTTTATAGTAACGTCTTAATAATTTAAAGGGAGAAACAATTTACCAAATACTGCAGAAACAATACACGGAAGTAGTACATGTATTAATAATATATTGGTAAAGTGAAGAAAACTATAAACTGAGTTTAGAATTTGGTCCTTAAACTTTAACCCTCTGAGAGGTGTTAGTCAAAAGACTGGGTTCGGCAACTCAAATCAAATTTAGGTGTCAAATCTATGAGGATGTTCTTACCTTTTGCAGTTAATAACAGGTTAAAACAAGCCCTAAATTCTTAGGATGTCCAAATCCCTTTAAGATGTATTTTAAAGAAAAAAGTTTATCACATGTTTCCGACAGAACTACCAATAGACACGAAACCTTAAAGCAATTTGTTAAACATTTTATTCCTTCTACAATGCGTTAAGATTAAGAAAGCCATTTTTTTATAAATTTCTTTTTTAACAAAACATTTTTGAAAATGTTATTCTTCCTTCGACAAATAATTACCACAAGCCGAAATCCGCTTTACCATTTCCAAACTTCCTAGAAGCTAATAAAGATAAAAAGTATCCTGCTCAATTTATTTTTGGAGGAACATGTTCTCAAATTTCTTTTAGAACCAAACCAACATCTAATACTTCCAAGTGGTAACACTCCAACGTCTCTTATTACAAATAAGGGGAGTTAACTGGTCCTGTATCCACTTACTACCATGCGTTTTCCTCAATTTACATTCAAATCGCGCCAAGTGCTTCCAGACGTTACAATTGCATTTCTCAATCTTTAGTTACGGCTTACATTTCATTCAGCACTGGTCTTAATGTCATCCACATGTGTCTACAATAAGTATTAATCCTAAATGACAAATCTTGCGGAGAACACGTGTTTTATGTGATCAATTATCTCTTTAAACAAGAAAAGGAAAATTTCAAAATGTTTAAATGCGATGTTATTTGTTATTATTACCTCCTGCCCGTCCATAACGGACCACAATTAGAAAATGTTTTGCTGGTTAGTTTAAGGTTAGACTTGTGAAATTTGTAAAATTTACATACGTCTGTTTCTATTTAGAATCGTAACGAGTACGTGTCGTTTAAATGATTAACAAGTTGTGTGGTTGGTCTGGGTATCTATTTGGAAATTTCGGCTAGTGGCTTTGGTCAGTGAAATACACATGTGTTTAAATTTTACTTAAACGTGATACCATGTTTTTAACTGTCGCTCTTTTAAAAATTGGGAAATTTTGTTAAAACATGTTTAGTCTGGTCTAGTGTATAAATTGTCCTAACATGTGCTAAGTTTAAGAGGCTCTTTCAGAAATTTCCAATTTCGCTGGCAAGTAGCGGCACAATATTGTCAAGGTTTAGACAAATTTTTGTTTAGTCTGGTCAGCATTTTGGAAAAACATTTTAATTTTAGATACAAACGTGCTGTTTCCCAAGTTAACGTTATCTTATTTTCCCAGTCAGTGTGTGAGAAATTTTAAGACATGTGCTAAGTTTAGTGGCTAGCTGGGAAGCAAATTTCCATAGACAAGTAGTAGGACAATTGTTCAGTTTTTCACAATATTTTATTATGTATGACTTGTGTTTGGGAAAAACATTTTGAACGTGTCTTTTCTCTAATTTTGGATTTTTTTATTCGAAGCTAGACAAGTCAGCAACACGTTAAATAAGGTGTTAGGTTTAGTTTAAAGTTGTGTAGACCAACTGTGATGCTCGCTAGGTGTTGACTTAAACGGAAATCTAAATTTCGTTTTGAAGGTTCGGCGGAAATGTAAAAAGACTATGTATTTTTTTATTTCAACTTGCTTAAACATGTGCGAGGCTAATTTAGAAGCCGTTAAGAAAACCTGTGATTTAATGCTAAAGAATGGGAAATTTTAGAAATTTGCTTATGAGTCTGGTTGTAGTTTTGAATTTTAGCAACAGACAACATGTTTCTACCGAATTTCAACTTATAACCATTAATGTTTTGCAAGCACGTAACACAGTACTGGAAAAACACTAAAGGAAACTCAATTATATCTATTTATATTTTAAATTTTGCTTATGAAACTTCTAGGCGTGCTCTTAAGATCAATGCATGTTTAATCAAACTTCTGCAAGGACCGATACATTTTCGAAATTGATAGTAAATTAAATATTAAATTCACGCTTGTTAAATTAATTGAGCTCTTCCAAAGATGTCCAATTATATACTCAAATATAGCCTTAATCATCGCGCAACTTATAATACACAAGAAAGTTTAGTTTTTTTGAACTTGAATGCTGGGTATTCTATCACTTGCCAGAAGCTAGGATTTTTGGCAAACAACTTTCTTTTGTTGATGATCAATTCTTAATTCGAAGATTAAGTAAGCACTTAAGAGCCGTGATTACAACCTGCTGATAAAGTTCATGACAGTTAACCGGAACCATAACTACAGAGAACGATAAAGTGACCATTA
Source organism: Pollenia griseotomentosa (assembly GCA_963931875.1). Taxonomy (NCBI): domain Eukaryota; kingdom Metazoa; phylum Arthropoda; class Insecta; order Diptera; family Polleniidae; genus Pollenia; species Pollenia griseotomentosa. The sequence goes on from OZ007560.1 coordinate 249,531,818, forward strand.
AGTTTTCTCCATTTTTACAACTGTCCGATCAATTTAAAAATGTAATTTATATACTTTGGCAACATTGCAATAGATATCGACTAATTTTGATTGTTTAAAATACGTAGTGGCAACGACTTTATTGTGTTTATTTCTTTAATTGAAAAAGCCAAAATAAATTATTTGTGCTTTATTTTTGTTTTTAACAATAAATTGTTTGGTAAATAATAAGAATAATTTAATTTGATGGCAATTGAAGTTAATATATTTTCTGCAGAAAATATGGCAGTCTTAAATTCTTAAAGTCCACTTGTAAGGTAACCGTGAGAATAAACCTGATGTTAGCTTATCAGTCACTTTTGCAGTAAATGAAATTACCAAAAATCATTTATCTGTCAGATAGCAGCCTAAAAATATAAATTTGTAAGTTGTAATAATGGCGCTTCCAAAATTTGGTCTATTTTATTGTGAAATTCAACATTTCTTTGAATGTCTTATAAGATCGAATTCTGTGTTTTAATAAGTGTTGTTAAAATTAAAAGTAGTTTACTAGATTTTGAATTAGAGGGTAAAGTACGGCATTCGATATGGATGCGGTTTTACGCATATTTTAATTGAGGAGGTCCATAACAAAACGCATTAATTACATTATTCAAGTTTTTTGATTTATTTGATTGAATCCTATTCTACATTGAAATCTATATTACCTTTATTATAAAGCATTCCAAAACTCAATAACTACACTGCAATTCAATATCAAATATAATGGTTCAGAGCAAAATGCAATAATAACACATAAAAAAGTGTTTTCATTTTTCTACAAGTGGTTGCAATTTAAATCTAAATGATATAAAACAAATCTAATCAAAGCAAAAAGCAGAAATTCCTAGCCCTAGTTCAGATCAAAACGCAATATTTTTTTATACAGTTCAAAGCAAAATGAAATAAATACTATCTATCAGCCGTGTCACAGATTCCGTTCGGAATGCTGTCAATTCCGTATTTGCCATTCCGTTCGAAATCATTTTTGGTGCTTTGGATTCCAATCGTTTTCATCAATCCGAAAAATTTTGTTTAAGCGATTTTTATGTTACCCATTTGGCAACATCAGTATTTATTACAATTTAATATGGCAACAAATTCACTTAGCAAAACAAAAAAATAGCTGTTAACAAAATTTTTGTACAAAAAAATTTACATTTGAGTTTTTATTTATGTGTAAAAAAGTAATCAACTTTAAAATTTGTGAAATTTAAAAAGTAAATATGCCGAGCGTATCTATCAGGCTAAAAAAAAAGTTTAACAAATGTAATTGTTTCCAATTTTGCTTTGTTCTTTTCAGTTTTGTTTTGTTTTGTGTGTTGCCGTATGTAAATTTTGGCAAAATATGACAACAAAAGAGATATGGCAATGCTTCATAAATCCATTACGAAAATTTTGTTTTCTTGTTAAAGATTTTAGAAAGAGTTTTAAATATTTGTAAAATAAATTGCTAAAAATTATTTAAAATATACTTCTTTTGAAAAATAAATTAAGAAAACATATTTGTTTATTGATAGAAAGTATATTTTGATAATTATTTGCCGTTTAAGATACAGAAAACTCCCATTCCGTTCATGAAAATAGAAATGGTTTCATTCCGAAAAATTTTTTCGTAATTAATTTTCTGAAGCACCAAAATACGGAATGAATTCCGTTTCCGAACGGAATTGTGTTCTGTGACATGGCTGTATGATTCGGACCAAAACGCAATAATTCCAAATTTGCTATCTAAATAACTTGGGAAGAAACTGTTTTTTTTTTTTTTTTTTTTTTTTTTTTTTTTTTAAACGTTTATTTAATGAATATGAATATATAATTACAAACTTAAAATAAACAAAAAGTATAAATATAGCTTATTTCTAAATACAAAGTCCCATTTTAACGAGCTCTCAAGTATAATACATATTTATTAAATAAAGTTATTTTTCTATTAGATAACTATATACATAATACATGAAAAAATACTAAGATCATAGAAAATGTAAATATTTAATTTAAATATAATAATTAATTTGTGATTAATATTATTTTTTTTAGACAATAATTCCTCAATAATTGATTTTTAAAAAATTTTTTTGTGCTACTTATTACATTTTATCGTTTATCCAAAAAAATGTTGTGGTTTAATTATTGCGTTTTGTTATAGACCTCCTCAATTTTGATCGATATAGAATGCCGTAATTTCCCCCAGTTCCCAGTTCTTGGTCTATTTTATTTGTTAATCAAATAAATTTGCTCTTAAGGTCCAAAAACACTTGTCAAATGCTTGTCCAGTAGGCGAATTCACTCGTGTAAGTGTGCTGGACGTTATATTCGCCGTTATATCTAAATTTTTTGATTTTCCATCCAGTATGCTTGATGTATATTTTGATAGCATTTTTGAGGTGTCACTTTACATTTAATAGTCGTCCTTAATGTTTTTCGCAATTGTTTGTTAATCATTACCCTCCATCACATCCATGATAGTTAAGAATGTCTTTGCCGACAAAATTTAAAATGTATCTTTTGATTCTTCCTCCTGAGTAATGAAATAGAACCGGCAGTTAAACCTCTTTTAACACAATGTATGGTGTTTGATATCGCGAGATGATAACGGATTTCTTATTGCCAGAAATTGAGGGTGTGGACCTGGACGATATGTGGTTCCAACAGGATGGTGCCACTTGCCACATAGCCAATAAAGCCTCTTTTGGCCGACAAATGCAATGGCCTTGTTATCTCAAATCGTGACGCTGATAATTGGCCGCCACGATCATGTGATTTGACAACGTTGGACTTCTTTCTTTGGGAATATTTAAAAGAAAAAGTGTACGTCAATAAGCCAATAACAATTCAAGAGCTAAAGGATGAGATAATTCGGCACATTAAAGACTAAATGTCTTCAATTTGTCTCAGAGTCATTAAAAAAATATAGACCATCGGATAGAGGTATGCCACCAAAGCCGTGTCGAGCACTTGGCCGCTATTTTGTTTCATACATAATTAATCAAACATAATAAAAAATATTAAGATAATTCTTTGAAAACTTCTTCTTCTATTTACAATTTACATCGTGTATTTAATTTTTTGGAAATTATCGTTTTTTTAAATATTTGTTTGATTTACAAAGCCTAAGAATATGCTGAAATAGCATTGAGAATATCCTTTTTATAAACCTTAATGTCTTTTGCCAAGGAATATGTTTATCACTGGTTGAAGCAGTTCAAAGTAATTGATATACTGCAAAGTTAGAAATTGCAAATACCTTATCTGTCTGTTTGTAAATCACTGGTGCTTATAAAATTAGTAAACATTTTTAGAGGTTTGTGTATATTTAAGATAGCAATTCAAAAAGTACTTGAAATTTAGGATACAAATCAATTAAATTACACGACCACATTATTTGGCGACCTTCTAATTGTACTTGCCAATAATTCGAAATGATGGAAATGTGTCACTTAAATTTCCAACAAATTTTAAAAAGATTAAAAAAAAAACTACATTACAACTAAACAGCAACACGCGTCTAGGCTGATTACTTAAATGACTCATTCCCAGTGGGCAAAAAAAGTTACCTGCATGCATCAGTGTAGTTGTTGCTGTTGTTGACTGATTCGTTTAAAGCCTCAGATAAGAAATCAATAAATTGCTATAATTTGCAGTAGAATTATCAATGAAACGTTATTGTCTAGCCACTAAGAAATGAACGACGACAACAGAGATATTTCTTAAGTAATTGAAATTTTAAATTGTAAGAAAGAAAACTGGGTACATTTTGTGATGAAGAAAAAAAATATTTTCTCTGAAGAGAAACTCATTAAAGGTGGCGCATGTTGGACGCACTTCTTGAATACTTTTTATGTGTTAAGTTTCTTTATTCATTAATAAAAAGATTAATTACTGGGTTAAACTGTGTTATAAAAATACCCCGATATAAAATCAACAACTACTACATGAACATTTACGGCCAAGATTCCACTGAATGTTTTATAACTTTTCACTCATTCTAAAACACACTTTTCTGTCAACATTAACTCTGACTTACTTACGTTGTTTTTTCCAATTTTCAAATTGGGTTTGGTTTTTAATTTTGTTATTTTCCCACAACGATAATTTGATGGTTGTTTGTCATTGTTTCCTTTTTTAATTTTGTGAACAATTATTTTTTTTTTACATTAGTCATGTTTTAAATTGTTAAGACGAGATACCAAAACAAAATTATAACTTCGGCAGTTCCCACGTTTTGAAAAGGCTGTAAAAATGCTTTAGGAATATTAATTTGGAGAACAAAAAACTTTAAAAAAGGGTCCTAAAACACACAAATTTAATATTGTTTGAAATTTGTTAAGAAAAACACACGTGTGTATTTGAATGTAAAGGCATTTCAAAATTTCTAAAGCAATTTATCCTCCCTCTATTAAACTCGGATTGAAGCGTGAACATTTCTTTACAAAAAATTGTTTTAATAGAAATTCTTAAACAAACTAAAAATTTTCTCCCACGATCCGTATGCACACGTGTTCAATGTTCCATAGGAATCTATAGTCAAATAAACTGATATTCTTTTAAAAGATCTGAGTGAAACAACAACAACAAATATGTATTTAGTATTACTTAAAGATAAGCAGAGTAATAAGAGATCTTTCTCATTTAACTACGTTTACTACTAAAACCAAAGTGATCATTAAAGTAAAGCAAAGTATATTAAGGATACACTTGAAAAGGAAAAAACGTAGTCCCTCTTTTTCGTAAAAACAACAACTACAACATAAAAAAAATTCATAAAAACAACCTTCTTCCAAAGTGTGGGAACATCAAGAAATGTACATTTCTCACGATCCTTACAAAGGATAACATTTTTTATATTCGTTTTGAGTCCCTTATGGCATTTTTCATATCATTCCTTAAGGTGCAAAGAGTAGAGCAAAAATTCAGCTTTCTCTGTTTAACCTCAAGGAATTAAAAATTTTAAAACACACCTGCCCTTTTTTTGTTATAGTTTTTTTTTGTTCGAAAAACGTATCCTTAACTTTCCCACACTTTGGAAGCGGACAGACTTTTTACTTGTGTGCTGGTATTTTACGAAAGACCTGCTGGAGTATAAAAGGGCGAACAAACCAAGGATAAGACATCATTCACTTACAAGCATTCGTTTAGTTAAGAGCAACCACCACTACAACACAAACTCAATTTTATTTCAATCCTCTCAATTTTTAAAAATGTGCGTAGAAATCTCAAGCCAACAACAACAACAATTCAACAAAATGGAAATCAAAAACACGAAGAAAGTTTCATACAGCATTAAAAAACTGTTGAAACATCTGTTCAAGCATCAGAAGTCCTCTAAACTCATCACTTTACAAAACTTGGTCAACTCAAAGAAAGCTGAATCCTTAGAATCTCTTGAGTCTTTGGAAAATACTCATAACGCTAATATTGAAGTTGAAGAATGTGCCTCGTTGGAATCATACGAAAACGACATCAATGAACGCCTTTCAGCAAAAGCCGAATCCTGTGAAGTAGAAGACTTTGACTTTAGTGAAATCACAGCCACCGTGCCAGTACACTTTGTTCGCACCGAACATGGTACCTTCTTCTGGACTGCCCTCTCTGACATTGCTGCCGACAATGATTTGGTTGAACCCTTGTTCTGTTCCACCTACAATCAATTAGCTGTCGTGCAAGATCGTTGGGCTCAAGCTTAAACAATCTCAATATCAACATCACCACGATCTGAATTACCTGCAACTTTGTCTTCCAACGCAGTTCCAGCTTCTTTAAATATGAAGTTTACCATCTGTGAATCCTGTGAATCATTGTCTTCCAGTTTCTGTAAATTTTCTAAAAAAAATAAGGAAAATTTAACTAGAAAAATCACTAGTACAAATAGCTTTATAAAAATTGTGATATTTTTAATTAGTTCTTAAAAAAATACATTTATAAAAAAAAACAATAATTAAAAACTATTTCTAACGAAAAAAATTAAATTTACTGTTTTCTTATTTATCTCTTTATGATTAGACGGTGTTTTGGGTATTCCCATTATCAAATTATTCAAATTATCATTAAAACAAACACTTTCACTTTTAGCACTGGAAAATTTTGAAATAAAATAAACAAATAATATTAAAATTAGTTTGCTGCTGATGAGGTCATAGTAGCAATTTCTTTTCTTATCGTGGTTTACTAGATAAGGGTCGTTAGTTGGGCCTATCAGCAAGTGATTTTTAGTGGTTGTTTTATTTTCTGTAAATATTTTTGATTTTACCTGCTAAAGAATTATTTGACCTGAATTCCAATTGGATTTGTTCTAACAAGTTACTTATTTGCATGTTTTCGCCGCAAGAGGGCCAATAAGCAATTAAAATAAAAGGCTCTCCTGTGTTATTTATTATTTCTCTATTCCTAAATTAAACCAAATGTCGAACTGAAATATTTATTTCGTTATTTATTTCATGAAAAATTAAAAATTTCCAAAATATTGAACTTTGACTTTGGAGTGGTTGATCACAAAACTCTGAAAAGCATTAATTGGAATTTCATAAAAATAGATGAATTTTATTCTATTGATCGATTTTGTACAAAAAAAGCATTTTCCTCGAAATCCGTAAAAATAAAATCGCCGTCCTTCCCAAGTGTAACGGAGGATATTTCTAAAATTTTCATTCTCTAAGGTGTTTTTAATAAGCTCAAGGTGTGCAAATCTCAGTTTTTTTCGATTTTGTTGAGAAAAATTTTTAAAAATTTAAATTGGAGATTTGAAAAACACCCTGGAAATTTAGTCCATTTTGACAACACCTGGGGCCTGATTCTGGCAGTCGTGATCGAGTACTTTCTCGATTCGAAAGCAATTTAATATCTAATTATTTCAGTCAATACTGAATGAGTCGGAATTATCAAATTTCACAATACTGAAAACATAATTTCGATTCGTTTAGTATCGACTGAAGTAAAATTGCTTTCGAATCGAGAAAGTACTCGATCACGACTGCCATAACAAGGCCCCTGAAGACAGGTTAACTAACGCCATCGAAAAAAAACCCTTTTTCCATATCTCACAATTTTGACTCTTATGAATAAAAAAATTACCGGCCTTCTTGTGTAAGGCGTTGGCATCAACGATTGAGTGAGTTTTTTGTAATAGATTAACGGACATAGGTTGTGTGCTACTTAAATCTCTTTAAAAAAAAACGGCTCACGGGTTAACGGCAACGCCTTACACAATAAGGGCGTATATTACAAAAATCAATTTTAAAAACATTTAAGGTGTGTGCTCGAATTTCTCGGTCAATTAATTATTATATACTGGGCTAATTCTTAACCAATTTTGGGTTTTTATACCTTTTAAAAACATTATGGTATCCATCTATATATCGATTAAAAAACGGTTTTTTTTGCCTTGTATTCACTTTTAAGGACTTCAGTTGCTTTGAGACACCTCGTTTGGGTCGATTTCAGATAGAAACATAACTGAAGTTGAGTTGCCAGCAGTGAAATTAGGCAACGCCGCTCATGTTAAAATGGCCTTAATCATGGTTGGCGAATTTAAAAACCGCCTGCGACTGTCTGATTAAAGAGAACATGATATTATTTCCTTTAATCTATTACCAAACAGCCGCGGGCGTATTTTAAATTCGCCAACCACGATAAGGGTGAATATAGAAAATTTGTTTTGATTTTATATTCTTACATGAGCAGCGTTGACGGATTTCGCTGCTGGCAACTCAACTTCAGTTCAGTCGTCATCCGTAATCGAGCCGTAAATCTTTTTTTTCGCCCAAAATATTTTAGTTCTAAGTTTTTTTGGGTATTTGCATATTCCTAGGGGGAGCCTCTTAATTTCAACACTTCCCACCATATAATGAAGAACACCTCTAGTGTAACACTTAAAAGAAATATTGATGGTCAATGGTGTTTTTTCAATAAGCCCCTCATTTTTACTTATTCATAAATAATCTCAATAAATATTTACATTAACTAATATTTTTGTTCAGAAATATGATTTTGTTTAAATTTAACTAAAAAGGCAACTGTGTCTTTCTGCAAAAACAGGCGCAGACGTAAAAAATATACTTTGCCAGTTGCAGAACTTGTAGGAATACTTGAAATCTATTTTTGCTTCTAGTTTTCTTAACAGTCTTTAACAGTTTTCCAAATTTCAAGAATTTTATTGGAGAATTTTAACACTCGTGAGTACGCGAGAAAACGTGCGTGATTTTATATTTTTAATCACGAACGGACTTTTTATTTGTCAATTACGCTCACGCTCGCACGCGTGATTAATATCACTGTGCTAGAATTGTACACTTGTTTTTTTTTGAGACAAGCCGGGCACTTGGCGTTTTGCCCTAATTCGGGTACGCTGAATCCAGTGGTGCTAACCATTTTAGGTTAGCCCTTGTTTTCGAAATATACCGTTATTTCGAAAATGGATGTGGTTACAGAACATATATTCGCGTGTCTCAAAAACATTTTTCTGCGCAGTTTTAGTAACATAAAAATGTTTTAGCAACATTCCATAATCACTTGAAATGCAGCTATGCTTCTAATTTTTTCTAAAAAACGAAGTTGCAAACAAAACAAGCCATAAATGATTTAAATCTGTTAACAACTTTTGATTTTATTCACAAAAGACGAATTTTATTTAATTTAAGACTTTCATAAAACGCAATATTTGTATGGGAGCCCCTAAGAAGTAGAGATAAAGGGCAAGTATGTCTCGAGAAAATGTTAAAGACAAAATACAAATTGAGGTCGGTCATACATTTATCCCCCTTAAGGAATGGAGATAGCGGGTAGGTATGTTAGAAATTAAAGATGGAGATAAAAATAAAGTGGGGTTGGTCATACATTTGATTCAGCTAGGGGCGTTTTTTGTTGTGCAACCTCATCCATTTTCGAAATAACGGTATATCTCAAAAACTTGAGCTAACCTAAAAAAACGGTTAGCACCACTGTATTCAGCATACCCAAATTAGGTTAAAACGCCAGGTTCCCGGCTTGTCTGTTTTATCAACTAGCACAGTGTATCTAATGTAATCACGATAACGCGTGATTCACGTGCAAAATCAAGTCGCGTGCACAGATGACAAATGACATTTGGATGTTCTTGAAAGAAAAGCTTAAGTGTATTTTCCTTGCAGTTGTTTGAATATTTTTCACAAGCCACATTTCTAAAGTCCGCCAAACCTTAAAAATTAAAAAAAAAAACAAACAATAATTAAATCAAACACTTATTTGCATTCAATTTTAAACATTAAATAAATTAATAATTTTTTTTTATTTTAATTAAAAAACATCATAATCTTTGTTAATTCTAGTTTTCATTACATAAAAAGAATAAGTTCAAATTGTATTTGGTTGAAAAACTTTGCAAAAAATTCCAAATAAATTAATTTCAATTACTTTCAAGCATTTAAAAAAAAATTGTTAGTAATTAAATATATCACAGCTTTAATATTATATTTAGTTATTTACACGATAGATAAATTTTCACTGGTGAAACAAGAGGTCACTTTTTAATGAATGAATGATGGAAGACTAAAGATTCTGTTGTTAATCCGTTTTACTCGATTATTGATCATTTTAATAATAATTATAATAATAGTTGTTGTAAGGAAGTAGTTATTATTTAAAGCTTAAAGAAGATAGTAAATAGTTGGAGCATAATAAAAAATTTAGCACATTTCCGTAGATTCCTTTTGCCAAGGCCGCCATACTGCTTCGGAATTATTCGAATCGTTTGATAATACTGAACTGGTATCCATGGAATTACTAGAATTATCCACTGTTATAATATCAATCATGTCGTTCTCCTTTAAATCCTCTGGGCTAGTATTATCCAGGATTTGTGTGGTCTTAACTGTGTTATATTGAGGCGATTTTGCTGTTTTGGTTTGATCTCTAAAGATGATATTGTCTAAGAAAGTCTTTTGCATGGCTGGCGGTGAGGAAGTTGTGTTGGTGCTGGTATGCAATGCAACATTGTGTTGCATATCCATAAGGCGCGAGGATAAGAATTTCATTAGTTTCCCTTTCACCTCATCATCGATATATTGTTGCAGTAAAACTTGGGAAATTTGATCGGCTGCGTGGACATAACCTGAACGGAAGGATTCAACATGGGCATTAAGTGTTGTGGTACGTAAAGCCAAATTGCCGCGCTGTTTTAATTTGCGCATGTGCTCCACAGTTAATTCTAATATATCGGCTTTTTCCAAGCGTGTAACATGTTCACCTTCCTGTGTCAAACATTCCACCATTAAATCCTTGAGATCGTCTAGACACTTGTTGATGCGGGCGCGTCTTTTTCGTTCCAGCAAAGGCTTCATAACCTTGCGATACTGATAAGTTTTGGACATTTCCATGACCATAATTTTGATTTCTTTTTTAGTTATATTTTTAAATTATTTGGTTTCTTTTACTTATTATTTTTGCACTTTATCTTAAAATAAGTATTTTAATTATTAGACGTATTCCTTTTTTTGCGATCGGGCTCAGCGCGATGTTTAAAGCTCGAGTTTTGTATTTGAAATGAGACCTAATCTTGTTTGGTATTTAGTTTTTATATTATGCTTTCAAAATTCTCCTATTTGTGTTTAAATTTTTTTGGTTTTTTTATATTTTCTCACACTGTTGCTGGTTGTTTTGTTTGCTGTGTGAACCCATAGATACGAACGAATGAATGTTGCTGTCTGTCGGTTGTAAGGTCTGGCTGGCTGTTGGTTGAGTTGACTGTCTGTCTGTTTGATGGTGTTTTCAAAACGTATTAAGCGAACCGTAACAGACATACAGAAACTGAAAAAGAAATATTCATGTATTCGTTCTCATTGGAAAAGATATCACTAGGGTTGCCAAGATGATCTTGGTAAATTGCATTCGTTTGTTAATTGATGAGGAAAATACAGGTTGCTAGTAAGAGGGTTGATTTGAATATGATTGAATTCCGAAGGATTTATTCTATAAACCCACTTGTCATTCTGAGGTGTATGAAATTCTGTTTGTCAAATAATTGGTTGTGTACGAGTATTTTTTCATACTAAATTAGTCAAGCAATAAAGTTTTAAGGAACCGAATCATTGATTGTAAGATTAGATGACTTTAGACCCGTTGCAATAAAACAAATATATTTCAATACAATAATTAGTTTTGTTTTATTTTATTGAACTGTTTATGGGTTTTAATCCAAATTTTGATATTTTCAATCAGGCTAAAGTTTATTGAATTTACAGGGGTGTGCTGAAAGTCAAAAACGTAAAACGAAAAATTTGGAAATGGTTTTTAATACAGTTTTAATCTTATTTTTATAATCAGCCTTATTCCGGTTGTCGTTGTCGTAATCAACGAAGTTGTTTTTAGTAAGAGATTAAAGTAATACACAACCACTGTTTTTTTATCTCTTACAAAAAAAGATTTGATCGATTACGACAACGACAACCGGAATAAGGCTGAATATATGTTGAGAAATATTTAAATAATAATAGTCATAAAGTTCTTCTATTACAGAAATCTTATTTAAAAACGACTTTTAAAATTCGTGCGTTTTACGCTTTCGATTTTCAGCACACCCCTGTTAATTTTAATTAAATTATTTTTATGAAGAAAGAAATTTTACAACATAAAATTGATAAAAATTTATGGATAATTTTTCATTCTTGACTGAACTGAACAGGTGTTCACGGACAGGTTGCCTCTAAAATTTAATTTTAAATTTTTAAAGAATATATAAAATTACGATATATTTTACGATATAAGAAATCAGACTTGTACAAATTATAACATCTTATTTACTAGGGTTTACCAGCTTCTGATCGTATTTCCTTTAAGGGTATCAAGCTTTTAAGAAATTTTGGTTAAATAATAAAATCTTCTTAAACAACTAAACTCTTAAAGAACTGGAGGTTTATTTATAATTACCAGGGAAAAGGTAGATATGCAATTGCATGTTTTTCCTGGTGCGAACAAAGAAGGCAGTAACAATAGCGGACTTTGATGCAAACGAAATGCAAAATATTGTAGCTTTTGTTTGCAATCCAACAACAGCAAAAAAAAAACAGGATTGCAATTGACACTTCATTGCTTTTGTGCAGTACTAAAACTGTATAGCTTTTCTTTGCCTCGTGTATTGCGTTTGCATCCCTGATACGCGAACAGATGATATTAGTAAGTCTCCGTCCATATTATGAAACATTTGCTGCGAATCATATGAGCTTAATAGTGAAAAGAGAAAGACGTATGGTAAAGTGTACTTTGTTTCGTTTACAAGCAGTTTTTGTAAGTTTATTATTGAAAGAAGAAGAAAGAAAAGGCATACAAAATACCTAAATGCTGCAAAACAAAAGTTTCATAGTATAAACACGACTGCAGCTTCAAAAGCGAAAGTTTCTGTTGCCAATGTTTTATTATATGGACGAGGACTATACAATAATTTAGAATCGTCAAATCTACTAATGCTTTGATTATATTTTCCTTTACACTGCTTTGTGGCATTTTAAATTTTAGCGACCAATAATTCTGTATATCAGCTGATTCCTAATTTGCACCTAGCTTTGCAAAGTTGCTTCAAATACCGCTCAATGTCAATGGCAAAATTATTGCAATAACAAACAGTTGCAACCTTAAACGTCCCTGCAGGAAATCAAACACATTTTTAAGTAACTTTTAACTGGGGCCTAATTCTGGCAGTCGTGATCGAGTACTTTCTCGATTCGAAAGCAATTTAATATCTAATTATTTCAGTCAGTACTGAACGAAAAGGAATTATTTCTTCAGTGTTGTAAAGCATTAATTTGAGTTTCACAATACTGAAATAATAATTTCAATTCGTTCAGTATCGACTGAAAGAAATAGAAATAAAATTGCTTTCGAATCGAGAAAGTTCTCGATCACGACTGCCAGAATTAGGCCCCTGGTTTTTTATAACCACATCTAGTTGATTAAGTGACTTTTTTCCTTGTCGACGATTCATTAATTTAACATAGGCATGTCATATGCCGGTTATCTCTGCATGACTTTTTAACTGACTTCTAATAACTTATTTTTCAACCAATTTGTAGTTAATTAATACTATAGTCGGTTTTAAATTTTAAATAATTTTTGTCAAAAAAATACATGTACATATAAACATAAATATTTATATCTACATATACAGTCATATCCCGATAATTCGTACCCCGATAAGCCGTAATTCCCGATAATTCGTAATAAACTGTCGGACCCTTGAAAAAATCTCGTTAACTCGTAAAATTTCAATACATTTTGGTCCCCTCGCTAATTCGTAATTTTTTTTTCAAATAAATCTTCTTTACCTCTTATAAATCGTAATTGTTTGCTAACTATCACTTATAATTCGTAATAAAAACAACAGAAACATGTAAAAAATGATTTTTTGTTTACCGCTATTTTTTTTGCTTGGGTTTTTGCTTGTTTATTTTCTTAAGATCAGTTTGTTACATGAATAATTTTTATATATTTACAGCCGTATTCATAAAAACTTATTGATGATTAATTGACCGTTTTTAAGCAAAAATTGCTAAAGTTGTATTCATAAACGAAAATTAGTCTATTGAACCTTTAATAAACCATTCATAAAGAAAGAAAGTTTATTGTTGGATTTACCCTTCTTAAAACCAAAAATAAATTGACATTTTGAAAGGTGTTTTTGTGAAATATGTTGAAAAATAATGACAAAAATGTTTTATTTATTACAACGGACATGTTAAATACATTTTGCTAATTTATTTTTTATTTTAGACAGCCAATTTAAAGTTATATTGATAATTATTTAAAAAAAATTTATGTGATATGTTCAGGGGCAAATGCAGATATTCTCTTTAATTATTTATTTAATTATTGCAACTAGTTTTTTTTTTTTTTTTTTTTTTTTTGTTTAAAACAACAAATTATTGTTCAAAAATATAAAAAAAAATAAAATAAACAAATCATAATAATAGTGATGTTAATAAAAAAGTAAACAAACTTTTTATTCGATTACTTTCTTATCGTATATTTAAAAAAGGTTCAAACAAAAGTTTTTATGATACCTTTCGGAAACATTTTGTTCAGAAACTAAAATAATATGTAGTTTTATTAGATAAGAATAATTTTAAAGGTCTAAAATTAAAAAAAATTTAAAAAAAAATTTAAATATAAAATATCATGTAAACCGATTAGAAGTTTCGTGCATCACTAACAATAAAATGGCAGATAAATATAAAGAAAGTTCCCATACTTAAACAGAAAATCGCTGCAAACAGTTAATAGTAAAAAAGCTGTTATTGTACGTTTATAAATACAAGTTTTTATAAGAGGTTTATAAGACAAAAAGCGTTTAATAGTTATTACATACTATAAGCTTAAAATAAGAACTTTTTATGAATATGGCTGTTAATTTTTAACAATTGTCTTTTATGTTTTTTATCGTTTTAGTAAATAAATTGAAAAACCCCGTTAATTCGTATTTTTTTTTTTTAACCCCGTTAAATCGAAATCCCGCTAAATCGAAAACCCCTATAATTCGTAAGAAATGGCCGGTCCCTTGCGATTACGAATTATCGGGATTCTACTGTATATATTTTTATAAACAAATAATTATTTAAGAACATTTGCATCAAATTGCTTTAAATTATGATGTACATATAATAGTGCTGAAATAAATACGCTACATAATTGCTTGTACATAAAAAGCTTTGTATTGCTTTAATTTTTAATTATTTTCAATGATTTTAATATGTTTATTTTTTTTCATTTGACTTCATGGCATGCTTGTTTTACTTATTTTCCTTTTATTTTTGTTTAACGTGTGCCTCTATGCAACATGTTTGGTTAATATCTGCATTAGATTTAAACCAATTTGTAGCCATTTGAAAAATAGTTAATTTATAGTTAGTGGTTTTTTTGCAACTGACTATTTTATTTACTACAGCGGTATCAAACACTGAATACCGCTAATATATTTATTCGTTCAACAGCTTTTTATAATTTTTGGCATCGAGCTGTTAGTGCATATTTTACCCTCTGAGCATTTTTTTGCATAATTTAGTTAAAATGTATTTATTGAAAATATGTAAAAACCATTAAAAGCTTGCCCTGCTCACAACATACCTTTGTTGAGGGTACTGTCTCGAAAATTCATCTGTTAAAACTATGGTACATGGGCACTTTCACAGAAAAGCTTTCTTTTTGCCACGTTACGCCACCAAGCCATTAGAGTGTATTATAGACCCATGTTGGTTGAATTTTTTTTTTTTTGCTTTCACTAAAGGTTAAGCTAGTTGTTGCGATTAATACAAATTCACAAAGAACTAATTCATATAGGTATAATAATGTTTCTTTGAGAAACAATTTAAAACTAACAAAAAGTAAACTTTTCTGTAGAAATGCTTGTTTATTTATATGCAACTCATCAGGCGCGGATTCAGGGGGGGGGGAAAGGAAATTTCCCCCCCCCCCCTAAATTATAAAAATATGTTTTGCTTATTTCGATAATACACGAATTTCCAATAATATTACATATTTTTTTTAAATGTACAAAAATTTTGGAAATCCCAGCATTTTTTTTTTAATCTGTATTGAAATTTAATTTTTTTATTATTTTATTTAGAGAATCACTCTAAATGCCTTTACCATAAAAATTGTGTTTCTTCCGGAAAACTGTTTTTAAAGACACACGAAGACTTTCGTCTCGAGGTAGTTAATCAAGTTTATACATCTGTCCTTCAACAAAAAATTGAAAACCGAGAACGTTTACTCTCAATTATAAAAACCATAATTTTTCTTGGAAGGCATAACATACCTCTCCGTGGACATCGAGATGATGGTCCTTTGTTATCTTCCAAAAATAGAAACTCTGAAGGTATTTTCCGAGCGCTTTTGCGATTTCGTATAGAGCCCGGAGATAAAATTTTAGATAACCACCTGAAAATATCTCCTTTAAATGCAACGTATATATCAAAAACTACACAAAATAACATAATTAAATGTTGTAATAGTTATGAATCAAAATTCTATTCGATAATTTTCGACGAAAGCACGGATTTGTCGAGGAAAAGTCAGATTTCCTTATCTTTAAGATATTTCAACATTCAACAAAAAGTTGTTAGGGAAGAATTTATTGGTTTTGTTGACGCATTTCAAGAGGCCTCCAAGGATGTTGATAATGACGCGAAAGCACTATCATCAATAGTCCTTAAAGCTTTGACAAATTTTGGTCTTGACCCAAAAAATTGTGTAGGAGTTGGAACAGATGGGTGTCCTCTGATGTCAGCAGAAAATGGAGCTGTTAAAAAAATTCTGGAAACCGCGACAAATGCAAAACAAACGCCTTGCTATTCCCATAAATTAAACAACTCAATTTCTAAAAGCAACAAAGTGCCATTAATACAAAAAGTTGTGTCATTTGTTAAAGAAACGACAAAATTTTTTAAATATAATCATCCCAAACGAAACGCAATTTTAGCAAAGTATTTGGGAGCCAAACTCTCTACATTATGCGAGACAAGATGGGTGGACCGACACGACTCAATTTTACACTTTGCAACAAGTGTACGTCATATAATAGAAGCTTTGGAAAAAATATCTGAGTGGAAAGATAGAGATACTTCATCAAAAGCCTTATTATTAAGGAACTCACTTAGTACTTTTGAATTTATTTGCGGAATAAACATTTTAAGTGAGATACTTGTTGTAACACAGCCGCTTAGTATCATTCTAAAAAAGCAGGATATAGATCTTCAAAAAGGATCAAGCCTTATCAAAACTTTAATTATGTGCCTGGAAGAGAAAAGAAATAAAGCCGAAGAACAATTTAAAGCAGTTTTTGAAAAAGTTAAAGTTATTTGCGTTCAAATCGAAGTTCCAATTGAAAAGCCAAGATTTGAACGAAATAATCGCATCCAAAATGTTGAAGATTACTACCGAGTTGTAGGTTACATTCCTTTAATTGAATTTATTTTAGAAGATCTCAAAACACGTTTCCCAATAGATATCCTAAATGTATTAAACATACCTAAACTTTTACCTCAAAGTGTAATCAAGTCATATACAGATACAAAACTTTTAATACCACAACTAGCTGATGAGCTGACTAAGTTTGATAATATAGATAAACAACTACTAACATCTAAACTTGAGGCTGAACTGTTACATTGGCAACAAACATGGAAAATATCTGAAAATCTATCAGATAACGTTGTAGATGCTTTAATAAACTGTGATGAAGATATCTACCCAAATCTAAGAAAAATTTTTCAAATTTTCGTTTCAATGCCCGTCAGTAATGCTACGAGCGAGAGGTCATTTTCTACCCTTCGTCGGATAAAAACATGGCTCAGATCAACAATGACAGAAGATAGACTGAATGGTTTAGCCATGATGCACATTCATCATGAAATTGAAATTGATCCTAATCTTGTACTATCTAAATTTGCCTCACAAGGAAAGCATCAATTGCTTATTTAAAAAGATTAATTTATTTTAATTTATATTGAACTGATCTTATATTTTATTTTACCTTATTGTTGAGTTTTTTTTTTAATATAATATATACATACATATCGTTTTTAATAAACTTTTAAAAACAAATTTTTTACTTTTTTTGTATCATAAAAAATTTCCCCCCCCTAAGGCTCAGGCTAGATCCGCGCCTGCAACTCATAAAATGCAAACTACTGCTCATGTGGATATTATCGGAGCACTTATCGCAACTAACAAAACCCTATTTGGGTTTTGCTAGTTTAGCTGCCGTTCGGATTTTATGGCCTAATGAAGATTTTGTAAAACTGAATCTTTTCAAAGAACATACAATTTTGCTCGGAAACCAATAAAAATTTTATTTTCCTGTCTTCGGCACAATTGCAACTATAGACTAGTAAAAAGAAGTGTTTGACAAACTAAAGCGAAAAACTTCATCTAGTGCATCAAAATTGCTAAAATGTAGAAGAATTTTAATTTTTTATATCCTTTTTCGCCATTTTTGACCCACAGCTCAACAGTCACTGTGGTATTAAATTAATTTATTTTGTTAACAATGGACTTTTATATTTTTATGCAGTATTCCAAATTTCTTTGCCTAGATAAACTTTTACATTCTAGAAACAGATGTTTAAGAAAAAATTCCCATTTATGTATAAAAGGACGTTTGTTGCATTATTAATTTATCAGAGGAAATAGGAGCTATGAAAAAGAAATACTTTCACTGGATCAATGGATAGTACGTGGCTACCATGAAAGCTGTTTTTATTTACGAAATCCTAATCTGAGCCATAGGGTAGCTCTTTTGGTATTAAAATTAATGAAGAGATTTTTTCTTTATTTATTATTTGAATGGTAACCCTCTTTTGTTGGTCGTTATCTCTCTCTTCTCTCTATACACAAATCAACTACTTTATTGAAGTCCCATTGCTACCGATCATTGTATGCACTTTGGCTCCGTCAAATGCTACGCTTGTGCCAATAAGAGCATAAAATATAAATATATACGTACATACATATATTTTTTTTGCTGTACACTCGTACAGATAGTAGAGTGTAACCAGATAGTGGGATTTTATAGGTTTATCGAAAATCCATAAAAAGCTTATCTCTGATAAAATGAAAAATCTTAACGTTTAGAAAAATTTAAAAAAATGGTGAGAGCCATACGATTGTTGAAGTTCTTTACTTTTTTGACGTTTCATACATATTGTTTTTATACTATTTCATGGGGTCTTTATCTGAAAATTTTTGGCCACAATAAACGTCAAACTTCAAACAACACAAACATTAATGCTTAAAATTTGTTTTGTTTTCAATTTTGCTTGCTATTTTATTTGTTCAAAACAAAAAGAAATATAAAAGAAAGGAAAATAATTTGGAGTAAAAAGTTATTTAAGCAAGCGAGCTGTTTTGGTACAAACAATGCAGCTTAAAAAATTAAAATTTATGTTTGAAGTTTTCATTGAAATGAAGTTTTTCGAAGTTTTCATTGAAATGACCACAAAAAGTTTGACAAATATTCAACATGTCTGCCAAATATTAAAATTTTTTAATATTTCTACAAACAGGCCTTAAATGTTTGTCCAAACCGCAAACACAAAAAAAAAAAACATTTGTACAAACGTTAAATTTTGACATGTTTGCAGACACATTTTATTTTGTCCTTTATACATTTTTAATTTACTTGAGTTTTTGACATATCGGAATACTCAGTATTATAGTGTAAAAGGGCCTTTAGCAGAAATTAATAAGAGAGGTTTGCTTAACTGCCGATCAATACTTCCGAATTTTATCATTTTAAGGAGTTAAGGCTCAGTTAGCCGGGAGTAACAGTAACAGTAACCTTACCGTAAAAAAGTAAGACCAATCTATTTCTTACAGATTGAGACGTAACATCGTACTGTTAACTATAATCGTTCTAATTGATTCACACGCAACAAAATGAATCAGCTGATTTGCAACGTTACTGTTACTCCCGGCTAACTGAGCCTTTATAATGAAATTATATAGGTATTTTCCGATTCTAAACTTTTTTATTTTAAGGATTTATAATTCCATTAAACTCACAGATTTATTGTTTCAATGTTTTTATAAAAATAATAAGGGCCAAATAAAATGTGTTCTTTAGTTGTCGATTTTATCGCAAATCGATTTTTATTTATAAAAGTTTTGAAACTTTATTTCTCAGAATTGCGAAATAAAACCCATAAACAAAGTTAACACGATGTGGCATCTCTCGGCCACTCTTAACGTTCGTACATATTTTGCTCACAGTTGGCCATTGATCGCACCAACAACCGTATACTCATCAAAGCTGGGCATGTCTTGTTTATTGTCAATGATGACAGTTCTCTGCGGCCGCTGTCGTATATTTTTTTTTTATTTAATTTTTTTATTTTCTGTTTTTTTTTTGTACATTCGTATATTTCTTTGTAAACTAAGTACGCAATATACAAGACCGTGGGAAACAGATTTGTCGTGTGTTTCCCACACGATAGACGGATGGATGAATTGCGATGTGATGCGATGCGATCCGATGGATTACTCAAAAAACAACAATAACGAAAAAAAACCAAAGCAAAAGCAATAAAAAATTTTAAATGAAACAAAAACAAAAAACTGTTTACCAACAGAGAGAAGGACAGATATAAAAATGTGTGCAATGATTGCGTGATATTAACATTACAATAGTAATTTTTGGTTGTTTTAGAAATTAATACGCCTGTTGACGCTTCTTTTTTTTTTGATTATATCTTATATTTTAAATGGCAACAAGTTCGTAAATTTTCTTAAATTTTTTGTTGGACTAGTAAATGGGAATTTGAATAATTTTTTTTTCATTTCTAAACTGGTAAAGGAAAGAATTATTAAAGGTTTTTAATGTTATTTTTATGATTATTTCCGTAAATAAATTTTAATTTTAAAGTTTTGGCTAACAACTGTATGTAAATTTGAAAAGATCAGCTTTACAGGTAAAAAATAATTTATTTATCAGTTCGATAAGTGTAAAACTTCTTGGCACGATATAATTGCGTTCAATGATCTAATGAAACATATCATTTTTTAATGATAGGTATTATTGATATTTACTAAAATAATTCCCATGACTTGAAACTAAGATATCTAATACTTTAATAAGAAAATTTTGTTAAGATAGTGAAGAGTGTTGTAGCGTTTATTTATTTTAATTTGAAAAATGTCTTGAACCCGTTAATTTATTGGAATTTTATGTTTTTAATTTTGTCGGTTTTTGAAGTTTGTTGGAATTTTTTGTCTTAAGGCTATTTGAAATAAAAAGCTCTTTTACTATTTATTTTTCTAATGAAATTTTATGAAATTAAAGTTTTGATTTAAGTCAAGTTTTAATTTTTGTAAAATTAAAGAAAAAAACGTTCAAACAAAAAATGTTTTGCAACACTAAAACGACAAAAAATCAAACGATTTAGTCACATACTTTCCGATTTCGTTTACCTCACTCTTTTTGCGCTTTTACTTAGTAAGTTCTCATTTACATTATTCGACTTAAGTCGCTGCAGCTTTTGTCGGTTCTTCTTTAAAATTGATTTTGTGTTTACATTGTGCAATTTTTATCGCAACAACTTTTTCTGTGCTACCGAGCGTAAATACATTTTTTTTCAAATGATAGAACGAATAAGCGAACAAAATGAATCGAAGAGTACACTCGCTTCTTAACCCATTTCAATTACTCTCTCCCCTCTCGGCCATAAAAATCACACAAAGTTAACAGGCACTTATTGAGTGCTATTTCAGTGAACGCAGTTTCGCAGATGGTGCAGCCGTCCAAGAATGGTAGAATACATGTGCATGATTTCCCGTTAGAAGACGTAGCTTGTGCGTGGCAAGGGTTACAATTAAATAACAACTATCTAAATCGCCAATTCGCGAGACATGCGGAGAAGATTTAAATTTTGTTTTCGGAATGGCGTAATCTTTATTTCATTCATTTTTGGCATGTCGGTGGTTTTTTTATACATATTTAACTTAGGTTTTTTTGTGCTTCTTAACTTGATTTTACGTTGTTTTTCAAAGTGCTTAGCTTCCCAACCTTTGTATTTGTATAATAAGCAGAACTCACACATCTCTCTGAGTTTCTGTAAATATCTCGGTCATTTTTTTTATCACCGATATATAATAACTTTTTTCATTCCAATGCAGCGAACGCATATCGAATTTTTTAAAGCTAAAGGATTTTATTTAATTTAAAATTATTATATAATTTTATGCATTTTTTACACTTATGAATTTTTCGGACATATTCGTAAAATATTCGCTAAAATTTGGTGAATGCGAAATGGAATGTCATAAAATATGTAAGTGAAAAAGAACACACACCTATTTAATGAAACGTTCATAAAAATCGGGAAAACATCTGAAAGAAATTCTAGAAAATCCTTTGACCCATTTTCCTTAGACACTGCAACCAAACATGTGGTTCCTTTTAAGTCCTGTTTCTCTGCAACACACTGATTTACTCTGCTATTGCATTGTAACTGTATTGGAATGTATTCATTCGGTTGTTTTACAGTGGTGGTATGCATGTATGTATGTTTGCCGGATGGTTGGATGGATAACAATTGTTGTTGTTGCTGCCGTTGCACAGTGCTCTGGTATACTTGTGACGATAATAATAATAATAATGATGGTGTAAAATTTGCTACAGCACATGTTTTAACATTAATGCACACACACAGACACCACACCACCAAATCGGCAAAGGAATGAACGAATGAATGATTTTTGTGCATTAAATGTACTTTTTATGCATATTTTTTGCAACTTTTTTTTTGTAATTCTTTTTAAAGATCTAGATTTACACAAAAAAAATTTACGATGTGGACAAATAAAATGTGAAATAAAATATGAAGAAAAACATTTTTTGAATATATAAAATACCAAAGTGATAAAAATCACAAATTATTATTGGTTGGTATTGCGATGGCGGCGCTGATGATGTCTACAATTTCATATGATTGTTAAATTTTGCAAACATTGAATTGTTGATTTTAGTGGACAGAGAAACATAAATAAATACTGTTTCTCGTTTGTTGGGAAATAATCTTGTGTATGTATAAAAAAATTTTGAAAGTTTAAAAAACGATTGATAATTAAAAATTTTTAAATTCAACATCCTTCAAGTATTGAAATTATGTTATTTTTTCCTTTTTTGCATAATCATCACTTTAGAAATATTGTCCGAAATGAATCGATATTCATTACACCTTTTCCAAATGGTCAGTTTAAATGTACATTATAAGCTTGTCACACAAAAGTTCTTTTATTGACTGAAAAAGCTTCTTTATAAAAAAAGTTGAAAATATGACTGATAATTTTGAAATTTTGTAGAAACATACATATTTAAAATATATTAAATATAAAACAATTTTAAAAAGTATTTTTAGCGCAAACGCTTGTAAGTTGATTATTAATATAAAAAATTCGACAAAGCTTTTATTTTAAACCAAACTAATCTAAAAAACTTCCAATGCTCGCTTAAAAAACACTTTTATCTTGACCTAAAAGCGCTTTTAGTTAAAATAATTAAAAAAAAACTATTGTGCGGTCTAAAAATTTTGTAAAAGTCCCTTAGAACTATTTTGAATATAACAATTTTTTAATATTTTCTATATTAAACAAATTTTTGACTTAAAAGGATTTGTTTTTGTTGTTTTTTTTGAAATAAAAAAATTTACTGAGTTTATTTTTCAAAAATTAACAATTCTAATGTGCTGTTTTCACAACACAAGTGATTAAACGTGTAGTAAAGTTTATATGAAAAACACTAAGAACTGAGTGATTTTCATATATATTACTACTACACGTTCAATCCCTTGTGTTATGAAAACAGCACATAAATTTTAAGTTTTTTTTTATATAAAAACTTTTTTTAACTTTTATTGGAATTTTAAGATAAAATTTTTTTGGTTTTGTTTTTTAAAATCCTTTTGAGCTTTTTATATTAAAATTATTTTTAGTTTTTCTACTGCCTGCTTTTACATGACAAGCGCAAAACTCCTTCGTTTAACTTACATTTAAAATAAAAACCAAATTAAATTTTTTTTGTTTGTGTTAGTTAAACTTACGAATTCTGCACTCGTCATCTAAAAACAGTTGTTTTTTGTTATTTTAATTTGTGCTTTTTTATTTGGACTTTTATTTAATTAAAAAGCTTTACTGATGTTAACTATAATTAAAAGTTTGTTGGGCTTGCTAAAGAAAAAACTTTTCGGTAATTTTAACAAAAATCTATTTTTAGATTTTTATTTTAAAACTATTTTAAGCTTGTTTTTTTAATAATTTTTTAAGTTTTTGTGCTTTTAAAATAAACTGTCTTGAACTTTTGTTTTTAATATTTGATTATAAAAAGATTTATGTATAAGCTTTCTTACCTTTCTAAGCTTTTAGATTTTCATTTGTAGAAAAATTTTGTAAAAATATTTTTAGGTTTTTTTTCGAAATTTCTTTAAATTCAAACAAACTAATTTAAACTTTTTCTTTAAATTTTATTAAAAAAGTTTGTTTTGAATAACTTTTCTTATTCAAAACTAGTTTTTTTTGTTTAGAAAACTTTTTAAAGTCTTTTGGTACAATAAATAGAATTTTGCATTAGCTTCTAAAGCTTTTAGATTTTTCTTTATTGAAATTTCTTTTGAAGTTTTTGAGATATTTAAAAAAGCTTTACTTCAGCTATTATAAACTTGTTTATATTTGCTACTATACAACAGAACGTTAACCTTATTTGAAACTAGAAAATACGGACATGTCCTAGAAATCACAATGATGAGGATTTAAAATCGAGCAAATTTAAAAAACGACTCTGTAAAAGTTCATTTACATATTCCTTTTCATCTAACTAATTTTTTGAGTACTAATTAGCGTTAAATGAACAACTCTCAAAACCTGGAAAACTACCGTCATTTTGTAAATAATTGAACTTAAAACACGTTTGAAATTTAATTTACTTCATTACGATTTCTATAACATGCCCGTTAGAAAGTTTATTTCATTAAAAAAAAATTTTTAAATTGTTAATAAAAGCTTCAAACTTTAAATGCAACTTTATTAAAGGTCTTAAATTCAACTAAAAACAAAATCTCTTTTAAGACTCAGGTTAATTTTTTTTTTGTTTAAATTTTGACTAAATCTAAAAACTTTTAATTTTTGCCTGTTTTGAATTAAAATTAAATGGTATGTAACTAGAAAAAAAGCTATTGAAAGCTTTCTAATTTATTTAAAACATTTTTACCTTTAAGTCAGACAAAATCCTTTAAATCTGCTTGGATTGCAGCGTTGTCTTATATTTCATCATAAATCAACATACATTTTCTATTAAAATTTCACTTAAATGGGTTGCATACCCAGACGTCACATTTTTTCCTTGTGCACATTTTTAAAAAATTTTTTCTCTCAAACAAGAATGGCACGAGTTTTTATACAAGTTAAGCCTTTTACCTTCTGTTTCATGAGAAACGTTTCTTTTTTAAATGTTTTTCTTTTCTTACAATTTGCCCCATGGAATACCAATAATCATGTGGCTTGTGAAAAGTCATCTCATCTCATCTTCATCATCGTCATCACCATCAGTAAGTGTAAACTGGTTTCATTTGGTTTCTTTTTTCTTCTTAAACAAGAAAAAAAAACTCTTAAACAGCAAAAAAGTCCTACATTTCCCATACGCCATGAGTGGGTACTTAAAGTTTGGGAAGTTGTAGTGTGCCAAGACAATTTAATAAACAAATTGAAGACCTGATTGCCTGCCAGCCTGCCTGGTGAGAGTGTGTTTGTTGGTGTGTGAGTGCGATGTCTTATTTCATGTGATTGGGGACGTAAAAAAGCTTTTGGATGTGGTTACGCTGTGTTTTTTCCAAATCTTTTGAGTTTATGGAGCTAAACTTGTAGCATAGTTAATGTAGATATAAACTAAACAAAATGGACTAATGAACGTACTTTGCACACGCGGATATTTGGCACGAGCTATATATTCAACATATAAAGATCTAAAAGACCATAGAGTCAACTAGCCAGCGCAACAACGAATCAACTATCCAGGCAGCCATGCAATACCATGCCAGCTATTTAAAGAGTCACTGAATGTTGCAGCTTTTTTTGTGTAAATAGTTGCTATTGGAATGAATGCCTATTTTCCATTTTCTACTAAAAAAACAAGTTGTCTAGTTTAATACTTGTTTTGGCTTTTAAATGCCTTTTTAGAGTTTTTTCTTACTTTTTTTTTCTAATTTTAATTTTATTAGTTTTCATTTGAATTAGAGATTCTCATGCATGTCTCATGCTTTTGCAGCAAAGTCGTTGGAATTTCAATAACAAATTACAATTACGATTTTTGTTTGCTGGTTTGTTTGTGCGGATAATGACTAAAATAAATTTATCCAGAAGTGTTATTTTTTTCCCCAGTTTGGAGTTGATTTTTTTCTCTTTTTTAGTTCTGGGAATTTTGATAATATTTAATTGGAAATATTTGTGTAATTGCATGCATGTGAAATTTTAGATTAAAAAATTTTAAATAGGAAATTGATTTAAATAAAAAGTTTAAGTAGAAAAATATTATCAGTGGGATCACGAAGTGCAAGACAATTATTAGGGGGAACTATTAGTTAATCGATACTCGATTTTTTAAATGATTTTCTACATCAATGCTTAAAATGTTATTTCCATACAAAAATTTGACTAACGATCGATCGATTTTTTCTATATTTTCTTTGGTTTAAATCTTAACAGAGAATTTTTCTTATTGAACAATCTTTGTTACCCGTCTTATTTTAAATGTGATCAACATTTAGATACCTAACTAAGTTAATTAGGAATAACTTATTATGATGCAAAATTTTCGACTCAAAAATTGTAGGATTTTAATATATTTGTTGTTCCTTAATGCTACTGATCCTGCAGAAGTCCTTCACTCGATACTTATCATTTATCATTAGTGACATAATATTTTAACTTCTAACATGTAAAAAGTAAAATTAAGAAATTTTTAAATTATAAAAAGAAAACATTCTAGATTAATAAGCGTTAGTACAGTTACTTAACGATGGGGTGGGAGAAGAAAAACTAAAGTACGTGAGTACCTGCTATAATGACCTAACCTCAAGATGTTCAAAACACAAAGCAAACACAATGCCTATGGAAAAAATTCATACCGGTGTCAATTTTGTTTTTTATCATGCCCGTGCACTTACCACTTGTTTAGAAGTTGGAGCTATCTAACCTCAACTACAAGGCACACAGGAAAATCGCCAGCAGGCTAAACCCCACCCTTGATTTCGGAAAATATCTTCCTTTTATCCTGTATATTTAGATCTTCCTCATTAAATCCGAAAAGGCCTCACCAATTACATGCTCTTTGTATGATCGGCCTCAAAAAACCGGTGGAGGAGTTCTTATTGGCGTATTGAACGTCTTTCCATGCATTAAATTTTTGCAGTGATAATATATAATTTATTAGTGCAATGTTAGAATTTCAAATAGTTTTTTTCATTACTTATTCTTCATTCCTCCTAATTCCTTTCTTCTATCATTAAAGACCAACACATTTCTTCAGTTAAAACTGCGCTGCATTTCGACAAAATATCTTAAGTTGAGAAACTTTTTGATTAAAACGTGAGAAATAAAACAAAAATGCCATGAATTAAAACAAACAACTGTTTTTCTCACTTAACTGCGTCTGTAACATTTTTGACTAGTAATACCTGTGACAGGTAAGGAAATTTCTCGCCAATTTACAGAAAAAGTGTTTCTGGAAAATTTTTGTGGGAAAGTTCCGGTTTTGCACTGTCAATAAACTCACGAATAAAAATGGGATGAGAAAAAATTTTAACAAAAAAAATATATTTAAAAAATGCAAAATCAAGAAATAATAACACGAAAGAGTAAATAGTAAATATTTTGTTCTTGGCTGATTTTTTCATTGTTTAATTATTTTGCTTTCAACATTTTTTAAAAAAATATACGAATGTTTTCAAAGCTCGTTTGCAAACAACAAACATTAAAGTCGCACTTTACCTTATTTGGTATAGCTGACGGTTGTATTTACACCGCCATCGTTGAAAATTTTTTAATTTTTGTAAATTTTGATCGCCGTCAACGATATGTGTCACTGGCGTTCTCAACGTCTGCAATGTCACATCGGCTTCGAGTGCAATGTTATATCATTTATAACGTAACGACGTAATCTCTTTTGATAGTTTTCGATATGAGACCGACACACTTTTTACTCACTTTTCGAGAAACAATGGAATATTTTGCTTCGTTACAGAATTGTAGAGTACATGAAACTGAGTACTCCTCCCCAATCTTCTCCACCCATTCACCAATAAACTCGAAGAACTGCTGCAACAAAAATTGCAATTCTGGACGATGACATTGCAGAGCTTATCTTTTTTGAACCGATGGCGGTTTTGCCGTCCGCCATTCGGATATTGTCTTCTGTACCAGTATATGTTTTTTATATTCTA
The DNA here is from genome assembly GCA_963931875.1 of Pollenia griseotomentosa. Taxonomy (NCBI): domain Eukaryota; kingdom Metazoa; phylum Arthropoda; class Insecta; order Diptera; family Polleniidae; genus Pollenia; species Pollenia griseotomentosa. Next base: position 249,559,780 of record OZ007560.1, read on the forward strand.
CCTACACGTAGAAAAAAATATGGTTGGAGGTAACTATATTCTAAGAGCAACATACTATAGTTGGATAATGTTTATGTTTGCAGGTTACCATATTATGTTTAAATATGACCATAGTATGGTTAAAATAAACAAAAAAATTTCCCTAAATCAACCATACTACGGTCAAAAGTAACCATATTTTAATCAATATTAACCATAATAATGGTCAAAACTAACCATATTATGATCAAAATTAACCACAATATGGTGAATGTTAATCATATTATGGTTATTTATTTCATCCATATTTTCAATTTGAATGTTAAGTGTCAAATTAAAATTTTATTTAATTTTTAATTCCTGATGGGTGTTATGTTCCACTTTTATAAAAAATCCCCTTTGATTCATATTCCAGCCTGTGACGACCTTCATTACCATTTTTTCTGTTCAACTTGTTTATTCTACGTAAATTTATGATGTATTTTGATCCATAATTAATATAAAATGAATGAGAATTTTAAGCAAACCAAGTAAAATTCAAACGACCAGATTGTTGTTGCAATCATATTAATTTAAATTTTAAATTAAACATACAATGCTTTAAAATATTATAATTTCAAACATATTATTGTTATTAAATATTAACCATAACATGTTTGGAGGCAAACATAATATGGTTAGAGCTTTTGGATGGATGAATTTAACCATAATATTGTTGCCGTTTTAATAATTTGGTTAAGGTAACCATAATCAGCCCAATTATGAATAAAAATTCCCCGGGAGTTTTCTCCCTTCTCCCATTTTTCCTATGTAAATTCAGTTGTAATTCATAATTGGGCTGAATATGTTTAAGTGTATGGTTGTAGCTTTATTTTATTAAAACATTATATTGTTAAATTCAACCATATTTGAAGTTTCAAGGGAATTAAACACTTTATTGTTAAATAGAAAAAAAATATTATCAGTCGTAAAAAAAGTTTTTTAAAAAAAAAGTTTGTTTGTTGCCATTGCAGAGACCATAATATGTTTTTTTAACTTCAACTTCAACCATGCTTTTTCTCTGCGTGTATGCGCCAATCAGATGGTGGTAATAAATTATCCATAACGACTACGAGGTCTCCTGTTTTCAAGTTTGTGGTAACATTTTTCCATTCATATCTTTTGTGAAGTGATTTTAAGTAGTCCTTCTTCCAACTAATGGCTAATTGATTATGTGTAGCTTTAAGTCGTGCCTCTCAGAAAATGTCCGGGAGTTAGAACTGAGAAGACAGCAGGATCCTCTGATATATCAGAAATAAGGCGGGAATTTATAATTCCTTCAATTTGGGTTGATATTGTGGCAAATTTCTCAAACGTAAATTTAAATGACTATTTACCTCATTTTAAATGAAATTTGAAACTTTTAATTGCGGCTTCCTATAAATCACCAAAGTGAGGTGCATGTGGTGGGATGAATATCCGTTTTAGTCCGTTTGTTATATATTTTTGAGCAATATCGACAGATGCAGACTTTATAAATTAGTCAAATTCTCTTTTTAAATGTCGACTTGCTCCAACAAAGTTCCAATCGTTATCCGAATAAATCCTGAAGGAAAGTCCCAGCCTCCCGGTAAAGCGATAAAATGCTGCTCTTAAGGCTGCTGAAGACAAATTTATAGGAATGCCAGATTCAGATTCGCAAAGAGCTGGACATTGGCGCTTTATTTATTGAAAACTGTTTTTTTCACCATTATTAATAAAAAATCTAATTGCTAAACTAATTTCCTAAGTGTTCTAGGAATTTCAGCTCGTGTATAATCTCACTTCAAAAATTTTTTTTTTTTTAATTTTCTATAAAAGTCCTTAATTGATTTTTTATCTGCATCACTCCACCTTCACAGCAGGATCATAAATATTATGCCTTCAATAATTTTGTCAAAATATTGTAATGTTTTCTTTATCTACTGGTCTAACCAGATACAACCTGGCAATGGAAATGGCTTTGGAAAAGTGTGTAAGTGCGTGTGTAAAAGAATTTAAAAGAGATCTTAAACCAGAACTAAACAGAACAGCTGATAAGAGTGTTAAACCATACAAAAGAAATACACGACATGATTTGAATTGTAATGATGTGTTCGTTTGTTCTTTAATTTTTGTTTTTATTATTTTCTTTTTTTTTCATTTTTAAATGCAGTCCTGGCTGCGTGGGAACTATTCGAAAATCCTTATTCCCACGGATTGAAAACGAAAATCAACAACAAATCTTTACAAAACAACCTGCTTTCAACTGGTCTTAAGAAAACCCAAAAAATTTTACTTATATATGTATTTGTAGTTGTTATGCACATGTATGTACTTAAGAGATATTGTATGTAGTATATTTTGTTTACTGTTGTTGTTGCTGTATGTTTTTAGCCCTTTGCATTATTATTATAATTTCAATTTGAGTGTGAGTAAGTAGTCAATCGTTTGGATAAGCGAGGTTTAACGTAAAATGTATCTTAAAGTCTCTTAGAATTTTAAACTACGTAGTTGAAAATTCTGGGAAATCGAGTTATTGACAAGTATGAGGTTAGAGATTTTGTAATTTAGTGAATGAGATATGGATTCATGTTAACTCTCATGGCAATAAGAAATACAGAAATTATCACATGGTACATATTAGCTTTGCTTTAATGAGAATTCAAATAAATTGTAGAACATAGTTCAAAAAGGCTTTTTTAACCTTTTTTTCCTTTTGTGAGTGAAATATGGCTCCTGAAAAATGAAGTGAACAGATTCTGTTTGTTCTTGCTAGACCCTTATTAAATGGCTTTATAGTGTTCGAGCTTTTTTCTTTGACAGATTAATTCCCTAATTGTAAATAACAGTTTTCTAAAATGGGAAATCACAAATCTCTCGTTCCTGTAAGAATCAACAAAATCTTGATGAAAAATTTCTTAAAATCCACGAAAATGTTTCTAATAAACGTTTTTTTTCTTTTAAGCAATTATTTTTTATAAGATCAATGCTTTTTCCGTTTTTTTCGTCAAATATTTGTTAAATGTGCACATGTGAATAGTTTAAGCAAGCAAGTATGCACGCACTTAGTTGATATTTGGTTGGAAATCTATCTTTTTTTTAGGCATTTCCGTCAAAAGGTCCACCGTGACCGAAAATTTAAAAGTTATTAAAATCTGATTATTTTACGATATTGTTATAGAGAAATATTTAGATTTTTCTAATTTTATAAATTTACCCATAAGTTTGTTCACTTAGATGAACAATCAGACTGCAAAGTTGTGCAAAAGTAATTTCTTATTTGTGAGAACGTTTTATTGTAATTTTTCTTTAATATTATCTTCCTCAAAAGAGGTGATATTTGATGAAAATTATTCCAAAAAAATTTTCTTACATGGTCTGTAATCTAAGAAAGAATTCGAAGAGAAATATGTTATTCGAATTAACGGTAAATTTTTATTTTGTATTAATCATTATTCAGTTAAATTATTATGGAAAAAATTTCACGTTCGAAATGTCACGTATCGAACCAGATTTTGGCTTAAACAAAAAAAAAAAAAAAAAATACAGAAGATTTTGGAACCAAACCAAAGACATTTAAATGTTACATTGCTACGTAAAATTCTGAAAGTAGTTTGACAAAAAAATTGTGCCAGGTTTCGCTGGATTACGCCTTTTTATACATGGCCACAAAAACTACCTCTATTTTTTTCACGTTCGAACCACTACTTCTTTTGCCATTATCTTTGACCTAGAATCGCGCCCCCATAAACTTTAGCATAGATAATAGTGCTTTCTTAGTGCTATAATTTAAGGGTTAAAATAACGTAAAAATATTTGTTGTTTAAAATGTTATTGCCTTTTTGATGCGTACGACTGTCACGTTCAACACTTTGGAATTACCCATACATAAAAACGGTGTAAAAAATTTATAGTAATTCATAAAATGAGAACGGCTGGGCCGATTTCTGTAATTTTTTTTGTCAGTTGTTCGCATTTTCGAGGAGAAGGTTTTTACGGATGAAACTTTTGGAAAATTCCTCCGGAAAAGTCGGAAAATTGGAAAAATCGAAAATCGAGTTTTTGTATGAAATTTTGTGTGAAATTATTACTTAATGGCTTTCCAAATCAAACAATAGAAAGTTCTTAGTGTAAATCATGGAAAATTGCGGAAAATGCGGAAAAATTCGAAAATCTCTCCGCAAAATTCGGAAAATTGGAATAATCGAAAATCGAGATTTTGTACGAAATTTTGTTTGAAATTATTCCTTAATGGCTTTCCAAATGAAAAAATAGAAAGTTCTCAGCCAAAATCCGATAGATGGCGTTATACGTTGACTTAGACTTTGCGCAATCTGACAGGCGCCATTTTGGCATTGTAATTTCTACAGAAAATGTGTTATTTTTCTTGCTGCAATTTTGTGTATTGTTAAACTGATTCCGGATTGTCGTTAATCACGCATTATATCCATATACGGTAAAAGCATTACAATCAATTGAAATTCAGTGCAATATTTATCGAAAAAAATCGAAAATAGATTTTTTGTATGGAATTTTGTGTGGAATTATTCCTAAATGGCTTTTCCAATGAAAAAATAGAAAATTCTTAGCGTAAAGCACGAAAAATTGCGGAAAAATGTGAAAAACCTTAATTTTTAATTTCCCTCTTTTTTTATCACAATATTTGATAATAATTGTGGAAATCATTGTGATAAAAAATTTTTGAGCTCGATTATACGGATTTTTTTCGGTTCGTTTTGTTATTCGTACCGTAATGACAACACCAGAAGGCTTAAAATTGGGGCGAGGTGAAGTTCGCGGGGTCCGCTAGGGTCTTATAAAAAATATTTTAAAATTTCAATAAAGTCTTGACCAAATGCATCTGACACATAATTTTAATGAAAATTCTCCGCTGAATCCGTATATGAAGTCGGAGTGGTCAAAAGTAGAACAGTTTTCGAGATATTGCACCATTATTTGCGTTTTTTAAAAAGATGATTTCACTTGCATAAAAGTATTTTCAAATATTTAATATTTATTTTGTAAAAATTGTTAAAGAAATGGCTGAGTTACAGGGGATCAAAGTTTAAATATAACAAAAATTTTTAAAATGTTTTGCAATTTTTCTCCTTTCAACTTAAACAACAACATTTTCAAATTTTTATAATTTACGGTGTTAATACCAACATTTTGTGCCCAAAATCGATCTAAATCGGTGCAATAATGACAAAGTAACAGAAGATTAATTCAATTATCCCACTTTTCGATTTTTATCAAATAAAAAACTGACTTAAAACTGTTGAATTGCTTTGCCAATTGTGATTACTTTTTTCGTCTCGCACATCATACGCCCCTTAACACCGACGCTCTATTTCTTGAACAAACAGGTTAAAAAGTCTCATCATGCTTGTCACTTTCAATGCAGAGGTTGTTTGGGAAGAAATTTAAGTGAAGAAGGTGTATTTTTAAAGATATATTAACTCTTTTTTGAAGTAATATGTAAAAATGAATGTTAATTTAAAAAAATAAATAAAAACAAAATCGTGTCAAAAACTATACCAATTTTCTCAAAGTTTTTCTCAAATCTTGAATGATATCTTCACCATTTGAGGTTGCTGAAATCAAACCAAATGACTTCCATGCCTTTGACTCATCTTCACACAAAATCGAATCAAATTTGGAATCTTTCAGTAGCTTTGTAATTTTTGGTCCAACAAACCCCTTCTTTAATGTTGGCACTTGATACGTTGGAAAAAACGTTTTTCAGGTATTCAAATGCTACACAGTTTCCTCTTTTTAGCAAAGCTTTGACGAAAGTTCTGATTTGTAACGGTGGCAAAATTATGTTTTTCTTTTTTTTTTTACCAAAGCTTTGTGTATGACATTATCTTTGCCAAGCGTAAAATTTACTCTATCCTGCCAATATTTTCGGGCATATCGTTCATGTCGTGCTCCGCTGTCCCATTTGCGCAAGTAACAGCAATATTTTGTATAGCCTTGTTGCAAGCCAGTCACCATGGCAACAACTGTTAAACCGGCGCAGATTTGCCAGTTATGCTGTTCATACTCTATTAGACCCAGTAATTTAGACATGGACTCATACAATTCTTTAACCTTAACTGCGGACGTGACTGGAATTGAGCTTCTTCAGTGATTTTCACTGAAACTGAGCTTCAAACGAAGTAGGTTTGTAAGGGAGAAATATAAGAGTTTCGCTTACCATCTCTCTTGCGGAAGGCATGAATTTTATATGGCGAGTTCCCACTTTGAAGTAAGACATTTTTGACATAAAAAGCTCTTAATTCAACGCATATAAAACTGGTGAATGTAGCGTTCAGCTTTAAACACTGAATGTTTTTTTACAGTTATTTTTTAGTATTATTACTAACAAACCTGCTTCGTAGTAAGTGAATGGTGTAGCACTTGAAATGTTATTATTTCTTTTATAAAACATGTTAAAGGGCATAATAAATCACACAAATGGCTTGGCAAACATGTCAAAATTTACTTTTGTACAAATATTTTGTGTTGTTAATTGAGGAGGTGTTTGCTGTGTGGGCAAACATTTGAAGCAATGTTTGTAGAAATATTAAAAATTTGTTATATTTGGCAGACATGTTGGATATTTGTCAAACTTTTTGTGGCGTCTAATGCTTAATGTATTCATTTCAGCGAAACGTTGAAAAAGAAGCATTAAAACAATTTTAAATAGTAAAATCAATTTTTTTAAACATTATTGCTTGCTCGTTGTTTTAATCACTTTTTTCTTTAAATTCTTTTCCTTTATTTTATATTTCTTCTTCGTTTTAAGCAAAAAGCAACAAAATTGCGGCAGCACTATCGACTTAATCGAATTAATGTTTGTACGGAGAATTTTTGTGTTCTTTATTGGCAAACACCAAACGGAAACAATGTGTGTGTTTGTCAAGCATTTTGTGTGGTTTATTATGCCCTTAAGAGTTCCTACAGTTACTTTACTGCATCTCCGTATGTCTTATTGCATTGCGCATAATTGTGCGCTTATTTTTATAAATGTACCATTAGAGATTCGCAAAATAATAATTTTTTTTTTTGGGATGTTCAATGTTTCTAATATTTACAGCGTTCGTTTTTCAAACACTGCGTGTATGCTTCCTTTTGGTTTTTAATTTGATAAAAGTTTGAAAAGTGGGTTAATTCAGTAAATCTTCTGTAGCTTTGTCATTTTTGCACGAATCTGGGTCTTGTTGGGCGCAAAATGTTCGCATTAAAGTAGACTATTATTCTATATAATAAACAATTTAATTGTTTGGTTAAAAAAAAAATAACTTGATATGAGCAAAATTGCAAAAAATCAAAAAAAATTTCATGAAGTTTGAACTTTTGTCCACAGTCATTCTCTGTCATTTCTTGACCATGTTTTACAAGCCACCCATGGTTATTTTAGTAATTTTATTTTTTTTTTTGATAAAAAAATACATAATCTGTCGAATATTTTGGAATAAATTTCCATTTAAGTGACATCGTCTTTATAAAAACACAAATAACGGTTATTTAAAATATCTCAAAAACTGTTTTACTTTTGACCATTCTGACTGCATATTCGGATTCAGCGAACAATTTAACATTTCGTCAAAAACTGTCACATAGTGTTGTTGTTGCATGGCAAAATATTTCCTGAATCAGATTTTTCTTAGAAAATGTTTTCTTATACAGAATACTTTTTATTTTGGCACATATTGAAAAAGACTGGGTGCTTTTGATATATTTTCTTAAAAGCGTTTTTTTCCTAAATGAGAAACTTAAGTCTCTGGAAAGTTGTGAAAAAGTCAATATGTAACTTTTTTAATCGAATCTACACTAAAAGTGTGGCAACATGGTTCAGTTGGCCAACATTTTTATTGATATTAAATTTTCCTCAGGGAACTCTTTTCCTTAATCGAAAAAGAGGAACAAAGAAACTTTTCTGACTGACCTCTTAACTGACGGTCCATTATCAAGTCCGGATATGTAACGCCGCGTTATTTTTTGTTGCTGTTTGTGAACAAAATCAAAACAAAAATATTATTTTTTGTGCTAATTTTTTTCTGAGATTTTTTTTGGGGGGCAAAAACAAGTAAAACTTGGTTAACGAATGCAGTGTTGAGTAGTAAAAGCCTGGTAGTATATTGCCATTGGTGTTGTTGTTACTATTAACTTCACTGTAGTTCGCAGTAATACGCAGCTGATAACGGACATAGTTTGTTGAGATTATTCTTAAGGTAGTCGTCAGTGTGTACGTCCGTCAGTCAGTCCAGCAGCTACTCATTCTTAAAAATACAACAGGGATTGTTTGTTGGTTCCCACAGTTATAAACTTCCTTTTTGGCATGTTTTGTTGTTGCTCTTACTGTTGAAACGTTGCAAACCAATCATCTTAAAGAAGCTGAAGTTCATGCTAACGCTGCTGCAGAGGATGATTATGACGATGATGATGGTGATAATGTTAATATGTTGGCTTATAACGAGCGGAAAAGAATCAAATTTTCTAGATAGAATAAAAAATTATTATGAATTTTAGCCTGAGTGCACCCACCTGTTATTTCGTGGTACAAATTCTGGAGACACACACTCTAGACATGTGTATATACAGGGTGTGCTAAACTTGTGCAAGTTTAATATAAGCTTAAGGTTAATTTACGACAAAGTGAAATTTAAGTTGCTTTTGTTTTTTAAAAGTTCTTTATTATTGAAATAAGTTTGTTTTTTATTATGATTTTTTTCTTTTATTTGTCCCAAATTTTCTAATTGGCTCTTGTTGTAATCGTTAAGAAATGTGAGACATTTTTTTCTCACTGTTGATTTGTTTGATTAATTTTCTCCTTTGTTTTGGACCCTGTATTATCATTATAATTTTATAATCTTTTTTCATTGTTGTTGTTGAAGTTTTTTTTTAGTAGTAAGTTGTATGTGCACATGGATACGATACATTTCCTGCAAGTTATTTAAACCTATTTTGTTAATGTGACGTCATTTAGTCTTAATTTAACAGGGTCGTGGCATATAATAATTGTAGAGAAGGGGTAAGATAAATTAGGCGATAACTGAAATATTTTTTTCAAAATTAGAAATTTTTTATTAATAAGATTTCTGTATGACGTGCTAAATTCCCAATTTTTCATATTTGATAAATGCACTGAAATTAATTGTTGAAGGAAAACTAGCTTCTATACGCATTTCACTGGTTGCTTAGGTCAGATTTTTTGTTTTCAATTCCTGCTTTTTTTATTTAGGAAATTTAAAAAATGGGAGAGATATTCATACAAGAATTATGTTGTCGATATTTTTGATCGTAAATACAGAAGCTGGTCGGATGCTCGCCAGGCAGATGGCGGGGCGCGGCGCAAATTTCTAACCAATTGATTTTAAAACTATGTTATATGTGTGGTGTCTTCATTGGTGTGGGTTACATTATAAGAAAGCACGTAATTAAGTTCAAAAAGGTTCGTTTCAGTTTGTCTTGTCTAAGCCTGTGTGGTAACAGTTTTGCGGTTGTTTTGTTTGGTGTGGGTTGTCTTATACGAACTGATGTTCCGTTGTCGTGTTAGTCAAAAAACTGTTTTGCCGTCTGTTGTTGTGGGTTCAGCCTTATAGGTATTCATGGATAGCGTTTAGAAACCAGACACTTATTTACCTGTAGCTGTAAAGATACAAATGAGTAATAGAATGTGCACGAGAATGTCACTCTCCCGCACTATGGGATCTGCTCCTTTCGAAGAACTGTCTGATATTTTTGGGAATTGACTAGGGCAAATTAAGGCATTCGATATCGTTCGAAGTGTTACTTTTAAATTGTATTGTAGTTTGATCCAGATCGAATGCCATAATTTTTTCCCTGGATTGCATATTCAACTTCGAATACAATTTAATGGCATCACAATGGATCAATAGGTCGAATTGTATTGGTTGAGGACTGCCTGCCGTTTATACTTACCTAACATTGTCGATATTAAATTAGCATTTGAAATTGATTCTTATAGAATTACGTTTATTATTAAAAACGTCAAATAAAAAAAGATATGAAGATGGTTTAGAACTTTTGTTATTCCCTGCCATAATCCCAATTTTGTACTTCTTCCAACAATGAAACTTTGAATGAGAATTAAATTCCAGGTTTTTTAAATATTTAGGTTAGGTTAGGTTAAGAAGGGTTATGTGCCCAAGGGCACATTTCCACTCGGAGACCAATACGGTCCATTGTGAATCCCTTCAATAAAAAGAAAAAGTAGAGAAAGTGAAAAGTAAAGAAAAGAAGTATGACGTGGATAGGATCAAGAAAATTCATAGGTATCACGTAGAACTATTACCCCCTTTACAATCCCCTCAATAGAATCAACCGCACAATTTCCCTGACAAACCCCAGTAGATCAGCCGGATTTCATCCAGCGATGCACCCCAGTTCGTCGTGAAACCTATCTCCTAGCCACTTCCGTCTGAGCTCGATCGTCTCCAGCTCCTCTCAATCATCGCATAATCTGCAGAACTCCGGTATGGTGTTGTCCCATTTGCCCGTAAAAGCCCTAACAGGACAATGACCCATCAAGAAACCTATAAGTATTCTAAGACCACCCCTATCCAATCCCAGTAGAACCCTGGTTGCCCCCGCGTCCAATCTGGGCCATAGTGCCCTACACACCCTGCAATCCGTTCTGTCCCTCCAGGATCGGTTAACGTCATCACGGAATTTCTCCCGTATCACCCCATAGTAGTAACATAGGGAGGGGGGCTTTACCCCCTGTCCCTAACCACTAAGTCCATATTCGAACCCCCTCTCGCGAGTTCGTCCGCCACCTCATGTCCGTCAACCATGCAGTGTCCAGGTACCCAACACAGCCTTACATTGAATGCCCCCATGAGTTCCCTAAGAGCATTCCTACACCGAGCGACCAGGCACGATCGCACCGTATAATTTGTCAATGCCCTAAGCGCCGCCTGACTATCGACGTAAATTGTCACCACAGATCCACCCACGATGTGATCCAGTATCACCTCCGTCGCCCTCCAGATCGATAGGATCTCAGCCTGGAAGACCCTGCACTCATCAAGGAGTCTGAATGACCTTTTTACCTCGGTGTCTGAGGTTGCAAACAAATATGGCCAATTATTGACAACTTCTGTATATTTGGAAGAAAACTTTTAATCTTTTGCATTTAGAGCAATGTAAATTTGCCACCAACAATAAAAACTTGGTGAAAATATTACTTGGTCATAAAAAAAAAGAAAAAACACAAGTTTCAACTTCAAAATCACTGAAAATTTTGGGAAAGAATAAATGAAAGTCAGGTCAAAGTTTTCGATATAAATTTAATAATCAAATAATTTTTTAAACAATAACTCAATCGAAAAATAAAATTACTTTTTTAGATTATGAATTCAAATTTTGTCAATTAGATGCTTAAAATAAATAATTGTTTTATTTATTTGAAATCAACTCTAAAACCTGGGTACGCTATTCTAGTAAAAAATAGTTGCAGGTTCAATTCCTGCCAGAGCCTCTGTTTTACTATATCGGGCTAAAGGCCTATGTTGCTAAAGCACATAAAACCTCCTCAAGGTATTTTTACCGCTTTATTTCAATCTGCAATATTCCGGTTCTAAATTTCTTTAATATTTTTGAGACCCTTAACATTTTGAGAAATTAAAGGTTGATTTAAAGATTTTCAAAAAAATAGCTTAAGTAAGACTTTGATGGGACTTAAAAATTCAATTTATGGATTTATTATTATGTATTACAGAGTTTAAATCCTATTTCTTTAAATAACAGTGAAAGGAAAAATGTTTTAATTTATCAAAAATGTTTGAAAATCCTAATTAGAAAAGAAGACGATCCAGTTTGTAAATATACAGCGAGTATTCCCAAGAAATCTTATTTTTATTTACTTTTATGAACATCGATAGCAAACATTTTTCCATTCTTTAACACAATTATTTTCAGGCCCCATGCAGCCTAAGCTCGTTTTCAGCATCCTTCAAAAAACTCCAATTACAGTTTTACAAGGGAATTTTCTTCGGGAAAAAGTGAGAAATTTCATGCGGAGTTTTTATTTGTAATAGGAGATTAATATCCCGCGAAATTTTTGTTCGTGATTGGGCTGATAATAAAACTGACCAATATAGACTTAATCTTGTTAAAAAACGGCCTCACTTTTTCGACAATAATTTGAAAATTGTTTAGAAAATTGTGTTGACTCAAATCGCGACCCAGAAATGCTCTTCTCAGAATTTCGGTTGACGTTCGTGCAGTAGACGCCGTTGTTTCATCCTGTTGGAACCACCTGTTCCTAACTTCAATTCGTCTAGTTAAGGTAGGAGGAAGTTGTTCAGCATGGCTCTGTAGCTCAAGGTTTACAGTAGTCGTTCGGCCGAAGGCTTTTTCAAAAAAAAAAGGGCCGATGATCCAACTTAAACACCACGCCATACAGTAACTTTGAGCTGTTAGGTTATACGCGTTCAATTTCTTATTGACGTGTGTTTGTATCTGTTAACTTCACAAATGTCAAAGCAGAACTGACATTTACAGCCATTTGCAAAAATTATAGCATTTTCCTATAAGGTGATAACTTTTGCGTCACCTTGTATATCTTAAATTTTCTAAATGCAGATAGATAATTGTCGTCTACTTCCCTTAAAAAAATCACCTAAATTAGACCTTTCGACCTACAGAGTTTCTAGGCATTTTTTTCTTCTTCCCTCAAAAAAAATTAAAAAACGCCATAAATTCAACCTTTAACAAAAATTTCTCATAAATAGAAAAATTTGAAAATCATTTTATTATAAGTAGATTTGCTTTTTTAAATCTTAATTTGTGTACTACGTAATACCTTAAGCTAGCGAAAGCGATTACCCTAAAATTCTTCAATTTTTTACGAAAGTACTCCATTAATTATTTTGGAGTGTTCCAGAAGAAATTATTAGAAGATATCTAAAGTCCGCCGAAAACAACGCTAACATCTTAGATATGCTGTTATAAAATTGTGTACTATGTATACTAAGCATACAAATACCCTAAAAATCTTCTAAATATGAGATCTTACACCCCAAATATCCCTTCAAAGATTCTTACCCCCTAAATCTTCCGCAAAATGATAAATAAACACTTAACTCTTTGCGGAAAGCCCCTAATATGACTACATTGTTATGCTGTCATTTATTAAGACTTACATGTTTGCAAGTACACACTACATATGAATTTTATCTTATACGATCTAAAATAATCATTTTGTATACGATGTAAAACAGAGATTTAAATTTTAAACGAAATCTAATATAAGGGCCTTATTGCTTATTTTCAGATTTGATATTAAAACACATTTATGTTTAAAATCGTTTAAATAAAACTTAATTCAGCGATGTGCTACATTATATAAGTTACATAAGTTTCTATTGGAATAACTTAGCAAGGTGGCCTCAATATGACAACAATACAACAACAACAGGCAAAGCAATAACAGTCAGCTGTTTTTTGAGACCACCTTGCAAATAAATAATCTTTTTTATGACATTTTTTTGTATTTAGTAGTGCTATTGTACTTTTATCTTACTTAAATCAAACTTTTCCAACAAAACTTAAAAAAAAAATCTGTGTTTAAATACGATTTAAGTTTATATGCAAATTAACTTAATATTGATTTAAATACTATCCTTAAAATTGGACATAATTGTGTAAAACGCAACGCAACGCCGACAAGTTCATTGAAAGCAAAAACAAAATCAAAAATATTAAATAATTTTGTTGTTGCTTTCTATGGAAATTTATATTGAAATTTTAAATTTCAAACACTTCCTATTTTGTGGCGTTGAAAATTTTAAAAAACAGTATGAATTTTTGTGGAAAGAAACAACAAAATTTTATTTATTTTTATATATTTTTGATTTTGTTTTAGCTTTCAATGAAATTGTCGGCGTTGCTTTTTACACAATTAGGCCCTCAATGTTTTTGGCATCGAAAGCAGTACTACAATTTAATTGGGTAAAACTTCATTTACATCATCTGACGAAATTCCTGCACTCCTCCTGCCCCACTCTTAGAACCCCGCTTCTGGCCTGTGTTAACCTTATAATTTAAACATTGTAAGAACGAAGGTAAATATCGTACAAAACAACAACAATAAAAAAAGCAACTAACTACTAAAAAAATAAAAACTGTTTCCCACACTTTTTTTGGGACTCTGCTCTGCTCCGATACGTAGACTGTATATGGGATAATTTTTTGTTGTGCTGCCTCTTAAATTTAGTTGTTGTTGTTGTTTTTGGCATTGCTGTTTGGTTAATCTGTTTGTGAACGATGACAAGCAATCGATGTGTGCTACCTGCATTCATTCTTTGTTGCTTTTACTGCTGGCTGGCTTGATCGCTGCTGTCTTGGCCGTTGTGTTGTTATTGTTGTTGGTATTGCCCTTACAGGTTATTTGAGTCGCCCCAAACATGAGTATGATGAGCACTCGAACTATCTGCCATGGGCATAAAAGCAAAGGCAAACCAAATCATGGGAAATGTACACAACAGCAAACAGCAAATGAATAAAACAGCAACAACAACAACAATAAAAAACCCAACGATTCCTGTTAGAATGTGCATGGGAAGTGCAGTTTGTTTCTCACAATGTGCACTAGCCCAGCACTCTTGTGTTTGGCTGCCTGTGTCTGTTTCCCAGAGTTTGTCTGTCTGTCTGCCGGTGTGTATAAATTACGTTAAGTGTGCGTGTAGTGAATTTTTGTGTGAGTGTATAAGAGACTTATAATACGATCTTCTCAATGTTTTGATCGACTCAAGTCGGACGTTCATATAAAATTAAGTGCTGCTCAGCAAACCAGCATCAGTTTATAACAAACTTTCACGGCGTTAACACACTTCAGGAATTAAAGAATACATATATTTTTTTTTGCAAATTTGTTTTTCTTAAGAATTTTTTTTTTAATTAAATAATATCAACAAATAAAATATTTATGCAAAATGTTTACGGATACTAAAAATTTGGCAAATCTAACTGTCAACACCACAAATGCAGCAGCTAAACAAAACAGCAGTTACACTTATGAAGAAGATAAATTTAAATTGAAAAAAATGTGGAAACCGATTTTACGATTAATGTCCCGAAAATCGGCCTTAACAAAAAATGGCAAACGTGACAATAACAGCACCATACCAAACAATGTACATCTGAATAATGCCTCCCAATACTCCAATGTCAATAAGGATTCAATGGCAGCATTAGAGGACTCTAGTTGTATAAACCACAAACTGTCTTTGGAGGAATTTTGGCAGCAGCACCAGCAGCAACAACAACAACAACAACAGCAAACATTACAACATCAAATCCCCTCACAACCTTTGGAGTTTTTAAGTAAAGCCAGCATAGACAAAACCCCCTTGGATAGCTGCACGAATTGTGTTTATGGTCGCAATTGTCAACATACCATGGAATTAAATGAAACCACCCAACCCCATGCCCAGCCCCACCATCATCAACAAACCTTCAACTATTTTGATGCCGAAGATGGTTGTTTCGTTTGGTCTGACAACAGCACAGGAGAAATTGATGAAAATGCTTTGAGAGAATGGTTATGGCAAAATTCTTGGCAGTTTGCAGAAAATGCAACCATGTGTTGAAGAAATATAAACATACAGCCATGTCATCGATTACAACTCTGTGTTCGTAATACAATTCTGCTTTAAAAAGACACACAGAGCTGCTGTTTAAATTCAAACAAAATATCAATAAGGATCTCAATCTGTTAGTGAATTTTTTACATCAAACAACCCCAATCCAAAACCCGCCTTAAGTTTAAATCTATTTTAGTTATAATTAGTTAATAATTCTATTTAATTGTTTATTTTAACTGTTGTTTTTTGCAATAATAATTTAATTGTGATAATGTTATTAATTATTTGTTAGACATTAAAAAAAAATTCTTAATATTATGAAATCAAGAAAAGAAATAATGTAATAGAAACTTAAGACCAGTGCAAAATGGAAAAAGACATAAAGAAAAGAAAGACGAAATAACAAAAATATAAAGAAAAGAATTGAAGTTTTATTTTTATTTGTTTTTTTTTCGATAACGAAACCGAACCGAATTTTAGTTATCGATTTAAAATTTCTTTTGAAATTAATTTGTAGTTAGTTGAGGAAAATTGAAGCCATTTTAGATTTTCTGGTTTTCATACAAAAAATAAAATAAAAGTAATCACAAATTAAAGAATATTTTCAGATTAGGCAAACATTAAGCGAAAAAGAGCCATTAAAATTTTTTTTTGATTTCCTTTTTTAATTTCCGATTGAAAATAAAATTGGTCTCAAATTACCGTTTCTCTTTCGTTAAGAGCAATATTTAGTTGAACAAAGTAAGCGATTAAAGATTTACGTCGTTCTTCAATTTAGGGAAATTAAGCCATTATTTTTACTGTGAAAATTGTATCTTTTTTAAATGATAATGATTGTATCTTTGTTAAATGCTAATGATCATGGATTTTCGTTATTTTTAAGTTAAGCTCAAAAATTAGTTAGACTCAAGAAATCGATTTTAAGTTGAAAATAAAGCGTGTTTTTAAGCCTGAACTTACGAAAAATTTATCTGTGTAACGAACTATCCTACTTACTTTTTGACATTTATAAGTAGCAGGCAAGTTTTTTATGCTTTTTCAATGAAAAATATGCATTTGAATATTTTTTAAGTTTTGTCTAATAATGTATGCTTTGCATTAATTTGCATATTACGCAGATTGGCAGTCGCATTTAACAAAAGAATTGCTTTTGATTCAATCTGTTGCAATAACCAAATAAAAATATATGAGTTCTTTTCTTTTATATGAATTTTCTCATATCGGATTTTTTAACAAAAACAAAGAAATTACATCGGGTCAAGTTATTCTAAAATAAACTTACACTGAACAATTTTAGATGTTTTGTTTGTTTTTATTTGAAAATGTCAAAAGAAACTGAAAAAGACTTTAATGCTCGTATGGTTTGAAATAACAAAAGAACTGTAAGAGCGTTTTGTTCCGTTCGTTCTGTTTTGTGTGCTTAACATGAATGTTTATCCATCATAGAAGACATAAAAGGAAAAGTTCAAAATTTTTAGAAGAAAATATTTATTGAAAAAGTTAACAAAAATTTTTAAATCAAAATATAACGGCCCAACTATAATATGCATCAGCTTTGTTCTTAAACTTAAAAAACAGAAACATTTTATTAAAAATATATTTATTAGTTTTTTACTTTAAAAAATATTAGCAACCACTACCAGTTTATGGTTGCCAATATGAAACAATATGGCAACAGAAATAACAACTTTTTAGTTGGCAGATGCAACACATGTTGCCATTTGTTAATATTTTGTTCGACTTTGGGTTGAAACCATTGTTGCCGTTAGGATACGAAAGATACATTTTTCGTATCTTTTGACTACTTCAGGTATCATGTATAATCCTGACATTTTTCGTATATTTTGAGTCTGTACGCAAAATGTACAGAAACAAAACATTCGAAAATTTTAAGCCAACTAAAACTTATTAAGACTGTTCATAGTAACCGACTCAATACTAATACAATAGCAGCCAATGCGCATTGACTAAAAGGTGAGGTCAACTACACAACAACACTGCTTCTGTGGTCGGATTGTCAAAAATTTACATAGTTAGTAAAAAAGGTTTAGCTTCGTACAGACGGTGGTAAGATCTTACAATGTTGTCAACAAAATTGACTAAAAATGTCTTGTAACTGAGTGAACATTGTACGCTATTTTCATTTGGCAGATGTGTTAAATTAATGCATCTGACAATGGCACCATTACTGTATTTTTAAAAATTACATATGTACCTAATATTTATGACTAAAATAAATATAAAAATGAATTTATACGATATCATTTTCTTTACAATATGCATTTAAATATGAAATAAAAATGTTATGTTAATGAATATTAAACGTCAAAAATGGATTTTCAAATTTTTTTCAAAACGTATCTTTTTGGGAAAAAGTGTATCTTTTTGGAAACTTAAATGTATCTTTCTCAAAATTTCACTGGCAACACTGGTTGAAACTTATATTTTCAATTAAAGATTTATGTTTTTCTACTTAAATTAATATATTGACAGTAAGGACCATTTCAAAATGTGTTGGTTGAAAAGATAAGTAACCACAAGTTACAATATTTTTATATTTTAAGTTAAATTCAAATTAGAGTCATTTGGCAGCACTTTTATTTGATTTAAAATTTTTTCATGCAAAATTCTTGGTACACTTGCATTGGTTATCACAACTCAAAACAAGTCAGAAAGTATAGTCGGTCAAGCCCGACCATATGATACCCTAAACCACAGTTTATAGGAACAAATTTTTACAAGTGTACCCTATTTGGGACCCTTGGGCAATCATTTACCCGCACAAACAATATTATGTAATTGTGTTAAGGATTCATAACGTGTTGGTAATGTGCCAATTAGAACCTATGTACCAAATTTCATCAAATTATCTCAAAAATTGCGACCTGTACTTGGCGCAGAGGGTTTACAAGGACAGCCGGACGGACATCATTGGATCGACTCAAAAAGTGATTCTGATTCGATCGGTAAACTTAAAGGTCTAGCACCAATATTTTAAGGTGTTACACACATCAGCAAAAATGCCCTCTCCACTATTGTGGTGTGTATACAAAAAGAAAACTTTTATATTTTTGATGTCATTTTATTAACTTATAGATCATTGTTTCTTCAGTTTTCTATATATTCTTAACAAGATTCCTGTTGTAAAACTTTGAAAGCTGTTTTACCCTTTTTGGCCAAAGCACAATTGAAATTATCCATGACACATTGATTGCTAACCAAAGCACGATATTTCCCATTTGAGGCACATACTGGGCTGTAAATCATAGAGCAGGGTTTCAAGCACTCTGGTATTTGTAAATCCAAATTGTCTAATTTCTTAACCAATTCATTCAAATCAGCAACCAATTCGGTGGTACACCAGTCCATATCAGTGGCCACGTATTCTAAAGATAATAAAATTACAAACTTTTACTTAGGGAAAAAATTTAAGAGTGAAGTACTTTGTTGAGCAGAACGTTCCAAACGACAATTGCTGACTTTTAGTTCACACTTATTGACGAATTCCTTGTACATTTTGCCATTCCAAGCACACAATGGACCGTAAAGTAGTGGACATATTTGGGGACAATTTTCATCATCGGTAGACACAGAGTTGGCAGTAGTAACGGAGACTAGTGCCAAAGCCATCAATAAAGTTGCACTGGATTTTACAAACATTTTGTTAAATTCTTTTTTGACTCCTGGAATTTTTAACTTCTTTTTTAAGTGGTTTTTACTTTACTATTATTATTTTTTAATAAAATTTCTTTAGCTTCTTGTTGTCTGGGTGTTTTATGATTTCAAACTGTTTTGGAAAAAACTTTATATACTAAATATTTGTTAAAATTTCCGTGTTATCTTTTATTTGGTTTTTTTTTTTGTTTGATAAGAAACCTCACTTTTATTGCTTTATCTTCAAACTGATTGGTTTTGATTATAGCTGGTGTCAATACAAAAAAATATTAACTATTGACTAAAAGAGATTGTTTTAATAACAACTTCGTTGATGGCTCATAAACATGGGCCAAGATAACAACCATGCTATGAACGATGAATAAAATTTAGCAATTGTGTTGTCTAATGAGTGTTTGTTTACTATTTTGGTGCTTTTTTACATTTAGATAAATGATATCTGACAGATATGTATCTACATAAAAATCTTGTATCAAGAAGTACTTAATTAAAAAATAATTAATTGTATAAACATAAAAGATGCGTAGTTTTTAGCGGACTTGTAAATAAAATTCGAAAACAATTAAAACTGACACTTTGATAAAAATCGAAAAAATATATAACTTTAAAAATGCTGTAATTACTAAAAATTAAGTTTCTTTTTAGAAAGCGACGTTATTCAGCAACCATTAATAGTTCTCATGAAAAGTTAAATTTTTAATGTGGAATATTAGAAATAACTCTAATTGGCTTTGATAATTTTGAGCCAACACAGAAAAAAATTTTTGCGCCAGTAAAAGAATTAATCAAAAATAAAATCAGTTTTAATTAAATATTTAATCTGGTGAATTAAACTTTTAATCAAGAGTATTATGATTTAATATTATGATTTAATATTTAATTAAAACTGAATTTATTTTTGATTAATTCTTTTACTGGCACAAAAATTTTTTTCTGTGAACGTCAACTTTTGACGTACAAATCAAAAAATTTACTTTCGCTCCTAGTTCGCTTAATATTTCTCTTATTAGAAAACAAAAATTAATGTGAGATCATAAGGGCAACTTTTTAAAACTTTTTGCTTTAAAAATGGGCTATTACTTATACACTTATAAAATTATTACAGTAACTGATTGTGGGTTATTTAATCCGTTTTCCGTACTGTTAAAATTGAATAAAAATATAGTTATTTTACGAATAATTTTATTTTTTAACACTTATGTTTGTTATTCAAAATACAAACTACCAAAAGATATTCAGCCCAATTATGAATAAAAATTCCCCGGGAGTTTTTTCCCTTTTCCCATTTTTACAATTGAATTAACACAGGAAAAATG
The DNA here is from genome assembly GCA_963931875.1 of Pollenia griseotomentosa. Classification (NCBI taxonomy): domain Eukaryota; kingdom Metazoa; phylum Arthropoda; class Insecta; order Diptera; family Polleniidae; genus Pollenia; species Pollenia griseotomentosa. Next base: position 249,580,349 of record OZ007560.1, read on the forward strand.
GGAGAAAGCTCCCGGGGAATTTTTATTCATAATTGGGCTGAATGTTTTTCCGTATTTATTTTGTTATGTGTTTGATTTTTGTCGATTAAAATATATTTTTAAAAGTAAAAACTATTCAATTTTATGGAATATGCTGTTAAATAAATAAAGAATTTAAAAATTAATATGCAAATCATTTGTTTTAAATGAAATGTAAATGATCCATTTTTTAAATGAATTTTAACTTGTTTCAAATGAATTTTCGTTTGAATTTAACTACATAATATTTTGAGTGTATCGATGGATTTGTGGAAAAGTGTTTAGTTTGCATATAAAAAAATACTTTACAACTAAACCGTAAATTTTTTAACAAAAAGATAATTATCTGCCATTAACGATTATATTAGGATCTTAAGAGCAATCGCTGATAATCGCAATACTGTTGCCAAATTTTGTAATTGTTTTCATATATTCTACTGATTTGAGCGATAAATTTTCATAGCTTATACCAACAGTGGTGAATGAGGGTATACTAAGTTTGCAATTCCATGTGAAACTTTTTTAATATTTGTCTTAGGTCCCATTAAGTATAAATATACTGGGCCCTTTAGTAATTCCAAGTCAATTTAGCCATGTCCGTCTGCCCGTATTTTGAAAACACGCTCATTTTCGAAAGACTCAACAGAAATGTAGAACAACCTTTCTAAAAAAAAATTATATTATTGTTATGAAAACTAACATAAGCTGGCGACTTTATGCACCAATTCTCATTAAATTTTACACAAATTTGTCTTATATAACCAGAAATCATACTGTGAAGATCGGAGCATAATTTACCACAGGCCCCATATAAAGTCAACTCTCGGAAAACACTTTAGTTCACCTAAAACCGTAACGAATTCTATTTTAGTAAAATTAAGTCCGTCATAGTTTCAAAAGACCACTTTAGTAAGTCTAAAACTGTAACTAATAATGATATGGGTTAAAATTCTGTCTCTCATAGTTTTAGGAGATTAGAAACCACTCCGCTTAATTTCATGAAGATCGGTCTATAACTTACCATAGGCCCCAAACCAGCATTTTGAAATTTGTTCAATTCTGTGTATCCTGTGTTCAACGTAGGGATGTAAGTCTGGGTTCACACTATGAAATTTTTCTTTCAGAAAGTCTGAGTTTGCTGCTGAGAGGGGAGAAAAGAAAAGCATGTTGTCTCTCTTCCCCTCTTATCAATAAACACAGAATTTTATTATGGGACTTCTATTAGTTTATTATTACAAATTTACATAACTTTTAAACTAAGAGATCCCATGATAAAACTTTTAAAATATAATAAGGACACTATAGGCTAATTTCGGTTAAAAAATAAAAATAAAAATTAAAACTGAGTTAGAAAAATTTTTATTTAAATTGGTATCGCCGATATATCGCTATCGCGATTCGTTACATCCCTAGTTCAAAGCTCACAAAAGTATTTCCTTTTATATAGCTCATACTTTAAAGACGATTTATCTTTACCAGAACTGCTTGTACAATCATTTTTGAATTCATTTTTAAAAAAATTTAATTGAAAATTCGAGCCTTATATAAACCAAAGCTATTCTACAATTTACGAAACATGCTGCTAAACAGAGATGGAAAGTCGAGATTTTTAAATCATGGAAATTTTTGTTAGTTTTCATTATGATGATCAATCCAGCCCAGCGTTCTCAGTTTTGGTGATTTATCCTCAAATAGGGGATTTTTTTTGTAAATGGGGATAAAAATTTCATGAAAATCCAAAGGCACTTTTTTTGTTGGGGATTTTTGGTGATTTTTATTATTATATATGCCATTTTGGTTATGGCAAGACCGGTTTGGTCAAGCCGTGGGTACAAACTAAAGTCTCTTTTGGTTCTAAGGTTTTGTCATTCCAAGACGCTGTTGATTCTATACCTTTTCAAGAGCTTGCTGAAATACTTTTAAATATGCTTTCTGTACAAACATGTAGCGCTTGTTATAGAGGAGTCTTTTCTATAATAAATAGAATCGACATAATGCAGTATGAGTTATTAGAAGCTCTTCTTAGAATTAATAGACACTTTTAAAATAATTCAGCTTGCTGTGACAAATTTATTCCATCTTCTCAAATGCTAACACTTTTTTATACAAAAAATATGTAACAAAATTGCATTGGCTGTTGACTCTATCTGAAGTTTTTAAAATGATAATTTATGCAGAATTACTTTTTTGTGCGTTTTTTTAAGTAACATACTCTTTAAACATACCTGTGTAGGTAGTTTTAATAATATTACACAAATGACTTTAATTGAATAAATAAATGTTAAATAGGATCTTTGGGAAATTTTGGGGATAAGAAACAGCTAGTTTGGGGATGAAAATCGTAAATTGGGGATAAGGTATAAAATAAAACTGGGAACCCTGGATTAACCATTTCTTATTTAGTTGATTGGCGAAATAATTTTGTACATTATCTAGAACTTTACTTCTTGTTTGGATTTCCGTCTAGTCTAGTAAGACTTTTTAAAGCATTCTTTTGAGTTCTGATGAACTTTTAACAAATATTGCTCATTTGAAAAAGATTTGTCACCCCATAGTGATGATAATGAACATCACTTACGATTGCATGTGATTCATGCGGACTATTTATGCTAAAAACATGTTTTTTGTAACTTAAAAAAAAAATTATTTAAAATAAACATACAACTTTTTTTACTACAAAATAGAGAGAAAACGAAATGTAGCATGTGTGAAATAATAATTCCCCCTTTCCCAAAAAAAAAGCAATTTGAAAAAGGGACACCAGAACTTTGCAATTCTCATAACAATTATTTAGAGATTTTGCCAAATTTTTCTTAATTTTATTTGAAAATAAGAATAATATTCTTCTTATATCTGGTTAATGCATGAACAACTTTATTTAATTACATTGCAGTACTCTTAGGAAAAAATCTTTGATGAACATTTTGAATTTTTCAGACAAAAAAAAAAAAAAATTTGTGTTTTTTATTGTTGTCATATTTAAAAGACATTTAAATTCTTTTTTTTATAATTGCTGTTGGTTCTTTTTAGATTTTTTTTTTTTTGAACAGGGCAAAGTGAAATCCGTTAAAATAATAATAAACATGTGGCCAAACGAGCCAAATGCTTTCGGAATATAAAAAAGTGCTACAAAGTAAAAAATACCCCATTGTAATACTTTCATGAGCGGGCTTATCGCTTGACTGAGTGAGTGCCTGGCTGCCTTTAGCTGTTTAGCAGGGTGTGTCATTATTATTATTGTTATTGTTTTCTTGATGTTTATGTTGTTGTAGCTTTTGAAGACATACTTCAGAAAAAGTGTGGGAAAGTAAGAACCTGACTGACTGACTTAAGCAGAGTTTGACTTGTTGAGTATGCATGTGTAACCCATGGCAAGGCCATAAATTCCTTTGTGTTGTTGGCCGTTTGATGGTCATTAAAATAGCCTCAATGTTTACAAATTGTTTGATAAAACTTATAGTCATATAAATAATACACAATTTACATACACACGTACATAATTTTTACATTTATATGTATGTATGCATGCAAGTGACTAGTGTAATCTTCAACTGATAGAAATTATCTTAAATTGCTATTAAACAGTCAACAGTCAATTGCTTGAATTCAGTTTTTTGTTCTTTTTTTTATAAAAAAAGTTGTCTTGCAAGCCCAAACACCAATTGAGTAGTGACCAACTTTGGTCATTTGATATGCTTCACACATCACCGAAGGCCGTAACACTACCTTTTTAGTGATTAAATTGGAAATTCTTGCTTGCGACATGGCACATTGGTACGTGTTGTAGTTATTTAAAACTAAAATTTATGTTTAGTTCGAATGAAAAGTTGGTTGGTTTGTTTGGCTGGCTAGTTGGTGTTGTTGATTGGTTTTGTAAGATTCTTATTGGGTTTTTCTTTAAATAACCTAACAGTGATGGCAGAATGAATGAAAAAAATGATGATCCTTATTGAAGTGAAGACTACAATCCAGACTAGAGCCAATTATTATTCATTGATTGTGTTGATATTATATAAATAAGACTATAGTCCAGCGTTTTAAAAACTGCAGTCAAAGTAGAAAAACTGCAATTTCTTCCACTTCTTTATATGTTATTGGCAAAAAAAAAAATGTTGCTTTTACTTATGATTCATTAAATGTAAACAGTGGCTGTCAAACCAACTCAAAATGCGAAAAGTTGTACACGCATTTACGTTTTTTGTTCGACAGTTTTTGGTTTCGACTGCAGTTTTTTAAACCCTTCTATAGTCAATGCTAAAAGAAACATCATAGAGCAGACTATAGAATATAGAATACAGTCGAATCTATAGACATTGCTGCAGACAAAACTATAGTAGAATTTTATACAAAACCATAGCTCAGGCTATATAAAGGATGGTCCATCCAAAATGCACGATGTTATTTGAGAGTCACACCTAAGCGTCAAGTTGTTTGCCCAACTTAACTTGACATTACTTTGTTTCAATGTTTGACAAATTCAACCATTAAGAGGCACACAATTGAGCAGCGTGTAAGATTTTTAAAGCCTTTTACGAAAATGGGCGATCAAATCAAAATGCATTTCGTGGCACCTCAGTGGATTCGTTAACACAGAATTGCTGCATTTGAGCAAATGAGAGAATATTGTTAAAAAACCGACGCATCTAAAGAGTGACGGTTTTAGTGAGTTTTATGGGATGGCGGCGTCATACGGCCCTTCTTCGAGAATGGTAAATGGTGTTCGCTATCGCGAGAGGATAACGGACTTCTTGCGGCCAGAAATTGAGGATATGGGCCTGGAAGTTATGTGGTTCCACCAAGCTGGTGCCACTTGTCATACAGCCAATATCGTTCGTTTTGGTTCGATCACCCATTACTAGACACAACTATAGATATGACCTTAGTCAAGGCTGTAGTTCAGACTATAAAGCAGAGCAAAACAGAGCAGAATAAAGACAAGACAATAAACGAGATTATAGTCAAGACTATAGGGAATATTATAGTAAATACTAAAAAAAATCAACGCCAAATCATTAAGCAGAATATGAACACAGCTTTAGAGCAGACTGTAAGCCAAAGTATAGAGCCTTCTGTATAAATAGGCGTATAGACAATACTGTAGAACAGAATAAAATCGGGACTGCGGACAGAAATTCAACCATATTGTAGTATAAACAATAAAGAAGAATAAATAGATCGGACTATAGATAATGATATAAAGCAAATTATAGTCAGTACTATAGAACAGTCTATAGTCAAGATAATAGAGCAGATTAAAAAGCAGACTATAGTAAATACCAAAGAGCGGACTATTAATAATACTAAAAAGCAGCAAATAGTCAAGACAATAAAGAAGACTATATAGCAAACTATGGTCAAGACTAAGGAGGAGAATATAGTCAATACTATAGAACAGACTTTAGTCAAGACTATAGAGCAGTCTTTAGTAAAGACTATGGACCAGACTATGGTCAAGACTTTAACGCTGATTTTAAAGCAGACTATAGTTAGGACTTAGGAGTTGATTATAAAAAAGATTATAAAACTATAGGCAAGACTCTAGAATAGATTAAATTCAAGACTATAAAGCAGGCTTTATGCTAGGCCGTGCTAAAGTCAAGGCAAAAGAGCAGACTATAGAAAAGACTATACCCAACAAACACGAAGCTTTAATATTAAATTGAAAATGATTTGTATAATCAATTTTTCAAAATGATTTGAAAATTATAGCATTCTCAATAAAAAAAGGAAATTATTTTCAAATTGCGAAACTTGCTTTAAACGTTATTCTTAAATGTTTTTTTAATGTGGATTGTAATGCTATGTGGAAAAAAAATAAAAAAATACACTGATAGAAAAGGCTTCATGGGAGAACAGAAAAGCATGTTCTCTTCCCCTCTTACCAATAAACACAGACTTTCTGAAAGAAAACTTTCATAGTGTAAACCCAGACTTGTTTGTCAGATGTTGATAATCAAATTTGAATGCCAATGTTAAAATCAAACAATTGAAAAAGATTTGAGAATTGGTCTTGATATTAAATAATAAAGAAATTTAATTTCAAAGGTTTGACTTCGTGTTTGTTAGGTAGTCAGTATAGTACACTGAAAGAAAAATGCTTCATATATTTAATGAATCATTTTCATCAAAAAATTTTCATTGGTTTAATGAAAATTTTCATTGTCTAAATGGAATTTTCTAGTTATAATGAAGTCTTTTCGTTAAAATCGCTTCATTGGATTTCGTAATTATGTTAAAAATTTTCTTTGGATATATGAAAACTTAAGTTTGTCCAAGTTAAACAAAAAATTTTAATTGGGAAAATAAAAAAACAATATACAAACATAACTATATTCATAAATTAATACAAAATTATAGTTTCCCTAAAAAAATGTTTAATTGTTAATTAAAAAATTTAAGATTTAATTAGTTCATATATCTAATGTTATATGCCATTAAATTTATGAAATCAAAAATTTTTTTATAAAAGCAACATATTTCAATAATTGCCTTCATAAATTTAAATTTTCATTATGACAATAAAAATGTCATTATAGTAATGAAACAAAAACTTTCAATCCACTTTCAATCAACGTTGTTATTGTTTTTATGGACAATTTAATCTCATATTTACGCTCTTAATTGAGTAAAAAACATAGTTTTTTTATCCAAAAACTACACTGCCCCGGTAGGCTAGCTGGTAGTGAGCTAGTCTATCATCACCGAGATAGCGCGATCGATTCCCGCCAGAGACAGCAAAAAAAAATAAAATAAAAAAGAAAAATTAAATAGAAAAACAAACATAAATAAAAAAATAAAAACAAATAAAATAAGCAAAAAAATTTTTTCTTTATTGAAAGTATTCATCCAATGAATAATATTTATAGATCTAATGTAATGCTTCATTAAATACATTTAAATGAAACAGTTTTTATTGATCCAACGAAGCGCTGCATAGGTTCCTTTTTAATGCAATTTTTCATGGGATTAATGTCAAAATTCATTGGTATTGCGAAGAAAATTCTTTCAGTATAGTAACAAAGTTTGAAGAATTTTGTAACATAAGAAAGAATAAAAAAAACTTCTGATTTCATTTTCGTGACTTAATATATTTCACTCACCATCACTCACTTAAACTTCACCGAACCATCCCTTGTAGAAAATACACAATCAACTTTTTTGGTTCTAATTAGTTATTCTTCTGCGAACTTTAAAATTCTTCTATAAATAGTTTCCCAAACCAAAAACGGCAATCACGAGTAGAATAACAGCCGCAACAACAAAGTGTGGGTGAAATGTATCGCTGTGTTGCATATTAAATAATCAACTTAATATTTAACAAACAAATCAATGAAATAACAAAAATAATATTAATTACAAGAAAATTTTATTTAAACGTGGTAACAATTCTTTTAAGGGACTTATTTTTTATGAAGCGCTATTGGAACTCATGCTGTCGTTGTAACACAAATATAACAATAAAAAATAATATTTTCTTGTTGTTGTGATTTTAACAATATTTCTTTTCATAAAATTTTTTTATAATTTTTTTTTGATTTTCTGATAAGTGTGTCTGTCTGTCTCTATTTTTCCAAGAACGCATGCGTCCGTAATGTTTGTGCGAGTTGGAATGTTGTTTTGATTTTTGTAAATTTTTGATTCTGCATGATTGTTTCTGTTGTTGCATGCTTCGATCGTTGACAAGCGTATGTTGTTGTTTTTGTGAGGTGTTTTGTTGTTGGTCATAATTTTTAACTTGCAGCAATTTTATTAATATGTCATGCCACTTAATGCGGTTGGGGCGTTAGATGAATATTTAATCCCTATATTAATAAACGACCTTTTTTGATGCGGAGTTTTTGATTTGTTTTCGACACAGAACGAACTTGAGAAATTACAGGGTGGCCTATTCAAACTTAATGAAGCGATCGTAAGACTACCATAAAAACACACCAGGGGCATTGTTTTTAGTTGTTTTCTTAATAATTTTAATAGTTCTCTAATGAAATAATTAGGACATGAACTGAAAAATAGTTGTATATTAAATAGATTAAGAGGAATTGATTAGAAAAGTCATCTTTGATTGCGGTTAATTTTGGTAACTTGAAAGGTGAGGTATAAAATTAAATACTTTATGTCATTTGTACGTGATTACAATTTTTATAGTTTCTTTGATTAATATCAAAACTAAAGAGTCAAGCTCATATTGATAAAAACTGAAATATTCTTTGTGAATAGTGGATTTAGATACTTTCCTTACCAGACTGTTAACAAAGCTTACATTAAGCAGGTAAAAGATATGACAATAGACAAATCTATAACCAAAACAAAAGATAAGAATAAAGTCAGGATTATAGACAAGATTATATACAAAGCTTATAGTCAAAAGTGTAGGCAAGACTATAGTCAAGGCTATAGAATATATTTTGGTTAGACTTATAATGAGATTGTTGAGAAAATTAAAGTAAGAATATACACAAGACTACAGTGAAGTCTAAAGTAGGGTTTCACATTTCCCGAACTTTTTCTATTCCCGGGAAACGAAACAAAAAATCTTATTTCCGGGAATCCCGGGGTTTTTTTTATAAAACAATGAGTTCATTAAATGAGTTCAAGACAAATGTTTTTACTTTTTTAAAAAAATATACATACACATATACAACAGTCTAAAAAAATTAGCTCTATTAATTCCACAGAAAACCAAAACAAAACCAAATAAATTGATACATTCATATGTATATGCATATTATATATGTATAGGCTTGCCATTTCTATTTTGAGAAAAAGAGGACGCCAGCATAAAAAATGTAGGACATTTGTTCGAAAAAAGAGGACACTTTCTAAACAACCTAATATTAATAAAACTAACGACGGCACACAAAAACTTAGTTTGGGTAATTCCATGTCAAGTCAACCAAGAGTGGGACTCGACCCCTTTCGATTTGAATGCAATGTGTTGAGTTTATTCTTTTAATATCTCGAAAACTACTTTACATACGAAGATGATTTTTGTCAGTTTAAAGAGAATACTTGAGGCTACAATAAATATATTGAAAAAAATGTATGTATATGCAAAATATCAAATTTTAAAAATGGACTAAGTCAAAACCCTATTTTTTTCTGATTTTTTTTTTATATAATACTTCAAACTGTTTTTTAAAAATCCTAAAATTTTGAGGGATGTGCTTTTTTTAAGATATGATTTTTTTTTTCTTTCCAAAAATAATCTTAAAATAAAATTTTAATATAATCATTTGAGCAATAAGTATTTATTTGAACAAAAGTAACGACATTGATAAGGTTGCTTTTGCTTATTTGTTCCATTTTTTTTGGGAGCTCCATTTTGGGCACATTCAAAGAAAAGTACTCTTTTTGTCACGTAACGTCCCCAAAAACTAAATCATAGCTATCTTAAAAAAACCTAAATCTTTTTTTTAATGAATTTTGTGAACTGTGATTTAAATCCAGGAACAAATTTACAATGAAGGTGTAAAAAGCCGGACAACCCCGGACACTTGATGAAAAAGAAGTAGGACTGCCCCGGATACCCAAAAAAAGAGGACGGTGTCCGGGGAAAAGAGGACGGATGGCAACCCTATATATGTATGTATACATATATTTATTATTTATTTTTTGGAGATCACGAATTATTAAAACTTATTAATATTTAGTAGTTATTATTAATAGCAACTTGGTAAAAGTAATTTTCTTTTAAGAAAAAATTTTTTAGTATTATTAAAGCATCGGAGATTCTATTTCTAATCCTTGTTGATATGTATATTGCCTGCTACCGAAAACGTGCTCTCGCCCTCTACAGACGTTGGTTTTATAGAAAGAAGCGCACCATACAAAGATTACAAATTGGTTGGCCTTTTAGCCGTGACTTCATAGACGTCAAATTCTTTTTTTTTAAGATTTTTTCAGGCTTTTGTATTTTCTTTACATTTTTTTTTTTAGAATTTGTAGATAGTTCTGGTGTTGGTGATGGTGTATCGTGCACATTTTTATTTTCTACTTCAAGAAGCTCTTTAGACATTTCATCAGCAATTAAAAAGACCGTTGATTTATTGGCGTAAGAAAAATAGTTCGATTTGTAGGTAGTTTTTACTAATTTTAGTAAAGAATATATTTTTATTGATCGTTTTTGATTTAAACGATGCTAACAAATTAAAATTTTAAAAAATTTAATTAAAAATTCTTGGAAAAAATTTGTCGGGATTTATTTTAAAAAAATGTCCCGGGATTCCCGGGAATTCTTTCCCGCGTAGAAACTCTAAGTCTAAAGTAATTTATAAAAGTTTATAGTGAGAACAATAGATAGGACTATAGCGAAGACTATATACAAGACTTTAGTCATCATTTTAGACAAGACTATAGTCAAGACTATAGACCAGACTATATATCTGTGGTTTTCACGAATAATCGCGTAAGTTATAAAACCAAACTTTTCAGGAGAGCAAAAACAATTATTTTTTTCAATTGCGGCTTCTGTAGATGCTTTTTTAAACTTTTTTCTTTACTATCCTCTTAACAGTGACTTTCTACGTATTATGCATATTTTTCATGAAAAAATCCTCACAGGATCACAATCTGTAAAAGGATTAAAAATGCATATGTTTGATTGACTCATTAAGTGTGTGCAATATAACATCATATCTCCACATAAGTTCTTTTTTGTGAAAATAAATGTTATCATTTTAATCACACATGACGACTTACGTTGTTATTTTTAGCACACAAGTTGGCGACATATTCAGAGTTTTTGATACTTATAGCACAACGTATGGACTTAAAATTACAAACAACCGCTCATCTGCTGTTGTTGCAACTAAAGAAGTCAACAATAAACGCACATGTACATATAAGTTGTTATTAACAGAAAAATTTTCAAAAAATACTTTCATATTTTTTACACGAATAACAACAACACATCACAAATGCTTTTTATTTGGAAACATATTCAGCAATTTTACAATTTTTGGCGATGTATGTCGACATAAATCGTTATAATAGAAAAATATTTTATTAAACAGTTAATACTACATTATATTCTAAAAAGCTTAATACTTATAAAAACCTAATGCAAAATGTAGCACTTTGACATCATTATCTCAATTTCGGTAAAAACCGACTTACGCAATTATTCGTGAAAACCACAGATATAAGACTCAATACAAGACTATAGACAATACCTTAGACAAGACAATAGTTACAACATAGTCCATACTATAATCAAAACATTGTCCAGACCATAGTCAAAACATACTCCAGACTATAGTCAAAACATAGTCCAGACTGTAGTCAGGATATTCTTGTTTTTTTCAGACAATAGTCAACTACAGTGACTATAGTCATGACTATAGCCCAGACTATAGTCAAGGCTATAGTAAAGTCTACAGTCAAGACTGCAGTACAGACTATATTTGAGACTATATTTAAGACTATAGTCAAGACTGCAGTCCAGGCTATGGTCAAGAATAAAGTCCAATAAATAGTAAAGAATATAGCTTAGACTTTCGTCAGCACAAAAGTCCAGACTATAGCTCAGACTGTGGTGAAGACTAATGGCAAGGCTATCGACAAGACTATAGATAAAGACAAGACTATGGACACGATTATAAAAGGTGGTTAAATTTTAAGGGCCGATGTTGAATGTGAACCACACCTAAACGTCAAGTATTTTTTCTGCATTTCTCAATTTCAGACTAACTCAATTTGAACCATGGAAAGATACACAATCGAGCAATGCGTTAAAGTTATTCAGGCTTTTTATGAAAATGGGCGTTCAAATTAAAATGCTTATCGTGCACTTCGTTATTTGTGATGAGGCACATCTTCACCTCAGTGGATTCGTCAATAAGCAGAACTGCCGCATTTTGGCAAATGATAATCCAAGAGTGCTTGTCGAAAAACCAATGCACCCACAAAGAGTGACTGTTTGGCGCGGTTTATGGGCTGGCGGCATCATCGGGCCGTATTTTTTCTAAAATGAGGCCGGTCAGGCAGTTACTGTGAATGGTGTTTGCTATCGTGAGATGATAACGAACTTTTTATGGATGTGGTCGATAAGTAGTTTCAACAGGACGGTGCCACATGCCACTTGCCACTTTGGGGTTATATGAAAGAAAAGGTGAACGTCGATAACACAGCAACAATTCAAGAGCTAAAAGATGAAATAATTCGGCACATTAACGGCATAGAACCTTAATTATGCCTCAGCGTCATCGAAAATTTGGACTACTGGATGGTGGTGTGCCGCCGAGGTCGCGGCGGCCATTTGCCTGATATTTTGTTCCATACATAATTGAACCATATCAATATTATCACAATAAAAAGAAATCGGCCCTTAAAATTTAACCATCCTTTACTAAAAACTATAAAGAGGGCTATAAATAACACTAAAGAAAAGGTTACAGTTGAGCTATGCAAGGGAATTATAATTCTTTTACCTCTGAGTGATCTGGCCTTAAGGCAGGATTATGGCCAATATTACAGGCAAGACTATTAAATATTTACCTTATACGTTCAAGGAAATTTATTAAAAATTAGCCACTAAAATTTAGCCCAAATCTGCATTTATCTAGACTTCATGACACTCTGTATTTAAAAACCACTTTACTTCTTACTTCTTTATGCAAAAGTATTACTACATAGTGTGTTCTTGTCATTATTAAAGTTTATTTCTTATTGCCTTCTTGGCTTTTAAGAATCATATTTTACAGCTTGTGTTATTTTTTTTTCTATAGGAACCCGTCTGAACTTTTAGCTGTAGTAGCAGCAGTAGCAACAATAATTTATATGCAAAACATATAAAGAAACATAAACAGCAACAAGCAACAGCAACAAGTACACACGATCATATAATAACTTCATGTTAGTTCCTTGTAACCTGAGGTAATAACTTTTTAAATTATTGTTTTGATAGTGTTGCACAAACTCCCAACCATATTATAAACGTTCAGTCATTCAGTGACATTCTTTCATGCGTCATAAATTTGTTTATGATTTTTTTTTTTTGGTTTTTATTTTTGTTTTATGTTCTTCGAATATTGATGAGTAATACACGCGGTGGCATGTACGAAGTTAAATAAGGTCATTACGCATGCGCATTGTAGCCAAATGCGTTTTTAAGGATTTGTGGTAGTGAGTCATTGGCAAAAGGGAACTAGGATGTGCTGCTAGACATCAGATGCGGTAGTAAGTTTTATTTATTTAACGAATACATTGCAAATTTTGTTTATAATACTAGTTAATTTAAATACAAATAAATTTACGATTAATGAAATTTAAAAGCTAGTTTTAGTCATTATATGTTAATATAAAAGGATTATAATTTAGAACAAATATGCTATATACTAAAGAATTTTGTAAATTGGAGCCTTTATCAACTAGTTTTTATATAAATATTCACCCGAAATTAATTTTTTTACATTTTTTAGTTTACGTCAATTGGTTATAGAACTGAAATTTGTCCCCAAACTTGCATATCGCCGGCTAAATATGCAAACCTGCTAAATCGAATTTTTAAGTAAATTGAGATTTTGATGCCGTGTGGAAGAGAAAGATATGCCTCGTCGACCAGCATGCATTTTTTTTCCATAAAAACCCACTCTCGGAAAAAACGCGCAAAACCGTAACGAATAATGCTACATATTATTACAAACATTGTTCATTCATAATTTTATAAGACGATATATCGCTTTGTCAAATTTCGTGAAGATTGGCGCATAGTTAACCATAGGGTCCACATAAAGCCCACTCCGGAAATATTCTAACTGTAGGTAGAGGGTATCAAAGATTCGGCACAGCCAAATATTTCACGCTCAATTGTTATTCCCCTAAAAATAAGATTTATCAAGATCTTTAAAATACAGGGTGGCGCAGAATGAGCTATATGGTTTAAATGGCTTATAACTTTTTTATTTATGCGATTATTATATATTTTTTTAAAAATAGTCAGTATCGTGGTTATTTTGTTGAACTATTTATGGTTTTTAATCCAAATTTTTAATATTTTTAATTAGGCTTAAGTTCATTAAATTTAATTTTCATTAAATTATTTTTATGAGGAAAGGTTAAAATACAATTTGGTTTAAGGATTGATGTTTGACTATTGACGTCAGCAGTCGTCGATGGCTGCGAGTGTAAAACGGCAAAAAAAAGGAGATCGAGTGGTTGCGATCAAAACATGACATGGTAACCTGCCGGCCGCGGTTCGAGCCCCGGCCATGGTCAAGAATGAAAGATTAAAATTCCTTTCTTCATAAAAATAATTTAATGAAAATTAAATTTAATGAACTTAAAAATATTAAAAATTTTATTTTTTTTTTTTCAATACAAATTTTTTTGCAATTATCTTTGAAAAATGTTATCCTGTAAGTGATGTCTATTTTCTGCTTCGCACATACGTGCTGTATTTAGCATATTTTGCATAAATTCTCGCAAAATTTCGGCTGTAATGGCCATAATTTCATTTCGATTGTTGGTTTTAAGTTGGATTATGGTTCTTGGTTTGTTAACGAACACTCTTTGTTTCAAATATCCCAACGAAAACTGTCAGGAGCTGTTAAATTTGGTGAACATGGAGGCCAGTTAAAATCCTTTGTGCGCGAAATAATGCGTGTGCACGCTGTGTCAACACAATATACTGTTGGTCTGAAAAATAAAATTCAATTATTTTTGTACGTTGTTCGATCGTGTAATTAATTAATTAATAATTAATAATTCCCCAAGTCTCCTTCACAAAATGCTGAAAAAAAACAAAGAAAGAATAATAATTAAAAAAGTATAAAGAATTGTAAGATGATGTCATCGTTAGAGTCAAATCTTTTTCCGCCGATTTATTTATTCAGGTTTGGAAACAAGATATTGTAACTTTGGGCTAAATCCGAAGAATTAATGAACTTTTGCCATTGAAACTAGCGAAATGCGGTCTTTTTTGGATCCACGATTACGATACGTCGCAAAACCTCGTCCATATTGAGGTTGAATAACGCCAAACACAACTGCGAAGTTGTAACACGATTGCATTTTTAGTCGATTGTGAGCAAACGTGGCACCTATCTTGCGAAAAGCATTCCAAGTCAAGTGGTATTTAAAACTTGAAACCCTGAGTCATATGAGATAACCATGGCTTCCACAATCTCTCGCTCTTTTCATCTCCGATCGGTCAACACCAACCATCTCGTGAATATTTTTTTTAATTGTTTCGGGTGTTTTTTTTTTTTGCAAAAAATTACGAAATTCTTCTTTTTATATTTTTTCTAAACCAAATGATATTAAAATTTTGACTGGCTTCAACTGATAGATGCCAGGAGCAGTGTTGTTTTTTTTAGAGCCTCAAAAAGAGGAAAATTCAAAAAGGCACAGACTCATGGACCCGCCCCGTGTATTTTTTTTTTTTTAATTTTTTTATAATACATTTTGAAGTTTTTGGTAAAAAGAGATTTTTTGATTAAATAATAAATAAACAACAGATTTTTGAAGATAAACAAGGTAAATTTTTTTACTAGAAATTGTTAATTTTACAAAAATTCCTTTTAACTTTGAAAGTTTCAACAACAAAATATTTATTTAAATAAAATTCAATCTAAATCTGTAGCATTTTGACAAAACATCTTAAGTCGAGATGAGATATCAAAAAAGTTTTTAAAGAAGACTCGGTAAAAAATAACTTTTATTAAAAAATAATAAACCAAAATTAAAAAAAAATTTCGTTTATTATACAAAATTTTAAAAACGTAATCAAAAATGTCAAAGTTATTTTTGGGAATACAAAATTTATCATTAATATGGTTTCTGTATGTCGTGCTAAATTTTTTTCTCAATTTTTTCATATTTGATAAATACACTGAAATTTATTGTTGAGGGAAAGCTAAAAATGCTTTTTGAATGAAAAATTGTATTTTTAAGATGTTTTGACAAATGCCACAGAAATAAATTTATAATTATTAATGGAATTTGGGAGAAAACTAAATTTAAACCAAACAAAAAATCGTCATAAAATTCCACAAATCAAACGACCTGAACCCTTTAATTGTAGTAGGGGGATAGACATTTCAAGGACACTTTGTCTTTAAGATTTGTATGTTTACTTTTCAAATCATTTCTTGGAATTCTTAATGAATTATGGGATTTTCTTTTTATCTTGTCCTATATAAACATTTTGTAATGTCAAGTGATTTCCTTAACAATGAAAAGAAATCGTTACTAAACTGAAATAAAAAAAAAACGATGTTGAAGAAAATTTTCCTTGAATTTTGATTTTGGTTACCAAGAAGATTTTTCAAGGGATTTTCCTGAAATTTTAAATGTTTTTGAAATATGTAAATAAAAAGATTTTTTTTATTTTTGTTTTCATAATAAAATTTATTTAAATTTTTTAAAGCTGATTTTTTATCACATTTTTTTTTAAAGCCTTAAAACTAATCAATGATTTACTTTTTGTATTAAATCAATAAATTTTTTTTCTTAAATACTAAGAGGAAGACTTTTTTTTATATAAATTCTTAAACTAATTTGAACCATGCTGTCAACGCCTGAATGCCTGCTGCCAACAAATATCACAGACAATTGTTAAAACAATTGCTTTTTAGGTTTTAAAGCTTTTTGAGATTGTTTGTTTTGGATTCTTACTGGGTTGGATGATTTAAGCTTGAGCCCAACGATCTTGGAATTGCATGATGGGATATTGATAGTTGCTGTAGCAGTATGCAGGTTGCAATAAATCTTCGTCAACAGCTGGCATGATGGTGCTGCTAACGGGTTGCAGGTTGGTAGTCCAGAAGAAAGTACCAGCTTCAGTGCGGGCAAAACGTACTGGCACGTAAATATCTTCTTGATCATCTTGTTCTGCTTCGTAGGCCATAACTGAGAGTTTCTCATTGGCTGAGTTATCTTCGATTTCAGAGAAATATTGTTGTTGTTCGGCCTGCATGTTACGTAAATTATCTAAATCCTCAAAGGTTTCAGTGCTGGAGGATTTGTGTTGTTTCTTAAAGAAAGTCTTTAACACTTTTTTCAAACTGTAGCTGGAGGTTTTTATTTTGTTGTTAGTGGAGGCGGTAGTGGAGTTGGAGTTCGCTAATTGTTGCATTTGTTGACACATTTTGTTAAAATGTTTTTTGTTTTGTTTTGAGTTTACAAAAATGTAAAAAAGAAGTTTCAAGTTGATGTTGCTGGTGTTGAACACGAGTTGTGAATGATGTTGCTATCGAAATGTCTGGGCCTTTTTATACTTATGCCGATTGCATTTCCTTTAGAGAGCGAGTGAGCGTTAGTAACTCACGGAAAGGGAAATAAACAATAAGAGAACTAAAAATTAACAAAAACAACAACCAAAAACTACTTTCAACACGCACAAGTGTGTTTGCCTCACCCTAATTCTAAAGGCCACAAGCAAGCACGTTCTTGTTTATTTAGTTTTCTAATTTTTTGTTTGTTTTGTTTTTAGGAGAGCAAGAGAGTGTTTCTCTCTCCGGATCCCTTTGTTTGGCAGGTTTTCTTGTGCAGTATTGTGGTGGTGGTAATGGTGGATGAAGTATAATGTTGCAGGAATTGCTACTTTTTTAAAGGGATCGAACCCCTGCTTTCAAAAATTAAACTGAACGCTCTGTCTTACAAGAACGAAAGTGTGGGAAAATAATTTTAAATATTAAATTTTTTTCCGGGTTTCAATACCAAAAAATGGAATACAATGAGTTTTATTGATAAATTCATGTCTGTTTTTATCTCTGTCTGTCTGTCCTTTAGTCCGTCTGTGCAACAGAAATACATTAAGTGTTTACTTTTACTCGAGCTCGTCTTACTTATGTTCAAAAAAAAATACTGGGGGAGAAAGAAAAAGTCCATATAAAAAAAATTGGCAGGTGTTTGTAACAAAATTTTCTCATGATTTTTTCGAAACATTAAAAAAGGGATTTTTTTTTGTTTTTGCTCGAAATATTCAAGCCATGTTGTTGTTTTATATTTAAGGATTTAAGGAAAGATCTTATTCCGTCTTGTATAAACTGTTGTTGTTGCTGCAGGTTTTTGTTAATGAAAAATTTTTATTATTAAATACACAGAACCCTCTTTAGAGGATTTAACCATAAAAAGGGATTGCATTTTCATACATTTCCGTGGGAACTTGACAAAAATTTTGTAGCATTCCCACGCATAAAGTAACAAAACAACATCAGGATACTCGTTATCCTGTAAGGGTATTTGTGTGTTGTATTTAGTTCACAGGGTTTTGCTTAAACATTTTATCACACAAAATAATGCACAATAATAATGAGCAACATGTTGGCAACGAGTCATGATGACGTCCTCCTCGTCGTCGTCGTCATCATCGTCATCTGGGTTAAAGTACTTACTACATGATGCCAAGCGTACGAAGTGAGCGACCTCAGAAAAAACACTAAAAGTGGAGAGAAAAAAGATCAACCAATTAATACCTTTTTATTACTTAATGTATAAATATGATGTTGCATTTAGTTGTGTTCTTTTTTTTTTTTTTTTAGTTTGTGTCTAAAGAGTCCCCTACGGTTTTTATTTTGTTAAAATTTATTACAATTACTTGTATTGAAGTTAAAAAGTTTAGGGGAGATTATTCCCAGGGTCTTAAATATTTCATATTTATATCTAAATGTTTGTATGTAGTTGTAATTTATTTAAAAAAAAAACAAGTTAGTTAATTTACTATTTACACTTGTTGCAACAAGGTTATTTTGTGTTCATAGTATTTGTCTCTTTACACACTTTTAAAGGTGTCGAAATATTTCGTCAGTTACAAAGAAAAACCTTTTAGAAATTAAGCAATTACTTGGGACTTTTCTATTAAAAACATATTTTTGTCATTTTCCCTTAACTGTAAAAGCATTTTCACACGAAATGATTCTTTATCACTTACCTAATCACCATGTTAATTAGTTCAACTAATATTTTAGTCTTGACTTTAGTTTGAACAATTTAAAAATCTTTTTGTTCAAGTGTATTTAAATGTCTTGAAATTCTTTTAGTTATTTTAAATTAAAAATTTCACTGTCTAATAAACCACCTTATCGCCTGAATTCTCTCTTGGGGGGAGTTTAGAACTTACATAAATAATCTTATCTCCTAGATAGAGAGTTTGTTTTTAGGATCAATAATCTTTGGCGTAACACAACATGTTTGTTTAGATTATAAAATTTGTTTGAAAATCTCAACTCTTCAGTTTAAAATTAGTTAGCAGGAAGTGAATAGTTGCATAAATAGATACGATATTAGGAAATCGGTTTTAGAAGGAGGGAATTATTATGTCATAATGTGGATTTTCGTCGTTCTAAAGAAAAAAAGTTCCACCAGCTTCTTTTGAAATATAAGAAATGGAATGTTGGATGGGTTAGATTAGGCAAAAAATGGCAGTCAGTACTCAGCTTAAGCTACAGTTAAAAATTAACGAACTATCAAATCTATCAAATACATTTAAAAAAAAGCAAAAAACATCCGATTTCGTACGGAATGTGCGATCAGTTTCGGAATGTGCTTAAGCAAACTTAACGAATAGTTTCCTTAAGCTTAATATGGTTTGACACATATGATTTTCATGTATTTGTACAGTTGCTGAAGCCAACACATGCACTATATGGTTGAGCCTTTAGACCAAATGATTCGTAGTGTCGACCATGAAATCCCACTAAACAGAACTCCCACCGTAGAACCAACCCGAACTTCTAACGAAGTTCAAAATTCACTCCAGTTCAATGTCAGATATATCGTACAATCTGTCGAAAGTGGCAGCTCGCATTTTGGCCAATTGCCTTCTCCGTCAGTGCAGAATAGTGACAGAGGAGATGTTTCACGTGTTCCTTCTTTTTTTTGTTATCGCAAATGCGGCAGTATTCATAGTGTCTGTCGTGCAGACGCTGTACATGCATGCCTAAAGACAATGTCCTGTGATAACAGATACCAAAAGTGATACGTCGCTTTTAGTTTCCCTCCGGAGGTGTAGAAGTCATCTTATGGATATTTCAGCTATTAATGTTACATTCTCCTGGGCATAATCAGGTGCAGCCACTATTCGAGATTCGGCTAAATTCCAAAATTGAGAGATTGCGAAGAAGTTTACGATCTCTTGCGATCGCGGATGACCTATCCTATATGGTACCACCAGTGTTGCCAGGAGTAGGGCAAAATCCCTACATGTAGGTATTTTCGATACTAAAATAGCAGCGTAGGAAAAATCGGACAGATTTTTTATAATCTCCAAAATGTAGGGATTTTCCGTCATATCGCATTATTTATGAAATAAATGCAGGCAAAAATTTTTGTTGTGATATTTTCTTGTCCAAAAAGGTTGAAAAATTTTATTTTCCCTTAAATGCATTAAAATATACTCGTATTGCTAGAGTTGTTTGCGGCTTAAAAAGTTGCCGACACTAATATGTATGTATGCATATGTTTTTTTTAAGATATCATTCAATGTTGAAAGATTTAATTGAATTTAATTAAAAGTACGTACGTACATAATATGTATGTACATTAGGGCGATAACTTTTTTAAATTTTTTGCAAATATCAAAATTGCCCTAGCATAGTTGAATAGACCACTGAAAATTATTTAAAAAAATGGTATTACTTTTTCGCAGTTGTCAAAAAAATTTCACCCTCAAAACGCGGTAAAGTTTGGAACAACAAAAAACCCTTCAACAATAAATTTCAGCTTATCAATAGTATGAAATGGAAATTTAGCACATTTAAACGAAACGTTGTTAATTAATTTTTTGAATCCCAAGATAACTAATATGCATGTGGCAGTGTAAATAAGACTGAACTGGCAAAATAAAATAAAGTAATTTGTGTTTATTTTTGTTTTTTCTTTACCCACTTACAACTACATTTAGAGTTGACAAAAAATCAACCAATTGTGGTCGGGACTGTAAGAAAAGATAAACCCACTTTTTGTTGTTGTTGTTTTTGTTTAAGCTTTGATATTGTTACAAGTAAAACTGGGGCTTATAATTCTTATTCGCTTAATAGTTTTATTTGTATAATATCTTTAGTTTTTCTAAAATCTTTGGATGAAGTTTCCTGACGATCTGGCCTAAGCAACCAGTGAAATGCGCATGGGAATAGCTTATCCCTTCAACAATAAATTTCAGTTTATCAATAGTATGAAATGGGAATTTAGCACATTTAAACGAAACCTTGTTAATTAATTTTTTGAATCCCAAGAAAAATTTTGATAACAAATATTTTAGTTTTTTCCACAAAACGCATATATTTTTTTTTAGTCAATATGTTATTATTGAACAACATTTTTCATTTTACTATTTTAGTTATCAATATGTAATAATCAATCAACATTTTTCACTTGTAGTTATTAATAACATGTTTAAAATTTTTATTTAAAATTAATGTACTTTTTTATTTGGGAAATATTACAAAGTCATTTTTGTGGGTAAGGTTTTTATTCCAGAATGACCAGAAAATTTGTTTTCGTAAAAAGCACAACATTCGCAATCGTGTGGTACTGGGGCCAAAATTTGGGTATTCCCTTAATGTACATATTTTTTTTTAGTTTTGTACTTATTTTTGTCATAGCTTTAATATACATACATATTCGAATAAAATTTTTTTTTTAAAACTATGGTATTTTTCTTCTTTTTCAATGTCAATAATGCGTAGGGATTTTTTGTAGGGGAAATCTTTTCAACGTGTAGGATAAAGTCGGATTTTTCTTAGCCTGTGTAGGTATTTTTCCGAAAAAATCTACTGGCAACACTGGGTACCACGGGAATTAGTTGCACTCGGTTAGTATGTTTCTTTCGGGAAATGCTTTCTGTCAGGAAGGTTGTCTTTGCGGAAGCTTCGTTTTTCCGTTGGAAAGATACTATCGGTGATCACGGGGGGGTTGGGCTTAACTGCCACAACCGCGGGAAGGGATATCCTAAAAAATGCTGATTTTTCACGACTTCTGGGAGAATTCGGCTTGAGGGAGTAATATACCCAGTTGCTGTTGCTACTCAACAGATGCTGTTAGAATGTTTCAAAAAGCAGTGGAGCTAAGATAGCTCCAGCTCCTAAACAAGGGGCGAGTGTATAATCTTGCCGAATTCTGCACTCAAATTGCTACCATAATGGGTTGGTTGCACTTACATTCGGTGGCGGTTGGTACACGCATTGTTTATTACCCAGTTGCTTAGATCCACCGTGGAGTAGGCCCTAGATCAGGTATCCATGTAAACATATTCCACAGCTGTCCCTTTTTATTGGACGATAGTAGAGATATGGAACGCCTGTCATCCAAGCGGGACCACGATTGCCTGGAAATCCTACAATTTATATTATAACAATATGATTTTAATTAAGTTTTGGGAGAATAAATTTGGGAACACTATGATGATTTTAGTTATAAATTATATCCCTCTGAATTTTTATAGAATACTAGCTGTTTGGTCCCGGCGCTGCTCGGGATTTTCTAAACAAAAATAAAAAATGAAATACTGGAGAATTTTGTTAATAACTTGACCCCAGCGCTATCTACCATCAATAAAAAAATTTAAATATCACGACAACAGCGCAACCTATAAACCATCAGTGAAAGTAGACCTTTCCAACGCCATAGAATTGTTCGATAAAATAATTAAAAGTTCTACTAGAAAAACATAGCTATTTTAACCATACCACTGTTATGGTCAAAAAATAAAATTTTACATTTTAGAAAAATAATAGGCCTAAGCAGACATTTTTTCGGCCTGTTGCTGTTGTACACTTAGAGGATATTGCTGCAGCATAAAGATAACATTTCTCGGTGGCTGAAAATTGACAATATTAAACTCTTGACTAGTAACTAATCATATGGAGAGTCCATGGTCTGATTGTTATTGAAGACCCTTACTTAAGGTATCCACCTCTCTCCTCCTACTCTTCTTTTTTACTGATCTGATCAGGCATGGGAATGTCAGTAGTATTGTCCTTTTTAAGACTAAAATCGCAGTTTACTCTTATATGTATAATTGGTACTTTTTTAAGAAATCCCAAGAAATGATTTGAATTAAATCTTAAGGCCCAACTATAATATGCTTAAGCTCCTGTCAAAAAATAACAAAAATCTTTTCAAATGCATTTAAAAACACAAAAACAAAACCAAAAAACATTTGATTCCGTACGGAAAGTGCGATTTGTTTCGCACCTTGCTTAAGCAAATGACAGATTCATAAAATTTAACAAAAAGTTTCCTTAAGTTCAATATGGTTTGACATATATGATTTACATGTATTCGCCCATTTGCTTAAGCCAACTTGGTAGTAAAAATTTATTACTTTAAGTCTTAAAGTCTCTGGCTAGATTCTGCAATTATAATTCAATTCCACACAGCATCCTTTATTTAAGTATGTATTTAATATCCTGCTGAAGCTTGTTAGTTACTTAAACGGAAGCAGAAATATTTTTGGGAGAAGACTTCATATACTATTTGAACAAAACCCAGTGTTAAATTTTCACCAAAGATATAATTAAATTTAATGTATGTTATAAAATATTAAAATAAATAAAAAAAATGCAAACTATTACTAGATGCGAAACCACAATAGCGGAGTTCAGTGCTTAATGTAAATGGTCTTGCAAAATCGCAAATGCTAAATATATTGCAATTATCAGATCATTACTTTTGCGCAATACTTAAACTATATATGTACATATCTTTTTTGCTACGTGTATTGTGTTTGCATCCCTGATACTCGAACAGCTGACATTTGCAAACAATAATTTAGAATCGTCGAACAATATTACCTGCCTGTTTTTAGAAAAAAAAATCAAATGAGTGAGTGAAAAATTATATTAACAACAAACACAAATTTTTGTTTTTTATTGGTTTTTTTAATATAATTTCTCACTTACTCACTGGTTTTAATTTTCTCAAAACAGGCAGTAAAGCTATGAAGCCGGCAATTATAAAAAAAGGAAAAAAACTCAACAAAAAGTGGCCTCCAAATAAAATTAAAATTATTCTAGACTAGGATCGCCCGGTGGCCGAAATTCGACCACTTGACATTTACTTTCGAGAGAACAATAAAAACATACACATTTTAAGATGCAAAATGCACTATTCACCTATCTTTGTAAATACGTGTGACTGCAAAATAAATTAAAACGCTTTTCAAACCCTTTAATCCTAAAAATCTGGCTGCATATCTACGCAAAAATACCTTTAAAACGATGTATGTTTCATTAAAATAGGTGGACGATAAGATACTTAAAAATTAACCACAAAAAAATTGTTCCCGTATTTATATATGTATGTATAAGATTTTTTGAAGGTATTTTAAAAAAATTTCAATTTCAAATTTAATGAACTTAATTAAGCCTAATAAAAATATCAAAAACTTCAATTTCACAAAATAATTAAACACCTTTTTTAAATTTTCACGTTCAATAATTCTGTTTATCAGCTATTTATTACATGATGTGCATTCTAGTATTGCAAAGTTGCTAAAAAATACCACTCAACGGTAAAGACAAAATTATTGCAATAACAGACAGTTGCAACCTTAAACTGAAAACACTGAATACCGTTAATATACATATGTATATACCGCGAATATATAAATAACCAATGAATTCAATTACATACAGATTTCCAAAAAGACATTAACGGAGAACTACATCAATGATTACAAAACAGCAAAACGGCAAAATTATCCTAAAAAAAAAACGGCAAAATTATTACAATAACAGTCATGCAGATGTCGCTGCATATTGACTCAAATCAAATTCCACATTGACTTTTAGCTGACTTATGTTACAGAGAACAAACTGAAGAAATGCACAAATGCGCCTGTGAAACACAATTTAGGGAGTGTTAGTAAGTAACAAAATACTTTAGATCTTGTGCTGGGCACAATTTAAGGGTGTGTTCTGGGTATGACAAATGCTTAATAGAAATTACAATTTAACACCCAAAACCCACACACACTCATGACTTAGAGAGTGTTAACGACTTTCTAATGGTAGATAAAGAAAACAGGTTAAAAAAGTTTGTTTGACGGTTCTTTAAGCACTTGCCACAAAGGTAAGAAATGGAATTAGAACCATAGAGTTTATAACAAGTAGAATGTGGGATACACTCTTGTCTTATGTTTACAGTAGTCAATTTAGGAGATAAAAACATGAAGTAGGCACATTCCAAATTATTATTTAGATTTAGAGATACGTTTTGGTGTAGAAAAATTAAAAGCATATAAATATAAAGAGGTGTGTTTAAGGATGTTAGTAAAATATAAGGAAAAAAAAAAATATAAGAAAGACGTCATTTATTTTATTCATAAAATTTTAATTAAAAAAAAAAACGAGCGTCATTGCATTAATTTCAATCAAAAAATGGTATGTAATAATGTGCCTAAATAACTTATTGCCGGTTTATTTTACTTGAAATGCAAGTTTCATCTTAAGGTCTTCGAGGAAGTTCAATATTCCCTCTTTTTTTTACAAATTTCAGACATAAAAAGAGAACTTAGAACTTTGACACCTCTCTCCTCCTTCTCTTCTTTTTTACTGATCTGATCAGGCATGGGAAAGTCAGTAGTATTGTCCTTTTAAGAAATGATTTGAATTAAACCTTAGTCTTCAATTTTAATTTGGTACTTAATTTTTCAAATTGCCTTATTAATGTCAACATAAAAGGGAAAGGGGGTTTAAGTTGAGGTTTTATTTCTATAGAGACTTATAATTAAAATTTAGTTTTATTGTTTTAAAGTATTAAAAACATAAATTTTAGGACAATAATTATCAGGGGCCTGATTCTGGCAGTCGTGATCGAGTAATTTCTCGATTCGAAAGGAATTTAAAATCTAATTATTTCAGTCAATATTGAACGAATTGGAATTATTTTTTCAGTGTTGTAAAGCATTAATTTGAGTTTCACAACACTGAAAAAATGATTTTAATTCGTTCAGTATCAACTGAAATAAAATTGCGTTCGAATCGAGAAATTACTCGATCACGACTGCCAGAATTAGGCCCCAGACTTATTACGGCTGTCGTTGTCGTAAGCGATTAAGTCGTTATTTGCAGTAGATTAAAGAATACAGGTAGTGTTTTACTTAAATCTATGACAAAAAACACAGTCGTTTACGACAACGACCACCGTAATAAGAAGAATGAATTTAGTAACCTTGTATCTTTTCAAAACACCAATTTTCTATCTCTGGATCTTTTTATTGCGTCCAGACTTCAAGAAATATAATAATCTTAGCAATTTATGATAAAATAGTTAATATTTCGATAACTTAGATTCAAAAATAAAAAATTGAGTTTATAAACTCTGGCTAAATTTATTATGAAACGCTCGAACATATAAAGAAAAATCTTTTTGTTTTGAAGAGATATTTAATTTGGAGTCAATTAAAGGGAATTGTCGTAAAAAAACATTTCAAGTTCTCATTAGGTTTTCTTAATTTTCCGAACCTTTCTTGTTGTAATAGATATTCGATGCCAACAGACCTCCCTAGCCTTTTTTCTTTAAGAGTTTTTCGTAGCCTCGTAATAAATCCACATCCTATACTTAAGTAAAAAGTTTCGACAATTATATTGAAATCAGAAGATTACAGGTTCATCAAAAGGTTTTTTTTTTTAAATACTTATGTTATTATGTTTTCTCCGGCCATTATTTCAAGTATGAATTCAAAGAACACGTTCTCGTTAAAAAATCGTTGTTATAGTTTTCAGACATTCGAAATACTGTTCTTTTTTTCTCTTTAAAATTTTTTCTTTTGTTTTAAAATTTCATCATTTACAAATTAAAATTTTTAATGTTTCTGCTAAAACAATGTTCTATACTGCAATAAGAGACTTTAAGTCCTGTGTATAGAATTGGAAATAAATAAAAATAAATAAATACACCAGTTCTGGTTGAAAATATTTAAACCGTTCTTGTTTCCAATTCGTATCATTTTTTC
This sequence comes from Pollenia griseotomentosa, assembly GCA_963931875.1. Lineage (NCBI taxonomy): Eukaryota > Metazoa > Arthropoda > Insecta > Diptera > Polleniidae > Pollenia > Pollenia griseotomentosa. The sequence goes on from OZ007560.1 coordinate 249,607,263, forward strand.
ATGCTGAAGGTCGTTAATCGCTTGTGCTTAAGATGAGTGGCTGATTGGGCCTCACATCTTAGTAGCCTTCTCACGTTAGCTGCCTGCGGACGGGTGTCCACAAGCGTTACCAGGGGGGCTACTCTCTATTGCGCTGCGAAAGAAAATTGTAGCAAATCTAGCGATTGTTACTCTTTTATACGTTTGCGCGTATGTCTTTCGCATCCTTTATTTTTTTATTTTCGTAAATAATCACTTTATTTTATTTAAATTTTCCAATTTCAAATATTTTTACACACTTAATCATTTCATTACTGTAAATCCGCGCCATCTTTAATTTTTATTGCCACTCACTATTGCTTCATTTTCATAAAATTTTGCGAAAGTGATAGAGAGTACCAAGTTGGCATTTAGCTTTCGAAATTGTTTTCGCATCGCTATAGAGAGTAGACCCCCAGGGGATACTTGGTCTAGACTAAGATTTAGCTAAGATCGAAAGTGTAAGTTGCTTGGGAAGTTCAACAAATGAGTCACTCCTGGTCACTCCCAAGTGAATGGCAATGAGAGAGCTTTGAGCATCTGCGAAAGACTCCGATCCTTGCGTTTGTCTGCCTTTCGTGCGTTTTAGTTTCTTCAGTTAATAGTATGTATAGCGTTGTTAACTGAACATTTTTTCACTTTTGTTTGACTTTTTTGTGGCAATCATAGCAAGGTGCTGATTCTAAACGTTTTCAGCTTTCTAAGAGAAGGCTTAGGTCGACCAAGGACCTAAGCTGGCGGTATAATTGAATAAGTTAGCCGAAAAGTTATAGATTAAAAAAATAGTTCGGCACTGATGTCAAAATTTTTCTTAAATAACCGTTTTTCGCCATTGATAAAGTAACAATTATTACCATTTAAAAAATTTGCCAAGATTTCCAAGAATTTTGAAAATATTTCTTAGAAATTTTCAGGACTTTTTTCCGATTAAAGACCAAGGCTTTAATTTTAGATTTAACTAACTATCTCTTCTTTATGTATTGTTCCTAAAACCTTTAAAAGGCCAAAGTTTTTTTAACAACACTTTCCCTTTACTGTCCTAATTTTCTAAGCTGATGTTCAAACATTTAAATCATACTGAAATTCACTCCCAATTCAACATCAATTACGTAACAATATTCATACTAAATTAGTTTATTAATTGATCTTCTAAAACTCAATGACAAAATAAAACATTAATAACATTTTTTATGGACCATTGTGTTGTTGATTTTTTTTTTTCTTTTGTTGTAAATATATGTGTGTTGTACATTTAAGTTTTATATACATTTCCAGTCTTTAATCTCGCTTATTCGATAGCACGTGCCAATAATATATTTATAAACATTTTTAAATTTTTTTCATTGTTTTTTTTTTTTTTTTTATTTAATGAACATTGACGTCGGAAAAAAAATCCGGTTTTTTTATTCATATAAAACATCTAAAATTTTATGAGAAAAAAATAAATAAAAGCAACAAACCATCCAACAAATAATAAAAAAAAATACATACAATACACACAACCATTTAGCCAACAACCATATATAAACCCAGTCAAAACCAAGCCAGGCAGGAGGTCGGTCGGGGTTTAATGAAATCAACAAAATGGCATACGACAAAAAAAAAGTACAAAACACATTCAATTGAGTTTATGAGATTACTGTACAGCAATAGATAGACCGAACAACAGACATAACGCCTTACAAACCGAACGACCAAACAACATTTAACAACAGCAGCAGCAGAAAAATATCAGCAACATTTTTTTTCTGTTGTAAACCATAGACAAAATAAAAAAAAAACAAAGTTTGTTATTTAAACTGCGATTGTAAAGAGCAAAAAAAATTAAATTTGTTTTTACATGTTCTCCGGTGGACGGACGGAAGGACGTTCATATAAGTGTGCGATCAAATGAGTTAGAATGGCTAAATGTTGTTTTTTTTTTGCAAATCTATAAATTTTTTTTTTTACAATTTAAATTAATTTAGTTAATAAGAGTACAAATGATCTGGAGCAATGACCCGCAACTAATTTCAGCTACAGCTTGTATCTGTTGAGTTTTGTACTTTGCAACTCGTATCGAAAATTGATTTTGTTTTTTAATTGAAAATTTTGTTCTTTATAAATTCTAAAGACTTAATTAGATAAAAAATTGTTAGATGTAAGAATTTAAAACTTTGAAATTTTATAAATTTTGAAAAAAAAAATTGTCAAAGAGTTTTGACAGTGTAAGAATTGCAATCCACTTCTGATATAATTCAATAGGTTGTAGGAGAAGTAGAAGGAGATTCTTAACCAGGCATGACAAATATTGTTACTTTTGCATTTTTTACAACTTTTTTTGATATTAAAAATAAGTACCGCTGTATGTACCTTCATAGCGTAAAAACTACTTTCATAAAATTACAACCCTTTATTGCTTAATAGGAAACACTGCAATAATAGCAAATTTCATAAAGAGCAAATCGGTAAACAGGTGAAACTAGGCAACATACAAAAAAGTCACTCTACCTACACATTTTTTTAGGGCCTAAAATTAAAAAAAAAGTAAAATTTTCAAACTAATGTTAAAATAAGTCATTAATATTAGTATGCACAGAAAAAATTCTTGCCAATTTTATTCAAGTAAACCATTTATCAAAAAAAAAAAAAAAATAGTTTATAATCCAAATTTTTAATATTTTTAATTAGGCTTAAGTTCATCAAATTTAATTTTATTAAATTATTTTTATGAAGAAAGGAATTAAACAACATGAAAATTAATTAAAATTGTTATTGATAATCTTTCATTCCTGACCGTGTCCGGGGCTCGAACCCTGGCCGGCAGGTTACCATGACATGTTTCGATCGCAACCACTCGATCTCCTCAGATGGATTTGCCGTCTTACACTCGCAGCCATCGACGACTGCTGACGTATTTTAACCTTTGGTAGATCGAAATTTGCTTTTTTGAATGATTATCCATTTTAATTGATTTTACTTGTTTTTTCCTTACTTCTGTTTTTTTCCGTACTTTTGTCAAGAATTCTTCTTTAAGTCCAAAGGAAATTTTTTTTTGTTTTTTCATTTTTGTCTTTCTTTTTCTTGTTGACCGTTTTCAGCACAACTTGAAGGACAAATGTAAACATAGAGCTCGTGCCTTAGCTTTAACAATAATTAGTATTGTGGTTATTTTGTTGAACTATTTATGGTTTTTAATCCAAATTTTTAATATTTTTTTTTTTTTAATTAGGCTTAAGTTCATTAAATTTAATTTTCATTAAATTATTTTTATGAAGAAAGGAATTTTACAACATGAAAATTAATTAAAATTGTTATTGATAATCTTTCATTCTTGACCGTGGCCTGGGCTTGAACCCTGGCCGGCAGGCTACCATGACATGTTTCGATCGCAACCACTCGATCTCCTCAGATGGATTTGCCGTCTTACACTCGCAGCAATTAAGCAATTAAAAATTTAATCAAGTGAATTTAACGTTTTCTTATAAAAACAATATTACTTCAGTAAATGTTGTTAATATCAAAAAATATTTAATTGATTCTATTCATTTATTTACTGGTGTAAATTTAATTAATATCACAAATTTTTTAATTGAAATAAATTTTTACGTTTTTCTGTGTGGGTATCAAATAAAAGTTAAAAAATTCCTAAAAGTTAATAAAAGATTATTTTCTTAAAAATATCTCGAAAAAATATTGTCTTTTAAACGTTAAAAAAATTTAGCCAAAATTATTGATAAATAATTTGTTAAGAACAAAAAAATTAGATTGTGAGTACTTATGGAGACAAAAATATGTGCACGTGGATCATTAAGTGGCACAGCAATAGATGACACACTTAAAAAGGGGTTTCATATATCTCTTTTACACTATAAAGCTACGGTCACACTTATCAAATATTTGACGAAAAAAACGGGACCAACAACCAATCTAAAAAATCATTTCGCTTAATATCAATATTTATTTTGATTAAAATACCACATCTTACAAAAAACTGTTTTTTGCTATGTCTAGAAGTATAATTAGTTTATTTTGTAATATTAAGACCATTTTAAATCTCACTAACTATTAACAAAAGTAGGGGTTACGCTTATTTGATCAAATATTTAATAAGTGTGACCGTAGCTTTAGAATTTATCTATTGGATTGAACACAATACGCACAGAGAAAAAATTCTCGCCAATTTTTTTCAAATAAACCATAAATCAAAAATAAAATCAGTTTTAATTAAAAATTTAATCAAGTATATTAAACGTTTACTTTATGTTAACAAAATTATTGCGGAAAATGTTGTTAATATCAAAAAATATTTAATTGATACAATTATTAATTTTTTAATTAATATCATAAACTTTTTAATTGAAATGAATTTTTACGATTTTCTGTGCATACTTTAACGTCTTTTTAATCATTAAAATCTTTTTTTTTTGTGAACTCTACTTAAACTACTGGGAATAGGAGGTTGCAACTTGCGGATAGCACAAAATCAAGTAGCATTGATAGAATAATATGGATTTTTAAGCATTACCAGTTTATTTTCCAAATTAAGCTGGCAAAACAATTTTTAGCTTTTTAAAAATCTTGGGTTTCAAGCAAATAAGCAACGATATGAACTTTAAAATTAGAAGAGTATCAAAATAAGATTTCGATAACTAACTAAGAATATTAACGGTTTTAGAAATGGTTACTTGAAATTATTACCCAACATTCTAGAAATTTGCTAATAACTTTCTTGGAAATCAAAAAACTGCTGCTTAGAATAAGTTAAAACATTTAAGAGTTATTATTTTTGAAAATTTTTTAAAATAAAAAGAACTCAATTCTCATGTTTCCAGCAATGTGCAAAGTCTAATAAATTGGGAATGTATTTGTTTAACTTTTGTATAAAATACAGTACAAAACAGAAAAAAAGCTCTAATATACAGAACTATTCTGTTAAATACAGAACGGATACTTAATCAATTCGCTAAAAGTTTAAGTTTAAGTAAAATAAAGAGACTTTGATGTGACTTTGAATGATTTAATTTTTTTTTTTATTTGAGAGCTTAAAAGTTATATGTAACTGAAATTTTGAAAGTTCGAAAGAAAAATGTCTGAACCTTCTAGAAGTTAAAGCTTTCTATTCTGTTTGTGAACTGCGATTGGAAGACCCGAATTTCTTTCAAAACTTTTTAAGAATGTCGTAGAAGTCCTTTTGTGAATTGCCGGAGAAAGTAACTCCCTTTATAAGGCAGAATACTGAAATGAGTGAAGCCATTTCACCTAGTACATCACCTTGCATCACCTTGCAATGATTGGGATAAAATAATTAAACGTTATTTATATATGTATGAACATAATTAATATTAAATACCTAAAAGCACATGCATACATATTACGAATGTAACGAATAACGATACCTTTATATCGGCGATACTTCAGATTTTCCGTATATCGGTATTGGCGATATTTTGGTGTCGATACCGCGATACATTTTATTTTTTTTATAAGTATTTTTGAACAAATAATTTAATTTTCTATGCTTATTTTTTGTATAGCTAATAAGAGCAATAACACATTAAAAAGCAGACCATAAAATTAAAAAATTATATAATAAATGAATCAACGAAGATGGAAAATAGTTCTGAGTCACAAAATTTAGCGGTTGACTTAGCATTAGCTTTAACTAAAAGACTTATGGCCATTTTCTCATTAGGCGATTATCTTTTATCCCAACGAAAAACTGCACATTAAAGAAATTTTGTTTTCTCAATGTCTCATTTGCTTCTATTTTATCGCAATGCTAACCGGCACTCATCTGCCAATTATTTATTTTCCTTTTATTTGACGTACAGATAAATTCAATCAGCTGACTCCCATCTTTTACATGTATTTTGAATGGTGTTGCCAACTCAAACCAATGTTTTTTGTCGGTACATTGAGAAACCCAAAATCGTTAACGGACAGTTTATCGGTATAATAAATTTATGTTGACATTAAGTAACAGGCAGTTTGTCGATACATTGAGAAAATGGCCATTAAGGATTTAGAAAATAATAAAACCTATTGTTTTTCTAGAAGGTTTGTCCCTCGATAGAATGCTCGAATATTACAAAGACAATCGACTTCAATCATATCGAAAAATCGTCTTCTTGAGCTTCTTAACATGTCTCTGCATTCCGAAAGTGTTGAAACACGCTCACACCTACAGGTGGTACAAGTTCTGATAACTCTACAAGAACAGGCGCTCCATGGAGCGTTTGAGAAAAAAATTAGAGGCAGATTTGAGGAGGATGAGCCTTTTTCGATCCATTGCTGTGGTTCTGTTAAAGAAGAAGTCCACAGGTAACTGAGATCCACTAATATTTCTAGAGACGCAAATCTGCTTGTTTACAGGCGCAAAGAAACTGGCGCAGGAATTCTTAATTTTTCAAATGAGTTCTATCGCATCTAAGAGACTATTTTCCATTGCAGGTCTGGTTCAAACGGACTTGCGAAATCGTCTATCTCCTCAAAAGTTGAGAATACTTTGTTTATTTAACAAAAATCTTATTATTATTTTCTAAAAAAATGTTTTATTTTTTGTTAATTTTATCATGAATTCAAATTAAATCTTCGTTTTTTAAATCTTATCAATATTAATTTAAAATATTAGTAATCGCTTACACTGTAATTTTTTATAATAAACAATTTACTCTTCTTGAGTTTTGTTAATTTTAACTCGAAAAATCAATATGCGTATCGGTATAGGTATCGATATCGGCGATATTTTGGTTTGAGTATCGTTATTGGTATCGTATCGGCAAAAAGCCTTATCGTTACGTCCCTAATATATATATATATATATATATATATATATATATATATATATCTATATCGGCATTGGAAAATATTAACTTCAGCCGGTTCATGATTCCGTAAACAGTGTTCCGCCGCTGTCTTTTTCCTCACAGCATAACTAGATTTCTGATAACATATTTTATCATAATAGAAACAGCTGAGTCAGATGATTTGTCAGAAGAAAATTTACAGAAGCAATGTTTAAAGGTAACACACGACAAGTATGAATTTTGCAGTAGGAAATTTAATAAGTCAGATGTAAAAAACATGTCCTGTACGGAGGGCTTAAAGAACTTTTTAGTTTTTTTCTTATATCCACACAGAAAAAAATAAAAATAGATTTCAATTAAAAAATTTGTGATATTAATTAAAAAATTAATTAAATTTGCACCAGTAAACAAATTACTAGTATCAATTAAACGTTTAATTTACTTTATTAAACGTTTTATTCACTAGATTAAAGGTTTAATTCGATTGATTAAATTTTAAATTCAAACTGATTTTATTTTTGATTAATGCTTAAATTAGTGAAAAATTGAAAAAAATTTTCTGTGCAGCTACAATGTTGACACTACCCTAGAGGGAAGCGAACTGACACCGAAGTAGTCCCGTGATAGGTCTTTGGTGGTAGAGACCGGTTCTAGTTCTCACACTTTATATGAACAAGACCTATCACTTTTGCATGGGGTTGTCTTTGGAGGGGGTCAATTGACACCATTTGACCAGTCACAGGTCTATTCTCCATGAACGTACTTTGTGTCAGTTACTAAATGTACACTGAAAGAATTTTCTTCAGAATAACAATGAATTTTGACATTAATCCCATGAAAAATTGCATTAAAAAGGAACCTATGCAGTGCTTCGTTGAATCAATGAAACCTGTTTCATTAAATTTTATTTAATGAAACATTACATTAGATCTATGAATGTTATTCATTGGATGAATACTTTCAAAAAAAAGTAAGATTCCCGCTGGCGGGAATCGATTCCGCAACCTCGGCACTGATAGACTTTTTTTTTATATTTTTTTTAATTTTTTTTTTTTTTTTTAATCAAAGTTGTTCTTATTCAACTTTTTTTTTTAACCAGAGTCGCTGGCGGGAATCGATCCCGCAAACATCGGCGCTGATAGACTAGCTCACTACCAGCTAGCCTACTGGGGCAGTCTAGTTTTTTGCCATTACTCAATATGAGATTAAATTGTCAAAACATAACAACAATAACAACGTTGATTTTTTTTGTTAACGCATAATAAAAAAAAAGACCACATAAAGAGAGATTTTTGATTTCATAAATTTAATGGCATATTAAATTAGATGTATGAAATAAATAAATCTTACATTTTATATTAACAATTAAACATATTTTTAAGGAAACTATAATTTTTTATTAATTTATGAATATAGTTATGTTTGTATTTTGTTTTTTATGTTCCCAATTAAAATTTTTTGTTTAACTTTAGTTTTCATATATCCAATGAAAATTTTTATTACGAAATCCAATGAATCGATTTTAACGAAAATACTTCATTATAACTACGAAATTCCATTTGGACAATGAAAATTTTAATTTAACCAGTGAAACTTTTTTTATGAAAACGATACATTAAATATATGAAGCATTTTTCTTTCAGTGTAGTATTATTTCAATACAATGTAGTATTATTTCAATAAAACAAGTCCTAGAATTAAATTCAAGAACCAAATTTTACAACGTACCAAAAAATGTGTCACAGCACCGGTGAAGACTGTAAAGAAATTCATTACTTTTTCTACTTTTTTGTTCTTCATAAACCAGTTAAGGGATTGGTTCTTCTTTCACTGGTCATGAGTCCTTTTTTTTTGTACTTGTTCTATTTTCACAAATCCCAGACCAGTCTGTTGGACCAATTGACACAAATTTCCCGCAAGGTAGCTGTATGCGATCTTTATGAATAAAAAAGATAATACAATTACGCTCTCAGCCACAGGGAGATTTCCCATAGTTTCAATCACTTAATAAGGATATGTCACATAGAAAAAATCCAAAGGCGCCAAAAAAGAAAATTCAGCAAAATTTGCTACAGGCATCGACAGGGCATAAACTTGAGAATTTTAATAAAATTTGATTATTCTTTGTTAGTTCATAGTTAGATATACATATAAAGTTTCAATAAATAAGTTCTAAAAAGGAAATAAAACCATAATTTTCAATATAAATTTTCATAATATCCATTATTTAAAATTTTTTTCTTGAAACAATATTCGTTCAAAATTAAACATAAAAATCTCATTTATTTTTATATGCACATTTATTTCGATTACTCCTTGATCATTAAATTGTCCAGTAAATTTATGTCATATTTGAAAACAACTCATATTGATAAAGTGATAAACAATTATTGCTCTAGAATTTGTCATCGCATAAAATCTTACACCATAAATAATGTGCTATGTGCTACCATGTAAACAAAATACAAAAGAAGCAAATAAAAAAAATAAACGACATTGCTTAGTTGTAAATATATAAAAATTAACTCATCGAAATGGCAAAGGAAAAATATACTGAAAAAAACAGACGCATTTAGACAATTTAAAGGAAGAGGAAAACAGGCTACACTTAGTGCGAGTTTAAAATGATCAGCCATACAGTGGGATCGAAAAAAAAAAATAAATTATTAAATTTTACTATATGGGCTAATTAAAATTTGTATTGTTTATTTCATTTTTATGTAGAAAATAAAGAACACTAAAAGAAATTAAAACCATTTTTCTTATTTAAATGGATTAAAGCTGCGCTTAATAAAGATGAGGAAGCACTGCGAATTTACCAACATTTTCATTTGATATTTAATTTCATAATTCTTTGGATATTTATTGAGTTCTATTTATGCTTTTATTTTGATAAAAGTACAAAGAATTTAAAAGCGCTTTTAAACAAAATCCAAACCACTTTTCGTCGTGCGTAAATTATTGTGTTCCATATCTTAATCTTTGTCCATATATTTTTGAACGTGCAATCATTTACAAGCGATTTTTTATAAAATATTCTCTTTTGTCTATTTTTAAAAATGTCCTTTCTATTTTAGGCCCCTATTACGGTTTACAACTCAACTCAGTTGAGTTGTAATTAAGACAACTGGTTGTGATCAGTTGTAATTTTTGTTATGTTTTTGTTCACCACAATATAGCAAAGTTGTAAACCATAATACAAAAATTATGAAATTACAACTCAACTGAGTTGAGTTGTAAACCTTAATAGGGGCCTTAATAAAAGTTAATTTAAATAGTTTTTCTTATCCCACTGTTTAATAAAGAATACTTAAGCTAAAATTTGTTGCAAAAAGATTGACCATACGACGGACGTACTGTCTGTTCATATGACGTTTGTAACGATTTGTTTCAATTTCCAAGCAATTTTTTGTTATCAATTCAGAGAAAACATAAATGTCACTGAAAACGAAAAACTTAAAACTTTTCTGCAATGTTCAAACTTGAAATCTAAAGAGGGCCCTGGTTTTAAAGTATAAATTTCCGAGATCATTCTTCAAACCGTTTAAATATTGCATTGGGTATATGTATTTCTTTTTAATGCAGATGACAAAATAAAACTGATAATATTTAAAATGATCGATATTCTCCAAACTTAATTTTGTTCGGTCAATTATACAAAATTTTCGCTTTTGGGATCAAAATATTCTTTACAAAATTTAGTCGTTCAGTAAATGTGAAAATTTTAAATACAAATGCTCTTCAATTATCGCGCAAGTTATGATGTCAAAACGATCTCTTAAATGGTGATCGTGGTGCTAGTCGTGATCATATTATTTTGGTACAATTAATTCTTTACATCACAATCGCGTTTTGTGTAAATAAGTTTCTATATCATAAAAGGATTCTGTTGTATCTTAATCCTTGAAGTTCAAGAATACAAATGATCTTGTTAGATCGAGATGCAGAAAGGATCAGATATAAATCATTAATCTGCATCTATTTTCGAAACCTTAATAAAAACTTTTGTAGGCCTTCTTCATTCAATTTGCAATATCCAAACGAATCGGAAGTTTCTCAGTATAAAACGACATACTCTCAAAATTTTTTTTAGGTGTCAATTATCGAGATCGCGTTTGAGAGAAATATATGGTGTTCGGAACATTTCGGTCTAAACCATATAATAACTAAAATCAAGTGATACAAACGATCCTTTAAATCAAAATCACTATACTTCGGGGACCCGTAATGTTTTTTAAAACATCTACATATTTTTGGATCCCATACTGTCTTTTTAAAATATTCGACCGATTCGAAGTTTCTTAAAATAAATACAACATCATCCCAAGATTTTATGCTTAAACTAATTGCAAACCATTTTACTTATAACGAAAATTTTTTAAAAGTAAGAAAAAGTACGGGAGACTCAATCCACTTCAAAGCCGAATTGGCGGTACCTCAGAATTTTAAAACATGTATCGGCAAAACGTTCTCTATTGCTTAATCACATTTTATTTCCAACAAGTTCATCTCATAATAAAATTTCTCTAGCTCTACTTATTAGCCGACAATGTTATCCAAAATCAAATAAATCGAATTCTTTGGAAAATTTTAAACAATTCGCCCTGCGATTACAACAGGATTTACCCTCTCTGAGTTAAGCTGTTGGTTTGCCGGAATGGATAGACTTTTATTTCTCATACTCAAGTCCATGTGAATAAAAAGAATGAAAGAAAAAAACCTCACAATTGAGCGTGTGTTTGTATGTGTTAAGTATGCTAAAGTAAACTCATTCAATCAACAACCCAACTAGAATTTGAAAGATCACTTTTTCAAAGATTACAAAACTGAGTCTTCATCGAGTACATTTGAAACAGATTAATCAGCTGAGTGTTAGAAAAGAGACTCGTGCTTGTGCATAAAATTGTAAGTGAAAAAACTAGAGAAGGTGTAAATGTCGCAAATTGATCATGAAGATGTTTGGAATTTGACGTTTTAAATTTTGTTTTTAAATGGTACATTGCACAGTCAAACGATGAAAATCGTATTAAAAATTTTAAACAATCTCAAAAAGATGAACGAGCTTAAAATGTATTTGCTATTAATATTTTAATATTCTTCACCACTAGTTTTAAAAGATGCTATACTAAGTTTTTCATTCTAAAAGAAACGCTCACGTTCAAAATACTCAAAAGAATATAACATTATTGGAAAATAATTGATATTTTAACTACAAAAACTGACATAAATTGGAATACACCGATTCTCTTACAATTTTCCACCAAATCGTTATATATGACTAGAAATCATACTAGTAAATTTTGTAAAGATAGGTGAATATTTTACTATAGGTTCATTCTTTACCCTAGGCCCCATATAAAGTCCACTCTCAGAAAACACTTTAGTACGCATTAAACCGTTACGAATAACGCTTTTGGTCTTTGACAGTTAAATAAGAATAGAATAAAACCGACACCTATAAATCAATTTAATACGCCTACCCTAAGCCAAAAATTTAACTAAATACTGAAACTTGGGGTGTGAAAGTGAAAAAATGTAGGTTGTTCTACAACTAACAAATTATTTATTCAAGTCTACGAACGTTTTTCGTAAAAACAGAAAAATTTCGTAAATAGTTGTAAAGAAGAAACTTCTTCGATTTAACTTTTGCCTTTTCGTTATTTACATAACAAAATTTTGGTTAAATTGATTTCAAAATTTTTAAAATTTACTAATGATTTTAGTTACATATTATTATTTAAAAATTTTTTTATTCATATTGAATATTTTTTTATTTTAATTGCCGAATCATGATTCAAATTAAATAATAATAAACAATAAATAGTACTACAAGAGGAGGCGTTCGTAGTATTTTATATATCCTTTGAATATATTTACATACATATAAACGGTACGGTACACATATATTTGTATAACATATAATTCAATATAAATAATATATTTTTTTGCATATGAATTTTGAACATATTGTAAGTATTCGCATTCGTATTTGAATTCGCAAAAATTTAATTTAATTATTTGCATTCGCATTCGCTATACAATTCGCCGCACCCTAATGTATATATAATAAAAAATATCATTTAGAAATACAAGAAAAAACTGACTCGTATAGGATTAAAAAATTAACTTAAAAGTATGCACTTGTAAAAGACTTACAAACGATTACAAAACAGCACTTAGAATTGCGACAAAACTGTTAGTAAAACGGGTAATTTGCGAATCTGTAAGAAAAGCCGTACACAGGGTCTTACTCCAGACAAAATAATCCACCTATTATTTTAATCGTGCAGAGAAGCCAAAAAAGACTCATATAAAGCCGTACACAGGGTCTTACTCCAGACAAAATAATCCCCCTATTATTTTAATCGTGCAGAGAAGCCAAAAAAGACTCATATACATATGATCGTAATTTTCATAAAATGTTGACTGGGAGAACACACGTTCTCGCATGCTGCCATTCAAACAATCCGACTCTTGCAACGATCGCAACATAAGTTGGCTACCGTACCCCCACTTTGATGTATGAGTATGTGTGTCTTTGTTGTTGTAGTTGTTTATTTAGCCCCACCGCTTGATTGTTTGCTCGATGGGTCGATCGTTGTTTGTATGCCTGAATGTAAAATGTGTGTATGTTTGTTTGTATTGGGTTTATTTGCTGGCTTTGCAAGTTCGTTAGTTTGCTTGCTTGTTGGCTGGCTGGCTGGCTGTATGACTGGCTGACTTGCTTACTTTGGCATCAAGATAATATTTGACAGCAATAAACTGGCGACTGGCACGAGTTTGTTTCCCACGGTTTCATGGGCTGCATGAATGATGAAAGCATTCGGTCCCGCGTACTTGGAATTAAACCGACAACAACTACTTCATTTATAATGCGATCATTATAACAGAAAAGAGAAGAAGAAGAAGAAGAAAAGAAAAAGAAACAGCCAGACAACAACAACAACAGAAACAAAATTGAAATAAAAAGATAATGTTGATTCTGTGTTTGTTGTTTTTTTTTTATTATTTTTGTTTTTCTGTTAATAGTAGGTCTGGCTCAAAAGTGGTTTTTGACATATATTTTCCATTTTTAATCAAATTTTAGAACACAATTCTTGGTTAATACCTAATTTCTTTAGCATTTAAAGCTGCCTATTTACGGTAGGCTTTTGTTAAAGCTTTGTTAAAATATGTAATAAATTAGTAATTAGATGCATATTTTTGTAGTTTAAATAGATCAGTGTGAAGAAGTTTTGTTGGGTTCCCCAAATGCAGCATTCCAATTCAGGTTTTTTTTTCGAAAATAGAGCTTTAGGCAACCTTACTTATCGAATATAATTGGCAGCATGTTTTGCAAAGCAAATACAATTTTGGGCATAAACTTAAAATATGAGTTTAAAAAACTTAACAAAACTCAAACCGTGTCTATAACCAAAATATATTCTCGATATTGTCGATCTCGAAATTTTACCAAAACTCAGGATGATATCGTAAGAAAAAAATGTACCTGGGCCCTGTTTCTCAAAACTGCAAGTCACAAATCTACAAGTAAAATACATTAAATAAGCAACAATTTTACAATTTTTGTTTCAAATATATTTAAATTGTAGTTTTCAAGTTAAGGTATGTCAAGGTATGTATTTCATAGATCTTACATGATTAGGTACCTTCAAATAATTATTAATTAAAGCTCTTCAGTAAAATTCTATTTAAAAGAGTTTCTCAACTCCAAATCGCTAGGAATACAAGTCATCCTATTGGCAAGCCAGCTTTAGCCAGTCTTCACTTCTTATAAAAAATTTCGATTACCGGATTGTTGAAAACTTGTCCGCCAAATCCAAGCAATATTTAAAGCTTTTCGCAGCCGCAGCAAACCGTTATCTTAGGTATATGGAAGTCTTGTCTATCACAGCTTATTGTTAAAAAATATTGTCTTTATTTTTTGATGGCTCCGTATTATTCTCGACGTATTCACTTAAAAAATACTTTGACCGGGGGAGGAAGAAAATAAGTAGTGCTTAGAACCAAAATACTCCTTATCCTGGCATTTTTACATAAAAATCCCGAGATTTTGGGTTAACTATATTTAACTAAACGTGAATCACCCTGATAAAAATAACTTCAAATATTTAATATTAAATCATACTGGCAATGAATCTAATTTGTAACTGGTTACAAAAAGAAGTCGCAAGTGAATAAATGTTACATGCAATTCATTTTGTAACACAGAAAACAAAATCAGAAGATAAAGTTCGGTGTGGTCTTTTTTCTAAGTGAATGATATAAGAACTGCGCACGCAAAATGCAAGTTGTGCAAAAGGGTTTTAAAAACTTTAGGGGGTTCTACTAAAGCTCTTTTGACACAAATTTGTTTAAGTTTATTTTATTAGATTAATACTTGCATATATATTTGAGAAAAAATAAATTAAATATTGTCATTGACATCCCTAAATGTAATGCAATGTTGGATCAAAACCTTTTAGAATTAGAAAAAGAATTAGGGTTTCCAAAATTTCGGCTTTTTTTGGTTCCCGGGAATCGGGAAATATTTTGTTACATTCCCGGGTACCCGCTATCAATGCTATTTTTAAATTTTTACTATATATTTAAATGAAAAAAGAAAAAAATAGTATATCAGGTAGCTCAGAATTGATATGTTAAATAATAAAATAACATAAAACAAAATTATTCTAAAATATAAATTTTTGATATAGGACTATTTTCCTTATAAATTTTCTTAAAAAGCTACTGTAAAATTGCATCAGCAGTTAACATATTCGTATCTCGACGACTTAAAGCATCAACGGCTATTTTAATGGGACACAAAACTTTGAACAATGATTCTTATTTGCTGATATCAATATCCCACATGTGCGCTAGATTATAATCTATTAAAGACTTTTTGACGGCATTTTTTGTTTTTAAAAATGAGTCTAACATTAATACCAGCGAGTTCCATCTAGTTTTAACATCAAGACACAATTGTAGTTCTTTTCCAAGCTCCGTTTTTATATATTTTTGTAACGTATCATTTTTCAAGGGACTCTTTTTAATAGTTTTTATAAATTTTCTTACATTCTTAAGTATATCAGAATATGTTGTAAGCACGTCATATGAAATACATTCTTCCGTTTCACCGTAGTCTTTGGAATCGCATTACTGGAACTTGGGCATTGTTTTTCAAAACTTTTTTGCTAAAGAACATCTATAATAGCCAAATGAATACAATGATTAAGGCAAAATACTCCACATGCAGGGCTTTCACTAACGTACTTTTTCATCACATTTGGGCCGTCTGAAATTGTTGAGACAATATGTTCTACGAGGCTTATATCATATTCATCCAGTTTTACTTCCATCATTTTTCTCAATTCTAACGCCCCACATTTTCCTTTAATATTAATCAAGCCAAGATTAAACAAATTATTATTTGGTCCGTGTAATGTTATGTTTAGATATCGCCTATTTCTTAAGGAGCATATAGACGACATGTTTTTGTCATCTGACATGTCAAATTTTCAAGTCACATGTAATTGTGCATGTCTGTCAAAATCGCTGTTTTACATAAGCTTTATAACATTCGGTCACAAACGTACATGTAATTTGCTTCTGACATTGTCTCCGTTTTTTCGCATTGTTATTGCAGAAACCAAAGTAGTGCTCTGTTTCAAAATACATAGCTTGCTGCCGCCATGAAAATTTTTATTTGCGCCGTAAAATAGTTTAGCCATCATAACATTTTTTTCTATTAATTCAAAGATACCAATTTAGGATTTTATAATAAAACGGTTTTTATATTTATATTCACATAAATTCTATTCAATGGTAAGATGATCAAACATATCTCGGTATTGTTAAAAATTAACTTCAGCCGGCTAATGATTCCGTCAATAGTGGACGCCGCTGCCGGTTTCTTCCCGGCATAGCTTTCTAATGTCAGATGGTTTGTCAGAAGAAAATAGAGCACGCTCTAATTGAAATATTGTCAGATGACTTTGCGTCTGACTTTTACAGAAGCAAAGTTAAAAAGGTAACACACGACATGTATGTATTTTGCAGTGGGAAATTTGACATGTCAGATGACAAAAACATGTCGTGTACGGGGCCTCTTTAAGCTTGTCCATTCATCGAATACTAAGCTGCATCTGCCATCATATTTTGCAATTTTATTAATATCTGCGACCATTTTGGTTTTAACTTCTTCATGATGATGATGTGATGTTCCGCTATTCTCCAGCTAGGGAGCAAACGGTCTCAATTAATGACTTCCAACGGACTCTGTTGTGGGCTGTTCTTAATGCCTCGTTCCATGAAAACCCTGCAGTTGTCAGCTCACGTATAGTTGCGATGCGCCAAGTGGTTTTTGGACGTCCACGACGCCGAGAACCCTGGGGGTTGTACTGAAGCGCTGCCTTTGCTACCTCGTTATCGGATCTCAGTGTATGACCAATCCATCCAAATTTCCTTTTCAGGATGTCGTGCTGGATTGGCTGTTGGTTCGTACTTCGAAGCAACTCAGCGTTAGATATTGTGTTGGGCCAAAAACATCGAATAATCCTTCGAAGGCAGCGGTTGGTGAAAACTTGCAGTCGTCGTACGTCGCTTTTGGATAGGCCCCAAGTTTCACATCCGTACAGGAGTATAGGTTTCACACATGTATTAAATACTTTGGTCTTCAGGTGTATTGATATGTCAGATGATACCCATACTTTTTTTAAACAATGCATGGCATGACGGGCCTTGTTGATGCGCGCAGAAACGTCTTCGTTTGCACCACTGTTCGTTGTGATTGTGCAGCCAAGGTAACAAAAAGATTGTACATCCTCTATGTTGTTATTATCGAGAGTTAGAGAGGTGGTATTCGTGGTGTTAATTCTCATTAGTTTGGTTTTCCGCCAGTTTATTCTCAAACCAACTTTGAGAGCGTTGTTATGGAGAGCCTTTAGTTTGTTCTCTATATGTTCGAACCTATGTGCTAAGAGACATAAATCATCAGCATAGTCAAGATCGTTAAGCTTTGAGAAGGGCGTCCACTGAATGCCGTCGGGTGCTTCAATGTTTGTTATTGACATGACATCATCTAGGACAAGCAGGAAAAGAATTGGTGACAAAACACAACCCTGACGTACTCCCGCATCGATAGTAAATGTTTCAGACGTTTGACCCTTGTATAGCACCTGATTTTGGGAGTTGTAGTACAAAAGTTTTATAACGTCTATAATAGATTCCGGTACACCTCTGCGATGCAGTGCTCTCCAAATGCTCGTCCTCAAGATTGTGTCGAATGCCCTCTCAAAGTCCACGAAGATCATATAAGTGGGCGAGCTATGCTCATTTGCTTGCTCGATTATAATTCGTAATGTCGACACGTGATCTATGCATGATCTACCTTCGCGGAAGCCTGCTTGTTCCTGCCTTAACGTATCGCAAAGAGGTGACAACCTTAGCATTATAATTGTTGCAATAATTTTTTGTATGGTGTTTAGAAGGGTTATGCCCCGCCAGTTTTTGCATTCTCGAAGGTCTCCTTTCTTTGGTATAGCTATTATAAGGCCTTCGTTCCAACGGTTTGGTATTTGTTTATTAACCCATACATTGCAAATTAATGGTGTAATTACATTTGCAATCCACGTAGGATTGGTTTTAAAAAACTCTGGAGGGATGTTATCTGTTTAGAGTTTTTTTTTTCCCGGACTTTTTTGATTCCCGGGAAAGCGGGAAATTTTTTTAAATTTCCCGGGATCCCGGGATCCCGCTCCATATAAATAATAAAAGTTAATTTTGGTATTAATTAATGAAAAAAAAACTTTTATAAAAAAAACGTAAGGGAACTTGTTTACAAAGAAAGTAAAAGAAATGGTTCAATACTAAAAAATTAATTGAAGATTGAAATAGGAACTTGAATTATTATCACCTCACGCCTTTATTCCCTATTATTATGCTTTTATTCAGTATTATTATGCTCTGGATACAAGATAAAAAGATAACATAACAATTTAATTCATAAAACAATAATAAGAACAAAATAAAAATTAAGGTTCTCAAGATATGAAATCAAAAAGTTAATTAATAAAATAGGTAAAATACTTTAAAGAAATATTTATATAACATTTTTTAATGGCTTAGGAAATAACTTTCCGATACACTCAAAGCGCTTTGTAAGTCGTTAAAAAGTATATTCCTGATTTTATTTACTAATTATCATGTTTCCGAAAAATTTCCTTAATTTTTTACCGAGGTTGGAAGAGTGCACCGATGTAGCATGCTTCGGATTCACAATCAGAAGCAATTTTCTTTTTTATAAACAACGTCTATATCAGTCAAATGTATGTCAAGGTTGATGCAAAAATAGCATCAACCGGACTGCTTCTTACAAACCTCTTCATTTCAATAGGTCAATTTGTAATCTTTAGGACAATGTGTTTTCAAGGCGTATGTTGTAGTATCTTACACGAGTTTCCAAAATGTTATTTTATTTCGGTTTCCCCGCACTTCACGGGTATATAAACCAGCACAAATTGAAATTGAAAATTTGTGTTTATCACCTAATAAACATATCACTCCTTCATTGCATCCCTAGAGGGAAGCGAACTGGCACCAAAGTAGTCCCGTGATAGGTCTTTGGTGGTAGGGACTGGTTCTAGTTCTAACACTTTATATGAATAAGAAATATCACTTTTACATGGGGTTGTCATTGGAGGGGGTCAATGGACACCATTTGACCAGTCACAGATCTATTCTCAATGAACGTGCTTAATGTCAATTACTAAAATGTAGTATTATTTCAATAAAACAAGTCCTAGAATTAAATTCAAGAACCAAATTTAAGAAAGTACCAAAAAATGTATCACAGCACCGGTGAAGACTGTACTGTAATTCATTACTTTTTCTACCTTTTTGTTCTTCATAAACCAGTTAAGGGATTGGTTCTTCTTTCACTGGTCATGAGTCCTTTCTTTTTTTACTTGTTCTGTTTTCACAAATCCCAGGACCAGTCTGTTGGACCAATTGACACAAATTTCCCGCAGGGATCATAGTCATATCTCAAACTGAACTAAAGTTATAGCAAAATATATCTTTAAGTCGGTACATTTTGAAAACTTTAATCGCATTTTGCCAAGATCGTTTGTTTTTGTAGATATGAATATGTTGCAATAAAGGAGCGATATGTTTAAGTATCTCCTATTTTTAAGACTTGTTCATGGACAATAAAACTTTACTGCCCGTATCTTATTTGGAATTAATGTACTTTATTAACTCTTCACTTCACTAAATGTAATAATTATCAACTGTTGCACTTCCCATTCTGCTTTTAGTAGATCTATTGCATCAGGAGACATTTATTTAAATACATGAACTCACTTCTTGTAATTAATCTAATCCACAACCCATCCACAGATGCTAATTTTTAGTGAATAGAAAACTAAATTTCAAAGTATAAATAGCTATTTTCTGAAATTATGAGGAAGTTTTTATTTCCCGGGATCCCGCAAGAAAAATCCCGGGAAAACGGGAAATAAAATAATTGAAATTCCCGGGAAAAAACCCTATATCTGTTCCAGCAGACTTATTTGTCTTAAGTTTTGCGATTGCAGTTATTACCTCCCTTGTGGTGGGGGGATCGGCTGGTATTTCCGTGAGTCGTGACGGCAGTAGAAGGTGGTTTTCTACAACTTCAGTTGTGCTGTTATGTTGTGCAGCGAAATGCTCCTTCCATCTACGAAGTTGTTGGTCTGTGCTGGTTAGGAGATTTCTTTGTGCATCGAATAGTGGCGGGTATGTGTTTCTGTTTGTTGAAGTTACAGATTCAATAGCTTTGTACGTTTTCCGCAGGTCGTTTCGTCGTGCCGCCGTTTCTGCTTCTTCGAGATGCTTTGCTAAAAAAATTCTTCTGTCAGTTCTTGCTGAGCGTTTGATCTCGCGATTTAGGTTGCTATATTGCTGTTTAAGCCCTCTGAGACGTACAATATCGGTGTTTTTACAGCAATTGATGAGCTGCAGCATACGTTTTCGTGCTGTTATTTTTTCCCACGTACGATCTGAAATCCACTCTTTCCTTTCACGGGGCAGTACATCGAGTGAAGAAGTTGCTGCTCTAATTAGTGCCTTTTCTACGCTATCCCATTCTGAAGTGATATTGTGATCGCGGGTAAGTGTAGACATTGTCAAATTAAATTGCGATATAAAGGTTTTTGCAGTGCGCGTGGTGCGTAGTGTTTCTATGTTGAACTTTTTTCTACAACAACGATTTACAATAGTGCGGCTATTCAAGGTAAGCGCGAGTTTTCCCACCACAAGAACGTGATCGCTTGCGATGTCCGCACCTCGCTTATTTCGTACGTCTGCTAAAAGTCGAAGCCATTTGCTTTCTATCAAAACGTGATCAATTTGGGATTTGTATTGTGCGCCTGGAGACACATAAGTATACTTATGTATATTCTTGTGGGGAAATTTTGTACCCGCAATGAACAGTCCATGCGTTGCGCAGAGATCAATAAGCCGGTTGCCGTTGTCATTGGTACTACTCTCGAGCCCATGGTTGCCGATTATATTACACGTAGATGGGTCGTACGTGACTCTGGCGTTGAAGTCGCCCAAAACGATTTTTATATCTCTCAGATGGGTTCTGTTGAGAGCTGTGTCCAGTTGTTGGTAGAAAGTTTCTTTATCTTCAGTGGTCGCGACTTCTGTGGGCGCATAACATTGTACGAAGGTGATGTGCCGTAACTTGCTTTGAAACCTAGCGGTTATTATTCTCTCGGATAATGGGTTCCATTCTATTAACGCTCTGCTGGCTGCGGGTGATAAAAGTAGCCCTACGCCCTTGTGATGATAGTCAGCTTCACCGCTGTATAAGAGTTTGTGGTTGTTGGAAATAAACTCGCCATTGCCCTTCCACCTAACTTCGCTTAGCCCAAGTATCTGCAGGTTATACGTTTTCATTTCTCTAATTAGTTGTGCTAGCCTTGATGGCTCGGCTAGTGTTCTAACATTCCAAGTTCCATAGAGTATCCATTTTCGTTTGCGTGTGGTCGTTGCCGAAATTTCCAGTCCGTTTCTTTCATATGAGTTTTCTTGAATCTTTTTAGGTTATTCATGCTGGTAGCTGATTGGGCTATCGCGCATTATCCCAGATACTGGGGTAATTTTTCATTGTGGTAGTTTCACATTTGGGGCTCGAAAAACCTTTTTGGGCTAATGATTCGCGGATAAACGAGCTTCGAGTTATTGCTCTTATTGAGATGCCATCAAATGCTGCCAGTTTTGCCAATATTTCACTTAGACCACTATTTCTAGCAAGTTCGCAAATTTTTCGTTGTTTTACTAAACCACTAGTGGATGAGCCTTTGTATGCCAATTTGCAATTGCACTGAGCGTTGGATTTCAATCCTTTTGTGAAATAGCTCCACACAAAAGATTTCTCCATTGTCTATATAAATTTATTATAAATGTTAATAGCTAAAGCATAACATAAATAATTGTAATCATGTACATACTTACATTTTTTATAACCAATTAAAAGTTTTGACGATATTTGAAAAAAATAAGCTTAAAATGTACGTTAACTTTATTATTATTATTTATTTTTATTTTCACTCTTCTTTTTATATTCATAACAGTTGCATAAATGAGTTCTTACCAACATGGTTGCATTTTTTAGTACTTTTTAATTACCGGGATTCCCGACAGAAATTCCCGGAAATCGGGAAGTAAAAATTGCTTTATTTCCCGGGTATTTTTCCCGACGCTTCCCGGGAACGAAACCCTAACAAGAATGTAACCAAGAAGCCAGTATGGCAATAAGTTTTATAATGATGTTTGACCTTTAATATTGATGAAATTGTGTTATGTAATGACTCAAAACAATGCAATTATGTATTTGTAATCTATCCTTAAAATAAATTCAATCTTTGTTTTGAAAGCACTTTTAATTTACCCCTCGTAGAAAGAAAAACTAACTACCCAACCAACCCAGTCAGCAAAAAAACATCGACCGTCCAACTATTCAACAACGACTGGCTTTTGTGTGTTGGTCGTTAAATGGATGTTGTTTGAATTTAGCTTGTTGTAGTTGCTGTTATTATTGCATACAAATATACATAGTAAATATATGTTGTTGTTGTTTTGGGTTTTAGTAACGTGCGAAAAGAGTGAAATGACATCCGCGCGTGCTAGTGGCGTTGATGGGCAGTTATGATAAGTTGTAGTTGTTGCTATTGCTGTATTTCGCTTTATAGTCCGAACGACTACACTATTTGCCATTCTCTCTACCGATACTGGTTTCAGATGATTCATAATATTTAAAGTAATGAACGTGCAGACATGCACTGTTGTGAAATTCAAGAGGACGAGTGAAGTGAGTAAAAGAAAAAAAAAACAGAGTGGACAACAACAAACGAAAGGCGAAAGGAAACGCAATTCTTTTTTTTAGCGAATGGTTAAAGCAAGGATTTAAAAAACATGATTTGTGGGGGAATTTTAGATTGCTAAAATGTCAGTTAGTAGGAAATCTTTTAAGTTGGGTTCTATTCGAGGAGACAGGAAGTTTTAAAATTCTTAAGAATTTTGAGAGTTTTAAAAAATGTTGTCTAATTAAAATTAATTAAATGGGTTTTAGGGATATTTTATTGAATAACCTTCTTGGAAACCTATTAACTTTAAAAAATTTAAGACTTAAAAGAGATTCTTAAGAAAGCTGATCTGTTGAGGTCAAATTGTTTTTTCGAGGAGGAAACTGATGTGGTCGAGACGTATGTATTACATGTACGGATAGTTCACTGAATTGTGTGCAATCCCGAAAAAGGCGAAAATCGTCCAAACTCATATCCAAAATAAAAGTTTTTAGATCTTTACTTATAAAAATATGTACGTATATTTTCACGAAAGCCATTTCTCCCAATTTAAAACTGCAGATTAAAAGAATTTAATTTTTCTAAACGTCTTATTTGCTTCTATTCTGTCGCAAAGATAACACGCTCTCATCTGCCAATTATTTATTTGCCGTTTATTTCCTGTATAGATAAATTCAATCACCTGACTCCTAACTTTTTCATCTACATATTTTGAGAGGTATTGCCAACTAAAAATAATGTATTTGTCGGTATATCAGTTTATCAGTCTTATAAATTTATGTCGAGATTAGTAAAAGACAGCTTATCGATATATTCAGAAAACGGCCATTACTTAATTTTGAACATAATTACTTTTCAATAACGTATCTAACATGATTCAAGCCGGGAAAAAATGTCAGTGCTTTTCTCAATATGAAACTTTTTTTAAAATAAATTCGATTTTCAAAACTCACCCTGTAAAAAAACAATTTGCCGGCCAGACCAACAAACGCATTAAAAAGCTCTAAAAAAGATCGTTATAACATTTGTCGATTTAGGCACGATCCATTGATCCATAAAGCAGTAACAAAAAAATTGCTACGACGGTTCCTCAGTTGTAATCGTGCCGTATAACACACACAAGACAAGCTACTGCTCATGCTACACATATTCATACGTACTTGCAAACACACTTACACACATGCAGGCAATAAGGAAAAAGGGGTTAACATTCATTGTACGCAAAGCACAAGACGAAGAAACTGAAGAATAAAAAAACAAGGTCCCATACTTGAGATAAAACGTACGTACAAGTATATTCATCCAATACCAAAACAACGTCACCAAAGCTTTTTTAGTTCGATATAAAACATCAATAGACTCAGCCTAACCAAACTGAGCAATAAAATTCAAGAAAACAACAATAAAGTGACTAAATGAGGCTGTGAAAATAATATTAACAAATTATTTGGAACATTTTAAAATATTTTTTTTCTTTTTTGGTACTTTTTGGGTATTAAAAAGTACTTACTAACGTCATGTTATTTACTAAAAGTCCAAACTAATTACTTCTTTCTTTTTATAAAATAATTTTTCCCCCTCTAATTTCGAGCCGAATCTTTTTGGGTCATAATATTAAGAGGATCTTCAAATTCTTGTTAGAAAATGTAAATCAGAATACAACGCGAAACCAATTCAATTGTCGTGTAATAAAATGTCCGAACCACACAATGGCGAGTACTAAATAGACACATTATTAACCCTCTCTCACTCGGTCCTTCACATGTTTTGGTGGGAACCTAAGGTACATTATTCAGTATTAAACGAAAAGCATTATCAATGTAATTCGCAGGCTTTTTAGAACAATCTGAATTCAAAAAACTGTTTCGTTTTTTAAAATATTATAACGGGCATCTAAATGAATTTGCGGTCCTTAGATCAGTTACATCTGATTATGAAGAACCCAATAGAGCAACCTATTTTATATGGTCCTAGTTTGGGAGCATGATATGCTTTTTGCAATCTGCGATGAATTTAAAGATTTGTGATTTTGACAAATTTGTTGTTTTTTTGTGTTTTTTGTTGATGATGTTCAAATTAAACATGCTACCAAATACAATTATGTAATACAGACGTATTGTGGAGTCAGCGTCATCTGTATCTATGGAATGTATAGCTATTGAGGAATCAGACACTCTGGATTTTTCAGGCATGAAAATCCAAAGTAATGTTCGTTGGAACCAACATGCTTTTTAAGTGTCGAAAGAAGCATTCAAGTGTCTAAGTTTCTTAAAACGGTGCAAGAACTACGATCTCCTCGCTGTTAATACCGCCTATATCCGACCGAAAATGGAATACAGCTCCTATATCTGGGCAGGTGCTTCAAAGTCTCGATGGGGTGCAAAGAAGTGCATTGAAGCTCATCATTGGCAGAAGGGTATCCAGCTCTATTAACTCATTGAAGCATGGTCGGAATGTGGGTTGTCCTTCATTGTTCTATCGATTTTACCATGGTAAGTGTTCAGCTGAGATGGGCGAACTTATCCCTGAGATGCGAGTACATGCCCGTAGTACTCGCATTCCCAGCAGATCACATCCGTTCGTGTCTACTGTCCAATGTATTGCACCACGCATTACAGAGAAAATTCGTTTCTCGTTCGAACTGGCAACAATTTGGAAACATTCAAATTAAATGTCCACAAATACTACTTTCTCTTTACTTCTCCTTATAACCTATTTTCCTAATACCATAATACCAACACAATGCATTGCATTAGTAGGGGGCAACCCCTGAGTGTTGGCTCAAAGTAAATAAAAAGATCTTAGATTTTATCCCGGTATTAACTGCGGGATTCCCGGGAATTTCCGAACAAACGCTCTTTTTAACTTTATTTAGTTTTAATTTAGCCTCTAGTTGTTTTATCCAATCATATTTCACCACAATATAAATTTAATTAACCTTCACGAAATTTTATTTCTAGTCTTATCAAGCTGCAATGGGCTTAATTTTGCAACAATATTATTATTTTTTTTTTTATTTTTTTTTCAAATTTTATTATAAAATATAACAATATTACAATTTCACCTCAGCGCCAGATTGGCATTATAGAGGCTTGTTGGCAAAATTTAAACAAAAGTATTTCAATATATTTATAATAAATTTTAATTTACAAATTTAGCATGTATTTCCATCATAAAAATTAACGTTATATCAGAAGCTCATCAATATGTTGAGATAAACTATTTTTTAAGTTTGATTTAAATTGCGATAGGCTGGAGACTTGTTTAATATTATATAATATATGGCAAGTTGTTATGTTCTCTACAACCAGAGTGTTCAACTCGTTGTTTAGTTGTTTCAGATTGGCAAAAGATTATTCTTAAATTATCCCGATTACGTGTATTAAAAGTATCCTGATTCCGTGAGAATTGTATGGTATGATGCCCAATAAAATTAAGACATTTAAACATGTACAGTAATAACTGGAACTCATAAAGCCCGTATATTGGCAAGACAGTGGGAAAAACCTCCCTGTATAAAATAACAGTTGGAAACCGGCTAAGCAAATTAGCTACACTTTTTAATACTTTATTCTGCATTCTCTGAAGCGATTCAAACTCAGTAGTTTTTTTGAATCCATATATTAATGCAAGGTAGTTACAATGGCTTTGAATCAAAGCCTGATAAATTAAAAATTTGGTATTTGTATCAAACTTGTTTCTAAACTTATACATTAAACCTAACGCAGGAGAAAGTTTTACCTTAACATTCCTAATATGCTGATCCCACATAAGATTTCTCTGAAAACATATACCCAAATATTCAACAGATGAAACCTCCCGAACATTATTTCCGTCAACAAAAATACTGAAATCATTACTAAAACCAAAGTGTGGTTTAAATCTTATAAGCTTCGTCTTTGCATGATTTAAAAACAGCTTATTTATACGCACATATTCCGAAATTAATGAAGAATATTTTTCTATATACGGTTTTAATGCAGTTTCATGTTTGTAAGGATAAAATATACTAATATCATCAGCGTATATAAAAATTTTTCCTGCCACGGTTTCAGGCGAACTTGGGTGTTTTTCGAGTCTTATAAAACAAAAGCATTATTCGTTACGCTTTTAGCCATACTTACATAGTTTCCGAGAGTGAACTTTATAAAGTTCCTAAGGTAAAGTGAAAAAGGTCAACATGAGCACATGACATATAGACTAACCTCAAATTTGATTATACACTCTTCCCTTGTTTAGGAGCTGGAACTTTCTTACTTCCACTGCTACATTCCAAATCCCGCAGCTTCTATAGAATACCAACAGCAACTAGGGATAATTTGTTCTCGCACCACGTTATCCCCGAAAGTATCGCTTTGTCAAAAAAGCTGCCTACTGTTGAGTCCATTTGTGAGTTCATGGCTTGGAAAAGGCAACCCCATCGGACAGAGAACAACTTGATGAAAAGCAACCTTCTGTTAGAAAGTAAAGCTTTCGCAAAGACAGGAAACGGCAAGACGGAAGCATCAATCTATAGTCAGATCGGTGTCTGCTCACGGGGGGTTACTGACCCTCGTGGCACCAGAGTGATAAAGTACTCTGGGAAGACTTTGAAATCTATTACGAAATTGTAAAAATGTTGTGATAATCCGAGCATTCCGCCACTTATTAATGTGACATATTTTTCCCTATTTTTAAGGAAGGTTATTCCGTATTTTGGTACATAACTCTTTTTCTAAAGAATTAATTCTAGTAGATATAAATTCCAACTGCTGGACGCTATAAACCGTTTGACACCCAAGTAGTTCTTTTCTTTTGAAGTTTTTTTTTTTTTTTCTACAATAGAACGGGGAGTTTTCCCCACAGTGACAGGTACCGCGACCAGGTCAGGTCTATTGTACCCACTCCCCTTAGCTGGCCAAAAGTCCCTCCGCTTCCCATAGGAACCCAACCAGGGCCTTTGCCGATATATTACCGATTCGGGACGCACACATTGTACCATGCCCCAAGTGCCTTCTTCTGGCCCATGCCAGCGCCGGGCAGTCACACAGTACATGCTCCGTCGTCTCGTCCCCGTCTAGACATAGTCTGCATTCCTGATCCTCAGCCAGGCCCATCCGATAAAGGTGGTATTTGATCGTGTGGTGACCTGTCAAATAGGCCACCAGCAGTCGCAGATCCCGTCTGCCGAGACCATTCGTCCTCATTACATTCCCGGGGGAGATAAATCTCCTTGCCTGACGCATTCCCGGAAGCGATACCCAGTATCCCCTATGTTCGTCCAGAGCCCAGTCCTCCATGACGGACTGGACCCCTGCCCAACTTAGTCTTGAAGTTAGATCGACTTGGAATTACTCAAGGACCCAGAATATATATACTTTATGGGGTCTTGGTGAATATAACATGAAATGACAAACTATGGGTAACTGAATTTCATTATGGGCGGGAATCCCGAGATCCCGAAAAAATTATATTTATTTCCTGCTTTCTCGGATATCACACACGTGCGGGAAAACAATAACCCTATCTATCACTTCAAACGAGACTTTGACTCGTGGCTCTTGCAATCAAATACCCAATCTAACCTTAGTAGGCCTAACATTTGTAAACCAAGTTGAATTATTAAAAGGATTCATTCAATTGTACCAAACAAAGTATACTTTGCCCAATTGTACCAACTTGGCCAATCCTAAAAACAACTCAACAAATATACATACAAAAAATATCTTGTTATAGATGGAAGGCATGTGCGCTGTCGATAGCTCGAGTGCTGCTGCCGCTTCTGAGTTTTACACTCTGCCCCGTTTCATGAGTACTTAAAAGACCCCAATCGTACAGTCATGCTGGCGGCATTAAGGCACTCAACCGCACTGCAAGTAAAATACACAAAAAAAAAAAAACATTCATACATATAAAAAAAAACCAACTGAAATAATCAAGTACGGCAGTTAGGCAGCCAGCCAGTCATACTGCCAACATGTACATTCATACAAACATACAACAACAATAAGAAAACACAACAATCCGGCAATCTAACCATTCAACCATCCAACAAGCCAGTCGTGAGAAATCGACTACAGAATAGTTTCCCACGGTATAACAATCACAACTTAAGTCGACTCGTTCGTTTATCGTTTATTATTGTTGTTGTAGTTGTGGCAGTTATTGTTGATTTTCTTTTCGTTAATGTTGTTGTTGTGGCTGTTGTATTTACTGTGTACTTTGTTATGCGGAGTGTTGTGTTGTGTTGAACTAAAAAAAATGTGAACCAACAACAACCACATGGAAAAATATTCTCTGCGTGCGGGCATAAGGGGGATGACGTAAAATGTTCACACAGTCCATGTTAAGGCCGTAAGCACGAATGCAGCCGATATAAGCAATTGTTATCTCGTTTACTCTAAAGACATTTTTAAACATTCACATCGTTGATCGCACACTCCATACTCTGGCTGGGTAGAGGAGGCATTTATAAAAGGCATGAGCTCAGAGCACCGTTGAATCATTTTTAACTTTAACGTCAAACAGTGAACAACGTTACTTAATGCTCGTTTCTTGGATTCTTAAAAATTCTACATCGCAACAAAAAAGAGGATTTACTACACAACATTTTTCCAGTTCTATTAAGTGGATAACATTGATTTAATTTTTGGGTTAAGTTCACTAAGAAATGGTCTTAGAGATGGAAATGTCAAAAACCTATCAATACCGTAAAGTGATGAAGCCCATGTTGGAGCGTAAACGTCGTGCCCGCATCAACAAGTGTCTGGATGAATTGAAAGACATTATGGTCGAGTGCTTGACCCAGGAGGGTGAACATATTACCCGTTTGGAGAAGGCAGATATTTTGGAACTAACCGTCGAGCATATGAAGAAATTGAGAGCTCAAAAGCAATTGAGATTAAATGGTAATCCAGACTCCAAACTAACCATAGCCGAAAGTTTTAGAGCTGGTTATATACATGCAGCTAATGAGGTCTCTAAAACTTTAGCCACGGTGCCTGGTGTAAGTGTCGATTTGGGCACTCAACTTATGAGCCATTTAGGTCATCGCCTCAACTATTTGCAAGTCATAGTACCCACTGCTGTAACACCTTTGGGAGTCACCCCCGCCACCAACACCCACTTTGCTGCTGTACCTGCACAAACTCATTTAGGATCTTCATCTCTGTGCAGCTCACCGGAACCTTCTTTGATCACTCCCCCTCCCTCAGAATGTGGCAGCAGTGATAGCGGCAGTTGCAGTCCCACACCAAGCGAATCAGCCTCCATGTGGCGTCCTTGGTGAAAAATGAAGACGAAAATCATGAAGTGTCTAAAGAAAACACTTGTGGTATGGACTTTGAATTTAAAAAAAAGATCACTTTGATGCGAGCAGCAGAAAAAAATTGGGATGATCCCGGATCTAAAGCTGAAGTCATATGTCATCTAGCTGTACCAGCTTTGGCTTAGCAACTGAATAAGTTGCTACTATGTGTGAAAATGCACAGTTGTCTTCAAAAACTTTTTGTTAAAAGATTAACAAATATTTATAGAAAAGTATTTGTAAAAAAATGAAAAAATTAAATAAAACAAAATAAACAGAGTAAAAGAAAATTTTAATTTGTTGAATTATTTCTAAATATGTTTTTTAGGTAGAATTTGCTATTGAAAATTTAGTAATCTGGTTTCTTTTAAGAGATCCAAGGTATACAAGATTTTGCTTTGAATGAGAATTTTTTCTAGAATTCTTAAAATTTTTGCCCAGGAATAGGAGCCTCGAGCCATAATCCAGATTTTTTTTAAAATCTTCTTTTAAAATTTTAAATGAGTGTCAAAAAACAAATTCATTATGAGTGCCCATGACCCTCTCCATCGTCCAGTCGGGTCGTCTTTAAATTTTTAAAAAAGATTTGAGAAAACAAATCGTAATAGAAATGAAGAGAATTTGTTTTGAGAAATATTTGAGCAGATATCTTCCAGCATTTTCTTGATGTCTGAAGATAATTCAAAAATTCAGTCCCAGCCCCAAAGTCATTCATATAACTAGTTTTTGTTATTGTATTGCTGATAATTTCTTAAACTTTTACTGGCTTTGAAATAATGCTTTGACAAACAAATTCAAAGTTCTGCTCCTCAAATTGCGTTAAGATGCGTTTCTATTTGTTTTGATCTAAATATGTTTTTCGTTAGTTTTTCTGACACTCAGCTAATATGTACCATTTAATGTCCTAAAATTCCCGGAAATTCTAAAATTGTTTTTGTCAAAAGCTTTTGACCGATTTATTTCAGGAACATTAATCGATATTTTATTTGGAAAATTCTCTATCCTAATGGTACTAAGAAAGACTTCAGACTTTTACTGTGGTCTTATGGTTATTACTTCTTATAGAAAAACATAACCACCACCAGTTTCTACTCCCAAACTTTCGCTCACCATTCTTTCAAGAATCTTACCAAGATCTAATGCTCATGCTTTTGTTAAACCATCTTACCAAATTTTATTGGAATCGGTTTATATTTGACCATAGCTCGCATACAAATACTACTCCCACAAAAGTTTTTGATGCCATTACTGCATTATTCTTTATTTATTATTGATATAAAAATTGGCGACAAATTCTCTTACGATTGGTCCCGTATAAATCCCCTCACTAAAAGGCAAACAAGCGGGTCAACGAAAAATTTTAAAAATTTGTTTTTAAATGCATCGTTGTTAGACCATCGACAAAAAACATGCATTTGCATGAAAATCGCATTCCTGGTAATTACTACTGAAAATTAGCCAAATCGGACCATTTAAGCTAGGAAACAATTGGCTTTTCAATGTTATGATTAGGACAATATACATACAAACATACATGGCGGTTAAGATATCTCCAGTTAAGAGTTTGTTCACAACCCTTGATTGTGAAACTTTCAAGATGATATCAAGCAAATCGTTTTTAATTTTTGTAAACGTAAGATTCGGCAAAGGCGTAAAAGTTTTTACTTGTTTTTCATATATTAATTCATCAAGTTTGATTGCAATCGATTGATTATCTAGTAATTGGAATCAAATTAAAATCCGAATCAAAATCTTCGTTCTTTTCAAAGAAAATCTCTTATTCTAAAAATAAAGCTGCTTCTCATAATCTTATGGTTGGGCTTGGCGGATTATACTTTCTCAGTTATTTTTTGCTTGCGATTTTCAAAAGTTGTTAATGAGTAACGCAGCTGCCCCCTAGCATGATAAAAACTCGAATATTGACAACGTTAAAACTATGATCACAAAAAATTCGGTTATACATATATTTAAAAAGGCTTAAACTCCACCGCTGGAATTATCCGAATAAAAGAGGACATAAAATAAACAATTAGAAAAGATTTCAATAACAAAAAGAATGTAACAGAAATACCTGGGATGCGATAATTTTTTTCTTGTAGGTGTTGTCGAGTACAATTTGAAATTTGTGAAACACCTCCAAAATCTCGAGTTACGGGTTAGAAACCGGTTTTCGTACCTTTTGCACTTATATGCCAGTAACTTTGTTAAATTTTAACCGATTTCTCAGTGGATTTAGAAAGAAGAAACTAATACCTTTAGAAAATGTGAACATGATATTTAAGCTATTTTAATGTAACTGTGCGTATTTCTCTAGTAAATTCAATTCTTTTTAAAAATTTCTTTAGTTTTTAACTTTGGAGATGTTTTTTCACAAAAGGTACCAAAAACCGGGGTTTTCCCGTAACTTGAGATTTTGGAGGTGTTTTGCAAATTTCAAGGACAAAGTCTTTTTGCGCTCGACAAGACCTAAAAATGTATCGCAATCCAGGTATTTTTTCCTGTCGCACTGTGTAATTATTGTTTGTTCATATTTTATAAGTATATGAAGATCCAATAAATAAATAAATACGCGAAAAAATGTGCTTTTTTAGTGCAAATTGGCGATTATTATTATCTTACATTAATTACAGTGTTCTCGAATTTGACACTTTTCTGACATATAAATTTTTTTTGTTTTGGTCTTGTTTTCGGGATATACCGTAATTTCGAAAATGAAGGAGGCTGCACAGCATATATTCGTGGAACTGTAAAACAGTGTAGCTTATTGAATGAACTAATAGTATATTTCTGATGTTGGAAACAATTGTTTCTTTCGAACAATTACATTTAAAACAAATTCTAAAAATTTTGTTTTTGTTTTAAATGTTTTTGTACGAAAGAAAGAATTCTTTCGCACATCGGAAATAGGGAGTAAAAAAACGTAATTTCTCATAAAAATTACTTATAAAAAAGCTTAACTTTTTTTAATCTGCGCAGATGTTTTAGAAATATAAATTTTTTTTTTTTTAAAAAATTATTTTTAGAAAAATTTCGATTTTTTTTAACGGCATAAAAAGACAGTGCAGCTATGCTGTATTTTCTCTACACGTAAAGAATTCAAAGTTTCAAACAAAACAATAATTATTATTTATTTTGTCGATTTTTGAATAAATTTCGACTTGAATTCTTGTTTCATTTTTACAATTTTTATTTTCTTAATATATTTTCTAGTTTAACAACACTGTGCTAGCCGCTTTATCAGTGGACACCCCCACTGGTAAAGTTAATTCGAGTACGCTGAATTCAATGATGATACCTTTTCTTTTTTTCAAAGTAAGCGCTCCTATTCGCGATATTTGCGATTAAAAATTTCAATATTAATGTACCATAAAACTATATTTTTTATACTTTTTTCGTTTCTTTTTATCGACAATTAAAAAAAAAATTGTATTCTTAACTCTATTAAATATTTTCGATTTTTAATTTGAAATTTTGATATTTAGTTAGGCTTGAGTTCATTAAATTTAATTTTCATTAAATTATATTTACTGAAGGAAGTAATTTTACAACATGAAATTAATTGAAATTTATTCATAATTTTTATTCTTGGCTGAGCTGAGGCTCGAACTCGGGTTGAATTTACGTTTCGAGAATAACCGCATTCTCATCATTAGAATAATTTGTGTTCTACCCTCTGCAGTACTGTTTTTATTTATAGAAAAAATGTGTTTACAAAATTTTTTACTGATGTTAAAGTTATTGCAAAGTTAAAACAAACAAAATTTTGGGAAAAGGGTAGCACTAAATAAAAATTACAGCATCTTTAAAACTATCTATCGCGAATACGAGCACAAGCTTTGAATTAAGCATACTCGAATTAGCATTACCGTAAGGTGTCCAGCTTGTTACAATTGTCCACTAACACATTGTATTGAATAGAGCTAAGAAAACTATTTCTTTGAGAAAAAATCGCGAAAAAAAAATTTTCCGCGAAAAAAATAACGAAAAATTGTATTTAACAGAGTTTGATTGGTTTAACTTGAGCAATGATACCAAAAGTTTAAAAAATATAATTTTATACCAATAAAATTTTAAATCGCGAGTATAGCGAATATTGCAAATACGAGCGAACTTCGAAAAATGACTAGCAATATTGAATTCAGCGTAATCAAATTATCTTTAATGGTAGGGGACCCAGCTTGTTAAAAAAAAGTTTTAAATTCATGCACAGTGCAGTAAGTTGTAAATTTGAAATATATTTTCGAATTTGGCGATTTGGTATGAAACTTATATTTTATTTGTATAATATTTTTAGCTTTTCTAAAATCTTTGGAAAAGGTTTCCTGACGATCTGGCCTAAGCAACCAGTGAAATGCACATAGAAGCTAGCTTTCCCTCAACAATAAATTTCAGTGTATTTATCAAATATTTAAAATCAACTACAAACTTTTATATAGTTTTCATTCTATTCACGTTCTTTTTTCAACATCATAACTTATTCAAAAATAAGTAATTTAATTACAACAAATGTAGGCCAAATAACTCAATTGGGTTCAGCACTAGTAAATGACAGCGTTTAATTAGTCGCTGTATATAAAGACAGCGTTTATTTAAATCACAAAAAAAAATGAAAACAAATCTTTGACATTTGTTAAGTGTAAGAATTGAGCGCCACATAAAACCACCCCCAACTACAACATTTACTCCTAATAAAGAGATCACTGGCACTTGGCACTTGTAAGAGAATTTACAAAAAAAAAAAAAAAATAAATTGATGACAGTTTGGATTGTTTTTCTGTTTACATACGGGTCATTTGATTAGTTGAATCCATCATATTTTTTTTCTTCAAACTTTTGTATATGACACTTCCTGTTGAAGTACTTAAAGAGTGAATCATCACTTTTGTTTATAATAGAAAAATATTATTTTGATTTGAGTTGTTGTGAGTACGATTCCCAATAAAAAATTTTCTTGTTTTGCGAAGCACTTATAGTAAATTTTAAAAAGTAAGCGCAAGTTTATGCTCTACGCAATAAGACATACAGAGATGCAGTAAGATAACTGAACGAATTCTTAACAAATTAAAAAAAAATATAAAATGTGAAGAGCCACGACATTCGCTTACTACGAAGCGGGTTTGTAAGGAAGCATATTAAACAATAAAGGTAACAACAAATATTTCAGTGTGTACATTCAACAATTTGAATGTGCGCTGAATAAAGCGCTTTCTGTGTCAAAAATTTATTGCTTTAAAATGGGAACTCGCCATATAAATTTCATGTCTTCCGTAAGCGATGTGGTAAACGAAACTTATTAAAACATTTTTTTTTTACTCAAATTTAGCACGGCGGCTGTTCTTGACGAAGCGCTTTCTAGACTTCCAATTTTGTGCCACATTTTCGTGCATTGCTGGCCGTTTGTCACGAATAAAACAATGTTGTCCTCCAGGGAGTCAATTGTTGCTGGGTTTCTAGGTTTAATCCGTGACTTCATGTATCCCCACAGAAAATAACCGACAGGTTTCAAAGGGCACGACCTTCTAAGCCAACTGACAATTGCGTTTTTCGAAATCAACTTGTCGCAAAATTTTGATTTCAATAAGTCGATAGTTGCGTTTCCTATTGAAACCACATCGAAGCCGGATCAATGTCATCCATATATTCAAACCAAACAGGATACTGTAACAATCTTTTTTTGACTGTACAGAAAGTTCAGGCTTCACTTTTTAAGCAAAACAGCCCGATAATACCGCCACGCTGCAGCGTGTTAACTGCATCTGTAAGGTCTGTTGCAGATCGGTCTTGCAAACTCGTTAACCCTCTACTGCATATGCAGCCATATATGGCTTTTGAATTTTAAATGCACATTCTCAGCAAAAATTAACAGTTTTGAGAAATAATAGTTTTTGAAAAACACAAGTAGGCCTTTGTGATTATGAGACGAATGTTTTTTTCTCTGTTCTTTACATATGTAGGTGCATAGAAAACCTCAGTCTTGTTTATAAGTTCACGTGGTCACTTCGTACAGTGAAAATATACAAAATAAAACATATATTTTTTTAATTACAAGTAAGTTGGTATGCTTATATATTTTTTTTTGTAGAGTATATAGCTTTGTGAATAGTGTGTATATAAATATTTTTCAATTGTGCATGTAGAACTCGTAAAATCACGCATTTTTTAGAACAGCCAAATATGGCTTCTCATGCATTCACAGAAAAATTCGTCCAACTTTGTCGTGCCATATTTGGCTTCTCATGCATTTCCTGATTACATTACGGTATATGTGTTTTATTTCTTTCATAATAGCAACACTTTCCATGGCATCAGCGATGACAACAAAACGTTTTTATTCGATTCCTTGAGTTAGACAATGAATCAGTAGCAAATCAGTCTTGGCAGGATTCACTGCTGATACCTGAAACGGATGTAAGTAGCGAATTTGATTCTGGGGATGATGAACCATTGGTCAGTTTAGTTTCAAAAGCGAAAAATGGTCAGAAGATACGATGGATGAAATCTAAATTTGGTGCATACAAGGAAGACGATTTACCTTTTTTGGGAATCAAGGAGTTGCCAGAGGAGATGTCTGAATTGGAAACAACAGCTGAATTTTTTCAGTTCCTTTCCCCCGATGAATTACTTGACATGATTGTGGAAGAATCCAACAGAAAAGCCTTACAAGACAATATCAACAAGCCAGCCAATATTACGCGAGCCGAAATGGAACAATTCTTTGGTATATGTTTGTTTATGTCTTTATTGAAGTTGCCTTCTGCTAGACGTTATTGGAATTCAGAACTCGGTCAGCCCTTCGTTTTTAAAACCATGACCTGTAACAGATGGGAAGAGATAAAACGCTTTCTCCATTTTGCGAATAATGACGAATTTGTCCAACGTGGTTTGCCTGGACATGACAAGCTTTTCAAAATAAGGCCCTTTTTGAACAAGATTAGAGATCAACTACTTCTAGTCCCAAGAGAGGAATTTCTTGCAGTGGATGAGAAAACCATCCCCACAAAATGTCGTCATGAACTTATTATCTTTGTTGCATGAAACGCCATATATGGCAATAAATTTTTAGGGTGATACAGACAGGAGTGCATATGAAGCCATATATGGCAATTTTTTTTTTTTTCAGAAAACTGACATGCTTTTCTGAAAAAATTTTGTTTGCATTTCTTAATTATGCCATTTAAAATAATAATTAAAAAAAAAAAATTAATTTGTAGCTGGATCATAATCCATGCAGTAGAGGGTTAAGCCAAAAATTACCCTCATCGCTAAATACAAGTTTTATCTAAAAGTTGCGCAAATCGGTGATAGATTTTCGAAGTAAATTTGGAAGAGCTGTTAACAGTGAAACTATTCACGATTATTCGTCAGAGTATACTCATCATTAATATTGACTTGGAGATT
Source organism: Pollenia griseotomentosa (assembly GCA_963931875.1). NCBI lineage: Eukaryota > Metazoa > Arthropoda > Insecta > Diptera > Polleniidae > Pollenia > Pollenia griseotomentosa. Next base: position 249,645,086 of record OZ007560.1, read on the forward strand.
TATACCGGCAGGGACCCTTCTTGTGGGTGGTCTTTGGGAAGCGGGGTCGAAATATTCAAACTTCATTTTAGAAAGGAGGTACAATCTGGCCGTTAGACACTTCAGGAATTATCTACGGTATTGACTAGAATAGCGGCTTCTTGAATTCCAGAACTTTATGTCCTATGTCTGACAATTCTGGCGAGATGGTCGCTCTCACTTCCGGTCATTAAAAACCCTTGATGAACTATAAGAAATTGCCTTTTTAAACCATAGCGAAGGGTACATAAACGATTCGGCAAAGCAGCATAAAGCACTCTTACTTTTTTTTATTCGAATTTTTGATGGATTTGGTGTCAGTTTGGATTTAAACTTCTGTACAAATTTCTTGCTTTAAACTGCCTTTTTTTAACTTTTACCCGGATGCGGAAAACATTAAATTAAACATAAAACAAATTTAAAACTACATTATAAATACATCCGATTTTAAACTACTACACTGGCAAAGATCGATCATCTTAATTACTTGAACATGGAAAGTGTTAAAGTTTCAAATTATTATTAATATGTTGCACGAATTAGGCAACCAATCAAACTCTCTACCAAACCAAAAGCGGCCACAAAAAAATAAATTTCATTTGCCGACAATGTGTTTTATGGAAATTCTGATTATAAATAATAACACAACAAACAAAAAAAATGGGGGAAAAAGCACTTATAAACACACATTGTGCCACAGCAATACCGCAACATCTACCTACTAATGCCACTAGTATGGGCTACGGATATTTATGTAGCAAAAAGAAAAATGATCCAACAATCCCAGTGGCATAGTGAGCGTGTGCCATTCATTGTCATGTAACAGCATCCCATATTTACAAAAGTACACCAGCTCCACCACCACCACCACCAACAACAACAACCAACCGTCAACCCAATAGCCCAACAAACAAACGTTTTTAATTTACAATAAACCGGATTTAATAAAAAGCTTTATTGCTATATTCTCTTTTGTTGTTGGTAAGGCAGACTTTATGTTTGTCGCACTAACTCCCTAATTGCCTGCCTGTCTGCCTGTCTGTCTGACAGTCAGTCAGTTGATGTAATGATGATGCTATTCTGACTTTGGTAGTTAAGAGCGGAACAACAATAACAACTATAACATTCATTTGGCTTAAATTTGAATCACAACACAAGATCGTGTGTCCATAATCACTATAATGTTAAAAACCCATCTTCCTTCTCTTTATAACCAAACTTTACTGCCTGCTTTTTTCTTCACATGTTCCCAACAGTCTATTACCAGAATGTATAAGGCACAAGTACGTACCTTCTTCATGGTCTACGTCTTATTCCCATCATTTGTATTCAAAAAGTTTCTTCTAATAGGAATCAGAGATGGTCTATTTCAATCTTTAAAAGCGATAATTATATGTTAATAAAGTACTTTTTTCCTACAATTTAATTACATACATATAAGAAGAAAGTGGGGTGGGTTTTGCATACAAAAGAATATAAAAAATATGTCAGTTAGGCAATTTAAAAAATGTCAAATTTGTTGTATTTACTATAATTTTATGTATGTGACTGACATTTATTTAAATTCTAATTCATCAATCATAAAATTATATAAAATACAACCAACATGAACAATAGAACATTTTGTGAATTACTAAATTATATTAGGTCTGTCTGCGTACACATATTTTGCATCATTTTGTGAAAAATGTTGCAAAATATTACAAAATGTTGTCTGTGTACTTTAAATCTCTTGCAGCGAGAGAGAAAAAGAGAATTTTTTGACAGTTGGAAGTTAGAGAACTTACAAAATGTTACTGGAGAAATTTCCTTTTGCAAGATTTTGCAACTAGTTTGAACAGCTGTTTTTATTACGTTTGCCAAGATAGCGTCGACGAAATAGCGTCGAATTTGGGAATATAAAAACCGGGAAAACAAAATACCCAAATTATGGTCTTTTGCAGAATAACAACAAAAAGTTAGCGTCGAATTTAGGAATTTAGGGGGATTTCCAAAAGTAAAAAAAAGTTAGCGTCGAATTTAGGAATTTAAAATGGGGAAGTAAAAATAACTAATATTTTTAATAAATATACAAAAAATAGTTAGCACAAATAAAAAAAATACACATTTAGGAACAAAATAAGCAATGCCTGCAAAAAATCGTTCGGTTAGTTCCCGAGATATTTGGGTGCATCCAAAATTGTCAGTACAAAGCTTTACTGATTTATCTATTGGAACACAAGCTTTTGCACCGTATAAAGGCTGAGTTCCAAAACGTCGGTTGCAAAGCAACTATCTTTTTTAAATGCATGCTACAATGCAACCGTGTAGGTTATTACAATTCTATTTGTCACAATGTGCACCAAAAAAGTATTGAATGAGAACATAATACAAAAGCTGTGCATTATTAAACTTGAATATACATTTTTGACTTGTGCTGCAAAGTATATTGATGTTTTGGAACTCAGCCAAACTGTATATATTCTGCAAAAAATCGAACCCAGAAATCTTGGGAACGGAACGAACGATTTTTTGCACGCATCGCTCATTTTGTTCCAAAAAGTTAATTTTTTTTTTAACTATTTTTTGTATTTTTGTTAAAAATATTAAATATTTAAACTTTCCGTTTTAAATTCCTAAATTCGACGCTAACTTTTTGATTTCATTCGGTAAATCCCATTATTTGGGTATTTTTGTTTCCCGGTTTTTAAATTCCCAAAAGTCGCTATTTTGCTAAATTTTGCTTTGTCATTTCAATTGCCTACACACCGATCAGCTGTTTTCTTGCAAGATTTCACTGGATTCTGTCTGCGTACTTTTTGAGATATTTTCAGCCGACAGAGTAAAATTGGTCTTACTCTCCCAAAAAAATTTACTGAGTATTTGCTACTGGAAAAGTACGCAGACAGACCTATTATTTGGGGAACTTGTAACTATCATTTTTTTTTTGAAGTGCAAAATCCGGATTTTATGATGACCTTTTTGCTTTGTAAAACAGGCATGATTTTGAATTTTCATGGGGGAATAGAGGCATGCGAGGCGGGAGAACATTTTCGCTTACATAATTCGAATGTCTGCATCTCTGAAGAATTCCGCATTTTCGAAAATTTTCAGTTTTTTTTTTTTAAATTAAAGCGATATTTTGAAAATTTCGAAATTATTTATTCAAATTTGGTGTTTATGTTTAGTTTTTCTTTAAAAATTATACCCGATTCAAAAGTCTTTTTTTTGTAATTTTATACCTTTTTGATTATGGTAGGTAGATATTTTAGAAAATTAGTTTTTTTTACTTTTAATTTATTTAGGTTTTAGAAAAAATTTTTGTTTAGTTCTAAAGTTTGATTTCCCCCATTTTAGTTTATCTGATTTTCGATTTTGGCGATTTTTTTATGTTTTCCTATTTTTAAAAATTTTGCGACTTGTTTTATTTATTTTGGTAGCTTTTTAGAATTTTTTTTTTTCAAAGTTTTCTTTATTTTTTTTATTATGACGACTATTTTTGTTTTTGCGATTTTATCGGCTTGCTGTGTTTTTTAATTTTAGCGATTTTCCGGATATTTAAGTTTTTACTTTACTGAAATTTTTAATTCTTAAGATATTTCTCGATATTAAAATGTTTTTTAATTTTTTTTAGATATTTGTGATTTTCACAGGCCTTTTTGCTACTTATAATTTTTCAAGTATTTATATTTTCTGATTTAAACGTTATTTTCTACATATAATTTTTAAAGCATTAAAGGTATTTAGTAATTTGTAAAAATTTTTAGTTGCAGTTTTTTTTTTTTTTTTGTTAATAGTTTTTACTTGTTTATTTGAGTGAAAACTTAATTAAATTTTTATTTTTTTCTCGATACTAAAATGTTTTTCTATTTTTCTTTTCAATATTTGTGATTTTCACATTTTCTGATTAAAGTGCTTTTTTTCTATTTATAAGTTTTTAACATTCTTTTTAAATTTGCATACATTTGAAGTTGTAAAGGTTTTTTATATTTTTTTCCATCTTTCTTTATTTTCGATTTTGGCAATTATTTTTGATGTTTTTCTCTATTTTTCTTGAATTCAATTTCTCGATTTTAGAAAGTTTTTCTATTTGTACTTCGTCCCACTTTCAGCGATTTTAAAATTTTTTGATTTAAGCTTTTTTATAATTCTGATTTTCTTAGAATGAAAGATATTGTTTTATCAAATAGAATCTGGGAATTTATTTCTCATGGTGAGCAACATTTTTTTGTAAATTTTCATATTATTCGAATGTGTATTCTAAGTCAAATTACAATTCTCAAAAGCTTTTATACTTAAATAGTCCTATTCCTTCAATATTTTCCAGGAATATTTTCTATGCACTATCAGAATTTTTCGTTTGTATATTTCTGTTACGAGGCTTGCTTTAGCTATCCTTTAGCTTTCAATAAAGTAAATTGTAAAGAAAATTTATATAACTATTAGATACCAGCAGAATGTAATGCATTTTCTGGTCCGCTACGGCCAGAAAATTTAGATATTGTTTTATATTATAAAAATTTTCATTCGTAATATTTTTTTTTGTATTTATACCCATTTTACTTTATTATCGATTTTGGCGATTATTTGTTATGTTTGCGATTTTTCTTTGTTATGCCGATTTTAAAGTTTTTTTTAAATTAATTTGATAATAATATTTATTTGCGACAATTTTATTTTATTTTTGGGGCTTATTGCGGTTTTAGAAGTTTTTAATTTTTTTTTTTGTTAAATATTTAACGTTTTTTAGATTTTTAAGTTTCACGATCTCGACAAGGTACGATTTAAGGGACTTAAGCGATAAAAAATAATTCTGTAATACGAATTTAAATATTTAAGGCCCGTTTTCACAACTTACCGATAGCTAAAAGTAGAATTTAACTGGCCTTATAAAAAGTGTTCCATTATTTAAACTTTACTTTAACCTAAAGGGAGCGATAAAGTAAATTAAGGTTCTTCCTACTTGGTAGTTAAAAGTAAAGTTGTAATAATGAAACACTTTTAATACGGCCGATAAGATCCTACCTTTAGCTATCGGTAAGATGTGAAAACGGGCCTTAGTGATTTTTTGCTAATTAACCAATTTTTTAGTGTTTATAGAATTACATCACAGGGGACATTTATAAAATATTATAAAATCAATTCATCTGCTCAGAAACTCTGGGTCCGAATAACAACAAACAAAAAGTACTATTCCAGATTACTATGGTACATTTTAAAACTTAATTACACATCGTCCGTATGTGTGTGTGTCGTTTTGCATTAAGTGTATTGTGCTCCATTGGGGTCCGCTTTGCAATTTAGACCTTCTTCGATTGTTTCGTCGCATGGTCTCATACTACATATTTTGTTGATGTTGTTGTTCAATACATATGTATAATATTGTTATTGCTTTTTTTGTTGTATTTATTGTAAATGTAGGTTTGTTTAAAAATGTTTTTGTTGTTACTTTAGCCTGCGTCTGCACGTCTTTTTTGTGATTTTTTCTTTGTTTTTTTTTTTGTTTTGTGTAACTTTTATGCCGCAACCCAACAGTAATAATAATAAAAGCAACAACTATAACAAAAACAAATGCATACAATATAAAAGAAACAACAAGCCCAACTCAAACTAAAACCTAACCAAGTTGCTAGCAACGATAGCAAACCAAACGGTCGTGATCTTGCCGTAAGTAGTCTTGAATCTTGAAATTAAAATTAAAAAAGGGCAGGTGTGTCGATCGTGTGAGAACCACGTTCCAAACCATTTTCTCACGATCGTCGCTTTGATATCATACTATTGTTGTTGTTGTTATTTTCTTATTATGTATTATATGTATTTATATATTCATCCATACATACATACTTACTGTATTGTGCCAAACCAACAACAGCGACTACAAAAACAATCTTTAAAATGCACTGTTTGTTTGTAAGTTTGTTTTAAATGGATACATCACACGTACTTTCCTGATTGTAGTGTGTGAGTGTTTGTTTCTGTGTGTCTGTAAGTAGGTAGAGGGTAGTTGACTGACTCGTATTATTGACTGACTTGTCTTGAATTGTATTTCTCTACTTCTTCATAAATGTATTAAAGAAAAGAAACAACAGGGGTGATTTGTTAAGTTACCGGAATAGAAAGAAAAAAGGGTTTCTTAAAGAAAATTTGGTTTTAAAGGTCTTAAAGTAAATCATAACCAGGGAAACCATAAATATGCAATTGCATGTTTTTCTTTGTGCGACCAATGAAGACAGAAGCAATATATTTATCCGTTTTAGAGCTTTTTATGAATTTGGCATCGATTTGTTAGTGCATATTTTACCGTTTGCAGCATTTTTTAGCATAATTTAGTTAAAAGAGCCTTTTTGCAGTATTTTTTAAGTTTATAGCGCATATTTTGCCTTTTTGTGGCATATTTTGATACATGTTAATTTTTTAATGCCTTTAAGAGCTTTTATGTTTTAAATATCTATCTGTTTACCAGACATGTTGCTTCAATTTCGCCATCCGAATTTAATTTTTACTCTAAAATTGTAAGACAATACCGGTTGTCATTAAATATAAATGTTTTTTTAACTTAAAAATTTTATATATAAGCAAAAATTAAGGAAAAAGCATTTAAATACGTTTTTGGCCATGTGTGTCATACATAGAAATCTGGACCGATCCTTGAATATACCGATCGACTTAGAATCACTTTTTAAAGTTATATAACGCTGTCCAACAGTCCGCCTGGCTGGTTGTCTGTTCAAATTAACCTTGTGCGCAAAGTACAAGTTGCAATCTTGTAGATAATTTGATCAAATTTGGTAAATACGTTTTAATTGAACAAAGGACGAAGTCTATTTAAATGATGAGAATCGGTCCACAATTTTACTTATTTGCCATTAAAAACTCTTTCCAAATTAGACTCTTTTAAATTAAATTCGCCCCAAAAATATTTTACTGCAAATTAAATTCATTTTAAATCAGCTCCATTTGCCCAAAGCTGTCATTTATAAATCGCTATAACTTTCTTTTAAATGTTAACATTAATAAACGTCCCTAAAATCCATTTAAGACAAAAATCTCGTAGGATGTTAATATCTAGATAATATTCGGCACAAATAAATCTTATATGAACTTTGTTTTTCTGAGCCCATGACTGCCAATCGTTTTTACATTCAAGGGTAAAATCTCGAAAATTCATCTGTAAATACTATGGTGTATGGGCCTTACCGATTGTAATTTATGGATTGTTTTTATTAAATGGACCTGTAATTAAATTGTTGAATATTTTGTTTTCAAATTAGTAATTTTTAAACTTTTTTGGGCATATTTTTAGCAGTTTTCAGGGCATATTTTTACTGCATATTTAATGCGCATAAAACTAGTATTCTAGAGCATATTTCTGGTTTCCCTGATCATAACATTTTAGCTCGCGGACTAAATACGAATAGAATCTAAAATTATGATAAAAAAAAAACTAATCGCTGCATTATCTGAAATCAGTGTTGCCAGAAAATGTTTATGCAGTACATAAGTCCTAACAAATTTTGTTAAAAAACTGTAAGAAAGTATAGTCGGTCAAGCCCGACCATATGATACCCTACATCATTTACAGTATTTACAGTCCTGCACCTACCAACACAAAATTATGTAAGTGTACTGAACCTATAGATTCATATACATAGTAGTTCTTTATGCCAAATATTGTGCTTGAAATCTAATGCTAACTTTGACAAACATAGACTTAAAATAGCAAAGAAGCTTAAGGAATTACGTCCGGGAAACTGAGTTTCTTAACGCCGGAATTTAACCCCCTCCCTAAAGGTGGTGGTAGCACTATCCCCCTGAATCTCCCTGTTCTTAAGGAGCGCACAACAGGCCCGTTAGAGGCCTAGGTGTATATCGTATTGATATGATGTTGCATTCTATATGCTTCCACCTCCTTTCGACCTAACCTTACCTAAAAGTAGCAACGAAAATATCCTAAGAAGTTAAGCTAAGACATGCAAACTTGGAGCCATTTTTCCATTTTTATCTTCACACTTTATTAGCAATATTTGTAGCAGAAAAATTAAGTTTGAAAATTCTAGTGCTTTTTGCTTTTTTTGTGTGCTAGTGCTACTCTATATTTACAATTAAATCGATTAAAGCGATTCTGACTTGAAATTGCATAGTAGTACTCTATATTTACAATTTAAAAGTGATTCTGACTTGAAACTGCCTAATAGCTGTTTTGTAAATCGTAATCGCAAGAAGTTTGGCGACTTTAAATCGCAAAAGTATGCTCAAGAAAACTAGAATATTTTTAAGAAACTGTGGCAAATCGCAAGCAAAACGCACGAGCTCCAGAACACCATAACATTAATCTGGCGTTTTGCAATTTCAAATCGTGCGATTGTCAAAACATGGCTGATAGTAATTTTCTAAAAATAAATCAAATAATACCGTGTTCAGATATACCTTTTTTATTAAGTCAATATTTGGTTTATTGACATAATTATCTCTCTGTTCATATATACACAATTTAGCTAACTCAATTTATATTACTACTACATACAACATTCAACGTAAACCAATATGTACATGTATAAGCAAAATATAAACAACTTTTGACATCTTTAAGGAATAAACATCTGGCTTTTGCGCAGACCTAATGGATGGGTCTTTGTTTTGTTGTTGTTTTAGTTGCCAAATGTCAAAACACTTTGTTACATAGCGTCTTTACCTGACAATTTTTTGTCATACCAATCGTCAAACTTCATATTAAAAAAACGCTGACAAAAATTTTCGAGTTTTTTTTATATAGACTTTGACGTTTGGTATGACAAAAAATTGTCAGTTGAAGACGCTATGTTAAGTAAGTTGTATTTTGCTCACTAAAGACACATGTGACAGGGTCGCATTTTAATTTTACTCAATATTTATAACAATTTATTATTAATTGAGCAATAACTAAATTGCAATTTTATATGGATAATTCAGCTCAATAATGTCATTTATTGCATAAAACTCAATTAAGTTGCATATTTGAACACGGTATAACTAACAAAAACAGTAGTAGAGATATGAAGAGATGCATCAATACAAATAGCATAGGCGGTTAAGGCATCTCCGTTAAAGAGGTTGTTCACAGCCCTTAATTGTGAAGCTTTAAAAATGAATTGTTATGAATCGCTTATAAATCTTGTAATTAAGAAAGCCTCAAAATGTGTAACCACAATAAAATAAGCATATAGTTTATATTTCGTGTGCTTCTGCTATATTAACATTTAAAAAGAGGTAGTTATAGAAATATTCTAAAAATTAAAGTATAAAAGTCACAGAAGCAGCAGTAAAGATAGCAAGAGATTCAGAAAATAATGTACTAGGTTATGGGGCAATAAATCTAGCATAAAATGTAGCAATAAAGAAGCATGTCAAGAAATTGATAAAGATATATAATTTTTTACGCAATTGTATGTTAAAACGCGTTTATTTTACGAATGTCTGATATGAAGAACACTATTTTTATATTTCAAAGCTGAATGTTACAACAACAACCAAAATTTTTTCTATCTTAAATCAGCTCTGAAAACGATTTTTTGACTATTTTAATTTTGCACAAAAAACTACTTTTATTCCTACCTGAAATACTACTTTTTACTTGTTAAATATACTACAAATGAAGAAGTAGCAAATAATTGGATTTTTAACTACTGCTCTCCTGATACTCAATGTTTCATTATTATTACTAATCCATTTTGAATTTAATTTTTCGATAAGTATTCCTGCGGAAAATTTGTGTCAATTGTTCCAACAGACTGATCCTGGGATTTGTGAAGATAAAACAAGTACAAAAATCATCATTAAACTGGTATATGAAGAACAAAAACGTAGAAAAGGAATGAATTACAGTGCAGTCTTTGCCGGTGCTGCGACACATTTTTTTGGGATCTTCTACAATTTGGTTCTTAAATTTAGTTCTAGGACTTGTTTTATTAAAATAATACTACACTTTATTGAAATAATACTACATTAGAGTAACTAACACTAATCACGTTCATTGAGAATAGATGTGTGACTGGTCAAATAGTATCAATGACAACCCCATGTAAAAGTGATAGGTCTGGTTCATATAAAGTGTTCGAACTAGAATCGGTCTCTACCTCCAAAGACCTATCACGGGACTACTTTTGTTTCAGTTCGCTTTCCTCTAGGGATAATATTTAAACAACTGCAAAGCTTCTTAATGCAATTGCTACTGCTATAGAAAACTTCTGGAAGCGGTAGTAATTGGTAGTAGCTGTAGCATTTTAGAAACTTCATTATTTAAAATTATAATAATTATAAATTGATCGACCTTTTTTGATCACTCTAAATAGTTTATAAAGTTTTCTATATGCAGGCTTTCAAGGTCATTAATTTAATGTAAATAAACGATTATTTATTTCATTCTCAATAAAATCCGACGTTTCGTTGGTATTCTTTCCAACTTCTTCAGGGATTGAGTTTTTATTAAAATCTGGCAGCATTGTTAAAATACAAAGTTATTTAAAACTTCTTAAAAAAGCATTAAACTCTTTACAACTTAAGTTAAAATTTTCTTCGAATACAGTTTAAAACAAATAAAAAATCAAAGTTTTTCGAAATTAAATTCCTTAAATCAGAAATTTCTAAATTCACTGGAATCATAAAAATATTTTTCCTGCAGTTCCCGTAAATTTTTTCCCACGTTACATAAATATATAATTCTTTTATCATTTATGGAAATTTGCCATTTGTCGCAGAATATTTTGTTAACCCTATATTGGTCAGAGAACCCAATGATTTGTAACACGACTTTATTTGACATAAATTTCCGTCATAAAGCTATTTCGATATTTAACCAACTTATCAATTCAGCTACTCAATTGAATAAATATAAGCAAATGGAAATATATTTAAACGAACGTATTGTAAGATCATACATAATAAGTTCTTTTATGCATTTTTTACATTGAGTTTACATTGTTTTATTATTGTCGTAAGTATCAATATGTGTTTATGTATGAAAAGGTATAAGTTGGTTATTTTTTTATTATCCATTTGTCTGTCTGTGTATTGTAAAACGCCTCAAGATTAACTACCTTTGTTATTTGGATTTGTAACGAAGATTGTTGTCTATGAGAATTTCACCAAGTCAAATGATGTTGTCGAAGCGAAGTTACAGTTCGAATTATCGCTAACAGCCAACCAGCCAGCCAGCCAGCCAGCAGACCAGCTTTAACCAATTGTTACTTTTATGGACAACAATTCATTTATTGTGTTTTGTTGTTGTTTGTAACCCTTAACGTTCAATTCAATATGATTTTAATAATGGGGTAACAACAACAATGAGAACATCGATTATTATAGGTGATTTTTATTATAGATCTTGTTATTAAACCCCGTGCATGAATGAGCGCATGATCATAGATGTCGGTTTGCACGATAATGTGTATGAGTTATGCCGCTTTATGATTTACAAGTTGAGTTGTTCGTTGCTCTATGCACGTTCTAGGCAACCGTCGTACCCGTTTTGGTTTCTCGCTATACACACACATAAGATTTATTTCCTTAAGGGGGTCAGCATCCAAAGCCAGTCATTTTGATCTTAAGCACAAGTATTTACTGAAATGTTCTTGATTACTTATCCTGGCAGTTGAGGTATTTTTATCATCTGTTTTTCTTTACCATTTTTAAAATTCTTCTATTCCCTTAGAGTGTTTGTTTTGTATCATTTTACGTTTAGAGTTTAATTTTTGTCGATTTGGTTTGTTATTTTGTTATCTGTCCGTTGTCGCAAGTGTTTTTTTTTTTTTTTGAGAGACAAGTGTAATTTAAGACTTAAAAGGGGTCTGTGTAATGGTGGTGGTAATTATAAAGGATGTTTAACAACGACTGTGGCATACAAATTATATTCTTACATGCACACCATTAGGGATTTGCTGTGAAGTATAAAATTACAAAATGTTAAAATAGATTTTATATTTTTTATAATGATATTTTGAAAAGTTATAAGACTTTTGTAATAGTAAGCCGAAAATTTAAAAATTTATATTATTCTGTTGTTTTGTTTTCGAAATTGCGAAAACGATGATTTTAAAAATTTTGAAATTTTAAGAAAATTTTAAATTTTTTTAAAAATAAGTACATACATATTTTGAATTTTTAAGAAAATTTGTAATTAAAAAACAAATAAAGTTTTTCAGAAAATCTAAAACTAGAAGCGTGCCTTTTATAAGAGTTTTGTTTTGTAATTAGTTTCTCTCTACTTTTAGACTTAAGGCATAACCATAATGTGCTTTAGTTGGATTAAGCAAATGTGCGAACTTACGGGAACTTTTTGTTAAGTTTTATGAAACTGTCATTTGCTTAAGCAAAGTGCGCAACTGATCGCACATTCCGTACTAAATCAAATGTTTTTTGATTTTGTTATTGTTTTTATACCCTCCACCACAATAAGTTGTGAAGAAGATATACTAAGTTTGTCGTTCCGTGTGAAACTTTTTTATTATTCATCTCAGACCCCATAAAGTATATAAATATATGCTGGTTCCTTCAGTAATTCTAAGTCGATTTAGCCATGTCCGTCTGTCTGTCCATCTGTTGAAAACACGCTCACTTTCTAAAAACTCAAAAGAAATAAACAAACTGGGTGTCAAACTGCTTGTAGTTATCCTAAGCAGTTTGGGATTGAAATCCCACAAAATCGGTTTTGTAGGATCAGAGCTATGAATCAAAATGTGGAAGCACGACTTTCAAAAATTGATAATTTTGTTACAAAAACTAACATTAATAGTGGAACAATGCACGGAATGATATGAGATTTTGCAAAAGTTCTGGAAATCTCACTGTAAAATTTCGTGAAGATCGGACCATAATTTACTCTAGGCCCCATATAAACCCTACTCTCGGAAAACAGAATAGTACGCCTAAAACCGTAATAAATTATGCTATCAGAATAAAATTTAATACTTCACAGTTTTATAGGACTAGAAATAGCACTAAAAAAATTTCGTGATAATCGGTTCATAATTTACTATAAGCCACATATAAAGCCCACTCTGATAAATTAATTAAATACGCCTAAAATCGTAGCAGATATATTTATTGTGGTAACATTTCTTCCAACTTAGTTTCATATGGCCAGAAAAAATTTCATGCAATTTTTTGATTTACGGTCCATAATTTACCTTAGATTCCATATTTAGCAGCCTTCTGAAATTCACTGTAAACGCTTAAACTAATTTCACCACTATATTGGAATTTATGTTTTTCAATACCAGAAATCACTCTGCGGAATTTTAGGATGATTGGTTGGTTCATAACTTACCATAGCTCCAATATAAATACCCCTCCTGAAAATCATTTAAGTTCGGCTTAAACTGTTACAAATCAAGATATTTTACTCAAGATTGTCGGTCAATAATTTAATATAGGTCTAAACCGCAACCAATTTTAATGTTGATGTCTGTTTTTATAAAGATAAACTAATATCAATTCTGAAATATTCGAACTGTGGCTGGAGGGTATCAAAGATTCGGCATTTTGACAGTAGGTTAAGCACGGCTATGCATATTATGGTTGGACCTTTACTTCACAGAGAAAACAGATTCGTGATCACAACCGAATTTGGCGCCAATCGAATTTCGTCGGTTGCATGTACTATCACACAATTCGGTTCCAATTACTGAAAATTTCGTTGCTAAGCACAATATTTTTTTTGATAGCAACATTTGAGTTTTAGTACACTATCAGTCATAACAACAGATATTATTAGTTGTAAGTATGATTATTAGAAACAAAATTGTGCTTATACCCGAATATACGATAGATGCAACTGAATTAACACATAATTGGTGTTCATAACAAAGGTTCGATTGTCGTTATCAATATATTTTTTTTAACCGGTCAAATGTAGCCCATAAGGGGCAAGGACTTGTCCAAATGTACCAATGAATGGAAAAAATGGCTTATTTTACAGTACGATGTCCTAGGGCAGAACCATATAACCCAGCTTGCATTACAAAGGAGAAGTCTTAAAACTACTCCAGAGAATAAGCTTTGAAATCGTTTCAAAACGAAGACATGTCGTTAAAAAACGAAGACATGTCGTTTCACTGCAAACTCTTTTTAATAATGACATGGTCCATACTTGCACTACATTGGACCAGCCCAGGATCAAAATGGATCAAGTAGTCCAATATAATTTGCAGGGTATAAAAAAAATAATACATACGTACCAGAGAATGACAACAAGTACCCATAAGAATAATATACAGAGGTATTGACCCACGCTTTTCGTTATTGTGTATGCACATATTTATAACGCAAAAAGTATGGTTATTACTTATACTTATGCACGGCAATATCTTCACGCAACCATATTCAGTAAACAAAAATACATGAATGTTATGCAGATATTATTCAATAACCATGAATGTGTTTTGGGTATCTGCCATACATTTAAAATATCCATGTTAAAAAAACTACCTTCAGTATTTTTGGCACTTCTGTGTAAAAATGAAAAATTTTTTTTTAACAAAATTGTGCTTTGATCACTTGGCAGGTATGGGACTATGTAAATATTTTTTATGATACATAAAATAAATTTGTCATCAGCATTGCCTATGTTAAACTACACATAAGCTCTATATTTTTATAAAAAATAGGACCACGAGGGGTGGAAAGAGGCAATTTCTGCTCTCCGAAGCTATCTAACAGATTTTTTTGAAATTTAAAACATTGATAGATCCATATTTATATGGACACATAAGCTTTGTATTTTTTAGAAAATAGGACTAGGAGGGAAGCTCGGGGGTATTTTCTGCCTCTGCAAAACCATCCAACAGATTTTAATTAAATTTAAAACACAGAAAAGGGCCTACTTATATGGACACATAAGCTATATAGTTTTTTAAAAAATAGAACTTTCTTAAAAATTTTAATGAAATTAAAAATATAGATACACAGTAGCTATGTATTTTTTTTTCAAACTAAGACCACGAGGAGCAAATTACATGTACGTTTTGGATTGAATATTAAAAAAATTTTGTTAAACAGCAATTTTGACACACATGCAGAATAACATGTGACCTAAAAAGTTGACAAGTCAGATGTAAAAAACATGTCGCAAACGCTATAAAAACCAATGTAAATAAATGTATTGAGTGGTTGTTTCACTCTTTCTTATTAGCACAACATACAAATCCATACTTAGAAGCATACATAAAAAGCCATGTATGCCTTCTCGTGCCACTTATCTATGCTTTGCGGGTGTGACAGCGACAAGTGCATGTGTATGGTAACTGGGTTTATATTTTAACAACTACAGTGTGTAAAATAAATTATGGTAAAATTAAAAAAAAAATAATTTTATTGGCTTTACGAAACTGTCATAAAAGCATACATGTAGAAGATTTTATTTGAGTTTTCTTTGATACAATTCTTGCTTTAATTTGCAAAACATTATAGCAGTTCACACTGAATTAAATTATTTTTTTAATTGATTTACCTAAAATAAGGAAATTTTTAATACATATTGCTTTAAAAAAATTTTTAAAGTCAAAGTTTTAAATCAGTTTAAAAAATTAAGTATGAAAATTTAATAGGTATGTTTTAAATTTATTTCCAGCCAAAACCATTTATTGTGATTAAATGTTAATAAAAATATTTGCGCTTAGTTTTTTGTGTTTGCTGTACTTTAAAATTCTCTGATCAGTACAGTTGCAAAATATTTTTGACATCAATGTTGTAGATTCTATAGAAATTGTTGCATGCCCATGTTATACTCACACTTGCTTGTTTTACCGTTAAACATTAAGCAAAAACACAATTACACAAGCATGTGTATATCGTTAGCAAAAACGCAAAAAGTCGTAACTAACAAAAAATTAAAAATCAGCTTTTTGATTGATTATTATGAATGCCATTAAAATACATGTCTGGACACTTCTTCGATCAAAAGTGACGCTTTTATTAACAAAAAACAAAGGGACGTAACTACAAGTGTGTTTATTTTCTTAATGCAAAACCGCGTAATTACACATTTTTTTCTAACAAACAATGATGAAATAATGAAGTTTTGTTTGTTTTTTAAATTATTTTTTACTTTGCAATAAATTAACTTTAGTTATAAGAAGAATATTGATAACTTTGTTTTTTTTTAATTACTTTTATTTTTTATTTTGCAATAAATGTTGTTTAGTTTTAAGAATAATAAATGAATGTATTACTATCTTCACTACACATTATTAAAAACATGATTGAAATAAAATTAAATTTACAAAAATAAAAATAGCCGTTTTTTATAAGTATTTTTTCCCTGGTCCATATAATATAATCCATATAAATATGGATCTATCAATGTTTTAAATTTCATTAAAATCTGTTGGATAGTTTTCGAGAGGCAGAAAATACCCCCGAGCTTCCCTTGTGGTCCTATTTTTTAAAAAATATTTAGCTTATAGGTCCATATAAATATGGATCTATCAATGTTTTAAATTTCATTTAAATCTGTTAGATAGTTTTGGAGAGGCATAAATTGCCCCCTATTTTCCCTCGTTATCCTATTTTTTAAAATATATATAGCTTATGTGTTCATATAGAGGTGGATCTATCTATGTTTTAAATTTCATTAAAATCTGTTAGATAGTTTTGGAGAGGCATAAATTGCCCCCTATTTTCCCTCGTTATCCTATTTTTTAAAATATATATAGCTTATGTGTTCATATAGAGGTGGATCTATCTATGTTTTAAATTTCATTAAAATCTGTTAGATAGTTTTGGAGAGGCATAAATTGCCCCCTATTTCCCCTCGTGATGATATTTTTTAAAAAATACATAGCTTATGTGTCTATATAAATATGGATCTATCTATGTTTTAAATATCATAAAGATCTGGAAAAGTACCCTTTTCCGACGCATGTATTGGTTTGTAAATAGGTTGAGTAGTTCTCGAGTTATAAAACAGCTTAGTCAAATCTTAAAATGCTTTAAAATAATCTTGATATTTTTCTGAATAACAACACACAAAAACTTTTGCCTAGTTTCTAAATTTTTAAAATTGCATTTGCCATCTCTGCTCTCTATAGCGCTCTGTATATTTACGTTATACTTACGGTAATACACATACTTATATGGGTATTGCAGATACCCTGCAGTTTTAAAAGTAGAAATTGACTCAAAATCGTTAGGTATTTCCCTAAGGAAAAATCGACTAGCTACTTCATTTGCCACAAGTAATGCAAGAGTTCGTCTTTTAAATCTCTCACTATATTTATTTTTTGTGTGTCGAAAAAAACTGTGCCGTTATAACGGCACAGTTTTTTCCAAAGAGAATTTAACAAGAAAAACATTAACTATTTTTCTATAGAAGCAGTGTCAGTGAAATCGCACATCACATGTGATTAGTGAAATCATTAGTAAAAGGCTATGCAGATGGAGGCAATTGACTACCGTCAATGTCATCCCTATGTTAAAATCGTTAGTCGTGTGCATTGCTAGTAGTTAGGCTGGTAGTTAATGGTAATGATTGGTAGTTAAGGAAATAGCTAGGCATTCGCTAGCTACGCCGACTGCAGGGTTGTTATAGGTATTGGTATGTGTGTGTATGGTTTTGATTTTTACTCATGCATGTCCATACATGTTTTTTCACTAATATTGAAAGAGTACTTAAAATGATACTTTTGTCATTCTCTGATACGTACATACGTGTATATGTTCATACCTATAATAACTTACCCCTATTTATTAAGTTTTTGCACATTTTCCATTTTTTACCGCAAAGATAATTTTTAAATATAAAATTAATAATTATTTTAATCTATCAAATATTTTGACAGAAAATTTAGTAAGCAATTGGGGCTTTTAACTATTTTTTGGTTGAGAATTCCGAATAATTGTATTTTCATTTGTTGTACTCGAATTGAAACTATTCCAACAATCAATAATTAGCTGCAATAAATGAATTAACATTTATATTACAAAATTTATTGACGAAAGCAAATTATTGATTGCAATGACCAATATTCAGTATTGCCCTGTATTAAATTCGGTTGTTATTCTAACCATTTGTACTAATTTTTAGAACTAAATTAAATTAGTTATCATAACTAATAAAAGAATTGAAGTTAGAACAACGTTTTAATGATCAAGAGAATTAAAAATCAGTTAAAACTATACATTTTTAATAGTTGCAATAATAAATCATGTTACTTGATCAATATTTTATTACTGCAACCGTTTCCCAACCAATTTGTTTTCTGTGTGTTGTAAAATTCTCTTCTAATAATAAAAAAAGTTATGTTTATGACCTATTCTGCTCACCATTTCCAACATGACAAAAGAATGTCCATGTGATTGATTTTAAACTGTAATAAAAATTGGAGGTCAAGACCCAAAACACACATGCATATTAAACATTCCTTTATGATAAGACCGAGAAAATAAAAACTCCTCAAATCTCAAAATTTATTTCAAATATTTTTTTTGTCACGAAAACCACCGATCGATGAATATTGTCAAACCAAAGAAAATTCAAGTAGGCAGACATCTTATTAATTTTTTTGAATCCTAAAGAAAAAGGGTCTTGTTGGTTGGTGGCGGCTGATTGCCCTTTCGAATACTTACAACCAGGGTTTTATTTTTGTGCTAGAAAGATTGCCATAGAGATATGAAATAATAAGACTGGACAGACAGACTTAAACACCAAAATACTGTTGATTAGATACGCTGCTGGCTGATCTAATCTTTTAAATTTTTTTTTTGGGTTCTTTTTTTGTTGTTTTTTTAATGGCAAGTATTTAAAATTATTGTACGTTTTTAAAAAAAATTTCAAATTTCTTTTTTGTTTTGTTTTTAAAATTCTTATTGTGTTTTATCATATTCTTTTCTTTCTTTTTAGGTAAGAAACTGATTTTACGTGTTGGACATTTATTATGGAATGACATTGTGGAATATGGAGAGAGAGATAGAGAGAAAACAAAGGAATTTAGGTATCCCTTGAGTTTTTTAAGACTATTGTCTGAACACGTGTTCAAAGAGGATACTTTTCTTTTATTTTTCTTTTTGTTTTAAAAAAAGATTTAAGAAAAGTAAAATCAGAGGCAGTTTTTCATTAATCACCTAGAAAATTGGTTTAGTTTTTTTTTCTTTTTTTTTAATTTGGGTTTAAGAATTAAAAAAAAAAAAAAAATTAAGAGTCATGATCATGACTTGGTTATTTAAAAAAAATTTAACAGGAAGTCTGTTTTATTTGTAGAAGGTTTTGTTCGCAAAAAAACTCATTTCTTAATTTTTGTTTTGATTTTTTTTAATTATGTTATTTTGTAATTGTTTTTGTTTTTAAAACTAATTTAACAATTTGTTTACTTAGACTATCACATTATTTTAATGATTAAATTAATTTGTTAAAGCTTTTTTTTTTATTAAAAATAAATATTAAAAACAAATTAAGGCCATTATAAAAGCCAAAATTTTGGAAGACATTTTGAACTCAAGGGTGCTTTGACACTTTTTAAACTTCAGCATTCAAGTAACTTAAGTTACCAGGGACGCCAAACATTCTCCTCATCCTCGGCCTCCACATCAATACTGGTAACATCGATGGGTGTTGAGGGACAGGTGGTTAAAAGTTGGGCTGAATGTTTTTCACTGCCTATGCTGGAATTAGGGCTGGTACAATAACTGGATACGGGAGAAATGGGTACTGAGTAATGACCTTTAAAATTGGAAGCCCCTATTTGAACGCTTAATGGGCTACTTAGGGGTAAAGCTGGCTTAATAGCAGGCTGTAATTGATTGAGTCTTTGGCCCAAATGTGTCATAAGTTGTGTACCTAAGGAAACATTGACCCCTGGTAATTCCGATAATGACTTCGAGACTTCATTTACAGCATGTATATAACCGGAACGGAAGCCTTCAGCCTGATTCATAGTGGTATTACCGTTAGAACTGCTTAATTTGCGTTGTTGTTTCATTTTTTGTAAGTGTGAGACGGTCAGTTCTAAGATATCGGCTTTTTCCAAGCGTGTAACATGTTCTCCCTCAGACTCCAAGGTAGCCACCATCAAATCTTTTAATTCGTCCAAACATTTGTTAATGCGGGCACGACGTTTGCGCTCCAACATGGGTTTCATGACTTTCCGGTATTGATAAGTTTTTGACATTTCCGATATTTGTACAGACATTTTGCTTAGTTATTAAAAGCAACACGTTTTATTTATTATTTCTTAAAATACTTTTTAACTGCTGTAAACGCTTCAAAGGCGTAAGACGTAATGTACTTAAACTTTACACTCTCCCCTGCTTTTATACTCAAACCAAGAACTCTCAAATAACTATAAACACTCTCTTGTCTCAGCAACCCCCATAATATGTAAAGGAATTCTTTTAAAAACTCTCTTCATTGTTAACTCTTGTCTGAAGGCATGCATGTGTGTATGTGTTTGAGTGTTTGTGAATTCGAAACACTTTTACACGAGTTCCCAAAAGCAACAACCCCTATTTCTCTAACCGAAAGTCTTTAGAAATTTCTTATTGCACATTCTTATAGATGTTGCTTGCACCCTTATGTGTGTTTGAATATTGTTAATGTTGTTTCTACCTTTAAGGAAGGAAATTAATGCTAAGGCATGCAAAAGGACCTTTTTGTGTATTAACTCCCTGAAATATATTCAACCGTGGGAAACACTTTCGTTCGTAGATTCTCACGCGAGTTTCGTACACAACATTTACAGCTCACCTGGCCACGAGGCTGATTATTTTGTTTTTGTCATGAAACAGAAAAGGAAAAAAAAAACTTATTGTTTTTCCTGGGAACTTATTTTCCCACAGCAATCTCAGCTCTCAAGACTTAGACAGCTGGTTTTTTGTATTTGGTATTTATATCGCCTGGCCCGTTTCTTCTTATAGAAATCTAATTGTTTCCTGGTTTCAAAACTACAACGGCAGTTTTTATTTTTGGCATCCTTAAAACACAGTTAATGCCATTTACTTGAAACCTTCTACGTATGTCGTAAACATATTAAAAGTCCTTGTTAAACACTTGTTTCTCTGCTTGGGTTTTCTGCTTGGGTTTTCTGTTAGTTTTTTTTTTATTCTGCTTGTGGAGTGTAATTTAACTCGTGTTTTACGTACGTCTTGCCCAAATGTTGGGTTGAGTCGAGGAAATTAAAACGCGTTTTTGTTGTTTGAGAAAATATTAATGCAACTTGGGCTTGCAACTTCGTTGTAGTGGGTCATTGTTGTAAGGCGCATGCATTGGGTGCCTTGAGTTCAACTCGTGCTTTAAGTGTGTAAGATCATTTGAGTTTGCATTTATGTATGATGGGTGCAATTTTGTTAAAGCAATCTCGTTGTCTTATTACAATCGCGTGCTTTAAGTGTGCAATTCGGACTTTGATTTTCGATGTTGTTTTTTATGACTGACTGCTTTTATTTTCGTAAGTAAACAAATTGATTTTAAGTTTATATTAATACAATTTGGATTATTTTTACATTGCAAATTTTAAATAAGTCTTTAACTTTAATTTTTATGAAGTCTATCATTTTTATCGATTTTCAAGTTTTGAACTCTTTACCTCACATGAAGCCTAAATAATAAAGATCTAAATAAATCGAAAACATTAATAAATCACGATTTCAAAATGTTCTCTAACGCTTAAACTTGAAAAAATCTATTTGAAATAAATTCGCCAAAAAACTTAATTTGGCTAAAAATATTTAAATTTAACATTTTTTAAAACTAGAGCTGTGCGGGTGGCGTGAAGTTTTTTATTTTCGCGAGAAAACTCGTGATTGTGATTGCTTTTAATGTTAATTACGCTTGAGAGAGTGAGTGTTATTGCAATATATACACATACGAAAAAATAAAAATAGTTTTTTATTATTGTCTAAATTTTAAAAGCTTTACTGCCTGTTCAACGATTGCATAGAAAATATAAATGAAAAACACTCAGTTTACCAAATATTTTCGATATAAAATTCTATGCGAACGTTTACGAAATCGTTGAACAGGCAGTTAAGTTAAAAATGATTGTCAGGTTTAAGAAATGAATCGTAAGTGAGCATGTGTAATAACTAAGATTTTGCTAGTAATCGTGGGTAATCTTGAGTGCTGTATTACATTACTTTTTTCAAAAACCACTCACGCGCATAGTTCGATTTGAACCTATTATCACTAAATAATTCCTAAGCTTTACTTTTTCTGCTTGATATTTTATTTAATAAAAATCATAGACAAATTTATTTTTTTTAAGCTAGTGACTTTTCGGCAGCCATAACTGAAATAATAATTGTAAAGCTTTTTCCAAGTATGTACCTCGATAATATATTTTCCTGGTGTGAATCTTTTGTACTTTTATTTTATCATAAATCTTTGACGTTGTTCAAAAAGGTCTCAAGTAAAAAAAAATGCATTTCAATTTCTTTCTCTTTTTCATTTGTTATCAATAACTTAAGTCTAGATAACAAGTCAAATAAGGCAGCTAAACTATTTTAAATTTAAGAAGACGAACAACTGCAGTTTCTGATTTAATCCTTTTTGACTTTTAAAATTAAAGAGAAAATCACCCAATACAATCTAGCAAATGATTTTAATGTGGAACGATATTAAGTCTTACTACAAGAGTTGTTGTCGTAGTAGTTTAAATTTTTTTATGGTATAATTATAATTTAACGGCAACGGCATTCATAAAAGAGTCGATTTTTTCTTTTCGCAATCTCGCAAACTTAATTTTGTCAAATTTCATCTGCAGCTTTTTACTTAATAATGCAAAATTTCGCGAAAAAAAACTTTTTTTGATATTAAATTTTTTTATTTCCTTTCTAATAGAAAAAATTATAGTAGGTTTTTAAATTTTCTACCTCATTTCTGAGTTTGTTATAATTTTGGAAACATTTTTATCCAAATTTCAAGGAAGAGCTTGTATATTCCAAATTACTGGATGAGTTTCGACATTTGAGGTCCTTAGACAGGATAGTTTAGCGGGCGGGACACAATTGCAAATTATAAACCGAACAAAATTAATAAAATATTGCGGGTATTTAACTTTGGCTTTCAGAGCATAATAAAGTCTGTAAAACGGAAGTAGAAACATGTAAAATCAACCCGGGTTCTAATCCCAGCTCAGCCAAGGGGAAAACAATTATCAATAAATTTTAATAAAAATTCCAAGTTGTAAAATTCTTTCCTCAGTGAAAATAATTTAATGAAAAAAATTAAATTTGATATGAAAAAAGGTACTCCCCAAAAGCGCCGAATTTTTAAAAGTACCAGACACAGGCCGCCTCTTTTTCTTAAGAACAACGATAAGTGTTAAACTTTTTTGTATCTCTTTTAGTGTTAGAGATATGAGGTTACCGAATTTACCGATTTTTTAAGTTAAAAATATACTTTAAGTATTAGGATTTTAAGCATATTTAATATATTCTTTTGAAAACATATTTCATTTTTTAAACAACATTTTTTTTAAATCTTCACTGTTTTCCGAACGAGAATTCATTCGCCTAGGGACGAATATTCCTGGGCTTCGACAAACAAAACAATTTGTCAACTTAACGTGGAGGAGTACTTACTGGCCTATGGTCGCAGTTACCACCAGTTTCTTTTATGCTAAATGTTATTACCAAGCACTGCATATATATAATAAGACATCTGAACCTTCTGTAACTGTCCCATCTAAGGGACTCATAGGCAGCGATTTATTGGAGAAACTATCTTCGAACCAACTGAAATTTACGCACCTGGCTATAAAATCGACTTCTTACGTAGCTTAAACCTATCGTTGGGAAAATAAAGGCAATGGGTCTCAGTGCTTATTCCCAATAAAAAATTTCTTGTTTTGCGAAGCACTAATAGTACATTTTTAAAAGTAAGCGCACATTTATGCGCTGCGCAATAAGACATACCGAGATGCTGTAAGATAAGAACGAATTCTTTACAAATTAAAAAAAAAATTAAGAGCTACGACATCCCCTTAATACGAAGCAGGTTTGTAAAGAGCATATTTAAAATAAAACGGTAACAACAAAAAATTCAGTGTGTAAAGCTGATCGTTTTTCTTTTGATAAGCTTTTGGGCTTTAAAGCCTGGAACAGAATAAAGTAGCAGAATAAATTTCGAATTTTGTGCTTCAACTTCAACTGCAACTACTACTATTCCCCACTATTCCCCACTGTTCCCCACTTAAAGCTATCGGATTAGGTTAAGGTGTAGTTAATATTAAAATTTAAAAAGCAAAATATTTTTTATTAACTTTATTTATAATTTTTTATTAAATTTAATTAAACAAAAACGGAAGATCATTGTGAAACTTAACTAATTAATTAAAGCCCTAAATTTTATATATAAAGAGATCCTTAAAGATTATAAGATAAAACTTTTTATTTTTTATAATTAACTTAAGACTATCACAAAATATCACAAAAACAAAATAAATCTAAAATCTTAAATAAGTTGTACATCAATATTTGAAACTGGAAGTTGAGTGTTCTCTTAGTAACTAATAAAGCTCGTTAATAAATATAATTTGTATCTTGGATTTCCTGCATAATTAAAGCCTTTTAATATTTTACTTGTAATCTCTACCAAGGACGCCAGACATCTTCGCCATTCAAATGCAAATGATTATCCTTTTCTTTTTCATTACCAATGAACGGTTGTTGGCTATTATTGGGCGTAAATAGTTGTGGTTTTAAGTCCTTCAGTTGGTAGCCCAAATGTTTCATTAGTCTAGTGCCAAAGTCTACATCTAATCCTGGTACAGTGGAGAATACCTTAGAAACTTCATAGGCTGCCTGGGTGTAACCCTCACGAAATTTTTCCACATTTAAAGGACGTTTTGCTAAGTCATTTGTTGCGGATTTTTGCTTGCCAGATTCTGCCTCTTTTTGATTTCTCAAATAACTAACAGTCATTTCGAGTATATCAGCCTTCTCCAATTTATTAACATGTTCACCCTGTTGCTCCATGGTATCCACTATTAGTTCTTTAAGTTCCTCCAAATACAGATTCATGCGTGCCCTTCTTTTTCTCTCCAGCAAAGGTTTTGTAACTTTGCGATAATGTTGTGTTTTGGTCATGAATTTTTGTCCATCAACCGCCATTTTTTTACTGCCTTAATTTTCAAATTTTTCTAATTAATGTGTAAATAATAATTCGTTTAATATTTAGCAAGTGAATTTTAAATGCTGGTGCTGACTTGTTTGCTGTACGGTAGCTGGTTTATAAATGATGTTGCCCGTAAGCTAAACGATCCTTTTTGTAGAGCAAGTTGGATGTTGGTTGTCTGGGTCTTTGGCAGAAAAAAAATCACTCACTTTACAATTTATATCACAGAAGTATCATTCATTGCACATGATTTCTTTGCCTTGGTTTGTGTGTGCAGATCTGACAACAGCAGCAGGTACTTTCCACCCTTAAAATAGTTTGTTTTAACCTCAATAACCTGTATTTAATGCGTGTTTGTACTTGTGCTCTTACTCTCTGTGATTTTAAGTTACGTTACAGCTCTTATAGTCAAGGAAGTAATCAATGATCGTTATGGCTTTGATTATTAAACTAAATATGGGAACACTCAGAAAAATTGTTGAGTAAATGCATTTTTAACTCATTAACATATTAAAGGTTTTTATTTTGAAAATTTAATATACCCTATACCGCAATATGTAGCCCAAGGGCGAAGACCACGAAAAAGTGCTAAGAGATTTATGATTTCACCAATATCATCCCGAATTAGAATTTTAACACATATACATATTTTCGGATCTTATTTTACAGAAATCGGATAAAAATTGGTCATAAGGGCTATAAACATCCATACATAAATATCACTTTCACGGATAGTATCGAGATCAAAAAAAAAAAAGGCTTGAGCTGCACTTAAATTCATTAGCTTAAAATATTTTAAATGATGGCGGGCACACTTGATTAAAGAGAGAGTTACTGCAGAACTTATCCGGTTAGAAGAGCGCTAAACACCAACATACCGTCAGCTCATTATTGGTTTGACCTACCGACCATTTAAAAAAAATGGAATAAATTTTTTTATACCCCTCTTCTAAATCCAAAACCTGTTTCGCGGAATTTTAAAGTTTTTTAAGTATTGTTTTGCTGTACACGCCACTATTTGGCGATTGCACCAAATTCTTCATATAAAAACGTACAAAATAAATTTCATCATGAGCAAAAGCAGAATAAAATGACTTCAAGAAAAGAAATTTGTTGAACATAGTTTTATAAAATAATAAACACGTGTTAATAAATATGTTGTAAAAAATTTCTAAAATTAATTAAAAGTATAAAAATGGAACTGTTTTTATAAAATAAAACCAAACAAAAAAAAATAATCAATTTTCACTTTTTATTGGATTGTTAATATAGAAACTTTCATTTCAGCAAGTTACTCAATGCTTAGCAATAAGTATACGTATGCAGCACAAAAAGCTACTTTTAAAAAATATTTTTAGAAAAGTGGCGTTTGCGGCACAAAATAATATTTTTCACTTTCAATAAAATACTATAATCTTCTGACTTCATTCATTAGAAAAATTTTAATTTTTCTTCAAAATATATGCCGGAAGCAGAGGAGAAAATATAAAAAAATTCTATCGTGTATATTTTGAGAAATCTTCATGAAAACCGTCTTTGTCGTTTTTCTCCACTCCGACTTTTTGGCATATGCGCCAAACCAATAATGAGCTGACGATATGTGAACAGAAACCGTGATGGGGAAAATTTGTATCCGGCACTGGTAGGACATATAATAAAGTATTATAATAAGATTTGATTAATTATTGTTAATTGAAATTAAATACATATATAAATAAATATTGTGGAAAAAAATATTTATTTTAAAACTATGACCACGAAGGACGGTAGGGGGTAATTTCTGCCTCTCCGAAACTATCTAACTGATTTTAATGAAATTTAAACCATACAAAGATCCCTATTTATATGAAAACATTAGCTACGCATTTTTTAAAAAAATGGGATCACAAGGAAAGGTAGGGGGCAATTTTTTACTCACCGAAAAAAATCTAACCGATTTTAATGAAATTTTAATTATAACTTGACCACCACTTATGGCTAATAAATTATAGAAAGCTTAAACACTGGTCTAGTTGAACTGAACTTAAATTTATATGTAGTTTAAACTCAACAACTGTAAATCAGTCTCCCATGTATTATATCGATAAATCTTGTCAAATTCATATGGTCTGCTAGGTAATTTAAACGCCCAATTTTATGCGTTTAAAGATGGCTTATATGTTTACTGATTTGTTGGTTTAAACACATTTTAAATTAAAAAGAGAGTTTAACTTGCTCTGATTTATTAGCCCTTAGACAGGCACATAAGCTATGTATAAGGTACCTGGCAATATCCGCCTCATCGAAACATTTAACGAATTTTTATAAAATTTAAAACATTTAGATATACTCATAACTTACTTTTTTTCAAAAATAGGGAGGGGAGTGTAGTAGCACACGCCGGTTACACTACGTAACAATTTTTTGACCAAATGTATTTGAAACGTAATCCTTATGTAAAATTTTCCGCTGAATCCGAATATGAAGTCAAAATTGTCAAAAGTAGAACAGTTTTTGAGATATTCCAAAATAACCGTTATTTGTGTTTTTAAAAAAGATGATGTGACTGATATGCAAATATCCAAAAAATAAAATTTTAGCCTATTTCAATACGAACATTTTGTGCCCAATAGGATCGGTGCAAAAATGACAAAGTTACAGAATATTAATTGAGTTAACCCACAACAAATAAATATACAAAGCTAAATTTTTAGTAACAATAAATATTAAAAGTTGCTTGAAAGTTTTGAATTTCTATGTGGGTTAATTTACTAAATCTTCTGTAGCTTTGTCATTTTTGTACCAATCTATGTCTTGTTGGGCGCAAAATGTTCATATTAAAATAATCTAACGTCGCATGCAATAAAACATTAGGATTTTTAAATGATTGGTTTAAAAAAAATAACTTTAAAAGAGCAAAATTGAACAAAATCATAAAATTTTCAATGAAGCTTGAACTTTTGTCCCCTGTAACTCTGTCATTTCTGGACCAATCTTTACAAGCAATCCATGGTTATTTTAGAAATTTTATAACCTTTTACTTAAAAGAAAGAAATACATAATTCGTTTACCATTTTTTAAGATATTTGCATTTCAGTCACATCATCTTTTTTAAAAACACAAATAACGGTTATTTTGGAACATCTGAAAAACTGTTCTACTTTTGACAATTCTGAGTTCATATTCGGATTAGCTGTCAGATTAGCTGTCAGATTCATTTGGTCACGACTTTGTTGAAATTTTGTCACGTAGTGTTACCGGCTAGCAAAGTAGCTGAAAACAAATTTAAACAAAAAAGTGAGGTACGCTCTACCGATCATGAGTGACAGTTTTGCTCAAATTTTAGTTTGCTCCATAGTGTGGGTGCTCATTTTCGTCATTCAAGATCGATAACTAATCGAGCCCTAACTGCGAAAATAGCGTAAGCGCCAAAAATCAAATTTTACAGGAGAGAGTTTTTTTTATTTTATTTCATATACATTTTGTATGAAATTTGTCGCTTACGATAAAATTGTTCTTGCTATAAAATCGTAACGGTACCTTATGTGACCATGACATTTTAGGAGATGAAGTCATTTATTAAAAAAAAAAAACGAAAATGGACATTATGTCGCTTAAGTTATTTTCGCGGTTAGGGCTCGTAATAACTTAGAGAAAACATTAGGCATCTAATTTCGGTTTTCATCAAACAATTATAAAGCAAAAATTTTTGATAAAAAAAATGGTATGCATAATCGTTTCTGTCCTTTTAAGATCTTTAACAATTTGTTTCCTACCGGCCAGAAATTTTTTTCACTGTAATTATGGTTCACATGCATTAACATCCATAAAGTATGGCCTGATTCTCGTGCTCACTTAAAGCAAAAGAATTAAGTCTACGAAAGGAAAAAAAGTCTCGTGTTTAGCTGCATGTCTTGTGTTTTTAAACGAGTAATACATTTTACAATACTCTTATTTTATGCATGCAAACTCGAAACATACACTCACAGACACACGAATCGTGTGCTCTTTGTCTGATTACTTGTATACATTGCCCGACAGTCTGTCCGTTTGTCTGCATGACTAGTACTCTTTTTAAAAATTTTGTGTGAGACCGTCGGCCTTACTTCCTCCCCAGCAGCAGTAAAACAACAGCATTAACTTAAATTGCAAATATGTACGAGTATTCCTATATGATTATTTCTTATGAAACACGCATGTTGTACGTACGTTAAACACAAACTATAAAAATTTTGAAAGGAATACAGCGAATACATACATAAATGAATGAATGAATAAATGACTGAATGGAAGCCAGCCAACAAGCAAATTGTATGAATGAATAAACGAGTATGAAAGAGAGGGTTTGGGAACTGAGAATGGTGATGATCAAAAGACGTCTGTTAGAGTATTTATTTTCAAAAAGGAAATCACTTGTCGCACATCGTGAGAAAGTATTCACCCTAAATTCCCACACTCGTTTTACCGAAACAGATTTTTTTTCTTACTTAAGTTTAAGGCTGGAAAATCACCTGTTTCTCTTTTCTTAATATCTGCTGCAGGTCTTTGTTGCTTGCTTAGACAGAATAATCTTATTGAGAGTATTGAGTACGAAATTCAAAGATTTGATTCTGATAGTTTCAATAACAATAACAAATATTTGCATGGAAGTTTTGTTTGTTGTTGGAAATGGGATAATTTCAGTTAAGGGGTGCAAAGTTAATGAGATGGTGGAGGAGATTTTTGATAAATAATGTTTGCTATATTCTCCAAAAATTTTCGACAAATTATTCTATTCTATAGAAAATTGTTCTTTCTACAATGTATTTTCGAAAATAGATTTTAATAGATTTCAAGACCTACGTGTATAACCTAATAAACCTTATTCTCTCGCCCTCTATTAAGAAACTCGAGTTATCTAACCTTCACTGCTATTTATATCGATTCAAAACAGTTTCTGTTGAATAGAAACAGCACCAAGGAGTGATTCAAACATCGCCCCACGTACCCACCCCACATGGGATCGTCTACGAATAATTACACTTCTTTTAACCACAGCCACCATGGGAGAGTCCTCGGGATTCAGGAAGTATTCTTTGAAAAGCATACTAACGGGGACCTCAGCAATAGTCAGGCCGGTGTGCATTTTTACCGGGGGCTACTAACTCCAGTGGCCAAAATCACTATGAGGTGCTCTGCTGAACACCCCGAGAAAAGAATATCAACACAACAGTAAACTGTGTTGCTCCTCTAGCCCGCTAACATACCTCTGTTCCGAAGAACTCCATGGACGAATATAACAGCACAGATAAATCTTTCGATACCTCTTGACGTCTTCTCTATGTGCGCGTTAACTGTAGCCAGCTTGCCATTTAAGGTCAAATTGTATACTTGCAGATCCCAGGAATGACGTAGTTCTGATTTGCTTTGGAGGATGTAACACCAAAAGGTTAAATATCCTTAATAAAATTCCTACAACCTCCGGGGGAGGTTTTGGCAAAAAAGTGCCCACAACATATTTTCAATATTATGATGAAGGCAATATATGATTCTGCAAACTCAAATATAGAACTTTTACTTGTGCCATTTACTACGTGCCATACGGCGACGCAACCATCGACATATTGAAAGCAAAATTTGCCGATAAGTTTGTTTCGAGAAATGGACCTTTCAATTGAGCTCCAAGGTTGTGCGATTTTACACCTTTCGATTATATCCTGTGGAACTACGTGAAGTCACTAGCTTAGTTCGCGTTATTCATAGCAAACGGCCGGATATGCTTAAAATCTTGGCCCTAAACGGTTCTTCCAGAATGCGTTACGTCAAGAACAGCCGCTGTGCCCGTATGTCCGAAATCAGGTTCAAATGTTATTGCCATGTATTGATCTTTTGAATAAAAATATTTATTGTTTTTTATTATTATTTAAAATTTTAAGTTCTATCTGGCTTAGAAATTTGTGTTTATATTTTAGAAAATGTTATTATCTTTATTCGGCCTTTAAATTTCCAATTTTTTTGATTTTTTAATAAATTTTATTCTTTTTTATTTATCTTTTTTCAATATTTCCCCATCTTTTGGATTGGATCTTCAGGAATCTTAAAATATAAATTAAAACAAATTAGAAAATGTTCGAATATTTTTTTATTTTTACGAAAACTCAAATTGGGCTATTTATTTGAAAACGTTCATAATTTGTTCTTTTCTAGACAACATTTTTAAAAAACTTTTTCTATTTCATAAATAATTATTTTCGTAAATTTGTTCTTGTCGAATAGGCATTTGTTTTATTTTAAAAAAAAATTTTAAAACTGTTTATTTTCTATAAATAAGTTTTGAAAAATTTGTTCTGTCTATATGAAATTCTCAAAATTTTTTCTGTTTTACAGAAAATTTTCTAACATTATTTTTCTCTCTTTAAAATTTTTAAAAATTTGTATCTATTCTACTTTTGAAAATGTTCTCCATTTTATAGGAAATTCGTTCAAGAAAATTCTCAAAAATTTGATCTCTTTTATTGAATTTTTTAAGTGTTCGTTCTATTATAAGGATTATGTTTACAAAATTTGTTCTATTCTTTGAAAAATTTTCAAATATTGTTGCTATTTTATAGAAAATTTGCTTTAGTTTATAGAAATTTTTTAAAAATTTGTAAATTTTTTTATTTTTTAATAATTATTCGAAAAATTGTTGTATTTTATAGAAAATGTTAAAAAAAATTTTTCTATTCTAAAAAAATTTTTAAAACTTTTTCTTACTCTATAGAAAATTTCAAACTTTTTCCTATTCGATAGAAAATTCGAAAATTTTTTTTAATTCTATAGAAAATGTTCGGAAATTTATTCTTTTTTATGGAAATTTTGTTTCATTCTATAGAAATTGTTAAAAAAAAAATTATTCTTTTCTATAGAAAGAATTTTTTTTCTAACTCTATAGAACACATTTTTTTATTCTTAAAAAAACTTTAAAAAATTTTTTTAATTCTATAGAAAATGTTTGCATATTTTTTTTTCTTTTAAAAATATTTTTTTACTCTAGAATTTTCTATGTAGAAAATCTGTTCTATTTTTTTTTAAAAAGTTTGTTGTATTTTAAATAAAATTTTTTGAAAATTCGTTCTTTTTTATAAATACTTTCGAAAATGGTTTTATAATAGTGTTAATGAGGATAGTGAAACGTCAGTTCGTCGCCGTTCTCAGGTATTGGGCATGTGTTAATCAACCACGTGGAAAAATTTACGTGACGATTTGCATTTGAAAGCCTATAAAATCCAACTCGTACAAGAATTAAAGCTGAATAACCTGAATGGGCCTTGCAACAGCTCGATGGAAATCCACTGTTTTATCGAAAATTGTGTTCAGCGATGAGGCTCATTTCTGGCTAAATGGATACGTAAACAAGCAAAACTGCCACATCTGGGGTGAAGAACAGCCACATGCATAATATACATAATGAGCAGTTTATCTCTCGAAATGGCCCTGTGAGTTGGCCGCCAATATCATGTGATTTGACGCCTCTTGACTATTTCTTGTGGGGTTATGTGAAGTCGTTAATGCAACACGTGTTATTTATGGAATACAGGCCGAAATGCTCGAAAAGTAGTGCAAAATTGGACCTTACGAATGGACCATTTGCACTGGAGCCACGGGCAACATTCACATGAAGTTTTTTTTTTAAAAGTAAATGGCAAAGGCCAATTTATCGGTTCCAATAAAAATTTTGAATATATGATGCAAATTTGAGTGTTTTATTAGATTTTTAAAAAAACTACGCTTAAAAAATCACCCATTATAAAATGATTAACCCAAATGTTCTTTTCCATAAAAAATTTTTGAAAATTACTTTATTCTAAAGAAAATTTAAGAAAATGTCTTCTATTCCTAAGCAAATTTTTGAGATTTTGTGTTTCAAAAAAAAAAAAAAAAATAATAATAATATTATTATCTTCAAAACGCACTAGTCAAGTAACTAAGAAGTTCCACCCACTTTTATTAATTAAAAAACTTGTAATCGGGTTTTTTTTTTATTTGTACGTTTTATTTAAATTTTTACTAAAATGTTTTGTGTAATTGTTTTATTTTCGTTTTTTTCTTCTGGTATATTAACAAACAAAATAAAGTAATCATTTTATAAATTTAAAATAAATAAGCGTTAAAACATTTATCGTTACATACAGACACCTACACTCAGATACAATAGTTAGTAAGTTTTTATATTTTGATTTAATATAATATTTTTGTGCTTTTGCATAAAACATTTAGTTTTTTTTTTTTTGTTTTTATTAATAAATAAATATAGTACATACATCATAAAATGAATTCGTTTGTTTTCTTGGTAGGTTTTTCATTAATTTAATAATCAAAAAATATATTAGTTTTTGTTCGCTTTTTAAATATATTTTTACTATTTTTAAGTTTCTTATTCACACAATTGTCTAAAAAAAAAAAATACAAACATTTATCGATTTTTTATTCAAATTTAGTAACTATTTTCAAAAATTTCATTTTGTCTAACAAAATAATTTTTTTTTAAATATGTATGAATGAGCAAAAGAAAAATAACGGCAGGTGAGATTTATCGAGTTATAATGTAAATCGTTTCTCCTTATGTTAATAAATTGTTCATATAACATTTTTTCAATATTCAAAAATTTGTAAGAAAATATTTTTCAAGTGAGGTAAAGTGTTTTACAAAATAACCGTGTTGTTTTTGTATTTGGAATTTTATAATTTGCTGTGTTGCATGTTCTGGGATTTATTTACTAAAAAAAAGTACTAAGAATCGGAATTTATGTTTGAATTTTAAAATAGCGCTTTAACTAGAAATAAAAACCGGTTTTCTGAAAACTTGAACGAAGAATCTGTTCCACAGAATAGATACTAGAAGTGATAACAAGTGATATTCCTTCTTTAAGAACATTCATATTTAAAAACCTGAAATTGTACAGTATGACCTCTCTAATCCGGACTCTCGCTAACTCGGACTATCCAGTAATCCGGACATTTGAATTTTTCGGATAGTTTAATAATTTTTTCACAGTAAAATTTTTCTTTATTTTACCGCTAGACAAAATAAGTACATGTGTATGTATTTGTGTCTGAGCAAGAATTAAAGAACGTGTAAAATATTTAAGTTTATTTGAGTTTGCGTGGAGGTTAGGCGAAAATTTGGTACCTGTAAATAAACGACAACATAAAACATCAACGTTGGCAGAAAAGTGCAAAATTTTGGATACAATTGATAGTGGAAAATCAATCAGACAATTGGCTGAACAATATGGTGTCTCTAATTCGACAATTTTGGATATGAAATCAAGAAAAGAAAAAATAAGAAAATATGTGTCTCAAACTTTAAAGGGATCAGATCAAACAAAAATAAATGAAAATTAATATTTTTGACCACTTTAAGTAGTTTTCTTTATGTCTTCTGTAAATTAATTAAACACAAATGAATTATTATATGTAGTTTTTCTTCTTTTCGGAAATAGAAGTCAAATATATATAGGGGTGTGCTGGAAATCGCAAACGCAAGAATTTTAAGAGTAGTTTTTTAGTAAGATTTCTGTAATAAAAAAATTTTATGGCAAATATTATACAAACATTTCTCTATTAAACAGAATTTTATAACAAAAATTATAAATATTAGATTAAAAGTGTATTAAAAACAGCCTCCAAATTCTTGCGTTTTGCGTTTGCGATTTCCAGCACACCCCCCATTGATAAAATTTTTATTTTAACTGTAGTCCGGACGATCCAATAATCCGGACAGTAGCTTAAACTATATCTGTACGGATTAGAGGTTATACTGCATTTAAAACGTTTCTAAAATAATTTAAATACTCCGAAATTCTTTAGGCGATTGATACAAATTAAAATGAAAACTTTTCTACGAATCAAATCAGATCTTACCAAGTTTATTCCAATTTCTTATTATCAGGGCAAGTTTTTATATAGAAAGTATAATTTTAAGCAATTAAGGGCCATTATTACAACTTACAAATAGTTATTTTTAGGATGCTATCTGACAGATAAATAGTTTTTGGTTATTACAAGTTAACATTAACCTAAAAAGTGACTGATAAGCTAACTTCAGGTTTGTCCTCATGGTAACTTTACAAGTGAACTTTAAGAACTTGAATATGCCATATTTTCTGCTGAAGATACGGTAACTTCAATGATAGTCTTAAATTACTCAACTTTTTCAAAAAACACAATTAAACACAAAAAACAAAACAATTTACCATTAAAACCAAAAATAAAGCACAAAAATTTACTTTTGTTTTTAATTAATAAATAAAACAAAACTAAGTCGTTGCCACTACGTATTTTAAACAACCAAAAGTAGTCGGTATATACTGCAATGTTGTCACAGTATATAAATTACATTTTTTATTTTATCGGACAGTTGTAATAATGGAAAAAACTTATTGGTCACTTTATCGTTCAAGATAGCTATTGTTCACGTTAACTATCACCAACTTTATCATTAGGTTGTAATAATGGCCCTAAAACGGGACCAACAACCAAACTAAAAAATCATTTCGCTTAATATCAATATTTATTTTGATTAAAATACCACATCTTACAAAAAACTGTTTTTTGCTATGTCTAGTAGTATAATAAGTTTATTTTATAATATTAGAACCATTTTAAATCTCACTAACTATTAACAAAAGTAGGGGTTACGCTTATTTGATCAAATATTTAATAAGTGTGACCGTAGCTTAAGAAGGTAAAGTCGGTTAAGACCGATCACAGTATTTAGAGGAACATTTTTTAAGAGTGTTCTCTATTTGGGAGAAATGGGCAATCAACATTATGAGATGAAGTTAAGATTCATATAACAGCTCAACCTGAATAGGAACGGCAAGCTTTTTTTGGAGAAAAGGAAGTATTTTTATTAAAGCTTATGGTCAAATGTGGACGGGTCGAAAAAATAAAATAATTGTTAAGATGATTTAATTTTTCATAAAATATTTTTTTGGCCGAATAAAATCAAAATACCCACACAATAAGATGGTGTATGGGCACAAACAACTTATTCCGGAAAGCGGTTTGCATTGGGGCTATGTGAATTTGTTACCACAATCATCTTATCATTTTTAATAGGCTTGTGACAAAATGCCTTGTGGCAATAAGAAAAAGATTTACATGGACAGATAACCAAACATCCAGACGGACGGATATATCGATTCAGAAGGTTATTCTGAGAAACGATGTAATAAAGATTGGGAAAAAATGCTAGGCTATTGGTTAGTAGTTATGATGCATCTAAGTACTTAATAAATGACGGATATATGCATTTTTATTGTTGATTATAAGGATAGCTTAAACCGATTGAACAAGCTCCAAATTCTTATAAATTGGCTCATTCGTCACTGGAATCGAATAAAAAGGATTTTAAAAAACATGCCGAAAACAGTCGCTACAAACAAAATAAAATGACTTTTTTGACTAAAAATTTTTATTTGGGGATTTAAAATTTGGTCAGAAAAAAAAAAATTAACTTTTTAAGGTTTTGTTTTTTGGGGATTTGGGGATATTTTTTTAATATTTTGGGGACAAGGAAAAAAGTACCTGGCAGCCCTGACTACGACCAAGTCTAAAAATCTTTTCATTCTCTTTGTCCTTCTCTTCTTAAAACTCATGACTGGACGACACAAATCTGATTCGTTTGAATGAGCACTAATAAGGAGCTTTATAAAAAGTAATTTAGATAATTATTTATTTTTCTTCCTTGGCGAAGTGCTTTTTATCAAATCAAATGGAATTTCTACGATTTTAGGTGTTGTTTTAGATTATTTGAAATTTTTTAAATTTAAGCTTTTAATGGTACTTTACATTTTAGTACTTCAATTTTATTTTACATTTTGTACGTTTAAAAAAATATTTCTATCTATTTGTGGAATTTGCGCTTCATATTAAAAGAAAAAAACAATAACTTACATCAACATATCGTTAGTTTTTTATTAATAAAATATTAAGCATTTAATAATAAAAAAATATAAACAAAAATTATCACTTTAAGTATATTTGGAGTATTTTTTGTATGCAATTGAAATTAGAGAGCTATTTTTAGTTTAAAAACTCTTAAAGAAAACCCCTTCAAACTTTGTTTTTATAACTGTTACTTTGTAATTAAATCTTGGAATTATTATGAAAGTACTTCGCAAAATAAAATTTTTCTGAAAACAAAACAATTAACAACGTCCGTCATATCAAGAATATTCAGCACTCGATAAAGAGCCATTTTTCGGTTTGGAATTGGGCTTAAAATTCGATTAGTTCTTGTGGAAAGCTACAACATTTAATATAAAGCAAGCGGAAAAAATATAAAAGTATCATTATACTTACTAAAGATCAAACCCATTCCGAACATTTGAAATAGGCTTCGTTCTTAGACCAAAAGCTTATGTGCCAAATTTAATAAGACAATTTTATTAAACTAGGTTCGAAAAAGGTGAATTTAACCTATAGGAAAAACATAAACAGCATTGTACAATGTTGCCAACACATTTCACTTTCTTTTCGTTGTGTAATAAAATCAAGTCTTTTGATTGTTGCTAATATATTGTGCCACCTTCGAATATTACATACACATTGGCGATATAATTGTATAACACGTAAAATTTAACAAATTTATTGCAAGTGTATGAGCCGCCGCTTTAGTTACAAAAATATTTCGAAAGATTTTTATTGTTACAAAAAAGAATTATATTTTCATGATATTAAAGTTTTTAATTCAAATACTTAAAGTCAGATTCACTGTCAAAGCAACATTATTACTGGGTGTTCACAATGAAAACAACAATTCATTTTCACACGCACAATATTACGTACATAAAAACTAATATTTTTAAAACATTATAAATTGTCGTTACAGAGGAATATTGTGTCGACGTCGATTGGTTATCGAAAATCTGACAAAAAAAAAAAAAAAAAAATTAAACGATTTTTTTTTAAATAAGCGGCTTAAAATAAATTTTAAACTATGTTTCAAATTTTACAAGTTTTCTGATTCTTTACAGCTTTACAATTTTAAATAAATATACATAATCATGGCGCTGTTAGCATGTTAACTACTTTATCATTATGTTTGGAATAAAGAAACGAAACGTTTAATTTTGGCAAAGATTTAGAATTTATCAGGTATGTGATGGAAATCGACTTTGAAAACGAAACGATTTAAATGCGATAATATAGTTTTCAGTATCTTTGAAAATTGAATTCTAATACAGCATCCTCTTATTTTCTTTATACATTAATTTAATTTTTTTATAATATATCGTCAGGTCATTATTGGTTTGGCGTTTATGCCAAAAAATCTTAATAGAGAAAAACGACAATGAAGGTTTACATGAAGTTTTCTGAAAATATACCCGTTGGAATTTTTTCATTTTTGTGAACGTTCATGAACGAACTTAAAAGTTAATAGTATTTTATTGGAAGTGAAAATTATAGTTTTGTGCCGCATACGCCACTTTTCTATAAATATTTCTAAAAAAAGGTTTTTGTGCTGCATACGTATACTTACTGCTGTGTATTGGTTGTTGACATTTTATTTTGCTTTCGCTTTTACTACTTGTTTTTCTAACGGTAATGAAGCAAAGGAAGAGTGAAACTTATTTTGTACGTTTTTGTATGAGGAATTTGCAGCATTCGCCAAATAGTGGCGTGTAGAGCAAAACAAATAAAACTTAATAAATTTTAAAAAGTTGATATGGAGTAAAATTAATAATTAATATCTCAGAAACCATACAAAATATCGTGAAACCCCATACGTATCTCGATTTTTTTAAAAAAATGGTCGGTAGGTCAAACCAATAATGAGCTGGCGATATGTTAATATATCTGTATTTTGAACAAAAATTTTAAATTCTAATCCAGAAATGAATTTTGAAATCGCTTGAAATTCTTTACACCTTTTAAAAACTATCGTTTTGAAAGGATCGCTTTAATCACAAGCCTTTATATTAACGACTTTCGGGCAAGAACAAAATGTCCGCTATAATCTTTATAAAATGAGTAACATAATCAAACGGAAATGTCAAATATTCTGATTTTAAACAAATGCTGAAATATTTATTTACTTCAAATTTTTTCAAAATAAATTTCTCTTTAGTTGTATCATGGTTTGTTTTCTGCATCTTTTGTAATGGGATAAGACGGCGATACAAATTATTTTAAACCAGAAGACCCTAATGTCTGATATTCTTTTTCTTCTCTGTTTGAAAGTCAAATTTTAGCTCTCCCGCGAACCGAAAACGTCTGAAAAATAAAAAACCCAAAGTATTAGCCTTATTTTGCATGTACAGCAGTTGACAAATATTAGCTCTGTTTCTTTACTTTTTGGGTAAAGTTCGTGAAAATGAGAGCAAGCATAAATTTCACTCATTAAGAGAACAAATTACACAAAAGTATGGGAACAGAAAAAAACATAATTTTAAGAACAAAATAAAAATTCAGTGTTTTGACAGTCTTTACAACCTAAAAAAAATTTGCGCCACTTTTGAAAAATTTTGTATTAGCTGTAGAAATAAACTACTTTTACCAAAAATAACCCACAACACTTTTTCCAAAATTTGGTTCATGATTTTTTTCTTGCATTTTATTGTTTTGTATATGTTTTACAGCTGAAGAAGAAGAAGAAGAATTTTATTCTCTCAAATCCGCTCTCATTTACACAAGTTAAAAGTACGGGAACGCTTTTTGTGCAAATTTTGATCCCGAAGGATCCCAAAGTAGAGTAAAGAAACAAAGCTATTGTAAGACTAGATTTGTGATTTTTAAAATTTTAACAGAAAGCGGCCTTCACTTTGCAGTTGTGCAAAATCGCTCATCGCTATTCAATTCCATAAATTTCTTTTCTACAGAATAACGTATTACATATTTTTTTAATTTAAACTTTTTGATTTTTTCCCCCCACTGTACATTATATAACAGTTTCATAATGCTGGACTTTCAATTGCATTTGCATATTAAACATTGGTAAAGCTTTACAAAACTTTTAAAACACATTCAGTTCTCATGTACAGTGTGTAACATAAAAATTTCTAACCATTTTTTTAATTAGATAAACAGTTAATAAATATTATATTATATATTTAGATTTAAATAAAAATATGTTTTTTAACAAAAAAAAAAAAAAAATTGGAAGATTTTTTTAGCTACAATTAAATCAAATTTGGCAATTTTTCTTTTTTAATAAAATTCTTAAACAGATTTTTACAAATATTTATAATTTTTAATAAAATATCTTGTTTTAATTGGTCCAAGTAAAGCAATTTTAATTTTGTGACATACTTTTTAACTATTTTAAATAGTTTCATAAAACAACTTTTATCTTCTAACTGGCTGTATAAAAGTATTAAGTTTTAGGAATCTAGCCAGACATCTATATAATTCTTAAATTATCAACTCTTTGTTAGGATGTTTTTTTCAAAATTCAGGATAAATCACTTTTCTACATAAAATATTTAATAACTTAAAAAACAATCCTTGTGAATTTTCCAAAATCATTAAGGAAGCCAGCAGAGCGTAGAGTAGAGCCACCCACCAGTTTAAGTGCAATTCCTTTACGGGATTTTGATTTTGGTTTTTCTTTAATTTTTCTAAACCAACGCA
Source organism: Pollenia griseotomentosa (assembly GCA_963931875.1). Classification (NCBI taxonomy): domain Eukaryota; kingdom Metazoa; phylum Arthropoda; class Insecta; order Diptera; family Polleniidae; genus Pollenia; species Pollenia griseotomentosa. The sequence goes on from OZ007560.1 coordinate 249,685,740, forward strand.
TTTTGACGTATTTAACTCAAATGTTGTTTGTTGTTTTTACGATTTTCTTTTAATTTATAATAAAAAAAAAAAAAAAAACGTTCAAGTATAAAAACCGTTTTTTGTTTTCTTTTTCAAAAAAAAAAAAATTTCAAAACTAAAAACACTTTTTAAATAAATTAAAAAATTTAAAAAAATTGGAAAACATTGTACGTCTAGTGCGTGGATTTGTTGTTATTCATGCAGCTGTAAAAGAAAAGAAAACGGAAAGAAAAAATAGGAGAAGCAGAAAAAATGGAGGAGCAGGAAAGTTATTTTAAACAAATTTCAAAACAAAATTCAATTTACTATTTTGTACAATTTGTACAATAAAAATTTGTGTTTAATTTAAATGTTTACAAAAAATAGTACAAAGTTTAATTAAAAAAAAAAAAAACAAAAATATTAGGAACTAATCTTAAATTTTATTTTTTAATAACAGTTTTTTTTTAATTTTTATTTAAAACATTAAAAATCTTTTAAGTTTTTAAACTTTTTTTAAAAAAAGCTTTTTCTTTAAAATTTTTTTAATAAAAAAATAACTACTTTAAACTATTTTATTCAAATTTTAATACACAAAAGCCATTTAAAATTTTTTTTAAAAAGAAAAATCGTCATGCAAGTTTATTTATTTTATTTTAATAAATATATTTAAGTTGTTAGTTTTGTTGTTTTTTTTTTTGTTTATTTACTAAATCTACCAAAAATTTTTAAGCATTTCGTCAGAAGCTTCTACTGGATTGTTTGGTTTTATGCAGTGTATGAAAACAAACGAAACATTTCGAAAACGTTTACAATGTATACAATACTCTTACAAATTGTTTAATCGCTTTGTACACAAGAAAAAACAACCAACACAAATATTTTTCAAGTGACAAATAGGCCAAACAAAACAATTTTATTTTCACTCATCTGCACATGCTTTAATTTACAGTTGCAATCGTACTTTTGAGAGCAAAACAAATGCCAAAACGTATTTTGTGAATAATTTCTTTAGTGTTTTTATTACCATTGTTGAATTTTGCGCTTAAATGTTTTTACTTGCTTTTTTAAAACAAGTATAATTAAAAACAAACATCTTTACAGGGAACTGTCTTTTAATTATGCCCAACTAAAGTACTTATAAGACCAAATCAATCAGTAAACTTTTGCTTAAAGTTTTTGCTCACAACTTTTCAATTTCTCGTTTAAAACAACGTACCTTTTGTGTTAAAAAGTAAAAACAATACAACACTATATGGCAGAATCCTTCGCATTTTTTTTTTTTTTTTTTTTTTGCTAACTGCAAAATACAAATCATAACGATTGCAAGCGTTTCGTTTATTTTCGTTTTGTTGTTTTATGTGAGTTCCAGTGTCGCATTTAGTTTATTTGTTCGTTAATTTTTAAATTTTTTTTTAACTTATATTCTAATGAATTATTTTTTAAATAAATAATAAATGCATTTTAGCTAACATTTTGCCAGAGATTGAGAACAATAATGCCAAGACAAAATTTGACTTGTCTGTCTAAAAATTTACCCAAAACAAACTAAAGATAAAATAAAAACTTCTCATTGCAACTACCTAGCGGGAAAACTCAGAAGACCTTCTTACATGAGGCCTTTTTAAAGATCTGCTTAACAATTTTTTTGATTCAATTACTATTCGTATCTTATTGCTAAAGAATGACTCATAGAACGCCTCGGCTCTTTCGTATAAAAGATAAAAGACACACATTCCGTTCTCTGAGAAGGGAGAAGAGAAGAAGTAACATTCTTTGTTTATGCTTTGGCAAAACAAATTTTTTTGATGCAGTTATCATTCTTATGTAACTGAGAAAGAAGCGAGAGCGGAAGGCCTAAGGCACAATGACAACGTGTGTAAAAAAAGATATTAGTATGGAATGGACCGAGCAGGCCTTGTATGTCCAAAAGAAGGAGTACAGAGGCCTTCTAGAAGGCATCCGTAGCCCTTCTTTTTCCCGATGGGCTAGTTTTTATCGAACGAACCGAAACAACGAGTTGTAAAATCGGAACCGTCCACAGTTGTCGCAGGATTACATGGTATTGTTTTAAAGAAATTGTTCTATGAACGATAGAAATTTCGATTAATAAAAACGCTTTCATCTCTTTTTTAAGGTTAGCCTTTTTTCTATCTAGAGCAATTAGCAACTTATTTGCAATAGAGAATTTTGAAAGAAACCCATTTCATTATATTTTGTAAGCAAGAAATTTGTTATTACGTCGTTTTGCATATAACAAATAAAATCACTTGTAGTTACGTCCCTTTATTTTTTGTTAATAAATGCGTAAAATTTTGTCAAGAAAAAATTTTAATTTTTCAAATATAAATACTTTTTAAACTTTAAAGTTTTCCCTAATTCTAAAAAGCTTTCTCTAAAGGACCAACTATAAGTTGACTTAAGCAACTGTGCTAATACATGTAAAACACATGTGTCAAACCATATTAAACTTTAGGAAACTTTTTGTTAAGTTTTATGAATCTGTCATTTGCTTAAGCAAAGTGCGAAACTAATCGCACATTCCGTACGGAATCAAATGTTTTTAGGTTTTGTTTTTTTTTTTTAATGCATTTAAGAGACTTTTTCTTAAGTATTGACAGACGCTTAAGCAAGCTTATGCACATAATAGTTGGACCTTAATACTTTCGGCAATTTGTCGAAAATAACTACATATTTTCTTTTAAATTTTCAAAATTTTTTTTAAAATTTTTTTATAACAAAGTTTTTAAAAACTACTATTTTCTGCAAACAATTTTCGAAAATTAGTTTTTTTCTATAAAAAATTTTCCAACACTTTTTTTAATTGTTTTAAAAATTGAAATTATTTTTTTTTTCTAGTCGAACATTTACTATGGAAAAAAGAAATTTTCGAAAATTTTTATTTTTACTGTTTTCTATAGAAAATATTCAAAAATAACCATTTTCTATAAAAATTTTTCGAAGTTACTATTTCTTCTACAGTTTTCTAAAGAAAATTTATTAAAAATTGCTCTTTTGCAGTATGAGAATTTTACTCGAAATGTTTTTACTCAACTTGATTTTTACAAAAAATATTTGTTTTGAAATTTATTTCAACTTAAATTTTCTACTAAAATAGGTTTGTGTAAATGTACTACACTGAGCAACATTTTTGAAGTCATAGAGTGCAAACTTCTTCTTGTGTGGAATTTCTCATAGTACATATCGAACCCAACAAACCCGTTTTTGGCTAGAACATGATTTTTACGAAGAACTATATCTATATATCTATATCTATTGGAATTTTGTTTTTTGTCTTGGCCACAACTGCTATAGACTAGGAGAAAATAAGAACAAAACAAACAAAAGAAGTAGAATTTTCATTTTTTATATTTTTTTCACCATTTTTGGCCCATTGCTGCCAAACCGGGCAAAATATATAAAGACATTCCTTATAATATAGTTCATTTTTACTTAGAACATTATAATTTTTGAAAATGATTTTATCACATTTTTCAGCTGTATTTAACATCGGTAAATTCCACAGCATAAAAAGTTTGCATTTTATTTGTTGCATAGTGTTACCAACTGTCGCAAAGAACATTTCACCTATGCCTTATTTAAAATTCATTAGAAATTTAAATTAATTTTTTCAATCTCTTTTTTGAAACTACATTCTAATAATTTTAAAATTCAAGAAAAATATTCAGCGCTAAAAAATCCTTTAAAATTTTCAAAATTTGCTAAAAATTTTTAAGTTATCCAAATGCTTTTCCGAATTTAAATAATTCACGTGAGAACTATTAACAGTAAAAGATTTGAAACGAAGATTTATTTGGTATTGTATTAGAAGAGTTTCAAATCTTCCGTTAGTCTTAATAATAAACATTGTTTTCAAATAAATTAAATTTGGGATCTGATTAAACAGGACTTTATTTGTAAAAAAAATCCATTTCCTTTCAATTTACTAGGTTACCGACACCGAAATCTTTTCAGATATTTAAGTGTCTAAATTAAATAAAAGTGTTTTTGTTCTTTAAAGCCCTTAAACAATAATTTAAACTACATTTAAGCATAAGTATTGAGATGATGGGATGGATTATTTAGGGATAAACACATAATGACATAATGCTAATAATTGTTTAATAATATTAATAAATAATGTGGGTGTGATGACAATGAAATTTTTTCGTTTTGTTTTTGATTATTAAATAATTATGTCTAAGTTTAATTGCTGGACTTATTGTTAATTGTTATGTGATGGACTTTCAGTGAGACGGTGCTTGGCGCGTGCTTTACTGTGTGATGCACGACGGAGAGAGCTTACACTGCCGCCGAATTCATGATCTAATGATTCCGATGAGAAAGCTACAGATACCGAAAGAAAAACAAACAAATCAAAAGGGATATACGAAAAATAAAAGAAAAAGTATAAAAAATGATCAGAGATAATATTCGTATTAAAACTGAGTTTCAAGTAAGTTAAATTTAAATTTTCCGATACGTTTTCTTTTTTTTTAATGGAAAAGCAAAGCATATAAATAAATGTTAATGAATGGAGTTTTTAGTGGGTTTGTGGCTGAAATGTTTGATGATTTTACATGATAGGCATGGAAATAAACAAAAGTTGAATTTATTCTATAATGTATTTTGTTAAGGTGATTTTTTTCTGAATGTTGGTGTGTATGTGTGTGTGTGTGTGTATGTAATGTGTGTTTGATAACACTGTGCTAGTTGCAAATCCCAACAAGCTGGGCACCGCACTGGTAAAGCTAATTCGAGTACGCTAAATTCAATAGTGATAGCCGTTTTTTATGTACTATAAAACGATATTTTTTATACTTTTGAGATCTTTGTTTAATTTAATTCTTTGAAATACAACTTTTTACAACTTTAAATTTTCAATCGCGAAGATCGCAAATACGAGCGCTTACTTCGAAAAATGTCTAGCACCATTGAATGCAGCGTACTCAAATTAGCTTTATTGGCAGGGTGTCCAGTTTGTTAAAAAAAAGTGTCAAATTCGTGCAGTGTAATTAATAATACTACTTTCAAAAAAAAACTTAAAACCAAATATAAAAAGCGTAAACCAAAAAAAAGGTAATTTTTTGTCAAACGAATTTCTTTGGTATTAACCTTTATCCGTCGGAGAACCCAGCGTCAAACTACTCAAGCTGGAGCTTAAATTGTATGGTCGCACCAAGGGCACGATGGGTGCTTGTTGTTCATCGCCTGGCAAACATGTTTCTACCATAGCCTCCAGGCAGTTGACAAAGAGTTCAGAGGACTCGCCCATGACATTGTATTTGGTAAAGGGTCCGGCAAAACGCCATAAGCCTCCAAAACCGCAACTTTGTAGAAAATGCAGTTGCTGTTGTGATGGATCTTCACTAGCCAACATGTTTTGGATAATATTTTGTACTGAATTCAAGACAACTTGATCATGAGACACGGATAAAATGTTGTTTATTTTTTGATCCAATAAAGAGTGTCTAAAAAATAAAAAAACAAAAAAATTACATGTTAGTATTTCTTTTAACTTAATTTGTATGAATGGATTACTAACATCACTGGAAAAACCTTGGGAAACACCACAGATCCTTCGGCCAAATATTGATACAATATTCGTGTTTCATTTTCATCGGAGGTATATTTTACTAATGTTGCCAACACGGTTAAAACCAATGCCTGTATTGACAAATCAGGTAAAACTTCAGGATCCAATAGAACATTCGATTCATTGGATACAGAGGTACGTGAGCCGCGTTCCTAAGAATAAAAAATGTTGTAATTTGTTAAAATTCTTTTATTTATGGGGTTTAATAGTTTTTAAGGGTCCACTACTATTTTATTTTTATACTTTTTTTAAATAATTTTATAAAGATTTTGCTTTATAATTTTTGTGCTTATTACTTGTGTTTGTAGGTACATATTTTGCAATAACACTGTGCTACACTATATTAAGGTTATATTTTGATAATACATACCATGTGCATATTTGTATTTGATAATGTGTGGATAAGTGTACAAATGTATTTAAAAGAGTGATTAATATCTGTGTGTTAAAATATTTCAAAAATTATCGGGCATGTTCTACAAATCGAAATGAAGTGGAATTGAAATCGAACGAGATTTTGATCTCAATTATTTACAAAATGGCTGAAGTTTATCCGGTTTTCAACAGTAGTTCTTGTAAAGATAATTAGTACTCAAAGTATTAAGTATATAAAACGGAATATTTTCATGAACCTTCTTTACACGGTCGTTTTCAAAATTTGTACGATTTTAAATCCACTTTATTACGATACACAGAACATGCCCGTGTATATTTTTTTTTAGAAAATGTTGTTTAAAAGCATATGGCTGGGTTTTGGAGATCTCGGTTTAACTAGGTTTAGTTAATCTGAAAACAGATCTGCGCCGCCATTAACGAGATTGTATACAGAATTTCTTTAATGAAAAAATAGAAAAATCAAATTTCGCCGAAAAAATCCGGGTTTCAGACTACATTAAATTAAGTTTAAGTTTAACCCACATCTCAGAAACTCGGCCTAAGAGTTTTAGTTTTTTTATATGCTGGGTTAACTGAGTATAACTGGGTGCTTTGTTTAAAAAAACCTAAAGATAAAAACGTTGGTTTATCATATTTCAGTTTAAGTTGAATTAAAAGTTTAACTTGACTTGACGAATCAATCATTTAAAACGAATGTTAAAGGCCGTTACACACTATCCCACAAAGTCTTACGTATTTTTCAAAAACTTCGTACACTAGTAAGAGTGCTTTATTTGGCTTAGCGAATCCTATATCGTTACCTAAAACGCAAAAGGCCCTATCTCACATCTTGAAAATTTTACAGGAGAAGCAAAAAACTATTTAAAATGATAAATTGCCATAACTGTTTATTATTTATTTTTCTTGCAAAACCTTCTAGTGGTTTTGACAATTAACAATGTTGCGTTTTATGCAAACTGTTAGTTAGGTCTTTTATCGTTTATTATATAACTTTTGTAGATAGGGCCTTTTGTTTTTGTTAAATGAAAAAGTAAATTTTTAATTTTTGTTAAGTTATGGTTTTTTGCGGTTAAGGTACAATTAGTATTAAAAATCTAACCGAAACCCTAAAACTTGCATGGAGAGTCAGGTGAAATAACGGACCGATTATGTCCAATTTTAATAGATAAGAAATACCTGAGCCATTTTTTCAGAAAGCAAAAGGGAGTTATTTGTCAATAACTCTTTCATTTAAACCCGATTTTGCAAATTTTTCCTACCAGTATTTATCTAAGCTTATTTGAGGTGAAAGTGAACAAGTGAATTTTTATGGGTGAAAATTAGAGGCATCCATGTTTTTTTGCTCAATCATATCTCAGCCATTTGTAAATCGATCAGGCTGAGTTTCAATAAATATCAAACTTTTCGGATAGTTCATTGCAAACAAAAAAAATTTCAATATCGTTGCATTCAAAACACGTTTATCTCTATCAAGTAAAAAACTATTTACATTAATAATTTTGTGTGTCTTAAATTAAACCGTGTACTTGTTTTTTTCTTTTACAAAGTTACAAAGAATCCAAATATGGGTTTAAATCACTTTGTTCTAGAATAAAAATGTGCAAATAAAAGATTGAAAAAATTTGCTAAGCATTAAATCAAAATAGTAAAAGAGATAAAAAAAAAGTTAAGAATTATAAACAAAAATAAGCAATACCTGACGTTCTTCGATTCCACTAGCGTTTTTCGGATCTTTGGTGGTGGGTACCGAAAAGGAGCGCTGAGTTTTAAATAAAACTCGGGCATTCTTCAGTCAACAAAAATTGTTTTAATGTTCAAAGTTTTTTTTATTGTAGTTTGTAATACGAGGTTAGAGGAATTGTTGTGTTTCAATATTTAACGAAATATTTTAACAATTTTGAAGTATGTAACGAACATAAAACAATGAGAGATATTTGATTTTTTTGCATGCAATAAAAAAAAAACACAGGCGATGACGATTATTAGGAGAATATTGTAATGTTTAAAAAATATTGAAACAAAAATATTGAAAACTCAAAAGAGTATTAAAGGAATGTTAGAGGAAAAGTTTAAGTGTGTTATGAAAAATTAATGAAAATGAAAGTATTTGATACAAGCACCAATCAGAGCAGGCATAATACGAGTGTATGTAAATGTATGAAATTTAGTACATAAAAAAGAAAGAAATGGAAAATTTTGTTTAATTTTAGTTTAAATTCAATATAATACTGGCAAATATAAAGAGTAAGTTAAGAAAAGACATAGAGCATTTATTATAATTGGAACAGAGTTCGCTTAAAAAAACAGTTAAATGCAAAAAGTATTTAACGAACCCTGTTTAAAATATTTTAAATTTAAGTTCATGTAAAACATTTAACTTAATATATATTAAATGATAAATACCAACTTCATAGAAGCTAAGAAGAAACATTTTAAATATACAAATTTTTTTTGAGTTGGTAGGTTTTGTTTAAGATCACATGATTTCCTTTTATTTCGAAATGTATAAAAGTGACTTACCGGTTGTACAGGTACTTTATGATGGCGCGCGAAATTTAAAGCAGATTGATCTAAAATATCCCAAGATTTTTGACGACGTGATAAAGTCATGCCAAATTGCTAAATACAACAATTAACAAAAAAAAAACAGAATTTAGAATTAACAAAAATAGACGCAAGCAAACGCTGCCTTAAATGTCGTCCAGTTTACTAACATTTTGCGTTCCATTAGCTGTTGCCTCTCCATTCTCTAACGTTGTATTTAATTCTACTGGCCATCTAGGCAAAGCATGTTTGACATGACAACGTGATCTAACTTCTTCCGATACAGCTACCAAGGCTGTTAAATATGCTACACTATCTGGAGTAACTTCAAATTTATCTCGTCTCAAAGGTTTTGCTATAATACCCAACAGCATGGTTAAAATACGTGAAGTCCGCGATACAGTGGTGGGAGTAGAATGCCTAAAACCCTAAACATAAAAACAATACAAATAACCATTAATATTTAAAGTTATAAAAGTATTTTCTTAAATTTACCTTTATTAAATGCCCTACAAGAGCAAAATGAAAATTACTGCGAAATGAAAGACCGACAGCATGATCCAATTGCTTGAAGTGCCATTCAAGTTTTTCACGAGTGCACATCATGACTTCGGCAATGTTGGCATTGTCGAAACAACCCTGGGATTTGAGGGTGTGTAAATTTTGTTCGAGCAAAGCTAAACCAGCACCATATAAGTTACCCTCGTCTAACTGTAAAACGGATATGGCCACCCAAAAGAGGTTACGATGTATGGGAGATTCCTAGAAGAATAAAATCAGATTGAAAGAAATTAAAAAAAAAACTTTAAGAAAGTATTTAGAGATTTTTTTTTTTTTGGGGTTTAAGGGTTTTTATTATGCGGATCTACTTTTTGTTAGTTTACCAACTAATTTTAACGGATTTCTCGATTTTACCGACATTTTTTTTATTTCATGTAATGTAAAATTTTAAACTCACCGGTCTCAATAGCGGCTGTATGCGTGTCAAACACATAACAATAGCCTCGATTAGTGTGATATCATTAAATGATTCTACAGCTTTCACCAAAATCCGCAATAACTGTTTGACTTCTTGGTCCGTAACACTCTTACTAATGCAACCAAACACAATTAACGCTCTCGGCTGTAGAGCAGGATTATAACAAAAAGCAAAACTTCTAGCTAAAGAGTTCCAAGTCTGTAGCCACTGGCAATCGGGTACATCACGCATGCAAGATTCCATTATTTCCAAAAGGGCATCAGTTATAACTTCCAAAGAGGGCAACGATAAGCGTTCTCTATCGGCTGGCAATGGTTGCGAAACTCTTTCGTTTCCCAACCACTTGTCGGGGGGATGGCGGCAGCTGGAACGGAAAGCGGTAACAGCAGCCGACTTAACTTTACTTATGCCAAAGAGTAGATAAAATTTGGGCAAGGAGAATTCATCGAGTGACAATCTTAAAACTCTTTGGGCTTCTTCAGAGAAAATGGGTTTTGTACAGGTACATAAGGAGTGTATAATATTTATGACTAGGCCATGAGTTGAGGCACGCATGGACAACGAGCCGGAACATACTAAAAACGTTATGGTATGGAAGAGATAGGGCAAATGGGTGGCAACATCTAGGCAATTGTTAAAGGACAACATAAGTAAATAGCGTCCTAAGATGGCTATATCATCCCACATGACATGTTGTTCTAAAAAGGGAGTAGGATTGGTACACGTTTTATCCATAACGCGGCACATGCGCGTTATAACTTTTTTTGATACCAATTGAACATTGGCCGAAGCCAAAGCTACTGCAGTATCAGCCATTATTTCTACTTGTGGAGAACCCAAGCCGTATATTATCGACTTATGCAGGAAGTTATCTAATACCATGTCTATAAGTTCCGGTATTTGGCCTACGGAACCCCAAATCTTAGCCTGAACGGAGGGATACATTTCTTTTTGTTCGATGGTTAGACATATAAGTTTATCAAGTATCTGAGATACTTTCAATTTTTTGGCATCATCGTTAGATTTACAGAATTTAACTAGATTCTTCAGCCAAGGAGTCATGTACTCCAAGCACAAATGTTTCAATTCGATGGTACTGCGTTGGAAGCCCTGTATACATTCTTCTAAAAACTCCAAAGTCAAATGAGGCTCATTGGTGGCCAATTTTTCACTGACCGATTTAATAAAGATGGTATTGTTGGATGGTATACACAAACCCTGGGTCTCCAACAGCTGGCCCTCAATTTTCAAATCAAAAGTAGCTGTCAAAGCGCACAGGAGATTATAAGCCGCTGTACGTAAATTGGGATCGGCTGAACCCAAATTAAGCAAAGCCTGGTTCAGTAGAGTACCAGGCACATCTTTAGGTCTTATTTTCTGATGTACTGTTACTGAGTCTGGTTGACTTAACTCCCAGCGGTTACGGATATGTATAATAGCTTGCACAATATTATCGCAATCGTTGTGTATGAAACTTAATTGACCACTTTCATTGGCAATGGACAAAGTAAATTGATTATCATCAACTAGACATACTTCCTCGATTTCAGAGGCATAGTAAACATCATTTAGCAGCACTGAATGAGCCAAGACTTTCGTTTTTTCGGCGGAGGTGATTTGTAAAGCGGTTGGTCCAACTTTTATGGCCACCTTGGTATCCTTGTGGCTTAATTTCAAAGCATTGCTAAACACTTTTAAATCCTCATCCAAAGACAGTGTAGCACCTGGTAACTTTTGCTGATCCGACTCGATGTAGTCGTTAAGTTTATTAGGTGAGTCTAAAAACATTAATTTGCGATTGCCCTGGAAGAAGAAGGATATTTATGTATAAGATTATACATATTGTTATAGTTTTGCAATTAAAAATTATTTACCTTTAAAGGCGCCAATATTCGATCGTGGAATTTGGTGTATTCCCTAACCCAGGAATTACAATTGTAAATATAAACCGCATGCACGTTTTCATAGGCCACAGCGGGCAAAACATAAAACCATTTCTGTAGGAACTCTGTGCGAAATCTATTGTCCGAGTTGACATGAGTAAAATCAATTACAACCTCAAATGTGGAGTGACAAAAAGGTTTGAGCGTCAAAATTACATGATAAATCAAAAGATCACCATTAGTTTCACCAATTCTAGTAAAAAAGGAAAATATATATTAGGACAAGAGTACTAGTTGTGAAAGAAAGAGTTACAACTTACTTGTAACGTCTGGCAATGTAATAAAATACGGGATGCCCTGACTTGCTGGTGCCGGCTTGATAAAATATATTCATGGCTTTTAAAGCCTTAAACTCTTCCTTTTCATGCATTTGATGTTTGACCATGATTTCCTCGAAATTTGTTGAAGACATGTCTATGGAACTCCAGCGAGGATATGAAGAAAACATCATGCTAAATTGAACCAAAACAAATAATTTATTGAATGATCTTTTATTGTATCTTTGTAAAGTTTATTTAGCTACTTACTGAGAATCTACTGGTTTGTGTTCAGGTGGTCCCAAATAAGCCAACAAGGTGGCCATTTTATCAAAAGGTCTTCTTCCCACTGCCTTGTGATCCCGACTACTTGATAAATAGTCTCCTATTTTTTCCTGGTGAGTCCACAATAAACGATGCAAAGCCAAAACATTGGCATCCGATATAAAACTCATGCTGTGCGAGGTTTGATCCACGGTTTCACAATCCGATGCAATTTGTATAAAGAAACGTCTGCCAGCTTCAAAATGCTCTCTTAAAAAGTCATTAAAACACAACATATGTTGCTCCTTGGAAAACTCCACATGATTAGCTATGTTCTGCAAAATTTTGGACATTAACATCAGGCCACGCTTAACTGAACTGGGTACTTGTTTGCCTACAATGCCCAGTTCCTGGGGGGAGACTGTAAATTAAACAAAAACCTTTAAATTAGGAAAACATATATATTTTATTTGTTAATTTACCTATGGCTGGGTTTATAAACCTTAAAAATATAACCGTGCCAACGGCACCAATATTGTTTTGCAAGAGGTTGGGAAATCTTTTACTTAACACCTGATACAAACAATGACACATGGACCTCAATTGAGGGGGGAAACGATCGGCTGAGTTGATAATAGCATCGAAAACCTTTTTCGTTAGAGCTATAAGATTGCAGCGATTTACATCTAGTTCGTCGCCTGGATCAAGTCTGAAACGAGAACTTTTAAAGTGTTTAGGTTTGACTGCAAGATCTTGACATTTTACTAACCTGGCAGGATCTACTTCGAAGCAAGTATTAGGGTTATCTAAGAGAGGTCTTATTAAGGGTTCCAATAACGCTTGTAAATAGGCCGAACCATAGATTTTAAAACAAAAAGCCATAATCTTACTGCCCAAAGAATTGCCTCTAAATAGGGTTTGCATACAGTCCGAAACCTCTACCTCGCGATAAAACATATTCCATAGTAAAGGAGACAGCAAGTGTTTAGCATCAAACAAAGTTACTAATACCCTCGCCAGTTCGTCCATTTGAGAGGTTGTCACTACATTGGCCAAAGCCATCGCTATTGGCAATTCTCCCTTATCACTGATCATGGTTACGAGTTGTACCAATTGTTCAAAGCGATCTGCTAATACGGTTTCAGCCAGCGTATCGAACTCTGTACCTTGTTGTAGGATTTGTGTTAAAACTTCCATGAAGGCGGCTCTCGTCTGCAAGTCGGGATTATAGCCTAGATCAATGGAATGCATGAGACCTGAATCTATATTGGCTCCTAAGAGATTTGACATGGCTTGTATGGTGGCATTGCGTAGAGCGGTTAATTTTCCAGCAGCTAAACGTGGCCGGGGAGGCAATAGAGGAGGATTATTAAGCTCTTTTTCTGCCTCAGAACTATCGATGCAGTCGTTCAAAAGGTTCATGAATAAGGTGAAATATCTGAAATATAAAAAGCATAAAATCTTAGAGTGTTTTATCTTTTATTTCAGTTTTTTATATATTTAGTAATATTCTGTTTTTAATATTTACTAAGTTAACATATGCACATAGATATTTTACTAACAATACATGTTCTTGGCCACGAAGCCTTCTTTGTATTGATATTAATAAATAAAATAAAATAAAAATAAAAAAAATATAATATCATAATATAATATAACCATAAATACTTACTTTAAAAATAGTGCGCTTTTGGCATCCATCAAGTCACCACGGTCTGATTCTTCCGGTTGTAAGGGCAGCCCTCTTAGCAAAGCAGCCACTGCTTCCATGCAAGCCTGATCCAAATCTCTAAAAATCACCGAAGTACTGTAAAACAAAAAACCCCACATAAGGTATAAAATAGACCATATTCCCCTTTTAAACATTACTTTGTTATCAAGGCCGGGTCTGTTGAGCTAGGTGGAGCTATTTGATGCGAAGTTCCCATCACCCAGTCCGACAAATATTCCACCAACTTATTGCGAAATTTCATTTCCTGCCTAAAAGCCAAGTCATCTCTGCGTTTCATCATAACCTCGACCAATTGACACAATTTAGTCTTAATTCTAATGGCATAGAAAGTCATGTCCAAATGTCTTACATAACGCACTATGCCCAGCATCATGCCTTCTATGCTGGTGACACCCAAATTCTCTGCTGTCGACGGTTGTTCATTGTTGGGATCTTTATTGGGCTTTGGATCCAAAATCGACTTCATGATATAAATAATGTGCTCAATAAATTGTGTGTTAATATCGGTGACATTTACTTGTCCATGCTGATCAATAAATTTCTCTACAATGGCACGTATTTGATCAAAAAGTATGGGATACAAATGGGTAGACATTTCTTCACCCACAAGTTCTTTGACATTTTTCTGGATATTCAAACCAATTTTCTCATTGCTGCACACTAGTAGCCTTAAAAGTTGGCCGATAAATCTGAAAAAAGTTTGGAATGTTAAAAGGATATTGTTTTAGTTTCTGTTTACAACTTACTGTGTCACCGGGCAATATTGAACTTCCTGTTGTGGTCCCTGTGGTATTGTGGCTAATGATACAGAATTTGGATTTAACGAACCTCGACCCGAACTTGAGGAACTTGATAGAGAATGCAGCGAATTCTGAGCCAATGAACTAATAGAACCCTGATTTATAGTATGTATATGGGCTGCGGGCAACGGCTGTTGAAATGAACCAAAACTTTGCGAATATTGATGAAATGGTCCGTGATTCGATAAACTGTGGGTAGCATGTGTGGTTGCCTGTGCGGCTACTTGTTGATGTCTTTTAATCAGACACACACCACCTAAAGCTAATAGAAACCAAGTCATATTAGCCCATTCTGTAATTTGTTCCTCAATATCATGTTCAGAACTTTGATGGCTAGCTCGACGTTTACCAACGCCCCGATGAAATAGTTCTGCTTGTCCATCTTCGGTTTTACACTTTGGATAAGTTTGCAACATTTTACTCATTATTTCCCAATTTCTGCAAAGCGCCGAAAAAAGAAAGTATATGCAATATTTAAAAATGCTATTTACAATAAAATAAATAAAAACTAACCGAAATGTTTCCTCCCAGGCCGGCTGCACACCATGAGTGCAATGCTCGATCTTACGCAATAACTGCATAATGCGTTTTTGTAAATGCAAACGATTTAAAACATTGCCATGACTGGTATCGTAGAAACATATGCGAGAATCGGTTGCAGCTACGCAATATTCAAAAAAAAAATTTTAAAAGTATAAAAAAAAATAAAAGTATATTCATGTCTGACTTACCCGACGAAAGTTGTGCCAATTCCTGATAAATCATATAATTCGGCACCAACATTGAGACTGTCAATTCATCTGAACCACAACATATTTCTGCTTCTTCACACAACAAGCCAAAACACGACAACGAAGTTAACACCGCATCCAAGTCTACCGACCACAAATACAAAAAGAATACTACTTCCAGTTTAATGTGGGCTTGTTTACATATTAATATTTGACTGCCCACATGAGCGTAATCCTTATGACGCTGCAGGAAAGTATTGCGACATATCAAAATTTCACGCAGCCATTTTAAAACATCAGTATAGTTGGCAATTTGATGTTGTGTCAATTTCTGGGAAATGGCAAACAAAACTTGAGAACTAACATCCCAAAAAGTGTTAATAGGAGCTTCAGGATTCCAAACTTCTATCTTTTCAGGGGCATGTAAAGCCAATAAAGCTTCCATAGCCTCTTGTGCAACATCCTGCATGGTGGGTTGGTGTACCAAACTAACAAGACCATTGATTAATTCCAGGGTAGAACTTTGTACTTCGTGAGCCACTTTGCCCTGGGTATTAAGCAATAAAGTGGGATCTGCATGTATTAAACGTACTAGCAGTAATAGTAACATTTTGTGGGCTGGTCCCTCCTCAGAACGTGCTAAACCTTTTTGGGTATCCTTTGTTTTAAGAGTCAAAGATGTAATCATTCTTAAAGGCGTGTGTGCTATGTAACCCTGGGTGGCTTTGTTCAAGGTATCAGTAAATAAAGCTCTTAATTCGGCAGAACGATAGTGTACCACATCGGTTTGGGGCCACCACGGCAAACGTGGTTGATTAACAATACGAAAGGGATTTTTACTTTGTAAACGAAAATCCACATAGATATGGGCCAGCCTGCAAAAACAAATAGTAAATTATAAACCACTTATGTAAAAAAACGTTTACTTGCCTTAGTAAAGAGCATACTATAACAAAATGGTATGCTTGTGGAGAATTAAGATTTAGGCAAACTTTTAATGCCTCTATATTGTGAGGATTTATGCGAAAACATGACACCCAACAATCTATCATTAGTTCTATATCTGCAAAATTATAACCCTGTCCTCGCGAAAAGGGTTTAACTGGATTAAAAAGTAAAGCTTTGAGATCGTTGATTATGTATTGGACCAGTTTAAAAATCACATTATTAGAATCGTTGATATTAACGTAAGTAGCTGCCTTGCATAGTTTCACACAGGTTATAGCTGCCGATTCTGTAACAAGTTTTGACGGTGAGTGAGGTCCTAAGCCCCTTTTAACGCTCTCAATAAATTGTTTAGCCGAAAAATCCTTATCCCGTGTTTGTGCCTTGGAGGTTGCTTTGTCCTTTTCCTTTTCACCCTGTTGTAATTCGTTGACAGTGGCTTCCAAGCAGGCCTGAGAAAGAATTAACAGCAAATTATTTTAAAATAAAAATAAAAAAAAAATGTTTTTTATTTTCTAAAAGTTTTACTTTAAAATCGAATTTAGAGACGCTTTTTTTGTAATATACTTACTGGATTCAATATAAGCAACAACATTTGCAAGGGCCATACTGTAGTCTTGCTCTTTTTATTTTCGGCTTTATAAGCCTCTACAAAGTCTAATAAAGGCTCCCAGCAACTTAAAATTAACAAAATTGTTTAATTTTTCACATAAATTTATTAAATTTGTTCAACTACTTACGTTGATATGTCGCGATTCATGCCCCTTTGTAAATCCTGAAACTCTTGCGGATGATATTCTATCCAATTCCATATGGCCTTTTCAATAGAATTCAATAAAATTAAAGGTGGTGCCTTTTTCGAACGAAATTTCGTTATAGTTTCTTGCAATAATTTCGTCAATTTTATCATATCCATATCAATATGTTGTATTAATTCTATATCTGAATAATCCGGATTTTCATCCGAACAAGCGGCAAGTTCTTGAATTCGTGCCGATATACGATTGAAAACGGCCGAAAAATGATTTTGTGATAAAGCAAATAAAACTTTTGATGCTAAAATTTTCAACTGGGCGGCATGAGGATTACTATCACTTTGGACATCTATAAATTGGGTAATTTCACGTAATAAAAGTTTAACATTCATGGCTTCTTCAAAACGAGCAGTATCCTTGGTCTGATTGGTTAGACAACGTTCAAGGGTGGTTAAAATTATGACCAACGATTCGAAATAACAACGATCGGTTTCGTGGCGATTTTGTATAGCCTGAAATTATGGTGAAATAAAGTTAATTAATTAGGAAAAGATTTAATTATGTATATTTTAAGCTAATCTTACGGCTTCATTAACTCGTTGTAACATTTTAGTTAGACCAGAAATAACTAGGGAAAAACGAAAGCGTGAAATATGTATAAGACAGCCCACCAATTGATCTTGACTCATGCGAGCCTGGGTTCCATGGTGTCCGGTTGTTTTATTAGGAAGCTGTAAAAACATAATCAAATATAAAAATTCAATAAATCGATAAACAAATAAAAAATAATTTTCTTTAAATATTTTTTCTTAGAAACCTATAATTCATCAATTTTTCCTTGTCCATAATATGAAACATTTGCGCAAAATTTTAAATTTGATAGGGAGTGGAGAAAGAGGAATGGAAAGGGGAACATATTTATTTCTTGTACAAGCAATTTTTGTGAGTTTCTTATTGAGAGGGGAAAAAAGAAGAAATAAAGAAAGCATAGAAAATAATTAAAAGCAAAAACAAGAGATTCATTGTAAATAACGTTGAAACAAAAGAGGTCGATGTTGCAGAAAAAATACTTAAAATTTATAAATTTTGATATTTGAAAATTCACATAAATTTTATTAACATTTTGTGATAATTAATAGGTATCACAAAAATATAAAAAAAAAATTTTATAATCCAAAAACGATAAAAAAGACTAATTTCTGGATTTAACTCTATAAATAAAAAATCGACTTTAATAAAAATTAAGAAATACCTATAGGTACCTACATTTAATTCCTCAAATTAGTTAACAAAATCCACTAAAATTCTTGTAATATCAATCTTAAAATCTATGTCGAACTTTACAATAACAA
This sequence comes from Pollenia griseotomentosa, assembly GCA_963931875.1. NCBI lineage: Eukaryota > Metazoa > Arthropoda > Insecta > Diptera > Polleniidae > Pollenia > Pollenia griseotomentosa. The sequence continues at coordinate 249,704,034 of OZ007560.1, forward strand.
TTCTAACTCACCCGCCTTTACAAAAAGCAATGATGACAAACGAAAACAACCTTATATTTACCTACATTTTTTGTTTACATTGTTGTTTACAAAGAAATACTCTACGCACACACATTCTCAATATCAATTATCTTACACACACGCATACGGGTCATACACTTTTACAAAAAAAAAAATAAATAACTTTTCAAAATACACGTGCAAATTCATTCATTATTGCTCACTTCTGTCGGTATTTTCATTCATAAATTATCCTCCACACAAAACGTAAACAAACGATAAAAGCAAAAAACAACTTTTCAAAACAATAACAAATCGCCCATCTCTTTCGCACACACTTTCTCACTCGTTCACACAATTTTTTCAATCGATACATCTGTATTGCCCAAAAAAATAATTTTTTTTTTGCGTTTTTCACTTTACCATTTTGGGAGGAACCACAAATTGATTTTGATTTTTTCATTTACCTGATCTTCGAAACGAGCCAATAATGAATTAGCCCATTCGCCTGGTTTTTGTGTAGCCATTTCGTTAGGTTTTAATAAATATTTAACACTTTTTATAGCATTTTTTAACAAAAAATTAACAGAGCAACAAACAATTCTCCAAATTAACTATATCTACAGAAAATTTTCAATGATGTGAAGTTGGTTGCAGTTGATTATACAATAAGTGTGGTTAACGTGCACTGTAAAGAAAAGAGTTTTTTTTGGAAGAAAATCACTAGAATGAATTGAAATTTAAGGTTGTAGAAAAAAAGGAAGTTATAAGCGGAAGTTATTTAGAACTGAAGTTATTAACTAAAAATAAAAAGAATTAAGGTGATTTAGAGATTTTTTTAGGTATTATGAGATACTGTCGTAATAAAAATAACAAAAATTACGACTAGTAATACATTTTTATTTCAAGTTGTTTTTATTCGACCTTTTCACATACGAATAAATAAAAATGCTTGGAATAAATAAAAATGCTTGAAATAAAATCATTTTTATTTATATATATATACATTTTTATATGGGCATTTCCGTCAAAAGGTCCACCGTGACCGAAAATTTAAAAGTTATTAAGAGCTTATTATTTTAAGATATTGTTATTGAGAAATATTTAGATTTTACTAATATTATTAATTTACCCATAAATTTGTTCACTTAGATAAACAATCAGACTGAAAAGTTGTGCAAACGTAATTTCTTATTTGTGAGAATGTTTTTTTGCATGTTTTCTTTAATATTATCTTCCTTAAAAAAGGTGATATTTGATAAAAATTATTCCAAAAAAATTTTCTTACATGGTCTGTAATAAAAGAATGAGTTCGAAGAATAATATGTTATTCGGATTAACGGTAAATTTTTATTTTTTTTAATCATTATTTAGTTAAGTTATTATGGAAAAAATGTCACGTTCGAAATGTCACGTATCGAACCAGAATTTGGCTTAAACAAAGAAAAATACAGAAGATTTTGGAATCAAACCAAAGACATTATAATGTTACATTGCTACGTAAAATTCTGAAAGTAGTTTGACTAAAAAATTGCGACAGGTTTCGTTGAATTACGCCTTTTTATACATGGCCATAAAAACTACTTCTATTTTTTTCACGTTCGAACCGCTACTTCTTTTGCCATTATCTTTGACCTAGAATCGCGCCCCCCATAAACTTTAGCATAGATAATAGTGCTTTCTAAGTGCTATAATTTAAGGGTTAAAAGAACGTAGAAATATTTGTTGTTTAAAATGTTATTGCATTTTTGATGCGTACGACTGTCACGTTCAACACTTTGGAATTACCCATATTTAAATGCTTTTTTGCTGACCACAAGGTGAGCATTACGATGCTATTTATACAATTTTCATCTGCGGTCATATTTCTTCACAGAAATGTAATAGTCAAATGTTATGAATGAATTTTAAATTTATCAAGTATAATTAATGTATCAACGATTAATCGAGAAATTTTTCCGCCATTTTTTTTATCGAATAATTAAAATAGCCAATTTCGAGCAACGAATAACTCGAACAATTTATTTCAATTAATCGATTAAGATTAATAACTAAAAAATTTGACTTTTTTTTGCATCACACAAACTTTTGAGCATTCAGACCCTTTTAAGATGTGGGTGTGTGACAGATAAATAATGTATATCATTATAAACGTCAAATTCCATACGTTAGAAACTTGGTACTTAAGTAGCACATTTTTCATATAAAGCTTGACATTTCGTCGCCCCGCAATTATTTTGACGTACATCCCGAAAATCGAGTTTTGGCAAATTAACTTTTCAGTTTGAAGCGAGATAAATAAAAATTGGTTCGAAAAACTTTTATCGATATTTTACACACTCATAGTGTCATTTATTGAGTTCATTTTGACATTAAAAAAAAAACTAGTTTAGAACCAGAATCCTTATTTTAAAGGACTTTTGCACAAAACCATGCTGCCGTACACGCCATTTATGCCGAAATTATTTGCAGTTGTATTACGTAAGGCAAAATAATGTTTACATACGGCAAAATAATAGAAATAACAATGTACATAAGAAATAATTTATACGTACCGAGGTTTTTATAATTTATAAACAAAATGTAAATAATAAAACATAAAAAAACAATAATTTCAATTCATTTTTTTATTACAATAATAAAAATAAAATAAAAAAATTCATTTTTCTTAAAAAAATTTATAAAAAATCACCTGAATCAAAGTCTTCTATATAAAATAACTTATTTAAATTTAATTATTTAATTTAAAAATATTTCAGTTACCAATACTGGAACAATCCTCTGATATTTTATCTTCGCCTAATATTTCATCGGCCATACTAAAAAAAAGAATATATCGTTGAAATTTTGCCCAGAAATAAAATAGCAATAAAATTATATGAATATTATATATTGTACTAGCTTAACCCGGTGCGCTTCGCTACACTGCTTTAACCACTTCTTCAGTTGAGAGATATTTAATATATGCATCCTATGGAAGGGTTTCCCCCCTGCGCCTTCCCGCTTTATTTTTATTTTCAAAAGTGTAGTACAGTTATTTCCGCTTAATTGAGTTTCTAAAAATGCACGACTTTTGACGCAATTAAACGGGAACTCAATTAAGCAGTACTCGGTTAATTGAGTCGCCGACGCAATTAAAACGAAAATCGCTTAATTGAGCAAGATGTGCAATAAAGCGAAACACCCATGTGTAGATAGAAAATGTAACTCATTTCTTTATTTATTTTATATAACATTTATTTATAAAACTGAAACATGAAACATGACTTTCTTGATTTTTGTGGAGCAAAAACACATTAAGTAGAGGGAAACAATTAACCGAAACATTTGCTTTTGTTTTTCGCAATGTGGTCTTATTTTGCGAAATAATTAAGCGGGTGACGCAATTAAACGGAACTCAACTAAACGGGTATTTTTACATAGACTGTTATACTGAAATATTTCGTTCCATAGTTTTTAGTGCAATAAAACGGGAAACTCAATTAAGCGGGGCTCAATTAACCGAAAACTACTGTATACCATAGGAGTGACTTCTACTAAGTTTGAACATTCTTACTATAACAGTTCTTAAGATATGCGATATTAACCATTGGCGTCCTATGGTGGGTACCACTTCCCCCGCTGCTATTTTATTTCAATTTTGGGGCTCTGAAGATCCTACTACCAAAAGTTCAACAAAATGCGTGCAGTGGCTCTTATTAATATTTCTATATATGAGGGGTACTGCTCCTCCCCCGTCTACCCCGCCCATTTGTATATTGATAGTTTACTATAATAATAGCTTTAACCACTTTTGAAGACTCTCCCTTTAATAATTCTTCAGTTGAGCGATATTTAATATATGCATCCTATGGGAGGTATTTCCCCCCCTGCGCCTACCCGCTTTATTGTTATTTTCAAAAGTGTAGTATACCATAAGAGTGAGTTCTAGAAAGTTTGAACATTCTCACTATTACAGTTCTTTAGATATGCGATGTTAAACATTGGCGTCCTATGGGGGATTCCACTTCCCCCGCTGCTATTTTATTTTAATTTTGGGGCTCAGAAGATCTTACTACCAAAAGTTCGGCATAATGTGTGCAGCGGATCTTAATATATGCGATAATTAATATTGGCATCCTATGGGGGATACCAATTCCCCTGCCCCTATCGAAAAAATAAGTAGCCTATTTTATTTTTAGGGCTCACGTGATGTATCTGTAAAAATTTCAGGAAAATCGGTTCAGTAGTTTAGGAGTCTATAAGCCAACAAACAAACAAACAAACAAACAAACAAACAAACAAACAAACAAACAAACAAACAAACAAACAAACAAACAAACAAACAAACAAACAAACAAACAAACAAACAAACAAACAAACAAACAAACAAACAAACAAACAAACAAACAAACAAACAAACAAACAAACAAACAAACAAACAAACAAACAAACAAACAAACAAACAAACAAACAAACAAACAAACAAACAAACAAACAAACAAACAAACAAACAAACAAACAAACAAACAAACAAACAAACAAACAAACAAACAAACAAACAAACAAACAAACAAACAAACAAACAAACAAACAAACAAACAAACAAACAAACAAACAAACAAACAAACAAACAAACAAACAAACAAACAAACAAACAAACAAACAAACAAACAAACAAACAAACAAACAAACAAACAAACAAACAAACAAACAAACAAACAAACAAACAAACAAACAAACAAACAAACAAACAAACAAACAAACAAACAAACAAACAAACAAACAAACAAACAAACAAACAAACAAACAAACAAACAAACAAACAAACAAACAAACAAACAAACAAACAAACAAACAAACAAACAAACAAACAAACAAACAAACAAACAAACAAACAAACAAACAAACAAACAAACAAACAAACAAACAAACAAACAAACAAACAAACAAACAAACAAACAAACAAACAAACAAACAAACAAACAAACAAACAAACAAACAAACAAACAAACAAACAAACAAACAAACAAACAAACAAACAAACAAACAAACAAACAAACAAACAAACAAACAAACAAACAAACAAACAAACAAACAAACAAACAAACAAACAAACAAACAAACAAACAAACAAACAAACAAACAAACAAACAAACAAACAAACAAACAAACAAACAAACAAACAAACAAACAAACAAACAAACAAACAAACAAACAAACAAACAAACAAACAAACAAACAAACAAACAAACAAACAAACAAACAAACAAACAAACAAACAAACAAACAAACAAACAAACAAACAAACAAACAAACAAACAAACAAACAAACAAACAAACAAACAAACAAACAAACAAACAAACAAACAAACAAACAAACAAACAAACAAACAAACAAACAAACAAACAAACAAACAAACAAACAAACAAACAAACAAACAAACAAACAAACAAACAAACAAACAAACAAACAAACAAACAAACAAACAAACAAACAAACAAACAAACAAACAAACAAACAAACAAACAAACAAACAAACAAACAAACAAACAAACAAACAAACAAACAAACAAACAAACAAACAAACAAACAAACAAACAAACAAACAAACAAACAAACAAACAAACAAACAAACAAACAAACAAACAAACAAACAAACAAACAAACAAACAAACAAACAAACAAACAAACAAACAAACAAACAAACAAACAAACAAACAAACAAACAAACAAACAAACAAACAAACAAACAAACAAACAAACAAACAAACAAACAAACAAACAAACAAACAAACAAACAAACAAACAAACAAACAAACAAACAAACAAACAAACAAACAAACAAACAAACAAACAAACAAACAAACAAACAAACAAACAAACAAACAAACAAACAAACAAACAAACAAACAAACAAACAAACAAACAAACAAACAAACAAACAAACAAACAAACAAACAAACAAACAAACAAACAAACAAACAAACAAACAAACAAACAAACAAACAAACAAACAAACAAACAAACAAACAAACAAACAAACAAACAAACAAACAAACAAACAAACAAACAAACAAACAAACAAACAAACAAACAAACAAACAAACAAACAAACAAACAAACAAACAAACAAACAAACAAACAAACAAACAAACAAACAAACAAACAAACAAACAAACAAACAAACAAACAAACAAACAAACAAACAAACAAACAAACAAACAAACAAACAAACAAACAAACAAACAAACAAACAAACAAACAAACAAACAAACAAACAAACAAACAAACAAACAAACAAACAAACAAACAAACAAACAAACAAACAAACAAACAAACAAACAAACAAACAAACAAACAAACAAACAAACAAACAAACAAACAAACAAACAAACAAACAAACAAACAAACAAACAAACAAACAAACAAACAAACAAACAAACAAACAAACAAACAAACAAACAAACAAACAAACAAACAAACAAACAAACAAACAAACAAACAAACAAACAAACAAACAAACAAACAAACAAACAAACAAACAAACAAACAAACAAACAAACAAACAAACAAACAAACAAACAAACAAACAAACAAACAAACAAACAAACAAACAAACAAACAAACAAACAAACAAACAAACAAACAAACAAACAAACAAACAAACAAACAAACAAACAAACAAACAAACAAACAAACAAACAAACAAACAAACAAACAAACAAACAAACAAACAAACAAACAAACAAACAAACAAACAAACAAACAAACAAACAAACAAACAAACAAACAAACAAACAAACAAACAAACAAACAAACAAACAAACAAACAAACAAACAAACAAACAAACAAACAAACAAACAAACAAACAAACAAACAAACAAACAAACAAACAAACAAACAAACAAACAAACAAACAAACAAACAAACAAACAAACAAACAAACAAACAAACAAACAAACAAACAAACAAACAAACAAACAAACAAACAAACAAACAAACAAACAAACAAACAAACAAACAAACAAACAAACAAACAAACAAACAAACAAACAAACAAACAAACAAACAAACAAACAAACAAACAAACAAACAAACAAACAAACAAACAAACAAACAAACAAACAAACAAACAAACAAACAAACAAACAAACAAACAAACAAACAAACAAACAAACAAACAAACAAACAAACAAACAAACAAACAAACAAACAAACAAACAAACAAACAAACAAACAAACAAACAAACAAACAAACAAACAAACAAACAAACAAACAAACAAACAAACAAACAAACAAACAAACAAACAAACAAACAAACAAACAAACAAACAAACAAACAAACAAACAAACAAACAAACAAACAAACAAACAAACAAACAAACAAACAAACAAACAAACAAACAAACAAACAAACAAACAAACAAACAAACAAACAAACAAACAAACAAACAAACAAACAAACAAACAAACAAACAAACAAACAAACAAACAAACAAACAAACAAACAAACAAACAAACAAACAAACAAACAAACAAACAAACAAACAAACAAACAAACAAACAAACAAACAAACAAACAAACAAACAAACAAACAAACAAACAAACAAACAAACAAACAAACAAACAAACAAACAAACAAACAAACAAACAAACAAACAAACAAACAAACAAACAAACAAACAAACAAACAAACAAACAAACAAACAAACAAACAAACAAACAAACAAACAAACAAACAAACAAACAAACAAACAAACAAACAAACAAACAAACAAACAAACAAACAAACAAACAAACAAACAAACAAACAAACAAACAAACAAACAAACAAACAAACAAACAAACAAACAAACAAACAAACAAACAAACAAACAAACAAACAAACAAACAAACAAACAAACAAACAAACAAACAAACAAACAAACAAACAAACAAACAAACAAACAAACAAACAAACAAACAAACAAACAAACAAACAAACAAACAAACAAACAAACAAACAAACAAACAAACAAACAAACAAACAAACAAACAAACAAACAAACAAACAAACAAACAAACAAACAAACAAACAAACAAACAAACAAACAAACAAACAAACAAACAAACAAACAAACAAACAAACAAACAAACAAACAAACAAACAAACAAACAAACAAACAAACAAACAAACAAACAAACAAACAAACAAACAAACAAACAAACAAACAAACAAACAAACAAACAAACAAACAAACAAACAAACAAACAAACAAACAAACAAACAAACAAACAAACAAACAAACAAACAAACAAACAAACAAACAAACAAACAAACAAACAAACAAACAAACAAACAAACAAACAAACAAACAAACAAACAAACAAACAAACAAACAAACAAACAAACAAACAAACAAACAAACAAACAAACAAACAAACAAACAAACAAACAAACAAACAAACAAACAAACAAACAAACAAACAAACAAACAAACAAACAAACAAACAAACAAACAAACAAACAAACAAACAAACAAACAAACAAACAAACAAACAAACAAACAAACAAACAAACAAACAAACAAACAAACAAACAAACAAACAAACAAACAAACAAACAAACAAACAAACAAACAAACAAACAAACAAACAAACAAACAAACAAACAAACAAACAAACAAACAAACAAACAAACAAACAAACAAACAAACAAACAAACAAACAAACAAACAAACAAACAAACAAACAAACAAACAAACAAACAAACAAACAAACAAACAAACAAACAAACAAACAAACAAACAAACAAACAAACAAACAAACAAACAAACAAACAAACAAACAAACAAACAAACAAACAAACAAACAAACAAACAAACAAACAAACAAACAAACAAACAAACAAACAAACAAACAAACAAACAAACAAACAAACAAACAAACAAACAAACAAACAAACAAACAAACAAACAAACAAACAAACAAACAAACAAACAAACAAACAAACAAACAAACAAACAAACAAACAAACAAACAAACAAACAAACAAACAAACAAACAAACAAACAAACAAACAAACAAACAAACAAACAAACAAACAAACAAACAAACAAACAAACAAACAAACAAACAAACAAACAAACAAACAAACAAACAAACAAACAAACAAACAAACAAACAAACAAACAAACAAACAAACAAACAAACAAACAAACAAACAAACAAACAAACAAACAAACAAACAAACAAACAAACAAACAAACAAACAAACAAACAAACAAACAAACAAACAAACAAACAAACAAACAAACAAACAAACAAACAAACAAACAAACAAACAAACAAACAAACAAACAAACAAACAAACAAACAAACAAACAAACAAACAAACAAACAAACAAACAAACAAACAAACAAACAAACAAACAAACAAACAAACAAACAAACAAACAAACAAACAAACAAACAAACAAACAAACAAACAAACAAACAAACAAACAAACAAACAAACAAACAAACAAACAAACAAACAAACAAACAAACAAACAAACAAACAAACAAACAAACAAACAAACAAACAAACAAACAAACAAACAAACAAACAAACAAACAAACAAACAAACAAACAAACAAACAAACAAACAAACAAACAAACAAACACACATACAAACATTTTTCATTTTTATATATATTGTATAATATCAATATCAAAATAGTTCATAAAAACTTACTCGAGTAAAACTGATTCAATTTCGGGTGCCGGCGATTTCAAATGGAAAATTTTGTATAACAGTATTGCGAAACAACAACAAATTTCGTTTACGTACGGCAAAATAATATATTATTTAAATTATAATTATTCTGTTGCACGTATTAAATGTAGAGCACATACATACGTCACAATAATGTCAAGTTTATAAATTCCGTATTTTTGCTTTAGTTTTTGCCGTATATCCAAAAAAATGGTGAATACGGCACAATAAGAATAATTCTATTGTTTTTTGTGGTGTGTACGTCAAAGCCAACAGAGAATATCTCGCTATACATAGAGGATAGGAACATTACGAGAGCACAGATCGATAGAGCTGGAAAAAATTGTCAATATTGCGTTTTTAACTTTTTTTTTTTGGTTTTGTGATATACGACAGTATAATTGCGGGGCGACGATTTATCGTAAAAAAATGTGTAAATTAAAGGAGATTACAAAAATGTATATAAGTAATCAGTGAAATTAAAATCAAAGTAATTTTAAAAACTTAAATTAATAAAAAAAATCCGAAAAATACGGTGATTTTTAAAAATAAATTTAACTGAGAATGTCCATCGACTTCAATTTCACTCGACTCTAGGAGTAATAAATTGGTTTTAAAAGTTCTTCATAACTGGCTAGCAACTCTCACAAAAAGTGCCAGGACTAAAGGCCAAAAATATAATAAATTTCTAAATAAAAAATTATTTTAAAAAATATTAGCTAAAGCCTATATTGAATACTCGCATTAAGTTAAACAGGCGGGACTCAATTGCAAATTTTAAACCGAAAAAAATTAATGGTTCCCGCCTGCTACTAAGCATAACTGTACTAAACGTTGGCTTTCAGATCATTTTATAGTCTGTTAAACCGAAGTAGTGTTAACATTGTTTATAGTTTGTTTTAAATTAGTTTTTCTCAGTCTTGTTTCGGTCTTTTTAATGTATAAAAACTGTATTTTTTGCAGCTGGGTTTATTGATTTTTTTAATTACCTACTTAATTTAAAAGTTTTATTTTATTGCTTATTATTAAACTACATGTTTGTTTTAATGTGTTTAATATAATAAAAGTATCAATTGATGTAGAGATATATGTTTTTTGCCATTGGATAAAATTATTTGAATTATTCGAATTATTCCAGTAATTCATTCGAACAATTTAAAACCCTTGCTCGACTAATTGAGCAATTTCAAAATTAAAAAATCAATTAATTCCTTACTCGAACAAAACCAAAAGTAAAATAAATGGATACTCTTCTAGACATGGAAAGGGTATATTAAGTTGTTTTGCATGGATCCTTTACTAAAAAAAAAAATAACTAGGGCTCTAATTATGTAAAACGCAACGCCAAAGAATTACATTGAAAGCAAAAGCAAAGTCACAAATATTTTGTTGTTGCTGTCTACAGAAATTCACATTGCATTTTAAAATTTTAAAAAGGTACATGCATTTCTGTACAAAGCAACAGCAAAATTACAAAATATTTATGATTTTGTTTTTGCTTTCAATGCAATTCTTTGGCGTTGCGTTACGTGTTACACAATTAGGGCCTTAGTTTGGGTTCACTCTATGAAAGTTTTCTTTCAGAAAGTATGGGTTTATTGGTGAGAGGGGAAAACGGAAACGATGTTCAAATATGCTGTAAAAAATAAAATAAATGATGTTAGTAAAACTTTTGAAAATTTGCCTACCGTTTTCTTTAAGATTTCTTAACACTCTTATCTATTTTTGACCAACTATTATATTTTCGGCCTACATTAAAGTTTTGCTAAATGGAATTCCCAAAATTAAAAAAGAGTGCAACAAATAAAGCGAAACCCCTAGCAAATTTTTACCCCCTTATTCATAAAAAATATTTCAGTTTTATTAAAGGTTAATTAAACAAATTTTCATAGAAAATTCGCCTTATAAACCTGTTATAAGCATGGAATATTGTTTATGAATAAGGCCTTTAAAGTTTAGGTCATATTTAATGTGAAGAGTCGTTGTATAACCTACATCAATATTTTCTGAGATGTCCCAAAAAAAATTGTAATATATTTTTTAGTTATTATTTATTTCTAAATAAATTATAACCTTATTCTTCAATGTTAAAACAGAATTTTTTACCAAAAGTGAATTTAATATTTACTCAATGTAATTTAATTGAGAACCAACCAAGGTGTGTTTATTCACCTTGAATATAGTAGTTTTTGAAATCTCCCGAATCAACTGTAACTTATTTTTTAAGGTATTATTTCTTAATTAATTATTACATCGGTAAAAAAAATTAAATATTTACAGAATGTAAATATTTGAGATCAACGTCAAGGTGTATTTAGTTACCTTATGCTCTATATACCTCATACGAGTACGCTATTGTTGAACAAACATTTTTTACCAAGAGTTAATTCAATATTCACCCATTGTTATTGTTTCAGATCAAAACCAAAATGTATTTATTTACAAGGTGGCCTTAAAGAAACACCAGATAAGGCCACTATGTTAAGTAAATACACCTTGATCAAAGTTAATGGAACTAAAGCTTTTTTTGTCTGCTCCCCACATTGGAATGGCGAATCAACTAAAGCTTTTGATTTTAATATTATAAAAGTAGACGAATTTTTAAGCCAGCTTTTAATGTTTCGAGTCAAAATCGTATTCTATCAGTTTAGCGCGAGTAGTCAAAACGAAAAGTAATTTTAAATTTTAAAGCGGTTCAAATTGGTTTTAACACTAAAGTGTATATAATTAAAAGGAAAATTAAAAAAAAAATAAAAATAAAAAACGAAAAGATAACATTTAGAAAACAATTAGGTACTTTTTTGCAGTTGTACACAGTTTTTTTTTATTTTATTTGTGGAGAGGACCGGTTTAACGGAGCTCAAAAGAAGTGCTTATTATATCATCGTCAACATCTGAAGGCGATTTCAACTACAACTAAACGCACTTTAACACTCAAAATTAAAAAGTAAAGAAAATGAAAAAAAAAATTATAAAAATATTTTGTAATTGTACTTGTAAGGAAGGGGGGACTGACCATTGGCAAATAAATAAACAAGGCTTGAACTGATCAGTTGAACGTTTTTTTGTCTCTTTGATATTACATATTTTAATTTTTTGTTTTTGTTGTCGTGTCTGTTAAGTGGACAAAAACAATTTGTATTATTACAAAAAATATTTGTAAATTTTTTAGTGGTTTGGGCTGGCTGTGCAACTTATAAAAAGATATACATATAAAGTGTGTACGATGTACATATTAATAGACTGAATTTAAATGGTATTTTTGATGTTTTAAACTGGTGGCGTATCCAATGATCAATATTTTTTTGATTAAACATTAACTCAATGCACTTCATTTGTATGTAAATTTATGCATAATTCATATTTTTTTTATTTCTCCATACAATAATTTTGCTATTTTTGTGTATAATTATGGAAAAACCCCGCAATTAAGTGACGTAAGTTGATGATCACTATTGTAATCAATGGGTAACTAACAATCTAATTATACCGCAGCTTAAAAATATTTTTTTATTACTTTAAAATTCTACGTTAAAAATAAGAATTTTGAATAACAATGGGTATCTGGTACTTTTTTGAAAATAGTATCTGCTCTTAACTGACTACGTAGTTGTTTTACTTGTTTTAATTAATTCTAAAATTAGTTTATATATATTTTTTTAAAGTTGTGTCTAAAAGGTTACTGATTAAAAAAAGGCCCCAAAGCAATTTGTACAGGTATGTGATGAAAATCGATCGAATTCTTAAAAAAGTATGATGAATTTCAAGCGATTTTAAAATCTTTTCTAAGTTAAAGTCTAAAGCCCTTATTCATAAAAAATATTTCATGTATTAATAACAGGTTTATAAGATAAAATTTATATGAAAATTTGTGTAATAAACCTCTTATAAAACTGAAATGGCACTGCAGGGGCCAAATTTAAGAATTTTATTAAACCGCCACATATGTATGGTTGCCATTCTTAAATTTGGCTGCTGCAGTGCCTAGGATGTTCCTAAATGGGTCAAATGTATTACCAACCCCACTTTATTTTTCATCAAAATCATTTATTTCTAACATACTTACTCGATATCTCCATTCCTTAAGGGGGCTCCCATACAAAATAGTCAATACAGATTAGAAACATATTGAACTGCCAAGGAATCGCCCCTAGGGGGATAAAATGTATGACCGACCTCCATTAGTTTTTTGTTCTTAACATTTTCTTAAAGCATACTTGCCATATGTCTCCACCCCTTAGGGGGGCTCCCATACAAATAGGGTCCTTTAATGAAATTCTAAAATTCGGCCCCTGCAGCGTCTAGGATGTTCCTAGATGGGTCAAATGTCTGACCAACAACACTTTATTTTTCATCGCAATCATTTATTTCTTACATACCTAGCCGCTATTACCATTCTTTAAGGGGGCGGCTCCCATACAAAATGTTCAATGCAGACTAGACGTATATTGTAAAAAGTCTCATAAATGCCCAGGAGTCGCCCCCAGTAAGATAAAATGTAAAACCGACCTCAATTAGTTTTTTGTCCTTCAAATTTTCTCGAGACATACTTTCCCCTTATCTCCACTTTTTAGGGGGTCTCCCATACAAATATTGCGTTTTATGAAATTCTTAAATTAATTAAAATTGTTCGCCTTTGTGAATAAAATCAAAAGTTGGTAGCAAATTTATGGCTTGTTATGTTAGCAGCTTCGTTTTTTTTAATTTTTTATGAATTTTTAAAAAACAAAAATTTCGAAATTTTGATAAAAAAAATTAATTTTTTTTTCAAAAAAAAAAAATTATGTTTCAAAAAAAAAAAAAATTATGTTTCAAAAACGACTGCTCAAATTAGAAAAAATTGCGGAATTTCGGTTTTTAAATAATTTCAATAAACTAAACCGTTTTTGAGTTACGCGAATATATGTTGTGCAACCTCCTCCATTTTCGAAATAACGGTATATCTCGAAAACCAGAGCCAATCTAAAAAACTGCGAGCACCACTGGATTCAGCGTACCCGAATTATGTTAAAACGCCATGTGCCCGGCTTTTCTGTTTTTCAATTAGCATATATGCTGTTTTACGTTTTATAATGATTTCTTTTCAAAATTCTGGCCTTTGTTAATCCATGTAGTCAGTACATGTGTTATTTAGATTTTCAATGTATTATTAGAATTTCATTTAAACAAACAAATTTTGCTCTCGTGTTCTAAATACAAATAGTTAAAGTAAATAGGAAAAAGCGTTTGGTTTTGGGAATAAGGCTATTCTAGCTAAAAGAAATCAAAACTTTTACAAAAAAGAACAGATGATACAATTATATTTATAGTCTCGATTTAATATCCACCTTAGTTAATTATCATAAAAAATAGTTTTTTATGTAAAAGTATTTAGCAAAGTGACCTTTATCAACAGTAAAATGTATTGACTACATGGATTAACAAATCATTGCTTTGATTTTTATTATTTCTTAATCTTAAATTTAAAATTATATTTAACATTTTTTATTTTTTCGAATTTATTCTATGAGCTAAATTTCAGTTATGTATAGAACTATACAAAAAAGCTTTATAAAATACATAACTGAAATTTAGCTCTTAAATTTAAAATCTAAAACCTTCCAGTAAATCTCTTAACAAATATTTTAATACATATTTCAAATATTTTAATATTAGCAAAAATATTTTAATAGATTTTTATTATAAAACAAAAATAATTTAAAATAAAGGTGGCAAATCTGTTTTAAGTTTTATTATAATTTCTTTTCAAAATGCTGGCTTTTTAGTTTTCGCCAAATCTCGTTGTAATCACTTCGTTTGCAAGAGGATACCTTTATACATAACTTTTGTTCAAAACTTTTTCAAAATGTCTTTCTGTAATCGGAGATTAGAGTCAATTAAAAAATTGAATTTTCATTTTATGTCCGCCACGCCCCTGCTGCCGTATTCTGAATTCGCTTAGCTAAAGCTAAATCTCGATCGCTAAAATTCCTTAGAGAATACAAAATTTAAATATTTAAGCGATGACATTAAAAACTAAAATTAAATTTGTATTGCATTGCCAAATTTAGCAAAGCACGTTACAGAATTATATTTGTAGCCAAAAATTGCTAAATCAACTTTATAGATTTTTAGCGATAGAGATTTAGCTTTAGCTAATTACGGACTACGAAGGGCTGTCAGACTTGGGGATATCATGTGAGCAAAAAGGACAAAGAAAGTCATTTGGGAATTGGGGATTTAAAACAAATTTCGGGGATTTTTTGGGTATTTTACACTTTTATATTATTTACGCTTATTTTTCTTTGTTTCGTGTATAAAATATGAAAAAAGTAACAAAACTTTTATCTTACTCTTATATAGTGTAAAGGGTCCTAATTAAGATTACCATTTTTGTTAAGTGTGTAAAAGGTACTTTATAAACTTATGTTATTTTTCTTGAGTGAGTGTTTTTAAAAAAAAAAAGAATTTAAAAATAGAATTTAAAACCGTTCGCAACACCTACAATTTTTGATTTTTAAAGACAATTTTAAAGCAAATATGTAGTATGTCTTCCCTAAAAATACGTAAATATGAAAGACAATATAATAAAGATTGGGGAAAAAATGCTAGGCTATTGGCTAGTAGTTATGATCCATCGAAGTACTAAATAAATGACGGATATATGTATTTTTATTGTTGATTATAAGGATGGCTGAAACCGATTGAACAAGCTCCAAATTTTTATAAATTGGCTCATTCGTCTTCAATAACAGCATATTGTTCTGCTTGTAATTCCTCACTGGAATCGCATAAAAAGTATTTAAAAAAACATGCCGAAACCAGTCGCTACAAATAAAATAAAATGATTTTTTTGACTAAAAATTTTTATTTGGGGATTTCTTATTAACATTTTTCTAATTAATTATTATTATTTAATTAAGCTTGAGATCTTTTTTTTATTTAATAAATTTATTAAACCAATATTTCCGCACTCCGTTGTGTTCCTTCTTCAGGGTTTTTCTCAATTAAATAATAATAATAAATTTTGTAAAGGTCGAATAAAAGTCTATTTATATTTTTCTAATTATTTTTAAAAAAAAATTTAAAATTTGGTCAGAAAAAAAAATATTAACTTTTTAAGGTTTTGTTTTTTGGGGATTTGGGAATTTGGGGATTTTTGGGGATATTTTTTTAATTTTTTGGGGACAAGGAACAAAGTACCTGGCAGCCCTGGAAATACGGCTGCTGTGTTTCCTAAAAGAAACAAAGGGCCACTTTTTTAAATATATAGTGCTGCCATTTAAAGTCCGATCTAATCATATCGCATTGGGGTATTCATGGCTGGACTATTCATTCACAAAGTTATAAACGGCAAAGACTGTTTAATACGACTTTTCTATCCGAAAAGTTTTATCCATGTAGTCAGTACTTGTGTTATTCAGATTTTCAACGTATTATTAGAATTTTTTTTGTCAGTAAAAAAAAATTCGAAATTCGACAACAAAATTCTCTTAAATAATGCAAACATTATTTCAAATCTGCTGATTTAGAGATTTTGTAAAAGTTTGAGCAAAAAAAATAGCTACTTATAAACATTTTTAACATTTATGCTTTAAAAACTTCATAAAAAATACAACAACGAGCCTATTCTTTGTTGAGAAGCATGTAGCTAAATATATTCCAAAGGAATTGAGCCACAGAAATTGGTGAACAACTTTTAATTTTATTCATAATTAAGTGATAGAACAAAACTAAAAGAAATTTAAATTTCCATATATCAGTACCATACACAAATTCAAAAGTTTTTCAGTTTATCTATTGTGGACTTAATGTCTATACCAGCCTGTCGGTCAATAAAACCAGTGTACCTATTAAGTTTTAAACGATATAAGGATGATTTTTTTTAAACAATATAAAGAAAAACACAGCGAACAATTCTGCATAACTAGCTCCAAGCTCAAGTCATTTCTAAATAAGAAAGCAAAGTTTAACAAATTAATTTGAATTTTCTCAAACCTTTCTAACTTTCCCTTTTACCAAAAACAATTCTTTAAAGTTAGGCAAAAAGGTCTTAAGTCAAAAACTGTAGTTGTTCGTAATCAATCAAGGTCGAAACGCCATCTGATTTTGACAGTTCGAACCAATTTGTTTTGATTTGTTAGTATTTTGTTGGGAAAAATTGACATTCCGAACCGTAAACACTAACAATGCAATGTAAAAAACCCTATGTTGTTTCAGTTGTTTTTGTATTGTTGTAGTTCCGACACCAAGGTTAAGTTACTGTTACTCTCGGCTAACAGAGCCTTTAAGGTTTAATGTTTTTGCATTACGTCAAAAAACTTTGAAACTACATACATACTTACATAAACAAGGACCAGATTTTTATGCAAATGCATATTTGTTGTCGTCAGTCTGAGATTAACATATACTTAATAACTTGCGAATCAAGAAATTTGCAGTAAAATGGCATCGATTCGTTAGTGCTTTAAATGCATATTTGCTTTGAATGCATATTTTTGAATATAATGAATATTTTGAAAAATCGCCATGATGCATAAGAGATAAGAGAATACTTCGATGATATTTATTTATCAATTTCTTATGGGAAAAATTTTTGTTGTAAAGCACCTTCGCGTGTTGCCGCATATAAAGAGAAGTATACCGATTTATATCTTTCTCCACAGCCTATAACAAGCAGGTGGGTAAAACGTGGTTGAAAGCAATTATGTTTTATGCTAAAAACTTTTACCAATTCAAAGATGTGGTGGAAGAATTCAACAATGGTGATGCAGTATCAATAACAAAATTTTAAATTAACCAAATATCAAAGTTCAGATAATGTTTGTTTCTTCAAATTATGGGGTCTATTGTGAAATTAGAGAAATCTAATCAATTGAGAAAGCAAATTAAGTTAATGAATATTGCCATAAATAAGATGTATGTATGCTGTGGAGGGTAACTTAAGTAAACAAATACGTATCAAGCTTGATATACAGGACTGTTCTGCAAATCACTTTCACTCAAATGAGTAAAAAATGAGTGACATGTGTCTACTAAAATCACACGTGTGACATTTTAGTGTCCCGTTTTTGTGTGTTTTGGTGTGGTTTTCAATTGCCGAAAGCACACCGAGAAACACAAAAACGGTATGACTTTTAGAACACCACAAAATCACGCCCGTGATATTAAAAACACGTGGTTTGAAATCACGCGATTTTCAGAACAGGCCCGATAGTTTAAACAAATAAGGGATTTTAAACAATAAAGCAAACTGCTGTCATATAAATATAATTTCAATTTTAACGAAAACAGCGTAGGGAAAATTAATATCCCATAAAGGAACTATCAGCATTTAATCATGCACCTATCACCCCTGTATTTTTTATTTTTTTTTTTTGAAAAGCAGGCAGGACAAAAATATTTAAAAATAAATTGTGTTCTTAATAAATTTTATATTTAAGGGCATAATAAACCACACAAATGGCAAAATTTTACTTTTGTACAAATGTTTTGTGTTGTAAATAGGGGTGTTTGCTATTTGGACAAACATTTGAAACAATGTTTGTAGAAATATATATGGCAGACTTGTTGGATATTTGTTAAACTTTTTGCGGCGTCTAATGCTAAATATATGTATATTCATTTCAGCAAAAACTTTGCACAGTGAGGACGTTGAAAAACAAACATTTAAATAATTTTAAATAGTAAATTAAATTTTTTTAACAGTATTGAATAACTTTTTACTTTAAATTCTTTGCCTTTATTTTATAATTCTTCTCCTGCATAAAAGTCTGAAGTTTACAAATTTTTTGTTAAAATTTGTAAAATGGTGCTCTTTTTCTTATATAGTACTAAATAATTTTTCTCTATATTACCCCTTTTTGTGTTTCTTTAAATTTTTCAATTTGTCTTTCAATTTCTTAAAAAACTTGCGCTTTTTTTTATAAATTCATTTTTAAATTATCAAGAAAGTATTCTCACTATCAACTGACCTTCATTATTTATGGTTTATCAGTTTATTTGCAATTTGCGACAATTTTTTTTTTTTATTTTTTCACTCATTACTGTCACAGTTTTTCGATTGAAATTGATTTCAATTTGTTGCATTTTTTATTGAGTTAAGATGTTTTTCTTTGCTTTAAATCTAGCGGGAATTCCTAAATCACTTTAAGCAGAAAAGATAAAGGAAGACTCTAATGTCTATTGTAATTAGTAGTTAATTTAAAATCTAGAGTCACGTTTAACGGGGTTTGTTAAATTAAATAGCAAATTTCAATGTTTTTGAAAATTAGGAGAATGAAATAAAATTTCTTTGTCTAAATTAACGTTTAAAAATTAAAAAAAGTTTGTCAACATTATGCTAATTAATAAAAATTTTAATTTTTTTGTCTTATTTTTTAAAATTTTTTTATTAATCACATTTTGTCGTTTAATTTTTCAAGCGAGACAATTGGGTTTTTCTTTCTAATGGAATTTTTTTTTTTTTTTTGATGTCCATCATTTGTGTCTCTTTGTTTTCTTTATGCCAACTTTCCAGTTGACCTCTTTCCAAGTTTTGTTCATTTTAAACTTTCGTATTGTTTTAAAAACAATCTCTATTATGTTTAATACTTCCGCATGAAATTTCCTGAATAAAAAATATAAAAGAAAACAAAATTAAAAATGTTTCCCCAAAAACAATGGAAGCTTTTTCAAGTAGTCATGCGTTATAGTTTTCATTTATTTAGTGCGCGCATGCGCTGACTCATGCTTAAAAAAGCCCGGATTAAACAACTTACACACATACTTATGACGAAATTAAAAAAAAAGTGTTGGCAAAATATTGTTTTTGAACAAACGAAAAAGATTTCATCAATTAGACCTTAAAAGTCAACACTCAAACAAAACGGCGACACACATTCATACGTTTAAATATTTACGCAACGATCTGAAAGCAAAAATAAATACAAGTAAAAATTATAATCGGTCAGGCCCAACCATATGATACCCTACTAAATTTGGGACCCACGGGCAATTATGTTATGAGGTTAAGATTCATGTAAAAGTTCGTTGCGCCGATGAGATTTGTCTGAATTAAATTGATTTTAGTATATAAAGGGTCCAAAACGCTCGATGTTAATTGTAAACGAAACAAAAAGTTAAAAAAAAAAAAATACATTTACATTTAAAAAAAAACGAAGCTACACACAACTTTTGATTTTATTCACAAAAGTCGACAAATTTTAATTAATTTAAGAATTTCATAAAACGCAATATTTGTATGGGAGCCCCCTAAGGGAAATTCTTAAGTTAATGAAAAATTTGTCTACTTTTGTGAATAAAATCAAAAGTTGCAAACAGATTTTAATCATTTATGGCTTATTTTGTTTGTAGCTTCGTTTTTTATAAGTCTGCAAAAAATTAGAAGCCTAGCTGCATTTTTTAATTTTTTATGAATTTTTAAAAAACAAAAATTTCGAAATTTTGATAAAAAAATTAATTTTTTTTTCAAAAAAAAAAATTATGTTTCAATAACGACTACTCATATTAGAAAAAGAGTTTTACTTTTCTGAAATGAAATTTTATTGCGGAATTTCGGTTTTTTTAGTAATTTCAATAAACTAAACCGTTTTTGAGTTACGCGAATATATGTTGAGCAACCTCCTCCATTTTCGAAATAACGGTATATCTCGAAAACCAGAGCCAATCTGAAAAAACCGCGGGCACCACTGGATTCAGCGTCCCCGAATTATGTTAAAACGTCATATGCCCGGCTTGTCACTGTGTCAATTGTGTCAATTTCATGCACAGTGTAATTTTTAAAATGTATTTTTAACAAGGTGGTCTCTTAAATGCTCTTCTCCTGACCAAACAAGGAGTCGGGGCCCATTTTTTTATTGCTGATTCTTAAAGCAAAAATTATGAGGAATCCAAAAAAAAAAAAATTAGCCGGAAAATTTAGGAGCTTCTGTGGAAAATCGGAAAATTTAATTTTCATGGGAAAATTTAAAGGTAAAATTCTAAGAAAAATTAGAAAAATTTTATTTTTCAATTAAAGCCTGATTCAATACCTTTCCAACGAGCTATCACTCGTTGCGATCGCTTTAGTAGTTTTTTTTTTAAAACAACTTTCAATGAGGTCCCTTATGAAGAATTCTTCAATTTTGTCACATGACAGTGGTGTACACCACCACTAAACCAGTCACTATAAAAAAAAAAAAAATATGTAGGTACATTATTTTTTGCTGGGCAATCGATTGAGACTATTTATTTTAAAATCGGAGAGGGGTCGCCCAAAAATTTGCCAATTTTGATCGTTTTCATATGGAATTGCTCTATGTGAATATTTTTTATTATGATAGAAGGATCTATGACATCTATGTTTGCAACAAAATTTTGACCAAATGCTCGCCACAGCTTCGGTGGCATACCTCTATCCGATGGTTCATATTTTCCATGACTCTGAGACATAATTGATGTTTTTTTTTGTCGATTATGCTGACCAAATCACGAAATGAAATGCATTTTGATTTTAACGCCCATTTTCGTAAAAGGCTTCAACAATCTTTACGCGCTGCTCAATTGTGTACCTCTCCATGGTTGAATTTGTCATACACTGAAACAAAGAAATTTCAAATTAAGTTGGGCAAAAAGCTTGACGTTAAGGTGTGACTCAAAATTAACATCGTGCATTATGGTTGGGCCACCTTTATTTTGTCATGACATCAGTGTTGCCATTAGGATACGAAAGATACATTTTTCGTATCTTTTGATGGCTTCAGGTACCATGTATAATCCTGACATTTTTCGTATCTTTTGAATCTGTACGCAAAATGTACTAAAACTTATTAAGACTGATCATCGTAACCGACTCAATACTAATACAATAGCAGATTTAATAATGGTGAAAGAAAACATTAAGGAGGTTTCAACATACGATAAACCTAAATCGAGGATTACTAGTAATGCGAAGTTGTTCTGAGGAAATATGAACATCTTTTTTATTTTTAGTAAATTTATATGAACGTTGATATAATCGTCTTAGTATAAACGCCTTAACTCGTATATAATTTTTACAAAAATGAATTTGTTTTGATAGTAACATATCGTTATCTTAAAAACCTAAAAACCTATCTGCAAAAATTTCAAAATTGAGTTTTTTGTGGATTTTTATTCCCTATATCATAACGCATATGTGTGCAAAATATTGAGCATGTAATATTACAAATGATAAAATGTTTGTACCTAGAGAACAGTTACGCACTAAAAAAAGAGAAAAATAAATTATCAAAAATCACGATAAAAGTTTAATTCTGTTGCATAGTGTAATTTAAACAAACATTAAGTACTTTTTTTTGCTTAAACCAGTAAAAGAAACTATAACTGTTATTATTTAATGTATAATAATATTCATATGAATAAAGAAATTGTTATTTATTTATACTTATTACTACTGCAGATAGGTTATTTGGTTTCAGATTTTTACAATTTCAAATAATCTAAGTGGCATAACGTAAGTTGTGTTTAGAAAAACAACATTTTCTCAACCGGTTTATATTTCTGGTTTCATTTTAATCAAAATATGTAATTTCCGTTTCAATATTGTAAATAGTTCCAATTTTATAACGTTTTTTTCCTCTCCTGTAAACGTTTGAAAGGTTATTTCGACTATAAGCTAACGATATAATTGATTTTAAAGTTTCTTACTGTATTTTAAAAAAATTACATACCTTATATTTATTTATGATATGATTTTCTTTACAATATTCATTAAATATGAAATAAAAATGTTACGTTAATAAATGTTAAACGTTAAAAATTGATATTAAATTTTTTTTCAAAATGTATCTTTTTGGGAAAAAGTGTATCTTTTTGGAAACTAAAATGTATCTCTCTCGAAATTTCACTGGCAACACTGCATGACATATTAGCTATCGTACAAGTAATTGTCACCAATTTTTCTTTTAGCACTAACATTTATAAGGGAGTTAAGTTTTCAAGACTAGTATTTGTATAGGAACTATAGTCAAACATAGACTGATTACAATAAAATTTGGAAAGATGATTCAGATTGCAAGTTGAAAAGTTTGGGCCAAATTTAATCTAAATACCAACATAATAAGATGGTTTGTAGATACAAAGACTCTATTTTGTAAAGAAGTTTGTGTGTGGGCTATGCAAATTATGTACCGATTCTCCCCATGCAATAGGCTTGGTTCTTGGTTAAGTACTAAATTTCATATTTCCAGGTGTTACCAACATCAGCACAAACGCATAATACTCTCTCCACTATTGTGGTGTGGGCCTTACTATTTTAAATATCGCCATCCCACCGTTACAAATGACTGTCATTCATTCACTAATAAATATTTTATTATTTAAAGACCGTGATTCATTAAAAATAAAGAAGTTTAAATAAAAGATAAGTAAACATTTTAACGATTGACATTTGGATTGTCACCATCATTAATTTAATTAACAGTTCTTTTCAAACATTGTATTTATTTTGCAGATTTAAAGCAAGTAGCATTCAAAGAGTGTTCTTTAAGCCCTATACAACTTAAAAAATAACACATAAAAGTATATTTTAATTCAACAAATTTTGTTATTCGAAAAAGGATTTTGGACACCTTGACGATGGGCCGTCTGGTAGTCCAATTTTAGGCCACTTTTCCGAGCATTGTTGGCATCTAAGGCGTCAAGTGTTGCTAGTTTATCAGCATAAATAAATGACTTCATGTAGCACCACAGCGAATTCTGAACCCCATTAATCTATAATTCTATGACATTTTGAGAAAACATGTTGTTAATCATACGAATTTTCATTCAAAAAACATTTTTGTTTAAAATTTTGTATTATAAACAAAATTTTTCTTTAATTTGGTTTATTTTATTATTTAATAAAAATTATTATACCCTTCACCACAGGTGGTCAATAGTTTGTCATTCCGTTTGTAATTTCTATAATATTGATGTTAGACCCTATAAAGTATGTATATTCTGGGTCCTTATGAGGAGCGAATTTGATTTAACGATGCCCGTCTGTCCGTTGAAATGGGTTTTCCTTAGACCCCATATACGATGGGGGCCAGGTTATTATACATTTATGTCACATATGGTCCGGAATTGTTTGCTATTAAAATTCAGCAAGATCGGTCCACAAGTGGCTGAGATATGAGTAAAAAACCACGACTGCCTCAATTTTTTCCCTTTAAAGGTCCAATTAGAAGCGACATAACCATACCAACGCTGCATTACCATAACCACTGTATTACCAAAATGACATAAACATACCATACAAACCAATTCAATTTGGTTTCTACGGTCATCGTTACGGCTGTGGCATTATGTTTATGTCACGTCTAAATGCATTTAATTGAACATAATGCCACAGCCGTAACAATGACCGTAGAAACCAAAATGGAATTAGTTTGTTAGTGTATGTTTTTTTTTTTGTCGTTTTGGTAGTACAGCGACTATGGTAATGTAATTTTGTGGAGTTTTTTTATATACCCTTCATATGACTGGTGGATTTTATTTTAATGTGTTTAATCAAGGCGAATTCATGTAAACGGTGGTGTCGATACTACAACAAGTAACAACACCAAAAACACAACAATTGGTTTCTACGGTCATCGTTACGGCTGTGGCATTATGTTTATGTCACGTCTAATTGCACCTAATTGAACATATTAAATCGGTTAAAAAATGGCTGAGTTATAACCGAAATACTAAATTCCTAAAAATGGGCGTGGCACAAAATGTAATTATTTATATCTTAAGAATGGTGTTTACATAAGTGCCCATTCACATTACACGATTTTTGTCGTTGCGATTCTTACTTTATAGGCAAGAGGGGTGAGAGGAATTATAAGGGGTACAGAAGCGAGTGTACTCTTCGTTTCGTTTTGTTCATTCATTCGTTCTCTCAATTTTCTCTCATTTGTCGAAAAATGTACAATGTAAACATGAGACCGACTTCAAAGAGGAAACGACAATAATCGCAACGACAAAAATCATATAATGTGAATTGGGACTAACTTTTTGTTCTTATTGCACCATGGTGAAGGGCATATAAAATTCGGCATAGCCGAATATAGCACTCTTACTTGTTTTTTTATCGATTTTTTTGTCAAGCTTTTTAGCTATCTTATCTCGACTTAAGATTTTGGTCAAAATGCCACAGAATTATTACAACAACTCCCTCTAAAGAAAGCCATCTTGTATAAGAAACATCTTATAGGTACATATCGACTCTATTTTGCAAAATGATCGTAAGCGACATTAAAAAAAACAATTATGATAACATTAATAATTTTACGGACCTATCCAGGTATACTAATCAACTAAATGTACAAATTATTAAAAATGTCAAATATTTAAGAAGTTCGATTTGATCGGTAGTCAAGTTGAGAATTTTTTTTTAAACCAATTGATTACAACAGTGGGAGATTTTAGAAAACAATTTAATATTTCTGAACCATGTCAACGGTTAGTCCGATTCAAATAAAATTCCAAATGTTGAACAAAGATTTAAAATCGTGCACAAAAGCATTTATGATTTTTCGCAAGGATTTTAAAATAATTAGAAAAAATCTTCTCCTGTTAAACTCGTGTTTTGGCGCTAACGATTATTTCGCAAAAAGGGATCGATATATAGAACAGGTTTCCTGAGGCCAGATTCTGGCATTCGTGATCGAGTACTTTCTCGATTCGAAAGCAATTTAATATCTAATTATTTTAGTCAATACTGAAGGTTATTGTAAAGCATTCATTTGAGTTTCACAATACTGAAAAAATAATTTCGATTCGTTCAGTATTGACTGAAATAAAATTGCTTTCGAATCGAGAAAGTACTCGATCACGAATGCCAGAGTTAGGCCCCTGATATTCTTTAAGTTTAGTAACTCTTTCAGTGCTAAGCGAAAAAAACTGAAAATATTACGAAAAAGAAAATCAGTATTTTTTTTTGGCAGCAGTTTACATGCGTAACTTAAACAAAGGTAAAGACAGTTAGTAACACGTGCACTTAATTAAAAAAATCTATTTATTGCTAAGTAACGTTGTAAGCCCACCAATATTAGCGCAGCCTGTTGCCAAGCAGATCAAAATTTTGGAAGGAGTAACTATTGTTAGCAGATAAAAAGTTGTAATTTCTTAATTTTTGTATTACGGTTTACAACTTTGATATATTGCGGTGAGCAAAAACATAACAAAAATTACACCGATCACAATCAGTTGTCTTAATTACAACTCAACTGAGACACAGTGCTCTGTGACTGAGTTGAGTTGTGAACCGTAATAGGGGCCTAAGTTTTTACATGCCTGTTTTCGACCAGTGCTTCTCAAACCGATCAAAATAAGGTTTAGCCAAACGAAAAATGTCCGGTCAGAAAATACTATCAATAGGAATGCTAGAACAAAAATTTGTTGAATGCAGCGTGCTTTTATAATTTTATAACATCTTTGTAATTTCGAGATGTTGGGGCATAAAGGGTTAAACAATTTTACCTTTACTTCGCCACAACTTGTAGTTTCGCAAGATTTAAGCTTCGTTTAACATCTTAATTGAATGCAACTAACTAAAAAGCCACTTTCTCTTTTAATCAGCAAAATTGAGGGTTTTTTTTATTTTTCTGCATTTGCGTCATTGCATTACTGCATTGCTAGTTGCTTGCAGTTTCTGCTTTAACTTGTGGGGCGATTAATGAAAAAAAAAACAAAATCATAATTCCATTGAATTGAACACCATGCGTAGTAGTAGTTTATCATGCAGGGAATTCCATAATTTGAAATAGAAGGCTTTCAATTGGGTTTTAAGTTTGAAGCTACCAACCACCCACACACCATATTAGAAACTCGAATCACGTTTTTCGATAATATCTATTCGTTTAATTTTTTAAAATTTATGTATACATATGCATTTGCAAATTGATTTATTGTTTGTTTGTATCTTTTGTTAACATTAGATGATTTAAAACTGCGATCAATAAACCACAACTTTACCAAACACGTTCCCAATTCGTAACCGAAGCTTAGTCAAGGTCAAGCTTTGTCTGCCATATCGTTTTATTTAAATATGAACAAACCAACAAATAAAATTTAACATTTTATGCGATTTATGAATTATGTACTTGAAATCAAGTTTAAGTCTCGCCAAATTAATAGATGTTAGTTAGAGTATGTGTGTAGTTTACAGTCAATCATTGCCGCTTACAGTCCAATAGCCTTTTTCTGCCAAAAGTCAATGATCATAAAGATAAAATTATTAATTTTGCATATTTATTTGACTTTTTGCTTTATTATTTAAATATTTTTAGTCATGAAGTTATTTCTAAGTGGTTTCCTATGCTGTGTTCTGGTAGCTTTTGTTAAAGCCCAAGACAATGGTTGTTTCTCAACCAACGATGTTGGTGGCATGCCCAAGGACATACGTTCCGATTTGTATCGGGGCCAACAGGAATTCACTTTGAACATGTTAGAGGCTGTACAAAAAGCTACACCAAATGAAAATGTGTTCTTTTCTCCCTACTCCACCTTCCATGCCTTGCTGTTGGCCTATTTCGGTGCCAATGGTATTACGGAAAAGGAATTGGGACAGGCTTTGCATTTGCAATGGGCCAAAAATAAAGAACACATTAACAGTGCCTATCACTTGGAAAAACAACTGCGTTTAATTCGTTCCAAACACTCCCCGGTGGAATTTTCCTCTGCCGATAAAATATACTTTGATAAGAGTATAAATGTTTCACCCTGCCTTTACACAAACTTTAAGGATGAATTGGAAACTCTGGATTTCAAAACTGATGCTGAGTCCAGTAGAATGAATATTAACAACTGGATTGCTAAAATTACACGAAACGAAATTCCTGAAATGTTGAATCCTGGAGATGTCAGCACTGAAAGTCAAATGGTTTTAGCAAATGCTGCCTACTTCAAGGGGCAATGGTCGGATAAGTTTAATGCCAACAACACTGAACAGGAAATTTTCTATACCTCACCCAGTCAACAGTCATTTGTGCCCATGATGCACAAAAGAGGCACATACAATTTGGCCATTGATGAACAAATTGGTGCTCATGTTTTACAATTGCCCTATAAGACTTCCAACGATGAGAATAAGGATTCTGATATTTCAATGATCATTATATTGCCACCCTTCCAATCAAATTTGACAAAGGTTCTTTCGAAATTGAAGCCCGATACTTTGGAAAATGCTTTAAAAGACAGTATGCCCAGAGAGATTGATATTTCCTTGCCTAAATTTAAGTTTGAGCAGAATTTGGAATTGATACCGGTAAGTACCGACTAGAAGTTTTACTTTTTTGTCTTCAAATCTTGTTAAATTTAAATTTATCTTTAACAGATCTTACGCAAATTAGGCATCAACTCTTTGTTTGACCAATCGGCTGATTTATCCGGTTTCTCCGCTGAATCCCAATTGAAATTGGGAGATGCTAAACATGTAGCCAAAATTAAGGTCGATGAGGAGGGTAGCAAAGCTGCCGCCGCCACAGTGTTGTTTAGTTTCCGCTCTGCTCGTCCCGTTGAACCCACCAAATTCGAGTGCAATCATCCATTTTTGTTCCTTATTTACGATCATACTTCTAAGGCTGTACTTTTTACAGGAATCTATCGGGATCCCAAGACACAAAAGTAAATTTATAAGTGTATGAGTGCGTTGATCAAGTGTAGAGTAGGAAGTAATTTATTATTTTGCTATTAAACCTTCAAGGAGAAATTCTCGATGATTTTCTATTTTACAATAAAACAAGAAAAAATTTAACTTTACTCTTTACTAATTTAAAAACGTGATTCATTAATTTGAGTTCTTTCTATTTTTTGTTTTTGTTTTACAAATATATTTTTTATTTTATTAATTTGTATATGTATGTATATTTTTTAAGTTTTTTTTTGAAAATAAATTATGAACAATATGATGACCATTAATAGTTATTCATGGCGATTCTTGTCTATAGATTCGTTTTAAACGCAAGTTTGTTTAAAAAATAGAAAACAAAAGAAAAACAAAAGCAAGGAAATAAACAAATTTAATTTTGCTATTGAAATTATTTTTAATTAAAAACACGAAACTATTGTTGCATGTTAATGCCAATTTTAGTAAAATTAACAAATTGTCTGAACTAGATAATTTTGCCATAGGTTTCACTTCATGCTGGAAAATACAGAAGAGATTTTTAAATTTCATAAAAATGAAAATTATTTTAAACGTTTCTGAAACTGTTGCAATAATTTTATTTTAAGGAATTGTTAACGAAACGAAAAATGGTTTTCAATATTAGATTTCTTTGAAATTGTTAATGCGGAGATTGAATTTGATTAAATTTAATTCGAAAACTTGTGTCAAATAATGGAAATTTTATAAAAAGAGTTGAGCAACATTAATATTCTTGTTCTTTTTAAAATTTAATATTTTAAAATTATATTTTAAATTTATATTAAATAAACAAGATAGATAATGGGCACAAAGACTATATTATGGAAGAAATTGTAAAAACCCTTTGGACCATTTAGGAATAATTTTAAACACTACCAGAATATTTTGTATCTTTCTGTTACATGTCGAACTTTAGCTATCCTTTGGTTTAAAGAAATCGGACTATTAAAAAATCTTTGTAAGCTTAAAAAAAAAACATTTAAAAAATGTTTTTAAACGAGTTTAAAATAAAAAGGCACTCTGCCCCACAGGTGGTTTTTATTTTCGAAATATAATATAAAATATAAATAATTTCTTGTCATTCACTATTTATGTTCTTTTTAGGGACCACATTTTTCGATTTTTTTTTTCATTGTTAATTTTATATTTGTTTCAATAATATAAACATAACACTCAAAAAATACTACAAATATAAAACAAATAAAAAATAAAATTATAAAATAAAAGAAATATGCTATATAAATTGCATCAGTGTTGTAGCTTAATCTTAATGATAAAATACAGAGAAACGCGGCAACATACACAATCCTTAGTTATTTAAATATCATCTGGCCGTACTATTAAGGCATAAAGGGCAAATCCTAGGAACACTATGCCACCAACGATTGTAACAGTACGAACCGATATCTTCGCAGCCACCATACGGCCACCGATAACAGCCAAACCGGTACAAATGGAATGACCAATAACACCACCAGCAGTAACACCGTAGGCATTCTATGGAAAAAAAAACAAACTGGAAATTTCAAAATATATTATAAAAAAGGATTTCTTCTACCTTGCTGGCCGCCAAAATAATGGTGGTCAATTGTGAGCGATCACCCCATTCAGCCAAAAAGGTCATTGTAAAAGCCTGCATTAATACCCGTGTAGTCAAATAAGCTGCACCTTTTTTCGTATTTTTACGTACAACACCGCTTTCAGGGTCTTGGATCAAGGTGGAGGTAACATCACGTTCCAGCTGTAAATTAAATTTTTGGGGGGAAAATTGTAAGATATATTAATATTTTCTTAGAATTTTAAGAAAACTATTAGTGTTTTAAAAAAACTTATTATAATTTCAAGACAAAAAATAGTAAATAAACCAACCATGAAAATAAAAAAATATTAAAGAAAAGCTTAAAAAAATAATGAATGTTGGGAAATGTTTGTATTATTTTCAGTAGTACACGTCTGAAGGTGAATGATTTTAAAATCAGAGCTGTAAATTTTTTTTATTATAAGTAGGAATTTGGGATTTTTTTTAAAGATAAACAGGAAAGATTTTGTTTTATAAAACTACGAGAAAGCGGACAAAAATTAAGAAGTTATATGGTTTGCAGTTTTTTTTTACCACAATATTTGACTCATATTATTCGTTTTAAAGCAATTTTTCAAAATTATAATAGAATATTTTTTATATGTGAAAAAATTGAATAAAAAATTATATTCTAACTTATTAAAGTAGAAAAGACCAAAATCTTTGGCAGGAATCGACCCCGCAAATCTCATATACATATAAGAGAATATAAACTGGCTTATTATTAAATGGATGGTTTTTAAATTGAAAAAAATATTTAAGGAAAATAAAATTTTAGAAATTAGTAAAATTTTTACAGTTGCAGTCTTCTAAACAAGAACAAGTTTTGAACAATTTTGACAGTTATCACTAATAAAAAATATATATCGTTAGCTAAAATTCAAAAAGGCGTAACTAACAAAAAATGAAAATGAAAAATGAAAACTATTAACATGCCAGAGAAAACATGCATTGATAAGTCTTCAATGGATTTCTTTAAACAATATTCAAAAAAAACCATTTCATTATATTTTATTAACAAATGTGTTTTTTTTTTGTTAATAAAAACGTAATTTTTGATCTCAGAAGTGTAAAATTTTTTTTAAACTTGTAACTAGTTAATTGGCATTCATAAAAACACTGTGCTAGTTGCAAAATTAGACAAGCCGAGCACATGGCGTTTTAGCATAATTCGGGTACGCTGAATTCAATGGTGTCCACCGTTTTTGAGTTACGCGAATATATGTTGTGCAACCTTCTCCATTTTCGAAATAACGGTATATAAAAAAAAAACGGTGGGCACCATTGGATTCAGCGTACCCGAATTACGCTAAAACGCCATGTGCTTAGCTTGTCTAAAAAAGTGTCAATTTCTAGCACAGTCAAAAACTTGATTTTGAATTTTTTGTTAGTTACGCCTTTTTACATTTTAGCTAACGATATGTATATAAAAAAAGTTTAACACGACCGCAAGACTCCCTTAACTAACATTTAAAGCAAAATTTGTAAGTTAATCGAACTAGTCTTCCGCTCGTGTTCTACAAGCAGGCAGTGAGTTTTTAATGAAATATGGTTCTATTTATAAGTTATAATTAAGTTTGTAAGTTATAAACATTTATTGTAAGACTGTTCATATGGCAACACCGTAGCCTTACAATATTTTTGATTTTACAAAAGGCTTGAATAACTTATTTCGTGCGAAAATTTCGAATACATATAATTCTTTCTATTTTCCTTTTACTCCTCTTGCGAGCATAGGTCTGCAAACAAAGTCTCATTTGCGCAAATTTTTGATTGTAAATTAAATAAAAATTGTCGCTTGTTTTTTTAAGAATGGAGCTATAAGATTGACTTCGAATCTTAAGATAACGGAAGAAGTCTGAAACTGCACAGTGACGCGAAATTGTAATCTTTTTTAAAGAAAGTATGTATTCCTATCAAGTTTAAAAAGAACTTACATTGTAAATTATTTAGCAAACAATTTAATTAATGTAACTTAAATTCAAAAACGGAATGCTTCGATAGATGTTTTTTCAAATGAATTTAAAATATATCGTAAATTGAGAACATAAGGCTTATAAATAGATTCATTTTGTTTATAACCGGTTTTAACTGATTCTTAGGTTGACTGCGAAAGGGTCTATAACAAGAATTAACCCAATTTCTTCGACTGGTTTTTCACTAGAGCAACTTCGAAGTCAACAGATTAAATCATGGATTTCGGTTGATTGATCAAAAAAAGTTTGTGGATTTAACTGTCTGTTTTTTTTAGCAGATTGATTTAAACGACTTTTCTTGTTTCGAATTTAGTTTTCTTTTGATGTTAAACAAATTTTTTAAAAAATGTTTTCGCAAATATTTTGATATTAGATTAATTAATTTCGATACAGAACAAAGAATATAACAATTCTACTGTGTGTTACTATTTGTTTCTCGAAAACAATAACAGCAATTTTCTATTAAGAGCAATAAATTTTCATCAAATTTGCCATCATTCCGAACGTGTACGAAAATCGTAATTAGCATACATTGTTACTAGGTTCGACAACTCCGAATTAAAACACACACTCTTACAATCACGTACACATTCATACAAAACATTTCAAATACACAAAGATAAGAAAGTAACCCACCAACCACATTATTAACTCCATTATTATAAAAAATAAACTAAATTAATTATACAAATTAGTAAAAAAATTAAAAATTATAATGAAAACATACATTAAAAATAAATAAATGAAAGAATATGAATTGTGATAATGAATGAATGAAATGATTGTTAGAATTTATTAAACAAATTTAAAAATTCCGTTTTTTATTAAAAAATACGAGTGAGTGTGGTGCAGCAACCAAATAAAATTTTGTTTTTGTTTCTGAATGTGTAGGCATATACAAAACTCATGAGAGATGAATAAATATATCGATAAAAAAGAATAAAAAATTATATATGGTATATATAATAATAAATAGCTTTAACACAAAAATATACAGTTGGAAAAAGAGAGAAAGAAAAAAACAAACAAATAAACGTCTTATAAACTAGAGAAAAGACGCTAACCCGTTTTTTGCTGCCGCCAACTTGTTTCAACTCGCCATTGGACTGACCAGCAGCAACACCAGTAGCGGAGTTGAGCCCCAAGCTAGTTATACTATCAATACTATTAACACTGCCAGTGGTGGTAAGGACATTGCCATTCGTTTGTTTGTTCTTTGATCGTTGCTTGTTAAAATTAGCTGTTGCCGAAGCTGAATGCACCAAGACTCTTCCATTCGAGTCGTTCTTTAGCTTACGCAAGGGCGTACCACCATTGCTGCCAATGTTATTGTTATCATTACCATAATTATATCTAATCTTATGATTACTAGAAGTATCATCATCACAATTTGTTTGATTCGTTTGATTCGATAAGGCGGACGCCGATAGAGCTGGACTGCTGTGGAAGGTTGACATTTTTAGAGCCTCCTCACCAGTGAGAAAGTCATCCGTATCGCTATTCGTCGAAGAGTCAGCCAAAGCAACAGCAGTTACTTCATTATCTTTGTCCTTGTTCAATTCACAGCCATTATTGTTGTTATGAACAGATGAGAGTTGTTTACGTTGGCGGTGCTGCATTTCGGGATTCGTGGCAGTGGCCAAAATTGGTGGAGTAGCAATTGGGGCGCCAGCGCCGCTTTCTAAATCTGCATCCTCCTTATCCGAATTACTGTTCTTACGTTTGGCCTCACTATCACCACCACGTTTCGAACGGAAGAGCTACATACATATATACATGTATAAGGTTTAGGGCCAATTTTTAATTGGTTTTTGGTACATAGGAAATTTTTACATTTTGGTTGGGTTCGATTTTGTTGTTGGTGGTAGCAAAAGTAGCAGTAGTAGAAGAATTATTAGAAGAAGTAGTTGATTTTTGTTTTGTTTTTACGCAACCACACACATTCAATTGAAGAATAGAAATATATAAAAAAAAAATAAATAAAAAATCGCATTAAAACGATTGAATAATCAACATGTTCATTTAATCATCTTCATCATCATAATCATCAATTAGTTAAATTCTTTTATTTTGAAATGATTATTTTTTTGTTTTATTATTTTGTTTTAAAATTATTGATATGATTTGCGGTTACAATACATTTTTTGAGTTGCCAATTGTTACAATAAAATTTATACTATGCAATTTTTAAGTGCCGGAAGCAGGAGTTAGAAGGAAAATAAATAAAAAGAAAGAAATTGATCCTGTTCCAGGGAGTTGAAAGTTTAGGTTATTTTGTATAGTGTTTTTAGAAAAGCTCAAAAAATGATTACAACTTAATAAAAGGAAAGGGAGGCAAATTAGAACAACATAAACATAAATTAAAACTTTGTTAGTTACAATTGTCAGGCTCGTGGATACAAAAAAATGTAATTAAATTTTTAAAATTTTATCAGACTCCTAAGCGTTTGTTGCATATTGTGTAACTTTACAGTGAACAATATCAAAAACAAATTTGACTTCTTTGTGAAATTTACTTTTCAGTGTAAAGAAATAAGTAGGTATATCATAGTCATGTATGATAAAAAATCTTGAAATAGGGCCTTATACATCTTTTACAATTAATTTTTATATTTGCAGGGAGTTCTTAAAATTCCTAAACACGTTTTTAATTTATTTTAAAAAACAAAAAAAGCTTTATAAAATTTTGAAAATGAATGAGTTCAGAGTGTTTGTAATAGCTTTGATTTTAAAAAATTATAAAATAATTAGTAAATTTTAAAATTGTAAATCCTGATTTTAAAACGCGAAAACAACAAAATACAAACATTAAAAATTTACAATGTTTACGCCATCCACAATACTTAAATTTGATATATGTATATGCTTTTGTTGTTGTCTGGTTATAAATCAAGATTTACAAGTTCTACAATAGCAAACCGTGCATTCCGCTAATCTTATGGAAAGTGGGATTAAAGATATGAAAAAATAGAAATAAAGCAATTTTAAATACGCCATTTTCCGAAAATATTGCATACATGTGTTAGTAAAATTATAAGTTTTTCTATACAAAGAAAATATCAAGGCGAATTGAACTACAGGTGGTGTCGGAACTACAACAATCCAAAAACAACAGAAACAACATAGGGTTTTTTGCATTGCATTGTTAGTGCCATTAGCTCGAAATGTCAACCATTATTAGCAAAACACTAACAAATCAAAACAAATAAGCCCGAACTGTCAAAAGCAGATGCCGTTTCGACACCACCTGTAGTTAATTCGCCTTGGAAAATATAAAATTAAAAAAAAAATATTTACAGCAAAGATTTTTTTATTTTTGAAAAATCTATAGAAATCAGT
This sequence comes from Pollenia griseotomentosa, assembly GCA_963931875.1. Classification (NCBI taxonomy): domain Eukaryota; kingdom Metazoa; phylum Arthropoda; class Insecta; order Diptera; family Polleniidae; genus Pollenia; species Pollenia griseotomentosa. The sequence continues at coordinate 249,740,269 of OZ007560.1, forward strand.
GTTACCACCAGCAAAATTCAAAATTACACTTGAGATGAAGCAAAGTTACCCGATTTAAATGAAATTACACCTGATATAAAATTGAAGTTCTATTTAATAAAAAGACATTTTCAAAGAAGCAAAAACACAACAAACTCATTGAAAGAAGATCAATATTAGTCAACATTAAAGACTTAAAAACAACTAATAAAACACCTAAAATAATGAGTTAAACTTCCACATTTGGTTGCATATATCTAGGCAAGGTTCAAAATGCTCAATTCCATTGCTTGTTAATGGGTGTTTTTTAGCCTCATAGAGCTTACGAAAGGTTAGTTGTTAAACGAACTGTCATACTGCTTTCACTTTTAGCTCAGGCACATCATCATGAATAGATTCATGCTTGAACAACTCCACCAAATTGATTTAGAGAAAATAAACTGTCAATTTGACTCTAAGGTCGTGCGATGTGTCACGTCTTGACCGTTTTCCGTAGGGCTGTGAAGTCACTACTGTATACTGATAAACCAGCAACAATTGACGTCTTGAATCAACATTGTTCATTTTATTCGTGACATGCAGCTAGCAATGCTCGAAAAAGATGAACAAAATTGGACGTGCCTATTTGTTTTCAATCAGTTTCAAATGGTAATGCCGTGTGTTAATCTTCTATTAAAATTATTTTTTTTTTGTGTTGTCTAAAATTTTAAGTTTCATGGTCTTAAAAACCCCCTTTTTTCCTTGTTTAGTAAACAAAATGCCTGCAGGGTTTTATACAACTGTTCCTTTCGTAATTCAGTTTTACAACTGTTGAGTGCGTTAAATATTCTTCAAACTAAAGCATTTGAAAGTTGCCAGATAAAATTAAAATTAATTATATGTTGGAATATTGGAAACATATCTTCCTTCAAGCTAGTTTTTAGTTTTAATAACTTTTTATATAGGCTTCAGGTTCTAATCATCTCTATCTTAATCTAAGAGTCCATCTTGCGACATTCATTACCGAACTTTTGAAAATATATATGTATATTAAATGATTGAAGACTTTTCTTAAAAATAAACCGAGATTTCGGTTCAGAATACTTTGCATTTTTTATCAACAATATTTAAAACGAAATTAATGTCATCACGGAAATAGAATCTTGATTTTATTTTGGTATCTGAAGTAAGAATTTTGAATTACAACTGAATTAAACCTAAGAGAAATTACCCACGCTCTACCCACGACAGTAACAATTATACCAAATTCGGGTAATTACCCACAAAGTGTTAACACTGATAGAAATAAAACAAAAACTTAAATTTTAAAACCAAAACTTCTACTAGGTACCACTAATGAGTTTTTTTTTAATAAGTTTAAACAATCATAAAAAAAAAAAAATAGTAGAAAAGGGAGCGCTTTTTTACATGCAAAATAATAATACCAAAAACAAAAATGATGCTTTAGCCAGAAGAGATAGAGTGTAACATTTAATGAGACAAGCAACACAAAAACACTCACCTCATCTTCACGTTTACGTAAATCCGATTGAACTTCCTCCAATTCCTCTTGGGCATCGGTGGCTTTCATGAAATAACCCTCGTAGATCATTTTTAAACCGAAAATGGCAAACAACGCCGTTGAAATGTAATATGTATAAACCTTAGGAATAATAGTAGCAGCCATGCCAAACACCACCGAGAGTACCGTCATCAGAGCCAGGGCTGTTATGGCACCCGTAAAGACGATTAAGCGTGGATGGCGCATGGCCATAATGGCTGCTATGAAAAAAGTCTTATCACCTAGCTCTGTAAATAAAATTACAGAGATGGACGCAGTAAATGCGTCCAAAAAGCCGGAGTTTCCTGTGGTTTCTTTGGTCGTATCAGCGTTTGGTAAATCATTGGCCACATCGAATTCATCTTTTAACAAGACCCCATCTTCGAAGGTGGCTTTCTTAAATTTGGGGAGGAAATAAGAAACAATTAATTATAATAATTCTTGTCACTTTTGAAGATTTTTTTAATTTTTTAGTTAATGTGATTTTTTGGTTAAAGATAGATCGCAAAATTTATTTTAATATAAAAAAAAAATCAATAAATTATTTCTTTAATCGCTCAAATTTTTTATCGAAGTAATTTTCAGAATATTTATTACTCTTTTTTTCATCTAAATTTATTCTATAAAAAATTTTTACATTAAAAAATGTTTTTCACTGAAAACTTTATTATTTATCAAAATCGGAAATCTTTTGAAGAAAAGAAGTACTGCTCTGGTGTCCTCTTGGATATTCAACAGGCGTTTGACAGAGTATGGCATATTGGTCTATTGCTTAAGCTAAAAAACCTTCTTCTAGCTACATTTTACTAAATTAAAAAATATTATGTGCAAAACAGGAGCCTCATTTTGGTAGTTGAGATCGAGTACTTTCTCGATTCGAAGGCAATTTTATTTCAAATTCTTTCAGTCGATACTGAACGAATCGAAATTATTTTTCCAGTATTGTGAAATTCAAATTAATGCTTTACAATACTGAAAAAATAATTCCGATTCGTTCAGTATTGACTGAAATAAGTAGATATTAATTTGCTTTCGAATCGAGAAATTACTCGATGACGACTGCCAGAATCAGGCCCCAGAACATTTTATGTAAAAATCAAAGAAGAGAGATCATAATAATTTTTGTTATTAGAGCAGTCGTGTTACAAGGCAGCGTACTATGTCTGGTGTTATATACACTTTACACAGCTACATGCCAATTTTACAAAAAGGTAATTGTTTCAACATATGCAGATGACACGGCAATTAAAGCAGCAGACAATTCACCTTCAGTTGCATCTAATAATGTTCAGAGTGAATTAACTGCCTATTTCACGATGTCACTCGAACGTTTACTTTCGCACAAATAACATATAAAACAAAAACAATTTTTTGAATTTTGTTTTTTTTTATATGTTTTTTGTGCGAACGTAAACGTTCGAGTGACATCGTGAAATAGGCAGTAAATCTTATTGAATTGTGGTTAAAAAATAGAAAATAAAAGTTAATACAGAAAAATCTTCACATGTAACTGTTAAACTTTCCTAATCGTACTATTAAAGGTGAGTGGTCACATTTCTCGGTCAAGATTTAGATTTCATCTTGAATAAAACTTTTACGACATTTAAAAAATTGTCAAAACCCAAGAAGTGACATTTTTGCCTTGCATTTATTCACTATTCAAATTTTTAATCGATTTCCGCCTCAACTTTTATTTATCCAATTGGCAACGAACTTCATATTAAAAGTTTTGGTTTACAAAGGAACCAAATTAGGCCATTTATTCACTTTAGAATTCGCTTAAATTTTTTTGGATCACTCTAAGTACAAAAAATCACAATTTGATAAAAATTAAATTATGTATGTATGTTTATAAAGAAGAAGATAACTTACTGTTTGCATTCCAATTGCATGTGCTGTTTCATCGGTAAACTTCGGGTCTATCTCTGCCAAACAAATTGTGGAGAAAGTCAAAACGGCCAGCATGGCCAGTAACATGTGCAGTTTAGCCGAACGTTTCAAATAGACATTGTGTCTAGTGGTCTGCCAAAAATATGATTGATTTTGTGACATATTTTGGCTTTTTGTTTTTATATGAACGACGTAGCAAATACTATTTTCACTGTTTTATGTTTAAGAGGGGGGAATATTATCACAGTAGAATAATAATCGATATTTCACTTTAAACTTTATTTTACTTTCTATTGGAAATCTTTCTTTAAAGGGAGACGGTAGTCAGATAATACTTTTTCCCAAGTGCTGAAATTAGAAAGAATTTAAAATTATTACTGAATTACTTTTAATTTTTACTTTGCTACATATAGTCTGTTGACAACGACATTTATCAGAAATCCCTTGTTGATTTAAATGCCAAGATAAAACATCAGTTCTTAGTAGAACGTAACTCAGACGGAGTACGAGTAATAATAATGAAATAAATATACGCGAGATATAAAAGGTAGTAAAAATTTGTCGTTGATTGAACGACACGTAGAGTGTACGACACACAAAAGTGGTAGTGTATCGATGTGTGTACTTGAAATAAAAACTAAAATATATAAACACTAGGCATTGTTAACTGCTTGCAACGAATTAAGAATGACCTACCAAAAATTTATTAATACACATTGGCGGCAAACAAGAAATTTTAATTAAAAATTTTTCAAAGTCTTAAGCACAAATTCTATATATGTACTTACTTATATCAAAATTTTTCATTAATTGCTAAAATGTGTCTTCCAAGAAGCCTTCGGAAGAAATAACTGTTGACTAGGTGACAATATTTGACCATGTAAGAAATTCATAAATGTTTCGAAACGGCTTCAATATTTCTAAATAGGAATTTGAATTTGTTTCTCTTTTATTTAAATAACTAAAATCCCTTTCAAGTAATGAGTCTAAAGTTATTTTGAATTTAAATTAAATTTTCTGTAATTATTGCTATGAAGAATAATTTAAAGTAAAATAAAATATTTCATAACTTTTCCTTAAATTTAAGGTAAAAATCTTTTATCTCTCTACAACACAGAATTAACAAAATAAAAACATACATATGCATGCAAGCGTGATTCATTTAAATTGTTTTAATTATTAACAATTAAACTGAAAGACTTTTGCTTAAAAATGTTATTTTGTGTAAAAATTTACTTTAGCCGGTAAGAGTGACTTCTGTTTATGCTAAAAGTAGCATTATGCGTAAAAAGTAATTGTTTGACTAAATGCAACATTCTTACATGGTCTGAATCTAAGGAAGAGTGTGAAGAGAAATATGTTATTCGGATTAACGGTAAAATTTTATTTTTTTTTTAAATTAATATTCAGTTAAATTATTATGGAAAAAATGTCACGTTCGAAATGTCACGTATTGAACCAGATTTTGGCTTAAACCAAAAAAATACAGAAGATTTTGAAATCAAACCAAAGACATTTAAATGTTACATTGCTACGTAAAATTCTGAAAGTAGTTTGACTAAAAAATTGTGCCAGGTTTCGTTGAATTACGCCTTTTAATACATGGCCACAAAAACTACTTCTATTTTTTTCACGTTCGAACCTCTACTTCTTTTGCCATTATCTTTGACCTAGAATCGCGCCCCCCATAAACTTAAGCATAGATAATAGTGCATTCTTGGTGCTATAATTTAAGGGTTAAAAGAACGTACGACTGTCACGTTCAACACTTTGGAATTACCCATATTTAATTTCTTATAAATACTAAAAGAGAAAAATGTGTCCGTATGGTGTGCCACGAACGATATTAAGTTTAGTTCATCATACAAAAAAATTTTATTTTAAATTACGTATTATAAAGGAAAAATATTTGGTTTAGTGTAAGAAATAAAAAGAGAAAAACAGTTCCCACAATTCGCAGATTTTTGCATAAATTAACATTCATCCTACAATCACTTCCATTTTATGTCACGTACGATATACACCTATTTTACTCGGCATTTTGGACAAAAAGATTCTGAATATAAATGGTTTTTCAAATAAAGTTTCTTTAAATGAAACAAAATGATAAAATTATTTCCTAGTTACCACTCGTTATGCAAAATATCTACATTTCTGAAGGCGTAAAAATGTCACGTACGATGAAATGGAAATGCCCATATGCTGACTTGATAAGAAAAGAATATACAAGAATATACAAGAATATACTATATTGACGATAAACAGAAAATTTTCAAAAAATCTTATTGCTACGAGTGATATTACTAAGGTAGTTTTGTGTACATTAACATTTTTATAGCTAAGGGGTTGTTAATCAAGTGGGTACCATAATTGTGAAGAGCTCAAAGAAAAATACGTTGAAAAATAATATGATTCTTTTTCCAAAAACCTGTGTTTCATTTAATAAGTCAAGGACTTATTTACCCGCACTCGTATATTATTACCATCTCCATCGCTTATGGTCAATGAGAATCATTCCGCGGGAAACGTTTTTAATATTGATCTAAGACCTCATTAAGTATACATATATATTCTGAATCCTTGAGTAATTCTAAATTGATTTAGCAAAGTCCCCCCACTTTTGAAAGACTCAACAGAAAGGAACAATATTGAGCCAACATTTTTCCAGTTCTCCTAAGCAGCTTGGGATTGATTGATTGATTGATCCAGCACAATCAGTTCGGTAGGAAAAAAACTAATGAGCCCAAATGTGGAACAACCTCCCTTTAAAATTTATATTTTTTGTTGCAAAATAAAATTAATGACAAAATGCACAGATTTTTATTAAAACGTAATGAATAAGGCTATTGTAGTAAAATTTTGTGTCATTATTGCATAACACTAGAAATCACTCTACCGAGTTTCGTGACGATGGGTCCATATTTTCCCCATATGGCCAATATAGAAACTCCACATTGAAATTTTATTTTACAATTTCAATATTTTTAGTCAGGCTTGAGTTCATCAAATTTAATTTTCATTAAATTATTTTTACCGAAGGAAGGAATTTTACATTATGAAATTTTTTTTATTAAAATTTATTGATTATTTTCTTGGCTGAGCTGGGACTCGAACCTTGGTTGAATTTACATGTTTCAAGAACCACCCCATTCTTTCATCAGATTTTTCTGTAATGTAAATTATTTTAACATTTTATATGGTCTCACATTATCAAGGGTTGACTGTAAATATTAAATTTAAATTTTATTAGAATAACACGTAACTGTTTCTAAAAACTACTTTTCAAGCATCAATATACACTCTGGTGCCAGACATGAGCTGCAATCACAAAAAGGGTTAATTTTTGTATGTATTACTATTTACAAATTTAAGGAAATCTTATCAGGAATAATTGAATGAAAAGCGGACGTGACTAAAAGAGAGTAAAATTGTTAATGGCCAGGCATAAAAACGTATAAACCAATTAAGAGTTCAAAAACGCAATTACTGAATCATCTTGGAAAGCACTTGGTGAAAGTACAATAAAACAAAATACAGCACGATAATCAACAATGATGTAGTTGCTTTTTGCCATAAGCAAAGTAAACTTTAAAAATGTAAAAGGGAATAAAGAAAAATGAATAAACAATTATCAAACAAATTCTAAATAAAATTTCATTTCCATTTTTTTGCATATGGGCATTTCCGTCAAAAGGTCCACCGTGTCCGAAAATTTAAAAGTTATTAAAAGCTTATTATTTTACGATATTGTTATAGAGAAATATTTAGATTTTACTAATTTTATAAATTTACCCATAAATTTGTTCACTTAGATAAACAATCAGACTGCAAAGTTGTGCAAACGTAATTTCTTATTTGTGAGAATGTTTTATTCCATGTTTTCTTTAATATTATCTTCCTTTAAAGAGGTGATATTCGATGAAGATTATTCTAAAAAAATTTTCTTACATGGTCTGTAATCTAAGGAAGAGTTCGGACAGAAATATGTTATTTGGATTAACGGTAAATTTTTATTTTTTTTAATCATTATTCAGTTTAATTATTGTGGAAAAAATGTCACGTTCGAAATGTCACATATCGAACCAGATTTTGGCTTAAACAAAAAAAATACTGAAGATTTTGGAATCAAACCAAAGACATTTAACTGTTACATTGCTACGTAAAATTCTGAACGTAGTTTGACTAGAAATTGTGCCAGGTTTCGCTGAATTACGCCTTTTTATGCACGGCCACAAAAACTACTTCTATTTTTTTCACGTTCGAACCGCTACTTCTTTTGCCATTATCATTGATCTACAATCGCGCACCCCATAAACTTTTGCATAGATAATAGTGCTTTCTTAGTGCTATAATTTAAGGGTTAAAAGAACGTAAAAATATTTGTTGTTTAAAAAGTTATTGCATTTTTGATGCGTACGACTGTCACGTTCAACACTTTGGAATTACCCATATCGACCCCTTTGCGCGAAATTATCGTATCTGCCAATTTTTTTGAAATTGAGTTTTTGGTGCAATCTTGTTCTACATTCAAAGAGACGTCACCTGACAAAATATTGTAGGCGAATTCCACTTCGTTGCTCCAAAAATTGATTGTATATTTTCATTTTGATATTGCAAGCGAATGCAGAGAATAGTAGAAAAATGGCTGTCCTGTAAAATTTGGTTTTTATAACATACGATAATTTCGCGCAAAGGGGTCGATATGTAGGAGACCAGACATGAACTTGATTTTTGAAAACAAAGGTTGTAGAAGGTCATGGATAAGACTTTCTAAATATTTTACCTACAAAATTTAAAGTTATGCCTATTTCCCCACAAAAAGGTCGTACTAGAAATTCGAGGTCTAATGGAACTTAAAAATACGTAAGGCTTACCCCTACATTTTTGATAGCTTAATAAAAAAAATAAAAATTTTATGTCTCATGTTTAACTTTTGCGGTTACCTAGCAATTCTTATCAGTAAACTATTTGCTTAGACTACTTAAACTATACTTTAATTGATTTTTACGTTGCCTTTTCATTCAAAATTTGTATCGTGAGGAGAGGTAGATATTTAGTTATATATTAAAAATAGCCTTTTTTTTATTTTTGTTTATTTTTACTACATACACACGAAAAAATCCATTGGTAAAATGACCCAAAAAATATTATATAAAATTAACTAAACGCAAGGGTAGCACGACAGTAACAACGTTTTTCAGATTATATACATACATAACTATAAATTTAGGTAATTTCCATGTTTGAAAAATTATTTAAAAATTTTATTAAAATTACTTATGGGTAATTCCATGTCAACACGACCAAGAGTGGGACACGACCCCTTCCGATTTTAATTAAATTTAGTGAGAAGGTTCCTTTTATCTTATAAGGAATATATATATGAACGAAAAAAATTATCCGAAAGTGTTGAGCTTATTTCTTCAATATCTCGAAAACTACTTTACATACCAAGATGATTTTAATGTCATTTTAATAAGAATACTTTGGGCTATAAACCATATATTGAAAAATTGATTTTTTTTTCTTTCACAACCTTAAAAAATAATCTTAAAAAAGAATTTTAATATTGCAATTTTGAGCAATAAGTACACTGTGCTAGTTGCAAAAAACAGACAAGCCGGGTACCTGGCATTTTAACCTAATTGGGGCACGCTGAATCCAGTGGTACTAACCGTTTGTTTTCAAAATATACCGTTATTTCGAAAATGGAGGAGGTTGCACTGCATATATTCGCGTAACTCAAAAACGGTTTAGTTTATTGAAATTACTAAAAAAAACCGAAGTTCCGCAATAAAAAATAAAGTGGGGTTGGTCATACATTTGACCCATCTAGGAGCATATTAGTTAAGATTATTTTTTTTAAAGGTTGCGAAAGAAAAAAATCATATCTCAAAAAAAGAAAAAAAACACCTCCTTCAAAGTTTCAGGATTTTTAAAGAACAGTTTCAGGTATTATATAAGAAAAAATCAGCCAAATAAAAAATAGGTTTTTGAGTTAGTCCGTTTTTAAAATTTAATATTTTGCAGATATAACATTTTTCAAAAAAATATATTGTTTGTGGCCACAAGTATTCTCTTTAAAATGACATAAAAATCATCTTCGTATGTAAAGTAGTTTTCGAGATATTGAAGAAATAAGCTCAACACATTTGGCTAATTCGGCGAAATTATGACATTTTGAATATGACATAACTTTCGAAAAAAAAAAATTTTAAATTTTTTTCTCGTTCATATAATTAATGTTCCTTATAAGATAAAAGGAACCTACTCACCAAATTTCATTAAAATCGGAAGGGGTCGTGTCCCACTCTTGGTCGTTTTGACATGGAATTACCCTTATACAATTATATATATAGTTTTATGTAAAGAAAAGTAATTATATGTTTTTATTTTTAGAAAATTATCTAAATAACATTTTTTAGCAAGAGAAAATGAAAATTAGATTAATTTAATTCTTTTTTACTTAAAACAAACTTTTACCTGTGACTTCGTTCTCGTGAAAATTAGGGCAAGATTTAACGAAAAGGGTTTATCCTTTAAACATTTTGCAGAAGTTTTATGTAGTTTTCTAAATTTATAATTATTTTATTTTTCGAAAATACATACATATAGGTTTTGAGCACTCGATACTCTTGGGCAACCGACATTCAAATGTCCATATGAAAAGCAAGGGTTGTCCAAATATGTATATTCCGGCCACTGGACCGTATGCAATCTGTATACCAAATTTATTAAAAAGAGAAAAGGTACGAATTTTTCCGTTTTTACTTTATTTAAAGTACCCTATATATTAACCTGGGCCATATGCTATCGTTATACCAAATTTTTCGAAAAGAGAAAAGGTACCAAAGCACTTTCTGGGGTCCTAAAATAAGGGAAAGATTTTAGGACCCCAGAAAGTACACTGTATGCGAATGTGGGCTATAATATGTACCTATGTATGTATATCAAATGAATTCTATTAAAAATAGTTTAATTAGTCTTAAAGATAATTGAATTTGAATGCCCGGCTTCAGGTCAGGTCAACGAAAATGTTGAGTTTCTTGAAATGAGCCTGTTGGGGCATTTACTCCGTAATTCGGCCACAACCGGCTGAGCTATGTGGTGCAGGTGCACCACAGAGTTAAAACGAATTCTCTTTCGGCGTAGTTTCGGATAGAAAACTTCTCAAGTAGCGGTCTCCAGTAACCGTAACACTGTGTTCGTTTTGTTCAAAGAAGTGTGGCACTACAATACAGCGTGAAGAAACTGCACACAACACTATGACGCGTATTGGATGCAATTCCATATTATGCAATATTTCTGGGTTGATACCACTCCATATGCGACAATTTTGTTTGTTAACGTTGCCATTCAGATCAAGTTTTCTTTTGGTAGCGGCTTCCATCAGCCACCCTGTAAGAAAGTAGCCTATATTTGAATCCCTCTACCAAATTTCATTAAATACATCAAGCGGTTTTCGCGTGATTGAGCCACAAACTAACAAACAACCAATATGTATATAAACTTATGTTTCTTGCACAAAATATGAAATATTAAAATAATAGTTAAATATTCTGAGTCAGACTTATTGACGATTGTAAATATAAATGACTTGCGTAGTAACTAGTGCTGTGCGCGTGACCACACGTAAACCACAAGTGATAGAGATTACTTAATATATTAATCACGCGGGAAAGTGTGAGCTTAATTGTAATATAAAATTTGCGTGCGTGATTGAAAGTAATTAAAATTTAAGAATTTATTGAATAATGCTTCGTGTTTTAATAAAAACTCATTTTCTTTTTAAAACATTTCGTAAGTGTGAGTGACTGTGAGACTTTTAAAACTATTTGTGAGTAAGCGTGCATGATAACAAAACTTTAGCGAGCCTTTTCGTGGGATTTTTAAAGTGATTGCATATTTTTGTCTTGTGAGCAGAATTGTTATGAGTCAAAAATCACTCAGACGCACAGTTGTATTAGTAAAAATACATTTAAAAAGTTTCTATGGTAAAAATTAACTTTTGTGCAAAAAGGCTTAAAATTTTCGCAAAAACTGAGAAAAATAATTTTTTTTTAAACATAAAATTTTTGTGTGAAAATAGTCCTATTGTTTAGCTTAATTTCTTCGACCTTCTTAATATTATTTCCTTTCAATAATTTTTCAAGCTCAAGGTCCGTTTTATGTAAAGAATATTTGTTAAAAATTGTTTTGTAAAAAAAAAAAAATATTTAGAAAAAGATTCCAAATTAAATCGACAAGATCCCGTTGCAATGTAAACGGCCTATAACAGAATTAGTTCTTTTTTTTTGTGTAAATTGCGAAAATTTTTGCAAAAAATCAATTTTTTTGTATTTTTTTTTTTTTGTAAAAAGTGATTTTTTTTATGGAAAAAGTAAATATCGTTGTCTTAAAATAATTTTTGTGTAAAAAATTTAATAATTTTGGTATTTTAGGTCGCATGGGTACTTTTACAGTAAACAAAAAAAGTATGCGAATGAAAAAGTTGTAAAAATTCGTAAAACTAAGGTAACAGTTGAGGGCAAGTAACGTAGTGTTAAAAAGTTTTTGAACTTTTGGCTATTTAACTTCTCTTCTTATCGGTACTTATTTAAAAACTTTTTATAACACAAACATTTTAGGAAAAAAAACAAACAAATTATTTTATGAAATCTTTCCTTTTTGTTTTTATTTTATTTGATTTTGCTAATTTGTGTCTGGTTAAATTTATTTACAACTACATGAATACAGTTTTTTGCTATTGATTACTTAAAAAAAGGTGCAATACTAAGTATTATTTTTTCAACTCCAAAAAATTAAAATAACCAAATAAAAAATAGTTTAAAAATTGGTACTTGCTTCAAATTTATTATTAATAAATTAATATTATTCACTTTTTGTTTCTGTTTTATATCGACTTTTCCTTTTTGAATAATTTTTAGTTTATTAATTTTTGTTCACAAAGATCATGTACATTTAAACAATTGAAATGTACCTTGACAAAAGAAAAGTGGTTTGCACTTGTAATGTAGCAATACCTCGATTAAAAAAAACATCAGTTTTTTTTCAAGATGCTTAAGAAATCAATGTAATACCCAAACATACTATTTTATCTATAATTTTGACTTAATTTTATTAAGATTTTGTTTAATAAATCACTTCAAATAGCAATTCCACTTTGAACATTTGAAGTAGTTTCAATCCGAAGAAATTTGTAGTTTTTGAAAGACTCGACTTTCGGAATTTAAGCCACTTTTGACCGGAATCGCGTTGTGTGACAAGGCCGATAGTAATAGTTAATTGTAAATGATCTTGATGAAATTGGCTGCTGTGAAATATGACACGTGTAAAAAAAATTAAATAAATTTCGTTTCTCTTCTTGTATAAAAAACATTTTAAAAATGTACATATAAAAATAAAATTGTGTATAAATATTACAAATTAAATTAGTTTAACATCTGCTAAAAATGAAAAAGGAACACAATTTTTTACGTGCAAAATATTTTTAAAATACATATATACTTATAGTGCAATTTTTTTTTAAAAGTTAATTCCACTGTTAATGTATTAATTAAATTTTTTTTAATAACACTATTATTTTCATTTAAACTATTTTAAAAAGACCTGAGATTTCATTTCTTATTCAAGATAAGATACGCCAACAAGTAAACATATTTTAATGTACGTTTATTTATTCAAAAAATTAGAACAAATATTGTAATCACAAAAGAGATAGGGTTAATAATTCATGTTATTTAACAAAAATAAAAAAAGTGCTCTATTAGTTAAGGAAAAAAATTACAAATTCAGCAATATGAAATTGAATAAATGCTAAATAAAGAATTAAACAATCGCTTGTAACAGTTACTCGCAGTATTTTAATAATTTTTTTTTTTGATAATACATACTTTCAAAAACTAGATATTTTGGCTTGATCGTATTAATTTTTTATGTTTATTTTTCAATTTTTTTTTAATATTCAGAGGTTAATAAATTTTAGAAATCGTATTAAGAATATAAATCTTAATACAAAATGTAAAAGGCCGTAACCGCACAAAAATTTTGAATCTATTTTTAGTTGATTATGATAAATTTAACATCAACTGTACAAAAATGTTTTTTGACAAAATAAACAAACTTTAATTTAAATATCAGTAAAAAGCTTTAATCTTAATTTTTACCCCAAAATTGCAGATAAGAGATTATTTTATTTGTTTTTATCCATTTTTGGAACAATAAAATATACATTTAAGGTATTCACGTCAAAAGTTGCTCTCTTGCGAAAAAGCAAAGTTAAAAAACATAACAACAACCACATAAACAATTATTTCAGACAAACGATACAAAATTTTCAGGGTCTAAAGTTTCGTACAGACGATGGTCAGATCTTACAATATTGTAAGCAGGCGTTGCCAACAGTAATATTTTTCTGAGAATGGTGCGATTGTCAGATGCATTAATTTTGAACTTTTGCAAATACAAATGAGCTTACAATGTTCACACAGTTGTAAGACATTTAAGCCAATTTTAATGCAATTTAAGCAACGCTGCTTACCAATATTGTAAGATCTGACCATCGTCTGTACGAAGCTTAAGTAATGCTAGGAACACAACTGGGACGAACGACGAATTTTTGGCCGCGAATATTCGTCGCAAAAATAAAAAATATTTGTGTATATGAAAATGCACACAATCAGGGCGCCTACGAAAATTCGCCAGACGTTGCAAACTTTAAATAGACCCTACAAGAAGTGCATAACCAAAACTAAAAAAAAATTTTTACTAACACACTTGCAACAATTTTACATTAGTGTTTCTACTCTGACATGTGTGTTAGAGTAGAACAACTAAAAACACTTTCTAAAAATGCCAATTTTTTTACTATATTTTTGTCATACGCTTGATAAAACTTGTGAATTGCTTTAATTTAATTTAAGTGTTAAAGAAAAAAAATTATATTTGTAACTAGATTGTAACTATAAAGAAAAAGTAGCACCGCCAAACAGCGGTAATCAGAATGCTAGTGGTAAAGGAGGACGTACTGATGGTGGCTTCAGAGGACGCGGTGGTGGCATTGGCCAGGACAATCGCTTAAGATTTGTCCTGATGACTTTTCAAGTATGTATTTGATTTTTTGGTCTCAATCTGTTAACAAAATCTACAATAAATTAATTGGTCACACGTACGTTTACCTCCATTTCCAGACCCACGCAAGAAGTGACTATTAATTGGATTATAATTTGTTCAATAAAAATTTTTTTATTTAAAATGAAAAATAAAAAAATATATTTTTTATAAAGGTTAGTACTAACCAATTTTTACGTTATGAATAACTAGTTAGTGCTAACCAATACTTACGTTATGACTAACTAGTTAGCATTAACCATTATTTAGGTTATCATTGACTAATAAAAAGCAGTAGAGTAAGCAGTACAGATATATGTTCCGTAGGCGAGTGAAACTAATTAATTACAGCGAAAGGCAAAATCGCATGTACACAAGAGTTTTGGTTAGTTTTTTTTATTTTACTCTTAATAAACTAATAGAAACTTTAACCAATATATCGGTCACCACTAGCAGTCATATAACTAGTAAAATTACCGGTAGTCTTCTTGTAGGGGATTTAATTCTAATTCTTACGCCGGCGAACGACGAACAAATTAGTACCGGGTAGCCATATTGTTTCGAAATGGTAAGTGTTTTAGTAAATAAAGTTACTTTTGACTTAATAAATTGTAAAATTTTAACTAAATATCATTTAAAATACAAATTGAAGAAAAATTAACAATAAAAAAGTATTTTAGTTAAGTTGTTGTTAACTTGTTTGTATATATTGTTCATATGGTAACACTATTTCTTGTTTATACAAAATATTTTATTTCCATTTTTGTTTTTTAGTCGTTATTGTCTTTCTTCCGACTAATTCGTCGTGCTGGACGAAATTCGTCGTTCGTCCCAGTTGTGTTCCTAGCATAAGTGAAAGATTATTAAAGTAAAAGAATAAAAGTTGTGCAACTTTTTATGGCTTAAAGTACTCATAAAATCAACTCTGCACTATACAACAATGAAGGAATAACTTTTTAACGTACATTTTTTTCTTTGAATCGAAAAAGATTATATATATCGAAATTCAACCTTTGGAGGTCCACAAATGAGCAGTGCGTTAAGATTGTTGAAGCCCTTTACGAAAATGGGTGTTCAAATCAAAATGTTGTTCGCGAGTGCGGCAGAAGAGCCGTCAACCTCGACTCGTCGTCGTGCCCAAAAATTGAACAATGATAACGGACTTCTTGTGGCCAGAAATTGAGGATATGGACCTGGTTCTGACAGGATTGTGGCACTTGCCACGCAGCCAACGAAACAATGGCGCTTGCGCGAGAAATTTAATGGCGGTGTTATCTCACGTTGTGCCGATGTTAAGTGGCCGTCATGATCATGTGATTTGACACCGTTGGACTTCTATCTTATGGGATATTAAAAAAAGTGTACGTCAATAAGCCAAAAACAATTCAAGAGCTTAAGGATGAGATAATTCGGCACATTAACGACGATTGAACCTCTTATGTCTCAGAGTCGTTGAAAATATGGACCATCGGATGGGGTACGCCACCTAGATTCTTCTATCATAATAAAAAAATATTAACATAATTTTCTGAAAACGTTTATGTTTAATTTAAAATTCACATCGTGCATTTTTGTTGGACCACCTTTTAATATAAACTAATCACAACAAAAAACGTGGACTTTGACATAGGATTGGACAAGCAATGCAAGGGCAATAATCATCAAAAATTTGATTTGTTTCATCGTAAAAGTCATTTGAGTAAACTAAATAAGAATAATTCTAAGATTTTTAAAAACTTAACAGCTAAATAGACGCCGCAAGCTGTTTGAAACATGTTTGCGTGAATACTAAACATTTTTAACAGGCTTTATACTTTTTTTATAAATGGCTAAAATGGCTAACTGTATTTATATAACTTTCTTCTTAATATATAATTAAAACTCTATATTTTGTCCTTCAAACTAAAAAAAACTTTATTTTTTGGTTGCGGACTGTTGCATTTTATGTGACCATACTCTGAAATAATTAAAACAGCAACACATTTATTCGCAATTATTTTAAAACAATAACATTGCAATTCCCTCACCAATATTATTGCGTTCCGTATTTGTTAATAAAACGATAAACAAGTTCTGGTTATTTTTACGGTATACTTAAAAGCGACTACAGATTTTGTATTAAAGGGGAACAACATTCTTAAATAAAGTACATGTGTACATTCATAACACAGTTTTAATTACGTTTCAAAGATAAATTAAATAAAAAAATACATGTGTATATGTATAAAACGATCAGAGTTGGATTAATAATAGCTTTGGTATTCTTTAAAATCATTAAGAAAATTGAAAATTTTGTTAAGAGTATAAACATTTTTAGAAATAGAATAATTAATAGCTTGTAACCTAAGAAAAAGAAGAGTACAAATCTGGACATAACTTCACTATGAATGTCGTTCAAAGATGCTGTATAGGAGGAATAACCAAAGATGCCTTGCACACTACTTCCTTTGTTGTGCTCGCATATATTTGTAGGTATCGTGTCTTGAAAACCACAAGCTATCAAAGCTTGAAGTCGCTATAAAGCATAGAACGTTATTAAATCGGACTGCAGATTTATTACTTTTATACGCAAAATGAATTTAGAAAAACTATCTTTGGCCCCTATTACGGTTTACAACTCAACTCAGTTGAGTTGTAATTTCTTAATTTTTGTATGATGGTTTACAACTTTGCTATATTGCGGTGAACAAACACATAACAAAAATTACAACTGATCACAACCAGTTGTGTTAATTACAACTCAACTCAGTTGAGTTGTAAACCGTAATAGGGGCCTTAACTTTGTTAACATCATATGTAATCACTATGGTTGAGTCCCAAACGTCAGTTGCAATGCATTCCCCAATGAAAGCGTGTGAAAACACTTTTGACAATTTCATTAATTGTTAGGCGACTGACTGTCTTTTTCCAAACGAAAAACTGCACATGAAAGAAATTTGGTTAATACTTTACCTAATTTTTATGCCGTTACTCCTTTTGTAACGATATTGCAATAACTTTTACTTTTTTTAACGATTTTTTTTTTGGATTGAGAAAGATAATTTTAGTCGATATTTCACAAAGCTTTTATTGTCGAAATCATAATAAAACCGTGATAAAAATTTATTTTTTCTTCACTTTCATGAGGAAGTTCATGGATGCGTAAATATAATATAATATAATTTATATTAATTATATATTAATTTTTCTGAACTCTGGTATTAAATCATAAATTTAATGTTACTGTGTAAAAGCAAAAAAATATTCAAAAAGTTGTAAGTGAAAATTATTATTCGTATGAAAAAATACTCAATGAATACGGTAACCCACTCCACACTCGAGCAACTCGAAATAAAGAAGACCTTTTCCAGATTGCCGATGAAATTATTGTGTCGAAAATTTGGAGATTTCTGGTAGATCAAGAAAAAACTTACAAAAGATGTATATAATCCGAGCAGTCTACGGTACTAACACAATTTGTAGAATAGTCGTATTTCTGAGCTTGACAGAATCAAAATATTTCAAACCAAAAAAGACTAACAAAATGAGAAATACCTATGTACCTATGTTCATACCGTCTAATGTTATATACAAAATGAACTACTGTATTACCAATAGAATTAACGGACAATTTCACCAAGTGCATTTATAATTACATAACTATCAGTTACAACTGAGGTTTACTTTCATCTTAAAATAATTTTTTTTTAATATTAAAAAATTTTTATGAAAATAATCCTTAAGTGAGGTAAATCCTTTGTTGTTGTTGTTGTTGTATTTATTATTATTTTAGAGTTGATTACACCAAACTATGTAAAGATCGAAGAGAGGTTCCAGGGTTACGAAAAAACTACTTTTTAAAAAGAAAATTTAACAAAGTAAACAAAAAAACAAAAATAATATAAAATTTTATTACATATCGTCACCTTAAAGACGAAATAACCTATCTGCAGTTTTCAAAAGTTTACAGGAGAGGGAAAAAACGTTACAAAATTGGAACTATTTACAATATTGAAACGAAAATTATATATTTTGATTAAAATTAAAGCAGAAATATATATCGGTTGAGAAAATTTTGTTTTTCTAAACACAGTTTATGTTATGTCACTTAGGTTATTTGGAATTGTAAAAATCTGAAACCAAATAACCTATCAGCAGTACTAGTTAGTATGAATAAATAACAATTTCTTTAAACATATGAATATTATATACATTAAATAATAACAATTATAGCTTCTACAAATTAAAATGAAAAAATTTTTCAATTTAATATATTGTTTAACTTGTTTGTTAAATAAGAAAATAAAAAAAACCCTAAAGAAGGCAATCAAAGAAGAGCCGAAATATTGGTTAAAATAAAATTTTAAAGTTTTTTATATAAAATTAAAAAGAAACCTCAAGCTTGAAAATTTAGTTATATTATAATAATAAAGGTCGAATAAAATACATATGTATAATATATTTAATAAAAATGATTTTTTCGCAGTTTTTTTTTTAAAACTTTTTTGCTATCCTTTCTCGACTTAAGATGTTTTGTTAAAATGCCACAGATATGTATATCATTTGCCAGACACTTCAATAGAGGAATGTGTTATTAAACTTTTTCAGTATACTACTGATTACCTGGAAGGAGTTATAGGCTATTTAGGCACTTTTTTAAATTTAAAGTGGCGTGATATATCCCGTACAAAGAAAATAATAGATTTCTGTTATCTGGAGAACGGCAAGAGCTGAAGTTTCCAACTAAGGTACAATCATCTTGGTTATCAATAGACAACATCCGATAAAATATGAGCGGAATGGGAGAAGTAGGCGTGGAACAAAATAGATTTATTTATATCTTAAGAACGGTATTAATATAACTTTCTATTCTTATCGCACCATGGTTGCAGAGCCGAATATAGCACTCTTACTTGTTGTTTTTATAAAACAGTTTATGCCGTTTATTTGGCCCTTTAGTCACATGGTCACTGCCCAGCTGAAAGTTAGTTGTTTGTTTCATTTGTGACAAAACACTCACCAAGTGCAGGAATATAAAGTAGGCAAATTTTGTTGTAACATTTTTCAAAAATTTTTCCAGTAAATAGTAATCATGTTATACTGTTAAGTCACTGATTGACGCAAGCAGTGAAGCGGCATATAGGTATGAATAGTCCGATAGCCAACAAAATCGCAACGAAAACACACAAACAACATAAAGAACACAAACATTTTTTTATTGCGAAGACTAAATTTATTTTCAATACACCAATTTTCACAATGGCTGGTAAATTAATTGTTTATGATTTTATTTTTGTTTTTTGTTGTTGCTGCTGCTTTGTTCTTGTAGAGACTTTTTACATTTTACTTATTTGTTAATTGTATTTAGGTAAAGTGAACGGGGAAAAAATTTTGTCTCCCTATATAGTATTGAAATATATTTAGAACGGATAAATTAAAATACTTTTTCATTTAATATTTTTCTATTTATTTAAAAATATCTATTTTAATCACACAACAAAACAAATCTTAACATTCGTTTGTATTTTTTTTTTACTAATTTAAAATTTTACGTCAGCAAAAAAATGAAAAAGTACCTTTATTCGTTTTGTTTTACATTAAGAACCCGCATTTAGACAAATTAATTAAAACTTCAAGCACACACAAACACTTGTTATTTTAAAGCAACAATTTATTTGTATTGTATAAATTAAAATATTTATTTACTGCACTATTAATTAATAGCTTAACTAATAACTTTTATTAAAATGCGCCATTAACTTATATATTTTCTTTGAAAAAAAACCTTTTCAAGAACTAACTTACTTTTCTGAAAGTGCAAATGTGATTGAAGAGAAAATTTATGAACTTAAAAAGAATGCAAAAGTAAAACAAAATGTCAGTTGAGTATAGAGTAGCCACTTCTTTTCCAGCCACCAAGTGCTGCCACACGAGTATGTTCACTTTTACCCAATAAATTTTTTAATTCGTTTCTTTTTACATTTTTACAAAAACAGATTTATAAATCAATTCTATTTAATGTAAGCGCCCTCCTTGAAATCCCTAATCAATTTTTGGATATCTCGACTATATTAAGAGATATAAAGCTCTAACATTGCCTCATATCCGTAGAGTTGTCAAAATTTTTTTTTGCTTCATTCGTCACTTTTTGTGATATGAAGCAAATTTCCAGTGTAAAAGTAAAAATATAATTGTAGAAGCGTTACATGCAAAAGGACTACACCAAGATAATTCTTGCACATACTAACTCAAGATTTATTAATTTTTATTTTTTTAAGTATTTTTTTAAAACAAGTTTACCGATTATTTTCTTAGTTAAATTTATTTTTTACATAATATGATATGTAGGAATTTTATTTTTGCGTAAAAAATAAAAGTTTTTCCTTGAGTTTTATTTGTTTCTCAGAAATAAAATTTTTTTTTCGGACGTAAAAACATTTGTACATGGAAAATGAATGCAATGCATTTGCAGAATATTACTTTTCAGATCCCACTTTGATTCCAATTCAGGGCGTATTTATTTCTTGAAATCCTCAATTTTTTTTGCATTTTTCTTTAATTTGTCGGGCTTTTCTTTCTTTCACGTTGTCAATTTTACTTTCTGCAATGTCAATTAATTTGACTTGAGTATTAAGTGACCTAAATCACTCCAATTTAGTTATTGTTTCACCAATATATCCGCAGTTGGAAAATACATATGTGAATTGACTTCTGATGTTATTTTAATTTAATATTTCTTTTACTTTTTAATTGCATTATCATCGGTATCAACAAGGTTAATATGCTAAAGGTTTTTTGAATAATAAAATTTTGAAGCATCTTGCTAGGTTATCTTTTTAATACTGGTAGCGGTGAAAGGGAAACCAAGGAATAAATTTCATTAAAAATATCATACCGCACTTGTTTAATAATGTTTATTTTTTCACTTTGGGGAAAAAAAAACGTAATATTCATATCTACTCGCTGTAAAATTATTGTGCTATTTTGTTTAATTTTTGGTAATGAAACAGTTGGTTTAAAAACTATTTTTTATTTAATGTAAAATTAAAAATAGTTATCAAAGGTATTATCAAAGTAATTTTTGGGAATACAAAATTTTTAATTAATTAGATTTTGTTTGACGTGGTAATTCCCAATTTGAATTCTTGATAGAAACACTGAAATTTATTGTTGATGGGATTCGCTATTCCTATGCGCATTTCACTGGTTTCTTAGGCTAGATAATCAGGAAACTTCATCCAAACATTTTAGAAAAACTAAAGATATTATACAAATAAAACTGTTAAGCGAATAAGAATTATAAGCAACAGCTTTAATTGTAACAATATCAAAGCTTAAACAAAAACAACAACAACAAACAGTGAGTTTATCCTTTCTTACATTCCCCACTACAATAAATAAATAATTATTTTGCTAATAAACTGGCAAGTGCACGGCTTCAAAAAACTAAACTGGCAACATGCTTTGTTTTTTGCGAAAACAATAAAGCAAGTTGGTTTTGTTTCTATTTTGTTTGTCAAAATATGCAAAAATATGCATTTAAAGCCAAAATATGAATTTTCATCAAAATTTCAGTCCAATTAAGGATAAAAATTCCTCGGGATTTTTCTCCCTTCTCCCATTTTTCCTAAGTAAATTCAATTGTAAAAATACGAAAAGGGAAAAACTCCCGGGGAATTTTTATACAAAAATTGATGCCATATTAACTCAAATTTATTGATTCGGAATGGGTCGCCATCATTCTTATACTATCGACAAAAAACATGCATTTGCATGGAAATTGCAGCCGCACTTATGAGTTTTATTTATTCCTTAAAAAAATAAACGTTATATCTTAATTTATCATTATTCCTCAGAAATAAAAGTTATTTTTTGAATTAATTTTTTTTTTTATATATAAAAATTTAGTTTGAACGGACTCGCTCGCCTTCCAATCGATTAATATTAATTGAAGTGCAGAAAACTACTCTTTCCTGTAATAAAAAAAATACATATGTAAATAAAATTCAAAAAGTAACTGTTATTTTCTAATCAAAAATAAAACTCAAAAAATAATTTTTATTTAATAAGCATAAAATAAAACTCAAAAATATAATAATCATAAATAAAACTCAAAAATGATTTTATTTTTGAAGGAATAAGTAAAAATCAAGAAATAGCTTTAATCCACGTCCACCTAACAAACACTGTTGGTTTATAAATCGTCGTATGAGGAGACATTGCCTGCTAAAAAGAAAGCGGATTAAAATAAAATAAAGAAATCGGGCTGCCAGATGTTGTGAAAAACTGACCGCATTATTGAAACGTCTGTATCATAAATTAAACTGTTTTACCGACAAAATATGGACGATTGCAATTCACAATATACAAAAGCTAATTTTAGTTAAGACAACCATCAAAAAACTGTTCCTTTTGAAATCGTTGAATGTGGTTGTTTGCAGTTCAGTCTAGGTCTGCCGGATTTGGGGTTCTCACCTCAATACGGGTTTGGACTTAAGAGTGGATTCTGGTACCTAAAAGGGTGTAGAATAAGATGAAATGAGTTAGATTTCTGATAAAAATTTATTTACCCCATAAAAACGTACAAAACGAGCTTGGAAAAATCGATAAAAATGAGAAAAACATAAAATTTTACTTATTTAATTGCGTTTTTCTCAAAACTTAATTTTCACACACTGGGTCCCTTTTCTCGGAGAAGGTCACATACAGTTATAATTCGGCAAAGCCAAACATAGGCACTCTTACATGTTTCAAATAAAAGTTGATTTTTTTTGGTTTTATCTTAAACATTTTAATAATTTTATTAATTAATTTTCTTCACATGCAATATCTAAAAGTAATGAAAAGTTAAATTTTCCAATATTGTTTCGAAACGTTTGCTTACCGTTTCCGCCAATATAACCTTTTCAGCTCCACAGCCATTCGCTAAATCTTTAACACAAGCCCTCAAACTTATGCGATAAGTTATTTCTGGTTCCAAATTATTTAGTATATAAGAATGACGCTGACTGGATATTTCTATAGCATTTTCAAACCAATCTAGCGGTGTACATTTGTTTTCCGTTTGATCCTGTATATTCGGATTGGTCTGATTGCAAACGGGATAAGGATGTGGTATAGTGAAATTTTCTTTTCCTTCCTCTTGTTTTTCAATAACTTGATCTTCTAATTGTTTAAAGATCATGTAGGCACGAGTTTCATAGGTGTCATTGCCAGCCGATCTTTCACTTTGTGTTTTATCGGCAGGTTTCTTTTTTTGGAAACTGCGATGGTGAGGAAACTTAATTTAGCAAATGTAGGTGTTGGGCTTGAAAAGTACTTACAGGAAATTACTTAAGGCATCTTTGTAGAACCACTGCTCCTTATTGTAGAAATTGTCTGCATGAGGAGTGGGAACACTCGATTCTACATCTAGTTTGGGACATTGACAAATTTCTTCTTTAGTTGTTTTAGGGGGAATTGTTTCGTCTGGAGAAAAGAGAAGAGCAGAGATTGTAGTGATTGCGATAAGAAATTGGCTTAAGGAAATTTGGATTTTAAAAAAATATTTACTTGCTACTTCGTATTGCAGAAGATATTTTTCTATTATGCCGTTTGTTATGGTTGGAGGCCACCAATGAATTTCCTAAAATTTTTAAAAAAAATTTTTTTTAATATCTATTTTTATAAAATATTATTACTCACAATCTCATTAGTAGAAAGCGAATGGTAGTACATGTTTGCTACCGTTCCTGGCTTAGATGGAACCGTTTGAAAATATTGTATTTTCGATACATGTTCCGTCTGATACGGATAATCCAAGGTGGTCATGCTATAAACAAAATAGGCATATTGAGTGGCCGGTTTTAGGTTCTTTATAATGTGACGTCTTTTATGGCTGAGAACAACATCAGTGAACCAGCTGAAAATATAAATACATTGTGCAAGAGCCCTTAAAGTTATAAGCGAACGATTTTTGAACCCACTTATCTCTGCCACAACCATGACGTCCATCGAATCTCGTAACATTTCTATATGGGGCTTCCTTATAATAATAAATAAAACCGATAAGTAAAGTAAAATCTTCAAACGATATCAGATCATGCTCAACAATTGCAGAGTTTGAATTGAAATCGAGGATAGTGGCGTTAAAGGTCCGTAAGTCGGGACCACCTGAAAGATAAAAAATAATATTTTTTTATTTTGCGCCATTTTTTAAGAAGTCTTAAATTAGCGTTGCATTACCGGATAGTTGTCAAAAGTTTGGTTAATTTTAATAAGAAATCGGTTGTAAAAAACACAAATTTTTACTTACACACCACTCTTTCACCGTTAGAATTCATAGAAGCATCTTTAACTGTTATTTTGCTACACTCTTTTAAAGTCTGTTGTAAATCGGTAATTTTTTCAAAGCACAAGCGTGGATTTAAGTGGAAATAAACACAGCCATGCAAAATGGCCACTTGTTCAAGCCACAATTCTTCCAAGTAATGATTATCCACCACATAAAGGGAATACCTTTAAAATAAACTTTAAGCTAAATTGGAAAATTTTTATAATCCGGCTTACCTATTTTCCACTAACTCCAAGCCTTTTATAGTGTGCAAATTTTTAAAGAAATGTAAAGAAACTATTTGAGGGCAACTTAAAACTTTTAGATAACCGGTAATTTCGTTTAAATGACGAAAAGCGTGTTCCAAATGTTGTACAACAGGTTCTGGAAGCAAAGCAATAAAAGTTATTTTCAAATTAAGCTTCAAACTAAAAATTACTAACTCTCATTCTCATGTAACTCAATGGTCAAGGAACCTTCTATTGTTGTGCAATCCGCCAAACCTTCTAGATCTTCCAAGTTATGTACCTTAAAATTACCCGAGCAATTTAAAGAACAAGTAGTCACGCCGATTTTCCTAACCTCTTGATAATGTTTGGGACATTTCTCTACACATTCCATGCCAAACTGTATAAGACCCCACTCGGTGCAATTGGTAACACACTGACGTTTAAAGGCCTTCAAAGGGGAAATTGCGTTATGAAATGCTAGTTAAAAGTTTTTCGGACTCCTACTTACTAGACGGTACTTCGGTGGTAAACAATTATCCACGCAACCTCTATCTGAAACAAAACTGGTGCAATGTCGGCAATTGTTATCGGAGCATGAAGTTAAACAACTGCTTTTGCCTCCTTCTTTGAAGCATTTTTTTCCGCCAACATAGTCCAATGAAGTTTTCTGAAATTTTCCCGTGGACCAGCACTTCTTATGCCGATTAACCTCTATGTCTTCAAGTTCATCTTGATAGGTGTAGCATAAGGGGCATTCGTTGATGGATTTGTTACCCTGTGAACAAGTAGAAAGGGAAATTGGACAAGAAGTAAATTTTTGGGGACAATTATGTAATATATTTTGAAAAATAATAACTTTTTCAAATTGGCATTAATAAAAAAAGTACCACCTTAAGCGCGGGGTTTTGAGATGTGGATTAAGCTTAAACTTAGTTTAACGCAGTCCAAAACTCAGATTTTTCTGTCAAAATTTGATTTTTTTTCATTATTTCACTAGAGACCAACATTTTAAGCAAAACTAAGCTGTACCGTCAAGATTTTGTATACAACTTGGTAAACAAATCTGTTTTCAGATTATCTAACCCTAGTTTAACTGAGATTTCAAAAACCCAGCCTAAGAAAAAACCATTTTGAAAAATATGATTTTTTTTTCATAAAAATTGCCTATTTGAAAAGTATTTACAGATTTTGGAGATTTTACCCTATTTGTTAAAAGGTTAAAATTCATATAAGAGTTATTTGTGCCGAATAATATCTAGATATTAACATCCATATGAGATTTTTTGTCTTAAAGGGATTTTTTAGGGACGGTCGATAAATAGTTTAATAATGTTAGCATTTAAAAGGAAGTTAAAGCTATTTATAGATGAAAGCTTTGGACAAATGTGAACTATATAATTCGAAAAGAATTTAATTTGCCGTAAAATATTTTTGGGGCGAATTTAATCTAAATATGTACCAACATAATTAGATTGTTTACGGACACAAAGAGTCTAATTAGGAAAGAAGTTTTTATGGAGAATATGTAATTCGTCCTTAGTACAATTAAAATGTATTTAATTAATTTGATCAAATTATCTATAAAATTGCAACCAGCCAGCCAGACGGACGGATGGTTATCGTTAGATCACTTTAAAATTGATTTCAAATCGATCGGCATATTAAAGGATTGGTCAAGATTTCTATGTTCTACACACATCGCTAAAAAACGTACGTATATTCATTGTATAAAATTTTAAAGTTTAAAATTACATTTTTCTTTAATGACAACCTGCTTTGTCTCACAATTTTCGAGAATTAAATGTAGATGGCGAAGTTGAAGTAACACCTTGGGTATACAGA
The DNA here is from genome assembly GCA_963931875.1 of Pollenia griseotomentosa. Taxonomy (NCBI): domain Eukaryota; kingdom Metazoa; phylum Arthropoda; class Insecta; order Diptera; family Polleniidae; genus Pollenia; species Pollenia griseotomentosa. Next base: position 249,767,150 of record OZ007560.1, read on the forward strand.
TATAAATTTAAAACAGAAAGGACAAAATTTCGCAAAAATTATTTTTTTATTTGCTGCGAAAGCTCTTGTAGGCATCTAATAAATTTACATGTATCAAAATATGCCTCAAAAAGTCAAAACATGCGATAAATAAATTTAAAAAATTTGGCAAAAAAGGCTATTTTAACTAAATTATGCAAAAAAATGCAGCAAACGGTAAAATATGCAAAAATATGCACTAATAAATCGATGCTAAAATTCATAAAAATCTCTAAAACGGATATACATATGTATATATTGTTTCTGCCTTCATTGGTCGCCCATGCAATTTGCATATTTATGGTTTCCCTGGTAATAAGTAAAAATCTTAGTTTTGATACACTATAATCAGGTATTTTTTATCTGGTCAAAGGCAATAAGCAACTATGCGTCGTGTAATTTAGTAGCCTCTCAATCAAGATATAACAGATTTTAATTCAACCAGACTTTGACTCTGGATGGCAGCTGAAAAAGAAGGCGAATTTATGTAAGGTGACCACAAAGATGAACTCACAATTTTTTTTTGCTCCTTTTTTATATTGAGTTTTCGTTTTTATTTTATGGCAGTGTTATTTATTTGCTTACATTTTGTATAGCGTTAAATTCGCCTTTATCTATAAATTCACCTTTGCGGCCACCCATTTTAAATTCGCTTTGTATACAGCGATAAACACAAAGTAACCGATATCTGATAAGTGTAACATGTTGGGAGAAAGCCGAGCCCATAAGTATTCGGCATTGCAAAAAATACGTGGGTTTAAGGTTTGTAATTGAAGCACAGCCGCGAATAACTTTATAAGTGACAAAATAATTATTTTCCAGGACAGCAAAAAAACGTTTTTAAAAGGCAGGATTACTTATTTTTAATTTTTTTTTTAGATTATCAAAATTAATGATAATAAAAACTCGTATGCGAAATATGGATCAATAAATTTAAATTTAAAACTAAATTTACAGTTTATAACTTTTTTTTAGTGGAAAAACGTTTCATATCCACAATCGCGATGTCATTTAAAACGGGTTTCCACTACGCAAGCGGCTTTTAAGACGTTATTCCAGATTTAGCAAAAAGTGGCTTTTACGTTATTTGCGGCTGTGCTTCAATTGTAAAAACTCTTGTTATAATTACTGACCTTTAGTATGATGTACTTTTATCCATTTAAATTTTTTTACTCACCCTCACAATATAGTTATATTGTTTTGTATCATTACCCAAAATCTGTACCCAGTCAATGGAGCTTAAGAAACACAAGGAAGGATTTGAGTCAATTCGTATCGAACCCTTAAGCACCCGCAGTAAAGATACTAAACCAATATTCTGCAAATCACGATTTTCCATCACAATCAAGGAATATTGTTCATACAACAATTCCACACCACGTATAATAATTAGTTTAGGAAAAAGTATTTCCAAACTTTCCAGACCCTCCACACGATAGACCAACAAATATTCACTGATTTCTTCTATATTCGAAGATTTTACATGTTCCAAAGCCAGCGGACTAAAATACATTTCCACAATACGCACATAACCGACTACCAAGGTGCAGTTTTGTAATTTATTAAAGTCTTTAATGGATCTAATGGTTGCGGAGTTACATATGATTTCTTTAAAGGAATCCTCATTTTGTTTGGCCTGCACTTTAGGGGTGACGCAAAAGACATGAAGAACCGATAATATTAAAAGATATTTAAAAATGTTTTTCGTCATTGTGTTGAGAATTGATTTTTATTATTTTTTTTTATTATTTAACGGTTTAAAGACATAACACCTTTTAAATTTTCTTTACGTCATTAATTATTTATTGTATGTATTTTTCTGCTTGACATTTGACCTTAAGACGAATTGTTTTTGAGTTTCATGAATCTGCAGTTGTTTTTGTTTTATTTGTATTTGTATTCGTTTCGATATATTGAATTTTGAAAAAGAAAAAAATTTTGCTTTCTTTTACGTCCAGTTGTCGATTTCTTGTAATTATTTAATTGAACACTTGACCTCTAAATAGAAGACAAAACACAAGAGTCACAGAGTCAACTACAGTTATGTGTCATTTTTGTTAAACGATTTTGCGATACGTCTTGCCAATTCAAATTTAATTAAATTGTTGTTGTTATCATTAATAAGAATTTATTGGGATTTAATAAATGATTTTCTTTGTAGTTTTTTGTTTAATTATTTTTGGTAAATTAAGTAATTTTTATTTTAGTTTTAATTATTTTGAGAATAATTTTCTTAGAATTCTTTTTGAATTCTGCTGTCTCAGCCACAACGTTCACCCTTTGACTGTTCAATTTTAACTGATTCTTCTGATCAGTTCTGCTGATGAGAGATCATTTTTGTAAGTTTTTTTCTTTTTTATTTCGGTAGTTTTTATTGAATTGTCTTTAACTTTTATGAGAAAAAAGTTCGTTTCATTTAATTAATTTTTTGTAGAGAGGAGTAGTCGAATAAGAAAAAAATCAATTGAATAAATTAACGCTTTAAGGGAAATTGTATTTTATATGCCATGCCATAAAATATTTTTTTTTTTATTTGTATGTTTTCTAATTGATAAAATAAAACAAAAACTTGTTTTTGTTTATATGCAAATTGAACTTTATGAACATAAAGGATTTATTTATTTGAGAAACTTAAGTCCGTCTAATATTCGAATTCAGAAACTCACAAAGAGGCTTTTCGGAAACGTTGCAGTGTTATAAAGCCATAGGCAATAAAGACATATGGACTAATTTCCAGGGTTTAAAAAACCGCAGTCGCACCCAAAAACTGTCGAACAAAAAACGAAAATTTGTCTACAACTTTTCGCTTTTTGAGTTGGTTTGACAGCGACTGTTTACATTTACTGAATTAGAAGTAAAAGCAAAAGTATTTTTATTGCCAATGACAAATGAAGAAGTAAGAGAAATGGCAGTTTTTCTGCATCTCTAACTCTAAAATTTAATTTTTTGAGTTATGCCGGTCTTGCAGCAAATGAGCGATATGTATCTGTTACTACTGATATAAATGAGAGAATTAGTGCAACTGATATTGTATGGTTTTGCTTTTGCCCGCTCACCATATGGGCAAATCCTGCGTGACGAACGCTACACTCGCACGCGTTTTCTGAGTGATATACAAACATTTTTTGGTCTTTCAAAAAAGATAGCTTCAACTTATGTTTAGTATTTAGTAACATTAATATGTACTTACGAATGGCATATATCATAATTTCTTAGCAGGTATTTGCTGCGAAATAATTGATCACAAAGTTTTGTGTCGCACGCCACAAAAAGTGGAAGTTACTTTAAAAGTTGAAGTGTTTTTTCCTAATTTTTATCGAATTTTGCATCATAAGGTATACAAAATCTAATTCCTAAAAGAAAGATAAATATAAGAGAATTCTAAAATCACTTATTCGCAGCCAAAAAATTTAGTGATTTTCGGTAAGAGCTATTTATTTTAAGCACCTAAAATAATGTAAAATTCATGTATAACATTAAGAGAACAGGTAAAAATTATTGTATGCATCGAAATATATATTTTTTAATATAAAAATGAAATCATACATCTTGGTTGGTGGACTGTTTCTGGGATTTGCCCATATCTTAAAAACAAAAACAGTTGCTTATGGTTCCGCATTAAGTATGGCATAACCGTTTTTTTTGCTCACAAATATCTGTTGTTACCATAAGTATTTAAAAAAAATCTGTGTTATCTTTTGTATTTGAAAATATTGTTGGCGATTTGATGTAAAAAACAGAGTTTAGAAACATTTATATTTTTGTGTTGCTTGTGGTTGGTTAACAAACTACCATTTTTTTACAATACGGATGGATTGATTTTTCTTTTCAGTGTACCAAATTTCTTAAAATTATCTCCATAATTGCGATCTGTAATTTGCGCACAACGTTACATGGGCAGACATCCAGTCAGCCTGCCAGTCGAACGGGCGGACCTCGTTAGATCGATTATGAAAGTAATTTTGAGTCGAACGGATAACTAAAATATGGGACTAGGACCGATATTTTTTAGTGATACATTCTTTAGCACACACACATAATACACTTTGCACTATTGTGGTGTGGATATAGCAATAGAATTTTAGGCAAACAGATTTCTGTCATGATTTTTTAATTAAAACCGAGTTAATCAACTAATTTCTACTCCTCAAAGGGTTAAAACTTAAATAAAGAGTGTTTTGTCTGCAAGCTCTCATTCAGATGTGCGTGCTGTGAAACCTTTAAGGAGAGATGCAAAAAAATAAGGAAGATAAGTTATGTTGGAAAGAACAGAGTTGTCATCAATTTAAATAATAACAAGACATATGGGTGTATTAATTAATTAATTAAAAAAAAAAAATATACATATATATTACTCTACATATTTGGATTTTTTTTTTCTACATACATGATTGGAGTTTTCGTGTAAATTTTTAAACCAGCAACAATTGACGCCTTTGAGGCCAATATTGTTCGTATAATTCGCGACATACGGCCAGCAATGTTCGAAAAACCAGCCCAAAATTGGACGTCCAGAATGGCCTTCGCCAAGAATGTTAATCCCATGTATTAATTACACTGGGTATAATTTTTTAAGTCATGGAAAAATAACCATATACGGACAACTCTACGTGATAAAAGACCAAATATACAATTTTCTAGAGCATATGAACTTCCCAGGAATGATTCTTGACACCGTTTAGGTACCACTTAGGTAGCAAATGAAATTAAAAAAATATCGGGAAATTTTTCACGTTTGCGTCTACCTAAACGGTGTTAAGAATCATTCCTAGGAAGTTCATATGCTATAGAAAATTCTTTATTGAGGTCTTTGTACATTTTTGTAGTTGATTGTTTCCTTGAATTTTTAACGGTTTGCAAACAATGGACCTGAACAGGGGAAAAGGTAAAAAATCGATTTTTTTTAAAAGTGAAGATGAATTTTTTTTTGATTTTATATGTTCACAATTTTTGTTCTTTATGGCAAGAGCTACAACTTTGTCTCACTGGGTAAATCAAAACTCCGAACGGTTTGCAAAATATGAGCCTGAGAAAATTATCACTTTTTTGCAAAAATGACACCGAGGCCCCAAATCTTTGGGGGCCCATAAAAAAGTGCATAACTTTGGGAAAACTGGGAGACACGGCTTTTTTTTTGGTCTTTTATCACGTAGATTTGTCTGTATATGGATATTTTTTTTCGTGTTGCACTGTGGTATTCGAATAAGAAAATCTGTCAGATTTTAACTGAAGAAAATCCTGCATGTATTGATTTTTCCATTCGATATGACAAATAACAGTATTGCCGCTTGTTTATAAAATTTAAATTAAAACAATTGTGATTTTCAAGTTTTTTAAGGTCAAGGTTTTAAGTCAAGTTTATTGGTGAAAGGGAAGGGAAGAATAGTATTGGGTACTGACTTTCCTGTACTTAGAAGTTCTCTTTTGTTTTTTTTTATTCGTAAATATCAACCTGATTTTTTATAAACTAAATTTTTGACTAGCTCGCTTTACTTTCTGTTTAGAAACATTAAAAACAGAAAACTAATGTTAAAGTTAACATGTAAAATTGAAAAAAAATTTTCGATGAGTAGCCACGAATGAAAGTTAAAAAGACAATTAAAAAAAACTCAGAATGAAAACTTTCATGATGTAGAACACGACAAACTTAAAAAATAAAATTTAAATTTACCGATATTTTATTTGTATTATAAAATTTGGCAACTCGTTTTTTTTGGCCACATGCAGAGGATCTCCTTGTTGAAGAAACTGTGACACAAGAAACTGGTTTTTTGCATGTGGCATGCTGTTAATGGTTTTTGATTTTTGGCCGATATTAATGAGACAAGTTTAAACATATTCCACTCTTCTGTATGTTTGCCTCACAATGAGTTTTGCATGCTTTTAGGACAGCTGTCTAGTTATTTAGTTCAGTGATGCTAAACTTATATTTTGCTTAAAGTTTCACGAAATTGTTCACTTTGAGTGGAAATATTGTACATTTTTTATATCGAAACACACTGTAACATTTAACTGCATAGTATCACATAGAATGTTTTCAATATCTTTTCTTAAAATGGCAAAAAAAAGATTTAATGTTTAAAAGTTTTCTTATACTTGGCTACTAAACGTGTTTTTACGCGATATGTATTTAACAGTGTACTTGTCAAATTTCCTACTGCAAAAAAAAATTTGCATCTGTAAGTATCAGCCTGCAAATATAAATCAGTATGGCATCGTCTAGATTTGCAATTTTTTTAAATTCTGCTTTTAAATTGCACTAGTGTCCAGATTATGAAATTCTAGGGTTACAATTTTTGTATTTTTATCTTGTTCTTGTTCTTTTTATATTTTACATATAAATACAAATACACCCTCAGCCAACTTAAAGTTTAAAAGTGTGAGATTTACAAAACAAAACAGAATTGCAGAGTAAATGGAACTGAGTACCACTCCCCAATCTTCTCAGCTATCTTATCAATAAACTTTATAATTAACTGTTGTGAACAATTTTAGGTTATGTCAGCTGAAACCAAAGTGTGAAAGCAAACATTTTTAACCGTCTGTAAATTATCAATTTTGACAGACATGTGCAATTACAGATAAATCGTGCAACTGACAAAACCATTGTAAAAAACATATCGTGAAAAGAAGCTTAAGAACTCTTATCCGAAAATATTTATGAATACACTTACAATCATTTAAGATCCCGACTTGGTATAGAATATCTGTCTGCCTGCCTGATTATGTGCTTAATAAACACTGTTCACGTTAATCTTGTGTAAAAAAAAATGAGAGTCGGTCCAAGATTTGAACTAGCTCCTATCGACAGCTCAATTTTAAAACATGATAAGTCCACTTAGCATATATTTAATTTTTATACTATTATGCATTGAGTATTGTTCCACTTTTTGGTATTTAACGGCCTAGTCATGCACAAAAAAGCAACTTACCATCAGTAATGGAAAATTCAGTACTATGGTACTATTTTCAGTACTTTTTCCTTTCAAAAGTACTACAGTTAGCGTTGATATTTTTTTTTTAACATTACCAACTAGGGCTAGGAAACTTATTCCGACTACAACCGCTGAAATTCCAACTCTGACTCCTAATCTAACCTTAATGCTAAATGTATATGAGACTGGCCCTTTTTGACTTTAAACTCTTTTAACGAAGTACCTTTTAAATTATTAAATATAGCAAGAAAAGGATTCAGTAAAAATTTCGAATCAATATTTTTATTACCGCCAATTTCGAAGTATTTTTCTCATGGAAATTATTAGAATATTTATTTCTAATGCCGAAAAATTTTGGAGTCGGAGTTGCGAATTTTTTGTGGGTACTTTGACTACGACTCCGGTACAAAAACCTCAACACCAACTCTACAACTCCGACTCCACAGCCCTGTTGACAACATTGCCTACACTAAATTTTTTGTTATCAAACGGTTATGGCAACACAGCTTGTTGGTTTATTTTAATGTCAGATATCCTCATCAGAATTTTGCTGTTGAAATTAAGCCAGCTTGGTCCATAAATAGCTGAGATATGATAAAAAAAATATGGTTTTTAGTTTTTAAATTTATGTTCCATAAAAAAATATGTTTGAAAAAAGTACCAAAATGTTGAAAAAGTACTCTTATGCTTGGTGGTCAGTACCATCTAAATTTTTCAATTTTCTATCACTGCTTACAATACAACTGAATCTTGCATTTCCCGTAAACTTTTAAAAGAGCTTCTCCTGCAAAACTCAATTTTTCGACTTGTTTTAGAATTGAGCAGTCGATAAACAAACGTTCCTATTCCACTAAACAAAGAAAAGCACCCGATGTATTGGCAAACGTATTGCCTGGATGAAAAATATAATTGCGGCAATAATCCAAATGAATATTTTTAAAAATGTAAAATCTTCTTTTTATCATCCCAATGATATTTTGGCGTTATCTTACTTTGTTCTTGTAAGTGATTATCTGCCGATATTGCTAATTTATCATCTAGGAGAATCGCTTTTTTATTGCTTAGGAGTATTGCAATCGAGACACGTTTCTTTCCGAAGGAAGTCGCAATACGAAATCGGTTATTGCCTCAATAATATTTATCATTTAGGCAATACGTTTGGCAATTTATAGGGTGTATTTCTGTGTTTGCTGGGATGTATTATGATCTAATTTTTTTCTGAATATGGCGGCATTTATACGGTAGCGAAGACTTAATATCTGTTCTTCGTATTTTATTTCTATTATGATTTATTTTCATTCGTTTTTTCGATTTTTAAAAGCAACAATAAAAAAAAGACATGTCCAAAAGTCACCGGATATTGTGTAATTTTTTTTTAAAAATTGTAAAAGGAAGAAAATCTTACATTTAATTTTTTTTAATAAAAAATTTTTAAATGATTTGTGAGTTAGCGTGGACGACAGAGCTGTATAGTAGGGCGGGTCGATTTTTTAATCGTATAGCAAAAACGTAAACTACATAAAATTCTAAGAAAATTCGCCGAAGAAACCTTGTATCTAAAATAAAATCCTAATCCGCGCCTATCGACTTGAAAATGTATATGCCCGCCCTTGCCAAAAAATAAATGTTTAAAAAATTGGTTTTTTCCAAAAAGAAATCGAATTTTCTGAATAAAGTTTTTTAGTAAGGTAGTTCTTTTGCACTTTATATTTTTCTACACTCAAAATTTATTTACATTAAAAAAATATTCACCCAAGTAAAAAAAATTTTCAAGTCGAGAGGCGCGGATTAGGGTTTGATTTAAGACCCATGGTTTCTTCGGAGAATTTAATTAAAATTTTTTGAAGATAACGTTCTTGCTGTACGGTTTTTTATTTTTTTTTTTTATCCATACAAATCAATCCGGCCTACTGTGTGTGTATTCGTCAAAAAAGTTTTAGCTTCGACTCTAACCGCTAAAATTTTCAAGTAATTTTTTTAATTTGTCTTTTTTTAAATTTAATGTTTTCACGCGTTAAGTTCACAATTTATCTAATCTGAATTTATTGAATTAGATTTGGCTTACAACTAATTAACAAGTGCTAGTATTTTAGCACTACAGCAACACTTATTCTGAACAATGTTAAAGATATCTAGTATTGACGGTTAAATTAATTTTAAAATAAACGGAAATTCCTATCATTGAATTTCTAAAGCACAAGTGAATTGCTGAAATTCCCGCATTTCAGAAAAGCGTGTTAAATTAACCACAGGCGTTAAAAACCATAAACCTCTTTTTTCAACTGGACCAATAAACGAGCATAAGTCCTGCTAATGCACTTTAGACTCTTGCCCGCACGAATAAAATAATTTAGATTATTAAACAATTTAATATTATGATCGGATTTTAAGTTTTTTTTGAGCTCTTGGTCTTTTTTATAAAAAAACCAAATTTAAATGTTTATTTATTTAATTATTTTAAATATTTCGCTAACTATTGGTTAGCATCGTCAGGATGATCATTCATTATATTAAATTTAAAAAATATACAATCAAAATAGAACTAAATATATATACACTTTTAAATTTTTTAATTTAAGTACTTAAATGAACAAATTTTCATAAAATAAATTAAAATCTACTTACTCATATACCCAGAAAAAAATACCAATGTCAAATTAACATGGCGCAATGTTGATAAAAAATCATAGTAAATTTCTGCAAAAGTATGCACTTTATTGAAATTTATCATTATTTCATATTAATTTAAAATGAAAAATATTAAAATAACCTTAAATCACATTTATTAAATATTATTCACTGTTAAAATAATATTGTTCAATATTGAATCCATAAAAACCTGTTTAATATTAAAATCAAAAGTTGATCTTGTTAAATTAACATGCATACATATATAAGTATGTATGTAGGTACATATGTATGTTTGTGTGTATGTATGTACATACAGAAAAAATATCAATGTTAAATTAACATGGCGCAATGTTGATTAAAAATCATAGTAAATTTCTGCAAAAGTATGCACTTTATTTAAATTTATCATTATTAATTTAAAATGAAAAATATTAAAATAACCTTAAATCACGTTTATTAAATATTATCCACTGTTAAAATAATATTGTTCAATATTGAATCCATAAAAACATGTTTTAAATTAACATGCATACATAATTAAGTATGTACATTTTTTTATTGTCATGTTTCAAATATGTTATAAAAAGAAGACAATTCCCGTATTCTTTTAATTAAAATTATTTGGTTAAATAGTACATCAAGTTTTCAAAGTAGAATTATGACGAAAACCATATCGGGCCATTCTGCTGATGCTTCTGTTAACAAAGGAGAATTCAAAATAAGTGAAACATGTGCTACGGGGGGAAGAGTTTTGAATTATTCTTAAATAAATGCATATGTTGTCTCTGAAGCTTCTTCACACTGTTACATCACACTCAAACCAATTTGATTCTACATAAAATTCACGTTGTTTCAACTTGAAATAACTTTCATTCAACGTGATTCGGATTGTTATTTCTATATAAATGACATTTTGCTCTAACTTTACTGCAATTTTAATTTAACATGAATTATAGTTATTTAAAAAAAAAATTTGTTCGCAAGTTATTGTAAAATCGTGTTATATTAACATGAAGCAAAATCACCACCGAAAACGTAAAATCAACCTTGTTTTCGACGATTTTACCTTGATTTTTTTCTGTGTGAAGTGATCTGTAAAATAGTGCGTCGCAAATTTCGAAGAATTTTTAATTTGAAAAATATTTGAAATACTGAGAAAATTTGAAGCCGTAGTCGCGAGTTTTTGTAGGTACTCCGACTTCAATTCCGACTCCGGTACAAACACCGAATCTACAGCCCTAGTGGACGATAAGAAACATGTCGTTAGTGGGCGTGTGTGTGATCGCGAAAATTTAAAAATTCATTGTGCGTGAATACATTTTCTTCTCTTGTTAGCGTGATTAGTCGTGAGTTCATATTTAGCCCAAAAATTAAACTTTAATTATGTTATCAAATTTGTTGGAATCGGCTTATTTTCAAACAAAGATCTTTCCTGAAAATCGCTATAATCGTTAAAAAAGTTTTATAAATGCAAGCTTCGAAGTGAAATGTAACAAAGCTCACGTTAATAAAAGTTTTTAAAAAATACAAAATATTGTGGCGGTTGACCAGAATTCCTAGAGACGTAAATACAGTTTTCCAAAAATCCAGGATTTAAAAACGCTTGATTATATTTATTGGTTTTGTAATTGCTTAACTAAACTTAAGAAAAAGAACACAGCAAAAGCAGTTAAGGAGATAGTAAATAATTTGCTTTCGCGCACTATGAGTATATTCTCTGCTTTAGCAGTCAGCAAAACAACCAATTTAAAAAAACCTGCTGTGCAAAAAATATTTAATATAAAAATATGAATCGTTTTTTAGTGAAACGTAACAGTAAAAATCTATATTAAATAGAGTGTGTAATTTATATTTAATATTTAATTTATATAATTTTTTTTCATTAGGTATTCTTTATTGTAATCTAAATAAATAAACATTTTTTTTAATAAACCATTTATTTGGTTTCAAATAAGCTCTTGAATAATAAAAAAAAAACATAATATGCATAGAAATTTTTGACTCGGATTTCGCAACAACCTCAGTTTTTGTAACGCCCGAAAAATCCGTTAGTTGCGTTAACTGAGGTTGTACTGTATACACTTTCTTACTTGTTTTCTTAAAAAACCGTTGTAAAGTTATAAAATTCTTCCAACTGTTTATAATGTCATTATTTTAGAATTAATTGATGTTTTAAATTTTTTTCTTACAAGTATTTTTAATTAATTTTAATTTTCTTTATTTTCTGTTTTTTAGGTATTTTACTGTCTCCTTTTAATTGCTAAGAAAACAAATTTTAAAATTTTTTAAACAATTTTAAATACGGTTTCATTGACAATCTTTTAATTGCTTAAATCTTAAAGATTCTATTAACAGATTTCAAGGTTTTTCATAAGAATCCCTTTTTGCTTAAAATAACCTTTTGCAATGAATATTTTTTTCTCTTAACTTGTTAATTTTCATTTATTCCTTTTTGTTTTATTTTCATTTTAAGCCTTTAAATCCTTTAAAAAAAAATTTTTTTTTTCATTATGTTTGTCGTTCTCTTTGGTTTTTGTAGCGGTTTGAGTTTAATGTGATTTGATTGTCGTGGCGCCATTTTTTACTTTTTTTAATGGTTGTATTAAAATTAATGGCTCTGCTAAACTACCTTCTAATATCAAATGACTCTCGGTCTGTCTGTGTGACGTCTATGTGTATGAGCAAGTTTATGTTCTTGTCTGTCTAAACCGCTTAATGGTCGATGAGAGTCCATTTGCTTGTTCGTTTTATTGTTTGTAAGAGCTATTTGTAATTGGAGAAAAGAGTGTGCGAGGAGCTAAAGGATGTTAAACTTTTACAACTGCAAAGTTAATAAATTATAAAATGAAAATAATGTAAACGTAACTGAACTACAACTAATCCTGGGAGTCGGTTGATATTGCCAAGAGTAATACGGATGAGTCTGGAATGTTGTTGTTATGGGGGGATGTTATTTTTTTTTTTTTTTGTAAGAAGGGAATAGGAAAGATGCAAAAATTTTTCAATTCATTTAGAGGAAAGTTTGGATTTTTTTATTATACCCACACCACAATTGTATTTTGCATTTGTACTAATGTTTTAAACACCTTAGACCCACCTTTAAGTATACCGATCAGCTGAGAATCGTTTTTTAATCGATCGTCCAGCCGACGGGCTGTCCATGTAAACTTTGTGGGTAAAGTACAGGTCGCAATTTTGAAGATAATTTAATGAAATTTAAACCGTGGGACACTTAACGTATCTCCATTATTGGGAATATAGGAATATTCTGAAAACACCAAACTGGTACAAAAATAAAAACTATGTAACGGCAAAAAATTAGGTTTTGTTTTTGACGGTTATGCATGTCATGCTTATGTCATGTTTACTTATGTCTTAGATGTGATATACTAAAACAGCACCTGGCGTTCAAAGGCGTCATAGAAAATTTTTATGAAACCCCATATTTAAGTACAAAAAGTCTCGAGGCTATGGAAACGCCAGGATACTCAATCACCCGGCTGTGTGTGTGGGGTGAACTTCTTCACGCCGGAACCTTTCTTCAGAGTGAGGCGCGCAGCACAAATGGCATACGGGAATAGGCTGTATATTGAGATGCCATCCGTGAACCGACCCCAACTGCCTGTTTTTAGAAAATTAAAACAAGTGAGTGAGTGCGAAATTATATTGAAAACAACAATAAAAGAAGGAAATTTGTTTTTGTTTTCAATATAATTTCTCACTCACTCACTCACTTGTTTTCATTTTGTAAAAACAGGCAGTAAATGTCCATACTGATGGTTCGAGGAAAGGAAGTAGAGTTTGCGGGGGTTTCTTCATAGGAAAACTAGATATAAAGTATCCCTTTTGTCTGCCGGAATACTCTAGTGTGCTGCAGGTGGAAATCTCTCCTGTAAGGCGGGCGGCTCACTGGTTTATGCTAGTATATTTCGGATAAAACAATGTTTACACACATTAACACATGATATTAACAAGGTTGTTATTGGAAATCTTAACTCGTAAAGCTTATATGGGCAAAACATTTTATGACGCAAATAGGCTTCACGTCCCACGAGAAAACTTTCTTACAGTTAGTGTCCGCGAAAGGATTAACTATAGGTCTCATATAAACCCCCATCCTAAAATCACTTAAAGGCAAACTAATATCATATAGATGAAAATGAAGAAATAACATTCTGCACATAGAACTTTTACATGTGGTCCAAAAAGGGCACACTCTCGTAATTTTGTTTTTTAATACTGTGGCGTAGGGTATCATAAAGCGGGCTTGGCCCCTATATTTAATGAAAAAAAGCAAAATACTTTAATTGCCTTATAAGCAGAAACTACCCTCAAAGGAAAACTTTCAATATAGAGAATTTTGCAAAAATTTTATTTAAAATAGCAAGATCCTAAAAAAAATTCTTAAAAAATTCCCACATATCGATGGCTAATTATTAAAAAGAAGTATGTAACTTAATTTTTCTAATAGCTTTATCTTATTATTGTAATAGACACATGCATTTTGCTTTAAAATTTTAAGGTCCTATATTATAAAATGTGTTGCATCTTTTTATTAAAAATTGCATTAAAACTTTTTTTAAATCTTAAATTTGACGAATTTAATTAAGTTTTATTTTTCGTCTGTTAACAAACAAAAAATTGAGTTACCCCTTTTTTATAAGAAGCCATAAATATCTTTTAAAAAATTCAAGATTTATAAAATTTAAATAAAAACTTTTTTATTATAAAAAGTTTGTTTTCATATTTAAAGAACAAAAAAAATTACAAATAAAAAATTTAATAATTTTCTTAAAATTTACTTTACATGAAAAGATTCTCAAAATTATATTTTTAGTTTTATTGCATTTTGTTTTTATTATTTTGTAAAAAACCAATGTTTTAAAAATGAATTTAGTAAATTTTTAAGAATTTTCCTTGCATAAAAAAATTTCCCTTATAGGGGAAGTTTTATATTTCTAGAAAATTTTATAAATTTTCGAATTTTTGTGATAAACAACATCATTTAAACACAAGTTTAGTATGATTTTTCAAATTTCCCTCTTAAGCAAAAATTTCCCTTTGATGTTAATTTAAGTTTTATTCAGTTATAGAAGTTTTTTTTTAATACTAGTATGAAATAAGTACTGTAAAATAATTAAGAAAAATTTAAAAAAATTTCTTTTAAGGGAAATTTTTTCGTTTCATAGAATTTGGCTATTTTGCTTAGCATTTTACCAAAAACAATTTTTAAAAAACTTACAGCAGAAAATCAAAAGCTTAAATTTTTATGCTGTTGCTTTGAAGCAGCAGTTTTTTTGGTTTAAAAGGTAAACTCTTGCTTTTGCTTCAGCTGTAAAAATAAATATCAACTGTTGAAAAGTATTTTATGGCCTGTTCATCCATCTATTTCCGAACAAAGACTACGTTCACTTAACATACATTTAAAATAAAAACAAATTATAAAATATTGTTTTTGTTCAACATGTAAGTTAAGCGAACGAAGTCTTTGTTCGAAATCGATGAACAGGCCGTTATTGTCTTTGCAGTGGTGCAGTTTTGGTTAAATGTGACTTTAAGTAGCCAGCTTTTCCTTAAAAATGTTTCCACCTCCAAAATGAAATAGATAAGTATTTATATCACAGTGTCGCGTTATGGTTTGATGAGTTCATTGTCTACCAATTTTAATATCATGTTGCGTAAATGTCCTTTAAATTTCAAGTTGTCTGTCAATTAACTTAAGCAATAACAACAACAACAACAACAAAATAAATTAAATTAAATTCATTACACACATTTTATTTTTACTGAGAAAAGCAAATATATCTTTTTTTTGTGAGATTTGTCTTAAAATTGATGTTTCATTATTTATTCGCTTTTTTTCTTTTTTTTTTGATACCCTAAGTAGTTTAAGTCCTTCGTGTGAGTGTGTGAGCGTTACCCCAGTTTTTCTTTTTTGGGGATAATTGTGTAATAAATTTTGTCATTAAATAAATGTGTGTCTTATTTTATCATTTCGTTTTCTTTTTCACTTGTTCCAACTTGTTCCAATTGCCTACTTTTTTGTAACAGAAATTTATTATTCTTCAATTTTGTTGAATTTCTTTTTTTCTTTCTTTTTTTCCCACAAACTTACATTTAAGTTTGTATACAAAATGAGTTTGTCTGTATGTTTTCGCTAGTAAATTTTGCTGGTATTCTTTTATTGACTATATAACATTTGCAACATTTACATATTCAATTGGGCACTATGGGTTGGAGGAGAGTTAAGATAACGTTCATATTTATTTGCCGAGTAAATAGAAAAGCACAAATCTTGATAAAACTATCCATAGTGCAGCTATTAATTCACGAATGTCTGGAAAAATTACTCCTGTCACCCTTTAAATATCGAGTTTAATTAAAAACCCAATGTTTATGATAGACGGAATATAGTACAGTAAACACTCGGAAATTCGAACTACTTTGTTTTTAGGGCGATTCGAATTTCCGAATTATTCGAATTTCTGGACGGGGTTTTTATACAAAAATTTAGGTAAATTTGACCATAGACATAAAAAACTATATTTTTTTAATTTTAGTTTATTTAACATAAAAATCTAAACGAAATATAACAAAAAATAACAATTCAGTTCATTTGACTTTAGTATGTATAATACAAACACCAAAAAAACTGTCATTTAAACTCTAACAACATCAACAAGATCTGTAAATCATCTATTAAAATGGGATTCCCCTTTTTACTTTGTATTTGGTTAAACTAAATTGTCGAAATTTTAGTGTTTACAATAAAAAAAGAAAAAACCGCTCGGAAATTCGAATTTTGGATTCTAATGTTAGAGCGCCAAATGCAGTGAAATAACTGAATCGAATTTCTGGAAATTCGAATTTCTGAAAGTTCGAATTTCTGAGCGTCTACTGTATAATAAACTGTTTTCCGGTTCTCTACTCTACAGTGGAATACATTAGGGTTTTATATTGTGCAGTAAATCACTGTGTATGCAGTACTGTATTGTAGAAAAGGCTTGTTTAAACTATTCTTTTAAATATTAGAATTCTTTACAGTACTCTTATTTTCAGAATCGAATTCTTTAAGTTTTCGTTTTCCTATACGAATGTTTAGATCAACCAATGACTTTCAGGGAGGCTCCTATTTTGTGTGATACCTTGGGAATTTAAATATTATCTTAAAACATAAAAATGTACCAACTTAAAGCATCTACTATACAGTTAAATACCTGTACCATTTTACACCTTAACATATTTAGTATTTTTCTGTGCAGTAGACCATCATCCATGCGTTCCGAACAATATTTATGTCTGGACAACATTTTTTAAATTGAGTTTGACGTCTTACTTTTGAGAGAGAGACAACATTTTTTAAATTGAGTTTGACGTCTTACTTTTGAGAGAGAGAAATTATTTTGTTCGACAAGTTTTTCTTGAATTGGTTTAATTTTAACTTCTGTTCAGAACAAAATGAACTGTGTTGCCACTTTTTTTTAATTTGTACATAAAAGTTGAAATGATTGTGTTTTTGCTGAATAATTAATAATTAAAAAAAAAATAAATAATATTCGGCCATGTCCTGGAAATCGAAATCAATTGAATTTTTGTAAAAAAAGAACTTAACTTTTCCTGATTTCAAAAGTTGTTAAGGTAGAGGAAAATGGTGCTCAAAGTATGAGGCATAAAAAAGGAAATATTTTTATGAACTTTGAACACGGGAGAGTTTTCAAAATTTGTTCGATTATAGTTTTAAGTGATTTTGATTTCCAGAACATACCCCATAATTAAAAATAATAAAATCACTTTCCCTTTTTTCCGTTCATTTTCTTTAACACACTTTTAGAAAACAATTCAAAATTAGTGGCTTGCTAGTTGTTTGCCATTTTGTATAATTGTAGCTTTGTAGTTTTGTTTTTCCGGACAAATTATCCGAAATGGGTGAATGGGTGAAAAGTAAAAAAATTATTCTCCGGACAAAAAATATTGTTCGGAACGCATGGATGAATCCACCTTTACTAAACAGTTCTTCAGTGTAAGGAACCCCTATTACAGCAGTTTACTGTATGTATAGTGGCCACTTTGTAGTATTCTACAAAAGATTTGCATTGAATATCATTTTTAGAGGGTTATAAAAACTCGTTTTTTTACTTTGGCAAGAGGTCGAGCCGCTCTTGTGTACGTACATCTGGCATTGATGTGTATCTGAAGTATAATCGAAATAAAATTCATTGACTGTTTGCCATGGAAATACACAATTTTTTCTCATAGTTTTTCTGTATTTTATTTCCCTTTTAACGTACATATTTATTTGTACGTCTGTTTATTTGTTCGTTCGTTTGTTTGCATTTCATTTCCATCGCTTTGCCATTTCCTTGCTCACGATTTTTTTTTGAAAATTTTACAGAGCTCGCAGGACTCGCTTAGCGAGTAAGTGAACTAACGCATAAGTGAGTATTATTGGTATGTCCTGGCATGTGTGTGCATCCTTAATTGAGTTTATTTAAAATATATGCATGTGTTTGTGTGTGTATAGACGAGTAACACGAATTGTTGAATGTGTGAATTTTTATTCTTGCCAATGTACACAATAATTCCATTTCACTCTTGTCTTTTTATATTTTTTAATTTTCTTTTTCTTGTATTTGAGATGAACATGTTTCGGTTTTTAAAAGGAAAGACAAAACTTTGTTTTTCCCCCTTTTTCATCACATTTTGTTGTTTTGTTTGCGAGTAAAAGAAAGTTTTATGTTTTCTTAACAGTTTAATTTATTCTCATACTTTTAAATGGTTTTCGCACAAAATATAAAATTTATTTTCATTGTATTCCATTTCCGCTTCAATGCAGTTTTAGACATCAATCTATTATTCGAATTTTTTTTTTTATAAAAGTTTTATTTTGAATTTTTATTGTGTGTGCGTATTTTGTATTCGATGCAATTTGTCTTAAACAAATTATAATTTCAAATGCCTTTTGTGGAATGAGTTCAGAAGTTTTAATTTATTTTCCGGTTTATCTTTATGTGTGATCAAAATTGCATTGGGTTTCTAAAACAGTGTTGGGAATATTAATTATTTCTCGGCAAAGGTGATTGGGCAACAAAATTCAAGAAAAAAAGCTCCGGCTACCTCTGTCTTTTTACTGTAAGCAAATGAAGAATGAGGATGTACTCTTTGAATTTTTCCAAAAAATCAACGGAATTTCTCTGATCGCTAAATACTAATAAATTAAAACAAATAATTCATGAATATTTGTGATAAAATCTGTTGCATACATGAAGGCATAAACTTTTTTAATGATATTGCAATTATCAATTCCGTGGTTTTCATGTGTAACCGCGTATGTCCTAAAATTAAATTTTTCGGAGAGCCGAAAAACCATTCTAGATCAAACCATGGGCTAGTTATTAAACTTTTTTTAACTTTGTTATTTCGTCTATCTTTTTAAAGAAATTTTAAAACCATGTTAAGAGCGTTTAAAATTGCTAAAATGACATCAAGATGGCGGTTACCCATGAAAAGCAAAGAATTATAACCCTAAATCTTTAATAATCAAATGATGTTAAGAAATAATGTTATGAACCAGTTTTCAAGACAGATTGCTTAGAAACGCTGTTAAAACATCAGAAAACTCTCTAACATGATGAGTCTATACTTAACACTTACATCATATAACTGTCAATGTCAAGCATTTTATGTCAGTTGTAGACTGGGTGTAACAACAATTTGTTAATAATAAATGAACAGTAATTGTAAAAGCCTACATAACGAAATAAGAAATCCAAAACCATATTATTGATTTAATAAAACCATTTGTGTTCATAATAAAATATGAGAAAACAAAATGTATAATAAAATTATCAAACAAATATGTAATATTGATACTGCGAAATTAAAAAAAAATTGTGTTTGATACGGCTGAGATATTTGTTGAAAAAAATCTATTAGTTTGCTCGCCGAAGAAGTAAAAGAAGCTCGTACTAACGATTTACCCCAGGTCTACACCAAAGATAAATATCTCAGTAACTTGGCAATAACGTCGGCAGAATAACAAAGCAATATTTCTTATTGCTCAGCTTATGTAAAAGGCATGGGAAAACGTTTTTAAGTTAACTCATAATTTGAAAAAAATTAAGGAAGATGGTGCAGTGTAAAAACTGGCGCCATCTTGCAAAAACTATTTTTATTAATATAAATTCTTTTTTATCATTTAAATGTTTATTCATTTGTTAAGTCTTGAGGTCTTTTTTTACATAAAAATATAAATTTTGTTAAATGTATTTTTTTTTGGTTAAAATAAATTTAATATCTATATATATAAAAATAAGTTGTCCTATGTTCGTCACTTTATAATTCGAGAACGAGTACATGCGTTGGAAAGGTCTACTTTCACTAATGAATTATAAAAAAAACTCCCGATAGGTGGGGCTGTTGTCGTGATATTAAAATTTTTGGTATAGATGGTAGATAGCGCTGGGGTCAAGTTATTAACAAAATTCTCCAGTATTTCATTTTCAAAATCACGAGCAGCGCCGGGACCAAACAGCTAGTTTTAATATAAAAAGGAACTCAAGCTTAAACAAATTAATATAAATTTCAATAATAAAGATCGAAGAGGAAAAAATTATATTAACAAACATAATTTTTGCAATTTTATTTAAGTGTTTAATTTAAAAAAAAAATTATTTTAGTGTTTATTTTTAATTATTTAATCCCTTTTCTTTAATTATACTTTGTTACCATTTATCAAACTTAATTTCTTTGACGTTTTATGTTAGCAATATTTGTCAACGAAAATTGACTAACAATTATTGCAACATTAAAAAAAAAATGTCTACATTAAAGATAACATAATTTTGACATTTACAGCAATATATGTTGCAATATTTATCCCTGGCATAGACGGGCAGTAAAGAAAATATATTTTAATGTTTTCCAGAGAGCGCGTCATCTGATCCTTGTTTAATGTAGCATAATAAATTAATCTCATAAACATCTTTAAGAACTAGATGATGTAGTTTAAGAAATGATAGTTTTTGATGATGACATTTTTATGCCAAAAAATTCGATTTGGATCGTCTGGGCGTGACCGATTTTGATGAAACTTAATTTTTGTCTTAATTTAATTAATACAATGCTCGGTGAAAACTTTCAATGATCTATTTAAAATTTTTAAGGAAAACATTTGATATTTCATATTAATTTTTATCATTTTGCATTAAAAAAAGTGAAAATGTGTAAACAAAATTGATTGATTCTTCATCGCTGATTTTGTAAAAACACAACTTTGATAACATGAAAAATCTTATTATTTAGCTATCAATAAAAACTTCTAGTGTCTTATAATTGAAAGCTCTTCTCTAAACAAAAGGGGTGATACAACAAAGGTGGAACAAAAATGCGTATCGTATTGATGGGTAAGCAAATAAATAATAATATTCGTACGAATTCGGTATTGAACAACTTAAAAATTCTTAAATGCGATTAGTTTTTATCTCACTTTAACTTAAGCCTATCCCGTTTTTGGATTATAGTAAGTATGGAGAACTTGAATAATCCGTACTTGAATCAGGTATTTTGTACCTGATTTAAGGAAATTAGTAATTAGGTATTCGACCGATTAAAAAATTGTATCGCTTGTTATTGTCTTTAGAAATTGAATATTTAAAATAGTTGCACAAAATTTACTGAAGACCAGTGTTGCCAAAACTTGGTGACCAAAAATGGCTAAATTTACGGAAAAAATTGGCTAAAAAATGGGCTAAAAAATGGCTAAAAGTTTTTTAAATAAAAACACATTAAAATTCATTAACAAAACAGAAATAATTAATTTAAAGTTGTTTACGATGAAATTGTAAGTTAAGTTCAATTTCTTAAATAAGAAAAAAAAATTAAATCATCGATCACTCGTGCCTATTAGTTTTAAATAATTTGAAGGTAAATCATAATCACGAAGCATTTACCCAACCTATAGTCGGTCAACCCCGACTATATGATCCCTACACCACATTAGAACCTTTGTACGCAATTTTATCAAATTATCTGCAAATTTGCGACCTGTACTTTGCGCACAAGGTTAACATGGACAGCCAGCCAGCCAGCCCGACAAACATTGTTAATTCGACTCAGAAAGTGATTCTGAGTCTATCGGTATACGTAAAGGTGGGCTTAGGACCAATATTTTATTTATTTTATTGTTATGGTAAAAATATTTAACTAATTGATAAAAACGGTTGCTAAATGTAACCTATTCCTAAAATTACTTTTAGCGATGTTTACTTGGCTAAATACCCTCTCTTCTCCAGCATTATACCATGGAAGTCAATTCTGAAATTTAAAAAAAAAAATTTTGTTGCCACCTGCATCTCTTTGTTTAAATACATTCTTGCAACCAAAAAGAAACACCGATGTTTGTGTTGATCCATTTTAAAAATTAAATATTAGAATACTGTTCCTTTATTTTGAAAGATATTTCATCATCACCGTTTATAGCGATTTTCAACATTTTTAAAAGTTGTGATTGAAATTAAAAGCGTTTTAATTGTTAAAAATTTTTATTTTACTTTTATAAATTTTTATAATTAAATAAAAACACTTCTTTTAAAAGAAAAACGGCAAAAAAAATTTATGGCTAAACATTTTAAAAAATGGCTAAAAAACGGCTAATGGCTAAACTCATTTTTTAATTGCTAAACAGGGTAAAAAATGGTTATTTATTTTTGAAAATTAGTAAACCATGTAATTTTTGCTGAATGTGGCCCACCCCGGGGTAGTTGCGGCAGGAAAAACATAGATATTGCATACGAAGCAAAACAGGTTGCATTGAAACATTTTTTTTAATCATATCAACTGGTTCTTATGTTTTTGGGCTTGCTTAAGCCGAATATGAGCTCAGATTTCTCCCATCACGTCACATTTATTTGATAACGGTACATATGTGTTTTCCGCTGCATATTTTTCTTTGTGCGTGCTAACATTATGCGATTTTTGTTGCTGTGATTTTATTGTATGGGCGAGACGGGAGAGAGGGGTACACAAGCGAGTTTACTCTTCGATTCCTTTTGCTCGCACATTCGTTCTCTCATTTGACGAAAAATTTATTAAAGTTCGGTGGAACAGAAAAAGTTGCTGCGATAAAAAATTGTACAATGTTAACACAAAAACAATTAATGAAAACCCGACCAAAGTTGCAGCGACAAAAATGGTATAATGCAAATGGACACTTTCAGCCGCCTTCAAGAGTCAAAGTCTGGGTCAATTACAATGAATTATATCTTGTTGCTACTAAATTGCGCGTCCCATAGCCACTTTCCACTCCTGCTTTACTTCAGACACAATTTGTACGCAATTCTTAATGACGCTTATAATAATTTTTATAAGTTTTGAATGAATATCTTAAGTATATGGCTGAGTTCCAAAACATCATAATACCTTTCAGTCAAAATCGAAAATCTATCATAAAGTTTAACGATACACAATTTTCTTATTGTGTACGCATCGATAATTTTTTTGTTGCACTTTGGAACAGATAACATTGTTAAATTCTAAAGGGTTTATGGTGGAATGCATTAAAAAAAGCGAATTGCTTTGCAGCTGACGTTTTGTAACTCACCTTATGTTTTGAAAATTATAATTTATACGTAAAATAGAAAATGTTGTTGTTGGCTTTAAACTCCCATTTAAATTAACAAACTTCTGTAAATTACTTAGTTTTTAAATGTTTTCTCAAAAAAAAAAAAGAAAACAAAAGATCTAATTTGTTTCGGAAAATGTTCATATTTATTATAAATAAACTACGTTCAAAACCGAAAAATCTCCTACATTGATGTGGGTGAAAAGAAACCTTATTAAAAAACTATAAAATTGCTTTGTTTCCTTATTCTTCCTGTTGTTGCAGGCTACACAAAGAGATGTTTTGGTGTATGAATGTACATAAGTGTGCGTATTTAAGCATGTTTCACGTGTGTGTATGTAAATTGATGATGATATTAAATATTTGAGCTTCTCACAATTTATTCTCTTTTTTTTTATTTTTAAACTAAAATGTGTTTTATTTTCGCTTTAATTAAATTTTTATAGCATTTAAAAAATAACGTGCAAACACACACATTCTTTCAGATACAAGAGCACAAAATTATTTATGCTTAAAGAATATAATGAACAAAATTAAATTTTATTGCTTTATCTTTTGATGCTTTTTTTCTCAAAAAAAAAAAAAAAAAAAAATTTTGTTTTAAAGTTGCCTTTAAGCATACATTTCGTTAAGAAAATTAAAAGCAAATATTATTTAATGTTCGAGAGTGTGAGAAGAGATAAAATAAAGTTGAGAAAATAAAAAAAAAGAAATTTGTACGTTATATTAATTACAAAGAGTTTAAAATACAATTTAAAAAAAAAAATGATAAATACTTAGAAAACAGGAAGTACGAAAATAAAATTTTTAAGTCCTTAAACATTATTTTCTTGTAAGTATTTCAGTATTAAAGGTACATCCTCTTTGAGCGTTAGTCCCTAGTTATTATTAAATTCCCAGTTGACCACGTCATACATAGACTTTACGCTCTTCCTGTAGTAATTTGACTCTTTTATGACAAGTCGAAGACGAAGTCGAGCAATTGGTTGACGCATATTCTTTTCATATTATTGTTGAAAAGCTCAAGCGATAAGGGACAAATTAAAAAAAAAAAACGTTTTGCTCAAATTGTTGATGACAATGTTGTCTGCGACATTTCGGCCAAATGGGCTGGCTGTTTCATTTGTTTGCATTGTTCTACATAAAAAAGAAAAATAAAAGAGAGAGCATGTGTGTGCACGAACGAGTATTCATATTAGTAATCCTTAAAATGTTTAATCCTATTTCAGAGGATTTTTTTCACACTCTTCCTTGTGTTCTATAAATAGAAAAAAAAAAATTGGGGTAAAATATAAACAAACAAAAGCATGAAATGTAAATTTACAGATATTTTAAGCTTTAACTGAAAATAGCACTACAAACACACTCTCTAACACATATTCACACAGTCACTTATACTCACGTATATTCACAGCTTAGAGTCTTGAGCAGTTTTTAAAGGAACACATTATTTTTTGAATTGATATTGTATAAATAGCGCTGACTTGTTAATATTAAAAACAAAACCAAAGTTGAGTTTTTTTTTAAATTGTTGTTTTAATGTAAATACCCAACCCAAAATTTTAATTTTTATTACAAAAACTCAGGCAGAAAATATTTGATTGGGGGAAACCATATTCTAGGAGCAACATTATGGTTAAACATGGCATTAATATCGTTAGAAATAATATTAAAATTAACCAAAATATGATTAAAGTTTATGCAACATTTTTTATTTTTCGAATTTATTCTATGAGTTACATTTCAGTTATGTATTTTATTAATAGTTCTATTCCTTAAATTTTTAGGAATAAAAAATGTTGAATATAATATAAAGTAACCTACGAAAGGAGATAATTCCCAGTTTCTATTTATTAAAGTTTATCATAATATGGTCAAAATTAACCATAATATGGTCAACATTTTCAAGAAATTGGTCAAAAGT
Organism: Pollenia griseotomentosa; assembly: GCA_963931875.1. Taxonomy (NCBI): domain Eukaryota; kingdom Metazoa; phylum Arthropoda; class Insecta; order Diptera; family Polleniidae; genus Pollenia; species Pollenia griseotomentosa. Next base: position 249,792,276 of record OZ007560.1, read on the forward strand.
AACCATATCTAAGTCTGAATTAACAATAATATAATCGATGTTAACCATATTATGGTTATTTATTCATTTTTTAATTTGGCTTTTTAAGCCAAGTTATAAATTATTTTGTTATTTGCACTCCTGTTACAAATTAAGTTTTTATTTTTGTAAGCGACCTTCAGCAGCATTCTTTCCATTTGACTGGTTATTACTACTACTACTTCAATTAATGTATTTCAATGAATAATTAAAAGAAAAAGAATCTAAGAATTTTTAGGAACATATTATTTAAAATTTTAAATTAACCATACAATGTCTTAAAATATTGTAATTTCAAACATATTTTTGTTATAATTAACCGTAACATGTTTGAAGAACGCCTTAATAATATTTAATTAACAATAAAATGGCCGGTGACATTAATATGGTTAAAGTAACTATAATCTGTTTAAATGTATGGTTGTAGCAAAATTTTATTAAAATAATCTATTGTTAAATTAAACCATATTTGAAAAAAGTCTGTTTGCGGGCACCATAATATTGTTTTTTTAACCATACACAACTAAGTTCTTTTCTGCGTGCAAGGCAGTATGTTTTAAACTGTTCAAGAATTGTAATTATTTTGTTTGAATTTTTGGTTAAATTTGTCTTTTTAATAGTAACAGTACTTTTTTTTTTAAAGTTTTTGATTTCAGCGGTTTTAAACGATTTTTTGTGGAGTTTTTGTTTTAAGCATTATTTAAGCAACTAAAGATTTCTGTAATTGCAGATTTTTATTAAATTAGAAAATTTTGATTTTTTATCAGATTTTCCTTAGTTTTCAGTTACTGATTTTTTCTATATCGCTATAACTGTTTCTTCTCTTGCATGAGAAAGTGTATAAGAGACTTAATTGCTCATACTCCCTGCTTTTTATATTCACACTATTACAAAATTATTTTCATATATTGTTTGTTTTTTTTTTGCATTTAATTCTCAAAGATAAAAACGGCATGTTGAAAAAAAAAGATTTGAGTTGTTATTGTTTATGAACTTTATGTATAATGGCATTAAAAAAAGAACAAACAAATATAAACAAAACAAGAAGAACTATAAAAACATAAAGAAAGGAGTAGAAAAAGAAACTGACTAAAATAAACAACTAAAACTTAAAAAAATTTCTTTGTTTATTGTCAACATCATACAGGTAAGGAATGCACGTGAATGCGCCCTGCAAGCTCTTCGAAGATTTTTTTAGTCTGATGGAAGTGACTGGGCGTCACTTCTTCTACACTTTTCGAGGATTAAAACAAGATTTTACAGAATTAAAAAAAAATATATATTGCACTCGTATTCTCGTATTCTTCGACACTTCTGGACGAAAACAAGAAGAAAGAGCACACAGTTTTCATTCAAAAAAACATTGCTTCTGAAAAAGCGTCTCCTTTACAAAAAACCAAGTACATTGTTTTAAAGAGAACACAATTTTTTACAAAAGCAATACACACATCTATTGCCATTTTGTTTTCCATTCGTGATTTAGGAAGATACCTTTAAAGTTACAATTATGTACATAACAAGTTAGAGTGCTATATTCGGCTGTGCCGAATCTTTGATACCCTCCACCGACAGTTCGAATGTTTAAGGAGTAATATCTGTATGATGTCTTTTTATTATTATTATCTTAAACTGTGACGATTTTTTATTAATTATGGTTTTAGGAGACTAAACTGTTTTCCGGGAGTAGGGCATATATGGGGCCTAGGGTAAATTATGTACCGATCTTCACGAAATTTCACAGTATCATTTATAGTCCTATAAAATTGTGACGAGCCAAAATTTGTTATGGTTGCATTATTTTTTACGGTTTTAGGCGTACTAAACTGTTTTCCGGGAGTAGTGTTTATATGGGGCTTAGGGTAAATTATGGACCGACCTTCGCGAAATTTTACAGTGTCATTTCTAGTCGAATAAAACGGACTTGTGCAAAATCTTATGTCATTCCGTGCATTTTTGCATCATTTATGTTAGTTTTTGTAACAAAATTATCAAGTTTTTGAAGGTGGTGGTTCCACATTTCGATTCATAGCTCTGGTCCTACTGAACCGATTTTGCTGAAATTCAATCCCAAACTGCTTAGGATAACTACAAGCAATTTGACACCTAGTTTGTTTATTTCTTTTGAGTTTTTCGAAAATGAGCGTGTTTTCAACAGACGGACAGACAGTCGGACATGGCTAAATCGACTTAGAATTACTCAAGTAGCCAGAATATATATACTTTATGGGGTCTGAGATGAATAATAAAAAAGTTTCACACGGAATGACAAACTTAGTATACCCTCTTCACAACTAATTGTGGTGGAGGGTATAAAAAGAGTGGCGCATAAGTTTTTTTGTTAAATTTTTTTTTAATTTTGTCTGCAGGAGACCAGAGTCTCTGGCAGGGATCGAAACCGAAACCCCGCACTGATAGACTAGCTTACTACCAGCTTGTCTAGCGGGGCACCCTAAGTCACGTTATGATCGCCAAAAAAAGAAAAAACAGCCCAGTTGGAGGAGATGTGTGAGCTGTGACTCCATCTTGTTGGAACCACAACTCTGGGGCCAAATAACCGCAGTAAAAATTTTTTACCTGATACATATAATTAATGCTGTGTGTGGATGGTGTTTTAAAGACGGAAAAACAACACTTTATTTAAGGTATAAGTAAAAATTTTGTTGAAATATATTAAAGTTGTAATTCAATACTTAAATGAATAAATGTAAACTACACCATGATTTATTTTTTTTGTGGTAAAAATGTATTTCGCCTAATACCTTTCGTCACTTCACTATAAACACTCCACTGGAAAATTATTAAAGTTATTAACAAGAGCCTTCCCAACGGAAGATATTAATTATAATAGAATGAAAGTATGTTTGGCGATCACTTCAATGGAATGACGGGACTTTATTGAACATCTGCATTATCAAATGCTTGCAGGGTATACATAGCAGTGTGAATGTATGTGTATGCGTTTCAGTGAGACAGGATATACATATAACGATTAAAAAAATGAAACATCTATGAGTATAGAGGTTAAAATTTTGAAACATTTATCTTGTGACACACACACATACACATACTCAGTCACCCATATACAACCAAAAGCAAAATGTCAAAAACAATTTTAAAAATATTGACAGCAGTATGACAAATTGAATGGGTCAGCTTCATGCAACAGAATTAGTAATTTACCATGTGTATGAGCATGTATGTAAAGGTTTAAAATATGTATGTTGTATGTGCATGAGTATGTGCTATACATACATACATACATACATACATACATATTAATGTTATGATTATGTGTACTCTGGTCACTAGGTCAATGATTAAGATCAATAGATCTTAAATGGAAATTTGCTTAAAACTCCCTGCCATTGTTTATTATCCTTTCGTCCTTGTTTTCTGCTAATGTTGAGTCTTTTTTCACAATATTTGCTTTTTAAAGCCGATTTATAAATTTTTATTTTGTTTTTCGCTTTGTTTTCTTTTTTACACAAAATAAATGTTTACCTTTTTAATGATAATATCAGAGTAAAACATAAATAAATATTTTCACAAGGTAAACTGTGTTAAAATAACAGACTAGCTTGAAAAAAATGTACGAGTTAATACTTACACAAATGGTATTAATATTTATTGTATAGAACCAATAAATATTTGTAAATCATAGCAGTATTTGTCTCCACACTATTACACATATTTAAAAATTTATGGAAATTTTTTGTTAAACAATAAATTATTTCATGATTTATTTCGATTTCGACCACCCTTTTTAATACTTAACCGAAAAAGGTTTTAAAGCTTGGATCAGATTTTTAGTTCTCTTGTTCACTACTATACCACTACTTTTCAGTACTTAAACTGAGATTTGTTACCTTTTTGGGCTCTAAATACTAAAACTAAATTAAGGCGCCTAAACTGCAGTTCATTTTAGCACTTTTATGTATGTTTTGGTATTTACATTTAGTATGTATTTGAAAAAAAATACTTATTTCATTGTCAATTTATTTAATTAAACAAAAACTTAAGATAACAAAAATTTAAGAAGCACACTAAGGATAAATTCAGGGTGGCGCATAAGTAACGTTATAACTAAGTGAATATATTTTTTGTTAACGTTCTATTTTTGTTTTTTTTCAAAATTAACTTTGATAAACTTGGGAAATTTATGAGGGAAAGTCACAGCTCAGAACAAAGTACCAAAGTTGTTTAATTTTCTTTTAACCCTGCACGGTTACTCTTCGTCGAATCGACGAAGCTCATTTACTTTTTATCATATTGTTACGAAAGTAACTTTAGTTAAGAATTAGTTGTAATTATTAGTTAATAATTAGTTGAATTTATTAGTTATCTTGTATTTATTAGTTAACTTGTATTCATAAGTAATTTTATTAGTTTACATCGTTTTTGTTATAATTTAGTACACTTCAATCCCAATGTGCAGAAAGCCCTAGAAATGACCGTTAAAAAAGCTTCTTCAGTATAAGAGGTAAAATTATGTAAACATAAGTGCTACCATAAATCAAAGTGTGGTGAATAAAAAAAAGCCTCGAATCTTCGAAAAACATTTCGAATATTCTAGACAACCAAATTGCAGTATAAATACTAGCGGCGAGTAGCAGAACAAGATCATTCTTAGTTCAGACTTTGTCAATAACGCATAACGCTGAGAAAATTATAGTTGGTTGTGAATAAAAGCTATAAATGACGGTTGTTAAAAAGACTTAGTACTAAATAGAGTTGAGTAAATTGTAAACAGTTTTTAAAGTGTTTGTGTTTTATTTATTTTATTAAAGTTGCAATAAAGAACTCGAAACGGTTTATTATAAAGGAAATAAACCAAAACGTTATTGAAAGGCAGTAACGTAACAATTGGTGTCAGAAGTGAAATTGCATAAATAAAATAAATAGATTAATAAAAGTAAAAAAAAAAAAAAAATAATAACAAGAAGACAGCAATGAAATTTGAAGAGCTTAAAGTAGAACATCTCAAGAAAGAATTGGGCAAGTTGGATCTGCCAACTGCAGGTAATAAGGCAGAGCTGCAGAAGAGACTATTAGATGAATTCGAGCGACGCAATATGGACATTGTAAGTTACGAATTTGAGGACAAAGAAGAAATACAGGTATGTACTCGTGCAGTTGCTAGCAGTATGGATTTAAACGCAATGTTTGCTGCTATGATGGCAAAAATGGAAAAAATGTCAGAAGAAAATTCTAGAAAAATGGACGAAAATTCCAGAGCGATGTTAGCTGAAACTTCTAGAAAAATGGACGATAATTCCAGAAGCATGGTATTGATGATAAAAGAAAATTCGAGTGATATTCTAGCTGAAACTTCTAGAAAAATTGATGAAACGGCTAGAATAATGAATGAAAATTCGAGAAAAATGGAAGAGAAGACAAGCACCATCCTGGCTGAAATTCAAGAGAATTCGAGAACCACAAATGAGAAGCTTCAGGAGATTTCCACGGAAATAAACGAAAGAGTAAACGAAATGGAAATAGAATTTAACCAGAAGCTGTCTGATGTAAAAACTCAAGTCACGGATGTGAAAACGGTTTTTGATGAAAAAATACACAATCTGGAAGCAAAAGTAAAGAGTCTACAATGCGAAGAGGGATCAGTACGGGTTATTCCAGAAGTTTCTAGTAGAATAAAGGCCCCTTGCTTTGACGGTAGTGTTCCATTAAATGTGTTCAAGTTCCAGTTCGATACAGTTGCCAACAGAAATGCATGGAACAGTGGGGAAAAAGCCATCGAGCTAATTCTTGCTTTAAAGGGGACTGCGGCTGAAGTGCTTGAAAGTGTACCAGTAAGTAGCAGAAACAACTATGATGAAATTATGGTAGCACTGCAACGTAAGTATGGAGGTGAACACAAAAAAGAAATTTACAAAATGGAGTTGCGCGGCAGAGTGCAAAAGGCAAACGAAACCTTACAAGATTTTGCTCTCGAGATAGAGCGCTTGATGCAGCTTACATACCCTGGTGAGAATCATCCATTTTTGGATCATTTTAAAACTGAGGCTTTTGTTAACGGTATAAGAGATGCTGATGTCAAGTATGCGGTGTGTGCATCATTGAAGTCAACGTTTGCAGAAACAGTTTCATTTGCCCTGGCTCAGGAAACCGCAAGAATAGTTGCAAAGCAGAAGTCGTTTAGGGTGCAAAGGCTCGATGTTATAGCAGATGATGATAGAGACATCATGAATGAATTAAAGCGACTTACAGAAGAAGTTTTGCGGGTATTAAATGAGAAGCTGGGCAGAAACAAACTAAAATGCTATAACTGCGGAAAGGTTGGGCACATACAGCGTGACTGTAAAGCACCAAGAAAACGTTCAAGATCTGCTTCACCGCCCAGAGACAACCAGCGGGGTAATCATCAGTCATCACAGGAGTCGCCGTTAAGTATGGAGGGAGTGCTACCTTTCGCATCTGAGGACTCGATAATAAATTTAGTAGTGCCAAAGAGTAACAAAAATATTACGACATTTGGCTACATCGATGGTAAAAAGCGCATTTTGACTATCGACACTGGTGCAGGATTCTCGATAATAAGGCCTGACTTGGTTAAAGGAGCTGTCGAACCACTAAGCGGAGTGAGCTTGCGAACAGCTACAGGTGAGCCTGCTACTGTCTTTGGGAAAACACGTGTGGTGTTAAGAATTGCCGATATTGTCGCTTTTCATGAGTTTATTGTGGCCGACATTGTAGACGAAGTACTGATTGGCGCAGATTTTATGATAACTCATAATATAAGTCTGAATATGGGAAAGCAAATTATGTATTTGTGTGATTATGAAATACCCCTGGATGTTGGGTATGAAAGTGAGGCTCGTGTGGGACAGCCTCTCGAATGTACTCGTCAGGAATCGTCAGTTCACAGAAAAGTTGAAAAGCGAGAAAAAGTGGTTGCTCAGGTAAGACAGCTTAGCAGATTGGAAGCCAGGCACTGTACGGAGGCAGATAGAAGGGAATGCGTCAGTGAGGGTCGCTCGTTGAAAGTAGCGCCCAGTAAAGATTGGATAACGGCGCAAAGAAGAGAGCCCGTATCGGCCAAGGTTATAAGGGCCAATAGTATAGGTGGAAGTCAAAATTTTAAAGGAAACTGCCCAAAGCGTGTGACAGCCAGGAGCACAGCAAATAGAGGTTGTGCGTCGCTTCCACAGTGCAATTGTAATGCACTACCTATACCCGAGGATAAGCAGGTATCTTCATTGGAGCGGAGAAATCTGTACGACCATAGAAAGTCCGTGCGTGGCCGTAGTAAGTTGTGCAGATATGATCGGCCGGGGAATTCCGAAGGATCTAAGAAAGGCCAGTTGGTTTTGCCAATGAATCAACCACCAGAGGAGGGATTAGTTGCCAAGCCACATATACACTGGAATGGGCCATATAAGGTGATAAGGAAATTAAATAATGATGTATACAAAATACGGAAATATAAAAGGCCAAGGGCCAAAATGAAAGCTTTTCATTTAGAACGATTAGCCCCTTATGGAAGAGGTGATTCTGAGCCTATTCGGGACGAACAGGCTTAAGTGGGGGGCAGTGTTACGAAAGTAACTTTAGTTAAGAATTAGTTGTAATTATTAGTTAATAATTAGTTGAATTTATTAGTTATCTTGTATTTATTAGTTAACTTGTATTCATAAGTAATTTTATTAGTTTACATCGTTTTTGTTATAATTTAGTACACTTCAATCCCAATGTGCAGAAAGCCCTAGAAATGACCGTTAAAAAAGCTTCTTCAGTATAAGAGGTAAAATTATGTAAACATAAGTGCTACCATAAATCAAAGTGTGGTGAATAAAAAAAAGCCTCGAATCTTCGAAAAACATTTCGAATATTCTAGACAACCAAATTGCAGTATAAATACTAGCGGCGAGTAGCAGAACAAGATCATTCTTAGTTCAGACTTTGTCAATAACGCATAACGCTGAGAAAATTATAGTTGGTTGTGAATAAAAGCTATAAATGACGGTTGTTAAAAAGACTTAGTACTAAATAGAGTTGAGTAAATTGTAAACAGTTTTTAAAGTGTTTGTGTTTTATTTATTTTATTAAAGTTGCAATAAAGAACTCGAAACGGTTTATTATAAAGGAAATAAACCAAAACGTTATTGAAAGGCAGTAACGTAACAATATATACTCAAAATCAATTATCTAATCGAAAAGAATCCGTCGAAAATGTTGTCAAAGGACCAAAAGAGCGTTGAATTTGTCATCTCTGTCCCTAAAGAAAACTCAGAATGACGAGAAGTACATGTTATATATGCCAGAAAAGCATCTGTTGTGAACAGAGGTCCAAGCCGATCTATAATTCTCGGCGGCGGCGGCTTGAAGAAAACAAGCCGGCGGCGGCTCAAAGCCGGCTGAAGCCGATGTTACATTAATTAATTTTCCTAAATTTAAAAACAAACCTTTTTACCTTCGTCGAAGGGTATAAAAAAATAATATTTTTTCGCTTAAAACATATTTTGCGGAATTTATATTTTTCAAGGACAGTTATTTCCGCTTAATTGAGTTTCTAAAAATGCACGACTTTTGACGCAATTAAAAGGGAACTCAATTAAGAAGTACTCGGGTAATTGAATCGCCGACGCAGTTAAAACGAAAATCGAATCTGAAGTGTGTAAAAAAAAACTTAAGTCAGAAACTGTAGTGTTTAAAAAGCAAATGATAACAATTGAAAGCATTAAAGATTAAAGTCATTGACACCAAACAAAAGAAAAAAAAAATTGAGTTAAACCCAATCATAAAGTTAAAATGGATCTTTCTAACTTTAAACCTTTTTGCCGAACTTCAAAGATATTTCCTTGTGTTAAATAACTTTAAAATGATACATGTAAAATTGTAATTTAATAACTTATTTTTTTTTTGTATTATTTGACTAATTATTTTTAAAAGCCGAAAAAGAAAAAAAGTAATTTATTTTTTACCTTTTTAGTTGTTCTTTTAAAAAGTTAATTAATTTGAAATACAAAAAAAGGAGTTCAAATTCGTATCGAATTTTAGAGAGAAAAAGAATTTTTATTTTTTATATTTTATTTTTTTTTAATTTTTTAATAAAACGCTTAATTAAAACAGATTTTTGTTTATTTTTTACTTTAAAAATCGTTCCGCTAGAATTCATTTTTTAAAAAGATCGTCGAACAGTTACCTTAATGTACTTAGATGAAGAGTTACCTTTCAGGGTTTAAATTCGCATTCAATACCAGCCAGTGATTGAACATTTTTAACGCCCAAGGTAGAGAACAATTTGGAATTGTGGTTTTTGCAAGATGTAGTAGCGACAGCTCACACAGCTCACACAGCTCGATTTTCTGATTTTACTGGCCACTGTGTTCGTCCGACTTAACGGCTTCCGATTGTTTTGCTTGGAGTTTCGAAAAGGGAACGGTGTATGCCAACCATCCAACAGCTTAAGGCAAATATCAGAGAAGAAGAGAGGGCGCTCGAACCTTAAATTCTAAGAAAAGTTATGGAAATGCTCTGGAAACAGCACGTCAGGTCGAAGCAAACAATGGGCACCAATTGCAAAAAAGTATCTTCAAAACATAATGTAAACATATTTCCAAACTATAACCTAAATTAATGTTGTTGTTTGTTCGCAATTTTTTGTGTTTTTAATTTTGTTTTTTTATTTTTCATTCGATATTTCGACCATACAGGGGATTTAAAAGACTATCAAATTCAAAACTACAAAAAATTAATACGTCCTCACTGCTTGTCATATTTTCATCAACTTACTTTTAATAAATGCCAACGTTTAACAAAATCAGAAAGAAACAAGTTTCTAATTAAATAAATCATAACGTTACAACACCCTGTATTTGTTTTATATTTGTCATCATCGGCCCACAATTCTGAGATGTTTTATCAGTTTGATTTGAATAACGCTTTAAGGCAGTTTGTAAGTCATGGGAAGAAAACAAGACTTATAGATATGACAGAAACAGATGGAATAATCTTGTAGAAGCCATATGTTCCCTTCACAACAAACACGAAGGTTTGATTTTAAATTGAAAATGATTTGAAATCAAACGTTTGATAGTGATTTGCAAATCATAGCATTCTCAACAAAAAGGGGATATTATTTTCAAATTGAAAAATGCCTTTATTTTCTACTTGCTTTTAAACGTAATTCTCAAATGTTTTTTAAATGTGGATTATAATACGTTCCACATTGTATTGTAAAATAAATAAAAATATATGATTTTTCAATTTAAATTAATTATTTATTTAAATAAACTCTGAGATAAACGTTCGGCACCATAGCTAAAATATGAAATAATGTTCTTTTCGTCCTCTAATTCTTGCAAAGACGAAATAATTGGCACGCTTTTATTTCACGGATTGTAGCACCGTGATCTTTTATAATTTTTTCACTTTCCCATTTAATTTTTTTTTTTTTTGATTCGTATTCCTAATCATTGTAATTACCACAAATAATTTTTATTTTTCACAAGAAATAAATCGTTCACTTGTAAAACGTTTAACCACGAAGTAAAAACTTAACTTTAATCGCCATTTTTAATGTTTACATTTATTTTTCGCTTTAGTATTGCCAAGCTTAGTTTTGATTTTAATTTAACATTTGATACCAATTTGACATCAAATTGATAAACAAAAACAATTGTAACACGTTTGAGAATTGTGTTTGATGTCAAATGATAAAGTCATTTCATATCAAAGGTTTCACTTCGTGTTTGTTGGGTTTACACATAACAAATAAATTTATACATGAACATCGAAGTTGATTTAAATTCTCCAAATTTGGTACAAAAATGTATTTGGGCTATCAACACACAACCTCTCTTAAAATATGGGCGGGATGGCCGAACTGGATACAAGCATCTTGGTTATCAATACACACCATCCTACAAAATGTGGTTTGGATTTGAGAAGTGGTCGTTGCAAAAAAAAAGATTAATTAATATCTAAAGAACGGTAGTTATATAACTTTCTGTTCTCATTGCACAATGACGAAGGGTATATAAAGTGTAAAATTAACCACACAAATGGCTTGGCAAACAAACGGATTGGAAATATAAAATAAAGGAAAAGAATTTGGAGTAAAGAGTTGTTTAAACAACGAGCTATTTTGTGACAAACAACGCTGTTTTAGAATTTACGAATCAAAACGATTTTAATGCTTGTTCTTCAACGTCTTAACTCTGCAAAATGTTCGCTGAAATGATTACATTTAGCACTAGACACTACAAAAAGTTTGACAAATATCTAACATGTCTGCCAAATATTAAAAAAATCTTAATATTTATAAAAACATTTCTCAAATTTTTGCCCAAACAGCAAACACCCCAATAAACAACACAAAATATTTGTACAAACTTAAAATTTTGACATGTTTGCCAAGCATTTTGTGAGGTTTATTTTGCCCTTAAGATGAGACATAGCCGAATATAGCACTCTTAAGGCGCCCGTACACGACATGTTTTTGTCATCTGACATGTCGAATTTCCCACTGCAAAATACATACATGTCGTGTGTTACCTTTTTAACTTTGCTTCTGTTAAAGTCAGACGCAAAGTCATTTGACAGAATTTCAATTAGAGCGTGCTCTATTTTGTTCTGACAAACCATCTGACATCAGAAAGCTATGCCGGGAAGAAACCGGCAGCGGCGTCCACTATTGACGGAATCATTAGCCGGCTGAAGTTAATTTTTTACAATACCGAGATATGTTTGATCATCTTACCATTGAATAGAATTTATGTGAATATATATATAAAAACCGTTTTATTATAAAATCCCAAATTGGTATCTTTGAATTAAAAGAAAAAAATGTTAAGATGGCTGAACTATTTTACGGCGCAAATAAAACTTTTCATGGCGGCAGCAAGCTATTTTGAAACCGAGCACTACTTTGGTTTCTGCAATAACAATGCGAAAAAAACAGAGACAATGTCAGAAGCAAATTACATGTACGTTTGTGGCCGAATATTATAAAGCTTATGTAAAACAGCGATTTTGACAGACATGCACAATTACATGTGACTTGAAAATTTGACATGTCAGATGACAAAAACATGTCGTCTATATGCTCCTTTACTAGATTTTTTATTATTTCTATAAAGCAAATCTTTTGCTGCAATTTGTGCATCGTTTGCGTACTGCCCACCACTGTTTGAGACTTATAAAATGATTTTGTATTAGAATTATACATAATTGTTATTTTTTACTTAAAGTTTCGTTTTATACAAAATTTTGAAATTTTATTTAACTTTCTGATTGTTTGTTATTATTTTATAAATTGAATGATTAAGTTTTTACATTATTTTTGTTTAGATTTCATTGTTTTGATTACATGTGTGTGTAGTTACAATAAAAAGGAATGTGTTGTTCATTTCATTAAACATAATGTTGTTATGGCAAAAAATAAAGTAAATACATTAAATAATAAATAAAAACAGCAACAATACAAATCCATTTACATCTATTTATGAACGATAGAAACAAAAAGAGAACTTAACAAACATTCGACAGTAAAAATAACGAAAATAGTAAAATCTATTTGTAATTTGTAATAACAATAATAATAATTTAGTTAGTGATAATAATTAAAACATGCGTTTTGTGTGAATTTTTGTAAGTTTTTTTTTTCTAACGAACAAATAAATAAATGAATAAATAATTTTTTTTCAATTTGCCATCAGTTTTTTCGTACTTATTTTTAAAATACTATAACAAATTAATGTTTAACAATAAAAGGTCAAAATATGCAATAAATAAAAAATATATTGTTTATTTAGTTGTTAAATTTACCTGAAAATATATTTGCGAATAAAATAATTCATACACAAATGCAAATAAATATTTAAATACCATCTTTCTTGTTTAATTTGTGTATTTCATTTACAAATGCAGGGGAGACAAGTGAAAATTTCATGGAAATTTGAATATAATTGCTAAAAATTGTGACATTTGAAAATAGTTATTTAAATATTGTGCAAATAGTATTATAAATTAAGAGAAAGAGAGTTAAATTAAAAACTAATTGAGTGTATTCTTGATTTTCTATCAAATATTAAATTTTAATTAAACAATTTTGTGGTTTGTTAATAAAAATGTTTCAATAATATTAAGGATTTTAGGACACAATTACGATCTAACACTTAATTAGAGAATTAAATTAGAGATTTTTTATTAAAATAAAAATACAGTACTAATAGTAAAATTTCTTTTTTTCATACAATTTTAATTTTGAACTTAAATTAATACGAAACTTACATATGTCAAATTTATAATTATTTTTTTCTAAAATTAAAATGTTGATATTAAAATTTGTGACGAAACTTTTATTTTGTATCAAAATTATGATATATATTTAGTCCTGAACTCCTGGCAAGTGTACGTTTACTATTGATTATTTAGTGGTTCCAATTACTTGCCACGTCGCCTTGAATATCATTGGCACTCAGAATTTCGTTAAAGATGCGCATCTTCTCTGATACCCTACGTCTTATAAGGAAGACTACGTTTTATTTGAAATGCTATTTATAATACTTACAATTACATATTATACGAAAAACTATAACTTATACGAAAGAGCTCGTACTATAAAAATACTACGTCTGATACTTTAAAATACGTTGTATAGGAAAAACTACGACCTAAAACAAAAACCCTTCCTTTACAAATAAAGCTTCGTCTTTACGTTCTGTTATCTATTGTACAATAGACTGATATAAGATATCAAAGACTACGTCTTATACGAACAAAATGCTACGTCTTATACGAAAGATTACGTCTTTTACGAAAGAATACGACTCATACGAAGAAATACGTCGTTTGCGATAAACTACGTGTTATACGAAAAACTAAGTCTTATACGAAAGAATACGCCTTATACGAAAGACTAAGTCTTATACGAAAGAATACGTCTTAGACAAAAGACTAAGTCTTATAATGGGTGAGTTTTTAAGCGTAGTTTTTTTAAAAATCTAATAAAATCCATGAATAAATAACACTGTTGTGTTATACTCTAAGGTTTCAAGCGTGTTTGGCTTGCCCACATAGACCAACGACTTCACATTACCCCACAATAAATAGTCAAGAGGCGTCAAATCCCATGATCTTGGCGGCCAACTCAGAGGGCCATTTCCAGAGATAAACTTCTCACCAAATTCATCCTTCAATATGTACATTGTTTCACGAGCTGTGTGGCATGTGACACCGTCTTGTTGAAACCACATATCAACCAAGTCCAACTCAGCCAATTGGGGCAAAAAAAATTGCGTACCATGGCTAGATATCGTTCGCCGTTGATCGTAACGTTTCTTCCACGGTCGTCTTTGAAGAAAAATGGACCGATGATGCCACCAGCCCATAAACCACACCAAACTGTCGTTTTTTCGGAATGCATCGGTAACTTGTACGGCATGTGGCTGTTCTTCACCCCAGATGCGGCAGTTTTGCTTGTTTACGTATCCATTTAGCCAGAAATGAGCCTTATCGCTGAACACAATTTTTCTTTAAAACAGTGGATTTCCATCGAGCTGAGTTTTGATAATAAATACTACGTCCTGTACGAAAGACTACGTCTTATACGAAAAGCTAAAGGCTCAGTTAGCCGGGAGTAACAGTAACGTTGCAAAACAGCTGATTCATTTTGTTGTATGTAAAGCAATTAGAACGATTATAGTTAGCAGTAAGATGTTACGTCTCAATCTGTAAGAAATAGATTGGTCTTACTTTTTACGGTTACTGTTACTGTTTCTCCCGGCTAACTGAGCCTTAAGTCTTATAAGAAAGACTATGTCTAATACGAAAGACTGCGTAGTATACGAAAGGCTACGACTTATACGAAAGACTTCGTCTTATACGAAAGGTAACGTCTTATACGAAAGGTAACGTCTTATACGAAAGACTACGTCTTATTTGAAAGGCTACGTATTATACGAAAGACTAGGTCTCAAACGAAAGGCTACGCCTTATGCGAAAGACAACGTCCTACACGAAAGACTACATTTTATGTAAAGGCCTTCAATTTATGTAAACAAACATAATAGATTCTTTCTTTTACAAAAGACTACGGCTTATGAAACTATTATTTGTTTTAAAAAGAGACTATTTTGTTTATTTAAAACTTTGTCTTATACAAACAAGACTCTGTCTCTACTTAACACTATGATTATTTTAGACAAAACGTATTATACAAAATACTAAGCGGGTGAATTTGTAAATTCCTTCACCTTACGTTAAGAAATTTTTCATATAAAACTTTTTTAATTTAAAAAGTCATTATGCAAACAATTTTAAAGTGTGGTAGTTAAAGTGCTTTGAAGTAATAAAGAGAAGAAAACTATTTCTTATTTGAAAGACTTTTACGAAAGCTAATTTCTCATTATAAAGGCTATCTGCTAATAATTTATATTTAAAACGTATTTTAAAATAAATTTTTGATAAAACGTTTTCTTAAAATAGATTTTAAAAATTTTCTATGTCTTATATTAAAAAGCTCTTGGTATCGAAAAACACCATTTTATTCTTTTTAATATTGTATTCTAATTTAGGTATTATTTTTCCAATTTGTCAACATTTTTAATATTTTTTTTCGTATGATTAAAAAAAAGAAATGGAATTTTTCATTAAGCCCTGTAACGTTTATTTGAATAAATATTCAAAAATGTAACTTGGTCACCATGTGTGTATGTACTCGAATATCTGTATGAAATACAAAAAATGACATCATTATGAATAATGCACGTAAACCTATATCATCCATTAATAATTTTTGTGTGCTGTAAATTGTAAAAAATTTTACCTTCTTTTTTTATTTTAATAAAAAAAAAATTCAATTTTAATGCAACACTTGAATGATTGGCAGTATTTTTAATTTAAACCAACAACTGTGCAAAAAAGCGGAAATTATAAAATCAAATATAAATAAATACATATTCATACACACATATGCATGCATGTTTGCTGTGTATATGTGAAAAAATGTATGTCACAAAAAGGCAGTGTAACTGTGTGTATGTGTCCATATAAATGTTGACACGTGTGTATTGTAATACTTAAATAGTCAGTCAGTTTTGTAATATCAACAGCGTAATCACCGTTAGTTGTGGTATCATCATGCTCATGCCTTTATTATCACGCACGCACTTATACGCACACCCACACAAACATACACTCTTATCCGTATTTATGCTCACCAGCAACAATCCAGCGGGAAAACTCAGAAGACCTTCTTACTTCAGGCCTTTTTAAAGGCCTGCTTAAAAGATTTTTTGATTCTATTACTTTTCTTATCTAACTGCTAAAGAAGGCCTCATAGAAGGCCTCGGCTCTTTCGTATAAAAGATAAGTTACACCTTCCACACTCACTTCTATGAGAAGGGAGTAACATTTTTTGTATTGTTTTTTTGCACATGCAAAAGCAAAATCAATTTTTTTTTGGTCCCGTTACCCTTCTTATGTACCTGCTGAAGAAGCGAGAGCGGAAGGCCTTCTCCGCAATGACAACGTGTGTAAAAAAGATATGAGTATGGAATGGAGCAGGAAGGCCTTGTACATCCAAAAGAAGGGGTACAGAGGCCTTCTAGAAGGCCTTCCTACTCCTTCTTTTTCCCGCTGGGAATGTTTAAGTATTGTCACCAGTGCTGCCACAATGAATACAATTTTTACAACCAACATTTTTGAAAAAGTTACCAAATGTAACAAAAAAATATTACCAAATTTAAAATGCTTTTTATTAATTGAGAAAATCATTAAAATCATTGTAATACATTGTAACACGAAGGTTATTTGCACTTTATAGTAAAACAATAAATATAAATCAAGAAAACAAAACAAGAAATGTAATTCTTTTACATATTAAAAAAATAACGTGAAACTTAATTAAAAGTTTTTATATATTTGAGACTTTTTTTCGTACAAAAAAAAAAATTGTATTTTTTGGCGCCCTATGCTCCAGTGGGAGTTAGAGGATTATATAAAAAAAAATAAATTGAATATTTTTTAATATGCCAGTTATAAATAACAAAAATGGATATTTTAACTGTTAACTGTTATTGGCAGGACTGTCAAATGTGGCGATTTCTAACTAAATCCTTTTGTCGATGGAAATTTACGTTTGGCGATATGGCGATTATTTTGGCGAAATTTAAAACGATTGGCGATATGCATTTTATGTAAATAATTTCTAATTTTCATTTATCTTAAATATTAAAAAAACTTTTTTCTCTTTTGTGTAAATTTTATTTCAAATTTATAATTCTTATTATAAATAAATGTTTCATAATTGTTCTAATATATCAAATATTTTGTGAATCATTACTGCCTTTCGCTTTTCGTAACGTACATACAAAAAAAAGTAAAAAGTATATGACTGACAGTCAAAAGTTTTTTTTTACCAAATAATTATCTTATAAAACATTAAATAAATATACATACCGACAAGTTATAAACAGTAAAATTTCAAATTTCTTTAAACTTCCAGCGTTTTCTTACAGAAAATTCTATAAATTTTAAAATTATATTGATAAATCAATGTAATTTTAAAAAATCTTTAAAATTGCTACGTGTATTTTCAAATATGTATATAAATATACTTCTGGAAATAACCTAAATCCAGAACCTTAAACCTATTTTCAAGTTGTTAAAAACACGAAAACGTCTTTTGTGTAATTTTTCAGTAATTTTCTAAAATCGATTCCGGATGATTTTATGCACTTCCTACTTTAAGTACTACTTATCTTTACTTCTCTTAAAATCAAGAAAAACTTCGCTCATTTAAAAAAAAAATAATTGAAAATCTCCATTGATTAAAACTTCATTTGTTTGCGATTTCAGAACATGGCGTTTTTAATATAAAAATCACAAATGGCAATATTTTCTTAGCAAAAATCTTAAAAAAATTATTTGGTTGCTGTTTTGAAAGGGATTATAAAAAACTTCCGTTCATTGGTAACAAATAATGAAAAAATCGTAGAACACAGTACAAATTTTTCGAGCTCGTAAATAATTGTACCAAGAAAAACATATTCGTTCGTAATTATTATTGTTTTAGAAAAAAGTAACCAAAATGAAAAAAATATTCACATTTCCACATTGAAAAAAAATTTAACCAATTTTGGTAAGAAATAACCAAAAACGGCAGCTCTGATTGTCACAGCCTTTAATGGGTGCCATCCATATTTACTTTACGCTGCTGCCTTTTAATATTGCTTTGTACAAGTGTGTTTTTTTTATTTCCATTGTTTTAGCTTTTCTTGAAATCTCTAGGAAATCTGTACAATTTCTTCGCACGCACACTGTGAAAATTTTCATCTTTTACACTCGGTTTTACTTTAAACCTTAATTTTTTGTTTTTGCTGCATCAACACATGCTGTTCGTTAATTTTTTTTAAATAAAAATACTGATTTTATTCCGTTAAACAAAAAAAAAAAAAAAAAAAAAAAAAAAACAACGTGATAACAAAAGTAGGAAAGAGACCACGAGGAAGCAACGAAATAGATGCTGTGTTGGGATTGACAAACGTATGTTTATGTCATTTATAGGGCATAAGTGACGACATCTTTCTATTGGAAAACGGTAATATAATAAAATAATTTTACAACAGCAACAACGAAAACAACAACAATACTAGCAAAAAAGGTAAACATGACTGACAATAATAATAAAAAATTGTGTTGTAAAATTATTTTGTTGTTTATGATTTTGACATTTAACCCACTTTTGAGGGAATCAGACAACCCAATAAATTGAATATTTCTTTAATACGATTTTTAAAAACATTTAAACGTGTTACTGTAATAATACCTAACTATGTATGTAAAAAAAATTTATATATTTTGCACACTATATATATATACTATAGATATATATATACGATTACTTAATGAATTTTTAAAATAACGCTTTTTATGTATCTTGTAGCTAAAATATATTTTGCACTAAAAAGGGTATATATAAGTTTGTTGTTCCGCTTGTACTTTCTTCAAAATTAGCCCTGAAAGGTTACTCTTCATTTTAGTACATTAAGGTTACTCTTCGTCGAATCGATGAACTTTTAAAAAAATAAATTCTAGCGGAACGATTTTTAAAGTAAAAAATAAATAAAAATCTGTTTTAGTTAGGCGTTTTATTAAAAAATAAAAAAAAATAGTAAATAAAAAATAAAAATTCTTTTCCTCTCTAAAATTCGATACGAATTTTAACTCCTTTTTTTTTTGTTTTTTAAATTAATTAACTTTGTAAAACAACAAAAACTAAAAAGGTAAAAAAAAAATTAATTTTTTCTTTTTCAGCCTTTAAAAATAATCATTCAAACAATACAAAAGAAAAAAAATATTTAGTTATTAGCCATATATTACGCATGAGACACAACGTTCAATTTTATGTTCACAACAGATGCTATTCTGGCATATATAACATGTACTTCTCGTCGACAAATTCTACGCTCCTTTGGTCCTTTGACAACATTTTCGACGGATTCTTTTCGATTTGGTATTTTATTTTGAATTTTTTCCTTAATAAAGGCCTGCAAGGGAGGTGTCTCGAATTTGCTTTTTTAATAGGGAGCCACGAGAGATTAATGAAGATTTTTCAGATACTGTCGTCGGTTTTTGGGTTTTCGATCTTTATGGAACACATTGTGAGTATACATATATGACGTAGCTGTTGACAAAAGTAATATTAAATATTCCAAAAAATAGACACAAAAACTTACACTAAGGTTACTCTTTGTCGTTGCGACGAGTACACACCTCTGAATTTCAACTTTAAAAAAATGAGGATCTAGCGTACGTCCACTCACTACAAGCTTACGGCATCAGCTAACGTTGTTGAAAAAAAGAGCGTAATTTGAATACAAATAAAAAAGTTGTATGATAAACTGTAAATGAGCTTCGTCGATTCGATAATAAACATTCTGAATCCTTATGCGTAGCAAAGTTGATTTAACGATATTCATTTGTCTGTTGAAATGGAGTTACCGTAGACCTTACAATTGATGGAAACAAAGTGTCAGATCGTTGCATAAACGACAAAAACCGCGATTGCCTTTAATTTTCGTCATAAAATCCATGTTGTCGTTTTTTTATTTTAATGTGTGGACTTGTGTTTTGCTTTTTTACACACAACAAAACCACCCTGTCATAATTAGTTGTTATTACTTTTTTTTGAAAATTTTTAAAAAAATAATTAGATCAAGGAAGCATTTTGGTCATAAAACGTACAACTTGTATCAACCCCCTTTTAATAGAGAAATGTATTTTAAACGAAAAATTTTAATCAACATATTTTTTTCTTAGTTTTGTTTGATAATGTGTGTTAGTTGGTGATTGGTCTAAGGCGCCGCATTACGTTCAGTGAATGGTATTAAATATTCGGGACAGCCGAATATAAAACTCCTACTTGGTAATTAAAAAGTATATTTTTTGTGCTCAACCTAAGTTTGTGTACTTTAAAGACGTTATATGGCTTTATATACGTTTTTCAACTTAAATCATGTTTTTTTTTTGCAAAAACTATGTTTTTGTATGGCAACTACTTTTTTGTGCTAGAGTTGCGTTTTTGTATTTATATTACGTCTTGTACTAAGACTACGTTTTTATATTAATACTACGTTTTGTATTAAAATAAGTTTTTGTATTTTTTTTTTATTTAATTTCGCTTTAGTACAGTAAGTATATTTTTTTTTACTAAACATTTTTGTACTACAATAACGTTATTGTACTAAAAAAACGGTTTGTACTAAAAATACGTTTTATACTTAAACTACGTTTTTGTACCTCATTTTTAATTTTTTTTAATTTATGCAAGAGAATCTTATGTAAAATAATATAAAGTTATAAAAGTCCACCATCTAATGTGAAACCTGTATTCTTAAGTTATACAGCTAAAAGATTATTTTTACGATTAAAATATTTTTTCCTCACTTCGAAGTTTTATTTAATTGTTTTAGTGATTCTTCGGTTTTTAGCCAGTTTTAAGGTGAAAATACGCGGTTCGTGATTTTGGTGATTTTGATGTTAAATTTGTGACTAATACCGATTTAAGCCACCTTTGTAATTTTCATTTTATTAAAGCGATGTTTATACCGTTTTGAAATTAAATTTTTTACTACAGTAATTTTTCTTGTAAAATAGTGACATTTTCTGATTTAAGGATATTAATTTTTTTAAATTTTGAATTAAATTTGAATTGAATTGGCCTTTATTTAAGCAGGTTTGCAAGATAGAAACATAAAAGTTTCGCTTACCATTGCGCTTACGAAAGACATGAATTTTATATGGCGAGTTTTCACTTTGAAGCAATACATTTTTGACACATAGAGCGCATTATTCAGCGCATATAAAAGTTGTTGGATGTAACGATCAGCTTTGCACACTGAATGTTTTGATACAGATATTTTTTAGTATTCTCCCTTCCAAACCTGCTTCGTAGTAAGGGAATGCCGTGGCACTTGAAATTATATTTTTTTATAAAAGTTGTTGAGAGTTCTTTCAAGTAAGTGAAAACTGCATTTCTGTATGTCTTATTGCGTGCGCTAATTTTTTTAAATGTAAAATGATAAAAAATTTTATTGGGATTTTAAAGAATTATTAGCAACTGATTTGAGCAAAATATGGCGAAAATAAAAAATTGGTTTGAACGAAATAATATTTCGACATTTTATGTACCAAGGTAAAATGAATTAAGTAACCCCAGTAGCCCAGCTGAATATTGTTTACGAACCTTACATTATGTCACAATTAGTTTACAAATAACAGTATTTATTGTTGCTAGAAATACATAAATTTTTCACAAGCCATCAGGTTTTTTTACCAACAAAAAATACATGTTGTTTTTGACTTGTTGTAGAACTAGGGTTACCTTATTTATTATACCACGTTATGTAAATAAGTATGTCGAAAATGAATATTAAAAAAGAAAGGAAGTTGACTGATAAAGATTCAAAAGGAATGAATGAAAAAAAAACAATTTCCAGAAAATTGTGACATAAAATATAGAAATAATATGACCATAAATCTTCGATTTAGAACTATTATTTAAAGGAAAAATGTTTTTTCTTGGCAGAGGTAAATGCCTGTATTCACAAAAATTTTTTAAATTTAATAAGGGTTTAAAGAACAAATTTAGTATGAAAATTATCCTTAATACACGTTTGTTAAATTTAATAATCGTTTATGAATACGGGGGAAAATCTTTAATTGGAACTGACTTTTTCCCTTTTCTAACACCTTTGTTTATTTTTCTTTTAAAATTGCATATTTTTCCTTATTTTATTTTGCTATAGCACAACTGTCCAGTTTTGTTTAATTTTTATTTGAAATTTTCTTCGTTTTATGTGAGTGTGTGTGTGTTTATCCAATCCTGTCAAAGTATATAAATTATGATTTGTATACAATTTAAAACTGGATTTCGTTTATACCTAAAAACTGTTTGCACATTTAGAAACAGACACTTTTGCATTTTGTGACACAGTTTAGGCTTAAGGAAATATCATTTCTATTCCTGCTTTTACAAAATTTCAAAACTTAATAGACGACATCTCAATAAAAATAATAATAATTGCTGAACTAACTCAAAGGACTTTCTGTCTTGGCAAGTTTTATATTTGTATGGGTGTGTATAGGTTTTGAATGTGCTACAGCAGTTCTCTATTTAAGAGAATAAATATCCTGCTGGGAGCATCATCAGCAGTATAAAATATGGTTTTTTATCTATTATGTATTTCTTCTATTATATTTTTAAGTCCCTAAAGTGTTGCTAGACTAAAAGAAAGTATATTATATAGAGAATAAATTGACCAACGATCGTTTTATAGAGAATGTTAAATAAATGAAATCTAGAAAAAATTTGTTATACGGGTTTTTAATTTTGTTAAATATCCGACAGTTCGGAAATATCTTTTTCGAATTTTAATTTATAGAATATCTAGAGTAGTATCATTGTTTTTTCTTATAAACGTTACAAATATGTTCATCGGTTACCAAACCCCATCTAGGTAATCTATGAAAAGGTTATGGGATTTTTTTGGTATAACAAGGTAGAATCTGAAACAACCCGAGCCTAAGTTGGTTCCTTGTAGCGGTCCCTGAGCCAGTGACAAGAGTCCAGGCAGTGCTTACGAGATTATTTTTCGGGCAAGAGAGAGAGAGAGATTGAGAGAAGCATGGAGTTCTGGTCACTTTAAATGCATAAGCCTAGTGTCTCCGAGGCTGGCGCATTGGCAAAGAAAGTGAAACACCATTTCCTCCTTGTCCTCTTTATGCCAACTTTTGCAGTACAGTACTTTTCGCTTATAGTCCATTCCGCTTAAAGGCCAAAAACGGATATAAGCCAAAACTGTCATATTCACATGCAGATTTTTTCGAATTTCATACAAATTATTTGTTCTAAGGTCCATTTCGCTTGTAGTCCATTTTCGTTTAAAAGCCACATTTTCTTAGCATGCGTATATAATTCTTCATGCAAAAATGTTCGCTTATAGTCCACTCTGTTTTTTATATATTTTTAATCAACTGGCAATATTTTTTAATTTACCTTTCTGGCAATTACAGCACACGCTCGGAAATTCGATCCACTTTGTTTTTAGGGCGATTCGAGTTTCCGAATTATTCGAATTTCTGGACGGTTTTTTTTACAAAAATGTAGATAAATTTGACCATAAAGATATACAACACTATACTTTTTTCTAATTTTAGTTTATTTAACATAAAAACTATAAAAAACTTAACGAAATATAAAAAATAACAATTCAGTTAATATGACTTTATTTAGTATGTGTAATACAAACACCAAAAAAACTGAGTTTTAAACTCTAACAACAACAAGTTGATTCTGAGAGTTCGAATTTCTGAGCGTCTACTGTTTTATAAATGCCAAATTTCGCAATTTATATTTCATGACATGGTGTCTTCGTCTGACAATTTTTTGTTAAATAAACGTCCAACTTCATAAAAAAACGCTAATAAAAATAAAAGAGTTTTTTTATATAGACTTTGACGTTTGGTATAACAAAAAACTGTCAGGTGGAGACCCCATGTAAAGATCCTATGAAATTGATACTTATGTTGTGTTTGATTTCGTCATCCAAAGAATTAAAATGAATCTCACACGCATTTGTTTTTATTGAAATCTTTTAAAGCATTTGAATTAATTAATTAAAAAGATTTTTGTTTTAACTATTTATTTAAAATAAATCAATATTTGGTTATGTTTTAAATAAACTTTTCTTTGGTTTAAAAAGAGTGGATTTATTGAAGAAAATAATATTTATATAGTCCAAAATGTATATTGTACTAGGTTTCACTTATTATCCATAAAATTGCTTATAAAAAAAATCGGTTATAGTCCAAATTCGCTTATAGTCCACAAAAGTTGTGCAACTATAGTAGTGGACTATAAGCGAAAAGTACTGTAGTCATTTTAACCTAGGCCCATCCTTATCGCATGGGCCCCAGTGACCCGTAATGAAGAAGCAGATATTCTTATCATGATACCTCTTTTGAGACCTTCTGTGCGACTCACTTGCAATGAGAGTTCCGCCACGTTAGCCAATGTGTGCATTGTGGCATGACTATAGCTCCGCATATGCTAAAAGCATACAGTCCCCAACCGAGCCGCGGAACTCAGTGCTAGCTCTTCATCCATGAGGTCAACAAGTTCAACATAGTGAACAAAGCCTTCGTTGGCGTAGACCGAAGCGATCACGTGATCATCAACGCAACTACCCCATAGACTTTGTTGGGCAGCGTGCTCGTGACCATGCCACCACAATATGACCCCATAGAAAAAATCCGTTTTGACTACAGCCTCAGAGTTTCTTTCAACGTCCCTAGGGCCTAAGCACCATTTTCTTTCTACAGATCATTTACAAACAGAAAAAAATAAAAATAGATTTCAATTAAAAAATTTGTGATATTAATTTAAAAATGAATTAAATTTGCACCAGTAAACAAATTAATAGTATCAATTAAACGTTAAATTTATTTGATTAAACATTTATTTCACTTGATTAAACGTTTAATTCATTTAATTAAATTTTTAATTATTTTGGAAAATTTTTTCTGTGCAGTTATATTATATACAATAGCCCCGTCTACCTTCCCTCGACCGAACGTTAAGTTCCCAAGCTAGTTTGCCGTTTACATTTAGAAGTCTAAAGTTGTCAATGTTATACTTCCTGGTAAAAAGTACCTACTCCGTTTTCATTGGATTAACCCCAAGTCTACAGGAGATTCTCCAGGAACCTTGAATCTGTAATGAAGACTCCATGCATGGCAATATTTTGTCCAGGTTTTTACCCATGACAGAAGCTGAATTCGCTTTTGTTAAGGCAAAATAAAAAAAAAAATTTAAAGCCTTTATCATATCTACCGGGCTTTCAGACATATTTGTTTGCATGTCCAAAGCTGCATGCAGGACATTATTTATATGCATGTTTGTGGGTTTCTTTTGAATAAAATAAATGCGTTTTTAAAAACCAAATATCGTTGTCAACATTTGGACATTCTCAATTCTTTAGAAAATATATGACATTTTTAATTTTTTTTCGTAACTTATTCATTCAATTGTTTAGTTTTTCTATTTTCAACATTTTCTACATTTCCTTAATTTTGTTGCATTTATTTGTTGTTAAAAAGAATTTAATACTGACATTTTAAAAGAATTAAAACTAAAATTTCATTATAAAAACAGTGACTTTGTTGGGGGAAAATACATAATAAAAATTAAAAAAAGCTAATGTGAAAAACTACCTTTTACATAAAAATCATTCAGAGGAAATTCTAAAAAAGCAATCTCAACCTGTGTTCGAAAATAAACAGAACATTATTAAGCGTTCGGCGCACACACCCAGAAACGATATCTAATTTTTTGAGGGTTGGTGTAGACGAGCACAACCCTTAATACTGTTCGTAACTATTTTCAAAAAAGATCCGAGCATTATATATTGTTCTGTTCTTCGTTAAAAAACAGAGCAATTGTACACAGAAAAAAATAAAAATGGATTTTAATTAAAAAAATTGTGATATTAACTAAAAAATTAATTAAATTTGCAGCAGTAAATATATTAATAGTATCAATTAATCGTTTAATTCACTTGATTAAACGTTTGATTGACTTAATTAAAGGTTTAATTCCATTGATTAAATTTTTAATTAAAACTGATTTTATTTTTGATTAATGCTTTAATTGGTGAAAAATTTTGGAGAATTTTTTCTGTGTAGTGACACTGCTGTTTCTTTTTTTACATTGATAAAGAAATGAACAAACAAAAATTTTTAGCACAGCCCACCGCACGAATAGCTTGTGTGTGTATTGTGTATGTGTTTTGTTTGTGTAAAATTTGTTTGTTGGGTTTTTGCTTTTTGTTAAAAATATTTGGTTTTTTTTTACCAGCCAAAAGGGCGCTAAGCACAACTGAAACGAACGAACACTAATGAGCTGAGCCGAACACAATGAAGCTTGTGTAAAAAACCGAACAAAATTAAATGTTTTCATCTTTTTTCTGAGTTGAATAAGAAAAGTATAATTTTTGTGCTCAAAGATGACAAACAGGGAAACGTTTTTTTTTTCAATGATTTACTACACAAATACTATGAGCGCTTGTGTTTTCCATAAATCTACCGAACAGAACACTAAGGAGCGATATTAAATGTTTATTTTCTAACACTGATCTAAACAACTCTAAAAATGTAAGAGTAAATTTTACTAAAAAACTGGCAACATGAAAAAAAAACTTATGTGTGGTTGAAATTTCCAAATTGGTTTTTGTTTTATATGTAAGTTGAACGGACGAGTTTTGCGCTCGTGTTCTATAAACCACACATTAAACTGAGAAAACGTCGATATTAAAAAACAAAATGATGAAAAAAATTTCATAACAAAATCGTTAAAATCGTCAAAAAGTTAAACAAAGCGATAAAATATGGAAATAAAAAAGGAAAGAATTAATTTTTTTTTTGTATTTTTGTTAACTTCATTTCAAACATAAAAACGGCAATTAAAATGAAACACCGACAAATGAAAAATCGCCATAAGTACAAAACTTTAATGAAACAACGGGAAAAAAGTTGTTGAGTAAAAAAATTCATCAAATTTAAATCATAAACAGAAAATGGAAAAATCGCTAATATATACGTTAAAAGTAATGAAAAGATTAAAAAATATGTAAATTGCAATTTAATTAAAAATAAAATTTGTAAAATTGATTTCATTCAATGAAAACGAAATATTAGAATTAAAAATAAATACTTAAAAAAAGAACAAAAATAACAATTAAGAGGGTCATATTCGGCTATGCCGAGTCTTAAATACCCTTCAGAACAGAAAGTTATATATAAAAACCGTTCTTTAGATATCAATAAATCTATCTTCTGCCCCGCTTATTTCTCAAATACCGCCAATTTTTTAGACTCTTTGTGTATTGATTAGGGTATTCATTCGGTTAACCGATTAATTACTACCCGATTAACTGATCGGTTAATTTAAAATTGGCAATTTTCGATTAACGATAAAACCGGTTAATTTCAGTCGATTAACCGATTAACGATGTAACAATTTTTTTTAGTTTTTTGTAGTATTATAACATATTTTTTAGTGTTTTTAATTTTGTGTTTCGTCTCATATAAAAAAGGTATATGTATTCGAGCAATACATTCTTAAAATAAAGTACAAAAACAGAAACTATGGGTTCGGAAATACATTTTTTTAGATTGTTCGGTGGTGAGCTTTGCCAGGATGAGTCAGATGATGACCTTACAATAGAAGAGAAACTCTCGCTTGTAACACAAACTATCTTTAACAAAATTAGCCGAAATAATGGCATAGTGGAAAATGTTATATGTTGAGAGAAATCCTGAAAAAGCACTGAGAAATTAGATAATCTGTATCATGATGCAAAGAAACCAAGATAACGCATTCAGCTTTTAAAAATGAAATGTTTTTACGCATCTACATCACATCAGCGTATAAGTGCAGTTAAACATAGAAATACAAGCAAACAAACATGTGTATAATATGCGTAAGTGACGTCATATTAAACAGTTGAATTTTGTAAACATGTGCGATGAGTGATCTTGTTATTATCATTCTTAAAACTGTATTATGGGTTGCTTTCGATTTCTCCAACATCTTCGATAATTGCAAGAATTTTTTCTGAGTCAAGTTTTATCCAAACTAAGGAGAAGAATCAAAAACTTTAAACATTTAAACCAAATTATTTTTCCAAAAGATTATTTTATAAGATCTTAAACTATTGAAATAATTAATAAAAAAAATCTCAGTTAATTTTTTAATAAATACATAAAAAAATTATGTATTAATTATAAAACATGTTTTTCATATATATGAATTACTTTTTTGTTTGCTCGTTTTTGTTCAAGAATTGTTTTATTCGTTATATTATGGTTTTTTTACTAATAGACTCCAATAATAAATAATTTGTGCATTTTTATTAATTGAAATTACTTAATTTATAACAAAACTTTATTAATCGGTTAACCGATCAATAACAAAATTAACCGATTATTAACCGATTAAACCAAAACCTCGGTTAACTAATCGAGCGATTAACCGATTAAAGCGAAAGCCCGATTAAATGAATACCCTAGTATTGATACTCCAGCTATGTGTACCAAATTTGAACAATTTTCTCCACGCCCACGTCTCCGCTCTCGGCCACAATTTGTCGGATGTAGTCTGTTGATAATCAAGATGATTGTTTTTCATATGGAAACTTTGGCTTCTGCCGTTCTCCAGATGTACAGAAAATATAAAAACAACAGCAACAACAATGGATTTATGGGTAAAATTAGAGACAGTCGTGGTTTGTTGTTGTTGGTTTGTGTTTTCGGTTCTATATTTGTAATAAACATGTATGTATGTATATAACAATCTCGTTCTCGCCATATCTGGGTCTTCGGGAAATCTATTTCAATGGAAACACGGAATGGAGTATATCGTTAAGTCAACGCAGAATATCTTTAAGACTTTTCTAAATTTAATAAATGTTTAAAGAACAAATTTACTATGAAAATTGTCCTTAATAAACGTATGGTAAATTTAATAATCGTTTATAAATACGGAGGTTATACTTTCAAGGGTCTAATACCAATATTTTAGAAATTCCATCTGTCAAGGGTAACAAATAATCAATTTAATAGAAACGCAAAATGGAAAATTTAAATAAAATTCAAAAAATTATCTCCTTCATGAAGTAACTTTACAAGACAATAACAGCAATAACAGCGGCAATAACAGAAGCCATAATTTTTAATACTTGTTAAAACTCAAGTCCTTGAAAAAATCTTTTTTAATACACTGTGTACCAAAAAAAAAAAAAAGAAAATAACAAAACAAAAACATTATCATCTATTAACTAAGACAAGTCTGACAACATTTATGAGTTTATTATCTTTTAAAAAATTTTATAAAATAAAAAAGGCAAGACTACGCAATAGCTTCTTCTCCTTAGTCTCTTCTATAAAAGATACTTCAAAACATTTTACAATTGTAATGATTCATTACCAATCAACAATTGGGTTAGCATATAAATGGGTGAGAATATTTATTGTTTCTTTTTATACAACACCGAAAGTGATTTTTTGTATAAAATATTAAAATGTTTGTACAACAGACATACAAATACGCACACAATTATAAAGGGTCTCATACACATATGCATTAAAATAGTCTACACGAAATTTAGAAAACTCATGAAATTTAAGTTACAAATTTAAAACACAATTGTAAGAAAAAGCTTCAAAAACAGAATGGTATATTTTTTCTTTAGCTACCCAAAAAAAAAATTTGAAAAGAAAATAATAAAAATATTAGGAAACCATTTACCATTAAAAATCTACACACACAGGCATACTTAGTTAAATACCCTGCAAGCAACTCGGTTAATTTTAAGTTAATTTTTTTTCAACTAGATGTGGTTGATACCTGCATTATTTTTAATGGAGCCAACTGACTATTTTAACATTGGCATGTCATTGGAAGTAGTCAATTGTCCGACTCTGCATGACTTTTCAGCTAAGTTACATAGTAGTTAGCTTAAAGTGAGTTAGGTATTAGTTAGTTAAAATTTATCCTGATTGTAGTTAGTTTTTAACTAACTTTATGTCAATACACCATAGGCTTAAAATGAATTTTTTTGTTTTTTTAATTATTAAAAAGAATATGGTTTTTTTATTATTTTTGTTTTTTATTTAGAA
Organism: Pollenia griseotomentosa; assembly: GCA_963931875.1. Taxonomy (NCBI): domain Eukaryota; kingdom Metazoa; phylum Arthropoda; class Insecta; order Diptera; family Polleniidae; genus Pollenia; species Pollenia griseotomentosa. The sequence continues at coordinate 249,822,495 of OZ007560.1, forward strand.
AATTCTTATATGTAAAAATTTATGTGTTTTATTTTTTATGCAATCTGAATGGATGTTTCGTTTTTTTAAACCCTTTAAGGCATTTCTAATGTCAGAGATCGACAGGCGTCTGCTAAAAAAAGAATTGGTGTTTCATATGAATTTTTTTTCTTATATGTATATAAGTTACCTGATAAAACTTGAAAGAAATTTTAAATATTTCAATCTTTTTTTTGCCGTTAACTTCATCTACATTTACTTAAAATAAGCAACACACTAAAATTTTGCATTTTCAAAATAATTAACAGTTATAAAAATCAAATTTCAAAATAGCAAAAGAAAACAAAAACAAGAAAGAAACAAAAATATTAAAAAAAGAAAATCAAAAAATTTGCTGCACAAAATTCACTCGCATTGATATCGGGGAATTTCTGCATTTATTTGTAGTTAGCTTATAGTTAGTTTTTTAAATGTCAACTATAAATACATTATTTTTGTTGTCGACTACCAAATTGCTTGCAGTATATAAACCAGCGATCGGCAACCTATACTATTACTATAAATTTACTATAAATAGGAAATTTTTAGAAAATTTACTATAAATGGAAATTTTTAGAAAATTTAATATAAATAGGAAATTTTTAGAAAATTTACCATAAATTTTTAGAAAATTTACTATAAGTAGGAAATTTTTAGAAAATTTACTATAAATAGGAAATTTTTAGAAAATTTACTATACAATTTTAAAAAATTTACTATAAAGTTTTAGAAAATTTACTTTAAATTTTTAGAAAATTTACTATAAATTTTTAGAAAATTTACTATAAATTTTTAGAAAATTTACTATAAATTTTAAGAAAATTTACTATAAATAGGCAATTTTTAGAAAATTTACCAGAAATAGGAAATTTTTAGAAAATTTACTATAAATAGGAAATTTTTAGAAAATTTACTATAAATAGGAAATTTTTAGAAAATTTACTATAAATAGAAAATTTTTAGAAAATTTACCATAAATAGGAAATTTTTAGAAAATTAACTATAAATAGGAAATTTTTAGAAAATTTACTATAAAAAAAGAATTTTTCGAAAAGTTACTATAAATAGAAAACTTTTGGAAAATTTACTATAAATAGGAAATTTTTAGAAAATTTACTATAAATAGGACATTTTTAGAAAATTTAGGAAATTTTTTGAAAATTTACTATAAATAGGAAATTTTTAGAAAATTCACTATAAATAGGAAATTTTTAGAAAATTTACTATAAATAGGAAATTTTTAGAAAATTTACTATAAATAGGAAATTTTTAGAAAATTTACTCTAAACAGGAAATTTTTAGAAAATTTACTATAAATAGGAAATTTTTAGAAAATTTACTATAAATAGGAAATTTTTAGAAAATTAACTATAAATAGGAAATTTTTAGAAAATTTACTATAAATAGGATATTTTTAGAAAATCTACTGTAAATGGGAAATTTTTAGAAAATTCACTATAAATAGGAAATTTTTAGAAAATTTACTATAAAAAGCAAATTTATAGATTTTATAGTAAAATAGCAAATTATTAAACTGTATAAGAAATCAAAATTAAAAGGCATACATTTTATGAAAATATTGACATAAGCAACCCTAATATTTATAAAACTGCTGGATTCACACACGCTTTTAGCTTTTTATTTTAACTAAATGAAAATGATTGTTTGTTAACACCAAACAAATATTTTTTTGTAAAAATACACAAACACATACAGACACATTTGCACGTTTCGCAATTTGACTTGAGAGAAAGCAGTTAGAGAAATATTGAAAACCGTTTCAAATTCGAATCACGTTTAGCGCGAAATAAGACAAAAATAAAGTTGAAATACAAAATGAATATTTAAAGAAAACTGTTTAAAAAAAATTGCACAGAATTTTAGATTCAAAAAGTCAAATTATACTAAAACTTACAAGATACTTAAATTCTCATAAATTCGCATTTAAATGTATTTATACCCATACCACAATAGTGGAGAGGGTATTATGCATTTGTGCTGATGTGTATTACACCTTAAAGTATACCGATCGATTTAGAATCATTTTCTGAGTCGATCTTACGATGTCCGTCCAGCTGGCTGGCAGGCAGGCTTGCTGGCTGTCCATGTAACCTTGTGCGCAAAGTACAGGTCGCACTTTTGGAGATAATTTGATAAAATTTGGCTTATAGGTTCTTATTGGCACAAGGACCAAGCGTATTGAAAATGGGCCGAACCGTGGGACCACGAGGGGAGATAGGGGCAATTTCTGCTTCTCAGAAACTATCAACTCGATTTTAATGAAATAGTTAAATCCATATTTATTTGGACACATAAGCATGATTCTCCATGGCTCCCGAATAGGCTGCACTCTCGCAAATGTGTTTTAAAATACTTTGGTGTAGGGTATCATATAGTCGGGCTTGACCGACTGTACTTTCTTACTTGTTTATATTAAAAAAGTTGTATATGAAAATTAATTTTAAATATATAATACAAAGGAAGGTTGATAAGTAGTTAAATATAGTACTTTAATTAGGAAGCAAAAATATATAAAAATGTTTGTAAAAGTACTGTTTTAAAGGCGATTCTTAAGAAGTATGTTTTAATATTAAGATACAACAATAAAATGTATTTTACAGAGGAACATCTAATGCTATCTTTTAAGATGTGTAGCGTTTTAACGATAATGGTACTTTTAATAAAAAGTACATTTACACTTTAAATCATATTAAAATGTATTAAACCATCCTCGTAAATTCAAAGTCAAAATTAACCAAAACCACCTCTTATCCACTTCAACATTCCTTTGATACTTTTTCTTATTTGCTTACGCCCATTAAGCTTAACATAAAAAAATTGTTAACTACTTTTAAGACCACACAAAAACAAGTCGTTAAATGTTAAACTGAAAATGCAAAAAACGCTAAAAAATGTGGAAACTATTAGTTCACCTAATACACGTCGTGTGTACATTAAAACTGAACATGTTCATGGTTAAAATAAAAAAATGTTATTCTTTCATTTTTCTTGTTTCATAGCAAAGATGTTGGTAGTGGATTCTGGTCGTCTTTTCAAGTATTGAGTGCACATGTTAGGCATGTGTGTATATTCATACCTTAATCTAGATTATACATACTAATGAATATTTAATATTATTATTTTTTCTATTGCAGTAAAAAGAAAGCAAACAAACCGAACAAGAGAATGAGAAAAAACACATATTGAGAAGGACCAAAAAAATTTTTCTTAGCTTTGAACCGCATCAAGTCGCTTTATCTCGTGGTAAATTAGGGTAAACCATGTTTGTCATTCCGTATGTAACTTTTTTAATATTCATCTTAAACCCGACAATATATATTTATATATACATATATTCTGGATCCTCGAGTAATTCTAAGTAATCGCGCTCAGTTTTGAACGACCCAAAACCAAAGAACAATATTGGTGTCAAATTGTTTCTAGTTCTCTTAAGCAGCTTAAAACTAAAACCCCCAGCCCAATCGGTTCAGTAGGAAAACAGTAAGGAACCCAAAATTATGTTTTTGGTACAAAATCTTGCATAAATTGCTAACGAAATGGCACCGATTCCTATCAAATGTTGCTCCAATTCGTTTCAAAAAACTCATACTACTAAATTTTGAAAAGATTGGTCCATAAATTACTATAGGCGCCATATTAGGTCCACTCTCAGAAAACACTTTAGTACGCCTAAAACCGTAAGGAATAAGGCAATTGTAGTAAAATTTGGCCTTTGACACTTTAAAAAACTGCAGTCGAAACCAAAACCTGTCGAACAAAGACAAAAATTTGCGTACAACTGCTCGATTTTCGAGTTTGTTTGACAGCGACTGCTTACTTTTAATGAATCAGAAGCAAAAGTTTCTTTTTTACCAATGACAAATGAAGAAGTGAAAGAGATGGCATTTTTTCTTCTTGACTGCAGTTTTTAAACGTTGATCTCTACTACTACTCTATAGAATTTCATGGTGATCGGTCCATAATTTATAAAATTAAACCTGCTAGTTTAATTCAAAGTTATAAGCCTTAAACCAATTAATCACAAAGGTTTGTAATGATGACTTTGGGTGGAGGGTATCAAAGATTCGGCACAGCCAAATATAGCAATTTTACTTGTTTTCCTTTCGTTTTTAATTTCTTTTTGTATGAATGTACGGATTTCGTTTTTTGTTTGTTTTAGATGGCGCTATTAAGCAATAGGGAGACATTGAAGTTACTTGTCTTGTAAGAGACCCCTTTGACCTACACTTAAGGTCCTATTTGGTGCCTTGATTGGGGAATTTAAGTCTGTTGAATTTAAGTAAAAAATGACGTCGTCAATTCAGCACTAAAAACGAATTTGGTTTGTAAATCTCTTTAATAATAACTTGTATGGGTAAATAACGTCTGTCATTTATTTGCTCTTACTTAGTGTCATTAGTGTAAACTAAAGAAATGTTTTTTTGTTTCAAAAAAGTCGAATTTTGTGCAAACAAAGCATCATTTGTGTCAAGTTTTACTTTAACTCATAAATTTAAGCATACCGATTGCTTACCGAAGCTTAATCTGAATATGTTCTAGCGATTTCAATGTGCGATAGATAGTTTGTGCGGTTTAAAGTTGTGCCAAGAAAGTTAGATACCACCAGGATCAAATAAAATATTCATATTCTGATAACCTACTATCAAAAATTAACGAAAAGCCTTTCAAATGTATTTAAAAGAACAAAAACAAAATAAAAAAAAATTTGGTTCTGTACGGAATATGCGATCTGTTTCGCACTTTACTTAAGCACATGACAGTTTCATAAAATTTAACAAAAAGTTTTCTTAAGTTCAATATGGTTTGGCACATAAGACTTACATTTATTCCCACATTTGCTTTAGCAATGTTATTAATATTTTAGTTGGGCCTTAAATCTGGCAGTCGTGATCTAATACTTTTTCGACTCGAAAGCAATTTTATTTCTAATTTTTTCAGTCGATACTGAATGAGTCTAAATTATTTTTGCAGTGTTGAAAAAACTCAAATAAAAGCTTTACAACACTGAAAATTTATTTCGGTTCGTTCAGAAATAAAATTGCTTCCGAATCGAAAAAGGATCACCACAGCCAGAACTAGGCACGAATTGAAGCAGCTAAACGTTCAATTGCGATTTTGAAAGTCCAAAATGCAAACAAATTCATAATATTTTTAATAGCGGCGAAAACAAAAATAAATCCATACGATAACCCTTTAAGGAAGTAAACTTTTTGGGATGAATGTTTTTTAGTCTAGTACTTCGGTTATTTTGAGGTTAAAAGTTTTAACCCGTATTCAACTGCAGAACCGCTTGTGGCAAAAATAATCCCAAAAATTAAGAATACATACTAGTTTAACTACATAACAATTAAGAGTGCTGTATTCGGCAATGCCGAATCTTTAATTCCCTTCACCTTACGTAATGCAGCGTCTTAGAACACTCACCCGCTAACACACATTACACTCTGCAAGTTGAAAAAGCGGAACACCCGGCGGGTAAGACTAACTCGAATACGCTTATTCCACTGGTGCTAAACGGTTTTTAAGGTTAGCTCTTGTTTACGAGATACACCGTTGTTTTGCAGAACATATATTCGCGTCACTCAAAAACACAGGGTATGACCCTTCAAAAAACTTAATGTTTCCGTAAAGAACCCTGCCGGAATCAGGGAATCCCGTCCATCTAAAGGGAATGTTTTCTTAAAAAGTTCTCGATTTTTTTTCAAAAAAGCAGATTTAGCTTAAGAAGTAAAAATAGTTTTTAAAAGTTTCGATACTGATCAAATCTGGTGTGTGGTGTTATAAAGTCGAATTCGACCTGCTCCATTTACGTACTTTCTTGTTTTTATTTCGCCACATTATATTAATTTTTGTAGGTAGGTTTTTTATTAATTAAGTACTGTTAAACCAGTTTTTTTTTAGATATTATCACTTTGAAAGAATGTACTGTGCGACATTATACGGCTGCCGCAAATATGTGCCAATTTAAACGAGGGTTGTCATTACAATTGTTATATTAGCAACTATAACAAATAGGCAGTTCGCACTGGCTTCCAAGAAACCTTTTAATAATGTATTTATGCATAATCCGAAGCTCATATCATTAAGCAGTGTTTCTCTTTTTCCAAAATTTCTAACGGAACCATCGTATAACACACATCTGTAAGACACTACGTATTTACATGTTTATCTGTATGTGTTCTCAGAAAAAGTGTGTTGTTAGAAAATTTTTCTAAATAAACTACTAAACTACTTTCGTCTTACGTACCAACTACCAAAAACCCCATCATTAAGTAACTTTGTATATTAAAATATGTTGCCGTGCACGAGGTGTTCGATCCTGCTGTCGCTCCGATTACATTATGATGTTATGTGTATGATGATGAGGATGCGGTTGCCGCTGATGGTGGTACATGCAGCACGTGTATTAGTTCATACAGTTTCTTTTTGTTTTTCTATCTGTGCATAGAGTAAAAGTGTTTCATTCATTTGTATGCATAAAAGAAAATTTTTATAGCAAATCGCTTTCAGTTTCAGTTGATTTCACGTTCGCCGCAGATTTCAATTAAATGAAAACTCTTTGGTAAAACTTTGCTATAACAACAACAACAACTGCAACCACAGACAAACATACAATTTTATATAGTCGTAGGAGTATATAAAGTTCTAAAATCATGTGTTTAAGCATATGTGAGCTGTAAGTGTGTATTTGTGTTTTATCTTTTTATTTATTTACAAGGATAATATGAAACATCTAACAAATATTACATACTAGATCAACATAATGATTGTTAAAGTTTTATTAAATACACACACACACACACACAGTCACACCGACACACACATACAACTAACAAGGCGGTAGACAAACTTTATTAAAACTGAAAAGAAAAAAAGAAGAAAGAAATAAAAAAAAATTTAACTAAAAAATTTAAAGAAAACCAGGTTAAATATGTTTTTCCACAATATTAGCTTCATCTTTCCATTATTGTTAATTAAATTATAGCTTTTTATGTTTTCACATTATAATTACAAATTAGTTTGCATAATGGTTTAAAAGGTACTTTTTTGTTAAAAAGTACTGCTTCAAAAGGGATTTATTTAAAAGTAAAGGGTGGCGCATAAGCAACGTTATGACAAAGAATTTTAAGTTCCAGCCGCCTAACTTCTTCTCGAATATTAGCCTTAAGCTGTTGGATGGTTCTCATTAGCATACATCATATCCTTTAGGTAACCCCTAAGAAACAAATCGGGAACAGTTAAATCGAGCAAACGCGGTGGGCAGTTAAAATCAGCAAAATGCAATAGTATCAGATCGTCAAGAAAGCAAAAGAGACACTGCAGCACTCACACAATTAGAAGAGCGCTAAACATCTATGTGAACGGGTACCGTGATCACCAGTTTTGGCAGGACGTTAACTAAGGAATTTGAATAATTAGATGCATGAAGATTCAACAAAAAAAAGGCTTTTTAAACGTTATTCCACTTTGCAAAACCATTTCGATTGCATCATTTTGTTAGTAACTTACAACCTTTTGCCGCCGGCTGACTCTTTGTATGCCATTTTAAAGTGGTTAAGGTGTATAATTTTGGGTGATTTGATGTTTATACAGTGTAAGAGAGTTATGTTACCGGTAATCTGCAAAAAACCCGTTTTTGCAAAAAGTGGCTTTTAAAACGTTATTCGCGGCTGTGCTTCAATTGAACAACTTTGATTCTTTATTCTGTGCTCAGTCTTTCCAGCATTAATTTTTAAAGGTTTTAAAGTAATTTATGAAAGAAAAACAAAAAAACGTAATTAAAAAAAAATTATTCAGTTATTCAATCATAAAGTTTCATATGCACCACCCAAAAGGTACTTTTTTTAAAAGGTACTTGTTTTAAAAGGTCCATTTTTTAAAAGGTGTTTTTTTAAAGGTACTATTTTTAAAAGGTACTTTTTTGCAAAGGTACTTTTTTGAAAAGGTACTTTTTTGAAAAGGTACTTTTTTGAAAAGTTACTTTTTTGAAAAGGTACTTTTTTAAAAGGAACTTTTTTGAAAAGGAACTTTTTTGAAAAGGTACTTTTTTGAAAAGGTTCTTTTTTTAAAAGGTACTTTTTTAAAAGGTTCTTTTTTTAATAACGAATTTAGAATGATGTAAACAAGATTACGCATTGCGCATGTTTTCCAAATTCTACTGTTTATATTACGTCAGATCAGCATATTATACACATCTTTGTGTGCTTGTGTTTTTTTATTTTAGCTGCACTTATACGCTGATGTGACGTAGATGCGCAGAAACATTTCGTTTTTAAAAGTTGAATGCGTCATCTTGGTTTCTTTGTATCATGGTAATGAATAAACCTTTTTTTTTTAATTTTTAATAAAGGTATTTCCATTATTTAAGAAACAAGCTAGTTTTTATTTTTCTAAATTGTATTTTTTTAATAATACTCAAAAAAATTAGTTTAGCGACTGTACGTTTTTCCAAAAACTTTTAAAATGGAACACTTTTCCTATAAAAACCGTATTAATGCAAAATGAAACTTTTTTCATAATATGTATAACTTTTTTGTAAAAGTTTTTTGGTGAAATATTTAAATACATTATCTAAAATATTCTTCTGACAATAGTTGTACTCATTTTGTGCAATCCACAACTGTTGCATGCAACAATTTCATCATTATTTAATCTTGTAGTTTGCCAAAAAAAAAAAAAAAATTCCCAAGAATGACTAGAAAGTGGTCTGCTTAAATTTGGCCACTTTAACAGAAACAACAACAACCACAGTTTGTATTTATTTTAACAATATAATAAAAAGTTAAACAAATTTTATTTCCTCTTCTTCTCCTCCATTCTTTAAATCCACATATTGAGATTAGTTAAATAAATTGCGGTTTATTTGTTGTTTCCATCAACTGCCAGCCACATCATGATGACGTTAAACTTTTTTTTCATCCATCTCTCTGTGTATTTCTATGTAGTATTTTGTTTTGTGCCTCCTGGCTTCTGTTTGCGATTTCATTTGTCAACATTAAAGTTGCTTTTATATATTTAACATCAATTTGAATATTAGACGACAATAACAAAAAAAAAAAAACGCCACAGGCTTTGTCAGCTGAATTGGGACTTGAGCAAATTTAATTTATAAGATAATTTCAGTTTGACACTTTTTGTATTTTATTTTTGCCGTTTTATACTTTAAACAGGAAGTGTTTATTGTGCAGAAATTTAAGTTGTATAAAAGAATTTTGGAAGAAAAGAGACATAGGAGACATTTGTTGTGTCATTGTGGTAGAATTTTGGATTAAAAGGATTTCAATAGTATTTTTTTCGTACTAAAATCTGTCAAATAGAACATTTTGGCAGTTACTTTCGCAAAAAAAATAGATTTTTGTAAAATAGAGATACTTCTCCAAAAAAAGTATTTTTTTAAAAGGACATTTTTTTTACATATAAGTAATTGAAAGAAAATAAATTTCTAGTAAATTTGGGTTTAAATTTTTTTGTGTGTACTTTTAAGAATTTTTCCCCATTTTAATTGTTTTATTGTGAAAAAAAAGTTCATTATAAATTCAAACTGCAATAACATTAATTATTTTCTACATAAACAAAAAATATACAAACAAATACACTCGCCCATACGCCAAACACATACAGGCATTAAAATAAAAATGAATAGTTGACTGCATAATAAAACAACGACAAAACAGTAGAAAACAACAACAGCAGAATAAAACTAAATACGCAATGTGATAAATTGTTCAAACTTTATGCGTTTTAAGGACTGATAAAGAGGAAACTGATGCTTGCAGAAAACGATTAAATTTTTTCAAAAATTCTTTTAGAAAATTTTAAAAGATTAATGTAAATTTGTTTTAATTTATTAAATTCAGGCTTTATCGAGGGAACAATTTTTTGTTTGAATTTATGAGTGTTTGTATGTTTTAGTTTTTATTAAATGTTGCATTTAAAATTCAATGCGTGTGTTAAAACTTTAAACGTAAACACTCAAACCAACCAATATACTCTCAACGATACATCTTTATATGTATGTATATAGACAATGTTAATGTTTTTGTAAATAAAACTCAATCACACTTAAAATATATACATATCCAAACATTCACATTCATTCATGATTCTGTATGTATGTGTGTGCGTTTTTAGTGTATTGGCATATTGTATCAAGGATGTTTAGCCCATTTCTGTCTCTACCAATATTTCACTCAATTCGTGTGACATGATAAACATAAATAAACAACGCCATGTGAATTATTAATGTGGGTCAAAGTGTAAAATTCCACACCGTCAAAATGTGACACAATTTAACTACGAGAACACAAATCGACATCAGACTAACAAACCAAATTTCAAAATATTCTAAGCCCTCCTATCCTCCCTTTTAATCACCGCAATTTGTCATTGGGCCCTTCTGTCAGTCGTCCGAGCATTTGAACCCTTTTTCAGCATTTTAACCTTTTTTGTAGCATTTCAACCTTGTGTTTAGAGATGAAATAAGCTAATGAATGAACTGTAAATAAAAATTGAAACTTAAACATTAAATGTAACATCATGTTACAGCACGCAGTAAACAATTATTTTTCTGTTGCTTTTCATATTCAAAACATAAAAAACTTTAAAAATGTAAAAATAATTACATGAAAAGGATGCAACAATAAAAATAAGAGAAACATTTAGTGGGAAACGCAACAACAAGAAATAAATGTTTATAATCAAATATTAATCATACGCCCGGAAGACTTAAAAAAAAAACATTAAAATAGAAGGGAAGGGAGAAATAACATTTGTACAGTGGGTTAGAAACGGGTTATTGCAGGGAAAATATTAAATATTAAAAAAGCTTTTTTTAACAAACCATTTTTAAACATATTAGGCTTAGTTTAACCATATTATTGCCACCGGCAACCTTATTATAGTTATAATCAGCGTAAGTTTTTTAAACTTTTAACATATTTTTCAAGTTTTTCCCAAAATCATATGCTCTGCATAAGTTTGCTTATTGCGCAAGTTGGCAGCCGTTTTCAACAAAAGAATTGTTTTTGAGTCAATATATTGCAATAAATCGAAATTTTTACAAAAACTTAAAGAATTTGCATCGGGTTCTCAGTATTTCTTAAATAAACGGGCACTGAACAATTTTGGCTATTTTGGTTTTGATAGTGATTTATTTAAAAATGCCGAAAGAAACTAAAAAAGACTTTAATGCTGGAATAGTGAGATATAATACAAGAACTAAAAGAGTGTATTGTTCCGTTTTGTATGATTGACATACAAATTTATCCATCATAAGCGACGTGAAAGAAAAACTTCAAAATAATAAGTATTAAATATTTATTGAAAAACGTAATACAATTTTTAATCAAAATGTTAAGGCCCAACTATAACACAAGGGAACAAAATTGAACTTTTTTTGTGTTGATTAGAAGTTTGATGCTTTTTTCTTTACTAATTGGGGACGCTATGTTCAAATCTAGTCTTTGTTTTTCTCCATCAGCTTTAATTTTTAAGTTACAGGTACTAATCATATATTTGAAATGGTTGTTTACGTAAACTTAAAAAAAAAATAAAAATTTTGTATATTTAAAAATCATCAAAAATCGAAAACAGGAAAATGTTATTACTTTGACGTAAAGTCACATAACCTATGAACAAAATTAGACATTAATCATAAAAATCGATGAACGCGTTTCGTTTTTAATTACAATTGCGTGAAGCTAACTCATTTTTAAGTGAAGGAAAAACGTCTATTAATTAAACAGCCGCAAAAACACACACCAAACAAATTTTATTTTTGTATGGAATCACGATTTTTATCAATTCAGTTTCTTAGTAAATTGTGAACAAAATCAAAAGTTGCGATCGATTGCAATGACATGAAGCTTATTTGATTCAAAATATGTTTAACTAAATATTTTTAAGCTAAAACTGTGATTTTTGTCGCATTTTTATCGAACAAAAATTTAATTTTTTTTTTTAAAACTGTTCATTTATTTCAAAACTTCAACAATATTTATGAAACAATTGGGCAAATTCAAACCCAATGTAAGCACGGCTTAAAGATGGTGAACCGTTTTAAAGATATTCCAAAGTCAAGCTGATAAAAAAAAATTAACTGCAAATTTTGATTCAGCGTCCGAAATAAACTTACAAATAACATTCAGTTCTTAATCAACAAATAACTTGTTCCTTTGTGTAATATGCATGAGTCAGCTTAAGCAACAGTCCAATGCCTATGAAAAACAACAACAAAATCAAAAAAACATATGATTCCGTCCTGAATGTGCGATAAGTTTTGCTTAAGCAAATGATAATTTTATAAAACTTAACATAAAGTTTCCTTACGTTACAAGGTTTACATGGACAGCCAGCCGGACGGTATATGTGGGTCTAGGACCAGTGTTGCTAACTTAGCATTTCTTAAAGTCAATTGACATGCAAAAAACTGATTTAACATGTAGCATTATTTAAAAATTCCTATCATTTTTTAGTTCTTGTGATATTTTTAATATTTTCCATTTTTATAATGTTAAATACATAAGTACATAAATAAAAGAAAAAAAAAAAAAAACGGAAGATTCTTACATTGATTAAAAATGCAACAATGTAAATGCTCTTTAATGTTTCACTGAAATAAATATCAAAAAAAGAGAAAAAAAAACAAAAGTGTTACGGGCATAACTTAAAACAATCCTGTCCCTTTCTAAATAATTCTTTGCAGAGTTCAGCAGAGACGACATTAAGTTTATGTGCTGTGCATAGTTCGATCGCACCTGTAGAGTATCTGACACACATTTATTAAAGGCAATTTGACAGATTGTCGTTGAACCTGAAGGAGAAAATTCAGCATATTATAAAAAATTTATTGGCCCTTATTTTACTGAAGATCTGTCTATATTTTTCATATTTTTTATTTTTAGCATTTATTCTAGCAATTTTACCCCATTAAGTTATGGCAACACTGTTTAGGACCAATACTTAAAGCCGTTAAAAACATCAGCACAAACCAAATCATATGGTCGGGCTTTACCGACTATACTTTCTTACTTATTTTATATTTCTTCTGTTTAAGAAATTTTTTTAAGTTTTTCTTCGCTTTAGCGTTTTTAGAAATGTCTAATTTTCGTTCCAGTTTCCAAAACTTCTGTACAATTTTTTTTTATTTCAAAAACTTTTTATTTGTAAAGTTCTTAGTGATTTATTTATATTTAAAATTTGTTTATTAATTTTATTTTTTCTCTACATGCGTCACATTTTCACCAATTCTGAGCCACAGTGTTTCATTTAATATAAAGTTAAACAGAAAATAGTATCAGACGTGAAAACTTGCCTTAATTTAAATAAAGAAACATCAACACAACACAAAAAGTTTTTATTTTTTTACCGGCATTTTATTCCTTTATACATAAAAATATTTTCTTTTTTTTTTCTTTTCTTAAGCCCAGAAATTATTTTATTTTACAAAACAAATTCTCAGTTTAACAAATTATAAAAACCTGGTTACACTTGCTCGACTGCCTTCTCTGGTCTGGGCTGGCTGTTTCCTTTTTGTTTTGCATGCTAAAGCAACTTAAAGGTAAAAACGCTAAAAATTTTAATAGAAATGTAAAAAAAAATAAAAATAATTAATTTTCTGTTAAATTGAATTTTATGATGGATATTTTTCTTTGTTTTTAATTTGTTGTCTTTCTCTGGTATTTATTTGACTTGTTACCTTTTTTGTTTGGGTTCCAAGAATCCAACGGCCTTTATTTTGCATTTTCTGCCTGCTGTTCGTTTCTTCTCCATTTCTATTTTTAGATTACCTTTTGCTGTTTCTTTTGACCATTACGGGTTTCTGCTTCTGGTTTTTTTCACAAGAAATTTTTTAAGGCTTTCAGAAATATTAAGGAAGCCCTTGTAGTCCATAAAACAAACAGCCAGAATTTAAAAAGAACATTTTTTTTGTTTCTTTTTTAGGGTGGGCTGGATTTGGCCATCAAAAGGAAAGTAAAAAAAAAAAAAAAAAACGCTAATAATTTAATTAATTTTTTTTTTTCTAATAAATAAAATATAATAAAAATATAAAATAATAATATATAATTTTTTTTAGTGAATTAGCTTATTGAGAGTTTTAATGAAAGATTATATGAATTAAAAAAGACATTAACAATTCTGATGGAGAGGGAAAAAATTAAAATAAATATTGTGCCCACTGACACTTCCCTTTGCCGGAGAGACAAGGTCAGTTGAACTATTTAACATAATTTCAAATAGACTTGTAATCCAGAAAAGTTAGAAAATAACTGCAGCTAAATGAACGGCAGGTTAACTATTCTAATCTTATCTCACGTGTAGGCGGTAAAATACTCATGCCGATTTCTTTTCTGAGAAAAATATGTTACATTTAATACATGTTACACTTTATAATGTAACTTATAACCACTCGAAGTATTACATGTTTTGCGTCTGCAATTGAACAAAATTAGCTACTTTTATTAAAACTTATCAAGTATGATAATAATTTTAAAAAAATTATTAAATAGTATATTTTTTTAATAAATAAGTTGTAATAATCAAGAATAAAATTAAATTTTCGCTTAGTTAATACTCTTCTAACATGCACTGCGTTGCTTGTGGCTTGAATATCATGTGGCAGTAGATTCCAGAGGCGTACGGCGAATATAATCCCGCTCTAGCTGATCTTGCAAATATTAATTTGTTAAATAGATAGTCCGGTTTCTTGTTGTAGATTATTTTGTGTAGGAAAATAAAACTGCTACTTTTCGAGAGATTGTCAACGTATTAAACACTTCCTTTGCAAACTGGGAGACGCTGTCAGATTGAAACGGGGAACATTATTAAACTCAGTTCGCAGTTTTCGCTTATCAGAAGCACTAAAACCAGAAAACAATTCACATCCATATCAAAGATATAATATAATGATAAATCCATAATATTCTAAGCATACCGTACGTTTCCCTAATCGTATCGATTTGCTTTGTATATTTTCTTTTTTTTTTATCGATAATACATTTTTTGACTTATTTTGTTTAAAAATGGATAAAAATATATTTGTTGTATAGTTTTCCTGGAAACAATAAGGATTCTTGCGCAATTTTTGGATTTAAATTAAACAACTTTAGTTTGTAGTACTTTTTCCAATTGAAATTGTAGTACTTTTTAATTTAATAAAACTTGAAAATGCTTCTATTTAGTTCTCCTAATCAGTTTCGGATCGAAAACCAAAAAAAATCGGTTCAGTACCAAAAGAGTTTTAAACCCAAATGTGTAACAATAACCTTAAAAACTGATATTTCCGTTACAACAAGTAACATGCAATGGTGGCAGAATTTTTACGATTGTTATTGAATCATAATACTACTTAATGTCGTAGGGATCGGTCCATAATTTATTATAATCTCCATATAAAGCCTACTCTCGAAAAATACTTTAGTACGACTAAACCGTAACAAATAATGCTGTTATAGTAAAAATTGGCCTGTCGTAGTTTTATAACACTGATATTACGCTCCCGAATTTCAAATATCCCTAAGTGCGACGTAAGCATAAGTGAATAATAACACTGTGAGAGGGTATCAAAGATTCTGCAAGGCCGAATATAACACTTACTTGTTTTTAATGACCTTGCAAGATGTTCGCATGGTTAAAGTGTCCAACAGAAAATCCACAAGTGATTTCAGCTTTAAACTTTTACCAGAATATATTGAATTTCTACAGCAATTTTTTTTAATGAAGACAAGTTTTCAACAGAATCATTTTTTTAATTTTTAATGCATTAAAAGAAAAAGTTGTCAAGAAAAAGACAGTTCGTGGAAAAAAGCCAAGATTTCTTTACGAACTAATGAAACATATTTTTTCTATGAAAAAGTCGATGTAGCAGTAATTTTATTTCTTATGCATTTCTTTTTATAAGGACGGAGTTTATTGAAATTGGTGGATATTGATTCATGATTTAATCTATCCCCTATATAATTTCCTGGGTAACAATTTATCGCATAATTTAATGATATAAATATTTTTTTTGTCCAAAAACGGATTCAGCAATAAGTGGAGGAGTTTGGTCTGTGATATTGCCTGATAAAGGCCACAGATTATTAGGGCCATTTTTGGATGAGCCCGTTTATCCAAATAAAAAAGCCCGACACTGACTTTAATCTAACTACAAAAAAACATTGCATACTTTCGAGAACAGATTTACAGCATTTGAATTTTTTTCAATTTAATTAAATTTATTATAAACAAAAAAAAAAAAAACAAAAAAAAAAAAAAAATTAACTCTCACTGTGATTTTTTCTTCTTGTACAAAATTAATTTATTTTTTAATTTATTTATAAACATAAAAATATCACTTCTGCTTCCAACTAATTTTATTAAAATAAACCTTCTGTTGACCAGTTAAATCACCTGGTAATTAGTTTTATACACAATTTAGATAATTTATGTAAAACTCAACGCACATTTACACATATTGGCGAATTTCATTTGTACTTAATTAATTACACACGATTAATTGATATTGTTATTTATTAAAATGAGAATGAATTAAGAAATTTATAGAAAAACAAAAACCACAAATTAAAACAATTTTAATTAGAATTCACCATGTGTTCAGCATGTTCAACGTAACAACTTACAAAACTAAAAATAATGTTAATGTCTGTATGTGGGCGTTTGTTTGAAATAAATGAATTTAAATTCAAGACGAGGGTAGTAGTTAAAATGATTCAAATAATTTCTTTTTAAGGAACAAATTCCAGATTTAAAAACTGCGAGGTTTTTCTTAAAATGTGTGTTTTATTTTGTATTTTTTGATTTTCTTAAACTGTATTTACACTATAACGTTTTTGCTTGACGGAAGAGGAATGATTTTGAATTCTGTGGTCGAAAGGTGTATAAAGGCATGTGGGGTACATAAAACTAATTACACTACAATTAAAGTAATGTCCTTAGCCCAAACCAGAGAGTCAAAATGAAATATATATTACCTTCAATCCTATAAGATTCATAGGGCCTCGACAATAAATGTGCGGGAAAATTGCTCCTCCGATCACCTGGCTATGTTTCGCAAAAACACTCAATAGAAAATCAATCCATCCGTTCTTAAATCAAGCCAAAGCGGCGTGTCAATAGTATGGCAAGTACGAATTTTCTTAAAAAATCAAGAAAAAGGATCTGCAAAGGGGACTCCAACCACTGAATTTGTTTAAGTCCGTTTTATTGTTCAATTCCGACTCCAACTCCTACTCTAACATTGCTGCTAAATGTATATCAGACTGGTCTTTATTTGTCGTTAAACTGTTTTTTTTTTAAAGGAGTACCTTTTAAATAGTTTCAAATAGGTATTTTAAATATTGCATCGCCAATTTTAAAGAATTTTTATTTTGAAAAATATTAGAAAATTTTTTATGCCGAAAATTTTATAGTTCAGAGTTTTTGTAGGTACTACGACTCCGACTCCACAGCCCAGATTGAGTAAAAGTGGAATAAAATTAATGTGTTTGATTCAAGAATTTTTAAGTTGATTTAATCTTCAATTCGTACTTGAAATAATCCGAAGCATAATTACATATTTTCCAGTTACACATGTTTCACTTTAGTTGTATTCCCCAGCAGAATGGCCCGATATGGTTTGGTTAACTTGAATGGAAAGACGACTTGAGAACAGCTCACTTCGGTCCTTAAAGCGGTCCATTTGTGATACCCTGAGCGAGTGACCCGAGTCAGCCAGTATCCATCAAATTTTTCCCCAGGCATCACTGCATCCTCGAACCAACTCGACTTCCTGCAAAATATAGAGATCGACCTCAGTCCTACACTAGACACAGCGCCCAAACATGGCTATTCTGGTCTCCCAAAATGACTCATCCTAATAACCTCGAGACCGGGACATTGGCCTAGAACTTAATGCACTGTTTCCTCCTCCTCCTCATCATGACAACTTCTACAGTAGTCATTATAACCAAGAACCATCCTCCTCGCATGAGTCCCTATTTCCCAGAGACTCGTCATGAGCGATATCACCGTCCTAACTGGTCTCTACCCAAACCAAGTAGCACTCACGTTTTTCCCGCAGCATAGCCAGGCCATAGATAGCGTCCTGGCCATTAAGCAGGTATTCTCACCCTGCCATCTCCCGTGAGACCTTCTCTATGACTCACGTTCAATGACAGTCTGACAGCGAGCCATTGAAATGCCGATCAGGCTGTCGACGAAAATGTCTGGCAAAAGTCAGCCCTGTTTGGTTAGACCGTCCGCAGTTTGTTCCCTAGGCATAAACTGTGCCCTGGTACCCATGCCATGTCACCCTAAAATCTTCCTCAATCTAATTTAAAGGCATCCGGCATTCCTAGATGTCGTGACGACACCAGTAGACTTCCTCTTTGGCAGAGGAATCGAATTGTTTGTCGGAGGATAGCTTTGGTTCGGAATCTTGCAAAAAAGCCCTGTTTGGCCAGAACATCCGCAGTTTGGTTTCTCAGGTATCTACTGTTCCCTGGTACTCATTCCATTCATTTAAAGCCATCCGGCATTTCACAGTTAACCTCGATTTCATGAAGACACCGGTAGACTTTCTCTTTGGTAGAGGAATCAAATGGGTTTGTCGGAGGATAGCTTTGGTTCGGAATCTTGCCATAATTATTCGATCCCAATATGGTTTACAGTCAATGATTGCTCTGTGGGACTCCCTAGATAGGAGAAATTATACTCCGCTGGTTTGCCTGAGTGAAGTAAAATCAGACCATCTGTTGTAGTGTTTTCGCCAAGTGTGGCCAAAAAATTAATCTAGGTCCAAGGAAGCAGAGGCTATAGTTTTTAAATTTTTGGTATAGTTGTGCGAGTCGTAAGAATTCTTAAAGTGGCCTAAAGTTGCAGGTTCCAATTCGTGTCCGGAGTTTTATGCTGAGTAAAGCGATCAAGGAAAAATGTTTGTTTTCATTTGTTTTAGTTTTGTTTTGATAAGCCTGATCAATGCAACCACATATTTCTCGTGTTCCTTGGCATCTTGCCCATATTTTTAATCACAACGTTTTTTTCAATTTCCAACAAACTTTTAAGTATGTCACGTACAGTTTGCAAAGGGTTTTAATAAATTCATAGTTGCAATTTTCATTGAACAGTGAGTTTTTCCAACAACATTATAAAAGCATTAATGCATAACGCCCAAACAGAAACATATACACAAAAACATTTATCTACTAAAATATGAATTATAAAATGTATTAGTAACCAAAATAATTAGATGCTTAAAACAAAATAAGTGTCATACACACACATACTCTCAACAAACATGCCACTCTTGCAACAACATTAGCAACATTTTGAATAATTTAATAGTCGTTGAGGGTGAAAATACATACTTATATTAACACCCACTTAAACACATGTACACAAATACATATGTACAGAAATATTTTCTCAAATGTACACGTTCTTGGAAATATAATATTTTCCAAAGATTTGCCATCAACTAATATCTTGTTTAATTAGGAAATGAAAAAAGAAGAAAAAGCATCTTAGAAATACCTTTCTCATTAAAATTTACAAATTTATACTTTTGTACAGGGTGGCTCAAATTAAGCCTTATGTAGTTATAATTTGTGATCTTACGACAGCAGTACTTGTACAGTTTGAATTTTTACGGTTTTTTTTTTGAATCAAGTACAGAAAGATTGATTAAAGCATGGTAGAATAAGTCATTAGAAATTTTGTTCTCAATTTTAAAACCCATATAACGTCAAACAAAAGAAAATAAGGTAAAAATTTAAAACAAGCATCAATAATCAAATAAATGAATTTGACATTACATGGGAAAATAATGACAACACTCCCTAATGAACATACCTGGTACTTATTATACTATGGATTCAAGAACGGATTTTCAATCGCAAAATACTTAAATTATCCATATTCAATCCCGATTTCGTACTTAAAATAATCCGAAAATGAGATTGATTTAAGTAAAACTAAAGGCTCAGTTAGTCTTTACTTTCTGTTCTGTTACGAATCAGCTGATTTGTTTTCGTGAAATTGATTAGTTTTTCTGTTCTGTTGCGGTTCAGTTTGTTAAAATCAAAAACTTGTTAATTAATTGTAAGTGACAAGAAAATAAATAAAAGTTATTGAAATAAAACAATGGATGGTGAAAAACTCATAAATTTGTCATAAATGGCTGATAAGTTGCTACAGAAAAAGTAACTATTACAGTTTCGTAACAGGACGGCACGTAACAGAACAGAAACAGAAAGTAAAGACTAATGGATTGAATCAATCTCAAAATGCGCTTGATTCAAGTATTATAAAGTTGATTTTTCCCAAATTCGTGCTTGAAAAAAAACTAAAAAATAAATTAGAAAGAACAAATTATTGTGATTTACTAACCCGTTTTACACCTTACATAATGATAAAACACCAACATCATGCCCGATACGGGTTTTACTTTAAAAATCGTATGAACATATAAAACCAAAAATATAAACTAAATAAGAAGCAAGAGTTCAAATTTACTTTTTAACCCTTCGTGGTACACATGAGTCTGGCTAGACCTTTTTTCAATGTGTATAGAAAAAAAAAAAAAAAAAAGTAATCCCATTTAGGATTGTTTTGAATACGTTTTTGTGTTATTTGTAATTAAATTTCTGAGTACGACTTAAATGTTGTTCTGGACGACCATGAGTTGAGACAGATGGATCATTTTCAACATGCTGCCGTACAGCTCCACGTTGTCTTCAGTGCAAATATTTCTATAAAGACCTCTTCCAGAACGGTCGATCACTGAACCCCTATCCTTAAAATGTGCGACAAAATTCGTAATCATGAAATCTGAATTTAAATATTGATGATATTTTTGCTGCGTCGTAGCAATTGATCTTTAACAGGAGTAGAAAAATTTTAACGCGTTGTTCTCAGTCTGAATTTTCTAAAGTGCAGTTTTAAACTGCAAAATGTAAAACCAAACAATTATATCACAAAATAAAAAAGTTATACGTGTTTTACATTGGGCTTTTATTCGGGTCACCCTGTACAAAATATATTTTAAACATTTGTGTGTGTGTATGTTTTAGCTCATTATTTTACTTTTCATATGATATTCTGTCACTATTTTTTCGTTTTTAGTTGTCTTTCAGGTTTAAATTTATTTTGGGGAGATTTCCTTGAACGAAATTTTAATATGCTCCCTAAAATTATGCTTTAAATTTTTTTCCTTGGAATTTTTTTTATTTTTTTATTATTTTTGTTTCGGTTGAGTACTGGTTGACTTAAATATTTCTTGTTGACAAGGATATCATAAAATCGTATTAAAAAAAAGCAAAAATTAATAAGAATAAAGAAAATTTTGGAATTGTATTGGGGTGTTGTATACTATGGTTGGGGTCATTGAAGAATAAGTACAAGATATAGTCATTAGAAATGCTGTTCTCAATTTTAAAACCCATATAATGTCAAACAAAAGAAAAAAATTAAAACAAGCGTCAAAAATCAAATAAATACATTTGAAATTGCATGGGTAAATAATGATAACTCTCCCTAATAAACCTAACCTGTACTTATTATACCATGGCTGGAGTTTTAATTTCTAAAATGAGAATTTGTTCTGAAAGAACATTTTGGCAGAAAAATAAATTCGAAAAAAGCTAAAAAGAAAAACCAGCTGAACTACTTGTTGTTAAATAAATAAATTTAAGAGTTTGTAACATTTGCTAAAAAAAATCGTATGCCTATTTTTTGCGACAATTTTTAAATAAACAAGTTAGAGTGCCATCAGAGGACTTTACAGTATTTTAATTCGTTGCGGTTTCAGGCGTTTCAAACGGCCATGTTCTTCAATGGAATATAATTGAAATATAAGGAAATTTTCAGTTTAATTTTTTAAACATGACTTTACGCAGCGTGAAAAAGAAGGAGTACGGATGGCTTCTATAAGGCCTCTATACTCCTTTTGGATACACAAGGCCTGTTCGACTTATATCTTTTACGTTGTCATTGCGAACTAGGCCTTCCACTCTCGCTTCTTTAGTAGTTACATAAGAATGGTAACGGGATAAAAAAATATTTTATTTTGCTTTTCCTTGTGCAAAAAAAAAAAAAAAAAACAATACAAAAAATGTTACTCCTTCTCTACTCCCTTCTCATAGAAGCAAATAAGGAGTACGGATGGCTTCTATAAGGCCTCTGTACTCCTTTTGGATACACAAGGCCTGTTCGACTTATATCTTTTTTAAAACACGTTGTCATTGCGAACTAGGCCTTCCACTCTCGCTTCTTTAGTAGTTACATAAGAATGGTAACGGGATAAAAAATAATTATTTTTCTTTTGCTTGTGCAAAAAAAAAAAAAAAAAAATAACAATACAAAAAATGTTAGTCCTTCTCTACTCCCTTCTCATAGAAGCAAATGTCGAATGTGTATCTTATCTTTTATTTTTTTCTTTTATTTCTTTAACTGTAAGATAAGAATAGTAATTGGATCTAAAAAATTTTAAGTAAAAAGGTCTTCGGAGTTTCCCCGCTGGGTAGCTTTTCATGATTTTCAGAGTAATTCTAATGAACACAGAAACAATTTTGCACCATTAAATCCATTAATCGAAAATAAAATCAGTTTTAGTTAAAAATTTAATCAAGTGAATGAAACGTTTAATTAATATTAATAACTTTTTTAATGGTGCAAATTAATATTGTCAATTAAACGTTTAATACTCTTGATTAAACGTTTAATTCACGTGATTAAATGTTTAATTCACTTGATTAAATTTTCAATTAAAACTGATTATTTTTGATTAATGCGTTTACTGGTGCAAATTTTTTTCTGTGAATATAAGTGGTAATCAAAGTATGACGTATATAAAATGGAAAATTTTTATGAACCTCTGAAACAGGACCGTTTAGAAAATTTTTTCAACTTCACCCGAAATCGATTTCCAGGACATGGCTGAAAGTTAATTTCAAAAGTGCGCTTTAGTTGGAGCCTATGCTGAATTATGGATCAATCTTTACTGTAAACTATAACAGACTAACTTATTTTGCAATATGATTATAAGTTAGGGTTTTACGCGTGCTATGGTATTTTCCGAAAGCATATGAGACATATATTGATCAATTGTCCTTTGAAACTGCAAAAGCATTCCTTATTAAGAGTTACGGTGTACCTAAGTGTTTCCCTAAACTGGGCTTAATATGGCAGCTTCAAAGTGGACTTAAGCCAGCTAGCTTATCGCTCAGAGAGTTTTCCACGGCTCGAAGTCGGTTGTAGGTTAAAGCCGTTAGTACCTTATACACCGCATTTAGTACTGTACTGTTATTTACCGCCAGTTATCACATTCTTTTAAGTCGCTTTATCTTGGTATTTTGATTTGAAGGGTACAACTTTGTCCATGACTTATAAACATTTTCAGTTTTCGATGCGAGTACCATTTGAGGGTGGTCGATTTCGGCAAAACTTTCGGATTCTGCAGAGTAGATCGAGAGGAATGCCGTTAGCGCCCGCAGCTTTATTTGTTTTATGGTTTTCAATGGCCTGTTTTACTTCTTCAAGGGATGGTGTTGAGTCGTCTAAAAAGGTGGGTTATCTCGTTTGGTTTTGGAGTGATGTTAAAATCATCTTCTCTACTGTTGCTAATCTTTTTGAAGTATTCTTTCCATCTGCGCGTTTTCTACACAGTACTTGTAAGTAGCGGCCCATTGTGGTCGCGTATTGGTTGATCGTGATTTCTCCGGTTTCGTTGATGATCTGGTACAGCTCGAGGGTATTATTTGTGCCAGCTGCGACGTCTGCCTCGTCAGCGAACTCTTAAGAATGAGTTATTTGGTTCTTCCTTGCAGCCTTTTTTATCATTCGGGAGATTTTTTATATTTGTGGTGGTGAGCTCTGTTACTTCGCATTTGCACTTTGAGTTGATCCCTGCGTTCGATTCTGTCCCACATATCATCAGATATCCATGGCTTTATTTAAGATATTCACCTCCTCACTGTCCGATATACGATTCGTTAGTTTGTCTCTTATTTCGTTTCTTATTTCCGGATAACTGAGTTTTTGTAAGTTTAGTGGCCTCATTTGAACCTCATTGTTATTCTACCACAACAATGTGCACTACATTAGGCATATGGTAGACTGTGGATCGATCTTCAGGAAAAAAAATATACATAAATTTTTAATAAATAGCACTGTGATTTCCAGTCTTATGAAACTATGACATACCAAATTTTACCGAAATAGCAGTTTTACCTTACAGTTTTAGGCATACTAAAGTATTTCCCAAGAGTGGACTTTTTATGTGGCCTATGATAAATTGTGGTACGTACTTCATGATACAATTAAAACATTGCGCCACCAAATGCTTGTAAGTTTTTATAACAGAAATATCAATTTTTTAGGGTGGTTATTCTACATTTGGGCTTAAACTTCTTTTTATACAGAAATTCTTGTGCTGAAAAACTATTTAGAAACGATTTGACACAGAAATTGTTCTTTTCTTTTGAGTTCTTCGAAAGTGTGCTTTACTTCAAAAGACGGACATGGCTAAAACGACTTAGAATTATTCAAGGCCTTATAACTAAGATGAATATAATTTGAGTTTTACACGAATTTACAAACTAAGAGTTAACATTTTTTTTTCACTCGTTCTCGAATTTTATTTTAAAGAATTTGTTCACAAGATTCTATTTTTTCTAAAATTTGATCTCGAAGTTAAAAAATATTAATATGTTTGCTTAAAATATTCGGTTAACTACTATTTGTTATTCAAACTATCAACCAAAGTTGAACATTTGCCTTTAAGTTTATCACCACTTATTAGAATTAAACGTTGGCACTTCTACATGTTAAGTTACAAAATTTAATAACAAAATTAAAATTCTTTTCATCAAATACTCTTATAGCAAACATTCTTGCCTGTTACCTTTCATTTCGTACAAACAAAAAGTAATAAAAAAAAGCCAACAAGAGAATTAAAAAATTGCATTTTTCAACTTTAGAATGAATGTACAAATAATTGTATCGTTTTGATGGTAATTGATTTGGAATTTTCATTTATTTTTTTTTTTTTTATGTAGTCTTACTATCACATAAATACTTTTGTAATTTCTTAATTGAATAATATGACTAGAAGCATCCGAGTTCACTGCAACCGAATGTTCGAACGAATACATCAAATATTTTACCTCAATACAAGAACATTTAGTTTACGAATCGAGAATATTGTAGTCATGTAGAGCCATATCGAAAAATAATGAACATACAATCAAAAGGAAATAAGAACAAACAAATTCTATTTCTTAAAGTAAAAGTTAGAATCGAAAATTTTTTAAGGAAAACAGTTTAAGAAGGAAAGTAGTAACTTTAATAAATACCCAGCAAATATTTATTAAGTACATAAAGGACATATATATATATAAATATTTAAATTCTATGATAATATTCGCCCGAAACTGTTAATGGCTGATCCCAATTAACTCTGCCAGTAATAGAAAACTTTTGGGTCTCCGAATCGCTACCAAGTTCTATTTATCGGATTGTAAGAATAGGTATAATTTATTGAATGTAGTTATAAAACTTATATCAAATATCATAGAAAAAGGAATGTCAATAGCACTGGAATTCAAGGTTAGAAACGAACAGGCGGGCTTTCGCTCACACTGATCATGCATCGATCATGTCAAAAGCATTCTTTTTATTGTTGAACAATCGGTAGAATGAAGCAATCCTCTCGTGCTAACATTCATTGACTTCGAGAGAGCATTCGCACTATTTTTCATGATTCAATTTTGTGTGCCTTGGAATGCAAGGGAGTCCTAAAGAAGATAATCAGCTTAAAAAAAGTATAGTCTTCTGACGCAACCTGCAATATATTGCACGAAGGACAACTGAGTGACACGAGTCATCATACAAACTGCCGTGAGGCACTGCTCTTCAATGTTAAATTGATTGTATTGAATAGTGCATTGATAAATGCAAGTGGAAAACATTGCGGCTTACAAGGAAAACTAACTGACTTCGATTACAGATGCCATCTGCCTACTTACCCATACAAATTTTTTTAAACCCTGGATTAACTATTTTTCCAATGCTTAATTTCTTGCACCCACTTAATTCACGTTAATCAGATCAGTTTTCAAAGCATGAAATAAGCTTTGTTTAGTTCTCTATAGCAGAGCTTAGATGCCGGAGATTAAAAAAAAAAACATGTAATATTTCATAGAAAGAAAGTAAGTTCTACACTGTGAATTCCCCCTTACATTACTGCTTCTGGAGAAACAAAATTTGCTACTGGGAAAGTACTTCTTCAGGACTTTTAAAGATACATATATGTATCAGAGGAATATGCAGTCTAGCTCCTAAAGCTAAAGTGGGAGCGTTCGTGAACGAAAAAAGTAACTTTTTACGCATAAAATACAATTTACTCAAAAAGTAACTTTTTACATAGAAAGTTCCTGTTTTTACACAAAAAGTGCTTTTCTAGAAAAAAAGTACAATTAACACAATCAAAATCTTTATACGTAAATACTTTTTATTACACAAAACATTCTTTTTTAAATAATAAGATTTTTTTTCCATAAAGATTACCTCTTTAAGCAAAAAAGTACCTTACTTCATAAAAAGGTACCTTATTACATGAAAATACGGAATTTTGCAGAAAAAGTGCATAATTCACATCTTTTGGAGGATTTTTCTTTAACCCTTTTGTTTCTGGGGATAAAACTTGCATTTTACTGCAACCTTTTTTTATTTCGTTAAATCGTTTAAACCACAATTTGGCACAAAAAGTAGCGTTTTTTTTACATAAAAAGTACATTTTTAAGCAAAATGTACCTTATTACATGAAAATACGGATTTTTGCAGAAAAAATGCATATTTCACAACTGCGGATTGTTTTTTAGCCCTTTTGTTTCTGGGGATAAAACTTGCACTTTTACTCTTTTATTTCGTTAAATCGTTTAAAATACAATTTCGCACAAAAAGTACCTTTTTACATAAAAAGTTCCTATGTTTACACGAAAAGTTCCTTTCTACACAAAAAATACTTTTTGCACTATTAGAACCTATTAGCACAAAAACTTTTTTATTACATGTAATTTTTATAAAATGTAATCATTAACACAACAAGAACTTTTTTCACACAAAAAGCACCTTTTTATACAAAAAGTACCTTTTCCCAAAAAGTACTTTTTTACACAAAACATACGTTTTAACACAAAAAGGTACCTTATTACATAAAAATACAGATTTTTACAGAAAAACGTGCATTTTTCACATCTTTTTGCTGACTGTTCTTAAACACTTTTGTTTGTGGGGAGAAAAATTGCACTTTTACCACAGCCTTGTTCTATTTTTCGTCAAATATTACTTTTTCCTTAACATTACTTTGGTTCATATGTGCACTCAGTAGTGGTGCGTTTCATTCCTTTAACCACATACTCAACATGTACGTTCTGAGTTCACAACATCTACTGTAGAAAAAATTTAAACTTTTCTTCAGAGTTGTCATAAACCGTATGTACTCGTGTGTATCTCTTCAACAAATATTCGTTCAATGAGCAAATTGAAAGCCAAAATACGAGTAATTTTCCTCTTCTTTTTTCCATATACTAAAACACATTACTGCATATGTGTGTGTGTGATTGTTTGTGCATGTAGTAAGTAAATGTTTGTATGTCGAATGCTGTAATGAAGGAGAATATTTTTTGCTTAAAACTTAAATTTTCAATGTAAAATGTAATGATACATGTTTTGGTTGAACAACTAGATACAAGAAATGTATGGTTTCTTTCCATCTTTCGTAGTCATTCAATTTATTTTCTTGTTGAATTTTATTTTTATGGTATTTTCTTCCGTTTTTGTTGTTTCTTTTGTATCTATTTATATAAAAACAATGATGCTTATTAGAGAGTAGACAAAAATGTAAAAAGGTCTTTAAGGATTTTTTGTTTGAAACTAAAAGCAAAAATTTAAAAATAATTTTTCAAAGTCATATTATTTTTTTTTTGTTGCTGTTACAACATTATAGTTAAATTTTTAGCTGTTTTAATTTTTTTTTTTGCCAGCAATTGCTGTAATTTTTATAACCATCGTTTGTCTTTTTTTCTTTTCTAACAACAATATCGTGATTTTTTTTGTTTCTCTTTAAAATTCCCTTATAATACAGAATTTTTTTCCACAAAAAAAAAAAAAAGAAAAAAAATTAAATTAAAAAATAAACAACAATAAGAAAATAGAGAATAATAAATTTTTTATGCAACATGGAAAACTTGGCTAAGTTTACAATTTTCTTGCTAATTAGAATAGCAGCAGAGGAAGAAAGTTGAGAAGAAAACCACAGGGGAAGAAAAAGTAAATATAACAAAAAATGGAATGAAAACAATCAACATTCTTTCGGCCAGACATTCTTTTGTAATAAAGTGGTCAGCTATTTAAACAAAGTGAGCAACAGGAAGAACACAATGGCAAAATTAAGGCCAACAAAATAAAATTTAGGTAACAATTTAAAATTTTTTCCCGCGATCACAGTCACAGGATATTTTGACAAGTTCAGTTGTATTAATTAATATTTATATGAATTTCCCAGGCATCACGCACAAAATTTCCAGGAGTTTTTTTTGAAGCGGCAACTTTCGGTTTCCTAGGAACTCTAAAATTCTTTCCTGCTTTCGTAAAAGGGAAATGACCGAGGATAAAAACCATAGTTTCAATAAACAAGACATTTATTTATAAAAATGGAATATATAATAAAAACAGTTAGATTGTTAAAAACTTGTTGTTGAAAGATACATAATTTAAGAAAGTATGTACCTACATTCTAAGAAAAGTACTATTTATAAAAAGAACTTTTTATATAGAGTGGAGCTAATTTTTAAAAAGTCGTTTTGCTTAAAATAAAGCTGCTTGCTAAAAGGAATTTTAGTGAAAATGTACTTTTTTCTTTAGAAATTAGGTAATATTATAAAAAAAATACTTTTGAGTCAAGAAGAGTACTTTTGATCTTAAAAGAAAGTTAAATTGAATTAAAAAAGCGACTTTTAAACAAAACAAAATCCATTTTGCCAATGGTTTTGTTTTTATGATTTTTTTTTTTAAAAAGTTACTTTAGTGTAAAACTGTATATTTTTTACGTTAATGTAAAATTAAAGTTTTTGTGATAGATGATTTTTTAAATGTTAAAAGTTATTTGTTAAGGAAAGGTAAATTCTATGAAAAAAATATTTTTTTTAAATGGTAATATTTTGTAGGTATTGTCTAACTTTTTTCTTCATAAGCAGGGCTTTAACAAATAGAAAGTGGGAATTATTTATTTTTCATAAATAACATAAAGATACAAGATATTGTGGTAGTGTATAGAGTTATTCCTAAGAATAAGTACATTTCTATAGCTTCAATGTTAACCAAAGGTTGGCTTAAGCATAAAGTATGTGAAATATTGAGGGAATAAGACTATTGTTAAAAGTTTTATAAATTGAAATTCAGCTCATAGGAGCACATTCGAAAAAATGGTTAATTAAAAAGGATTTTATTTAAAAAGCTTTGTGCTTTTTGGTTAACAGGTGGTTTATATAAAGGATACTTTTATAAAATATAACGCATAATGCTTATTTTTTGTTAAACGCTACTTTTTTTTTATAAAAAAGTACTTTATATGATAATAGGTGTTTTTTATATACAAAATAATTTTTAAGTAAAAGCAATTTTTGTGGAAAATTTGTTTATATTTTTTTTGTTTTTATTAAAATTGTCGAGGCAATTGTTACATAATAAGGCATTTATTGTACTTTATCTAAAAAAGTACTTTTTTCTAAATTTAGTACTTTTCAAATAAAACGCACTGCCTGCAACAAAAATGTTCTATTTTAATGAAAACGTACTTTTTGCAATTTACAAATAATTTTTATATTTACTTTTTGTAAATCTTGTATAAAAGAAAATTTTATGCTGTAAATCTTGAACATTTAAAAAAAAGCATTTTGCACTATTTTAATAAAAAAGTACTTTTTGTAATAAACAATGGTACTACATGTAAAAATTTATTTTTTTTAAGACCTCTTTGCCTTAAAAGCATAAATTTTGTATATTTGTTATACAACCTATTTATATGTTGAAATGGGTTTTCCCAAGACGCTAGAAATGATAGGGACTAGGTTATTCTATACTTCTTTTACATATACTTAGTTAAATATTGCTATTAAAATTGCGCCAGATCGGTCCACAAATAACCGAAGTATGAGCCAAAAACCCCGATTGCCTCTAGTCACACAACTGTTTTTTTTTTAAATGATCCAAAAATTCTAAAACAATATTTATGATTTCTTAGAAAACAGTTTTTTCTTAAGTTAACTTGAAATTAAACAAAGAGTTGTTTAATTGTACTGCATATACAAAATTTTTCTTAAACATAAACTTAAATATTTTGCTTAATGGGTTAAAGTTTTTTAATAAAAAAATTTAGATATAAAAAAGTTTTTTTTTTTTTAATATTTTTTTTAGCAAAAGTATAGTTCTTGACGAAAAATTGCTAATTAAAATTTTTCATGTAGAAACTAATAAAAAAATGTCGATCTCAAAAAGTTTTTTAATATTTTTTTTAAGCAAAAGTATAGTTCTAGACGAAAAATTGCTAATTGCTTTTATTTAAAGTATCTTGTGCCCATGTGATAGGGAGCTTAATGTAAATTTTAATACATATTTATGATTTTTTATAAAACAGTTTTTTCTTAAATTAACTTGGAATTAAACAAAAATTTTTCTTAAAAATATAAACTTAAATATTTTGCTTGACGAGTTAAAATTTTTCATGTAGAAACTAATAAAAAAATTTAGATATAAAAAAGTTTTTTAAGCAATATTCCATGCTTATAACAGGTTAATAAGACGAGTTTTATATGAAAATTTGTTTAATTAACCTGTAATAAAACTGAAATATTTTTTATGAATAAGGGGGTAAGTATCTTGTGCCCATGTGATACGAAGCTTAAGTAAATATCAATACCTTGAAACATCCCATTGTGTTAAAATTAGTTTGCCAATTTTAATTTAAATACACACTAAAGTCAGTTAAATGAGTTTTATGGCAAGTGGCATTTGTGGCATAAATATTTTATGTTGCACACATGTGCCTTTGTGTTTGTATGTGTCTGTGTGTTTGCAATAAAAGCGTGTGGTTGGATATTAAGTTTATAAATTTCACATAATGCTTATAATTGTATGTACATGTTGATTAGTTACATTTTTCCAATATAAAGTGTCATTTAAATGCTTTTTTTTTGTTGTATTTGTCTCTCATTATTTTATTGCGTTTTTTTCTTCTCTCTCTTGTTTGTAATTCTAATTCATTGTCCACTAGTCTCGTACAAATTGATAATGCTGTTTGTGTGTCGGTGTAACGTTTTATTGTCCAAAATACATTTAAATGTATCCCCGTACAAGTCCATCCGTCCATTAATTTACCATACAACACGTACTCATACATGTCACATCTTTAATGGCAGTCATTCTCTCATTCATTCATTCAGTTGTTCAGGTCAATCAATTCAATCATGCATGCCTGCATGACCACTGTCTGTGTTTAACTACTGCTGCGAGTATTTACAACTGCAGCATCGAGCAGCTGAGTGATGCTGCATCTGATGGTTGAATGTATAATGCGTTTGACAATTCTAAAAAAAAAAATCTACAACAACATAAAAATGTTAAAATAAATAACACTTTTTGAATTTTACTCGTATGACAGTGTAGATACATTTAAATGACTAATGGATGTTGAATGTCTGTCATTTTTTTTGTCAGTTGTTGGCTGTTGCTCTTTTTTGAGTGCATTTATTCTTGTGGTTTTTTTTTTTCTTAAATATTTCAGTGAATTTTATATCATGTAAAATGTTAAGGAGGGATTAAGTTTAAAATTAAAGTTGCAAACATTTTTTAATTAAAAATTGTTTCAAAACTTTCCTTTTATTTTTATTTTAATTCAAATTATTTTATTAACAAAGTTTGAACTTCGTTTTTTTATATATTCGTAGAATTTTCGAAGCTAATTTGAAATTCTTTTAGAAAATTTTTTTGTTAGAAAATCTCGTTTTTCTGTTTTTTTTTTTTTTTTTTTTTTTAATATTTCAATGCAAAGTTGCGTTAATAGAAAATATTTTATTTGAGTAAAAATTTAATTGCGAATTTTAAGATAAAATTTGATTGGTACAATTTTTTACAAAAACATTTGCGAGTTTTTTTTTTATTTAATCGTTGCCAAATTTTAAAATGTTCTTGGTCGAGAGATTTTATTAGGAAAAAAATCATATTCGAAATTTTATAGCAAAAGATTCGTTTGGGAATTTTGTTAGAAAAAAATTTGTTCGCGAAATTCTAGTTGTGTTTTAAGTTAGAGATTTTTTGTTGTAAAATCTTGAATTGCTTAATTTTATTATAAAAAAAAAATTGATTTATATGTATTTTATTTGAAAATCTTTTATTTAACTTGCAATAACGGAGTTCAACAATGGGCTTGCAAAAGAGCTAATGCAAAATATTGTAACACTTCGATGAAATCTAACGGTAACTCTGTGTGTATAAAATTGTAAATTTTATACTAAAAATTTTATAATTTTTATTTATTTACTTTTCTATTACCTTTTGTTTGGTAATTTGTAATATTTTTAAACTTTAATTTGAATTTCTAACTGAATTTTATTACGATTGCAAGAGTTGTAAAATAACCATGTAGAAATGTAAAGTAACTGTAACGAATAAATATTGTGAATTAATTTAATTTCAAAATGTTTATAAACATTATTACAAGATGAAATTCAGGCTACTTCTTATGAGCCATATAATGTTTAACTTCACTTACATTTTGACCTTTTGCTGAGTTACTTGAAACTTATTTTAATCTGAAAATAAATAAAACTTAAACCTGATTTAACCTTAAAATTATAACTTAAACTTGAATTTAATGAAAGCTATAATTTGTGAAAACTTGATACATTTGTAATTTGAATTCTAATTCGTTTCTCAATAAAATTAATTGTTTTAATTTGAAATTGAACCTAACCTCTATTCATTCTACACGCACGCATCTACACACATATCATCAAGGTGAGCTCACACATACACACATTCACGTTACCACACATATCTAACCTAAAACTTATTCCTACAATTTTGTCCCAACTCATATTCTAACCCGAACGATCGTATAATTTCTCATTTATATGAGAAATTATATTTATACCGGATATTGGTGTCATTTACAACACTGGCAGTGTCCTGCACCTAACCATACAGTCCACCAACCCAACCCTCTAAACCGCCAAAACACCATTATTTGTGCATGGTCCTTCCTCAGCCGTTTAAGATCAATCCAGTTGTCATCACCGGTTGTTTTTCACCACTAAAGAATGAGGTAAGAAATGCTCAAATTCTTACATACAAACACGTACATGAAAGTTAGTTAATTAAAACAACCCCAAAAGTTAGACGCGAGCGCGACGGTAAAATATTAAAAAACTAAAAAAAACTAAGAAAAAATAGTCAAAATAGTGTAAAAAATTATTGAGATCCAATTATAAAGATTCAAATTAAAATCAAAATTAATTAATTAAATGTAAAAAAAAAATCATATAGGTATACGTAAAGAAAAGAATAAGACGTAATAAAAAGTGCAAATCATAAAAACTACTAAAAAAAAATCTACAGTTATAAAGAATCGGTAAAATATATAAAAAATAAGAATACTGTTAATATATAAAAAAAAAAAAAAAAAATTCCGCTAACAACAAAAAACTTAAGTTAAAACAAAAAATAAATTTCACAAAACAAAAAATTATTTGTACATAAAGTTCCGTTAAAAATATTTTAGTATACATAATTTGCTTTACACTTTAAAATATCACCTAAAAATATTGCAAAAGGAAAATCCCGTTAAAAAATTTATACAGAATTTAAAGTTAAAGTTAAAATACTGTAGGTATACCTATTTACTTATACTATAAAGATTAAAAGGAAAAAAAGTTCAAGAAAATAAAGAATAAAGAAAAGAATCAAAAATCAATTATATGAAAAAAAATCTTTACATATTTTCTATTTATTTCAAAATCAAAAAAAATAAATGCTTAACTTCAACAACGTACTATAAAAAGAAAATTATTTACATAAAAAATTAATAATCAATAAATTAAAGAAATTCATAGTAAAAGATAGTCAACATGCAAATTTTCTAAAATAAGGTTAAATAAATTTAAGTGCAAAAAAAATTTCTTTTTAATCGAATTTAAATAAATTTCAAATTCAAACCAACATCCAGTTCAACAAAATTTGTGTTTAATAGTTTTGATGTTCACTGTATACAAAGCAAAAATTGAAAAAAAAAATAAAGTTATACTTGATTAGTAAAAGAATACAGTAACAACATTTGTTTCACAAAACTGTTTAAATTCAATAAATAATTTTTCAAAAGTGTTTTTAAAGTGCAAAAATCAAATAGCATACATAAATTAAACTTAAAAACAAACAAAAAATTTCGATAAAATTACAGTTTTTTTAATACAAAAAAAAAAAAATTTGATAAAAGTAGATCTGTATAAAAAACAAACAAAGTGAGAGAGAATAAAGTGTGGTGAGTTTATGCGAAACATATCAACATAAAGAAAAAAACGAAAAACAAAAACAACTAATAATAAACGTCAAACGTACGATAATTTTGAATAAAAACAAAACCTCAACAAAAGCAAAATAAAATTGAACAACTTTAAAAGAAGAAACTTGTAAAGGTAACAAACTTAAAATCATTGTACCTATATTAATTACAAAATTTTTTAAATAAAATAACATTAATTGATAATAGAAAGAAGAAAATATTATACGTTATTAAACAGAATTAACAAGCAAAAATACTCAATAAAAATACAATTTACTACGAATTTACATAAAAATTTCTGAAAATTGTCATATAAAATAAAATTGAATTTTTAAAAAAGTAAAAGCTTTTATTCGGTCAAATCTCCTATTTTAATAAACAACTTTTTAGTCACGCGGAACGTAAGCAGAAACTTTTTACTTGATTTGCTAAATAATTTTACCGCGTAAAAAGTACATTGAAATATACGAAGTTATTGAATCCTGGAGAATGTTTATGAATTTTTCGTACGTAAACGGTTAATAGGTTTAAAAATCCTACCTTATTTATTAAACTAAATTCATATGAGAAAGGACAATTACAGATGTGGGGTAAAATTATAAAAATTTTTAGCATAATTTAAAAGAATGCAAATTGCTCTATTTCTTTGATCTTAAATTTGTTTCAAATTCAGCGTTTTCGAGTATTAATAACATTTACCTATCATTTTGAATCCCAAAATTTCTAAATCGTACTCTAATTCCTATCAGTGGACATATTTTTTACGTATAATAAATATTCACCAAATATCTAACCGCAAATTGCATTTTTATGCAATAGTAAATTTATATTCACAATCATTGAATATTGATTTAATTTTCTGATCTCTAGTTGTTTTTATTAAATAAACACAATATTATCCACTTTAAAGGAATTTCTTGAAAGTTTAAAACTATATAAAGGTTCAAAATGAATGCTTCCTCAGAAAACATGTCCGAAAATGGCGTTTCTCTTATGCACGAAAAATTCATCTTTGATTGCGATCACTTAATTGCCTTTTGCACGATCTTCGGAAAATCTGATATGGAGGATCAGACAGATTCCGTATTAGAAACGAAATTGGAAGACTTAGAAAACAGATGGCGAAAATTGCAAATGTCTTATGAAACGCTCATGATTTCCCCAAGATCAGAAAATACCAAAGATTTTAAAGAAAATGCTAAAATCAATTTTACGGCTTGTTCAGAAACTTACTATACATGCAGATCACACATTATGGATCTGCTTAAACTCTCAAGGGCATGTGAAGTTCAAAGTTCAGTAAATCGTTTTAGTCTCATACCTCAGTTACCCCCCACAGGAACTAGGAATGCATTTATTAAACTCCCACCCTGCGAAATAGAAGTATTCTCAGGTAGCTACGAAGAATGGCCAGCATTTCGTGACCTATTCACTACCGCTTGTATCGAGAATAATGAAATTCCAAAAGCACAAAAACTCTTTTATTTACGCTTAAAAACTAGTGGTAGCGCTGGAGCCATTGTTAAGCGATACACCCTGTGTGATGAAAATTTCGATCACGCATGGAATGCTCTAATGTCGCGATTTGATAACAAACGAGTTCTAATAGACAATAAATTAAAAGTTCTATTTAATATTCCTGTTGCAACCTCTGAAAACAGCGAAAGTATACAAAGAATTCACTCTACAGTCACTGACTGTATCACTGCGCTCAAAGATCTTAACGTTAAAGTAGATGGATGGGATCCAATACTAATATATCTCGTGTCTACTAAATTACCCGACGATACGCTGGCGCTCTGGGAACAATCGTTCAAAACCCAACGGGAAATGCCTACTTGGTCTCAAATGGATGATTTTCTCGTCAACCGTTGCGAAGTTGTCGAAAGAATTTCTTCTATTAGAACCACAAAAGAGAGATTTAGTCTCCCTTCACTCCCAAAAGTTTCACGTTCTAATATCCAATCATATTCATCCCAAGAAAAGCTTTATAGCCCCTGTAAACTTTGTAACGAAGATCACACTTTAAGAGCTTGTGGAACATTTCGTAAATTTACAGTGCAACAACGAATTGATTATGTTTTTCAAAACAAAATATGCAATAATTGCCTCTCTTCTGCTCATACTAGAGCAAAATGCTCCAGTAAAAACACTTGTTTTATTTGCAAAGCTGGACATCATACACTTTTACATTTACCTAAGCACAAAGATTCAATTAAATCGTCACCTACCATTGAAAACTCACAAAATCTCTCTAGTTCCAAAAACAATGTTTCTCCTAGTACTCGTATATCTGATATGAATGACGATCGCCCTTCAACTTCTCAAGTACAAGCAAATTTCGCTGCTAACAATGATTTTATATTACTTCGCACCGCTCTGGTGCAAATTGAACACAGCGGGGAATTATTAACCGTTAGAGCACTAATTGACCCTGGTTCTCAAAGGACATTTTTATCGGAAAGAGTCAGATCTATGCTCAATTTACCTTATCGAAAATCTCATGTCGAAATCATTGGAATTGGCGGGCAAACTCAATCGGCGAATAAGGAGTGCAATATCACTTTATTTTCAAAACGTCACAATTTAAAATTTGAAGTAAATGCAATTGTTCTGCCAAAAGTCACGAAACAAATTCCATCAATTTCGTTTGAAATCGCTAAAAACTCAAATCTCTTAAGTCTTGATCTCGCAGATCCATCATTTAATCAAGCTTCCCAAGTCGATCTAATTCTGGGAAACGACTCAGAACACTCTATCAATATTGAAGGAATCAAAAAGAATATTTGCGGTAAGGCCTCAGCTTATAATACCATATTTGGATGGGTATTAAGCGGTCCTGTATCAACTAACACTGTCAATTCGTTTACTACAACTGCCATTCCTTCTGAAAATGATATACTAAATGGTATACTAAGAAAATTTTGGGAGCAAGAAGAATTACCCACAAATCCAATTTTCTCTGAGGACGATCAATATTGCGAAAAATTCTTTGAAGAATCTACAACTAGGGACATCAACGGAAGGTATATGGTGCGACTACCATTCAAAAAAGAGTTTCCTAACTTAAAATTTCTTAGCTCTTCTCGTATTTTAGCTCTAGTTCAAAATTCTAGAATAAACCAATCTCTATCTAAAACTCCTGAACTACAAAACGAATATAACAACGTGTTAAAAGAATATTTAGAGCTAGACCATATGGAACCAACTTCTTATCGCGAAATCATTTCAGACGGCAAATATTTTTCATTTTACTTACCTCACCATGCGGTTGTTCGCCCTGAACACAAAACTACAAAAGTCAGGGTAGTTTTCAATGCCTCTCGTAAAACCAAATCAGGCTATTCGCTCAATGATATTTTGCATACGGGCCCAACACTACAATCTGATTTGATAACAGTAATTCTGAACTGGCGGATCTATCAATATGTCTTTAGCGGTGACATACAAAAAATGTATCGTCAAATTTTAGTGCATCCCGATGATAGACCGTTTCAGCGTATAATCTATCAAACAGATCCCAATAGCCCATGTAAAGATTATCAGCTAAAGACTGTCACATTCGGAGTTAACTGTGCACCCTTTTTAGCAATTCGCACTTTACATCAACTTGCAGAAGATTCTAAAGTAAAATATCCCAAAGCTGCAGAAATTTTGCGCAAAGAGACTTATGTAGATGACATATTGTCTGGCGGACATACAATAGAAGAAGCACGAGAATCACAAACTCAAATCATACAAACTCTGAAATCCGCTGGATTTATTTTAAAAAAGATTACTGCAAACGATAATCTATTACTCTCTAATATCCCAAACGAAGACTTGTACGACTCAGACCTTTTGCGTTTTACAGAAGCTAGCTGCACTAAAACTCTGGGACTTAAATGGAATGCCCTGACTGATTCTTTCAGCTACACTTTTTCCCCGATAACCCAGCCTGAAAGTATCACTAAACGGAAAATTTTGTCCGGCATAGCTTCAATTTTCGACCCAGCAGGCTGGATAACACCCATAGTCATTAGGGCTAAAATGCTTATGCAACAACTATGGCTGGAAGGTCTTCAGTGGGACGATATTGTCAGCCCAGAAATTTTAGATAAATGGAACAAACTGTTAACAGATCTTTGCCATATTGATACAGTTAAAATTCCAAGATGGTTGCAGTATAATCCCAAAGATAATATACAAATTCACGGTTTCTCTGATGCCTCAAAAGGAGCATATTGCGCGGCAGTCTACCTACGATGTCAAACTTTATCTCAAGTTACATTTACTAATTTAATCGTAGCCAAAAGTAAAGTTGCGCCTCTACAACCAATATGTCTACCCAGATTGGAACTAACGGGTGCTGTATTACTAGCAAAATTGGTAAAATATGTTACACAGTCTCTTAATTTGTCTCAATATGAAATTTTTTTGTGGACAGACTCATCAATAGTCATTGGATGGCTATCTAAACCACCCTGGAATTGGGAAACTTACGTTGCCAATAGAACAGCCCAAATTCACAACTATTTACCCAATGCCAATTGGCACCATGTACGTACACACGATAATCCAGCAGATCTTGGCACTCGTGGCTGCAAGCCTGAAGAACTGTCTAACAATATACTATGGTGGCAAGGACCTACATGGTTAATAAAACCACAATCGGAATGGCCCAAAAACCCTCAAGTAAACATTCAGGAATTAGAAAAAACAGTTCAAAGTCTACAAACTTCTGT
Source organism: Pollenia griseotomentosa (assembly GCA_963931875.1). Classification (NCBI taxonomy): domain Eukaryota; kingdom Metazoa; phylum Arthropoda; class Insecta; order Diptera; family Polleniidae; genus Pollenia; species Pollenia griseotomentosa. The sequence continues at coordinate 249,861,846 of OZ007560.1, forward strand.
CGATAATACTGACATTTTAGACACATTCTCTTCATATCATAAGGCACTAAGAGTCTTAGCATATGTATTTAGATTTTATCACAATAGCCTAAGAAAAATCCGATCTCAAAACAATTATTCTCAAATACAACTCACTCAAAAAGAGGTAAATTTTGTAAAATTCCGTTTAATTTCTTTAGCCCAAAAATCTCATTATCAGGCAGAATTTAAAGAAATCTCAAACTCTCTGCCAATTTCTAGCAAAAGCTCGTTAAAACCTCTCAATCCAATTTTGGATTCCGAAAATATTTTACGTGTAAACGGTCGCCTTTCAAATGCCTCTATTCCTTACAATGAACGATACCCAATAATATTGCCGGGAAAATCAAGAATTTGTCAACTTTATTTGGAACATTTACACAAATTTCTTGCTCATGCAGAATGCAATCAAATGTGCCGAATGGTGCATACTGAATTTTATATATCCAGATTAAAGTCTCATATTAAAAAGATTATACGTCATTGTAAGATATGTATTATATACAAACAAAAACCATGTACTCAAATAATGGCACCGTTACCCTCTGATAGATGTACCTTATCAGTCCCATTTCAAACGACTGGTATAGACTTTGCTGGTCCATTCGAACTCAAAAGCTCGATTCTCAAAAAGGCAGCTATAATTAAAGGTTATGTAAGTGTGTTTGTGTGCTTCAGCACAAAAGCTATTCATCTGGAAGTATGTTCCGACTTATCTACAGCCGCCTTCCGAGCAGCATTCTCTCGGTTTGTTGGGAGGCGGGGACTCCCTTTCAGGATATACTCAGACAATGGCCGCAATTTCGTTGGCGCAAGTCGACAGCTAAAACGAGAATTCGATACATTTATAAATTCTGCATCAACAGAAATAGCTCAAAAATACATAACCCATGGACTGGAATGGGTATTTATACCTCCCCATGCACCTCATATGGGCGGCCTATGGGAAGCGGCCGTTAAAAGTTTTAAATTTCACTTAAAACGTGTAACTGGATCATATAAATTTACCTTTGAGGAATTCTCTACAATTGTAATTCAAATTGAAGGAATTTTAAACTCCCGACCCATTTCCGCAATGTCAGAGGATCCTGCAGACATTTCAGCTTTAACTCCTGGTCATTTCCTAAGAGGGGCTCCAATTATGAGTTTTCCCGAACAGGACAACCAAAAAATAGGACTTCTCAATCGTTGGGAAAGGCTCAAAACAATACATCGCCAATTAGCCATTCGATGGAAAGAAGACTATTTAAAATTCCTGCACAAACGCTACAAGTGGAAAAACACTTCTAAAAACTTAGAAGCAGGTGACTTGGTGGTCGTGATGGACGATTTATTACCCCCATCTGAATGGCGCTTAGGAAGAATCCAGAACACATATAGTGGAACAGACAACAATGTTCGAATTGCGGACATTAGAACTGCAGCCGGTCTAATAAAACGACCTATAGTTAAGCTTTGCTATTTGCCACTACTTAATGACAGTGATGTCTCTTAAGTTCTCTTAATATAATATTTTCTAGCATTCCTTATCTCTACAGTCAAAATCTCTACTAATCTCGCATTTTTTATTCCTTTTCTTTATAATTGAACTGACAGCTCTATGGCCCGTCATCGCGACCGTCATCAAACACGTCGTGACCTGGAGATTTATAAGTGCAAATTGTGTTACAATTTTCACTCCATTCGGTTCTGCAGACGTTTCTTAAGAATGAATATAAAAAACCGCAATCGTGTAGTCAGCAAACACAGGTATTGCATTAACTGCCTTGCCAAGAGTCATGATATTCGTACCTGTTCATCCATGGATACGTGTCGAAAATGTGGCAGTCGTCACCATACTTTGCTGCATCCAGGGATACAAAGCAGAATAAGCCGCAGAACCGTTCGCCTAAATCGTACAACACCAACAACACCATCTCAACACCGAGTGTCTTCATCCATCCACCGATCTTCCTCATCCAACCACCGTTCTTCTTCAAGAAGTCCTCCTGCTATTCAAACTACTACACGGCCTAGTCAACAAACGTCAACGTCCGTGGTTCCTAACCAGCGTATAATATCAGAAGCCATAAGGTCTTTAGCACAAGTTTTGTGTACTCAACCAGTTCAACCCTTGTCTTCAGGAGACCGGAATGTATAAAATTGTAAATTTTATACTAAAAATTTTATAATTTTTATTTATTTACTTTTCTATTACCTTTTGTTTGGTAATTTGTAATATTTTTAAACTTTAATTTGAATTTCTAACTGAATTTTATTACGATTGCAAGAGTTGTAAAATAACCATGTAGAAATGTAAAGTAACTGTAACGAATAAATATTGTGAATTAATTTAATTTCAAAATGTTTATAAACATTATTACAAGATGAAATTCAGGCTACTTCTTATGAGCCATATAATGTTTAACTTCACTTACATTTTGACCTTTTGCTGAGTTACTTGAAACTTATTTTAATCTGAAAATAAATAAAACTTAAACCTGATTTAACCTTAAAATTATAACTTAAACTTGAATTTAATGAAAGCTATAATTTGTGAAAACTTGATACATTTGTAATTTGAATTCTAATTCGTTTCTCAATAAAATTAATTGTTTTAATTTGAAATTGAACCTAACCTCTATTCATTCTACACGCACGCATCTACACACATATCATCAAGGTGAGCTCACACATACACACATTCACGTTACCACACATATCTAACCTAAAACTTATTCCTACAATTTTGTCCCAACTCATATTCTAACCCGAACGATCGTATAATTTCTCATTTATATGAGAAATTATATTTATACCGGATATTGGTGTCATTTACAACACTGGCAGTGTCCTGCACCTAACCATACAGTCCACCAACCCAACCCTCTAAACCGCCAAAACACCAATATTTGTGCACTGTGTACTTTGTTGTTGGATTTAACAAAAGAGCTAAGAAATTTTGCATTTGCAATTTTGCAAGACTAATACCAAACTCCGCTAATGTATGTTATATGCATGTCTGTTCGGGTGAAATCTTGCAATTAAATTTTGAAGAAGATATCTTCATCGGATTGGGCTGAAATATACTTGCTAAGCTGTGTGGCGTTATTCTAGATCCAATATGGTGATGGTGAATATGGCGGATTAATTATTTTTAATGCATTTCTACAAAATGGGTATTAATTGAAAGGGCTTGCTGAGAATACCTCGGAAATAAAATGACGTCACTCTAAATCTAGTGTAGCGGACTAAGTTTGTAATGCTTGCCTAGAATATGGGTATCAAATGAAAGGACTTACTTTTATGCGAAAAATTTGACATGTATCTCGTGAGTCTGCACAATTTGACGTTTTTATTTCTTTAACGTATGCAATGTCGCATAAGTAAACAAAACCCACATGTATTTTACTAAAATATATTATTCTTAACAAAAAACTATATAAAAAAGAAAGTAAATATGAATGAAAAACTGTTAACGGTAGTGTTATTTAAATTGGTAATTCTTTCTTTAATATTAGCATAATTTTGTTCTGTCGAGTCTATGGTTGTAAATTGGTTCCAAAAAGAGTACACCCTCGAAAAATTGTCCCTTAACATTGTGCACAATCTCCTTTGCACGATTTTTTGTGCATGTAAACCAAAAATTCAGCTATCTTAAATGTATTTAGCTGCCTTAATGTGCAGGTACGCAATTGTGGTTATCTGCATAAAAGTGCAGATAAAGTAAAGTGTTTGAAATAGGAGTAACAAAGTTTTTAATAATAAATTGATAATAACAATGACGTTCAAACAACCTATAATCATTTGTTATGCATTTTTATAAAGAACGAGATAGCCAAATTGGTAACAATAAAGTGTGGAGCAGAAAAGTCGCTGTAGTTCAACGTTAAGAATAGCGTTGCAAGCTGTCAAAAGTTAAAAACGGTAGTTTCAAAGTACGTAGTTGTAGAAGTCGTTGCCGTTGAAGCCCAAAATTTGAAATTTTGAACTTTGTTGCGCTACAGAGCATTCGTCAGCTTCTTATACTACTACAACTACTTTATTCTGTTTCAGACCTAAGATTTGCTATTCCTTTCATATAATAGTGGTAAAATTGCTGTAACCACAACCCATATGCATAAATGTAGGTACATGCAAACAAAATAAATGTATTATAATGATACCAACTTGACTTGTTTACGATTTTTGTTTTTATAATCAGCTAAAATTGGATATTTATGTGAAAAAGTGGCCACAATATTTTTTCATTTGTGCAGCTAACTTTGATGTTTTATATGAAAATATTTTAAAGCTGCCTAAAAATATGAAAAATGTGCAGGTATACAAAATGCACGTAAACAAGGATTTTGAAGAATAATTACAAAAAATATGTATTTAGGGCAGTTAAGTCAAAGTGCAGTAAACTTGAATTTTTTGTATGAAAATAATTTTAAAATGCCAAAAATTTGGGGCACTTATCTTAAATGTGCAGGTAAAGAATGTGCACTTAAAAAAGGAATTTGTATGGGATTATAAAGAATAATGCAAAAAATGTTCAATTTTGTGCAGTTAAGTCAAAAATGCACGTAAATAAAAGGCAGTTAAGTCAAAACTACTCAGTTTTGCTTGCGTGCTCGTTGAATGCAGACGTGTCTTTCTCTTTTAACTCAACATACGGTTTTTTTTTTAACATAAATAATTGTATATTTATAATATCATATTATTTTTTTAAAAAATAATATAAGATCAGCGAATGAATGGACGCTTTAAAATAATTTTTAAATTAGTGAACATAACATTTATAATACAAATATTAAAAATTACAAATAACAAAAATATATGTATGTACACACATACATATACATACATACAATTTAAGCAAAAACATTTCTTGTTTTTCTTTATTCTTTTTTTATTCTCGGGGTTTTTAAACAACAAATAAAAAGAAGAGCACAATTAAACAAACAGTAATATATAAAAAAAACTCTTATGAATGCATATAATGCAAAAACAATAAAACATAACGAAAGAAATGCGTATGTTACAGTGAGTGTTGACGAAACAAAAGTAGAAACAAAAAAAAGAATCGATGATAGCAATTACTTAACGGCTAAACCTATTACTCGAACGCGTTCGCTCTCACCCTCTTTATTTACAAATACGGTCGATCGTAATACAATAACAAGTTTGTTTACTGCAAGCGCTGCCGCAGAGCCAAAAAAAACTTTAATAAGTGATGATACGGTTAACCCCAAAACGGCCGCTATGGACAACTCAGTAACTCAAGTAAAAACTTCTCAAAAGCCTACAGTACAAGTTGGTATGGACAGGTACATAACAGTGCTCAAACGGGGACGCAGCCCTACCTCTGCAGCAGTTGCTTCGGCCTCAAAAGTACCAACTTTTGCTAAAATAAATTCTCAAAATCGTTTTGCGATTCTGGAGGATGAATCCTCTGAAGCACCAAACGTCATTAAATCGTCCAAGCCTCCCCCGATATATCTTAGGGAACAAAATTCAAATGAGCTCATAAAGAGTTTGATATCAGTGATAGGTGAAAATTCGTTTTACGTAGCGGCTATCAAGCGTGGTAGTATAAACGAGACAAAAATTCAAGTCAATCATGAGAATGATTTTCGAAAAATAATAAACAACTTTGAGGCACTAAAAAAAAACTTTTATACATACCAACTGAAAAGCAGTAAAGGTCTTCAGGTAGTGATTAAGGGTATTGACTCATGTGTGGACCCAGAAGACGTAAAAACATTCCTAGAAGAAAAAGGCTTCAAGGTAAAACATGTAGCAAACATTAAAAATAGAGAAAAAATTCCCCAACCACTTTTTCGAGTGGAGTTTGAACCCGGCGACGTTAAGCTTAAAAAAATGAAACGCATCCCATCTATGATTTAAAATACATTCTGTACAGAAAAGTAACTATAGAGGAGCCGCACAAGAGAGGTGGTCCCGTTCAATGTTTGAACTGCCAAGAATTTGGCCATACTAAGGCATACTGCTACTTACCCCCTGTTTGCGTAGTATGTGGTGAGCTACACGGTACAGTTCTTTGCGATAAATCTAAAAATGACCCCAACGTTAAAAAATGTAGCAATTGTGGCGGTAATCACACAGCCAATTATAGAGGATGCCCTGTATACACTATCGTAAAGCAGTCGGACCGAAAACTAATTCCCCTCAAATGCAGGTAACAAATCAGCTAAACACTAATGACATTCAGGCTCCACAGCCTAGTAATAACAGAACCTCCTACGCTAACATTCTAAAATCAAACCATGTGCCAATGCAAGGTGCTTCGCCAATTAATGAAGAAACTCCAGTTTCTAATTTAAGTCGTCTTGAAAAAACCATGGAAACATTAGTGCAAACAGTTAATAATTTTACGAACACAATGGGTAATATGATGCAGGAAATTCTAAGAATGCAATCGATGTTATTGCAAGCTGTACTTAACAAGCCATGAACTGTTTAAAAATCTGTTTTTGGAACGCAAACGGCATCCGCCAACACAAAAATGAATTAGAATACTTTCTAAAAAATAAACAAATTGATGTCATGTTGGTTTCTGAAACTCACTTGACCTCAAGAAATACGTTTAAAATCAATGGTTATATACTATATGATACTAAGGACCCTCGAGATAGAGCTTGTGGAGGCTCTGCCATTTTGATAAAAGCCCGAATCAAACACTACTTAATGTTTGATCATTGTGAAGATTATCTGCAAGCAACGACTATTTGTGTTGAAGAGCTTAATCGAAACTTAGTAATTTCTTCTTTATACTCTCCACCTAGATTTGCCATATCAGAAAGCCAATATTATAAATATTTTAAATCATTAGGACCCTGTTTCCTCGCCGCTGGCGATTATAACGCCAAACATACCTTCTGGGGGTCACGACTTATAACACCAAAAGGTCGTGTTTTGTTTAACACAATCTCTAAAATGGGTTTAAACGTGGTCGCGAGCGGACAACCAACATATTGGCCTACTGATCAGCAAAAAATTCCAGATGTTATCGACTTTGGCGTGGTTAAAAACATCCCCACAGAAACGATTCATGTTGAAGCTTCCTTAGAATTATCATCCGACCACACACCTACAATTGTTACTATATCGAACCCAAATAGAATTGTATCTCCGTCATGTTACTTAGCGACGTCAGCCACACAAATAAATTGGTTAAAATATAAAAAATTTCTCAGTGCCCATTGCCTAGAAAATATTCCGCTTAGTACACCGGAGAATGTGGATCTCTCTATTGTTAACTTTGACAGTTATCTTAAACTAGCTGTTCAACATTCCAGCGTTACCCCCAAAAAAATTAAAAATAATAAAATATATTCTTCAGATGTCGAGCGGCTCTTGACTGAAAAAAGGAGAGTTCGAAGAGAGTGGCAACTGTACAGATCCCCGCAACTTAAGAATTTATTAAAAGAGTGCACAAAAAGGCTAAGAAAGTTACTGCAGACTCAGAAAACGGCTTCTCTAGAAAAATATCTTAAGGAACTTGATGCAACTCCACAATCTGACTACTCATTATGGCGTGCAGCTAGAAATCTAAAAAGGCCAGTTATATCTAAGCCACCATTAAGAAACTTGAATGGTAGTTGGGCAAGAAACGATATTGAAAAAGGAAATCTGTTTGTTAGCCACTTGAAAAACGTATTTACACCAAATATATCTCACAATATTGCGGTAGAGTTACCACCTGTTGCTGCTAGAGCAGCTATTCCCCTCAGATTTGAGATAAGAGAAATCGAACAGGCTTTTTGTGACTTAAACACTAAGAAGGCACCTGGTATTGATAAAATCAGTAATAAAATGCTTTTAGAGCTACCTCGCATAGCAAAGAAAATTATTCTTTTTATTTTTAATGCTATTTTACGCCTTGAATACTATCCTCAAAAATGGAAGGTTTCCTTAGTTACCATGATACCAAAGCCAGGTAAAGATCATACAAAAGTTGAGTCTTATAGGCCTATTAGCTTATTATCAAATATGTCAAAGCTGTTTGAGAAATTATTAGTTTCAAAATTAACACCGATTTTAAGTGAAAATAGATGTATTCCAAACCATCAGTTCGGATTTAGAAGAAAACACAGCACAATTGAACAGACTCATCGAATAGTTAATGTCATAAGAAAAGCATTTGAAGAAAAAAAATATTGCTCAGCACTCTTCATCGATGTTTCGCAAGCTTTTGATAAAGTCTGGCATGAAGGCTTATTACATAAATTGAAGAAAAATTTACCAGCAAACACACACAAGCTGCTAGAAAGCTACTTAGTGGGTCGTCAATTTATTATTAAAGAAGGAAATTTCTTAAGTTCACCTCAGCCCATTGGTGCTGGAGTCCCACAAGGCAGCATCCTGGGCCCTCTATTATACTTAATTTATACTTCGGACATGCCAACAAGCAACTACACCCAAACTTCAACATTTGCAGACGATACAGCTTTTCTAAGCGTCCACGAAAACCGTTATGAAGCATCTCGTTACTTACAGCATCATATATTTCAACTAGAAATATGGTTAAGACAATGGAGGATAATGGTCAATGAGCAAAAATGCGTGCATATAACATTCACCTTGCGCCGGGAATCTTGCCCCCATATTACAATCAATAATCAAATAATTCCTCAACATTCGCATGTAAAATATCTCGGTATACATCTGGATCGGCGATTAACGTGGAAATGCCATATAGAGGCAAAATTAACTCAAATGAAACTAAAAGCCATTCAAATTCATTGGCTTATTGGTAGAAACTCTGTCCTTAGCCTCGACTGCAAACTTCTTCTTTACAACTCCATCTTAAAGCCAATCTGGTGCTATGGTATTCAGTTAGGGGGCACTGCCTCGGCCTCTAATATAGAAAAAATTCAAAGACGCCAAAATAAAATTCTTCGAATAATCACAGCTGCCCCTTGGTATGTAAAAAACTCAAATATTCACAAGGATCTCAATGTTCCATTTGTCAAAACTACTATAACAAAAAATGCAGTAAAATATTTAAAAAGGCTTGAACAACATCCAAATCCACTAGCTCGAAATATTTTAAATCATGGCGGCCACACTCGCTTAAGAAGAAGAGACACTGCAGCACTTATCCAATTAGATGAGCGATTAACACCTATATAAGTGAACAGAACCCGTGATGAAGAAAATTTTTGTCTGGCACTGGCAGGACAAAAAATAACGTATTAGGTTAAGATTTGATTAATTATTGTTAGTTCATATTTAATATATGAAGATTCAATAAATAAATAATGAGAAAAAAAAAAAAAAAAAAAAAAAAAAAGTCAAAACTACTGTAATATGGTTGGGCTTCACCGACTATACTTCCTTACTTGTTACTAAAAAATTTTTGGTTAATAACGTTAGTAACAAAACTTCTAAAGCTAAAGAAAGCTAACAAATAAAGCTTTTGTATTACCATTATTATAACAATTTACTGCGTTTCAGTGTTTTTAAGAAAAATAACGTGCACTTATTTATATATTTTTTTTACTATATTTTAATATTTTATTAGCAAAAAGTATTAAGAAACTAAGCTTGTTAGTTAAATTTTTGTTAAAGTTTGTGTTTCTGAGTACTTCTGCTGTAATCTAAGTTTTAATGTTTTTCTATTGTCCCACAATTGTCGGTTGTTATTATTTTTTCATTTCTTTTTTGTAATTGTATGTTGTTTTCATGTCAAGAATTCAAAAAGCTTTTCAAAATTGTTTCAATGGCCACTTATTTTTTTAAAAATTCATAATTATGCTGGTTCAACCAAACTGCCTTTCGTTTACTCTGCCATAAATACAGTGTTGCTTTCGTTCTGCCCCTTTTCATAAGGCACAGTGTTACACGCATGCTAAAATGCTTTCAGTAGTGCAAGTGTTTTTCTGTTTATGAAAAAAGTCATTCAAATTATTTAAATTTTTTCTATTTTTGTTTTCACGTTTATTTTTTTCTATTAAAAAATCTTATATTACAGATGCGTTGCAGTTGAATTTTAATTGTTGATGTGGGTCATGGGGTCGTCTGGAAACTTTCCTCTAAATGTCTATTTAATGGCTCAAAAACGTTTTGTAGTTCTGTGAGCTGAGTTCAGAGAACACAGTTTTTTTTTTTGTTTTTATATTTAATAACATTTTATTAGAAAAAGTTTAGTAAATTTCTATTTTATTATTTTGTGTTAAAAAAAAGTTTTCTTTTATTGTTTTCCTTTTTTGGTTTGCAGACATTTTTGAATTGTGAGAATTTAAATTAGAATACAATTGTTGTTAAATTTTTTTTTTGCTTAAGAGACTCTTTAGAGAATAATATTGTTATTTTTTTAACACTTTGTTCTAAAAAGTTAAGGAAAAAGTATATTTTTATTACAAAAAAAGGGAGAATAAACTTAAAATAGAGCGTTAATGGAAAATTTAGAAAAAATAAGTTAAATAGTAAAATTATTTCGAATTACCAGGGAAAGTTTTTATACACACAAAACCGAAAAAAACATAGAAATATGCCTAAGGAAATGCAAAAAGCGTAAATAGGCTTATAAAAAATTTTGTAAAACCTGATTTAATCCGCCTCTGCAAGTTTACTTATTTTACTTTTTCATGGTTTTGCGGCCATTGTGTTCCGACAATTGTTAACGCCATGTTTAGTTACAGAACGCAGTGTTTTAAATTAACATTGGCAACAACACCAGCTACAGCAAAAAGCAGCAAATTTAACATGTCAATGAGATCACGGTAATTTAAGACCCCTCTTCAAAAAGCAAAAAAAAAAAAATTGTTGCCTGCTTAGGTTAATGCAATTCAAAATGTAAAATGGAATTGAAATGAAATATGAAATGGAAAAAAACATAAAGCAATTTAGGATGTATGTAGTGCAATGGAAATAACCTTTTTTTTGTTTAACTAATTTACGAGCAACATTGTAACAATTCATACAGACTAATTATGCAGTTGTCTTCCTTACCTTTCTCGTTCCCCCTAAAAAAACATTGCATGTCGGTTATCGTATGTAATTTTTGTTGAATCATGTGCATTAAGTTGAAAACTGGTATTTTAAACGTGTAATCATGGTTTGTTTTAAACATTAAAGTGGAACATTTCATCTAAATAAAAAGAAAATAAAGGGAGAAATGAAATTGCTAAATAAATTGTTAAATGAGTGGCTGATAAGTTGAGACATAAGTAGTTTAATTAGCTCATTACTCCGAAAGAGGGCTTAAAGGGTGTAATTTTATTATAAAATTGTTCTGTTTTATTTTAACTTTATTTTAAGAAATCCCATTTTTATTTTTGTGATGTTTTTTTTACAATTTTCTTTTGTTCAATTTGGCCCATAGTGCAGCTGTCCGGATCTTAGTTTATTTTTGAAAGCTTTGGTTGTAATCTGTTTTAATTTTTTTTATATAAAATTTATTATTTATAAATTTCTAGACCACTGTGCGTATGATTGATATTAATTAATAATAAACATGGGTTTTTAACAATAACATTGTTGTTTTTCAACATAATTTAAAAATTAAAATTGTTTTGGAAATCTTACAAGCAATTTAAATAAGAGATAGCATTCATATTAGAAGTTTCATACTCAGGTGTGTAGTAGAAAACGATTTTGAAGACAAACAAATTTTTATTTGATAATTTCGTATTCAGTATCTCCAAAAAATGATTTATAATACATTTTCCTCTTTTTTGCTGCCTATATTCTTTATACACACACCACGATAGTGGAGCGGGTATTATTCTTTCGTGCTGATGTACGTAACACCTTAAAATATTGGTAGACCTACCTTTCATTATACCTTTAGACTCGGAATCACTTTCTGAGTCGATCTAAAGATGTCCGTCCAGCTGGATGTCCATGAAACCTTGTGCGCAACGTACAGGACGCAATTCTGAAGAACATTTTATGAAATTTGGTATATATTTGGTTCTGATTGGCACAAAGGCCAGGCCCTTTTGAAAATGGGGCGAATTTAAAAATAGGACCATAAGGGGAGATAGGGGGCAATTTTTGCCTCCCAGAAACTATCAAACCGATTTTAAGGAAATGAAAAATATAGATAAATACATATTTATATGGACACATAAGCTATGCATTTTTAAAAAAATAGGACCACGAGGGAAGATAGGGGGTAATATCTGCCTCTCAGAAACTTTCAAACCCATTTTAATAATATTTTAAATTTAGATAGATACATATTTATGTGGAGACATAAGCTATACATTTTTTTAAAAATAGGACCATAAGGGGAGATAGGGGGCAATTTTTGCCTCCCATAAACTATCAAACCGATTTTAAGGAAATGAAAAATATAGATAAATACATATTTATATGGACACATAAGCTATGCATTTTTAAAAAAATAGGACCACGAGGGAAGATAGGGGGTAATATCAGCCTCTCAGAAACTTTCAAACCGATTTTAATAAAATTTTAAACAAAGATAGATACCTATTCATGCAGCCATTTACTCTCGAAAATTTGTTTTCGAATACTGTGATGTAGGGTATCATATGGTCGGGCTCTCTTTCTTACTTGCTTTAATTTTAAATTACAAATGTTAAATGAACAGTATTTTGGACAAATATGAAGACTAAAATTCGAAATAGATTTTAAAATCGGTCGAAATTTATCACACCTGCTAAAAATTATCGTTTTGAAAACGATCCATTGTCTGTGATGAAAGACCTGACTATTCTAATAGTTCCTATTAACTCCGTTATGCTGGCCCACAGTATACTAATTAGGCTTATAACTATTTTTCTAATTATCTTGAGTTATACAATTAATCGGGGTCATATTTTCTTATCTTTGAAAAATAATTGTCAGCCTAATGCTGTTGGAGAAGAGCTCGTTATTTTGAAATACTGTAGCGCTTATAATCAATTAAAAGTCTGCTTAGGAAGTATATGGAATGTAGCTAGTGATCTTATAACTATATTTTTCGCTACACTTAGAATATAATGTAGTTAAATTCAAACGAAAATTAATTGTAAAAAACTTAAAATTCATTTTAAAAATGGATCATATACATTTCATTTAAAACAAATAATTTTTACATTTATTTTTAACAGCCAATCCTAGTTGTCACACGTTAACGTTCGCATAGAAAATAACATTTAAAACACAAACAGTTTCTAAAATAAGCATATTCCTTAAAATTTAATAGTTTTTACTTTTAAAACCGACAAAAATCAAACTACATAACAAAATAAATACGGAAAAGCATTATTTTTTTGTAGTTTGTTTTTTGAATAACCAACAGAAATGTTAAAAAATAAAATTATTCGTAAAATAACTATACTTTTATTCAATTTTAATAGTACGGAAAACGAATTTAAAAACCCACAATAAGTTGCTGTAATAATTTTATGAGTGTATTAAAAAAGTTATGAAATACTTGATTTCCGCTTGCCGTTTTAAATGACGAAAATACGGATATTTTTATACCCTCCACCGCAACTAGTTATGAAGAGGGCATACTAATTTTGTCATTTATAAAGTGTATTTTGACCACATAAAGTGTAAATATTCTAGGTCCTTGAGAAAGTCTTAATTGATTTAGCCATGTCCGTCTGTCTCTCCTTCTGTCTCTCCGTCTATTGAAATCACGCTCACTTTTGAACTCCTGAAATATTCTAACTGTAGGTGGAGTGTTTCAAAGATTCGTCACAGCCGAATATAGCACTCTAATATGTTTTCCTAATCAAATTTATAAAATACCCTATTCCTATTTAAGTTAGAGAAGCTTTGCTGATATAACAGGATTACCTTGGGTATCTGCCATTACAGCCTTAACCCAAAGTGAAATTTATACCATGTCAAAAAGTGCATATATCGTGGACACCAATATAGTGGTTGAAATTCTACTAAACATATAAATATTTGGATCATGCAATTCACCCTCTTCCTTGGAAGCTGAATTCTCTACTCAACTCATTTAAATAATCCCAACATTCCAAGAAACAAAAGAACGAACTATCGGGTGTTTTTTTCAGTGGTATAGAACTTCGAATTGATATAAAACACATGAAAATCGTTTTAATGACCATCAATTTGGCTTTATTGGAAGGATAATTTTATGCCATTAATGTTTAAATATGATTTCAGGCATGTGGCCGCCGCGGCTGGCTCGAATAAAGCCAATTCTACAGGTCCAATTTTCAACCACTTTTTCGAGCATATGGGGCCGTATGTCGGCAATAACGCCACGAATGTTGGCTTCCAATTCCCCTAACGTTTCTGGTTTGTTGGCGTAGACGAGCGACTTCACATATCCCCAAAGAAAATAATCCAATGGTGTCAAATCACACGATCTTGGTGGCCAATTGACAGGTCCATTCCGCGAAATTATGCGCTCATCGAATGTTTCCTTCAATAAATCGATTGTGGCGTGCGCTGTGTGGCATGTAGCGCCGTCTTGTTGGAACCACAACTCATCCACATTCATGCCATCCAATTCGGGAACAAAATAGTCGGTTATCATGGCTCTATACCGGTCTCCATTAACGGTAACTGCCTCTCCAGCATTATTTCGGAAGTATGGCCCAATGACTCCACCAGCCCATAGAGCACACCAAACAGTCAGTTTTTGTGGATGTAATGGCGTCTCAAGGGTCTCATGTGGATTCTCTTCACTGCAAATGCGGCAATTTTGCTTGTTGACGTAGCCATTCAACGAAAAATTAGCCTCATCACTGAACAAAATTTTGCGATGAAAATCAGCATCGAGATCAATCTCATTTTCGGCCCATACACCAAAATCACGACGCATTGCATGGTCTCGCGGCTTTAATTCTTGCACAAGCTGGATCTTGTAAGGTCGCAAGCCAAGATCTTTGCGCAAAATCTTCCATAAAGTTGATGGACAAAGCTCCAATTGCTGTGCACGGTGGCGAATCGATTCATTCGGGTCCTCTTCAACACTTTGCTCTACAGCGGCAATTGTTTCTTCGGTGCGCACTGTTCGACGTCTCTGCGGATGCGTATTATCACATAGAGTAAACGTAGTGCGAAAACGATCCATGGTTAACCGAATTAATTGCTCTGATGGACGATTATGTCGACCATAAAATGGACGGAACTTGCGGTAAACTTCGCGAACTGAACCATTATTTTCGAAATAAATTTGCACGATTTGCAAGCGTTGTTCTTTTGTTAACCTGTTCATGATGAAATGGCAAACCAAACTGAACATAAATGACATTAGAGTTGCCAGATTTGACCACAAAATGCCAGTTTTATCTCTATTCGAAAAACAAACCTGTAAAAAAAACACCCGATATAATACAGCAAAAACCTGTTCTTAATCCAATAACTTTTTTGTTTTTATTTCTCGAGATTTTATTAAAGTAAAGGATCGGGAGACATATGCCTCCTAAAATATTAGTTTAACTTATTTATTAATCAAAATTAAAAAAATATTTAATGCCACTGTAAGTTTATTATATAGAGGATGTTTATTTAAAAAATTAGCATAAAAAAAAAGAAAATATGTAATGAGAAAGTTGTTCTCATCTAACTTTCACTATGTCCTTATTCCACTCCGCATTCTCTTTAATTCACATAAAAAATTCATTGTCATTTGAATTATGTACTCGGCCTACAAAGAAAAGAATTCATAAATCATACGCACCGTATGGCATCAAGACGATAGTTCAACAATGCGTATGATTTATATTATTAAAAAGTTACTTTGGTGTTATATCCTCTAAAGTTAAGAAAACATTTAATAAAAAGACAAAATGACAAGCATTTTTCAGTAGATTATGGATGTCTTTAGAACTTTTATTTTGAAAAATATTTTATTGAGGCGTATGATTAATATTAATTGAAACATTTTTAATACGCAGTGGAAAATTGAAAATAAAAAATGGCTTGGTACATTTCTATTAATTCTTTTTAGAGTTATTTTACTAAATACTTTACATGATTATTGCAGTATTTATCATTAATGGAAATAACTAATAATAAGATGTTATTAAATGAAAATGTCTTAGGCCCGTTTTCACGACTTACCTATAAAGTTCGAAATAGTAAACGGTACCTTTAGCACTAGTGAGGAATAAAGTTACCTTCAACGTTTTTTCGTTTTCACAACTTCTGTATAAAATAAACTTAACATTTTTGAAAATGTGGCAATACTAAAGAAAATACCGATTATTTTTGCCAAAATAAAAATACAAACTGGCAACTACGTACTTTTTTTACATTTACAAAATATACGAATAATTGGAGTTGCCATATATAAAAAATATGTGAATATAATATGGCAATCTCAAATCTAAACCTTACGACAAAAGTTAAAGGTAGAACGTTCCCCTCTTTAGCTTATCCTTCACTTTTAGATTAAAGGGAACTTGTGATAATTAAAAGCTCATTATCTGTTCGATAACTTCCTACATTTAGCTATCGTTAAGTCGTGAAAACGGGCCTTAATTTATTTTTTCTATGGCTAAACAAAATGAAAAATTGTTTATATCTAGCTACCAAATCGCTAAACTGGACTAAAATGATTTTAGAAGAGAGTTCATTAGAGAAGTTTTTCAAAAAATTCTAACAAGAGAACCCAGTTAATATACGATAATAAAAATGGAAATAGCTAAAATTTTGTAAGCAGTTAGTCCGATTAGATTAAAATACCAGGTGCCAATTAAGGACTAGTACTTGAGATTAAGACTTTATGATCGCCTTACCTTGGGACCCTATGGCGGCTCATTTGTGTATATCTATAGACCCAAATCCAAAACTTAAACTTTCTTTATTGGTTTATTGAATCTTCATATACTGAAAAAAATAACAAAAGATAACACTGTGCTAGTTGCAAAATTAGACAAGCCGGGCACATGGCGTTTTAGCATAACTCGGGTACGCTGAATCCAATGATGCCCACCGTTTTTTTAAGGCTAGCTCTTGTTTTCGAGATATACCGTTATTTTGAAAATGGAGGAAGTTGCACAACATATAGTTGCGTAACTCAAAAACGTTTTAGTTTATTGAAATTACTTAAAATACAAATTCCGCAATAAAATTTCCTTTAAGAAAAGTAAAACTTTTTTTTAATATGAGTCTCTTTAGAAACATACTTTTTTTGGGGGAAAAAAAAACTTTTTAATCCAAATTTTTAATATTTTTAATTAGGCTTTGCTTAAATTCATCAAATTTAATTTTCATTAAATTATTTTTATGAAGAAAGGAATTTTACAACATGAAAATTAATTAAAATTGTTATTGATAATTTTTCCTTCTTGACTGTAGCCGGGCTCGAACCCTGGCCAGCATGTTACCCTGACATGTTTCGATCGCAACCACTCGATCTCCTCAGAGGGAGCCCGGCTACAGTCAAGAATGAAAAATATATTTAAAAAATTGATAAAAAGATAAACTCACTGTTTATTGTTGGTGTTTTGTTTAAGCTTTGATATTGTTACTTACAAGTAAGACTTTGAGTGTTTAAAATTCTTATTCGCTTTAGGGTTTTATTTGTATAATATTTTTAGCTTTTCTAAAATCTTAGGAAAAGGTTTCCTGATGAGCTGGCCTAAGCAACCAGTGAAATGCGCATAGAAGCTAGCTTTCCCTCAACAATAAATTTCAGTGTATTTATCAAATATGGAAAATTGGGAATTTAGCACGTCATACAGAAATCGTATTAATGATAAATTTTGTATTCCCGTAAATAACTTTGATAATATACTCGCATGTGCCCGTGCGGAAAACTGAATTGGCAAATTGGTTTTTTTGTTGTTTTCTTACGAAGACAATAGAATGAAACAATTTGTTTTTTAATTTTGTTTTTTCTTTTTACCCACTTATAACTACAATTCGAGTCGGAAAGAACCCAACCAATTGTAGAGGGATGTAAGAAAAGATAAACTCACTGTTTATTGTTGGTGTTTTGTTTAAGCTTTGATATTGTTACTTACAAGTAAGACTTTGAGTGTTTAAAATTCTTATTCGCTTTAGGGTTTTATTTGTATAATATTTTTAGCTTTTCTAAAATCTTAGGAAAAGGTTTCCTGATGAGCTGGCCTAAGCAACCAGTGAAATGCGCATAGAAGCTAGCTTTCCCTCAACAATAAATTTCAGTGTATTTATCAAATATGGAAAATTGGGAATTTAGCACGTCATACAGAAATCGTATTAATGATAAATTTTGTATTCCCGTAAATAACTTTGATAACTTCTTATTCAACTTAATTAGCAAGAAAAACTTTTGTTAATATGACAAACTCGTAAAAAATGTATATTTAATTGGAAGCAAATATTGCATTTAATATATCAATGTTATTGTTAAAAATATTTGTTGAGTTTTAACCACTTTAATTAAAAAGGTTTTTTTTATATTTACAAATTCTATTGTTAATTGTTTTGACGAATGTAGTATTCATATGATAATTAAGTAGTCGTAATTTTTTTCTGTGTATATTAAATACAAACTAACAAAAATGAATCATATTTTATTCTAATACTTTATTTTATGTCCAGTGGAGGACAAATGTTTTTCCCATCACGGTTACTGTTTACATATGTGTGTTGGTGTTTAGCCCTCTTCTAATCGAACGAGTTCGATAATTTAAAATATTTCGAGCCGATGGATTTAGGTTCAACTCAAGCCCTTTTAAATATCTTATTGCTTATTTCGTAATCATATTTTTTTTACTAATGACACATCAAGATCCTTGTTAATATTTGAGTTTTTAACATAACAGGGGCGGCTGTGATTATTAGAAAGAGTTTCTTTGGCGCCTTTGATTATTTCTGACATTAAAGGCCGAGGTAGTACCCCATAACTGAATACAGAAGCACCAGATTGGCGTTAAGAAAAAGTTGTTTAGTAGTGTTATACCCTTTTACTATGCATGCCAATAACAACCCTTTTATAATGCATGTCGATAACAACTCTGTGCTATTCATTGTAAGCTTCACGTTCATAGTTGCCATTAACATGTGCAACTACTTATGTTTGTACCTTTCATTTCTTACTTGCAATCCGTTTGTACAACACCTTTTTTTAATTGTTAAATTAGTTTTAAATAAGTTA
The DNA here is from genome assembly GCA_963931875.1 of Pollenia griseotomentosa. Classification (NCBI taxonomy): domain Eukaryota; kingdom Metazoa; phylum Arthropoda; class Insecta; order Diptera; family Polleniidae; genus Pollenia; species Pollenia griseotomentosa. The sequence goes on from OZ007560.1 coordinate 249,880,885, forward strand.
TAATAAATGAATTATAAAAAGGTCGTTAGTGTTTTATTACCAAACCACGGCTATAATAAGTAGAATTTTGCAATACCAGTGGATTTTTAAAGACTTAAATCACAAATACTTTTTCCTTTTAACAAACAAATTTCCTTTTTCGATATCATTTCTTTACCAATAATAATAACCAAAAACCGGTATTTTTAGATTTTTAGTTGCTCGTCACAATGAGTGTGACTGTGGAGATGAATGAAGTTCTTTTAGATATTTTTCCTGGAATATTTTCTGAGACTTTAGTAACTTTCTTAGCCTCTTTGTGCACTTTTTAAATAAATTCTTAAGTTGGGTGGATCTGTACAATTGCAATACTTTTTTAACTCTTCTTCTTTCAATCGAGAGCCGTTCGAAATCTTTAGAATATATTTTATTATTTTTGAATTTTTTTTGGGGGTTGTTCTGGAATTTTTAATAGCTAGTTTTAAATAACTGTCAATATTGACAATTGAGAGATCTACATTCTCCGTTGTACTAAGTGGAATATTTTCTGTGCAATGGGCACTGAGATATTTTTTATGTTTTAACCAATTTCGCTAAATAACCAGATAGAGAAATTATTCTATTGGCTCTCATGATAGAAACAGATGCAGGTGAGCGATCGAAAGATAATTCTGAGGAAGTTTCACTATAAAACGTTTTTATGGGGATGTTTTTAACAATGCCAAAATCGATTACATCTGGAATTTTTGCTGGTCAGTAGGCCAAAAGGTTGGTGGTCTACTCGAATTTTAATCCATTTTAGAAATTGTATTAAACAAAACGCTCACCCTTTGGTGTTATAAGTCGTGAACCTCAGAAGGTATGTTTAGCGTTATATTTGCCAATGGCCAGAAAACTGGATCCTAATGATTAATAATATTGCTTTCTTAATATTGAAAATCTCTTGATTAAAAAAATATGAAATCTCGAAGGTCCTTGGAATTATATAATATATAACAATACATTTTTAACAATTTTAGCTTGAATACAAGTTTTGAACTGGTGGCTTGAAAAAAAAATCCAGAACTATTTCCAATTTTTTTTTGCCAACAGCTCCTACTGTGCACAAGTTCTCTGTATGTCTAACTGTGCTATTATTTTATTATCGCAGTTTTAATATTAAAAAGTTCCATTTTTTTCTCTATTAGGCAAATTGGCCTTCGAATTTTATATGATATTTACTCGTATGATCTACAGAACTACAGATTTGAATTGATTAGAAAAAGTATTTCTTGTTATAACTTTAAACAGACTTTAATAGCCAACAAATAATGCTTTAATTAATACGCCAGAAGTTTAATTCAAAAAATTTATGTTTAAAGAAACATTAAAATTTTAAAAAAACTTTAACAATTTTGACTTGGGAATTTCTTCACAATTACTAAATGCATAATTTTTCACTAAAGTTTTTACATTTTGCATTTAAAATTTTCATCTTGTTTTTTTCCAATGAAAAAACCGAGTATTGTTTGCTTACAAACAACTTTATTGATTTGAACATATTCTGGTATTATTTTCATATCTATTGTTATTATTTCCACTTTCGCATTTCCCATTTACAAAATTTAACTGTATTTGATATGAAAATACTTTTCATTTCCTAGAAAATTCCGTAATAATCAAATATGCTTATAAAAAGGGAGAAAAAAAATGCTCATTCATACACTTATTTGTTGCAATAAACGATAATGTTGCTGCCGTTGTTGTAGCTGTTGCTTTTGTTACTGCTGCTGCTATTGCTGCTGCTACTGTTCAATTGTCAATATTGTTCCATTTAAGCATAAAGTTTTTTTTTAACATTTCATATGCTAAAGTTTATTTTGAGTTTTCTTTTTTGCTGCATTTTGTGCAATTCAAATATTTACATTATTTTCGGGAAATTTCAACACTTATTTCTAAGAAAATTGTTAACAATTTTGTGTTATGTATGTGGTACAATATGGTTTTATGTTTATTTGATATTTTACTTTTTTTTTCTAAAGATCTCTATTATTGTTGGTAAAATTGAACTCTTTTGTGAAATTTTAAAACTCAAATATTTACAATTGTTGTTGGTAAAATGTTTAGGAAAATGTCTAGATATGACAGTATTGTTGATAGGGGGTTATTTCTCCTTTTAATATTGTTAACGAAATTATTAAAAAATTGAATTCAAAGAAGTGAATTTTAAGGAAATTGAAGTGGTTTGCGGAAAACTTTTCTTTTTGATACAATTTTTTTTTTGGTTGTTGATTGTTCTTAAGTAAACACCTTTAAAAACAGGTTTTGTATTTTAAAATAGATTTTTTTTAGTATTAGTTTTAGTATACTACAACATATTTTACATTTGAAGTTGTGTTAATTATTCTTATACTAACGTTTTTAAATTTATTTGCTATATTGCGTATGATTAATATTAATTCGATGTAACTTGACTTTTTCCTTTAGCTTTTTATTTATGGAGAAATTTAAAAAACTTTTAAAATGTTTGATAGCTAACAAGTTAAGCTGTTTTTTATTTTCCAAGAAATTTAATTCTTAAACGAATAACCCACTGTTTCCGATGTGCGAAAGAATTCTTTCTTTCGTACAACTACCTTAAAAATAAAAACAAAGTTTTTAGAATTTGTTTTTATTTAAAATGTGATTGTTCGAAAAAAAGAGTTCTTTCGCACAGTGGAAGTAGGCTATAAGACTTAACTCACAATAACATCAATAATTTGTTGTTTTTTCTGTGTTATATTTTACCAAAGTAACCGTTTTTTAAACTTGAAGTCTACTTCTACTTCAGCAGCAATTTGTTTGAAATTGTTTTTGACGATTATGATCATTTTTATATATTTTAAATGAAAATTTTAACAAAATGTTTTGAAAATTATAAGTTTTACATACCTAATAATTTTTTGCAAAAAATTTTGTAACAGTTTTTTACTGCGTGTGAATTGTGCAAAAAACTGGTTGCTTTTATTGTGAAGACTCAGAGGAAATCTTTGTTTCATAGTGAACAAAAGTACAAAGAAACAGAAGTGAGAAATAAACATGAAAATAAATTGAAAACAGGTAATCAATTACAGCAAATTTCGATCCACTAATACCATTGGTTAAAAGATCGTTGTTTGACTATAGACCAGAGTTCTAAATAAACAGTAAGTTAGTGTACCATACCGTGTTTTGTCATGCATGGTAAAAAATAAAAAAATTTTTTGCTTTTGTGGATTTGTACGCAAACGAAATATGCTGCACAACGATTGTAAACTGACGAACACAAACGCTAAGATAACTTACCGGTCTGGTTTTAGAGTACATGTAGTGTTTTCTTAGAGTACTTGTTCTGTATTTGTTAGTGAATGCGTAGTGAACTTTTATTTAACGTATTCTGTTTTTTTTCTTTAACTGAAAAACATTTGTAATTATAAAAAACAAGATCAGTCATAAAAGTGTTTTTTTTATTCTTCAAATAAAGCAAAGCACTACAAAAATTTTCGACATTCATTAAACACTTACAAATGTGCAAAAAAATTAAACATATGAGCATACATATACGCTTACTCTTTACATTTTACAACTGATCTTTTCTTACAATGTTCATTTCTCTGCTTATATACAAAGAATTTAAGATTTTAAATATTTCCTTTAAAAAAATAAGAACATTTCAAGTTCACTACACATTTATTAAGAAAAACAGAGCATTTAAGCTAAAAGTTCACTACGCGTTCACTAAAAAATACTCAACAAGTACCCTAAAAACACTACAAGTACGCTTAAACAAGATCGGTGACTTATCTTAGTGTTTGTGTTCGTCGGCTCACAATAGTTGTGTACCGAATTTTGTTTGTGTACAAATTCGCAAACATAAAAATAAGATTTATAGTTTGTGTTTTGAAAAAATACACTACGTTAGTGCACAGTTGTTTTTCGAACTCAGCTATAGACTTAGCTGTCGCAGTAGGGGAAAAGACAAACCTGTAGTCTAGTTTTTCGTTATTATTAAGAAACGAATTAAAAAATTTCAAATCATTTTTAACAAATTTCTGTACATTGTAATAAAAATTTGTTGGTTTTAAACTACTTTTCGGACATTTCAGCTCAGATTTCGAATAAAAAGACTTGATTTTTTTTTTGGTGTAAAAATTTGGCGTATTGTTATTATTGAATTAGTACAATAATTTTATATAGTCTTTTCTTATAAAAAAATATTGGATTTTTTACTCAGCCTTCGCTTTTTCTAGATATTTTTTATAATTGTTTATTTTAAGCTATATATCTTATTCTTTTGGCTCTTAACTAGGGAGATCGATCGAATAGTATTCGACCGGTTATAACCGGTTATTTTAGTTTTGCCCAAGTCGAATATTTTAAAATGTCCATTTTTCGAATATCGGATAAACCGGTTATTTTAGTAAAATAAACCGGTTATTTTAGTAATGTGTAATTTATATACGTTTTCCTTACTTTTGTTATAAATTTACCCGTAATTTAAGTATTTTTCTAATTGAATATTGGGCAAACTTAAACTTTTTATAAAGAATGTCAAAACAAAATGTAACAAAATTCAAAAAAGCATTATGGGCAATGTAAATACAAATCGCTTATATAACCAAAAATAATTCAAAATACTACAAAAAAAAGTTCAGCTTAAAACGTAGTTAACAATTTGACAGTATTCTAATTACTATATATATCTTTACAAAGATGTTATCTCTGGTGATAATATCGAACTGATTTAAAAGACAATGGTGCTTAAACGGCCCTAAAATGATAAGTTGCAAAGGTTCTTAAACGTCACGACTTATTAATCACTTTTAATTAGTCTACAAGCTAGACATAAATATACGCCAAGTAAAACTTTACTTCGTTCCAAGTTGTTTTTAAGAGCCTGAAAATAATACTTTACTAAAATATGCTGCCAATAATGAATTAAAATCTCTTAAGTAGTTTAAGCATATCTTCATGCTTAAAACTACACCATACCGGCGAAATCAACGATATGGAAAAATTATTCAGTTTTATTTATTAAATTACCAAAAACTTAAAACAAAATTGAAGGAATCAAACAATGTCATGGAAGCGTTTAAATTATGATCGACGAATTGACAGATATTTCATACAAAAAGCATGTTCATATTACTATTGGTTCTATAATAATGAAACAAAAAAAATTGAAAAAAAAAAATCCTGGATAAGAGGTTTTGTTTGTAACTTTTCAAAAATATGGCTGAAGTTTACTGATTCATATAGATATGCTTATCCACCAGCAAATTAAAACTCATTTAAAATAAATTTGCGAGAATATCTCAAATAATAAATTTATTAAATTCCTATAATTTTTTAAAACCAAAGTTTTTCAAAATTCCTACAGCTATGTTCACGCCTATTGAATATTTTACGTCGTACACGTAACAACTAGTTTTCTTAAAGAATTGTTTGGCTAGAGCAAACCTTATTTAACTGTTTCTTAACTACATTATACATAAATACAATTATTAACTTAGACATAAAGTTTAGCAAGTAAATAGAAATTGTTAAATATAAAGCTCAAGTTTAATCAATTTACACGCTTTTTTTTTGATTTTATCGTCAAATATTTGTTAGGTCTGAACATACCTTAAGTCATATCTATGTATTTTGTTGGTTCCTTACCTTCGTGAATAGTTTTGTTTTTATTCTAATTAACTTTTTATTACAAAAACTAATCTGATGTTGGTTTTTTATGTACTTGAATTAAAACCAGTTAACCGGTTATTTTTAAAATGCTTAACCGAAAACCGGTTTTTTTAAAATATCAACTATTCGGAATATTCGACAACCGGTTATTGAAAAAAGTCGACTAATCGATCACCCTACTCTTAACCTTAATTTATTGCAAATTTGTGCGCCTTTAATGATTTTTGATAAATATTCATATAAAGTATGTTCCATTTTTCCCCTTTAAACTTTTAATTTGTAATTTTATATATGTTACCCTTTTGCTTTAAAAGGGTAAAAAATATTTTAAAAAATCTGATTTGAAAAGATATTATTTTTTAAATATTTTTGCTTCATTATCAAAATATATGCAAAAAAAAAAAATAAATAAATATCTCAGCTCAAGTCACAATATCATCTAATTTAACTAATGGGTGATTTTTAAGCGTGGTTTTTTTAAAAATCTAATAAAACACTCAGATTTGCATCATATATTCAAAATTTTTTATTGGAATCGATAAATTGGTCTTTGCCATTTACTTTTTAAAAATAACTTCATGTAAATGTTGCCCGCGGCTCCGGTTCAAATAGTCCATTCGTAAGGTCCAATTTTGCACCACTTTTTCGAACATTTCGGCCTGTATTCCATGAATAGCACGTGTTATGTTATACTATAAGGCTTTAATCGTGTTTGGCTTGTCCACATTGACCAACAACTTCTCATAACCCCACAAGAAATAGTCAATAGGCGTCCATTGTTTCACCAGCTGTGTGGAGTGTGGCATAGCCTTGTTCAAACCACATATCAACGCGTACATATGTCGCGTATCATGACATGTGGTTGAATAACAAATGCCCAATACCTGAGAACAGCGACGAACTGACATTTCAATATCCTCATTAACACTGGTCGCTACGGCTACAATATTCTCTTCGGTACGCACTCTACGAACGCGAGTCTGTGGTTTAATGTCCATCAAAGTAAATTTGGTGATAATAGCACGAATTGTTGATTAACTAGGTTGATTATGACGACCATAAAAAGTTCGTAACAAACGATGGACATTTCTCACAAAGCACGAATTTTGATAATAAATTTCAACGATTTGCAGTCGTTGCTCGTTTGTGAGTTTTTCATGATGTAATGGCAGAGTATACTGAACACTTTTCACTTTCACAGATGTAGCTTGGACACAATTACCAACCAGTGCTGCCAGCCCGAAAAACTTAATTCATAAAAAATCACCCTTTATATGTCAATCAAAAACACCTACTCCTTAAATTTATTTTTTAAAAATTGTTTGCAAAAAAATCATTTTCCTTTTTTTTTTTATTAATTCTCACAGCCCAAAACTTCTGCCTTAGGAAATTGTGCAATAAATTTGCATAAATTTTGCGATGTATGATCTTGTCTACTTGTATCAATGTTGTTTGTACATGCATATTGCAAATTTTGATTTTTAATTTAATCTGTTTGTTAAAAAACATTTTGAGTTTGTGTATAATGTGTTCCTTTCCCTGATAAAATCCCTTCAGTTTGTTTTCCCTTATCTCCCTCTAAAGCTTGTACTGCTGTTGCTTCTGATTTTTCTAATATAATGCAACAGATTTCCTCGCATGGCACAACATACATACGTAGTACAAAAAAAAAAAAAAAAAAAAAAAAAAAAAAAAAAAAAAAAAAAAAAAAACTTCAAGTATTAAAGTCAGCAGCAACATGCAACACAACATGCCACAGTTAGAAAAAAATAATAAATGTATTTATTTTATTGGGGGTCTTTTCCACATCTCTTGTTTTTACAATTTGCATAAAGATTTTCGCATTTTTTTTGTATTTTGCATTGGAATTCTAAAACAAACATACTTACAAAGACATACGTACATATGTAGATGAAAAATTAGGGACGCTCAAAAAAATATAAAAATAAACTGAAATTAATAAGAACTTAAATGTGTGTGATTTACAACAAATGGCGCATCCTTTTCACATGTTTTGTATATTTAGTAACATATACGACATTTTGACAAGTGAACATCTGTAATTTTTTCAATTGTATTGAATGAAATGGTGTTTACAACAGTTTAAATTAAATTTGGTGCATAAAGCGGAAAGTAGTGCTTTACTTCTTAGAATCGAAAAACATGCAGCTAAAGTTGATTAATTTCTCTCCAAAGCCTTTCTTTAATATGTTTAATTGATTTCAACCCGCGAACGATTGTATGGGCAGTGAAGACAAAAATGGCTGGACGGTCATCAAGAAAATGTCAGACATGAAGAATTGGATGCATTACTCCATAAAAATTGTGGTCGAGCTTAAGCAGAACTTGTGAAATTATTGGGAGCCACTCAAAAAACATTTGCAAGCAAAAGCGTTTATCCCAAAGCAAAATAACTATGTTGAAGGACGATTTCAAATGTCCGAAATGCTGCTGCAACGCCATTAATTAAAGATATTTTTGCATCGATTCATTACTGGCGATAACAAAATGATTTATTATAACAACCCAAACGTAAGAATTTATATGGGAAGCTCGTTCAACCAGTCGAATCAACGCCAACCCACTCTGGTCAATTCCGGACACAAATCCATAACTTCTTAATTTCTTTACCCTGTCCCTGGCGGGAATCGAACCCGCAACCTCGGCGCTGATAGACTAGCTCACTACCAGGTAGCCTACCGAGGCACTCAACTTAAGAATAGCATGTTTGATCCCTAGGTAAAATTTTGTACACGTGCATACAGGGGTTGGGCAGGTAATCATTGACGACCCAAAAGTATCGAGCAAAATTAAAAAGGGCTTTGAAGGTGTAATAAAATATGATCATTTGTAGCGATTATATTAATAAGGGGTGATTTTTTAAGAGCTATAGGAAAGTTTAAAAAAGAAAAACACATAAAATTCAGAAAAATGCATAAAATCTTTATTTGAATCGATAGTACGGTCCATATAATTTAATGTTTGAAGATTATTTCATGCAAATATTGACCGTGACTGCGCCTCAAATGGTCCATCCGCTTAGTCCAATTTTGGCATACTCTTTCCAGCATTTCGGCCGGTATTTCATGAATAAATGCTTCAATGTTGTCTTCCAATGCGTCAATTGAAGCGGGCCTGTGTGTATAGACATGAGCTTTAACATAGTCCCACAAAAAATAGTCTAAAGGCCTTAAATCGCACGATCTAGGCGGCCAATCGACCGGTCCCGAACGTCCCGAAAATGTTCACCGAACTCGCCTCTCAATAAGTCCATTGTTAAGCGTGCTGTGTGGCATGTGGCACCGTCTTGTTGAAACCACATGTCATGCAAGTCAAGCTCTTGCATTTTGGGCAAAAAAAAGTTGGATATCATCTCACGGTAGCGCTCACCTTTCACAGTTACGTTACGATTCGCATCATCTTTGAAGAAGTACGGTCCAATGATGCCACCAGCCCATAAACCTTACCAAACTGTGACTTTTTTTGACTGCATTGGTAGCTCTTGCAATGCTTCTGGCTGAGCTTCACTCCAAAATCGACAATTCTGCTTATTAACGTACCCATTGAGCCAAAAATGAGCTTCGTCGCTGAACACAATTTTTCGATACATTTTTTGATAATTTTTTGATAATTTTTGATAATAAAATTCAATAATTTGCAAGAGTTGTTCGTTTGTAAGACGATTCATGGTTAAATTATAGACCAAACTGCAGATGACAGTGAAACAAAACACGAAACGTGCGTCAGCTGTTTAAACCAGTGTTGCCAAAAAGATAAGAGCTAAAAAATCACCCGATAGTTTGTGGAATATCTATATATGCTCATCTCCTGTCCCCATCCTTTTGCCTACCTGAGCAAATTAAAGTAGATATGGTTATCATATAATATGTAAACTTATGTGATTATATACATAAACATATTTATATATATCTCTACATAACTCAGACGTGGATCCGACTTGAGCTCTTGTGGGATGGGTGAGAGGGGGATTGTTTAGGAACCTTCAACTGAAACATATTACTTTGCAAAATTTCTTTTGGAAATACCATAGAAATAAAAATAGCTTAATAGAAAAATGTACCAACGATATTTATACATTCGAATTTCCAAAAGGTACCAAAATTTGTATGAGAGCTTTCAAAGAGAAGAGAAAGCACTTAAGAAGATAAATTGTTTACCAAAAAGAGTACCAAAATTATATTATTGCCCTTTTTTTATATCCAAAATGTGCATATTATAAAAAAGTACCAAATACATGACAATTCAATTTTTTTTGATTCAATAATGATATTTTTTGAATTTTGGGCTTACTTCTGTTGGATCACGAGACATAATGTTACTGATTTTACCCGTTTTTACCCATTTATAACCCCTTATGAATTGAATTTCCAAAAGTCTCTACTTTTTTTATCAACACAACACAGTCAGTCACGCTAATCTTATAAAAATATATGAAGTCACTAAAAATGATATGGTTACTGGGGTGGCAGGTGGTGGCAGCTGAAATGTATAGTACTAACTTTTGATTCTTAACAGTACTAGATATAATTATCACTTAACCTCCCCTAGCCCCACCTTTTTTGTTATGGTCTCTTTAAATTTGGCTTACTTTAGGTTTTATTTATTTTTAAAGTAACTCACAATCCCTTCACTTATCCCAAAAAAAACGCGCACAAAATCAGAATTATCACATGGAATGATTAATTACTAATACGGTTTAAAGGCGAATTCATAAAGGTGACCGCATAATGAGATAGCGTTATGTTAGTTATCCTTTTTTTTAAATACTATGTATTTTGTGTTTGTAAAAAGTTAGAGTGAATGTCAAAATTATTTGTTGACAATATAAAAAAGGGAATTTTTTTGTTTATAAAATATACACAATTTCTTTAGAAGGTAAACCTTTGTACTTTATTGCAAATTTATTGTGGCTCCACCTATTCCTAACGCCTTTTAAAATCCTTGTTTTCATATTTTATGTTCACTTTTTTGTTTTTAACCATTTAAAAAAGTTTTTTCTCAAGTATCTAGATTTTTATTGAATTTTTATTTTAAACAAACTTTTTCACAAAATGTAAACAACGCTTGACATTCAGTATACACACAAAGAAATAAACAATAAACAGATGACTCAAAAATGTCACCTTTATGAATTCGCCTTGGTTTAACCATAACGTGCTTATTTACAAAGAAAACTTTAAAGGACAAATCATAGCTTATTTCAAAGTACAAATAATAACTTTGAAAACTTTGAATTTGTAAGAAAAAAATTATCTACTTTGCTTTAGTATTAACAGTAAAATAGTAATCCAAGAGCCAAATTAGGAAATGAATTGTATGTTTTGAAGTGTTCGCTATGATCTGTCATTAAAATTTTATTAAAATAAAAAAAAAAAATCATTTTTGGCCGGAATTGACCAGTGTGCTGCCCAGCAAAAAATCCGATAAGCAGTAGAAGCAGTTCGGTAAGGGAGATGATCTTACAGAATCACTTACCAATGCGCAATTACGCATGAGTTTTGCTCGAGTTGAACCGCTTAAGTACTGAAAAATTTGAAAATATTAGTTGGGAAGGTTATTCTTTACGACCTTAAAGTTCGGAATTTTGTAACCCCAACTGCCTTTTATTTCGATCTATTGAAAGCATTCTTTCTGATATACGGGCATGTTCTATAAATCGAAATGAAATTAAATAAAATATTCCTTTTTATATACTGCATACTTTGAGTACCAATTATCTTTACAATAACAACTCTTAGAAACAGGAGAAACTATAGTAAATTTCCAGACAGTTAAAACCAAAATCTCGTTCGATTTCAATTCTACTTCATTCACTTTACTCTTCACTTTAGAACAAAATTGACTGGATTTGTCCTTGGCCTCAAAAATTCAGCAATTCTGTTGGCCCTGAATCTATATACTGCCAGAATGATAGAAAAAAAGGCCCCTATAATTTCCAAATCACTTAATATTGTTGTTTATATCTGCAATTTAAATTAAAGTTTTTGCTTTTCCGCTTGAGCCACCCTAATGATTGAACATGCATTTAAATTCATTCATTTTTATGCATATCCACATAAAATATCCTACACAAACTTACACATTTAAAAATACACAGATACAACAACGTTGATCTAGGAGAAGAGAGTATTTAGGTGGATACCGGAACAGAACCATTTCTGACATGAAAAACCCATGGAAAAATAAATAGAAAATATTGTAAAAACTTCATATACAAAGATAAAGTTACTTGTATATTAGTTTGTTTGTTAACATTAGCGTGTTAGTAAGTGTGTGTATAAAAATGAAAATTTCATTTTCTGTTAAAGTAATAGGGAAATGCTAATATGTACGTAGAATGGTAAGAATTTTGTGTTGCATACTTGTAGGTGAGAGAGTGTAGAAAAAATCAGATATGCCGAAAATTTAGTTCCCTTCACCAAATATAACAATATTTCGGGAGTTAACTTTTTATATGGGAAACATATGTGCTAAATTAGGAACTAAGTTTTTGCAGCGCTCTTATTTGCGTTAAGTTTAGCTGAAATATGACATCGCAATTTTTATTCATTAAACGAGTGCGTGAAAGATTTATTGATAGCATTATTATTCGCTAAAGTTTAAGGCGCATTAAAAGCAATACGAAAGTGGGCTTCATATAAAACTCTTGGGAAATTTGCGGACCCATCATCATGAAAGTTTGCAGTATAGTTTGTAAGCAAAGAGAATCAATTTTTGCCGAATTTTATGGTAAAACCTAAATTTTGCCATCGATTTATCTCTAGTTGTTGGTTTATCCCGCATATGTATATGAACATAAATTTAGAGTTTTTTTTTTTCATTTTAAGTAGTCAGCTGCAATAAAAAAATGTTAACCCCCGCTTTCACTACTTACGGATAGCTAAAGCCAATATTTTATCGGCCATGTGAAAAGTGTTCCATTATTGCAACTTCACTTTATTTGCAATAAAAAACTCAAGGTTATTATAAAGGTAATTAACGAACTGTTGCTTGTAAAAGTTACAAACTTAACAATTCTTCCTAATATTTGTAAGAGTAACACAAGCTATGACAAACTAAATATGCGACTCACCCACAACTCGTCTTTGCTGCTTGCAGGGTACACAAATTGTATTACGAAAAATCCTTAAACGAGTCCATAATTTATGCGGCATTTACAAACAATGAAAATAAAAATATATACTTTAGCAGTTAGGGTTAAAAAAAGAGCAGATTTTAGACGTTTTTAAATTGGAAAAAAATTTTTTTTTTGATTTTTTTAAATTAATACAAATATTCGAATAAGTTTATTTGAGAGCGATATCTAAAATGAGAAAATTAGTTTATTAACGAGCAATAACGATATTATTGCACCTTCGAACTTCTCTAAAATTACTCTGCATGGGACCTTAAAATCAGTTCATTACACAGAAACTTCAGAATAATTCTAATTGTCGTTACTTCAGATTTTTGCCAATGTTCTCACTCCAGCACTTTTGTACTTAAGATCTTAAACCTCTAGAGCCGAAAAAGTTTTCTTACACAAATGTGCATCTTAATAAAAACATTAATTCAATAAAATAAAAGGATGAAAAGAAAACACAAATGATCCTTTTTTTCTTCTCCTGGTGTTCGTAGGAATATGTTTGTTATCCCTTTTCTTTAATTCCTACAATTTTCTTTGGGAAAATAGCCATTGTGCTTAGAGTTTTTAAAGCCAATACTCGAAATGAAAACTAAGAGCTTAAAGTGTATTTGCAAATGTTTTTATATCCATTAAATGGGATTGTGTATTAAGGAAATGTAAGGAAATGAAATTGTTTTTAAGGTTAATAGGTAATGGCTGAAACGCTTTTCTGAAATTGAATTACTTGAATTACTTAATTGTTTATTTTTTTCATAGGGGAGTTTTAAGGATTTGGTCCATATTTACGGTTTCTTTTGTTAAGATATATTTTTGTAGAAGCAAAAGTTATTATCGAGCATGTTGCACTATTTTGCAAAAAAATTAACTTTAAAAAAAGGAGTTTATTTTTTTTTGATAATACTTTTTACTTGTAAAGCGGTGTCTTTTGGCAAACAAAAAGTTTTTTGTAAAAAAGTAATTTTTTTAAACTATTTAACTATAGTGCTTATCCACTGAAGTTTGAGAAAGCAACTTTTTCTGTAAAAATTAAAAAAAAACCTGTTTGTAAAGCGTTTTTAAGTACTCTTTTGCAAAATGTAGTTTTTGATAGGGATGTTCTTTTTTAAAAAAAATAACTTCCTATCGTTTAATATTACAATTCGTCGGCTTAATATGCAAACCTGCTAAATCCACTTTTTAAGAAAATTGAGATTTTGATGCCGTGCGGTAGAGATGGATACGTCTCGTCGACCAGCATGTAGTTTTTCTCCAATTTGAGTCTTGAAGTGTATAAACTATATTTTTGGTTTTTCTTCAAAGCTGGAAATAGGAAATATAAAAAGTTTTAAGCCGACGAATTGTATCTTTAAAGTATTATTTTACGAAATTATTCTCTGTCACTGTAATTTCTAAGATGTCAATTTTGTTGTGCTAGCATTTTTAAATAAATAAATAAATTAAATTGAACAATATAATTAAAATGTTGCTGTTAAGGGGATTTTTTGTAAAATGTATTTTTTGGTAAAATTCACGATCAAAATGTTCTTTATGTCAGTAAAATGGTACTCTTTGTTGTCTTTTAAAAACAGACTTCTTAAAAAAATTTTTATTTTTATGAATACACATTCGAATAATATGAAAAAATTATAAAATAAATGTTACTCACCATAAGAAATAAATTCCCAGATTCTATTTGTTAAAATAAATAAGTTAAATACATACAAATTTAAAATAGGCACTATCCAGTTATAAGATACAAAGAATGCTGACGAAGGCCGTAGCGGGCCAGAAAATGCATTACATTCTGCTGGTATTCTATTTATTTTTATGTAAAGATACAATTATGCCCTTCACCAGTAGTGGTGAATGAGTGTTCCCAACAAACCAAAACGATATAGAAAGAACTTGTAGCAAGCTTACTAACATAAATAAGCCTTAGCTTAGAAAAGTGCTGTGATTACTATTATTAAAGGTTTGTAAATAATTATTTAATAATGAAAACTGATCCCTTGCGATAATATTACTTGTCTACAATCAAATGCTTAGAAGCCTTATTATAGAATAAGCTTACAGAAAAATACTTTTCTAATCTATAATAAGATTAATTTCTTTACGAACACTCTCTTTTAATTTATATGGCATATTTACAAAAAGTTTTCTTACTTATAAAATATTTAATTACTTTAAATTGTGCACTGCTTAAAACTTTTTAAAACGCTTCACTCTTTGAACAAAACACAAATACTGAAAACTTAAACTAATAATACTAAATTCAAATAATGAGACATAAAATGATATCATTCACAAAAACACTTACAAAACTATTGCAAGAATAAGTCATTTGCAATCATATTAGTTGTCATGTTGTAGGAAATCACTTATGATAAGCTTATTCTACATATTATGAAACATTTGAGTTTTTTGATGAAAGAGGAAACACGAATGGAAAAGTGTAATTTGTTTCATGTTCAAGCAGTTTTTGCAAGTTTGTTATTGAAAGAAAGAGAGAAGGCATTAGGGTATTCATTCGGTTAACCGTTGATCGGTCAACCGATTAATTACTACCCGATTAACTGACCGGTTAATTTAAAATTGGATATTTTCGATTAACGATTAAACCGGTTAATTTCAGTCGATTAATCGATTAACCGATGTAAATAAATGTTGAAAATAAGTAGTATTTTAACATGGTTTTTTATGTTTTTAACTATTTGTTTCGTCTCATAAGCAAAAGGTATGTGCTTAGCAAAACATGTTTTCATACAATATGTTTCCTTTTAGCAATAAATTCTTAAAATACAATACAAAATCAGAAACTAAGTAATTCGGAAATAAACTTTTTGTAGAATGTTCTGTGCTAAGCCTTGCCAGGATGAGTCAGATGATAACCTAACCAAGGAAGAAACTCTCGCTATGAACACAAACAATCTTTTTACAGAATTTACCGAAATAATAAGAAGTGTTCACAATTTTAAAAAATGAAAACCGGACTGTAGAGGCATAATGGAAGATTTTATATGTTTAGAGAAATTCTGGAAAAGGACAGAAATAAGATATTCTGTATTATTGGTTGCTCTCGATTTCTCCAACATCTTCGATAAGTAGAAAAATTTTTTTTTTTGCTCGTTTAAGTCCAAGAATTGTTTTGTTGGTTATGTTATTGTTTCTTTTTTGCTAATAAACTCTAAATAATAAATAATTTTTGCATTTTTATTTATTAAAATTACTTAATTTATAACAAAACTTTATTAATCGGTTAACCGATCAATAACAAAATGAACTGATTATATCAAAACCTCGGTTAATTAATCGAGCGGTTAACCGATTAAAGCAAAAGCCCGGTTAAATGAATACCCTAGAAGGCATAGAAAATGTCTCAATGCTGTAAAACAAAATTTTTATTCTATGGACACGAATGCAGTTTCAAAAGAGAATTGAAGAAAGTATTTGCAGCAAATGTTTTATAATATGGGTTAGGACTAAGTTTGTCATTCCGTGTGAAAGTTTTTAATATTCAACAAAGACTACATTAAGTAAATATATATTCTGGGTTCTTGAGCAATCCTACGTTCATTTAGCCATATCCGTCTGTCCGTCTGCTGAAGACAAGCTCAGTTTCGGTATTAAAATCCAGCACGATCGGCAGGATAGTAGGAAAAAAATTATAAAACCAAATGTGGAGCAAGCTCCCTTTAAATTTGCTGCGGGGTCAAGAATGAAAAATTATCAATAAATTTAAATAAATTTTAATGTTGTAAAATTCCTTTCTTCATAAAAATAATTTAATGAAAATTAAATTTGATGAACTTTAGCCTAATTAAAAATATAAAAATTTGTATTAAAAACCATAAACAGTTCAACAAAATAACCACAATACTAATTATTTATATTTAAAAAAAAAACTTGTATAAATTGGTGAAAAAATTAATTGATTCTCCTTTGATTTTGCAAGAATTCGTTTTATATGACTAAAATTATACTTTTAAAGTTTGCGAAGATCAGTTGATAATATATAATATATATATTCCCCTAACATACCATATACATAGAGAAAAACACTCAGGATAAATAAAGTTTTTTAGACTTACTTTAACTACGAGTCCTGCAAATTCAAAAATTCAAGTACGAATAACATTAAAACGTATTTAAAACAATCCTAAATGGGATTAGTTTCGAAAATCAATCCTGGAATTTCCTAAAATAAGTTTAAAATTCTTAAACTAAGTAAGAAAATATTAAACTTTTCGTTGGTAGTGCCACTTTGAGAGTAAAATTACAAAGTGAGCGTTTTAATCTCATTTAACTTATCAAAGTTTCTTGCAGACACTACAACAACACCACAGAAGTGGTTAAAAAACGATTTGCTTGTTGTGTGTAGAAACAACAAAAATAACAGAATAAGACGGAAACATATTATTTTCATGTTTAAAAAATTAAATTGAGAACTCATGATTCTCATTTAGTTTATATTTTCACTTAAATATGTTCATTAAGTTTTTAAATTAAAAACCATAGCGGGAGTGATGCTGGTGTTTTATAATTGAAATTCTGAAAGGTGTAAAACGGGTAAATAAATCAATCATAATAAAATTCGGTTATTTATTTTATGTTTTATTACTTGTTATTAATTCACTTGATTTACTTGTTCAATTTATTGTCTAGTATTCTTTTTAAGTTATTGTAATTTAATTACAAATTTCTTTATAATAACTACAAAAATATAAAATATCTCCTTCTTATTTAATTTTCGGATTATTTTAAGTACGAATTCTGATTAGAACAATTTTATAATTCTTGAATTAAGCGCATTTTGAGATTGATTCAATCTTAGTTTTAGTTAAATCAATCTCATCTTCGGATTATTTAAGTACGAATTCGGGATTGAATACGGATAAGTTAAGTACTTCGCAATTGAAAATCCGTACTTGAATCAATCTTTCTGTACTTGATTCAAGAAAATCCGTACTTACCGTACTATTAATACCGCTTCGGATTGATTAAAGTACATCTGAATTGATTTTTCTTTTGAGTGTAGGCCCCATAGAAAGCACACTCTTGGAAAACACTTTAGTGCGGCTTAAGCCGTAACGAATTATGATGTTGCAGTAAAATTTGGTTTTGTCATAGCTACGATTAGAAACTACTCTGCCAAATTTCGTAAGAATCAGTTCATAATTGACCATAGTCCTCGCTCATATTATGATATTGCTTCAAAAACTTTCTTTAATTCTCTTTTGTCTTGCAGCATTTAGGTATATTTTGTATGCCTTCGCTCATTCTTCTTCCTTCTATCGATAACAAATTCACAAAAACTTCCCTTTTCACTATCAAACTCAAATGCTTCGCAGTAAATGTTTCATATTATGGACAGAAACAAGGCGGCCTTTTTAAAAGCAATTTAACAAGCCTTCCATTCTAAAAAAAATTGTATTACTGTGTTAAAATTTGGTCTAATTTAGGGGGTTTAATTCTGGAAATCACTCTACCGCATTACGCGATCAGCGATCTATAATTAAATAATATTTCTGAAAGAAATCATAATATTTTATTTAAACTAGTGTTCGCCTAATGGTCAAAATTCGACCATGAATTTTTGTGTACATATGAAGAAAACATAGTACATCTAAGTATATATGAATTAACATGTTTCAAGCATTTATTTTTATTGGATCGATTTGGTGAAGGACCAACCTCCAGTTCATATTATATCTTCCACGTGAGTTAATTTAATTATGTAATTTCAGTATGAAAATTATCAAAAAATACCAATTGAAAAACAAAACATTATCAAAAAATCTCCTTATAGATTGTCATCTACTTAGGACATTGCGTGTTTAATTTTATTTTTCTATGTCTAATATTAACGAAAATTAATCAAAGTACCAGATGTAGAACGAAAAAGTACCGAAAAGCTCCCCTTAAAGGTTCTTATTCACCCAGTTTAATCTATAACTAAAGCACAGCCGCGAATAACGTTGTAAAAGGCATTTTTTGCAAAAACTGTTTTTTTTTGCAGATAACCGTTAACATTACTCTCTTACACTGTTTGAACCTTAAATCACCCAAAATTATGCACCTTAACGCCTTCAAAATGACATACAAAGAGTCCAGTAGCGGAAGAACGTTGTAAGTTGCTTACAAAATGATACAAAGCAAATGGTTTTGAAACGTGGAATAACGTTTTAAATGATATCGCGATTGTGGATATGAAACGTTTTTCCACGTTTTTCCACAAAAAAAGTTATAAACTGTATATTTGCATGTAATTTAAATTTTAAATTTCTTGATATTTTGCACAAAAGTTTTTATTATCATTAGTTTTAATAATCTTAAGAAAACAAACAAAAAATTAATAATCTTGCCTGTTAAAAACATTTATTTGCTCTCCTGAAAAATAATTATTTTGTAACTAAAAACGTTATTCGCGGTTGTGCTTCAATTTTATCTTTATAGGTCGAATATTAACAAAGGTAATCGGTTAATCGCTCGATTAATTAATCGAGGTTTTGGTTTAATCGGTTAATAATCGGTTAATTTTGTTATTGATCGGTTAACCGATTAATAAAATTTTTTTATAAATTAAGTAATTTCAATAAATAAAAATGAAAAATTATTTATTTTTTGGAGTTTATTAGTAAAAAAAAAAAAAATAATTACATAACAATTCCGGAACTAAAACGAGCAAACAAAAAAAAAATGTATAACTATGTAATACATAGTTTTAAATTAATACATATATGTATTATGTATTAATTAAAAAATAAACTGCGTGATCATTCTATTTTAAAAGTTTAAGCAGATCTTATAAAATAATCTTCTAGAAAAACAATTGGTTAATTTGGCACTTTTCTTTTGTTTTGATAAAACTTGACAGGGAAAAAATTCTTTCAATTATCGTAGATGTTTGAGAAATCGAAAGCAACCCATAATACAAAATTTCTAATTTCTCAGTCTTTTTACTGGATTTCTCTAAACATATAAAATCTTCCATTATGCCATTAGAGTCCTGTTTTAATTTTTAATAATTTTAATTGTTTCGGTTAATTTAGCTGTTGTGTTACTATCGAGAGTTTCTTTTGTTGGCAGGTCATTATCTAAATTATCCTGGCAAAGCTCAGCACCGAGCAATTTGCAAAAAAGTTAATTTTCGAATTCCTTAATTTCTTATTTTGTACTATATTTTTTTAAGAATGAATTATTTGAAGGAAATATATTGTATGAAAAAATATTTTTAAACACAACTTTTTTGTGCACTTTGGTACAGATAACATTGTAAAGTTTGACATGATTGCATTGTAGAATGCATTTAAAGAAGCGAGTTGGCTTGCAACTGCCGTTTTGAAACTCACCCATGATTAAAAACACAAAAAATATGGTTTCATACCACGAAAAATCAAAAATTTTGTTACATCGCTTAATCGGTTAATCGACTGAAATTAACCGGTTTAAACGTTAATCGAAAAAAAGCCAATTTTAAATTAACCGATCAGTTAATCGGGTAGTAATTAATCGGTAAACCGATTAACGGTTAACCGAATGAATACCCTAGTAAATATTATAAAAAATTTAAAAATTATCACATTCAGCACGGATTTCCCGTTTTTATACAGTCGAACTGTTCGAAAACCGATTTCTAAAAAATGTCGAATAATCGAGTACCCCATTTTTTGTTATTTGATAATTGAAAAAAACTAATTTGGTATTAACACATGTGTTAATACGTAATTTGAACGCTTATTAATGCGAAAATATTGAACAGATTTTAATAAAATATATATTGTGCACTTCTGTAAGTAAATACCTTTCATATGGTGTATATTTTGTTCAAATCGATTGACATACAGAGGAGGAAAGTGTTCTTAACTATTTTGCCTTTTCCGAGTTATATATAGATTAGGCAACGAGCTTATATTTCATAGATACCATGTATGCTTTTTGGCATGCTAAAGCCGAATATTATATGAGTTTTCGCCATTTACATCGTTTGTATCAGAAAACAGTACATCTTGCTTTTCGCCGAACAATTCTCATTAAGCCGCAATCTACAGTCAAATTTCAATTAAAACGAAATTTACCTTGTTTGGAAGCAGAAAAACGCTTGAATTTTTTTAAAATCTTAACTTTGTTCCACTATAATTCAGGCATTTTTTACAATCCATGCGTAATTTAGTAGTCTTTTTAACAAGATATAATTAATTTTTAATGAACTAGCCTTTTTCTCTGGGTGGCGGCTTAAAGAGAAGAATAGAGAAAACTCATATTCGGCTTTAGCACGCCAAAAAACAAACAAAAGAAGTTTAAAATGTCTCCTTGTGTTATTGTACATTTTCACCCGTATTTAAAAACCATTGTTTAATTTAACAAACGTTTATTTAGGGAAATTATTACAGAAAATTATTTTTGTAAACCTTTATTAAATTTAATACATTTTTATGAATACAGGCACTAATCTTAATTGAAAATCTTGTTAAATCGCTACTCAAATATACATTTTTTCTCTCATACCAGAAGTTTAGCAGACACTTGACAGTAAAGGCTTAAATTTTAATTTGGGGTTAAAGATTAACAATCAACAGACAATTTCCCCACACACAGACACACATAGATAAAAACATTTACAGATTCTCATTCAAATACATTCTAAAGTGTGAACATATAGAAGAAGCAAAATATTTTTGCAACATCGGAATGTCCTTTTATAACATCAAACAACAATATGCTTAACCTTTTAAACTATTACTCACACACATCTGAATTCACATACAGATTCATAAACGTAGACAGCAATAAAATACACCCAGTTGGCCACGTCTTTAAGACATCCTCGAAGACGAATGCACGACAATGTTAATTCCTGCACGACATGTGAGGGACAGCGGGAACAAATCTTCAACGTCATTTTCTAACAAGTGTCGCGAAACAAACGACACGACACAAAGAAAGACAATTTCGCCTACTTTGTCGTCAACGACTACATGCATGACAATGCCGTCTATTTTGACGTCCACGACAAAAATTATATGGTTATCTATTTCAGACAGTTTTTATTTCAGAGGTATGTTTTAAGGTTGAAAGCGAAGTATTAACTGCATGTAATCCATTTTCCAGCCCGCGAATAACTTCATCAGTATTTTTCGGTTTTACTAGTTAGAGCTTATATTACAATTTTTTGTAGGTATTTAAATCAACAATTAAAAAAAATAATATGAGACTTTTAAGAAAACCAAGCATTGAATAGCGTCCAAGAAAACTTTGTCGTCAATAGCATTTATACAAGACAACTTATAAGACAACGTCGCTGAAACTGTCATGCACGACGATTTCCTGTAAATTGTCTTCTAGGAAACCTAAACGACAGTGGAAAAGTCGTGCATACATCATACATACATACAATCTGGCCAACTGGGTAACGTTCTATGTATGTATGTGAGTATAACGCACACATATGCATACTTACAAACAGTGCTTTTGTGTGTTTCTAGAAATTCCTACTCATCCCTTTGACTTTGATAAGAGTCTACTTAAACGTACATGGACCCATTCATTACTCTACTCATTCTATCAATTGATAAAAGAATGCAAAAGGTTAAGTATATCATCATCAGGCATCTTCAGTTTTTTTTCTATAATATTCTATTATCTTTACTCTGCTTTACCTTTTAAGTTTTCTATGATTCTCTCTCTCCCTCTCTTTCTTTGTTGCGTTTATTGTTCTTAAACTTTATTTATGCATTCATAAGTATGACCGTTAAAAAGGAAACCAATTGAATGGCTGGGCTGCTTTTCAACAAATTTATTTGTTTCGATTCAAATAGAAAAGGAAATGCTTTTGAATACGTGTTGTTATTGTATTCAATTGTTTAGGTTCTGTCTGTAAGTGGGGGAGGAAGTGTGTCTGTATAGAAAGCAGACACTCAGCCATGCAAACATATATACATATGTGTATGTGGATTTGAACACAAAATAAAAATGCATAAAGATATTTAGATAAATTTGCTTGTTTATTTGTTTTACTGTTTGTTTTTTTTTGATGTGCTTGTCAATATAAATGACTACAGATTACACGGATGTGTGTATTTTTGATTGGGTAGGGGGAAAATAATCTTGCTGTTAACCATTAAGCTTAATAGTGGTTAATGACATGACATTTTAATCTCTAATATAAAGATTTTTTAAAAGAACATAATTTCCGTATATAGTATTTTACTGTAAATTACTTTAGCTTCAGTAAGTCTAAGTACGGGCTCGTATTGGATCATAATTTTATGTAAATACTTTAATTTTGCTGAAATACAATCTGATTTGGAAAGTTCCATAGCTCCTTTATATTGGTAGCTTTGCTTCCTGGAAAATATAACGGCAGCCACTGTAGCTTTCAAACAAATGTTTCCGTAACTGAACATTTGCGCCCACAAATCATCTTATTATGTTGGTTTGTCTGAAACTTTTTGCCTCAAACCTCTTCTGTTTAAATCTGCCAAAATTTAAAAAAGTATGTAACGAATTTACTTTTTTCCTTTACCAACATCTTTTATGTGTATATTTTTTGAATAAATATTAAAACAAAAGATTTAACATCTTTTTTAATCTTTTTGTTCGAACACCAAAACACACACACACACACACAAGTGCATCATACAATTTAGAAACACATACACAAAACTAACACTAATACATTTTATTTATTATCTATTCTTAATGAATAATGGAAAACTATTATCAAAAAAAAATAAATTAAACCAAAAAATAAAACAACAAAATACAACAAAAATTAGAAAAAACAACGAAATCACAAAAATAAAAAAGGACATTGAGGTATTATATTGATCTTTTAATCCTTTATAATAATAAAAACATAAAGGGTATTCACGTCACAAGTTGCACCCTTGAAAAAAAGAAAAAGTGCAAAAACATAACAACAATCACAAAGACAATTATTTACGCACAACTAGTTGTCTGTGTGATTGTTGTTATATTTTTGCACTTTTGCTTTTTCGCAAGGGTGCAATTTGTGACGTGATTACCCCCATAGAAAAACTTTTGATTTGTAGCAAAAATGTAATTCCTAAAACTAATATTACAGCAAAAATATAATTAAGTGCTAAAATAATGCTTTTAATAATGAATGTCGTTAATAGTTTTTAATTCTTTTGAAACACTATTAAATTAAACAAAAAAATTGGATAAAAATTATTTAAAATTATTTTAAAAATTAAATTCTATTCAATATGGAAAATCTTAAATACTACAAATTTAAATAAAATATCCAACATTTTAGTGATTTAAGTTTTATAGCGCCAATTAAAGTTAATAAAATGACAATAAAAATTATGGCTTAGACAAAATTTGTTATAGTGCAAAAAGTATTTATACAAAATAAAGGACTTTTTAATTCTTCGAAAACTTATACATAAGTGTAATTTTTTTGTTTAAATTATGCCCAAGTTGGAAAATGACTTAAGTTTTTATTGTTATAAGCACAGACAGTAATTTTTGGGTAAAATATTTCTTTAGTTATAACACGAGTTGTAAATAAAAACGATTAAATAAGCTTAAAAAATTTCCTAGACTACAATATAAAATAATTCAGAATTAGTCACCCCTACCGTAAATAAAATTTCCATGGAAATTTGTTTTCTTTTCCCGAAAACAATTTATGGGAGGGGAAAACTGTTTACTTTTTATTTTTGACAGGCAGTAATCTTAAAATAAATAAAACATTTTTTTTGGTTTAGATAAGAAAAAGGTCGTAGCTAACGATGGCCACTATATGAGATTGAATTAATAAGTTTCGCAATAAATTTTTTTGTAAAATTTTCTTTATTGATTGTTCTGTTAGTAATTTTTATACCCACACCAAGATAGTGGAGAGGGTATTATTTATTTGTGCTGATGTTTGTAACACCTTAAATGATCGACTTAGAATCACTTTCTGAGTCAAATTAACAATGTCCATCCGGCTGGCTGGCTGTCCATGTAAACCTTGTGCGCAAAGTACAGGTCGCAATTTTGGAGATACATTTGTTTGGAGATAATTAGTACAAGGATAAAGCCTTTTGAAAATGGGGCGACTCGTTCAATAATTTCACATAGCCCCCATACAAGCTTCTTTCCGAAAAAGGGTCTTTGTTCCCATAAACCATCTTATTATGTTGGTATTAAGATTAAATTTGGTCCAATCGTATTTTATTGCAATCAAAATAATCTAACAAAATTTTTTTTGGCATCGTTCCATATATGACCATGGCCATCATACAAATAATACTCCCAAAAATAGCTTTTCATGCCATAACTTCATTTTAAATGTTGGTAATAACATAAAAATTAGCGATAATTACGATAGATACTATCTTATGACAAAATGTTGTCTTAGTAGGTAAAAAATTAACCATACACAGAAAAAATTATTTTTCCAATTCAAACAAAAAATTTGTAGAATCAAAACATTTTTTGTCTGAAATCGGTCCCACAAACAAATTTGCATATTCAAACAATTTATTTGCATTTCGTTTATTGAAAAAAAACCCTGATTTTTTCAAACAAATAATTTAACTGAAAATCATACAAATTTCAAACAAATAATTTTGCTGAATCAAACAAAAAAGTTTTTGCACAAGCAATGACGCGCACACAAGCAAGCACTGTTGAAGTAGATGAAGGCTGAGCAGAGAGGCGCGGCTGGCTTTGAGACACATTTTTTTGTCTTGTTTATGCACACAATGTTTTTCTTCTTCACTCACTGTTTCTGTATCCTTTCCTTGGCAGCAGACCGACTCGACATGTTTTTCGTCATCATTTTATTTTTGTATTTGATGTACCTATTTAACTTAACATTTTTAAAAAATTGAAAACGGGATTTTGTTTTTCATTCTTTTTTACCAACTTTAAAACCAACCAAAAATTTATTTTGTTTTTTCTAATGTTGTTGTTGTTTAAAAAGTGTAAAAGGTTTTTTTACCTCATATGTATTGTTTTTGTCTTTTTTTTACTAAAAACCTCGCCACGCTATTTTATCATCTTTCTTATTGTTGTACTTCTTTAAAGCGTCCAAAAATAGACTGTATGTGTTTTTTGTTGTTGTTTTTATATTTTACATAAAGAAGTGTTGCTTACGATCAAATAAAATAAATGCAAAAAACGACAACATTAAAGAGCGTTAAATATTTCATACAAAATTATGAAAACTTGAAACCAATAACGCGTTTATTAAATTTTTGAATAGTTGTCAACATTTCTGTTGGTTAAACTAAAAATCAAACAAAAATATTAATTGAATCAGTAAAAAAAATTTGTAGAAATTAAAAAAAATTTCAAACAAGCGTTTGTTTGAAAATAATTCAGCAATAATTTTTTCTGTGTAGGTACCATATAAGCCCCTATCCTAAAATCTCATCTAGATGACGATTTCTAAATAATTTTCAGCGCAATGAACTTTTACATTAATCTTAAGCTCATAACATAAGTTTGTTAAGGCAGGCCCATGATTGCCCATGGGTCCCAAATAGGGTACACTAACAAAATCATATGGCGTGCTTGACCGGCTATACCTTCTTACTTTCTTACTTGTTTTTAATGTTTTTAATCAAGTTTAGCGATTTTTTTTAGAACCTTCTTTTATTAAAACTAGTTCGTTTAACAAATAATCAGTTAAACAAAAAATTCATTATTTGGAAAAAATACCAATTTTTCTAGGAAAACCTTAAGGTTAAAAAAAAATGTTTAAATAATCTATCATTTAATAATAAATCGGTTACTTGAGAAAAAAGCCAGCAAAATGTGTATTAAAAAAATAAAATTAATAAAAAAAATAAAATTGCTTTCACTTTAAAGCAAGTTTTACTCTTTCAAATAAACTAAAGAAATAAGGAAAAATATTTTGTTATCGCGATTTTTTTTTTAAATTTATCAATTTGTCCGTTTTTTATTTTTGTTGAATTTTGCGATTTCTAAAAAATTATTTTTTTATGAAAAATTATGAAAAATTGGGAGTTAAGCACGTCATACGGAAATCTTATTAATAATAAATTTTGTATTCTCAAAAAATAACTTTGATAATTATTTTTTTGTTTTATAAATTTTAGTATTTTACTTTGAAAATCTAACCAATTTTATTAAATTGTGAGATATATTTTTTTTTCTAATTTTAGCAGTTTTATTGCAAGCTTTTTTATTTTATGTTTAGAATTAGAAAAATTCAAAATGTCAACGTATTTTAAGTATTGTAAAAATAAAAACGCCAAATGTTAACTAATATTTTTTTTTGCGTTTTTTCTTTGATTTTAGATATAAAGCTGAATAAAGCTTTGACAGCAAGGGCTGTCGAAGTTGACAACTAAGAGAAAGGTAAGTCACTTTTTAAAGTAATTCTTTATTTCAACACATACTAATACTCGTCTAAAGAGAGCCAACATTTATTGACAAAATGCAAAAAATTTTAAAATGTTTGAAATCTATACAACTTAAGTTCTTAAGCCGCCTGTACACGACATGTATTTTACATTTGACTTGTCAAATTTTCCACTGCAAAATACATACATATCGTGGATTACCTATAAAACATTGCTTTTTAAATAGTCAGATGTCTGTCAATTAGAGCATGCTTTATTTTTATCTGACAAACCATCTGACATCAGCAGTTTTTTTTATGAAACCATTTGCTGTCAGCAATCTATGCCGTGAAAAAACATGCTGTAGCGAAATCATTAGACA
This sequence comes from Pollenia griseotomentosa, assembly GCA_963931875.1. Taxonomy (NCBI): domain Eukaryota; kingdom Metazoa; phylum Arthropoda; class Insecta; order Diptera; family Polleniidae; genus Pollenia; species Pollenia griseotomentosa. Next base: position 249,908,381 of record OZ007560.1, read on the forward strand.
GCTGAAGTTGACATTTAACAAGACCGACATACGTATGTTAAACAGCAATTATGTACATATATATTTCAACAACGTTTTATTATTATACCCTAAATTATGAAAAAAAACAGAAACTATGTCAGAATCAATTAACATGTACGGTTGTGACCTGATATTATAAACCCTCTGTAAAACAAAAATGTTCACAGACATGTAGAATTATATGTGGGTTGAAAAGTTGACAAGTCAGATGTTAAAAACATGTCGTGTATAAAAACCTTTAGTAAACTTTACAAAATGACTTTCCTCCGTATTCACACGATTATAAAATTTAACAAGCTTTTAGTAAGGAAAATTGGCATAGAAAATTGGTTTTTAAACCTTTATAAAATTTTTATAAATACATACAGGCATTTATATGAAGATCTATCTATCAAATTAATATTCCATTCACGCAATGTATTTATGATAGCTTAGCGTTTTTTAAAGTATAATTGTTGGTTTCTTTAATTGTACTTTTGTTACATCAACCTTATTGTGCTTTAGTCGGTCCCTATGTTTCCACCACAGCCTATAGCCATCTTAAACGTAATGCAAATGTAAGTGAGATGTAAATAATGATTAAATCATTATACGATTGGGTAACAGTAAGTCACCATACTATTTTTAAAGTTTCTGCTACGTTTTTGGATGAGACCATTGTCCAATTCACAGGCTCGCATTAACGTCGTATTCGTTGTAAAATCGTCTAATTATACAATATTGTATTTTTGTGTTGTCTCATTATACCATCCCAGTAAAAAATTTGCTCCAAAAGGAGCAGGTTTTATGTATGAATTCATACCTCAAATCGCTTCAAACCTGCTGATAGGATGCCTGATTTTTGTATCGGGTGTTCCCGGTTTTGAGGCAAAACAAAACATGCAAACAAAGCACTCCTAAAATGCTTTTTTTAAGTGCTAACTATAATAACATATTCATTCATGTTTTGCTTTTACTGGTTTAAATGACTTTTTTCAATTATTTTCGTAAACCATAATATATTTTTATTTTTTAAAACCTTCTTCGTTGTCAGCACTAAAATATCAGCTTTTTTGTATATGGGCATTTCCCCAGAATGGTCTACCAGGATGAAAAAATAAAATGTTGCTAATCATCGGCTTTTATTGTTTATTATTTAAAAAAAGTCTATGTTTTTATAAAAGAATGGTTTTATAGTATATCTCAGCTGTTTTAATAAGGAAATTGCGCCGGAAACTGGAAAAATTTATATTTTCTTTTTAAGCTACTTCTAAAGACATTTTTATATACTTATTTACATGCAAAAAATATGTTATGTTTACACTCTTTCTTCATAATCTCTCCATTACAATCAATTGTAAAAGGAGTATTAGGTTTTTTTGTTAAGGAAATTTGAAGATATTTATGGGAAAATGCATGGTGATAATAATAAAAAAACATATGGAAAAATCGTACGTTCACGACCCGTACGTTCGCGACCGGTACATGTGCCAATTAAACAAAAACCAAGAGAGATTTTTTATTTTGTAAATACTGGATGGAGACTTACAGTAATACACTTTCAAAATAAATTAACCACTTTTGAATATTCCGTTCCATTACGCAGATTTTTACATTTCACTACTGTCAGCCAAAGTTGACTTCTATTTTGCGTACGTTCGTGACCACATGTTTATAACTATCATTATGAAAACTTAAACTCGATAAAATCCATTTTTGCACTAAAGATACAGCTACCCAAATGCTATCGAATCGCAAAAAAAATTATAGGAAAAGTTTTGTTTTCTATATTTTTTGTTCATCAAAGAGTACGAACGTACGTTCGTGACCTCAGGAAATGCAGATATTTTATTCTTTATTATTTACTGCTATATAAGAGCTCTCTTGTTGAAGTGCTCGATTATGCGCTTTTTCTCTTAAGTGCTTCAAAAACCCCATTTTTTTTTTACTGGGATTGATTTTTATGTGTTTTGAAAAATGTTGTATTTTTTTGCCAAATGTTCGATTTGTTTGGTGAATTTCTAAAAATATTTTACAAGGTGATAATTTATACCATATATTTGATTCTTCTGAATGATTAATATATTGTTACAATATTAGGTTAGAAATGTTAGAATTATTTATAGTTTTAGTTATAAGTTATCTTGTAAATTAAAGATTATGTCGTATTATTATGTTTCTTTTATTATCGTTTGTTATGTCGTATTAATTACAGACTTTAGATTTAGATGTATAACATTTATTTTAAAATAATTCGACTAGAAAGTTCTTGAATCTATTAGATTGGTTGTGTACTCTAAATACAGGCTAACTCATAAAAGTTTAGTTTAGTTTATTGATATCTCAAATTAAACTGTTCAGTTCGTTACTAACAATAGAATAAACGCGTTTTTTTTAACCAAAAAACGTAACAATATGTTTGATTTATTAAAATATATTTTTTAAACAATTTTAATTAAAATTGCTTATCAATAAATATTTATTACCATTTCATCACAAGTTAAAATTCTTATGCCTGGCTTAATTTCATGGTATCGAAGAATGTAAATGGCTAATTTTATTAAAGAGGAAGAAGAAGATAAATACCAAAAGTGAAGTAAAAAATGGTAAATAAAATTATTTATTTTTTTTTTATTTTATTTTTCATATTTTTTATTATTTGGTAAAAAGTAGTTTGTTAATCTTCATTAATCAATAATTTACTTCATGTGAATTGACAATATACACTGAATTTTTATTTTTTCATTTTTGACATCTCGTCAGCTCAGAATTGGTTTGACCTACCGACCATTTTTAAAAAAAATTGAGTTAGGTATGGGGTATATATATTTGAATACCTCCTTTTTGAATCCAAAATCTGTTTCGCAAAATTTTTTAAGTTTTGTTTTGCTCTACAAGCCACTGTTTGGCAATTGCAGTAAATTCTTCATACATAAACGTACACAATAAATTTTACTGCTGCTTTGCTGCATTGCCGTAAGAAAAAAAGGAGTTAAAGCAAAATAAAATGACAACGAGAAAATAAATTTGTGAAAAATAGTTTTTTAAAATAATGGACCCAACCAAGTGTACGGTTTGCTATTATTTGCAAAGTGTTTTTAGCCTACCTAAGGGAAATGCTTCAACATTTTACTACAAACGAAAATTCAATATGTATAATCTTACAGCAACCATTATCATGCCAAATATACCAACTTTTACTTATTGTGCCTTTTGGACGGAAGCTCATAGTGGTCGGAGTGGTAACAATATTGCTAGTGCTTTAATTAAAATTTTAAATGAATTAATAAAAGAGTATCCACTAATTAAAACTTTGCCATTATGGAGCGATTCTTTCGTACCTCAAAATAAAAATCGAATTAACTCAACCGCAATCAAAATGTTCTTTAAACAAAATAATTGATGCCGTTATACAAAAGTCTTCAAAACCAGGACATTCTTTAATTCAAGAACTGGACTGTGTACATGGTGTTATTGACCGGTACTTAAAGAATATTGAAATTCATAGTTCTCTTCATTTGCTAAATTTGCTTAAAACAAAATTAAAAGTTATGGAAATGCTTCTGGAAGATTTTCGCACATACTCGGAAGCAAATAAAATGGGCTTTCGAAAAGTTCCTTTTGCTAAATTTAAAGTACTTCTATACAGTAAAAATAATGATTTATGTATATTTCTAAAACTGCTACGAGAGAGGAAAAATATAAAAATGCAATTTCGGTTAAGTCTGCATTAAAAAAATTGTTTGAAAACTCCTGAGAATTTGTTGACGAATGTTTTGAAAATATCGAAACCATCATTTATTTCCAGTGATAAAAATAGAGATATAAAAGACTTGCTTATATTTCTTCCAAGTGTTGATAAAACTTATTATACAAACCTACTCAATATTTAGTTTTAATATTTTAGTTTTTTTTCTTTATTCTATTTTACTTTTGCATTGTTTAAGTTGTTTAATTTTTGGCTTTTTATGTACCTTTTCATAACAGAAGAACTGTTTTTTCCGTTGTTGAAAAATAAAATCAAATAAAAAAAAAATATAATATGTATAATAAAAATAAAAAAATTCATCTCAACAACAAGTTACTCAATACACAGTATACGTATGCAGCGCAAAAAGCCACTTTTTAAATTTTTTTTAGAAAAGTGGCGTATGCGACACAAAACAATATTTTTCATTTTCAAAAAAAAAAAAAACTATTAAATTCTAACTTTAATCATGAAAGTGCGCAAAAATTTACATTTTTCTTCAAAGCATATGCCGGAAGCAGTGGTAAAAATTTTAAAAAAATTCTATCGGGTACATTTTAAGAAATCTTCATGTAAATCTTCTTTGTCGTTTTTCTCCACTACGACTTTTTGGAATATGCGCCAAACCAATTCTGAGCTGACGATCTAGCAATACGACAAAGTAACGTTACAACGAATTTGTCTACTCACACGTGCATAAGCAAAAATCGTATTTTTTTTCAACGCTAAGCCATACGACAGAGCTTGTGAATTGGATATACACATATTGAATGATATTTTTTTTTTTGCGTGTTCTAATGCTTTTTTGTAAGCAAAACTGGCGTTGTGGGATGAACCAAACGTAATGTTACGGTGCCAAAAAAAAATGCAATATAAATTATTTCAAAAACAAACAAAAAATTAATAAAAACAACAAAAAAGCTAGACAAAGCTATAAAAACAACCTTAAGTAAAAGCAGTTTGTTGGCATTCATATGTGATTTCCGATATTTTTTTTATTTTTGAAAAGCATCAGACAAGGGCTTATTGCACCTTTTTCCTATTCTTTTAAACAGTGTTTTTTAGGTTCGATAGAATTTTTAAAAATAATACAACACAAAAAAAATATTTTAAAAATAATTTTTTTATCGGACAGATCAATACATGGTATTAAGATGAAAAAAATGATTTCGCAAATATGACCGCGGCAGCTGCTTTTGGCAAAACGACACTTTTTCGAGCATTTCTGTATGTATGTTACGAAAAACAAGAACAATGTTGGCCTTTAAGGTGTCAATTGTTTCCGCTTTATCCGCATAAGACAGGGACTTCTAGTTGCCCTACAGGAAATGATGAAAGAGTGTCAAATTGCACGATCTTAACGGAAAATCGACGGATCCATTTCTCGAAATCAACTTTTTGCTATATGTATTTTAATTTCAATAAGTCGATGGTTGCAGTCGCCGTACGGTACGTAGCGCCATTCTGTTAAAACCAAATCTCGCCCGGATTAATGCCTTTCATATTTTTAAACAAAAAGTCACTGATCATGGTGCGGTAACGATCTCCATTGAGAGTAACGTAAACTTTGGCTTTTTTTGGAAGAAATACGGTCCGATGATACCACCAGTGTGTTAACCGCACTATACGAGGCAAGGATGTATTGAATTGGCAATTTTTTTTATTTACAATCCCCTAAGCCAAAAATGAGCTTTAATGCTCAACACAATTTCGCCGTTTATAAGTTACGCGAATCGGTGACTGGATTCCAAACTAAATTTGGATAATTTGGTAGTTTTGTTCAAGTGGGACTCTATTCCTTATGATTTGCTTGAGTATACTGAATCAGTATTACTGATCATAAATGTCAAAAAGTGAGCGCATTATAACAGTTTTTTTGATAAGTAACTATTTCGGCCTTAAAAAAACACCCTTTACCTTTCTTGACTTAACATTGCTTAGTGTTCTTTCTAAACAATTTTATAGACTTAAATTATTTGACTATTTTTTTGTATATGTATGTGGATTTAAATTTATATATTTATTTAATAATTTTAAAATCCATGCTGGTATAAGTGCGCTTAGCTAAGTGTTTTTTAAAATGTGTGTGCATGTGTCTAAACTTTTTGTTTAATGGCTTCAAGATGGTTTGCATTAGGTCGTTTCGTTTTTTGTTTTTCTCAATTTTCTCCTTTTTGGATTTGATCATATTTCTTTTGTCAGTTAAAAGTGTATACTCCATAAAAGTATGAAATGTCTGTTTTTATGGGTGCATTTAAAACCTGTACATTTCTATACCTGTACATCTGATACGTTAGTTTTTATGTTTTTTTTTTTTGAATTTTAAAAGTGTGTTTGTATGTTTTTGATAGCTGGTGCAGTTTATTGTATAAAAAAAAAAAAACAAAAATATTATTTCTTGCCCAAGAGAAATAAAAACTTAGAAAAGTATGTTATTTAACTTACACATTGTGTCTCATTTTATGTTATGTGCGTAGTAGGGGGATGTGGAGGATTTAAGATTTGCTTTTTTCTAAATTTAGAACGCCAAAACCACAAAAAATAGTTTAATTGAAAATCGGTGGTTTTAAGAAAATGGGTTGTTAATTCTAACGTTCACAACAACAAAACAAAAATGTTAATTGCGATAACGAACCACTTTTTTTTTTTAAATCGCCACTTCTTTAAAAAATCGCCTGTTTGACAAAAGACTAATGGGTCGATTACGGATGGCAACACTACGTCAGTTGTTTAACATCAGCGGCGTTGCCTGATTTCGCTGCTGCCGACACAACGTCAGGTTCGATCGATATCGAACGTGGTAACTTACCCCATCACGGATAAAAATAAATCCATTACGACAATCTGAAGTGAGAAAAATCGTTTGTAGAGCCCAGCAGACTAACGCCAAAGATGAATACTAATGAAGCCAACGTAAAACTTTTTATTTTGTGTGAGACACAATTTACGCGTTTAAAGTGAGTAGGGGCCAAAAGTTTCTTGGAATATGCGAAGTATTTAGAAAAAAGTAGTTAGAAAGATTCGTGTCACCCGCCTTACAGGTCGGATCAAGGCGAATTTACTTATCAGTTGGCGTTGAAAACACAGCTGAGCTACTTTTTTTTAGTCATCGGCCAGACTTGCAATTTTTGTTGCAGCAATTCTTGAGTTTATTGGTGCGAGGGGTAAGAAGATTGGGGAAGGGTACTCAGTTTCATGTACTCTGCAATTCTATTTTGTTTCGTTATTTTCACACTTTTTAACTTGAGTGTGGCTGTAGGTGGTTTTGTATTTATATAAAAAAAATATTAAAAGGAGAAGAGGAAAGACAACATAAAAAAATAAAAAAATGCAAAAATAGAATTTCATAATCTGGACACTAATGTAATTTAAGGCAGAATTTTTGGAGCAACAAAAATTGCAAGTCTGGATGATGATTATTAAGAGAGAGAGAGAGAGAGAGTGAGAGGGAGACAGAGAGAGAGAGAGAGAGAGAGAGAGATAGAGATAGAGATAGAGATAGAGATAGAGATAGAGATAGAGATAGAGATAGAGATAGAGATAGAGATAGAGATAGAGATAGAGATAGAGATAGAGATAGAGATAGAGATAGAGATAGAGATAGAGATAGAGATAGAGATAGAGATAGAGATAGAGATAGAGATAGAGATAGAGATAGAGATAGAGATAGAGATAGAGATAGAGATAGAGATAGAGATAGAGATAGAGATAGAGATAGAGATAGAGATAGAGATAGAGATAGAGATAGAGATAGAGATAGAGATAGAGATAGAGATAGAGATAGAGATAGAGATAGAGATAGAGATAGAGATAGAGATAGAGATAGAGATAGAGATAGAGATAGAGATAGAGATAGAGATAGAGATAGAGATAGAGATAGAGATAGAGATAGAGATAGAAATGTTAAAAGTTGCTTGTATTTTTGAAATATCGACCAACGAAAGCATCAAAAAAATACAATGTTATGTTTTTGTTGTTGTACTTGTTTATATGAATTCGCCTTGGCTCAGATTTTTACTTTAAAGCTCTGATCTTGCCGGCTACCATTTGTTTCAATCAATACATAGAGCACTTTAATTCTTGAATTAAGAGTCGTGTGTCCGAAATCGCCTCAAAACCAAAGCAGTTTTCGCTGCCGCGGAATATTTCACAATAAACCTTCAAAATATGGCAAAAATTCAGCACTTTCAATTTTATATCGCTTTTAAAATCACATACTCTTAAACAAATTTGCAACCCTTTCTTGGAAAAAATCGCAAATTTTTAAAAATTTCTTAAAATTGGAATCTTCTCTAAATTTGAAACCTCCTTATTATTCATATATACCGCATTTCTGAACAATTGTATGAATTTGTGAATTATTATCCCCGAAAAATTATATATGAAAATAAAATATGTAAGTTCTTGCGCCATCACATGTGCCAGAGTTATAAACGGAAGCAAATTTTTTTTATCCTTAATACGAAAAAAAGGTAGAGAGAAGAAACTTATTTCTGGTACAATTTGTTTGAACACAAGAAAAATTAGATGCTTTAAAATACAGGAATTTACGTTGGATTTGGAATAGCTTTTTTTTTGTTTTTATTTCAAAATAAAAAGTAGAAGTAGAAAACATTTTTTTTGATTTCATTTTAGTTAGAAATAGTTTTTGAGTTTGTAATTTTCCAACAGATTTAGTTTAAGGTGAAAAGTTTGTAATTATTTTTAAAATTAAATGTCGAAAATAGAAAGATGTATTAATGTTGAAAAAGGACTGAAAATTAAATTGTAGTTGTAAATTTACTGAAAAGGGCTTAAAGTCCTAAAACACTTTGTAATAAACCTAGATAACTTTTTAATTATAAGTTGTTTTTGTTTGGCTGCAGGTCTACGTAAACAAATAAAAATTAAACTCGTGATTTTTGTTTTTAATGAATTTGTGTTTTTTCTTTGTAAAATTTGGTTTTGTCTAATTGATCATTTATTTCCTGAAAATTTTTATAAAATTCTGCTTTAAAAACTTTCCAATAAATTAAATTTTTGAGCCTTACATCAATATATCAAACAATCCATTTTGTATGGAATGTAAATACTGTTTGTGAAAAAAAGTTTTAGGGAAAATGTTAAAAGCTACAATATGTTTAAATATGCAAATAGTTTTACAACTACAGAAAAAAAAACGTAAGTAAAACACAGATACTCTTTCAATTCACGTTTACTTTTGAACTATTTTACAAAATCTACCTTGAAATGCGATTAAACGAATTGTTTGATATTTGAGTTCAATCATTTTTGTTAAAAGGGATAGTGCACTACAGTTAAAAAAGAAACTATTTGGATTTTCAAAAATATTTATTATATTTAACAATCTCTTTTTGGATTTAAGCCTAAGGTTTTCTTTAGCTTTCAGTCATGGCTTTAGTCGTATGCGTCTAGAGTCCAATTCTTGCTTTAATCATAAGTTTTCAGGGGCCTCATTCTGGTAGTCGTGATCGAGTCATTTCTCGATTCGAAACTAATTTTATCTCAGGCGATACTGAACGAATCAAAATTATTTTTTCAGTATTGTGAAACTCAAGTTAATTGCTTTACAACACTGAAAAAGAATTCCTAATTCGTTTAGTATTAACTGAAATAATCAGATATTAAATTGCTTTCGAGAAATTACTCGATCACGACTTAGGTCCTTGTAAATTCCTATCATGATTTTAATAAATAGATATATAAGAGCACAGTCTGTTTTATTTGCTTTAAATCGTAAATTTTTTTAGAAACCCATTTCGATTGGGTTCATAGGGTTTAGGAGACTTTACTTGGCTGTAACTTAAAATACTCTTATATTAACTTTAATTAGAGGTCCTGGAAAGCATCATTCCTTTTAAGATTTTTGCTTAGTTTTATTGGATTTTTGGGGTTGTTGTCTGAACTTACAAGTCTTTATAGCGAAAAAACATTGGCTGGAGTTCAAGGTCATTGTAAAAACATATCTTACCTAAAATATTAGGTTCTTTTAATTTTTAAGATAAGCTGGAATCATTGACCTTTTTTGAGTTACATAAGGTGAAGTTTTATTAATATTCCTTATACATAGTTTCCTAATTAATCTTAACGCGTATGAAGCGCATAAAGCTTAACGCGTAATGTTAATCTTTATCTCAGCTAGTATCGTTGCTCTTCATAAAGTCTAATCTTGGCTATAAACTTAGGGCCTTTTAGAGTTGTTCGTTCTAGGCTTTAATTGAGCGTCTTCATAGTTCAGCTTTAATCGTGGGATTTTCAAATTTTCTCTCTAACTTTTTTTAGGTCTTTGGTCAGACTAATTTTAGCTTAAATCTTATATTTACTTTTGCCTTGACTAGTTGATTTTTGTAAAGTTGGCTTTAATTTTACATCTTAATAGAGCCTTCTTTAAGCTTTAATCGTGGGTGTATATCTTTAGCTAAAATGCAAAAAGGCGTAACTAATAAAAATTAAAAATCCAGGTTTTGATTGATTATTGTGAATGCCATTAAACTACTTGACAAAATTTTAAAATGACGTAATTAAACATTTTTTTCTATTGAGTTTAATAGTATAGTAGTTAAATTACTCCTATTTAGTCTAAAATTCTTAAGCCCATAATGAAAACGTCGGCAGTAACTTCAAAGTCTCCCCCATTTCTCTCTTCTTTTTTTTTCTTATTTTAATTTGCTCACAAAATGTATGATACTCAATGAAAGTACGGTATCATTGTGAAGAGAATAACTGTATTAATGTGAGAGCATAAAAGAACGTTCTCAAAATTAGTGTTCAAACTGAATTGAGTCTTTAACTTCAGGCAAAAATCCTAAGACTCATAATTAAATGATGCAACAGAATTGAGTCTTGAACTTTGGCAAAAATTCTAAAGCCCATAATTAAAACGTCGGCAGTAACAAAAAGTTTCTCTCTCATTTCTGTTTTTTCTTTTGTTTTCATTTTTCTTTGTTTACAAAATGTATGAAATTGAATGAAAGTATGGTAGCATTGTTAAGAGAATAAGGGTCTATATGTGAGAGCATTCGAAAAAAACGTCCTCAAAATAAAATTGATTTTATTTTCGACAGCATTCTCTGGCATAATTTTATGTCAAACTGTATGAAAAACATCGTTCAGCCCCAGTTCTGTTTCATCATTAAAACGTCGGCGGTACTTCAAATTCTCTCTTATTTTATTGTTTAAATTTTGGTTACAGATGTTATTTCACGACGGTTTTCTACGACAAATGTGTGTGTCAAATTGTATGAAAACTGTGGTCTCGAAGCAGTTCCGCTTAAGCACTTAATTTGTAAAATACTGTTTGAGCTTAAATCGTAGTTCTTTACTAGATCTTATTTTAATTCAGATTGTCAATCTTTTCAGAAACCTATTTAAGGCCAAACAAAACTTCAAGTTAGTATCTTACTAGGGCTCTTTAGTGTTCAAAAAGAACTGCGTCGAGATCACATTTTCCATACTATTTGACATAAATAAAATCTATTTTATTTTGAGAACGCTTTTTTCTTACGCTCTCACTTAAAGACACTCATTCTCTTAACAAAACTCCCACACTTTTAATTAATTTCATACTTTTTGTCAACAGAAAAAAAAAAAAATAAGAAATGATAACAATTAAAAGAGAGAGAATTTGAAGTTACTGCGGACGATTTACAGGGGTGTGCTGGGAATCGAAAACGTAAAACGCAAGAATTTTAAAAGTCGGGCTTTAATAAGATTTCTGTAATAAAAGAATTTTATGGAAAATATTATATATTTATTTCTCTTATAAACAAAATTTTAAAAATTAGATTAAAAGTGTATTAATAACAATTTTCAAATTCTTGCGTTTTACGTTTTCGATTTCCAGTACACCTCTATTAATTATGGGCTTGTGAATTATTGCCTGAAGTTAAAGGCTTAGTTCTGTTTGAACACTAAATCGTTGGTCATTTTTCAAATGAGATTCGTATTGAATCCTTGATCTTAATTGAGTCGTATCAGAGCCACTTTTGCTTGTCTGTTTCACATCTTTTCAAAGCTCCATATAAGTTTTAAAAGAAAGAAGTTATTTGTGGCTATCTTGTCCTTAGTTTTTCAAAATCTCTTTAAGGCTTTAATCAGAGTTCAATGTAGCCTCCGTGGACCTTTAGAAATGTAAAAAAAATCCATAGCTTCGTTTGAGAATTGCAATTTCGATTCTAGAATTTTGTGAAAAGATCTCAAAATTCGTTTAAACTTCAAACAAATTTCTTATTTATTGCATTTCATGTTTTTGTTTTTCTCTGATGCAATTTCAAATCTGTTACAAATTGCCTCTAGAGTCTATAGTTGTGCAAATACACACAGCAAAACAGTCTTAAAAAAAGTTAAAAGCAGGATTTTGTTGCCTGTTCGCAAAGTAAATAAAAAAAAACTGCAGAATAAAATGTGTATAAAAAAAATAAAAAAAAAAATTTTTTTTAAGACAATAATTTACATGAAAAAAAAGACAGAATAAGTTTGACATTATAAAGACAAAAAAGGTGCACATAACCCAACACACACATACACACACAAGGAACTTTTAAAATGTTTCTACTTTAAAAAAATGAATAAAATGAAATTCCTTAAAAAAATTCTTAGTCTGTCAATACGATTTACAAGTTTTCTTTTTTTTAGACAATCTACCATTCAAACATTTTTACACAGATACACTCACTCACATAAACTCAAAGGTTCTAGGGCATAAAATAAATTCACTTTAGTTCTTAATCTCTTCTTTAAATGAATGTGTAAAATACTTTTTTCCTATTTTTTTTTAGTTTTATCTCTTATTGTACTTAGATTTTCTTGTTTTTGACTTTATATTTTGTAACGAAAAAAAAAGCTATACAATATTGTAGATATTTCCATTTTGATCTGTTTGTACTTTGTACAAATTCCTCTCTCTCTTTTTCTCACCGTTGATGTTGAAGTTGTCTTCTTGAAAGAATCTCAATTTTTCAATTTGAAAAGTTGTAGCGTAAGACCTAGAAAATAAGCACTCATTCATCGACTTTATTAAAGAAAAAAAAAAAAAACGAAGAATATTTCTTTTATGATGTAACAGCATTGGGACTTTGAGGGGCCCAGGATTTAAAACGTAAAAGAAAGAAAAATGGCATAAAACAAGCTCACACTTACACAACCACACATACATGCGTACATACATACACAATCGCACTTAGTTAAATTGACTATTGTTTTGCCAACATTTGTTTCGCCAACTTTTCTACATTCGTTTTAATCAAAATGCAAGTACTCGCATTTCGAACTTTATCTGTGAACAAAACTTTTGTACATTTTATTCTACTTTTTGCTTTCTTTTTATATACTTTCTTAAGTCAAACTATAAAAGATGAGTTTCAAAATGTAGGATTGATTGTGTGTATGCGTATGTGTGTGGGTGTGTGTGCGCTAGAAACATTGTAAGTATAAATGTTTATGAGAGGAAGTGTTAAAATTACACTTCAAGAAAAATTTTTCAACAAAAATAATGAAAATTAAATTTAATTTGTGGGTTTTATTTTAGCACCAATCGTATGACTTTGGTGAGTTTCATTAAAGCTTTAATTACACTGGTCTGCAGCAGATATCGTTTTAATTAAAAATATAAAGAGTGTCCAAATTTGAGGTATCATCAGTTAATGGAAATCGCTATAGGGAGACGAACCGAAGCTTTTTGTAGCGGAAAATTAATTGATGATTTAGACGTAGAGAGTATGTGGTTCTACAGGATGTTTCCAGTTGCCAAACAGCAAGTGAAACAATGGATCTTTTTCTCATTATTTCTCGTAGAGGATGAGTGAATTTACATTATTTTTGTGCTGTTTTTTTTTAAATCAAAGGTGTGCAGCAATAATTCCACAATAGTTCAAGAGCTTAAAGACAACATTATCGAGCTGATATCAGTCATTGACAACAGTTAATTGAAAATCGTGATTAATAATTTCGGTAAAAGATTGGGAGTCTGCCGAGCCAGTAGGGGATCCACTAGACCGACATTATTTTTAATTTTCAACCGGAACCTATTTGTAATAAACTGAAATAAATATTTTTAATATCGCAAAAAAAACTTTTTTCTTTATTAAAATCAAAATGAGACCTCAATTTTTGGACACCCTATGTGAATTACAAAAGTCAAGGCGAACTCACTTTGCAGCTTGCAGCTGAGTTACTTGTTTGTCTTACTTCAAGAGACAATTGTTAAAAGGTTCTTGCGTTTTTGGCACATCGATCAAAGAAAGCTAAAAATATACAATGTTGTGTTTTTTATGTTGTTCTTGTTGCTTTTTAAAGCACTTGATTAAAATCCGTTTTCAGTTTTTTACTTTCAAGATTAGTTTTTTTATGGGCTGGTCAAATACATCACCCAGAATAAGGCAGTTATGCTTATAGGCCGTTTACATTACAAGCTAACCTAGCAGATTTGATTTGAAATCTTTTTCAAAATCTGCGTTTACATTGTACCGGCTTGACATAAGCGAAATTTTGTTTGCATAACAAAAACAGCTGACTAAAAGTTTTTTGTGTAACACATACAATTTTAAAAATTTGCATTACCTTTAATTTAAAATCAACTTTATTAATTTTGTCAATATTATTTTAATTCTTCATCCATTAATACGGGCGGGACTAATATTTCGCCCGAAATAATAACCGTCTTATACATTTTATTGTATATTGAGAATGGTTTGTCGAAAAAACTAGACATGGTAGAATCAATCTGTGAACTGATTTGAATTAAGAACTCTTAAGTTAAATAAAATCACCTAACAAATTTCTTGCAACTGTCTATTTTAAAGTTTTGCCGACCAGGGACCAAAATATGGCATTCGAAATTTAACGTTATCACAATACTACTTAAATTAGAATTTCGAGCGATAACGAATGCCACAATTTGGCCATAGTGTTTAAGGTCTTGTTAGAATCCAACTAGAGCTTTATTTGTAGGTCATTTTTAATTCCAACTTTTGCTTTCTTTAAAGTTCGTTTTATACTCCAACTAAATAAAATATTGCCTTAATGAATTCAACTTTGGCTTTAATCGTAGAATTTTTATACAATCTGGAATAAGAGTTCAAATTTTCACTTTGCTTTTTTGGCTTTCTTAAAGGATCAATATTAAGCTTTAATCGTAGGTCTTAATTGATTAAGTCTATTTTGAGGCTTTTTGAATAGTGGAAATTTTTGGTCAGCAGTTTTTTAACGAAAATTTTTTTTTAACTCTATATTGTTCTAAATATTTTTACGAGAAATCATGGCCACAAATTTTTCTCAGTTAAAAATCTTTAGTCAAAGTTTTCTCAACTCAAATAAAAAAATAATAATCTTCAATATCTTTAGTTAGATTTTTTCTCTGTTCTATATGTTTAAAGTTCTTTTTCTGTCTTTTGTTCCCTGTTCTGGTTGCCTCTGTACACACACACACACACACACACACTTTGTATGTAAAAGTTGGTAATTTTTTTTATAGTTATTCAACTTGTCCAAGACCAGTGAAAGCAAATGTCTCTTCGCTGTATTAAAGCACAAAAAGAAATTTGAGACAAAGTTAAGAACCTTCAGCAGTAACACCACAATAGTGGGAAAAGGTATTATACGCTTGTGCTGGTGTATGTAACACAAATTTTGGACCCAACTTTAATACCTGTTGACTTAGAATCACATTATCGCTTCACCAAACGATCGCCATCATTCCATTCGTCCGTCCATAAAGTACAGTTCGCCATTTTTGAAATAACTTGCTGGAATTATGCATATATCGGGTTTTTCAACAAGAACTTTGTTTTTTAATGTGTCAACACCAACAAAATTATAGTTTTGACATTTAGTTTTTTGCATTGGCAATTGTTACAATGAATTAAATTTCGCTTGAAATTCGCATTAATATAATTAAAATCCACTCTGAAAATGGTGGTTCTGTTAAAGTTACATTTCGTAAAATTCTTGATATTTTTGGACAACATTATCGACTTCTTAGACCGCCATTAAGAATTTGAACGGTTAATTTGGGTCAACAGGCCCGATACAAAATGTGCCCACACCAACAGGACGGTGCTACATACCACGCAGCCATTGAAACGATCAATTTATTGCAAACCAAATTTCCTGATCGCATAATTTTACGAACATCAGCTGTGAAGTGGCCAGACAGATCGTGTGATTTAACGCCATTAGATTATTTTTTGGGGGGCTATGTTAAGGATATAGTCTATACGGTGCCAATCGAATCGATTGCAGCCTTAAAACTCAAAATCCGTGATTTAATTAACGAAATAGACCCGTTATTTTGCCAAAAAGTGATTATAAAATTTGATGAAAGAATCGCGTGCTCGTGGTGAACATTTGCCAGATATAATTTTTCATTCCTAATTGCCGAACCGTTCTCTTTGTAATACAATAAAAATTTTCATCTAAATTTGTTGTTTTATTTTGTTTTATAAAACAAAGTTCTGGCTGAAAAACCCGATAGATTTTAATGGTTACAGGGACTAACCCTATCGAAAACGGTGAGGATCGGTTCATAATTCCGTGTAGCCCCCATTCCCTCATTCCAGAATAGAGTCTTTATGCCCATTAATTATGTAGGTACATTAGATTAAGTTTGACCTAAAAATATTTAATATTTAAAAATATTTAATGGAATCACTCCGGAAAAAAGCTATACCCAAGGAGCAAGGGAACTAACACCAATCTTGTCACGTGCCAGTAATAAAGTGTTAGGAAATGGTTATAGTTCCTAGGAAGGGGGTTAATTTTCAACTTTTTGAAACTGTGTAATAGTTAACTGAAATAACTTCAACGGACACATTGAATTTCGGTTAATATAATGCCTGTCGCCGATATTGTCCCGAATGAACCATGATAATATGATATAAACATTATCACTAGTTAAGTGATATGTCTCATTTGCACCCATCACAATTCGTTCTTATTTATTACAATATTGTGGTCACTGGTCGCGAGATTAGTGCTTTTAGAAAAATTGACACAAGTTTCCTGCAGGGCAACTTCCTTATAAATGTTGGTATTTTATAAAAACAATAACTTCTAAACATTAAACATTAAAATCTCATGCTTATAGATGTTAAGATAATATTCGACACAAATTACTCTTAAACAAATCTTAGGCCCTAATTGTGTAAAACGCAACTCAACACCACAAATTACATTGAATGAACCAACAAAGTCAAAAATATATCATAATTTTGTTGTTGCTCCTACAAAAATTCATATTGCGTTTTAAAATTTTTGAGGCCACAAGATATGCAGCGTTTCAAATTTAAAAAATGAAAACAAATTTCTGTAGAAAGCAACAACAAAACAACAAAATATTGACTTTGTTTTTGTTTACAATGTTGTTTTCGGCGTTGCGTTGCGTTTTACAAAATTTGGTCCTTAACCTCAAAACAAATTTTGTTTTGGCGAGTCCATTAATGCACATTGGTCTTAAATGGGATACACTCTTGAACGTTTGCCCGTAAATACTGTAGTGTAGGGAATCAAAAGCTCTGTATGGTTGACAGATTATACTTTCTAAAATATTTTTATTTTATTTTATAGTTTCTCTGGTTTATCTTATTTAGTTTTTCCTTAAGTTTTTTTTTCTAGTTTATTTCACTTTTAGTTTGTTTCCACTTTCTGTTGACATTTCTAATGTTTTGAAGCCAATATTAAATATAATTTGTATTTACGACTAGTGATAAATAATTTTTTTTTAGTTTCATGAGCTGCTGCTGCTGCCTAAAACCCCCTTTTTATTTTATTAGAGACATATTTTATGAAAGTTTCCGTTGGTTTTTTTTTTCTTCTGATTTTTTTTTTAAACTATTATTGACAATAATTTTACCCAACTTATTTATTGTTTGATCAAATAGCCACGAAGGGAGAAAAAAAAGGAAATTGAAGAGAAAAAACTATTTGATTGTTTTTCTTGACCAATCTTAAAGGAATTTTTTTTAAGGTTATCAAAAACCTGGTTCTGCTGGCATTTACCATTTATTGACAAAATAGTTCTCAGACTTGTTGGCCTTTTTTCTTCTCTTTCTTCTTCTTCTTCTTCTTCTTCTTGATAGACAGCTTTAAGTTTTAGCTTTCCTTTCACATTAGTGGAGTTTTAGTCGAAATGATTAGAGTTCAGTTTGATTAAGTTGTTGTTGAAAGTTGAAACTACTTTGCAACTGAGAATTGTCGTTGTTGTTCATGTCTTGTTACACTTAAGTTGCTTCCTTCCATTTATTAGTAAGTTAATTTTAATGACACATTTGGGTTTATTTTCAAGAAACAACGGCAAAATATTTTTTTCACCTTTCTAGGAAAAAAATGGGAATTTGATAAACTTTTTTGTTCTGTCTTAAACTATTTTTGGCACATGTCACATAGTTTGTAGAAAAACGAGTTTGAATGTTTAAAGCTTTTATTTCCTTTTTTGATTTCATTTCTTGTTTTTTGAGAAAAATATTATTCTGGTTAAAAAAATGCTAGAAGAAGTCTTGGCTTTTTTCATGTTTAATATATGAATTTAAAGCATTCACTTTTTCGTTTTTATCGGGAGTTTTTTTTTAGTTGCATCAGAACTCTCAATACCGATAACTATTGAAAGCTGGACATGTCAAACTGTGCTTACATTTCTATCAGTAAGGTTTGGCAAGTAATCATGAATCGTTTAACGCTAGAACAACGCTTCCAAATTGTGGAAATTTACTTAAAAAAAAAAAAAATAAAAAAAATCTGTTCGCGAAGTTCATAGAGTCTTCGTCCATCGAATTAAGCTTAATTCTGGGTTAATGGCTGCGTCAGTACGTAAAATTGCAGTATTTGGAGCGAAGGCAATCCTCAAACCGCTAACGAATCATTATTACACCCACTAAAATCGACTGTTTGGTGCGGCTTATGGTAAATGACTTTTACAGAAAAAATCCTCCAAATTTTTCAACAATTAAAGCATTAATCAAAAAAAAAAAAAATTAGTTTTAATTTAAAATTTAATCAAGTGAATTAAACGTTTAATCGAGTGAATTAAACGTTTAGTTTAGTGAATTAAACGTTTAATTGATACTATTAATTTATTTACTGGTGCAAATTTGATTAGTTTCTTAATTAATGTCAAAAATTATTTAATTGAAATCTATTTTTATTTTTTTTCTGTGCTATTTTCATAAGTGGTCCTGTCAACTGGCCCTGAACAGGAGCATGTAATTCGTAGTTGCGTCAGAGATATTACGGAAATAATTTTTAAGAAATAAATGCCTTGAAATGATCTACTAGATTATAATAAAATGATATTATTCCAACAATTTCTCGGTCTTTTATTATCATTTTAAGTTGTCATGCAGCTAAAAAAACACCCTATATTTCATTCGTTTTTATTTCTGGCTATCAATTTCAAGGAATTTGTGTTTGTTTTTAAAATAAAGTATTTGGTTCTTAAGTTAAGAATAAAAGCTTTTAGAAAAATACTTTTTTTGTCCTCTTAAAACGACTCAATGCTTTCCTTTGAAAAGCTGCTGCGACCATGCAACAGTCCGTTAAGGTAGTTTACGCTGTATTGTCTAACTGTAATTATAAAGTGGTCCAACCAAAACGCACGACGTAAGTTGTAAATAACCAAAAAGTTTTCAGAGAATTATCTAAATATTTTTTATTGGTAAAGAAGGATCTTTAACAATTATATGTTTAACAAAATATCGGTATAGATAGTCTATATTTGTAATGACTCTGAAACATAACTGAGCTTCAATGTCTTTAATGTGCCGAATTATCTTATCCTTTAGCTCTTGAATTGTTCTTGACTTATTGACGTACACTTTTTCTTTTAAATATCCCCAAAGAAAGAAGTCCAACGGTATCAAATCACATGATCATGGCGGCTAATTAACATCGCCACGACGTGAGATAACACGGCCATTGAAATTTTAGCGCAAAAGAGCTTTTGTTTCGTTGGCTGCAACTAGTCCGACCTCATCTTGCCGTAGTGAGCACCATTTACGGTAACTGCTTGGCCGACCTTATTTTTGTAGAAGTACGGCCCGATGACGCCGCCAGCCCATAAACCGCACCAAACAGTCAGTTTTTGCGGATGCATCGGCTTTTTAACGGTCACTTGTGGATTCTCATTTGCCCAAATGCGGTAATTCTGCTTGTTAAAGATGGCACGAATCCAATGATGAAGTGTACAAAATGCATTTTGTTTTCTACGCCCATTTTCGTAAAAGTCTTCAACAGTATGAACGCGCTGCTTAATGTTCTACCTCTCCATAATTAAGTTTGTCAAACACTGAAACAAAGATATGTCAAATTAAGTTGGACCAAAAACTTGACGTTAAGGTGTTACTCACAATTGCGTTATGGTTGGACCACCCTTTATTTACCAAAATTTCGCTATTATAAGTCCATAATTATCCATAGTTTCTATAAAGATCCCATTACCAAAAATGGCTTTAAAAGTTATAAATCTATCAAAAGCTTAATTACTCCACTAAATTTCGAAAAAATATTTCTAAAATAGATTAAAACTACCATTGATTATAAATTTAAAAAATTTTAAAGTTCGAAATCGTGGGACAGGCAATTCGATTTTACCGATTTTTTTTTGTAATTTAAGCAATTTTTTTTGAAATACCTTAGTGCTTTTTTTTGTCGAAATTTAGTTATTTTCATTACACAGTGGAATAAAACAAAAATTTGTTCAAAAACAAAAAAATTATGTGAGTTCGTCTCTGTAAGGAAGAAAAAGTGGGTGTGTCCGTCCGAGCATCACAGTGTTGACAATTAACCCATTCAGTGTCTTGATTTAGCTCTAAAGAAAATGAATTTAGCTTATTTTTTCGTCATTTTTATTTATCAAAACTATTTTAAGGTTTTTTTAAAAAATGAGGTAAAACGTAGGGTTTTTCTAAATTCACATTTAAAAACGTATAATATGACTTAAAAATTTAATTCTAATAATGATTTGATTAAAATTTTTCATTATTTAAAAATATTGCTTATGTGTATTTTATTTTTATAAAAAAAAAAAAAATTTTGTATTAAGGAAATCATCTCTTATTTTAAATTTTGTTGTAAAAATCAGTTACATTGTCGTACAAACAAACATATATATCGTCGGCTTTATATGCAAACCTTGGCTAAAAATGATTAATTTTATGTGCTCAAACCTTGTAAAATTATTTTTAGCCACTTTTTTGTTAAGCTTTTTTTTTGCTTTAATTTTATTAATTTTTACTCGTGAAAAGCTGGCAACACTGAAGCATTTTTTTCCCCCTTAACAAAATCTTCCAAATTTTGTTTATTTTTTAAATTATCGCTTCATCGTTTTTTGTATTTATTTCTGCATATTTTTATCTTTTCAATGCCTTCTTTAAACAATATTTCAAGGTCCATTAAATTGATTCCTATAATAATAAAAATAAACTTTCATATAACGCCTTTAAATCTAATCCAATTTGATGGTAATAAACCTTTTACTTAAAAGCAAAGGAAACCAAAGAACGAAAAATATATATTAAAAAAAAAAAGATTATTATCTTTCTAGAGAATACAAGTACGACGAAAAAAATTCAATATGCCCGCCATTAAAAAACAAAATTTTTACGAAGAAAGTGATTTTGATAATTGTCTTATTTATACTCATATGAATGCTCTAATATTTTAATACAAGTAACGTACAAGTTACATGACATTTGAAACCACACCAAACCGAAATTACTTTAAACCACTACCAGGGTACTTAGAACAGGCTAAAACATTATGCTACATTAAACAAACAGACAACTCTTAGTTCCAAAAAATATTTTTGTGATTACCTTAATCCTGCTTTAGATAAATGAAACACATTTCACCTCTGCATGAAGCAATGTTTAAGAAAAAGCTTTAAAAAAAATAACAACAACAATTACCTCTTTTCATTCGTTTTCAGCAACCGGTTTCTATTTTAAATTGTCGCTTTTCTACGTTAATCCTTTTATGGAAAAATAAGTTAAAAAAATGTTAAAAAAACGTTAAAAACCCCAAATAAGAGACAAACAAAAATTAAAGGTTGCACGGAAAATAGAAAAAAAAATTTTACAATGAAACTGAAACTGAATCTAAGCAACCTATATTTACACTTAAAGCCAAGACAAGGAATAAAAAAAAAAACAAAATAGAAGAGAAACGGTCTTCCAAAATGCAACCAAACAATAAACTGTGGCAGGAAGAGTTGGTGGATATCTTCCTTGCAAAAACAAAAATAAAAAATGACAAACAACAACGATTGCTTAACAGAAGAAAAAAAAAAACAACGAAATTTCGCCCGCATCCTCGTTCTACTTCCGTTTAATTTCAGTCTCGTTTGTTACTTTGGAATTCATGTAATTCAAAGATGCTTTTCTCCATTTCCCCTGTAACAGTGTTGCCAACTTTTTACAACCAGAAATAGCAAATTTTTTAATAAACAACAACAATTGCCCAACACAAATAAAAACAAAAACGAGATTTTGCTCGCATCCTTTTTTTACTTCCGTTTAATTTGTGTCTCGTTTTTTTTATTTTGGAATTCATGTGATTCAAAGATGCTTTTCTCCATTTACCTTGTAACTTTTTATTACCTAAAATGGGACAGTTTCTATTAAAAAACATGGCTTAATACTGGCTGAAGAAGATTTTCTTATCAAAACGCTATAATATAAAAAGTGAGAATTATTTCTTTTTATTAGAGTTTTTTTTTTAGTATATTAGCCATTTTTATTTTACAAAATATTGAGGGAGTAGGACTATTGCAAAAAAGTTTTATAAATTTAAATTTGATGCATTGAACACGTTCGAAAGATTAAATAGGTTTAAATATTATTAAAAATTTTATTGGGCTGCACCGAATCTTTGATACCCTTTTAATAAAAAACATTTTCTACAGAGCGTTTTGCATTGAGCAAAAAACTTAAACGACGCAAGGTTTAAATTATAAAGCAGTTGAGACCCAGTAAAAACTTCGCCTACAAAATAATGTGTTGAGTAATCAGAAAAACATAAGAGCACTACTTACAATTCTAATGAAAGAACCAAGAATTTTATACGGGATGTCCCAAAACGAACGCATTTAAAAGTAAGTCATTATTTTTTACTGTAATACATCCAGAAAAAAGTAGTTGTAGAAGTTGTTATAGATGTAGTTATAGAAGAAAACTACTAAATAATGAGTTAAAGAAGCTATTCATTTTGAAAAAGTAAGCGAAGTTTTTACTGGGGACTTTACAGCCACCCATTTTCTAAATTGCTTTCCAAGGTTTTGCAACATGTGGCTTAATCAAGAGGTTTACACCCCGCGTTACACGCCTTTTTGCATCCTACGTAGCTGTAAAAAAGAAGAATTAGTGTAGTTATACTTAGCAAGTTAAAGCGTACGATGTCTTGACGCGTAGAATGTGGAAAGTTAATTAACAATCTACTTTTGTAAGCGTCACAAGCTTCGCTAAAGCAAATCAGTTGATTTGGGCAAATACAATTTTATTTAAGCTTGCAATGATTTCGCTTAAAGGCCCTTGCATGTATCTTAAAGAGAGTAAGGTTAGTTAAGTTAAGTTAGGTATGAAGACAATGCAATATGTTGACGTGAAAACGCGTTGTGTGGAACTGCAGCTTAATCGTTAATATGAATTTTAGCGTAATTTTACTCTTTCATGTCTGTTCGTATATTTTCGACATTTTTCGGCCAATTCTCTACTAAGGCCAAGGCCACACAATGAGCGGAAAAGCGGCGAGCGGCAGAGCGGTAAGCAGCAATACATTAAACCATATGAAATACTAATGAAGTGGCCACGCAATGAGCAGCATTTCTGAGCGGCTCAGCGGTGCCGCTCAGGAGTAAAACTTTTCTGTTAACTTTTAACCAAATCTGATGTTAACTTTTTGCAACAGAAAATCAAAGGATTTCACAGACATACGGCAGTATTGCCAAAATCTGTCTGGAAATTTGCTCGATTTATAGGATGAACAACAAATCTTTTTTTTTTCTTAAACGCACTAAATTCTTTTTTATAGAAATACGATTAAACATTTAACAAACCCCCCTTGAAAATGGCATTTTAACTTACCGCTCGGAAATGAAGCTCAGTAATAAGCCACTTGCAGCTCAGCCGCATACCGCTCTGGCGCTTTACCGTTCATTGCCTGGCCTCGGTCTAACATAATGCAATTCTGTTTGGTGCACGTGCCCTGCGAACGTCTGTCCCGAATTCAGTCCCAGTAAATACAGAGCATTATTGATTTCCGCTAATTGGGCGGGCATTATAAACGATGTATTGCGCTTCGGGTTTGCTTCGTTTGCACTATATTCTCCCCTAACGGAGATCATCTTTATGCAGCCTTCCACTTTTGACGGACATTGTTATTTGGTCGCGGCAGCTTTCTAAAGGAAATCATTAGTTTTTGTAAGAAGACAAATGTACGGACATATTTAAATCAGCACTTCGGTATCCGGTCTTAAGAGATTCCACTGTATCTTTGATTCGTGATTCGATAAAAAAATAACTGCTTTTTCCATCCGATTTGCAAATTTATCTTCTAAGATCTCTTGCCTTTAGCTTGTGTACTATCCGATTTTCTTGCTATTTTAAATTTTTTCGTCTTATAATTCGTCATGGCTCAAAACATTGATCTGACTACTAAATGTCCAAAAAAGCAATACCGTCTTTCAAAAATATAAAATGAAACTTAAAACAACTTAAAAGAAAAAAAAAACTTTAACAACGTCTGAGAAGAGGAAAAATATAGAAAAGGCAAAACTGGGAATAAGGACAACAAGAATTCACATAAAAAAAGGTTAATGGATTTTGCTTGTGCTATTTAGCTTTGTTTTTTATTTAGTCTATTTTGTTTTGAAGAAAAAATAGGAAAAGCAATAGTAGAAAATGTTTCTGCATTTATTTAAAAAAACTGACTCAATCAACGATTGACTGATAGAAGGAACGAATGATGAAATAAATGTTTGAATTGATAGTCGGGTGACTAAAGGAAATTTTGTTTTATAGTTTTACTGACTTTTTTATGCAGACCATTTTTAATGTTGTAAATGTTATTTGTTTGCTGCTGTATTTTATTGTTTTTAAAAAAAATTAAGTTTTGCCAGAAACGAGGAACAATTGAAAAAGTGAAAAACAAAAGAAAAATTTAAAAAAATTTTTAATTCGGCTGTGCAGAATCTCTGATACCCTCCAGCTAGAATTAAAATTTTAAGAATATTTATTTTAGATTAACTCAAAATTTAAAAAATTTCAGTAGAAGCAAAACAATTTCTAGTTTAACATTAAAAGACAAATGAAAAGAATTCTAAAACCAACAATTTCATTACCAAAAAGTAGACAAAATATAATGATATTTTTACAGCGGGTGGATGTGAATATTATCGACACGTAATATCTTCCAAAAAGTAAACAAAATAAAAATATTAAGCTAATGCCCTCTTGTTTTTAAAGTGCGATATGTATTAAACATATTTAAAAATACAATAAAACAATATTTCATATTGAACCTATAGCGTTCAATTTAAGATGATATCCGTGATAAATTATGAACAGATAATCATCATTTTTATTTTAGTCAAATAAATCGAAACTAAATTTTGTCATTTCAGTTTTAGGGATATTAAGTGTTTTCGGCCCGATTATCCTCAAGCTTTGAAAAATGATTGTAAGTCATATGAAACCAAGTTGTACCAAATTTCATCACAATATCACTATTCGTTAGTGTTTTACATTCAATTTTTTATTTTTTTTTTGTATAAAAATTTTTTATTTTGAAAATAGTATTAATACATATTAAGTAAGGAACTCAGCACCAAAATTGGCATTAAAGAGTCATTAGAAGGCAACTAGTTATATTTACATCATGTTTACATTACATATTTACACATTGAAAATTATTTACAAATGCAAAAGAAAAAAAAGAAAAAAAAAGAATTCGACTTTTTATTTATAAAAACTTTTAATTTTGCGTAAGAAGTGTTTCTAGATTGTTTAATAAAAATAACTTAAGCTCTTTCTTAAACGTGGAAAAAAGTAAAATATTTTTTAAAGAAACGGGCAAATTATTAAATTCATTGGAACCAGCAAAGCGTATCCGTTGTTTCGTCAGTTCAAGACGACATCTTGTTACAGAGAGGTTTTTACCTTGTCTTGTATTTCTATTTGTGACCAGGGCATTTTGTAAAAACTGAATTGAATAATTTCCAAGACCTTTTAAAGATTTAAATACAAATTTTATTAACTGCATTTTGTACAAGCCATTTATGGGTAGAATATTGTTTGCATAACGTCTAAACAGGTCCAGTGTATGAAATCTTATGGGTAGGTTAAAAACAAGTTTCAATGCCTTGTTTTGTGCAGATTGAATACCTCTTAAAGAAGAACTTTTCCTACTTCCATATATTATTGGAAGGTAAGACAAATGACTGTGAATCAAGCTTTCATAAATTAGCATTTTCGTTTTAGTATTAAATTTTCGCTTGAATTTGAACAGGATGCCCACAGCAGATGCTATTTTACTTTTAACTGCTTCAATGTGATTATCCCAATGTAAGTTTCTGCAAAAATGCATTCCTAGATAGGTTACCGACTCCGACTCCTCTATTGGAACACCATCAATATGTACCGTCATAGATTGATCTCTCTCTAAATTATACGGTCTAAATCTGATGAATTTAGTTTTTTCAGTATTCAAAATAAGCTTATTTAATCTAAAATATTCAGCTAATATTGATGAATCATACTCCACTTGAGTTTGTAACACACGCTGATGTTTGTAACAGTAAAGTAGGCACAGGGGATTTTACGACGTCTCTGGTGTAGAGAAGAAATGACTGGGCTTGTTCTTTTTCTTACTTAAAAGTGTACGGCTTAAAATATAGTGAGACCTCGATTTTCCATAACAGACGAGACCGGCAGCATTCTGGATTATCAATTTTATTTGTGTGTTGCTTATTTTATGTAAATATATGGTGTATAAATATGTAACTTTTTAAATTATATGAGAAAAAAACTAATTTTAGCAGAACATGCTTCCAGTACGTTGGGGAATTCCGTTTCTTCGTTTATTAAAATTTTTTTTGATTGTTCCAAATTAAACGAAAAAAGGACATTTGGCTTATAATTTCGTGTAACAGAGGTAATGCCGGATAGTAGACATAATCGTTGAAAAAAAATTTAAATCAATGCAAAAACTTTTCTTTATTTCCCGGTTAATTGATGCTGCCGGTTAATCGAATTAAGGATAATCAAGGCCCTACTACTACTACCTACTAATCGAAGTAAGGATAATCAAGGTCCTACTGTAAATAAAAAAGACATGCAACTAAAAAGCATCATATTTACGAAAATAATTTTTGGAAGTTGCTTTAAAAGGAAATGAAGAAAAAACGCTGTAGTAAATGCCCACATGTGAATTGGGTGTTAGACGTATTTAAGTGCCTTACGGTAGAACGCTTTACATGCCACATACGCGACAAAAAACAAACAAAAAAAGTATTTGAAACGAAAAACTTTCAAAAATTTCACAAGGAAGCCACAAAATATTTAATAACACTGCGCAATCATTTCAAACTTTTTCCAAAATAAGAGGTTCCGCAAAGGATTGTTCTTTAGGAGACCAAGAATAATATTTGTGTGTCGGCGTCTAGAAAGATCACCAAAGAGACCATTGGGAAAATGGAAATTTTTTTAAACTAAGTATGGAAAACAATATCAAATTAATTACCTTAACTTCGAAATTATGGGCTCGTTTTAGAGCATTTAGATGTTTCTGGTTTTTTGTTAAAACCTTGCTCTACCCGTTTAATATTTTTCGCAGTTGGAACTATTGACTCTTTTTAGATTTTAGATTTAGATTTTATTGAATTCATATAGTAATCCCGGAATCCCAAAAGACCGAATGGATTACATGGTATTTCTACAAGTAGATACATTTACTTTTAATTACTTAAAACTAGCCCTAGTTGCACGAAACATGTATATTACAGGAATTGGGAAAGAAAAAATATACATACATAATAAAAGGTCCAGATGGCCAGTGATAAAAGACGAGAAAAAATATGTTTTACATGTTCTCCTTAAAGAGTGTCTGAAAATTATGAACACTTACCGGGATAACACTGTTCCATTGTGTGGATATTCTAACAACAAACGACTTCTCCATATACATTGTACTAATTCTAGGACATATAATAGCTGAAGTACGAGAGGAGTGCGAGAAAGTGAAAAGATTCTGCAAGTATTGCGGGCATCCATATTTTTCTATTTTATAAAATAAACTAATAAGCCGGTAATTTACGAAATCGTTGAAATACATTCCTAGAAACTCCTTCGTCTCAACTGAAACATGAGCTCTCCAATCCAGTCTATATACAAAACGTATTACCCTATTAAAACACTTCCTCAGCTTATCAATGTTTGTTATTGTCGTGGCAGTGTAAACCTCGAAGCCTAGGGATTTGCAGCTAGACACATACTCAATGTCCCTGCCGCACACATTTAATTCCGGCAATGACATTGCACAATTGCCAAACCTCATTGCATACATTTTCATCGGGTTAAGTTTTAATTTATTCCGATCAGCCTATTGAGTGACTTTGCTCAAGTCATTATTAAATAAGTTTACAAATTCAGAGATAGAAGCCCTACCATCAAAACAACAATACAGTTGTACATCATCCGCATAATTTTGTGCAGTGCAGAATGACAGAGTTTCATAAAGGTCATTGTTAAACATCATAACTAGTAAAGGAGCCATAATAGATCCTTGAGAAAATCCACAGTAGATTCTAGCACATTCAGACATGTTGTCCTTTACTTTTACATATTGGTACCTCTTATATAAAAACGAAGAAATCAATCTGCAAGCTCCCGACGAGAACTTATATTGATGATGCAATTTTTGTAAAAGCAGGTGTTATTTATATAATCTGAAAAAATAAAAATAAAAAAAAAATATTAAAAACGAAACAGTTATTAAATTTTTAAGCCCCATGGAGA
Source organism: Pollenia griseotomentosa (assembly GCA_963931875.1). Classification (NCBI taxonomy): domain Eukaryota; kingdom Metazoa; phylum Arthropoda; class Insecta; order Diptera; family Polleniidae; genus Pollenia; species Pollenia griseotomentosa. The sequence goes on from OZ007560.1 coordinate 249,937,124, forward strand.
CAATTGGCCCACCCTGTGTTTCCGGCAGTTAAAACTAGAACTTCTTTGTAGATTTTGTTAAAGCTCTCCAAAAAGTACTCAAATCTTTAATAAAAAATAGGTACTTTCAAAAAATAGTTATTTGTACTCTACCAAACTTTACCAGTACTGGGAGTTCCAATAAAAAAATCTCAAAGCTTCTGATAACACAAAAATATTTCTCATTTACATTATTAACCAACAACTTGTCTTTTTTAACGAATTGTGGTTAATAGAACTGTTTAATTCGAAAATAAGACATAAAAAAATATTTTAAATTAAAATTTCCTTTCTTCATAAAAATAGTTTAATGAAAATTAAATTTAATGAAGTTAAGCCTAATTAAAAATATTAAAAATTGGGATTAAAAAATATTTTTTGTCAATATTTTTTTAATAAAACAGGTTTTCTATTCTACAGTTTAGGCCAAACATTGTTTGACTTTGGTACCCTGCTCTACTTAAAAATCTATTTAAGGGTCACTATTAGCTTTACAGAAATATATATAACATAAATATTATAAGCACTTTATTGATCCTCAGTTTTGCGTTTAGTACAGATCACTGTGCATCGCTCGCTTTTACTATTCACAGAAAAAATTCTCTAAAATTTTCCACCAATTAAAGCATTAATCAAAAATAAAATCAGTTTTAATTAAAAATGTAATCAAGTGAATTAAACGTTTAATCAAGAGAATTAAACGATTAATCAAATTTAATCGTTAATTATTATTTTAATTAATATCAAAAATTTTTTTTTTGAAATCAACTTTTATTTTTTTCTGTGTTGACAAGTCTTAAAAAAGGCTAAAATTAAGATTCGAAGTGTCAGATTTGTAAACATTCAAATGACCTAAAAAAATTCCAAAAAAAAATTTTTTATTATTCCACTTACTGATTTATAAGTCCTACTCATTTTAAACATCCTTAAACACTGTTGGAAAACAATACAAACAACACTTATTTAATCACACATTCGCACACAATTTGCCATTTACGCACACATGCACAAGCCTACACAAACTAAAACAAACAATTACCGAATATTTAGTGAAAAAAGAAGAAGAGAAAGAGAAGGAAACAGAGAAATTGAAAAAGAAAACAGCAGCATAGTTTAAGTCAGTATTTTAAGGATCCTGTATTATTTACAGTTTCCGGTAGTGGAAGCAAACAAAATGTCAGCCGAGAGAAATATGAAACTATGAAAGGTTTGGGAGATGAAATGTTGAAAGAGCAAATGTATGTATGTGTGCGTCTATTATGTGTTTTGAGTGAATAGAACTAGAAAATACACTGTTGTTGTTGTTTTTTTTATGTTGTATTTATGACAAACTTCCGTTTTCAATATTTCCTATCCCTGAAGGTCATTCAAACAGTATTTTGTATTATTGCTGTGCGTGTTTTAGTGTTTGTGTATCTGTCTATTTGTTTTTGGATGTTTGTGAGTATGTAAAAGTCTGTTTGCTTCTTTGTTTGTATTTTAAGTATAGTTTTTTTTTAACAAAGTTTTTAATCTACTTTAATTCAATTTTGTTAGATTTTTATATTTTGCTTGTGCGTTTGGCTTTGTATTTAAGTTTTTATTTACATTTTTTAACCAATTTTTTTATTAAAAATTGTATTTTCTTTCTACTTTTATTTGGTTATATGTATAAGGTATTTTTCAAATAGGTTTTATTTTGTCCTGTAGAAGTATTTTATTTTCTTTTTTTGGTCAATTTAATATTAAGTTTGATGTTTGAAGTGCTGGGTTCTTTAGGTTTCCTTTGTGTACTTTAAGTTCTTTTTGTTGACTAGCACTTGGCTTATTGTTCATTATAGTTCTATTGCAAGTAAACAGTTAAGAAATTTATTTTTCACACACACACAAATTTCTTTTTGTGTCATGTTATAAATAAATACTGTTTAGGAAAAGAAAAACCACTATGGGATAAGAATGCAATCTATTTGTTTTAACTTTTTAAAGTATTTTTTTAAATTTTTGGCAAAATGGATTAGTTTTTAGTAGAGCACAGTGGTGTAAAATTCAAAAAAGTGGTAACCAATTTTTATCTTTTTAGTGAATTGGCATAAAAAGAAACGCTAAGGAGAGTTAAAAAAAGATATTAATATGAAAGAATTGAGGACTTAAACCAATTGTATATACATTAGGGCGATTTACTAAAGTCGCTTTTTTCGATTTCTGCAAGTTTTTTTTAGCGAGAAATTAAGCTTGATGTATGACAATAGTCTGGACCGATTTCAGCAGTACATTACAGATGACATATTTCTCGTTCTAAAAAGTACAAAGCATTACTTTAGCGCTATAAATATTCAGGTTTGGTGTTGATTTCGCTGCGTAACCGGGCTGTACATACTCTTCTGGTTGTCATGTTGGATGAATTTTTATCACTAGTAATGAATTGTGCAAAAATAATTTCTAGTTATGGCTTTAAAGTAGAGTTGTGGTGAATATGTATCCTGTCTCTTGGCTTCAGCTCGATTCTTTGCTTTTGGATGATTTTCGCTATAGTTTGAAATTATTGGCTTTAATAATACCAATGATGCTGTAGGCTTTTTTTTAGTGCGTAAACAATCTTTACGAATAAATGCCTCCAATTCATTATCTTCGAACTTTGTTTGGCCTACCTGTGTGGTCTTTGTCTTTCGTGCCACTTCTTACACGACAAATAATACCTCGCATGCTGAAAAGTTAAGCTTTGGCGATCAATCTATGAACTTTGGCTTGGCTGTTGTTCAAATGGAAGTAGTAAAGCAAAACTTTCTGCACCACAAAAATCGAAGCAAAAAAACCTTGTTAATAACACTATTCCGTTCGATAATAAATGATATATATGTATTTACTTAACAAATTGCCATATAAGTTATAAAAGACATAAAACATTCTTAAATTTACACCATCTCTAGTGAATCTCTAATGTAAAGTGAGAAGTACTTAAGGGTACTATACACTATCACACAAGTCTTACGTATTTTAAGGAATACAACGCTGACAAGATAAGTTGTTTTTGTTATTTAAAAACTTCTAAACTATAATTAGATCAGAAATGCATTTTTGTCAAAATACGTAAGACTTGTGTGATAGTGTAAAACGGCCCTTAGAGGTTACTTGTGTGTGTATTTAGGAAACGTTTAAAGCCTTGATTAGTTTCTTAGAAAAGCCTTCACTGGGAAGCGACGTAGTAGAAAATATCGAGTCACTGGAACATTGTTAAAAAAACTGCCGATGAATAAGCGGTATAGTTTCGATATGCGATACTTTTGAAAGATCTTCTTTAAACAGAACCAATCAAACGTTGAAAATTTTAATGAAGTGCAAACAATATGGCCTCAACCTCACATGTTTACTAGGAATGATCAGGAAATGGTCTTAATTATCGCAGATCGCTGTTTTATCTGTAAACTGAAAGCGAAATGGGGAATCGGCTCGTCTTAATTCTGTGGAATGTGCGAAGATATTTGGAAAACAGAGTCAGTGGTGCATTTTTTGTGGAACTGGCTAAAGGTTTTTAAAATTCATCGATGCTTGAGCTTAGTCCTCTTAAGGTTCTTTCTAATGGAAATATTTGTATAAACTTGGGGCATGTTCGTAAATGCAACTCTGCGCTGCAAATGAAAAAAAAGACAGTTGACTAAAGCAGATGAAACACAAACAAGTGGCAATTATATAGAAGATAGATGACTTCTGCTATACAAGATGATCAGAAAACTTGCATTGTTATGGCCATTTTCTTAATGTATCGACAAACTGTCTGTTTACGATTTTGGGTTTGTCAATATACCTACAAAAAACGTTGTTTTTAGTTGGCAACACCTCTCAAATAAAAGTAAAATAAATAATTGGTAGATAAGTCCAGAGATTGTTGGGAAAAAAGATAGTCACGTGAGAAAACGCCCATTAGTGCAAGCAATCTTTGCTCGTATGATGCACAGCAGCAATTTATGAACGAACATTCTTTTACACTTTGTAAGCCCTAATTTTTCCATTTTTTTTTTTAAATTTCCAAAACATTGTGCCCTGCTAACTCCATACATGCATATATATTTTTAAGTACCAACTAAAAGTACTTGCACAATTTACTTCTTACATATCAACTAACAATATTGCTTTTGATATTTGTATTACAATTGCTTTTTCTATAAAAGGTGCATGTATTTTTCAGCAAAAAAAAATTACGCCCTCTTCTGACCCAAACTGGTATTTTCAATACACAGAGTTTTTTAGACATCTAGTTTTTTTTTGTTGCATGCATCCACGCTTTTTTTTGCCATTTCCCAGCTTGTATTGGCTTGTACAATTATTGCTGTTGCCATTGTTAAGGTTGTTGTCATTGCTGCTTTTGTTGCCATAGAGCTGGAGACACATTGCCCACTTATCAGAACTTGTCGTTTGTTCGTTGTTGTCATGGAGTTTTTTCCAATTTTAAAGTACTAAGCAAATACTTGACTAATTCACTCTGCTTGCACTCCTCCTGCTCTCATGTTAGTTTGATAGAGAGTTTTGTTAAAGTATTAAAGTAGTTGATGGTTGAACGTACACATACAAGTATAAATGTAGAAATGAAGCTGCAAAAGTGTGTGTGAGTGCATGTGTGTCTGTTTATTTATAAACTTCATTCAGTTTTTTTATCATTGCAAATGACAGCTTGAACTTTATTTTAGTCTTATTTTTATTGTTTTCTAGTTTCTGTTTTATTCTGAAAACATTTCCAATATTCTGACTGATATTTTTTGTGCGTAAGTTTTTGCATTTCTAATGGTTAAAATTGACAGTGACAATGGAAAATAGTCATAAAAATTGTTGTTTTTTTTATTGTATCCACATGTCTTTCAAAGTATCGGGTTTTGTATATTTAGACTTTTATGGAAAGTTTCAAACTTCGCTTTTAAAAAAACCATTCAACTTTTAAAGCTGAAAACGCTTGAATATAGCCGAAGTGAAAAATAAGAATTTGACATCTTTAAGCTTTTATATGAATTCAAGTTCCTTGGGTTTAAATGCATCAGAAAGAAAAAAAAAGCTAAAATAAAATTTTCCAATTTTCTTAACAGATTATGCGTATCAGTGATGCCATTAGGATACGAAAGATAAATGTTTCGTATATTTTGATGATATTTTTCATATCTTTTGAAACTGTACTCAAAATGTGCAGAAATAAAATATTAAACAATAATTAGTATTGTGGTTGGATTAAAAAATATTAAACTATCCGTCTCTGACAAAGTTTTTTAAAGTTATCATTTCGTTATGAGTACTAAAAAAAACAGTGAGAACTAAATACAAAAATAACATGCATTTTGTTGAAGGGTTTTCTAAGTTCTTCCCCTGCAAATAAAAGGACCAGTCCATACACGCGTGTAAGGTGTAGCCCACAAGGGACCAGGACTAGTCCAAAAGTAACCCAAACGTATGGAAAAAACATGGTCTATTGTGGACTACAAAGGAGTAGTTTTAAAACTACTCCATGGTATACTCAAGAGACATGTCGTCTCACTACAAACAATTTTTAACAATGACCAGTCCATGGAGTAGTCCATTTTATCAAAATGCATCAGGTGGTCCAAAATTATTTGCAGGGCTATCGTCTGCTTATTCATGTGTATGTGTTAATTATATTTACACCACAATAGTGGAGAGGGTATTATGCATTTGTGCTGATGTAACGCCTTAAAATGTTGGTCCTATACCTACCTTAAAAAATACCAATCGACTAAGAATCACTTTCTGAGTCGAACTAACGATGTCCGTCTGGCTGGCAGGCCGCTATTTTGGAGATAATTTGATAAAATTTGGGACATTTGCACAAGAACGAAGCCTATTAAAAATGGGCCGAATCATAGGACCACGAGGGAAGATAGGGGGAAATTTCTTCCTCTCAGAAACTATCAAACCGATTTTAATAAAATTTAAAACATAGATAGAACCATATCTATATGGACACATAAGCTATACAGTTTTTAAAAAATAGGACCACAAGGGGAGATAGGGGGCAATTTCTGCCTCTCACAAACTTTCAAACCGATTTTAATGAAGTTTTTAAACATAGATAAATCCATATTTATATGGACACATAAGCATGATGTGTCTTTAAATACTGTGGTGTAGGGTATCATATGGTCGGGCTTGACCGACTATACTTTCTAACTTGTTTTTACAAAAATTAATTTTTGTGATAACATTCAAAGATAGTTACATATACATATATACATAATTAATTAATTTAAAGTTTGCTTACTGTATTTTTAAAAATGACATAGGACCTGATATTTATGACTTAAATACATAGATATAAAATAAATTTTTTATGATATCATTTTCTTTACAATATTCATTAAAGATAAAATAAAAATGTTATATTATTAAATGTTAAACGTTGAAAATGGATTTTAATTTTTTTTCAAAATGTATATTTTTGGGAAAAAGTGTATCTTTTTATAAACTAAAACTTCCATGTGTTATTACAAATAGAAAAGGTGTAAACATTTTTATAAAGGATTTTCAAAAATTAAGGTATCATTTAAATTTTATTTAAAAAAGGGTTTTTTGAGATAATAAAAATATTTTTTTTTTTTCAGTTTATTACAACAAGGTTCCGCTTTAAAATGAAAAATTAAGTCGGTCAAGTGACCCCCAGTACTGACTCGGCGGGCTCCCAATCTTTTACCAAAATTTCAATAACGTTTTAGAATAAACTGTTGTCAATGGTTGATATCTGCTCGATAATGTCGTTTTTAAAAAACCTCAGAAAAAATAGCCTAAAGGTGTCAAATAGCACGAACTTGGTTGCCAATTCACCCTCCTCTACGAGAAATAATGCGATTTCCGAACTTTTATTTCAAAAGATCCATTGTTTCTCTTGCTGTGTGGCAAGTGGCACCATCCTGTTGAAACCACATATTCACTACGTCGTAATCATAAATTTTCCGTCACAAGAACTTCAGATCATCTCCGTGTAGCAATTTCCATTGACCGATAATACCTCAAATTTAGACCCCCTTTATGTAGCAATTTTTTTTAACATTTACTTTTTGGCTTTATTGAAGTTGTTACAATACGATAATAGACAGAATTTAAGCCACAAACTACTTAAATAAAACTTCAACAAAACTGAGGATATTGCGAAACTTCAATATTAAAGTAGCTGCACCAGAAAGACGCAGGTGCAGCCAATATCTTAAGCTTTTCTGGGCCTTAAAATTTGCAATTATCCCTTAGGTTGCTGCACAAGCACTTGTTTCTGTTAGAACATAATTTCGCCTACTAGCGAATGATCTTGTGTGATGTTGCTTTTAAAAGAAAACTGCATGTGGACGTGGTAAGAACATGGTAAAGAGGAGTTTGTGCTACAATTTCTACCTGTGAGTATGTTTCCACTCTTTAGGGCTTCAGTAGATGCATTGTGGCACCGTAATGGAAGGTTCTTACGTTCATCCTGTCCGCGCATGGAATACAACTCTCATGTGTGGGTCGGTGCGTCAAAGTCTATTTTGGAGCTTCTCGAGTGCGTGCAGGAGAGGGAAAAGATCCTCATTGGACAGTAGGGTATCCAATTCTTTTGACTCCCTTGAGCACCGTCGCATTGTGGGTTATATGTTTTATCGTTACTCCAATGGGATGTGTTCTGACGAAATTACGGATCTGTTTCCCGAAACCCGTACGCTTGTTCGTAATACACGTTTTTTCCTCAAGAGCCCATCCTTTTGTGGTCGATTGGCAGATGAATCGTACAACGCATTACAAGGAGAATTCGTTTTTTGGCCGGACTGTTCGTATGTGGAATAACATTCTTGCTGAAGTCTTCCCTCCCACTTACAACAAAATAAGTTCAAGTCGAATTTTCACAAACACTACTACTACTACTACCTCTATCCTCCTTCCCATAACCTATTTCCCTAGTTCCGACACAATGTAATGCATTACTAGGGGTTATCCCCTGAGTGCTGATCCTAACAGAAAAAAAAAGTTTTCTCGGCTAGATATGGCTTTTAAAAATTAAAGAAAAAATTCTATACTTTTATTTTAATAAATGTAAATTCAGATTAAAATTAAATAATCTTTAAGTATAAAAACCAAATTTCAGTTTCAAGAAAGAAGAGAGAAAAAGACAGAAATAGAGAGACAGAGATTTTTTTAAATTTTCAAACTATTTCTGTAGACTTTTCATAATGAATTACAATTTTTAGAAGATCCTCTAGAAAAAAAAAACTTTGCCAGCATTCATAAATATCACAAGTTCAAATGCTGTCACAATGCCAAAACTTATTTGTATTGCTAATATTTCTTGCTTTATAAGTTTTACTTTGTACTCAAAAAAGCCAAAAGCGATTCAATTATGTTTTTGACGTTTAATTTTTGGAGGGTATTTTCGAAATGAACTTAATTAAAATTATTTGAAACAAAAAAACAATTTAAAATTCCATTTAAATTTATTTGCTTTTAGTTTAAAAATATCAAATGAAATGGCTGTCTAAAAAATTGTTGGCAAGATTAATTGATAAAAGAACATAAAAGAATGTAACTAAATATTTTTTTCTGATAACAATAGTTTTAAGTTTAGATTTCCAAAATTTTCCTTTTATTTTTTAACTTAACCATAAATTTCTTTTAAATCTAAAAAAATGTTGCAACATTTATAAAAGTCACTTTTCTTTTTAAGACCTTAATTAAGAAACTGAAATTGAATCATTTTCATTACTCCTTCTGCCCTGCGGTTTCCTTATTTCTTTCATCTATTTTTCTCAGGATATCCCTGTAACAACCTGTGTGAGTATTATTCTTCTTCATTCAAGTGAACAAAATTTGTTGTTATTTCTATAAAATAATAATAGCTTACCAAATCCTTAGTACACAAATTCACACACATATACATAGACACACTTACTAATAATGCATATAACAGTTATACTATAATAATTGAAAGTATATGTAAATGCATGTATGTATTTATCTTTTAACTATTTTATAAACTTTGAATAATTTATGGTAACATTTCTCCTGTCCTTTAAATATGATAAAACTTTATACTTTAAAGCTAAAAACAAAAGGTAAATGAATAAAATCATCATAACTATAACCTTTAGTTCTCTTAAAAATGTTGACGTAGGTTTCAAGGATAATATAAGGATAATCAAGAGAATATTAAAGAGATTAAGAGAAAATTTATATGGATTTGCACAAACAAAAAAAGCTTTAGAAGGCATTAAAGCTTTTCTTTTAATAGAATTCCCTAAACAGCTGTTGGTAATTTTACAAAAAAATCTCTTTTGTTTTAAAATTTTTACTCTTTAATTTTTTTTTTTAAAGTCCTGGTTTTTAAAAATTTTGTAATTTGAGTACGTGTCTGCTGGGTTTTTTTATTGGGGATTTCTTAGAAGTTATTCCAGATTATGGATTAATTCATATAAATAAATATTTGTATGTTTGCGTCTGCTTTTGTTTTTTTTTTGTTGTTAGCTACCATCTGGGATTTGAAATAGTTAGGAAATATCAGCAAAAATATAAGCTGCATACACACATACACACACACACTCATAAATACAAAAGTGCATATTAAAGAACTGGTAGAACAGCTGTAATCTCAATTCATTCTTTTGGCTTTGAAGCTAAATTAAACAATATCTCACCTTTGGCATTATTACTAATAATTTTTTATACAAATTATTATACAAAATTAATTCATTTTGTTGAAAATTTTTCATACAAATTTTTTTTGTTTGGAAATAAAAAATTCCAAAAGCTGACCATTATTCAATGTTATCTGCGAAAATAAGGTAACTGTACTAGTGCTGGGATACTATCGATATTTTTTAGTATCGATATTTACCGATAGTTCTGATTTCACTATCGACGTAATGTTTGTACTTGAGTAGGAAAGAATTAGTTTTTTTGTAACAATATGTTCACCTTATTTGGTTTAAGGCAGTCTCTCCTGTTATTTAATATTTCACCGGCAGCTGAAAAACACATTTCCGAAGGAACCGAAGTAGCAGGGACTATAAGATATTTTTTTGCAACTTAAGATAATGTTTTAAATTGGTTTTGATTCTCTACCCAAAATGGCCTCTAATGGCCGTTCTTTGTATTGCCTTATGCTCGCAGTTGCATTTGCATTTTTTTTAAGCATAACAAAAACATTTGACATTTAAATTATAAGCAAGTAAACTTGTTGCGAAAAACTGTGACTATAGCTGCTGTTACATGTTTTCATAGCTGTATTTTAAGACTATCGGTAGTACAATCGATAGTTTCCCAGCACTGAACTGTATGCATTTCTTGGCAGATTATGCGTAAGAAACTAAATCTTTATCGATTCTAAATAAAACGAGAGAATTAAAAAATTTAAGTATAAATTTATTTATTTTCCAAAAATTTTGAAGACTGACTAGGAGAAAAAAAAACAATATATGTATATTGAAAGCTCCCTCACGCGGACAATGACCTTCGGCATATTTTTATCCACTAAAGCAAAGAAAGTGGTAATAAATCTGAATCTCCTAATCTATTGGTTGGATTGCAAAATGATGTATGAACAAGCCGTAGAGGAGGATATAGGCTTACAGAAAATTTAGTTTGTAACCACCTTCTGAGAACACAAGGTGAGATATAGGGTGTCAAAATTGACCATATCGCGTTATGAAAAATTTGTAAAGTTGGTTACTTGCGCAAAAACATACAGATTTTAATGAATGAAACTTTGTAATAAGCTAATAGAAGGATAAAGAAAATCCGATTCTTTTTTTATTAAGTTATCTCTTATCAATAAGATTTTGTTTGTTGTGCTTAATTCCCAGTTTTCATTCCTGTTAAATAGACTGAAATTTATTGTTGAAGGATAATCATCTAGTTTCTATGCGCATTTCACTGGATGCTTAGGCCAGATCATCAGGAAGTATTTTCCCAAAAAATGTTAGAAAAGCCAAAGATATTAGTAAATAAAACTGCTGAGTGAATGAGAATTACAAACACTCAAAAAATCTTATTCGCAACGATATCAAAGCTTAAACAAAATATCTAACAACCCTAAACTCGTTGCTAGTTTCTGCTACCAAAGAACTTTGATAATAAATTTTCAAGTGCGCGTGCATAAAAAACTGAACTGGCAAATTGCTTTATTTTGATTTTATTGCGAAACAATACGGCAATTTGTTTTTTTTTTTTTAAACCAACTTACAAATTTACAGTCATAAGTTAACTATTAGTAAACTACTACGATAACTATTGGCTAACTAGCACTTTCTGTTTACTGAATATTAGTTAACTAAGCATTTTTATCAAAGAAAAAAATGGTAACTCTATCAAAATAGCAGTGTTTTTCTTTTAATTTTTATTATTTCTAAATATGAAAAAATACCGAAATGTCATAGAAAACAAAAAAATGTGGCGGTGTTAAAAACAAATGAAATGTTCAACGGAAAAGCTGTTGTCGAACTTATCAAAAAGTTGGAAATAATTTTTTATTGGTTAAGCCATTGCTATTAGCTAACTAATGACTGTTTTGGGCCTTAAAATCTTTCATTTTGTAATGACAATCTTCATGTTAAGTTTTTTTTGTGAAGGCGTGAGAAAAATAATTGAGGCGATAGAAACAGATTTATTCTACTCAGCTTTAGATTCAATGGATTTAAAAAAAATCGATAAATTCAGTGTTGTCATTGAAAGTATAGATTTTATGTTTTTTATACATATTTTTTTTTTTTTTTTTTTTCTCATTATTTTTTATTGAATCTTCATATATTAAATATGAACTAACAATAATTAATCAAATCTTAACCTAAAACGTTATTTTATGTCCTGCCAGTGCCAGACAAAAATTTTCTTCATCACGGGTTGTGTTCACTTATATAGGTGTTTATCGCTCATCTAATTGGGTAAGTGCTGCAGTGTCTCTTCTTCTTAAGCGAGTGTGGCCGCCATGGTTTAAAATATTTCGAGCTAGTGGATTTGGGTGTTGTTCAAGCCTTTTTAAATATTTAACTGCATATTTTGTAATCATAGTTTTTACTAAAGGAACATTGAGATCCTTGTGAATATTTGAGTTTTTAACATACCAAGGGGCAGCTGTGATTATACGAAGAAGTTTATTTTGGCGCCTTTGAATTTTTTCGATATTAGAGGCCGAGGCAGTGCCCCATAGTTGAATACCGTAGCACCAGATTGGCTTTAAGATGGAGTTGTAAAGTAAAAGTTTGCAGTCGAGACTTAGGACAGAGTTTCTTCCAATAAGCCAATGAATTTGGATGGCTTTTAGTTTCATTTGAGATAATTTTGCCTCTATATGGCTTTTCCACGTTAAACGGCGATCTAGATGAATACCAAGGTATTTTACATGCGAATTTTGAGGCACTAAATGATTATTGATTTTAATAGGGGGGCATGTTTCCCGACGCAAGGTAAATGTTACATGTACGCATTTTTGCTCATTGACCTTTATCCTCCATTGCTTTAGCCACAGTTCGAGTTGAAATATATGATCCTGTAAGTAACGAGATGCTTCATAACGGTTTTCGTGGACGCTTAGAAAAGCTGTATCGTCTGCAAATGTTGAAGTTTGTGTATAGTTGCTTGTTGGCATGTCCGAAGTATAAATTAAGTATAATAGGGGGCCCAGGATGCTGCCTTGTGGGACTCCAGCGTCAATGGGCTGAGGTGAACTTAAGAAATTTCCTTCTTTAATAATAAATTGACGACCGACTAAGTAGCTTTCTAGCAGCTTGTGTGTGTTTGCTGGTAAATTTTGCTTCAATTTATGTAATAAGCCTTCATGCCAGACTTTATCAAAAGCTTGCGAAACATCGATGAAGAGTGCTGAGCAATATTTCTTTTCTTCAAATGCTTTTCTTATGACATTTACTATTCGATGAGTCTGTTCGATTGTGCTGTGTTTTCTTCTAAATCCAAACTGATGGTTTGGAATACATCTATTTCCACTTAAAATCGGTGTTAATTTTGAAACTAATAATTTCTCAAACAGCTTTGACATATTTGATAATAAGCTAATAGGCCTATAAGACTCAACTTTTGTATGATCTTTACCTGGCTTTGGTATCATGGTAACTAAGGAAACCTTCCATTTTTGAGGATAGTATTCGAGGCGTAAAATAGCATTAAAAATAAAGAGAATAATTTTCTTTGCTATGCGAGGTAGCTCTAAAAGCATTTTATTACTGATCTTATCAATACCAGGTGCCTTCTTAGTGTTTAAGTCACAAATAGCCTTTTCGATTTCTCTTATCTCAAATCTGAAGGGTATAGCTGCTCTAGCAGCAACAGGTGGTAACTCGACCGCAATATTGTGAGATATATTTGGTGTAAATACGTTTTTTAAATGATCGACAAACAGGTTTCCTTTTTCAGCATCATTTCTTGCCCAACTTCCATTTAAGTTTCTTAATGGTGGCTTAGAGACAACTGGCCTTTTGAGATTTCTAGCTGCACGCCACAATGAGTAGTCTGATTGTGGAGTTGCATCAAGTTCCTTGAGATATTTTTCCAGTGAAGCCGTTTTCTGAGTCTGCAGTAACATTCTCAGCCTTTTTGTACAGTCTTTTAGTAATTTCTTAAGTTGAGGGGATCTGTGCAATTGCCACTCTCTACGAGCTCTCCTTTTTTCAGACAAAAGACGCTCGACATCTGAGGAATATATTTTATTATTTTTAGTTTTTTTGGGGGCAATACTGGAATGTTGTACAGCTAGTTTTAGAAAACTGTCAAAATTGACAATAGAGCGATCTATATACTCCGGTGTGTTAAGCGGAATATTTTCTGTGCAATGGGTACTAAGATATTTTTTATATTTTAACCAATTTATATGTGTAGCTGACGTCGCTATGTATCCAGAGGGAGATTCAATTCTATTGGTGTTTATTATAGTAACTATTGTAGGTGTGTGATCAGAGGATAATTCTAAGGAAGCTTCAACGTGAATCGTTTTTGTGGGGATGTTTTTAACAACGCCAAAATCGATGACATCTGGAATTTTTTGCGCATCAGCAGGCCAATATGTTGGTTGGCCACTCGCGACAACATTTAAATTCATTTTAGAGATTGTATTAAACAAAACACGACCCTTTGGTGTTATTAGTCGTGACCCCCAGAAGGTATGTTTAGCGTTATAATCGCCAGCAGCCAGGAAACAGGGCCCCAATGACTTATAATATTTATAATATTGGCTTTCCGATATTGAAAACCTAGGTGGTGAATATAAAGATGAAATTACTATGTTTCGATTTATCTCTTCAACACAAATGTTCGTTGCTTGGAGATAATCTTCACGATGATCACACATTGGGTAGTGTTTAATTCTGTTTTTTATTAAAATGGCAGAACCTCCACAAGCTCTATCTCGAGGGTCCTTGGTATCATATAGAGTATAACCATTGATTTTGAACGTATTTCTTGAGGTCAAATGAGTTTCAGAAACCATCATGACATCAATTTGTTTATTTTTAAGAAAGTATTCTAATTCATTTTTATGTTGGCGGATGCCGTTTGCGTTCCAAAAACAAATTTTTAAACAGTTCATGGCTTGTTAAGTACAGCTTGCAATAACATCGATTGCATTCTAAGAATTTCCTGCATCATATTACCCATTGTGTTTGTAAAATTATTTACTGTTTGCACTAATGTTTCCATTGTTTTTTCTAGCCGACTTAGATTAGAAACTGGAGTTTCGGCATTACTTGTCGAAGCGCCTTGCATTGGTACATTGTTTGATTTTAAGACGTTGGCATAAGAGATTCTGTTACTACTAGGCTGGGGGGCCTGAAGGTCATTACTGTTTACTTGATTTGTTACCTGAGGGGGATTAGTTTTCGGTCCAACCGACTGCTTGACGAAAGTATATACAGGGCATCCTCTATAATTGGCAGTGTGATTGCCACCACAGTTGCTGCATTTTTTTACGTTGGGGTCGGTTTTAGACTTGTCGCAAAGAACTGTACCATGTAATTCGCCACATACTACGCAAACAGGGGGTAAGTGGCAGTATGCCTTAGTATGGCCAAATTCTTGGCAGTTCAGACATTGAACGGGACCACCTCTTTTGTGCGGCTCCTCTATAGTTACTTTTCTGTACAGAATATATTTTAAGTTATAGATTGGATGCGTTTCATTTTTTTTAAGTTTAACGTCGCCGGGTTCAAACTCCACTCGAAAAAGTGGTTGGGGAATTTTTTCTCTATTTTTAATGTTTAATACATGTTTTACCTTGAAGCCTCTTTCTTCAAGGAATGTTTTTACCTCTTCTGGGTCCACACATGAGTCAATACCCTTAATCACTACCTGAAGACCTTTACTGCTTTTCAGTTGGTATGTATAAAAATTTTTTTTGAGTGCCTCAAAGTTGCTTACAATTTTTCGAAAATCATTCTCATGATTGATTTGTGGTAGTATAAACGACTACCACGCTTGATAGCAGCTACGTAAAACGAATTTTCACCTATAACCGATATTAAACTCTTTATGAGCTCATTAGAATTTTGCTCCCTCAGATATATCGGGGGAGGCTTGGACGATTTTTTGACGTTTTGTGCTTCAGAGGATTCATCCTCCAGAATTGCAAAACGATTTTGAGAATTTATTTTATTAAAAGATGGTACTTTTGAGGCCGAAGCAACTGCTGCAGAGGTAGGGCTGCGTCCCCGTTTAAGCACTGTTATGTACCTGTCCATACCAACTTGTACTGTAGGCTTTTGAGAAGTTTTTACTTGAGTTATTGAGTTGTCCATAGCGGCTGTTTTGGGGTTAACTGTTTCATCACTTATTAAAGTTTTTTTTTTGCTCTGTGGCAACGCTTGCAGTTAATAAATTTGTTATTGTATTACGATCGACCGTATTTTTAAACAAAGAGGGTGAGAGAGAACGCGTTCGAGTAATAGGTTTAGCCGTTAAATAATTGCTATCATCGATTCTTTTTTCTACGTTTGTTTCGTCAACACTCAATGTAACATACGCATTTCTTTCGTTATGTTTTATTGTTTTTGCATTATATGCATTCATAAGAGTTTTTTTTTATATATTACTGTTTGTTTAAATGTGCTCTTCTTTTTATTTGTTGTTTAAAAAACCCCGAGAATAAAAAAAAGAATAAAGAAAACAAGAAATGTTTTTGCTTAAAATGTATGTATGTATATGTATGTGTGTACATACATATATTTTTGTTAATTGTAATTTTTAATATTTGTATTAAAAATTTTATGTTCACTTATTAAAAATTATTTTAAAGCGTCTGTTCATTCGCTGATCTTATATTATTTAAAAAAGATAATAATATTATTATATCATAAATATACACTTATTTATGTTAAAAAAAAAACCGTAAGCCGAGTTAAAAAAAAACACGTCTGCATTCAACGAGCACGCAAGCAGAAAAAAAAGTTTATTGGAACAAATGTTAAAGCGTTTTCCAACAAATCTAAATTTGTTTAAGACTTTCAAACATTTTGCTCCAAATATATGCTGTAACCCATTTTTAGCAAAATTATAAAAATAATTCGAGGGCTTATGAATATCAAAATCTTTCAATTTATGAATCACAATGGGGAAAACTGTCCAAAAATGTAATACTATTTTTTGACAGAAGTTTAAGCCAAATTGGTATTAACACTGCTTTGTTAAGCAACAAGTAATGCTTGTGTTGAACAGGTTTTTTCGGTAGTGAAGCTAATTAAAACAAAAATAAAACATTAAATGCCATACGAATTTCTATACTGATTATTACGAATATACACTCATTTTTGTTGAAGATCACACTTTATATCATATGGCAACAAGATTGCATACTTTTTTTAGTACTAAGTAATAATAATTAAAGCTAAGGCACGAGCTCTATGTGTACATTTGTCCTTCAAGTTGTGCTGAAAAAGGTCAACAAGAAAAAGGAAGACAAACATGGAAAAACAAAAATGTACTTTGGACTTCAAGAAGAATACTTGACAAAAAGTACGAAAAAACAGAAGTAAGGAAAAACATGTTAAATCGATTAAAAATGGATAATCTGTCGAAAAAAGCAAATTTCGATCTACGAAAGGTTAAAATAGAATTTGGTTTAAGGATTGATGTTTGACTATTGACGTCAGCAGTCATCGATGGCTGCGAGTGTAAGACGGCAAATCCCTCTGAGGAGATCGAGTGGTTGTGATCGAAACATGTCAGGGTAAGTAGCCACCTGGGTTCGAATCTCAGGTCAGTCAAGAAAGAAAAATTATCAATAACAATTTTAATTAATTTTCATGTTGTAAAATTCCTTTCTTCATAAAAATAATTTAATGAAAAATTTAATTTGATGAACTTAAGCCTGATTAAGAATATTAAAATTTGGATTAAAACCATAAATAGTTCGACAAAATAACTACAATACTAATTATTGTAAAAAGAATGTGTATTATTTGTGTGCGAGAAAAGTAATAGTGTACTTAAGAAAATAAAAGTAAGTAATTACTCTTTTTGCGACACGTTTGAACCATCCCTAGTAATAAAAAAAGCTGTTTAACCCTTAAATGCATACTGTTGCCAATTGTCTACATACCAGTTCTAGCTAATTTTCTCTATGTTCCTATGTGTGTGCATTCATAAAAGTTCGTTTCTAAGCACACACAAGCAATATTAATAAAAAACAAACGTTACTTTGTTTTTAGTTGGTTTGATTTGTATTAAATTGGTATTTCATTAAGTAGGGTGATAAAGATCACTTTCTTAGTAAAAATCAAATTTTGTATTTTTGTCTTTTCTGTGAATCGTGTATTATTACAATGGAAAAAAATAATTTTGCATCTGTTGACAGGTTAGCTATGGCCTGGTCATCTTGTTTTTAATAATGTTATTGAATAAATGCAATATTTTTGAAAAATACTGTATGTTGCCAAATGTCTACAACATGCGTTTGTGACATAAATAATTATAGACGGTTACAACTTGTTTGGTTAGACTGTGGTTAGACTGTGCCGTTAAAATTCCCTGATAAGTTAACCAAGTAATTTATTTCGGTAGTAATTATACGTCTGTTCTTGCAGCGGGCCATTGAAGTGCCAATCAGGCCGTCGACGAACATGTCGTCCAAGAGACAGCCCCGTTTGGCCAGACCGTCCGCAATTTGGATACCCAGGCATCCACGGTACCAGGGCTCAGGGCAGATGGCAGGGGGAGCATACCTGCTTGATGGCCAGGGCGCTATGGCCTTGCTATGACGCGTTGAGAACGCGTGTACTACTCGGTCTCGGTAGGGACCGGGTGAGAACGGTGATATCGGTCATTACGGGTCACTGGGTAATAGGGACTCATGCTAGGAGGATGGGTCTTGCGTATAATGACTACTGTAGGAGTTGTCATGATGTGGAGGAGGAGGAGACGGTGTTTCACTTTCTCTGCCAATGCCCCGGTCTGGGGAGCATTAGGTTTAGGCATTTTGAGAGACCAGAATTGCCATGTCTGGACGATTTGTCCAATGTGGGACTGAAATCGATCTCCCTGTTCTGCAGGGAGTCGGGGTGGTTCGAGGCTGCAGTGACCTCTAGGCAATAGTCTGGTGGGTACTGGCTGACTCCTGTCCCTGGCTGGGGGTATCACAAAGGGACCGCTATAAGGACCCAAGTGAGTCGTCGTCGTGACGGCTGCCCTTTTAACCTAACCTAACCTATACGTCTGTTCCATTAATGTACTCAGGGAATCTACACACAATTCAAAGAAATATATGAAAACAAACGAGGAAGATCTTTAGCCAGAAAGGCAGATGGAGGTAAATGCCCCGAGGACCGACAAAACCTATACAAGGGCATAATGAAAATAGATGTTCTACTAAAAACAGGTGCAAAATACCAGGCTGCAATGGATTTCCACGGACTTAGTGCACTAAATGTAAGGCTGCTTTGTGCCAGATCAAAAATCGCATTTGTTTGGCATTGTTTCATAAATATAAACTGTTTTCTAAACACCTGTATGCAATATAAATATGTATATGACTATTGTTCACGCCTTAATAATTTAAGAACCAAACGCATATTGTTGCCAAAAGTCTACATACCTTTTTTTTCTAAATAAACACTCAAAACTATTTTCTAAATATTTTTTAATATTTTTTACGTAATCTACGCCTAATTTTCTATTAAAAAACATTTTTTTCAATCCAAAAGAAAAAATCATGCATTTAAGGGTTAAGAGTCCAAACACAATGTAACGATAACTTATTGCGGTGCGATATTTCATACGATTTTGAAGTAAAAAACCGCAGTGCGGAACGGCATAAAATTAAAATCTATTTTATTTTCATTGCGGACTTTCTTTCTCTCTCAACAAGGCGAATTTAATTCGCCTTGTCTCTCAATTTTTGATACAAGTTCTCTTTCTGATGTTGCCATAGTTTTTGAATAATTGGCTATGTTCACAACATTATTGAAAACAAACAACATAATAAAAATGTATGCACAAATAAATTAATAAAAATTTAAACAAAAAATGAGAACTATTTCTGTCGCCGTCTTCCGTTGTATTATGTTTATTTTTCTCTCCCGCAACGAGAAATCGCACCGCACCGCAAACATTGTGGTTAGACTCTCATTCAGGAAATATGTACCAAAAAGCTGAGTTAAATGATGAATGCATTTGTGAAGTTTTTGACTTTTTTAATTGTCAAATAAACCAAAACGTACAAATGAAATGCAATACAAATAAACACCCTTATTCTGGCAACTTTGGCAACTTTCTGCGTTGCGTTTAAATTTTTTTTTTCGATTGTATGTGTTATGTATTACGATCGTTGCTACAAACGTATCAAGTTTTTTATTTACTTACAGAAAGCTCTTCGATTTTTTGTTTATTTCGTTTAAAAAACTGTGTGATTAAAAAATTTCGGTAAAAGGAAAAAGAGAATACAGTGGAATCTCCCATGAGCGGACACCGAAGGGACCGTTGAAATGTGTCCGCACAAGGGGGCTGTCCGGCCAAGAGAAAACTACAAATTTAAATCAACAAAACTTTGCCTTATATTGTTTGTTTTTATTTAAAGATACATACTTTTATTAAAAAAAATATAAAAAAATAAACAATTCAATTGGGTTTAATAACAAAAAATCATTAAATGTAGTTCTATATGTAATCAAAGTTTAAAATGTTTTATGAGTACTTCGATAAATTTCTCACGCTTAATTTTTCTTTGTTGTACACTTCAATCACTTCTATTTTTTGCTTAATAGTTAATACAGACCTCTTTTTATCCATTTTAAAAAGTCTTACCGCACTAATGTATACAAACAAATGAACAATGCATTCCAAAGTACAATAAGCAAACGCACATCGATTATTATTTGGGAAATCCCCTAAATCGCATAAGTAATGGCATAGATTACAAGCTGTTGGTCAAATAGGTTTGTTCACCATGCGTATGCACCACAAACATTGCAAGAATTAGTATTGTCAACTCTCCGAAGCAGAAGCGTAAATCGTAGAAAAAACGTTAAATTGAAAACATTATGTTAGAGAGAAAATATGTATTTAACATTCCCACATTTAACTATGTTATGTGATGTAGTAAATATGATAAACCGTGCCCTGTTGTTAAAGCGAACAAATTAAAAGAGTCTTGGCAGGCTTATTTGTAAATTATGACATGAAAAATTCGGGGAAAAATAAGCTAAGTGTCCGTCCAAGAGAATTTTTTATCTAGCGGATGTCCGCGTCCGCTCATGAGAAGTGTCCGTTCAAGGGAAAGCGACTGCAATGCTTTTCTTATGGAGCGCTGCCGGGACCTAGCAACAATGTCCGTTTAATGGGGGTGTCCGCTTATGGGAAGTGTCCGTTAAGGGAGATTGCACTGTAAATATTTTTTGGAAAAATATTAATTCTTTTTACTTAAATTTAAAAGTGTTATATATTTAATTAATTGTAGGTCAAAAACAACTGCACCTGAACAGTACGAAAAGCTGGCAAATTTATTTAATTAATTTTTTTACTATTAATGTTATAATTTTGTTATTATATCAATGTTTTCTTGCACTAAATTTAACTTTTAATAAAATTTTTTTCAGTTCCGATTTTATACGTTTCATAACAAAACTGTAAATTGTGTCTTCTTTTTCTTTTTATTTAGTTTTTTGTTGGAATACCTGTTTTCGATTAATGCGTAACGTAACTTAATGCGGGAACGTAATCGAAATGCAGAATAAGGGTGAAAATATTTTATGACAACATTTTTAAGGATAAAAGATTATGTTTTTGGGATTTTTGGGGATTGAAATTAGCAATTTGGGGATACAATTTGAAAAACATCTGACAACCCTGTTAGTAAGTAATTTTTATTAAGTAATTGTTGTTTACATGCTTATTTATTTTATTGTGTTTGCGCTCGTTTGTTATTTTTTTTATTGTTACAATTTTAGTGTGGTAGATTTACTTTCTTAGTGCGTATTTTTAATTTATTTTTGTTGTGATTTTTTATGTTTGTCAAAAAAGTCTTTTCTTGGCTTGGTGGTTATTTTGAGAACAAGGATTATGTTTCTTAGCATAAGGAAATAGATTTAAAGCTGTGTATTTTTAAGTGTGCAATATAAATCCAAACACTTAATATTTTATTTGCTTTTTTTTTTTGCTTAACTTTTTTTCTAAACGTATCTAATAAAATCTACAAATTTTATGTTGATTGTTTCGCTCGTTTCGTTGAACGCGGTTTGTATAGTTAACTTCCTGTTAAGTTTTTTTCTTGTCCTTTTTTCTTTGAATACGTTCAAAGTATTTTTTTCTTTTTTTTTTCTTACTTTTAAACTTTTTTTTCTTGCGACTTAACCTAATAACAAACTGAAATAAAATTACAAAGATTAATGAAATTGAAATAAGCTCCAAAATAAAAAAAATGACAAAAAATTTATAGCAAACTTCTAGAGGTGCGACAGGCATTTCTACAATTACTTTCATTTTTTAGCTTGTTTTTTTTTGGAATTGAAAAATAAGTTTTTTGAAGAATTTTTTTTTTTTGTTTTAAGGTTTTAATAATATTAAAGCATTGTCTAATTTACTCTTCTGCAATTTTAATTAGATTCTAATTAAAAGGTCTATGACAAAACAATGTGGTCTTAATTTTTCCTTTTCTTTTGTAGATTTTAAACTAAGGAGCGTTTTTAATAATTCAAATTAAAAAGATGTTGTTTTTCTTTTACTTTAATGATTAAAAAACAATAATGACATTCTTATTATTAATGGAAAAAAAATTTTGGAAAACAAATTTATATTAAAAGCAGAGATGTAGTCGAGTTAAGATTTTGTATAAGGAAAATATCTGTAAGAAGTTTTTTTTCGAAAATTTAAAATGATTTCAGTTTTTTAATGATCTAAATATGTATAAGTCTATCGATCTTTTGTAGTTAAGTAAGAAGATTTCCATCATTGAATATACAAAGTTCTAAAATCTTTGGAAAAGGTTTCCTGATTATCTGGCCTAAGCAACCAGTGAAATGCGCATAGAATCTAGCTTTCCCTCACCAATAAATTTCATTGTATTTATCAAATATGAAAAATTGGGATTAAGCGTCGTACAGAAATCCGTTTTTACTTTGATTTTTTGCTTTAAATGGACAGACATTAAGGTTTTAAAATAAATATTTGAAATACATATGTTGTTTCTTTGTATTGCCATTTATGAACAAGAAACACGATAATTCTTTTTAACTTTTAGGTTTGATTCACAATGACAGCCACGTTACGCGAAGACAACTAATTCTAGGTCGATTTAGCCGTGTCCTTTATTTATTTATTTATTTTTTTTATTTATTTATTTCATTTATTTGGAACTTCTACAACAAAACATGGGTTTTAGTGAGTAGAAATCTAATGAAGTTATGATTATTTTATACAAAACAATAACATAAAACAGGTATATTATTTAAACAATCAATAGGTATGTTGGTATAAAATATAACAAAAGTGAAAAAAAAAGAATAGTGAAATACATTTTTATATACGAAAACAATATTGAGAGCGATAATAATAACGTTAGTTATCTATGAATAAAATTTAAATAACTGTTGCTTGAAATGCAGGGCGCTGCTGGTTTCTTTAATTGTTGAGGGAAGATTGTTCCAGAGACGTATTGCAGTTATAAAAAATTGCCATTCCGAAACTAGCGTGCGGTGTCTAAATTGAATAAAATTCTTGTTCCTTCCGAGGCGACTAAAATTTAAACGATTATAGAGATAATTTGGTTCACGAGTGGTTATAATTTTATGCAGATAAACAAGAGTTCGTATTTTCAACAAGTCTTCAAATAGCACACCGTATATTTTTTTTGAAAACGGGGTAATATTAATATAATTGCCATCACTGACATAATTTTTTATGCCATAAACATATCTCGTAATGTTGTTAAACGCTACCTTTAACTTATGTTTGCTATTTGAATCACAAGATATGTTTTCGCAATTAGTATTCGAATCTTCATTGGTGTTACACATTGTGTTTGCCATAGTGTTCTAAGTAATGAGTAAGTTCTGCCACAAGCAAATGTTACATGATCTGACCAAGTGAGTGTATTGTTAAAAATTAGACCAAGATTTTTTGCCTTATCAACTATTTCAATTTGTTGGTCGTTGATACAAATTTTAGGACGTTGATCTATTTTCTGGGTTCTCCTTCGTATTATAATACATTTAGATTTTGAAGGATTTAAACTTAAACCATTTATATCTGCCCAATGCGCAACACGTTTGAGGTCTTCATTCAACTTGGCAGTACATGCCTCCATGTTTTGTTTTTTTGTGCTTATATATAATTGTACGTCGTCAGCATACAATCTAATACGGCAATGGTGTAACTTATCCGGTAAATCATTTGCATAAATTGAGAACAGTAACGGCCCAAGAATGGAACCTTGGGGAACGCCCCTTATAATTGGCAGAAACTGTGAAGATGTCAAACTTTTAGTTTCAACATACTGCATTCGACCTTCAAGGTAAGACGATATCAATTTAACCGAAGTTACTGAAAAATTCATAATTTTTTCAAGTTTTTGAGCTAATATTGTATGGTCCACTGTATCAAATGCCTTTGAATGGTCTAACAATATAAGCATTACTACACAGCCATCATCCACTTCCTTTCTAATGTCTTCCGAAACATCAGTCAGAGCAGTAATGCAGCTATGGTTAGCTCGGAACCCAGATTGTTTTTCAGTAAGTAGATTGTTATTATTTATATATTGAACTATCTGCATACGTAAAAGTTTTTCAAATGCCTTTGACAGATATGGTAAAATAGCAATTGGCCTGTATTCAGTCGCAGATTTTGGTATTGGTAGAATTTTAGCTTTCTTCCATCTTAGCGGATAACTGCTTTTTGTTATTATTGTGTTGAAAATGTACGTTATAAATGGTAATAGTGGTTGAAGAATAATTTTTATGAAGTTTGGATGAATGCCATCAATACCTGTTGCATTCGACTTGATAGAACAACAGCTTTTAAAAACGTCGAACTGGTTTACGCACTCGAACTTAAACTTTATTTGTGGAATATCTTCATTATGATGGTTGACATAATATGAATGATTCGCTTGTCTCATAGGTATATTAACAAAATTTTGATTTATTTGATTTGGATCAAGCATGCTAGCGTTATGTTGGTTGCTTTTAGTACTCACAATGCCAATTTCCTTATTGCACTCCAAGTAGTCTTTGTAGAAACTGAATTTGAAAATTTCTCAGCATAATAATTGGATTTTGCTATTCGTATTGCTCTAGTTACAGATTTTCTAGCTCCACGATATGTATTATGCAGATCAGATGTTTTAAAGCGCTTCCACCTAGAGAATGCATAGTCTCGAGCTGTTATCAGACGTTTTATTTCCTCATTAAACCATGGTCTATTGCGGTTATTAATTTTTTTCGATTGAATAGGTACTGTTGCGTTATACAGAGATAATATGTTTTCCTCCAAGAAGCCAATCTGATCATCTACTGAATGCATGTAGTAAATGCACTCCCAGTTAATATTTAGAAACTCTTCTTCTAAGGTGACATAATTTATTCGTTTGAAATTACGAAATTGAATTGTATTAATACAGGTTTGCAAAGGAATGTCAAATATCATGAAAATGAGATCATGCCTAGAAAAGCAGGAGGCAGATAACTGGTCATATTTTAAAATTTTTTCCTTATCGGAGACAAAAAATAAATCGATCAAAGTGTTACTAGATGATGTGAAGTGTGTAGCGCTGCTAGTATTTGCGGAAATAAGGTTGAATAATTTCATATTCTGTGATAAGTTTGATTCAACAAGCAGATTAGAGTTGAAATCGCCTGCGATAACGACATCACTATAAAGTGGTGTAACTTCAGCTAAAGTTTCGTAGAAATGGGTAAAACTGATGTTATTCCTAGGTCGGTAGACGCAACCAACAAGAAATTTCCTTCCCATACTAGCTGCCTCAATAAAAAGATATTCAACTTTGTTGTTATTGTCTATTGTATCATTGCTTTTCCTCTTCACGGTACAGCTTACTCCCTTTTTTACATAGATTGCTACTCCACCATAGCCATCCGATCTATCATTTCTAAATAGATTGTAACCCGAAAGTGAAACCAGGGTATCAGTAATATGTCTGCCAAACCACGTCTCAGAGACACATATTATGTGAGCACCTGCATTTTCAAACATAAATCTAAATTCGTCGATTTTGTTAAATAAACTTTGAGCGTTAATGTGACAAACGTTTAAGCCCCTTCTCTGCCTGGCAAGAATTTTTACCATGGAAGCCGTTACGTCTCTAGAAAAGGTACTATTATCCCTTATTGAACTCAAACTTTAGATAAATAATGCTAAATACCCTACCAGCAACGCTCAAGCAATACATATTTGAAATAAATATTTCATTAAAACAAGTAATTATTACTAGACATAAATAAAGTACATAACTTATAGAGTGTTTATATAGGTATAAAAACAAAAATAAAGAGTGTCTATATAGGTATAAAAACGAAATTTCAATTGGTGTTCTAGTTGTAAGTTTCATGAAAAAGCTGGTGTAGCTCATCGTACATTTCAATAAGTATTGGGTCATCAGAACCATGTTTTTTAACATATACCAAGCCTCGATGTGAATTAGCTGTTTTAATTTTCCTTTCGGTTTTCAGTTTTAAAGCCGCTCGAAGAATTTTATGGTTGTGTGGTGTTAGGTTAGGTTCTGCCTGCCCGTCTGTTATCACTTTCGAAAAACTCAAAAGAAGAGAATAACGTTCGTGTCAAATTGCTTCTAGTTATCCTAAGCAGTTTGGGATTAAAATCCAGCAAAATAGTTTCAGTAGGATAAAAGTTATGAATCAAAATGTGAAACCCCCACCCCAAAAAATTGGTAATTTTATTATAAAAACTAACATCATGGTTTAATCCACGGATTGATATAAGATTTTGAACAAATTCGTTCTATATGATTATAAATCATACTGTTAAATTTTTTAAAGATCAGTCCATAATAATCTAGGCCTCATATAAAGCTTTCTTTCAGAAAACAATTTAGTACGCCGAAAACCGTAAGAAATAAAGCTACTGTGATAAAATTTGATACATCAGAGTTTTAAAGAAACCACACTATCAAATTTTGTGAAGATCAGTCCGTAATTTACCAAAGGCCCCATAAAAAACCCACTCCGGAAATTTTTTAACTGTCTGAGGAGATTATCAATGATTTGGTACAAGCGAACATAGCACTCGTACTTGTTTTTATGATCGTTTTTACTTGTTTATTATAAATCCTATATAAATTTCGGTTCCGACTTTATAACCCAAAATTTCCCACTGCTCTTCGAGTAACGCTTATACTCCACTAAAATTCCTTAATACAAATACTCATTTTAACCATAATATTTAAAAAAAATGGCAACCCTAGATAAATTTATTATTTCGCTACAGATTTTGCTAAACAATCAAATGTTGCAAACTTTATTGGAAAATATTTATATGTATTAATGTGTATGTGTGTGTTTTTGAGAGTCCTTATAAATTAATGAAAATTATTATTGTTTATTGAAAGAACAGCAACAATAACATTATAAACTATAAATATTGTTTATACAAGTATCAGCAGAGCTCAGTAAGTAACAAAGCAACTTGCTTAAAAATTCTTATGAAGGTGAAAATTATAAGTCTGCCTGCTTACGTTTCTTTCTTTTTTCGTATTTTACCAGGAAGTTTAAAGCTTTTGTTTTTATACGATTGTTTTTTTATATTTCTTCCTTCTTGTTCTGATTTTCTTAAAAAAAAAATATACACTTTCTTGGATTTTTATTATTATATTTCTTCATAATTTATGGCATTATTTTCATTTGTTGGAATGTTAAATTTTAGTATTTCTTTTTTGAGTTTTCCCTTCTCTTCTCCATTTCAACCATCATTTATTGCAACAAATAAAAAAATAATATAAAAAACAAAATAAAAAAACAACAATGTTTATTTTTGCGGTCAATTTGAGTTTCATAATTAAAAATTTTTTTCGAAAACTTATGGGTCTTTTGTGGTTGAGTTAAATACTTCTGCTGGCAAAGATTTAATAACTTTATCTATGAGTTTATTATTTATTATACTTGTACATATACAGTTGTAATTTTTTTGTTTAAATATTTTTTCTTTAACAGCGAGCTTATTGCCAAGAATATAAAAGTACCTTAGAAACAAACCACTAAGATTTTTGCAAATGAGCTTGAAGGGTCGGGTTTAAATCATTTTAAGACACTTATTCCCAAAAAAAATCTGAAACGAAGGAAGTGAAAGTCGTTAAGTAAATAAATAAAGTCGTTAGATCGTGGAAGGTTGGTGTTATAAATGATTTTAGTGTTAATTTAAATCAAGTTAAGAGAAAAAATGGTACTGGGTAGCGCAGAATGAGCTTTATGGTTTGAATTCTATATAACCTGTGTAGTTATTATATATTTTTTTTTTATTTCAGAATTTTGTTTAAAAGACTTTGGGAATTCAATAATTAAACAATCAAACAGCGTATATCTTAACAATTTCTACATTTTTTACTTTATTTTTCGAACCAACCATCCAATGCGTTGACACAGGGTGCATATCATTGTCATATTAAAGTGCAGATTTGCTCCACAACGTCAACAATAAATAATCATAGAAAAAAAAATTGGGCAACGAAGACTGCAAGAGACGTTTATCAGCAAAAATTACTCCTTTTTAATTAAACTGTTTGGTGCGCTGCATCGCCCGAATGGAAATTGGCCTATATTTAATTGAAAATTACATTAGTGCTTCAAGCTCTGTAAACGGTTGTTCATATCAGATAATATTAAAACATTTTGATAAGCCAGTTGTGGAGAATCATCCAACTACCTAAATGGCTCTGGAAAGAGACATAAACGGCGAACGCACTTTTTCACATACGAGTGATTTAAACTAGCCTCCACGTTTATCGAATTAAACAGTCCCTTGGGGTATTCTTGGATGTAACAGTAAATGTAACCAAGCCAACAAACATCCCCCAACTAAAAAGCGATATTCGAAGTAAAATCATGGCCAATTCAGCCGAAGAGCACAGATGCGCGAATCAGGAAATTACCACTACCTGCAGTATACAATTTTTCAAAGCTAATCACACAAAATTCCTCAATAATATTCTGTATTAAGAAAACAAAAATGCGTTTACTTAATGGCGTAAACAAAAAACTTTACACAAAATAAATCATATAGCTCATTCAGCGCCACCCTGTATAATTAAACAGAGCTTTTTTTTATTTAAATCTACTTAAAAAAATTAGAAAGTAGAAAATTCGTAATAGCTCAAAGTGAATGTGCTTGTTATTCTCCGAGAATAAAAGCACTAACTTTCGATTCTGTGCTTAAACTTTTCATTTAAAAGTCCATTTTTTTAATTTTTACATTTTTTTAGTTTTATTTTTTGCAGGTACAAACAATTTCATAAAATTTTATAAAGTTATCATACTTATTTCCAAAACACGTGCAAAAGTTGTTTTATTTTATTTCCGGACACTCAACTGTTACGATACAAAGAAAATATCGTCAACATTTTATTACTTCTGGTGTAAACGTGATAAGAAGCTTAATAACCAGGGCTTATTAGGTAATGAACTACGAAGAACTGTTGCTCGACCTGTTCGCACTAGAAAAGCAGTTAATGCTGTACGAGAAAGTGTCCACACGGATTCATCTGGGTCCACTTATTATTTTTCTCAATTAGGAGTCTCCTAAGCATCGATGCGGTGCATATAAAAACTTTATCTGGGGTATGTTTCTATATAGAACTCAATTGGCTCAAGAATAAAAATCTTGGGATACATTCCAACTGCTAAAATATGCTAATCAGTTAGACAGTGGTGCAACGCAATTTTCGGGAATAGTGTTTGTATGTGAGCTTTGGTCAAACCGATGAAACTATGGACCAATTTCAATACAATTTAGTAGGATAATTACAATAAAATAAGTTTGGATTAAATTTAATCTAAATACCAACATAGAATGATGGTTTATGGACACAGAAACTTTATTCCGGAAAGAAGCTTGAATAGGGTATACACGCAGAGAAAAAATATGGGTGGGCATGGTTACGGCAATTACACTATGTCTATTGTAACAATATATTGTTGTCGTACACAAAAAAATTGTTATTTTTATTCAATATCAGCAATATTATAGTTACTGTAAACATTTCAATGTTTATCGCAATTATAATTTTGAGTATTGTTGACTGAAAAATAATTATTTTTCTACCAACTAAATAATGATAACTTTGAAAACATAAGTATCATTTCATGATACTTAATAGCCATGGCACGATAACTTCCTATACGTGTAATCATAATATGTTTAAGATGCAAACAAATATCTTTACTCTAATAATATTACGTTATTGCCATTTGTAAAATAATTTTTGCATCAGTTGTGTCGTTTGTTTTAAATACATATGCCTATCGAATTATTTGTTAGTGAGTGGTTAGACAATTTAAAAAATACTCACTAAAAAACAAGTTTAAAGAAATTGTATTTTCATTAAAAAAAATTGTAAATTACCACAAAAAAAAAAAAAAAAAAAAATTAAAAAATTTTAATTCTGTTTTATTGTTGTGAGAGTGGTGCTGTATCATAATATGGTTACTTCTTAACTTATTATGATGACCATGATAAGAATATGATTAAGGGAACAATTTTATGATGTAATATAACGGATATATATTTGGTCATAATATGGTGACTTCAATCATGAATCTTATCATAATATGTTGCACTTAGAATATGTTTACTACTACCATGTTTTTTCTCTGCGTGTACGTTAAATTCTAGACCGATTATAGTATTTTTTTAAATGATCGGTCCTTGATTAATTATAACCTTTGTAACAAATTTCATCAAATTATTTCCAGAATTGCCAACTGTTTTGCATACAGTTCGCTGGCAGTTAATAAGGTCGCTTGTTTCAGAAAAAAATCACTGATTGTAGAAAAAATCATACGTGACTGAATTACGTTTTCACATAAATCGCCAGAATCATGAATTTTGATGGTTCAAAGGAAAAAACATTGCAAATTTATCAACTTTTCCATTAAAATAAAAATTTAAGGAATACTCCATATTTTCCATGTATTCAATTTCTTTTGGACTCGGTGTAGTTTTAATTAACATTTTTTTTATTGTCAAATTACCTGATATTGAAAAGAGAAATAAATTTTTACGTTAAAAAAATAAGCATTAAAAAGACTAATTATCTCTACAAAAGAGATTCTTTTATAAAGTGCATTATAGGAATACGTTTCTTCAAACTTTTCCTGGAGTATGTATAAATACACATACATATGTATGTAATATAACTGATTGTATTTATACTCTACACCACCGAAGCTGAGAAAATGTGCTGGTATTTATAACATATAGAACTATTGATTTAAGACGCACCTTCAAGGATTTAAAACCGCTCAAAATCACTTTCTAAATCTGAACCGCGCTCTAATGATGGCTGTCTATCAGGATGTCTTTACTGGTAAGCCTTACGAAACAACTCTAAAGTGATTGTGATCAAATTTGGTACCTTATTTTTCGTTATCAGAAGAACGAAGACCATTAATTTCCGTGAAAGGGAGATTTTGTACCTGAAGCTAAATTAGTTGATATTCGTTTAAAATTGAGTATAAAATAGTTTAATGTAAATATAAATTCAATTATATACTTTTGTAAGAAGCGGTCCAAATATATTTACAGCTCCAAAAAGCTACCCGATTACAACTGAGATGGAATCATAAATCACATTCCGAAGCAGGACCGTGTAAACTGAGGGCACATTACACTTCTGAATATGGTAAATAAAATAATAGCTCACATCCTATTTAACCGTATTGCATTTGTACTTGAACCACAACTTTAAAGAAAGCATTCTGGCTTTATGACAAAGCTATCCTGCGTTTATCATAAAACATCATTAAAGTCACTTTTCAACAGTCGGTGGAATGGCGTTCACCTTGATATTTTTTTTTTGACACAATCCAGCACTGCCAAATTTGGGAAGCCCTGAGGTATAAGGCAATCTTATTAAGGAGCTGTATAACAACGCTCAGTGCTTTGTCTTTCATGAAGGTGATTAAAAACATCGGGGTACGTCTATCTGAATCTTATCCCCACAACAATTTAATATAGTCCATGCGCTTTAGCTGTTTAGTCGCTGACAGTTTTTAACGCATAAATCAAATTAAAGTTGTCAAATATTCCCAATAAAATATGGAGCTACAAAAGTAAAAGGTTTGCAAGAATAAAATGTAAAAGTATCGCTTACCTTCTTGCTTACGAAAGGCATAAATTGTGGAAACTCACCATATAAAATTCAGGCCTTCCGTAGGCGAGATAATAAGCGAAACTCTTATATTTCTCTTTGAGAAACCTGATTTTTGGAAACTCCATTTTTTATTTGGTTCCTAATTAATTGCACATCTTCTATAATTAACTGGCGGTGTAGGGTACCAACCAAACCAAACTTTTCTGCTTGTTTTATTTCAATTTAACTCTTCTTTGCACTCATTATTTATTATAACTGCCAAGAAAGTTTTCTTTTTCAGCTATTTTTTTCTTCTTAATAGATTTATTTCTTATATAAAATATTTTATTTTTGGTTTTTGTATTTCTCTGCTCAACAATTCCAAGAATGTGAGTTTTAAAAATTTTCTTATTATTGCTAAAATTCAATATACCAATTGTTTTGTTGCATAATTTGGAGTATAATCAACTAAAAAAAAAATTAAACATTTTTTTAATCGTTTTGTTTGCTGGTTTTTGACTACTGCTGATGTTAACAAAAGATAGGAACTTATTTAAAAAAAAATTGGTTCTAAAAACACATGAAAAGAAAATAATTTGTATTGTAGCATTATTTATATGTATAAATTTTGTTTAATGTATGTGTGAGTATATAGAAATTTTATGTATGTGTGTCAATGTTATAGGCAACCAACAATAAACTGAAATGCCATAAATTGCATCAGGCACAAAACAGCAACAAATGATTTATGATGGCATTTTTTTCTCTCTCTCTCTCTCTTACTCTTGAGTTGGTAGAAAAGTTTGCTTATGTGTACACAGAGGAAAAACAAAACCCGTAACAGTATATCAAAACTGACATCATTGCTTTTTTAACAGTAAACTAATATGTTGAGTGATTAATTAAAAAACCGAATGGTGCTTAATTTATAAGAGCGCCTAATTTTTATTTTGTCTACAATGGTTTTTATTTCGATAACGCATTGTTCTTAATTTGACCACCCACCGTTGTTATATTAACAATTCGCTGTTATCATTTTGACAACATACTGTTCCTATACCGCATTTTCGAGCCCAACCGATAAGAAAACTGTGACATATTTTTCTTATAGCACATAAGTTCTTCAATTTATATATGTAATTCAAATTTTTTAGAGAGGAGTAAATTGTAAATTTTATTATTCATTACAGGAAGTACAACTCGTACGTTTTTGTTAAATCATTGTGCAATGTCGAAAACAGAAACAAAGCAGGGCTTTTAAGATAAGCTGTAATAAATTCGCCTTGATTTTTAATCTTTATATAATATCATATCACAAGAAAAAGTAAAAATATTATATTGCAATAAAATCAGAAACTCCTCAGAACCAAAACAAAACATTTAAAGAAATTTAAAGCCATTAGCTATTGTTATTTCGTTGAAAAGGTCTTGAGCAAGGCGAATTCATTTTTCAGGTGGCGTTAAAAGCACAGCTGAACTACTTTTTTTCGTATTTAGAGAGAGAGAGCAATGTCAGAAGCTGCTTGAGTTTTTGAAATATCGACTAACAAAAGCAACAAAAAAAAAAATACAATTTTGTGTTTTTGGTGTTGTATTTGTTGTAGTATCGCTAACACCGTTAACATAAATTCGCCTTGGTCTTAAGTCTGGTCTTTGTAGTTTTTCGTAACGTTTAATTTAAAATTATTTAATTGCCTTCTTTTTTAAAGATCAAATGAAAACGAGTGGAAGCAACTGTGCTAGACTTATGTTATTGATACCAAACTAAAGAGAAAATAATATTCAGTTAAGCCCACATTTCACAAATTCAAAATTAATTTTTTTGACTTAATACCATTTTATTAAATATTAAAGCACAAAACAAATTAGAAAATAAGCTTCTCAATTCTCAAGTACGAAAATCTAAATATTTTTACATGTTTGAGGCAACTCTTTTTATTTTTTAAATGGGTAACACCATAAAAGTCTATTAGTTTCTTCATTTGTTGGAGAGTGAAATACATTTTTTCTGATTTTCATAGCAAGGATTATGAAACCTGCAAAAGAATATAAGAAATTCATTTTGTGATAATTAAAATGCCTTTCAAGAACTTTATCAATAGTAATGAAATTACTTGGAGACGTTTTTACTTCCACGTCTTTATGAAGACTTTACTTCACTTTAAATAATGTGAAGGCAGTTTGTTCCTCATAAGAGCCTAGGAAACAAATATATATATAAAAATAATGCCGGATAGTTTCATCGTCAATCCTTGACCAAAAATCAAAACTAAAAATAATGAGCTCTTACCTCTGAGCTACTCGACAAAAATATTAGTTTTCAAATTTCAATACGATAATTATAGTGTGCTCGCCTCTTTTTTATGTCTTTTCGCTTCTGAGATTTCTCAAAAGAAACATTTATTCATTCAAAATGCTGAGACTTATTAAAGACCTTACTTTTTAATAAGAAACTCTTTTAATATTTCGTAAAAAATTCACTTTATTTTAAACGGTTTTAAAAGGTTTTGTAGAAAAACGAAAATTTTACCTCATTTAAATATATTTTATAAACAGTACAAAACAGTAAAGTGATAAAAAGCCTTTTTAGTTTGACAACGTTTCACTCTACATTTTAAAGACAAAGCATTCTTGATTTAAAAACGTCTAAAATTAAATTTTCTATATCGCCAACTTAATAAATTTTTGTTTTTAATTTGACATTGTAAGCTTTTTTTAACTCCATTGTTCTAAATTTAACTACATTTTTTTATAAGCTTCTTTTAAAATAATTCCGAAAATTGTCGAGAACGTTTCGTTTTTGCTTTGATATCATCAGTTTACAATACAAGATCCTCTATTTTCGCTCTGTGTATATGATTTTATATAAACATAAAAATTCAAGCATTTATGCATATGCGCTTTTTCATATTCCTATTTCTTTGTTTATTTGTGTGTGTGTGCTTTAACTACATTTATAAATTTTAATAGGTAGTCTCCGGCATTTCGCATGATTGCTTCTCATATTTATTCTATAAAGTTTTGTTGCTGTTTTTTTTTTTTCAAACTAGAAAAAACGGAATTCCCAAAAATATTATTATCGTAGTTGTTTTTGTTATTGTATGCCTGCAAGGAAACTAAAAATAATTTTTGGTGGAACTAAAAGGAGTTAAATGTTTTTTTATGTGCTGCAGGAGAAAAGGAGTTTAAATAGTTTTTAAAAGTTGTTTTGTTAAAGAAGGCGTTTTAGAAGGTTTTTAAGTCTATAAAGCTTTTAAAACGTTAAAATTTCTAAAGTGGTGTTTTAAGAATTTGTAATACAGCGGCATCTGTCATGACCCAAAACGAAAGGGACGAATTAAATCTGTCTGTATAATGGTAAGTTAAACAGTTTTATGAAAATTAACGTCTACTTTTAAAAATGTAAATAAAAAAACTGTAATACAATTTATTTAGACTTAGCCCAATATGACTATCATCGAACTGTTCGATGATCGGTCTACAAAATACTTTCGGTAAATTATATAATATTATTGGCTGTAATCGGCTATAGCTGTCAGATTAATCGCATAAATCCTGAAAGTCACTTCTGTTTATGAAAAGTCAACGTATATTAAATCGTTCCAAATAACTTGTAATGTTATTTTGATGTTAAAATCTCCATTCGACTTAAAATAAGAATGCATTAAAACCTTTTAAGTAAATCAAGTTCGATATGAGAAAACATTACACTGTTTATTTACCAAAATAACATATTTTTTAAGACTCTTCTATAATTATTCACAGCTCTTATGCACAGCCAAGTTCCTGTATTCTTAATTAATATTATTATAATTCTTAGTGAAGGGTATTAAAGATTCGGCTCAGGCGAATTCAATATTCTAACTTTGTCTTTTCGTTGCTAGCAATTATGCCTGGTTATTCATTTCTCTCAAATTCCTATGAATTGTGGGATTTTCCATCTCTATTTTGGTGCATATTAAAAAGAAAATAAAAATTTTTAATAATTTTTTTCTTGCACAGTGAACACTTAATTTATTGAAAAAATAAATAGTGTTATAATATTAAATTATAGATTTATTTTCAAATTTAAACTACAAAAAAAAAAAAAAAAAAAAAAAAAATTAAAAATAATGGCTCACATCTCATTTCCTGAAATAAATGGGTGTTTCAATGTTAAATTTGTCACAATTATTACTAAACGAATTGGTTTTTGGGTTTTTGTTTTATACAGGGAATAACACGGCGTATGACTAATATTTGTTCAAACATATCAATCATACGCCTCGGTTTATTAGAATAAGAAAGCTGTTAAGCGGTCCATACACTTCCAATATTATTGTATATGATATTCGCCATATTATTTCCATGTTGTCCTATATTATGCAATTAGTCGCACAATGGTTTTATTCATTCTATAAAAAGGTGAACATAACCTATAGGAATAACATACACAGCATTGTACAATGTTGCCAACAAATTTCACTTTCTTTTCGCTTTGCAATAAAAATCAAAAGTCTTTTGATTGTTGCCAATATATTGTGCCACCTTCGAATATTACATACACATTGACGATATAATTGTATAATACGTAAAATTGAACAATTTTATTGCAAGTCTATGAGCCGCTTTAGAATTTTATATTAACAGCCTGTTCGAATTTCGTTTTTGTTTTAAATGTAATTTTTCAATGCGATCATTAACGTTCCAAATCGATGAACAGGCTGTAAAACTTGCTGTTTGGTCTCGGTGCTGCTCGGGATTTTCTAAATAAAAATCCAAAATTAATTACTGGAGAATTTTGTGAATAACTTGACCCCAGCGCTATCATCCGGGTCATAATTTTATGAGGAAACTTTTTTTGGTTTAATAAATATATTTTGTGACTTTCAACCAAATCGTACCATAAATAAAAAAAATTTATATATCGTGATCGAACTTTAGATACACTTGGCTTTCGACTATAATTATAAATTGTTCGAGTTTGGTGTTAATCGGTCCAGCGGTTCTAGAGTTTTAGGAGCACATACACGGCAAAAAAGTTTATATATATATAGATTTTTGAATATTTCAATGCTTCCACTAATGGATAAAAATCTTTTTTTACAGCTCGACTTCGAAAATTTTAATTTATAACTAAATTTTCTAATAGATTTCAAATTAAAAAACATTCAATAATTTGAATTGGAAACATATCACTTAAGGAACACAACTGGGACGAACGATGAATTTTTAGACGCGAATATTCGTCGCTAAAAAGAAAACTTATTTGTTTATGAGAAAAAATACAAAGATTCGTTATACGCGGCGAAGTCTGCAATATATGTATTCATATTTCGTAGGCCGGCGAATGTTTCGTTTAAGTTTTCAAATGTTTTAAAAAATAAAGTTACTTTTGGCTTCAATAATAATTTTAACGCGTTAAATATAAATATGCAAAATAGTTAACTATAAAAGTTGTTTTAAGTTGTGTTTTGTTAATGTTTTATAACACCCTTCACCGAATTCAGCATGATCGGTCCACAATTAGCTGAGATATGAGCAACAAACTGCCTCTTATTTTACCTATAAATCTCTTGTTGTTATTTTTTTTTTTGCTGAATATGTGAAGAAGGACAAAAACAAATAGTTTAAAATTAGGTACAGGCAGCTTGGTTATGAAAACACATCGTCCAACAAAATGTGGGCGGTATTGTAGAATATGGCGTGCCTCAAAATCGATTATTTATATCAAAAGAGCGATAAGCGAAAAACTGTTTGGTACACATAGTTGGTATCAATTCACAAACTCTCAAAAGTTGGGCGGGATTAGAGAAGTAGGAGTGGCACCACCCATCCAAATAAAAAAAAGATTTCTGTACATCTAGAGAATCGTAGCGGTTTCCCAATTTGGTACAAATAACGTCGATGAAACAAAAAAACCATAAGGTGAAGAATTAGCTTAAAATAAAAAAAAATCATTTATCGAATTAATAGCTGAAATCAAATATCTCAAATAGTGGGATAGAAGTGTAAAATTAATAAAAAAGATATAAAAGCGCTTAAATGAAAAAACTAAAAAGAAAAGTTACAAATGCAAGCACAAATTATATTCTTAACTAATTAAGGGAGCGATAGTAACTTAGAATTTCAGGTGGCTCTAGTGAAACAAGACAGAGTCTATGGCGGGAATCGAAACCGCAACCCTTGCACGGAGGGACTAGCTTGCTATCAACTAGCCTTTCAGAAACCAAAAAGAAAAGAAAATGTAAGAAAGAAAGAAATTGCTCAAATTGCCTCAAAAACGGCGAAAAAGAAGTTGTAATACTAAAAGCAAGAACAACTTTTAAAATAAATCGCAGAAATAAAGAGAAATAACATCAAAATAGAACAAAATCTAGTTTCTCCAAAAATTTATACATTTATATTTATATATATAAAATGAAGAATATCTCTTTAATGAAAACAGCACTAAAATTTATAAATTCTAATGTACAATTAAATTTTCGAGCAAACAAAGCCGATTAAAAAAGGTAAGAATTGACTATCAACCCATCTAGAATAAATACTTCCTATCCTGTTAACTGTTAAATTAAACTTAAACAAGAGAAAATGCTGTTTTCGGCCGTGCCAATCATTGATATTTATTTCTATTAGAAGACGAAGTAAAAATACCTGACAAAAGAGAACACGCCATGACCTCAAGCTCGAAAATTTAACTATACGTAAAAATAATAAAGGTCAACTAAAATACATAGTTTATATTTAAAGATTTTTTTCTATAGTTAAACCCACAGTGCCAAATATTTGTTACCCTTTTGCTTAATTTACCAAAGAGTCTACCTTCAAAAAAGCAAACCAAAAAAAAAAAAAAAAAAAATATTACAGCTGGATATTAAAGAAATTTATATGTATGAATGGATGCAGGACTCGAACAATACAACTACATATGCATCAATTCCCATACTTGTATCCAACAAATATA
The DNA here is from genome assembly GCA_963931875.1 of Pollenia griseotomentosa. Lineage (NCBI taxonomy): Eukaryota > Metazoa > Arthropoda > Insecta > Diptera > Polleniidae > Pollenia > Pollenia griseotomentosa. The sequence goes on from OZ007560.1 coordinate 249,975,817, forward strand.
AAAATAAACTCAAGCGTACATAAAATTGATAAAATATACAGTCTCACATGCCTGAACTCTCTTAGTCACACTGATGCATAAATATTTTGCGGAGGTATGCAGACATGAATGCGAGTGTATTGGAATGTGTGTTTAAGCAGATGTGTTGCTTAAGTGCTGTTGCAGTTGCTGGGTGCTCTTGATTTATTACTTGCAATTGTATTCACATTTGAAAGAAATATTTGTTGTAAAAATATATTGCTGGATGTTTGGCCTGATGCGGCAATATGCGGTGTTGCACACATTATTATATTTATAAACATTTTTTGTTTTATCGTTATTTTGTGGGGGAATCGAATGCCGCCCAATGTTGAAGATTTTTTTTTAATAAACAAATACATATAACAATAAAACAATTAGTATAGCACCCATTGAAAATGTTTAAATATTTTTTTATTTTCATAACTCTACATAAAATTGCCAAAAAAATCTTTAATAAAAACATACTAGTGGATTAACTACCCATAACAAAATTATTGAAGTGTTTGGCAAAAAGCATTTTTCCCAGAAAAAGGATTAAAACATAAAATGTGGGGACATTAACGGATGAAACTCTGTGATATTTTACTAATTTTTATTTGTGCTGCCACAAAAACCAAAACACCAGCAACAACTAAAACAAAAAATGCAGAGGGAAAAAACTGTTTTAAATGGTTCGAACAACAACAGCAAAAAAACAGGATATTTTTCTGCTTGACCACATGAAGCCTTTTCATGGTGGTTTGAATAATTTTGTTTTTATACCCTCCACCACAATTAGTTGTGAAGAGGGTATACTAAGTTTGTCATTCCGTGTGAAACTTTTTTATTATTCATCTCAGACCCCATAAAGTATATATATTCTGGCTGCTTGAGTAATTCTAAGTCGATTTAGCCATGTCCGTCTGTCTGTCCGTCTGTCCGTCTGTCCGTCTGTTGAAAACACGCTCACTTGCGAAAAACTCAAAAGAAATAAACAAACTAGGTGCCAAATTGCTTGTAGTTATCCTAAGCAGTTTGGGATTGAATTTCAGCAAAATCGGTTCAGTAGGACCAGAGCTATGAATCAAAATGTGGAACCACCACCTTAAAAACTTGATAATTTTGTTACAAAAACTAACATAAATGATGCAAAAATGCACGGAATGACATAAGATTTTGCACAAGTCCGTTTTATTCGACTAGAAATTACACTGTAAAATTTCGCGAAGGTCGGTCCATAATTTACCCTAAGCCCCATATAAACACACTACTCCCGGAAAAAAGTTTAGTACGCCTAAAACCGTAAAAAATAATGCAATCATAACAAATTTTGGCTCGTCACAATTTTATAGGACTATAAATGATACTGTGAAAGTTCGTGAAGATCGGTACATAATTTACCCTAGGCCCCATATATGCCCTACTCCCGGAAAACAGTTTAGTCTCCTAAAACCATAATTAATAAAAAATCGTCACAGTTTAAGATAATAATAATAAAAAGACATCATACAGATATTACTCCTTAAACATTCGAACTGTCGGTGGAGGGTATCAAAGATTCGGCACAGCCGAATATAGCACTCTAACTTGTTTTTCATATTTTTCTCTCACTCGCTGGGTTTTTAATTTAGTGATTAATTCACAAACTGGAGCATTAATTCAGAAATTGTGGTTTTTAGTGGAAACTAAAAATGTTTCATAGAAGTTTAATTTAGCGCTTAATGTTTAATTACTTAGAAGCCACACACAAATAAACTCCATAATTCGCTATTTGTCAAGAGAGAAAAAAATATATATGGAACAAGTAAGTTTTTTTAATCAGGTCTTTGTTTGCTACAAGATAAATAAGTAAAATGTTTTAATGAAAAAAAGTTTTTTTTTGAAATAAAAAAAAAAACTAAAAACTAAACTTTTCTTTTAGAGAAAAAACAAAGTTTTTATATGAACAAGATGCACATTTTAATTGTGTGCACAGAAAAAATAGAAAATCGACTTTAATATAACGATTCGGTCAGACAATTAAATTTTTTTTTTTTTACTAATTTTGCCCCTGCAAAAGAATTGATCATATTAATTAACGGATTTGTATTTTCGAGTCATGCCACACAAATTTAGTCAATTAAAAAATTAATTGCATAAACTAAAAAATACACAACATATACACAAACATTTAAATTAAGTCTTTTGATGAAAAAATTAATTGCAGCAAACAAAAAATTATTTGAATAAATAAATGGACACCAATAAATTAATATTTGAAAAATTTTTGGCAAACATTGTTTTTTGTGTGATATGCAAGTTATAATGGCAAAAATCGAAAAAAACTCTTAATTTGAAAACAAAATCGCCTAATGCTAAAAAATACTCCAGACGAAATTTGTACACATATGTAATTAGAATCGTTGAAAAAAATCACACAATCTAAAAAAAAGAATAATTTTGTAAAAAGGAACCAATTTCTAAAATAAGCCTCTTCAAGAAAAGGATCGGATAATAAGCAAAAACCGCTCATTTATAAAATTTTAACTAAATAACACAAACTTCGTACTGCCTTACAATAAATGCAAGCCGTGCTGCTTTTAAGTGAATTTTTTTCAAGATTTTATAAACATAAAAACGTGCCCAGTGAACACAATATTATACTAAAAATTAAAGAATTGTGATAGTTGAACGAAGATATAAAATTTAACTGGTGATAATGGGTTTAAGGCAGTGTTGCCAGAAATAGGGGAAAATCCCTACATGTAGGTAATTTTTTTATTTAAATAGAAGCGTAGGGAAAATCGGACAGATTTTTCATAATCTCCAAAATGTAGGGATTTTTCGTTGTATCGTATTTTTATAAAATAAATGCTGAAAAATGATATTTTATTGTCCAAATCGGTTGAATTTTTTTCCCTGAAATAGCTTCAAAATATGTTTCCAGAATTGTTTGTGGCTTAAAATATTGGTGACACTAATATGTATGTATGTACTACATACTATGTAGTATATGTGTTTTCTAAGTTATCATTTAATAGGTGGGTAAAGTTCGTTCGTAAAGTTTGGACAAAGTTCGGTAAAATGAGAGTAAACAAAAATTTCTCTCACTAATAGATAAAAATGTATAAAAGTACGGGAACAATAAAACCCAAATTTCCGAACCAAAAGAAAACGTTAATATGAAATATGTTTAAATAAATACATAAATGACACATTAACGTGAATAACATTAAAATTTAAGTATTTACTTACATATTTCAACAGTTTCTATTGTTTATTTTAAATATATTTCTTATATTAATTATTTTGGTTAACTTGCGTGCAGGTTTTTATTTATTTTTGACACAGCTGATTGTTTAACAATTTTATAAATTTGCCCAAAAAAAAGTACGGGCAGGGCACTTCGTGCAAGAAAAATAATATATTTCTCTTAAAAGCTCCAACTTAGCAAACTTTGAGTACTGGAACAGTTTTCGGTAAGATTGGGATCCCGCGGGCTCCCAACGTTGAGTACGGGATCACACCAAATGTTGAAAGACTGTATTATTACATTACTGTATTACTGTATTTTGAACGTGGAGGGAAAAATGTGTAGGTGTTTTTTCGTAAAATCCACTGGCAACACTGGTTTAAGGTGTAGTTAATCCAGAGGAAAGGTAATTGACACAAAAATAGTCATATGACTGGCATCTTTGCGGATAGTGGCTGATTCGTTCTAATTCTATTAACTTATATAAAATGGATCTATCATATTAATATGGTTCACACGGGACAATTTTATTAACCGAAAAAGAATGTGCCCATTCAGGTTATCTTATTTAACTTTTACAAAGTGTCAAAATGGTGCCAATTAACCACCTCCTTGGACATCACCTTGTTAAAGTGACAAGTCCCCTTCATATAAAGTGTTTGACCTAGAACCGCTCACTACAACTTTAGAACCTAAGTTTGATGTTAGATCTCCTTCTACTAGGGACACATTCATTAAGGCCCCTATTACGGTTTACAACTCAACTCATTTGAGTTGTAATTAAGACAACTGGTTGTGATCAGTTGTAATTTTTGTTATGTTTTTGTTCGCCGCAATAAAGCAAAGTTGTAAAACATAATACAAAAAATAAGAAATTACAACTCAACTGGGTTTTTTAATTAATTTATTAATCCATATTGTAATACAAAGCCGTCTAGTATTACGAGTTCCCCGGTAGGCTAGCTGGTAGTGAGCTAGTCTATCAGCGCCGGGGTTGCGGGTTTGATTCCCGCCAAAGACTCTAGTTTCGCTCCAGCAGTCAAGCGTAGAGCTTCGCGGGGTTAGCTTAGGGAAATAAAAATAAAAAAATAAAAAAAAAATTTCATGTCAGCATGAAATTTGCTTTATTGAAACTTTGTATGTCTGTTTTTGGATGGATTGCTCTCGTGTATAGGGTACGTCGCCCACTCATCCCAGCCAGTCTACTTTTTTTGGCAGATGTCGTGTTTTAATACTGAAGATATATTTGTAGACAATTTGTAAACTTTGACTGTTAGAGTTATCTCAATATACATAAATCTATTTGGTCTTCGTAAGGCAGATGCTACGTCCACTCATCCTATTTCGCCCACTTTTCGAGAGAGGTTGCGCATAGATACCCAAGTTTTTTGTACGAAATATGGACAATTTTTCTCTAACCGTTTTTTAGATAAACAAGATTTATTTTGTCTCTGTATGGGAGGTGTCACACCCACTTATAAAATCGCACCAACTTTTTGGCAGATGTTGTGCTTTGATCTCGAAGCTATTTGTACCAAATGAGGTTAATTTTTCTCTTACAACTCTCTAGATATAAAGAATAATATTTTGTGCCATACCTAGTTCTGCAATACAGCCAATGTCTTGTTAAATATTGGGCATTAGTACCAATCCATTTGTACTAAAATACTGACAATCTTACTAGTACCGTTTTCCAGATATAAATAAATCTATTATGTGCCACACCCAATTCTCCAATCCCTCCCATTTTTGTCAAATATTGTAAATTAATATCTAATATATTTTAACAATATAGGCAATATTACTTTAACCGCTTTCCAGATATAAATATATCTGTTTTGTGCCGCGCCCACTTCTTTTTGTCGATATTGTAATAGTTAATCTGCTTTTGGGGGCGGAGATTATTACAACAAATCGGAGTTAATTAAAATCGGTAAAGCCGTTCTTGGGTTGTACGTGGCGTTACTAAAACGACTTTATTTTAGATACATATATAGAAGAAGAAGATTATTTAAAAAATACGGTAAAGTTAACCCCCAAACGGATGGAAGAGCATTTCTTTTTGTATTTATTGTTAATAAAAATTTGGTTTATTATAATAATTTTGGAAAAAGAAGCTCTAAACTTCAAAATAAAGTACATATTACAATTTGAAATTAAACAAAAGAAATTTTAAGCGTTTTAAAATTTTGGTTTTTTAGAGTACAAAAAATAATTACAGCTGCTTTTAGATAGGCGAAACTTTTAGAGAGTTAAAGAAAAATTGTAAAATTAGATCAAAGAAGCGCCATAACTGATAAGAATCGTCCACCTAGATGAAACAAAACGTCAAAAACATAAAAAGCTTAGTCTGAGTTTATACGGTTCATTCTTTACTGAAAAGATTGCTACTTTATAGGCGAGAGGGGCGAGTGGAAAAGAAACGAGTACATACCCCTCGCCTCTCTCGCCTATAAAGTAGCAATCTTTTCAGTAAAGAATGAACCGTATAAACTCAGACTTATTAAAAACATAGACAACTTGTTCAATTTCAATTTCAATTTATTGCAGGTAAAATAAAAGCCTGATTAGGCCAATAAATTATTCGAGCATCTCCATTTTTTTTTTTTATATTTTAGAGCTTTGTTTAAGAAATAATATTAGAATTTTAAAAACAGCAACATTAACGTTAATTCAAAAAGGTTAAAATACTAAAAAAAATCTATTTGCTTAAAAACCTAAAATATTCTAAAAAGCTTTTTCTACTCATAAGTCTTTTAAGAAACAACATAAAACAAATAAAATAATTTCTTTAGCATCTTCAACTTAAGCTCGAGCGCTTCTTTTCTATTCCATTTTGTTGTTGCTGTTTGGCTTAAACATTCTTCAAATTCAATTCGTATTCCCCAGCTCCTTCACTTTTGGGTCATTTACCAGTATTGATGCATTTGAATTGTGCTGGAACACATTGTGAACATAATGATTGTTGTTTATGTTTAATTTTTTTTCTCCTTTACACTTCAATTTCATTTATGTTGCTTTCGTTTTTGTTGTTGCTGTTTTTATTGCTGCAATATTGTCATGGTTAAATAACCATTCATTAGTTCAGTTTAGTTTAGTTGAGAACGTTGTATGTTTAAGAAAATACATAAGCAATAACAACACCAACAACAACACCACTAAAAAAAACAACATCAGGAACAGTTTTCTTATACTTTGTACTCTCTATTGGATTGGGAGATATTGAGATAAATTGTACAAATTAATCTTCATTCAGTCTTTAAGTACGTTCTTCTTCGTTCTGTGTAGATTATTTTCTTTTCAGTGTTACGGAGTTTGAATGTGTGTGTGTATGTGTGGTTGCTTGTATGAGTTTTTATCTTTTGCTATTGCAACTTAATGTTGAAGAAAAAGAAGAATATAAAGAGTTTATACGTTTTATTTTTCGTCTTTAACATAATTTTGTATGGGAAAACAAATGGCGAAGAGAAATTGTCAAAGTTCAAACTGTAAGTAAATGCTGTCATATTTCCAATGTCGTTTTCTATTCTATTTTTTTATGTTTTGTTTTTTTAAAGGGTCCTTTTATGTTGAGTTAGAAGTGGTGGAGTTTTGTTTTTTTCCTAACAAGTGCTTTTGTTGTGGCAGGGCTGCTGCTATAGTTTTGAGAGCGGAAAAGGAAATTGCATACTAAATAAAAGTGCCCCCGGTGAGCAATATGAATGAACGTTTATAGAGTTGCGGCAAAACAGTAAACTCGTTATGTAAAAAAGTAAAAAGAAATCGATCAAAAGAAAGTATTTTACATTCTAAAGAAAACGTATGTTCTCTGGGAGGAATTTTTAGCGTATTTTTAAATTCACTTTCGATTGATCCCAATCAATTTGAAGAATACCAAATTGTGATATGATATTTTTTTTTTATTAAATATAAATGGATAAAGGCGGCACTGCGACCCATTAGATCTTTCATGCAGTCACCATGTTTACCATGAAAAATCTAGCAGTTTTACAAACTAGGTTAAATATCTCCGAAAAGAATATCCAGAAGAATAAATTTCGGTTGGATCCAGAATGGGTTCTCCAAGAAGTGTTTGACTTAGTCTCTGATAGTTACAGAAACGATGTTTGGATGTATTATCATTCATCTTGTTGAATGTTCATAGTTTATAAACTGATGATATCTGAGACCATAGTACCCAGTGAATTCGCCAGTAAGCTCCTAAAGTTCACTTAAGAAACTTTTAAGATTAACTAAGGAAAGAAGTGACAGATCTTATAGATTTAGCCATCTTTCACCTTGTTTAGCCATTAAAAAATGAGTTTAGCCAATAGCAATTTTTTTTAGCCAATTTTCAACTTATTTAGCCATAAAATTTTGTTTGCCGTTTTTCTTTTAAAATAACAATTTTATTCCCAAAAAATAATTTTGATAACAATTTTAATTTTCTTATATTTTTTTATAAAATTAAATAAACATTTTTTACTATATAAACGCATTTAACAAATAGAATCTGGGAATTTATTTCTCATGGTGAGTAACATTTATTATATAAATATTCATATTAATTCGAATGAGTATTCTAAGTCAAATAACAATTTTAAAAGCTTTTAAACTTTAATAGTCTTAGGGCCGTTTTCACGACTTTACGATAGCTAAATGTAGGAAGTTATCGAACAGATAATGAGTTTTTAATTATCACAAGTTCTCTTTAACCTAAAAGTGAAGGATAAGCTAAAGAGAGGAACGTTCTACCTTTAAGGTTTAGATTTGAGATTGCCATATTATATTCGCATATTTTTTATATATGGCAACTCCAATTATACGTATATTTTGTAAATATAAAAAAGTACGTAGTTGCCAGTTCGTATTTTTATTTTGGCAAAAATAATCGGTATTTTCTTTAGTATTGCCACTTTTTTAAAAATGTTAAGTTTATTTTATACAGAAGTTGTGAAAACGAAAAATAGTTGAAGGTAACTTTATTCCTCACTAGTGCTAAAGGTACCGTTAACTATATCGAACTTTAAATGTAAGTCGTGAAAACGGGCCTTATTCCTTCAATATTTTCCAGGAATAAGATTACTTAAGTATAAAAGCTTTAAAAATTGTAATTTGACTTAGAATCCACATTCGAATTAATATAAAAATTTATATAAACGCATTTAATTTAAATAACAACTTTTACAAATGTTGAAAATCGCTATAAACGATGATAATGAAACATCTTTCAAAAAAAAGGAACAGTATTCCAATATTAAATTTGTTAAATGGATCAACTCAGAAACTTGCATGGTAAAATGCTGAATAAGAGATGGTATTTAGCCAAGTAAATATCGTTAAAAGTAATTTGAGAAAAAGGTTACATTTAGCAACCGTTAACTCGACTTTATCAGTTATGAAAATATTTTTACCATACCAATAACACATTTATACCCACACCATAGTGAAGAGGACATTAAGCATTTGTGCTGATGTTTGTAACACCTTAAAATATTGGTCCAAGACCAACCTTTAAGTATACCAATCGACTTAGAATCACTGAGTCGAATTAACGATGTCCGTCCGGCTGGCTGGCTGTCAATGTTAACCCGCAAAGTACAGGGGCCTGATTCTGGCAGTCGTGATCGAGTAATTTCTCGATTCGAAAGCAATTTAATATCTAATTATTTCAGTCAATACTGAACGAATTGGAATTATTTTTTCAGTGTTGTAAATCATTAATTTGAGTTTTACAATACTGAAAAAATAATTTTGATTCGTTCAGTATCGACTGAGATAAAATTGCTTTCGAATCGAGAAATTACTAGATAACGACTGCCAGAATTAGGCCCCAGGTCGCAGTTTTGGAGATAATTTGATAACTATACTTTCTTACTTCAAAACATTTAAAACTAATAGACAAGAGCGATTCTTACCAGATAAACAATAACAACATCTAATTTATCGATGATTTAATTTTTTAAATGTAAAATATGTATTTCAGTTTATTCCTTTGTAACAAATTGATCTTAATTTACAAAAAATTTTTTTAAAAAAAATTTTCAATGAATTATTTTTTTTTGTTATTAAATTTTAATGTGTGTTTAGCCTGTTTTAGCCAATTTTTAGCCATTTTTCCGTAAATTTAGCCATTTTTGGTCACCAAGTTTTGCAACACTGGTTCAAGCCCAGAAGTAGTCGTCCACAACCGAGTTAATGCAGGTTCGTACCATGATTTTATCGCCTCCCTAATGTAACAAGTAAAGGCACTGAAATACGCCACAAGATCAATAAATTGGCGTCGAGCGCCCCTATTGACCAAACAATTTGTCCTTTTGTTGTCTACATGAACCTTATGGCCGTGCATCTAACATAAAGTCAAATTGTTGCAGTCTTTTCAGGTCATGTGCAAAAAACAGTGTAAAACAGTCAATTACCACCTAAGACTTCACCTCATAAAAGTATAGCGCACCCAGAGCAGCCTGGCTATCTAATATTACAAATAACCTCAATTTTTTAAACATTTTTCTAAAAAATGTCCCAGTACATAAATTTACGCTAAGAATTTACGCTAAGAAAATCAATGGTTGTTTATCCATATACCTATAGGCCTCTTTTCAAGCTTGGACTAAATATACCAGCACCACACTTGTTCTGCAAGCTCTTGCCGCCATAATTGCAGTGCCCATTGTTCAGATATGACTTGACCGCAATAATCACTTACTGAAATAAAAGGCTTTTTCTTAACAATTCTTAAAATCCGCTTATGTCTATTAAAAAAATTCGAACAAGTCATACTTTATAAAATTTTATCGCAAAACGTTAGTGCAAACCACTGTTCATAATGCGTTAGAAGAATATTTGTTTTGTAAAAAAAATTTAAGGGAATTTGCTTATAAAAAAAATCGTCCCCAAATGTGTTGATGTATGTTTTTTGTCAATATGTATGGATGGTTATTGTTAAATGTTAATCCTGGCAAATAAACGTACGGTCAGAAGTATGTTATGCATTTGAATGCAACAACATTAGAATGGCTCAATTTAAGTTTTATCGAGAAATCGTTTGAAAAAAAATATTAAATTAAAGAGTACAAGAGTGATTATGGCATTAAAATGCTTAAAGTTAATTTTTCCATAAAAAGATTTTTTCTATAACGAACAAAATAAAATCTTCTACAAAAAATTTTTCTTCTGATTAAAACTTTAGTTTCTTATCAACGAGAAATAAATGTCCATTATAAAATTACCTCTGATTTTAAATAACAAGATTTTCTATCGATATGTTGTCTTAAGATTACAGACAACAAAGTTTTCTATAGAAAATTTTTATGAGGAAATGAATTTTTTCACATGAAATTAATTAAAATTTATTGATAATTTTTCGTTCTTGACTGAGCTGGGAACCGAATCCAAAAAATTCCTTTCTTCATAAAAATTAAATTTAATAAACTTTAGCCTGAATTAAATATAAAAATTTGGATTAAAAACCATAAACAGTTCAACAAAAATAGCCACAATACTAATTATTTTTAGAAGCTAAGGCACAAGCTCAATGTTTACATTTGTCCTTCAAGTTGTGCTGAAAAAGATCAACAAGAAAAAGAAAGACATGAAAAACAGAAAAATATACTTTGGAATTCAAGAAGAATTTTTTAACAAAATGTACGATAGAACAGATGTAAGGAAGAAAATGTTAATCAATTAAAGTAGATAATCGTTCACACCTAATTTCGATCTACCAAGGTTAAATAGTAGGGTATTCATTTAATCGGGCTTTTGCTTTAATCGGTTAATCGCTCGATTAATTAACCGAGGTTTTGGTTTAATCGGTTAATTTTGTAATTGATCTGTTAACCGATTGATAAAGTTTTGTTATAAATTAAGTAATTTCAATAAATAAAAGTGCAAAAATTGTTTATTATTGGAGTCTTTTAGTAAAAAAAAAAACAACATAACGAACAAAACAATTCTTAAACTAAAACGAGCAAACAAAAAAGTAATAATATGAAAAACATATTTTATAATTTATACATAATATTTGTATGTATTTATTAACTGTGAGATTTTTTATTAATTATTTCAATAGTTTGAGATTTTATTAAATAATCTTTTCGAAAAATAATTTGGTTTAAATGTTTAGAATTTAAGCGATTAGTTTTTTTAGTTTTGATAAAACTGGATTTGGAAACAATTCTTTCACTTATCGAAGATGTTTAAGAAATCAGAAGCAACCCATAATACAGATTTAAGATTACGCATTGCATATGTTTACAAAATTTAACTGTTTCATATGACGTCACTTTAGCATTTAATACACATGTTTGTTTGCTTGGGTTTCTATATTTTAGCTGTACTTATACGCTGATGTGACGTAGATGCGCAGAAACATTTCATTTTTAAAAGCTGAATGCGATATCTTGGTTTCTTTGTCCTCTTCCAGGATTTCTCTCAACATATAAAATCTTCCATTATGCCATTATTTTGGCTAATTTTGTTAAAGATTGTTTGTGTTACAATCGAGAGCTTCTTCTATTGTCATCTGACTCATCCTGGCAAAGCTTAGCACCGAACATTCTGCAAAAAATGAAATACGAACCCATTGTTTCTGTTTTTGTACTGTATTTTAAGAATGTATTTCTCAAAGGAAATATATTGTAGGAAAAAATATTTTCCAAACAAATAATTAAAAACGCAAAAAAATATGTTATAATACTACAAAAAACTAAAAATATTTGTTACATCGGTTAATCGGTTAATCGACTTAAATTAACCGGTTTAATCGATAATCGAAAATTGCCAATTTTAAATTAACCGATCAGTTAATCGGGTAGTAATTAATCGGTTAACCGATTAACGGTTAACCGAATGAATACCCTATTAAATACCATTTGGTTTAAAGATTGATGTTTGACTATTCACTGCCAGCCGTCGTCAATGGCTGTGAGTGTTAAACGGCAAACGCCTCTGAAGATATTGAATGGTTACAATCGAAACATGTGATGGCAACATGTCCGTGAAAAACTGGGTTCGGTTCCCAGCTCAGTCAGGAATGAACAATTTTCAATAAATTTTAATTAATTTCATGTTGTAAAAATTCCTTTCTTCATAAAAATTATTTAATAAAAATTAAATTTAATGAATTTTAGCCTGATATTTTTTGAAAACCAACAAGTTTTATACAAAAATAATTTTTCTTCTTTTAAATAAAAAATTTTTAAAATTTTCAATTCAATCCATATGAAGCATACCTATTAAGTATATGTATTATGTCTGTGTTTGTAAACTTTATGTTGTATTTCGATCTCTACCTACACTACCGATTGTATTTTGTTATGGTAAGTGAGATCTTCCGGATGTTAGAATTTGTCATGTCGTTTATTTGTACACTCGATGAGATATGCAATTTTTTGTTGCTGTCTTTTTTTTATTTTTCGATTTCGCATTTTTTAACGTTTAAAACTGGAGAGCCATAGAGACCAGGCTGTAAAAAAAATTATCATGAAATAAAAATAAAACAAGTAATAAAAGACTGAATAGAAATTGAAGTAGTATTGGAGTGTATTCCGGTGGCTGTGATGTGACCTGATTTTATTTCAGTTTATTTTTTTTCCAATTTTGCTCTCCAACTGGTATTGAATTCAAATACAGGAGACTGTTTAACCAAGTAGCGGCAATAATGTTGTCGCTGTTGCACGCCGGTACGACGGCTGGAGCAGCAGCGGCAGTAGCAAACGTTTTTATTATTTTAACAGAGTGCAGTAAAAATAAAAATGATTGCACGGAAGTTTGATTTTATGTGTATGTAATCTATACCTTGTTCAAATGAAAATACATACAAATAGATGTGGACTTGTATAAATAAACACTTAAATGTACAACGCACACTTACACACGGCTCATCGATACAGATAGGAAAATGTTGTAAATAAAATTCATATTTTGCAATGATTACATATTACGTTAGTGTAATGCCAGTTTCATACATACAAATATACCTACATAAATATGTATGTTCGGATTTAATACCACTCTATACATCCTAGCGGTTAAAGAAATGAATAAAGAGGCCTAATAGAAGGCCTTATTTAGCACACACAAGCTCTCCTTGCCACATTCCTTACTTATATAATTTTTACACAACTTGTCATTAGGATCAAGCCCTTCCACATTCCCTTCTTCTTACAGGAGTTCTAAAAGGCTTTTTGCTGAAGGACTTTTAAAAGGGAATACAAAAAATAATGCGGTCGACTTTAATGGCTTGTAGTTATTTAAAATACGTAAACGTGTTAAAGTGCATTTAAAGAAAGCAGAAAATTGGTCAAAATTTATATATTTAATAAAATTTTAGCTTTTGTTATTTGTGCATTCTTTATAAAAATATTTAAAACATTCTGTACGTCGATGGAATGTTCGTTCTATTTACAAAAATAATCAAACATAAAATTTTTTTACAACTGTTGCGTGAAAGCGGAGAATTTTCAATATTATCAGGTTCATCCGCAACGCAACGTCTGTTTACGTAAACGTTTCTATTTATACAAAAGCTTGGTAAGGAAACGGGAGACCTGATCCGCGATGCATTTTTCGTAAGAGTATCAAAAAAAAAAAAAAAAAAATAAAAAAATTAAGCAACTTCTTTCACATTCTTAAAAAGAGAAAAGGAATGTCACTAAGAAAAAGAAAAAAAAAATTAAGACTTGCCAGCTTCGTTTCTCCTTTTTTGAGGAAAGGATTAGCTAATTTGTATTGAATATTTCAAAAGGTCTTTTTAAAAGAAATTTATACACAGAAAACAATAAAAATTTATTTCAATTAACAAAATTGCGATATTAATTAAAAAATTAATTAAATTTGCACCAGAAAACAAATTAATAGTACTTACTAAACGTTTAATTGACTTGATTAAACGTTAAAATCACCCCATTAAATTTTTATTTAAAACATTTATTTCTATTTTTAATTAATAATAATTAGTATTGTGGCTTATTTGTTGAAGTGTTTATGGTTTTTAATCCAAACTTTTATATTTTAGTAAGGCTAAAGTTCTTTTAATTATTTTTATGAAGAAAGGAATTTTATAACATGAAATTATTTATTTGTTTATTTTTTTACTAAATTTAATTTTCATTAAATTATTTTTATGAAGGAAGGAATTTTACAACATGAAAATTAATTAAAATTGTTATTGATAATCTTTCATTCTTGACCGTGGCCGGGGCTCGAACCATAAATAGTTCAACAAAATAACCACAATACTAATTATTGTTAAGACTAAGGCACGAGCTCTATGTATTCATTTGTCCTTCAAGTTGTGCTGAAAAAGGTCAACAGGAAAAAGAAAGACAAAAAAAAAAAAATGAAAAAAACAAAAATGTACTTTGGACTTCAAGAAAAATTCTTGACAAAAGTACGAAAGAACAGAAGTAAGGAGGAACATGTAAAATCAATTAAAATGGATAATCATCCAAAAAGCAAACTTCGATCTACCAAAGGTTAAAATACAATTTGGTTTAAGAATTGATGTTTGACTATTGACGTCAGCAGTCGTCGATGGCTGCGAGTGTAAAACGGCAAATCCATCTGAGGAGATCGAGTGGTTGCGATCGGAACATGTCATGGTAACCTGCCGGCCCGGGTTCGAGCCCCGGCCACGGTCAAGAATGAAAGATTATCAATAACAATTTTAATTAATTTTCATGTTGTAAAATTCCTTCCTTCATAAAAATAATTTAATGAAAATTAAATTTAATGAACTTGAGCCTAATTAAAATTATTAAAAATTTGGATTAAAAACCATAAATAGTTCAACAAAATAAACACAATACTAATTATTTTTATTTTTTTACTTGAGTTTTTAAGCCCAGAAAAATATAATTAAAATTTATTGATAATTTTTCATTCTTGACTGCCGCGGGAATCGAACCCAGGCTAGGCTTTCACGGACAGGTTACCCTGACATGTTTCAATTGCAACTACTCAATCTCTTCAGGAGGTTTGCCGCTTAACACTCACAGCCTTTGACGATGGCTGGCAGTCAATATTCATAAATCAATCTATAAACCAAATTGTATTTAACCCTTGGTAGATCGAGATTTGCTTTGAATGAATTTTTAATTAATTCTTTAATTGGTGAACAAATTTGGAGACTTTTAATGTGTACTTTCTAGAAAGAATATTTCTGAAGGCAAGATATCAAAGAAAAAATAAAAATTGATTTCAATTAAAAACTTTGTTATATTATTAAAAAAAATTATAAAATTTGTCCCAGTAAATAAATTAATAGTAACAATTAAATAATTTTTGATATCGACATAATTTTCTGCAGTAATGTTGTTGATATAAGTAAACGTTTAATTCACTTGATTAAATTTTTAATTAAAACTGAAATTATTTTTGATTAATAGCTTATTGGCGAGATATTTTTCTGTGGTCATAAGAAACAAATCTTTTAGAAAGGAGTACGGAGGCCTTCAAAACGGCCTGCCACTTGCGGTACTTTCAATATTTACCGCTGGAGTAGGTTGGACTTAGCTGTGTATGATTGTGTGTGTTAAAGTAAATATTTTATATCAATATGAGTGTATATGCTATTTGAGTGTGATCTGATGATAGTATGTGTGATAAGTGCTTGTATTTGTGAGCAAAATATTTGAGCATTGATTGCATATTACATATATTAAGGACTGGAATCAGTCCAACATGGGCCTGAATTAAAAAGAATTAAAAATTTAGAAATTTTAGCAAAAAAAAAGTTTTGAAGAGATCTAACAAAATTTTCTAAAGATTATTATTAAGAGGGCAACATTTTCTTTACGAAATAGAAAAAAAAAAACAAAAAGCACGACAAACGAAATCTTGTTAATTAAAAAACAAAAGTTATAAAAATATAAAAGAAAGCTTTAAAGAGAGCAAATTTTTCTCAAAAAAAAGATAATAAACTTTCAAAGATAATAAACTTTCGATCTCTTAATAATTTTCCATGAAATATTTTGATGTGTTGCAATTCTCATTTATTCTGCAGTTTTGTTTTCTAATATCTTTGGATTTTCAAAATTTTTTTTGGAAGAACGTTTCCTGATGGCCTAAGCAACCAGTGAAATGCGTAAAGAAATTAACCTATTCCCCAACAATAAATTTCAGGGTTTTTTATCAAGAATAAAAATTGGGAATTAAGCACGACGAACAAAATCTTGCTTGTTTTACAGAATAATGACGAAAGTTCTACGGAAAATTTAACAATGAGCAAAATTTTGTATTTAAAACTCTAGAGTTCTACTTATTTGAGTTTGTTCAAATTCCATTGACAGGAAAATGGAGATCTTTTATCTGATTGCAAGAGACAACTGAGAAGTATACCTAGGCTTGCCGATTTCTTGAACATTTTTAACAATATATCAGAATGATGACTACTACTGGTTCTTTATGCTTAACAGTCTTGTTTGACTGCCTTCCAGTCCTTAAATTATTATGTTTGTGTTCGAATTTCTGTATTTATTTTCGTGCTTTGTTTGTGTCAGTTATATTATTCAATACTTAAAGCGCTATAGTTGTTTTTGTTAAATTTGTATGTTAAGTGTATGTGTGTGTGTGTGTATGTGAAGTAGAGTGTTTGTATTTTATCTATTTGTGCTAAGGCCTGTCCATTCATTTATGTACGTGTTAAATTTATTCAGATATCCTAAACACTACACATACAATTCTAAATTAACACACTTGCACACATACACACACACTCAGATAAGTATGTATGTATTTTTTCATGTCATATATTTATATTGTCAATATCAACATATGTATTTTACTGCATTTTCACCATTTACGTTGTTGTTAGTTTAATAGATAGATTCTTTACTACAGTTTACTACAGTATTTTGTTATTGTTATATGGTTTATAGATTTTTTTTTACTTGGGTTACATATTTATTCATCCAAGTATTTTGTGTGTTTGTGTTTTAATCAGTATCATTTCATAACAATTTATGTCTAAAAATATGTTACATTCAAGATAGTTTAAATGTGTTGCTATAATATTTGCTGCAATATTTATAATGTTGCCAACTACTTTTATTAAAAAGTGTAGATTTCGTAAAAAAATGGAGACAAAATTATATAATTTAAAACAAATTTAATAACAATTTTAAATAAAGAAATAAACATTTTTATTTTCTATGGATATCAAAAAGATAAATTTTTTACAAAAATTGTGTCTTATAGCATAGTACTTACGAGATTTCAAGCCAAATCTAGTTGTTTTTGACTCGATTTCCCATACAAAACAAAATCTCTCTCGTGATTAGATTTCGACGAAATCTACTCAAAATCTAGTAGTACTTCGTGATACAACTATGGTTTTCATCAAATAGAACTAAAAAAATACTTCCCTGCACAAGAAAAAAATGACATTTTAAAAACAAAAAAAACCTTTTAAAAAAATTAAAACTAATTTTGAAAAAATTTTAGAAAAATAAAAAAGACAAATAATATTGATAATAGGCCATTTACATTACAACGAAATCTAGTAGATTTCATTTGAAATCTTCCTCAGAATCTAGTGCTATTACATTATACCGTTTTGACATTAGCGAGATTTTGTTTTTATAACTAATCAATGATTAAAATATTTTTGTGTAACACATACAAACACAAAAAGAAATAGACATTAAAAAATTTGCATTATCTTTAGTTTATAATCAACATCACTCCAATCAACACCAATTATTTGTCCTTTTTTTATTTTTTACAAATTCTCAATTTTTTTTTTTTTATTTCTTTCAACAGTTTTTGTTTTGTTTTTAATTAAAATGTCATATTTTTGCTATGCAGGGAAGTATTTTTTAGTGCTATATGGAAAAAACCATAGTTGCAAAACTAAGTACTACTAGATTTTGAGTAGATTTCGTCGAAATCTAGTCACAAAGTAGATTTTGTTTTGTATGGGAAATCTAGTCAAAAACCACCTGATTTGGCTCGAAATCTCGTAAGTACTAAATTTCGTTGTAGTGTAAATTGGCTATAAAATAAATTATTTTTATTATAAAAAAGGTAATGAAAATTTTTTAATATCTATTTCTTTTTGTATATGGGCATTTCTCCAATGTCGAATGCGACATTCGTACGCCTTAAAAGTGAAAAAACCTATACCAAAACATTAATTTTATTTTGACAAAAGGCGAAACTTATAGCTCTTGAGTAGCACTATAATTTGTGCTTAGGTTGATTTCGTTTTTAAGAAAATTAAAAAAACCCAAGGCATTTGCATGCGACAAAAACAGAAGTTGTTTTTACGGCAAACAGTTCAAACACTGATTTCAGCGAAACCTGATAAAATATTTCAACGCGACTAATTTTAAAATATTATGCATTGATGTATCTTAATAATGGTTTTTATTTAATTCAAAAATATTGTGGAGTTTATTTTTTTTTTAATTTTAATCACTGTCGCACGCTACATGTTGCATGCGACATATTGTTCCATCATACTTTTATGTTTATGTTTTTACTTTTTATGTGATTAGACATGCGTAAGATGATTCTACATTATTTTAAATTCTTTCAATATATTCATTTTCTCAACAAAAGTTAAAAAAATTATAAAGAAAAATACAAATCCAAATTTTTAATATTTTTAATTAGGCTTAAGTTCATCAAATTTAATTTTCATAAAATTATTTTTATGAAGAAAGGAATTTTACAACATGAAAATTAATTAAAATTATTATTGATAATCTTTCATTTTTGAGCGTGGCCGGGGCTAGAAACGCGGCCGGCAGGTTACCATGACATTTTAATTAATTTTCATGTTGTAAAATTCCTTTCTTCATAAAAATAATTGAATAAAAATTAAAATTGGGATTAAAAACCATAAATAGTTCAACAAAATAACCACAATACTAATTATTGAAAAATACAAATATAGAACAAAAACTATCTTAACTGAAAATAGTATTGCTAGTCTCAAATAAAGTTTTTTTTAATGGAATAAGCTGTCCTTGATGCTTGTAGTTGTTGGCCATCGCAAATAAAGATATTTTAGGAAAAAAAATTTTTTGAATTTATGCATTTTACACTTACGATGTCGCACGCTACAAACTTAAAATAAGTACGAAAAAAAAGCACTGATTATTTTCCAGCAAAATTTTTTTAATTTAATTTGCAATAAAAATATCTGTTTGTTACTAATATTTGAAACTCATTGTGCAAATACCCTCGACGCACTGTTAACAAATTTTCTTTTTTAATGTTGCACGCTACATCGAAATATACGGTAAAGCAAAGAAAAAATTTGCCGTAACTGGCAATCGCATCCTTCCGTTTACATTTTTTCTTTATTGTTTGAATATAAACTGAGATTTAAAAAGCAATTGTCAATGCATAATGTTTCTCATTAAGATCATTTAGCAAAACAAAACGTGCAATAGAAATGTTCAAATCAGAACTTTTTCACTTGTTCGACTTTGCATTTGAATATTTCAAAGTGTGTTATGAATAAATGTAAAATTTGTTTAAATCAAATATGTTAAAACAACATACTTTTATAGACTTTGAATTATTTGGCTGCGGTTGGCATTTCTGTGGAAATGCCCATATGTATGTATGTGTAACGTAAAAACTTTTTGTCAGTTGGTTTGTTATAAAAGCAAAATCTCGCTTATGTCAAAAACGTAAAATGTAAACGCAATAGATTTTGAGCAAGATTTGGAATGAAATCTTTTAGATTTCGTTGTAATGTAAATGGCCTATTATATAAAGTTAATTTCTAAAGTATGTTTTTTTTTCAACTTTAAATAAACAATTGCCTACAGACAATTTGTTAACATGTAAGTAGGAGCGCTAAATTCGGCTGAACCGAGAGTTGAAGTAATTAGTGAACTTTGTTGCGTTTCAGAACTATTTTCGGCGTATCAAAGTGATTTTCAGAAGGGGATTTTATATTAGAACTGCCATGAATAAAGGGTCTTTCATCCCTAAATTCGGTAAAGAAATTTCTAGTATTAAAAAAAAAAATAAATTGAACCAAACTTCAATAGAGTAATACACATTTTTTAGAACCTTATTTTTCTTAAATTGATTTTAGGAAGGCCGTTTTTTATGAGATCTATAGTAAATTCTGGTCTGATTATGACATTTCAGACCAAATATAATCAAGAGTGGGCTTCGTATTGGCCCTATGGAAATTGGGCAAAGTGGTTTCTATTCTTATGAAACTATGTCAGAATAATTTATTTAAATTTTACTAAAATAGAGCTTTAGCTGCGGTTTTAGGTGAACTTTAGTGCTTTCCAAGAGTGGGCTTTATTAGGGATCTGTGATTTATTATGGACCGATCTTCTGGAAATTTACTGTTCTGATTTCTTGTCTTATGAAACAAAGACGGACCAAGAGAGTGGTATTTTTTTTAACCATAAGCCCCATAGGTATATAATGGATGGATCTTCATAAAATTTTGTAGTATGATTTTCAGTCATATAAAACTATTCTATTACCAATTTATGTGAGTTTTGTAACGAAAATATAAATTTTTTATGGAGGTTGTGCCACATTTGAGTTCATAACCGTTTGCTTCCTGATCCGATTGTGCTGGATTTCAGTTCAAAACTAATCAGGAGATTTAAAAACAAATTTGCAGCCAATATTGTTCTTTTCTGTTGAGTCTTTCGAAAGTGAGCGTCTTTGTAATAGATCGATAGACAGAGAGACATGGCTAATTCAACTTGGAATTACTCAATGACCCAAAATGTATATACTTTATGGGGTCTTAAATGAATCTTTAAACGATTTTAAAAGGACTGACAAATTTAGTAAGCCTTCATTTAGTAGTGATCGACGGTTTAAAAACTTTAGCTGACAGTCAAATTCTTTTCTTTAAAAAATTCTCTTTTCGAAACAAGACACTTCCTATGTATGCATATAAAAGAGAGCAAGCACTTTTTTTACAAAAATTTGTTTTGTTTTTTTATATTATTTTCTATAGTATTAATAAATTAAAAAAAAAACAAAAAAACAAAAAAAAATAAAACGGCAAAACCCTCTGAAGAGATTGATTCACCTGACCGTGAAAACCTGGGATCGGTTCCCAGCTCAGTCAAGAATGAAAAATTATAAATAAATTTTTATTATTTTCATGTTGCAAAATTCCTTTCTTCATAAAAAAAAATAATTTAATAAAAATTAAATTTGTTAAACTTTCACAGGAAAAAATAACAAGATTTAATATGTAATTAATAAAAATTTTTTAAACTTTTCTAAAATTTTCAACAATTTTCTTAATAAAATAGTTTGTAAATTGTCATATTAACAATTTGTTTTAGTTGAAAACATAAAATAATTTTCTGTCAATAATATTCAATACAAAAATAAAAAAATCTATTTTTTTTATCTCGTAAAAATTAACGCTAGGACTGTTAAACGTTAGTCCATCTTAGGGGTACTTACCTATTATTTGAAACTTCTAATAGAAATTTTAACGGGGTTTAATTTGTTCTAGTTGTCAAATTATGTTTGATACGCGTGTCTGCATCACCTCCTAAGTCCGTTTATGTTAAAGAAACGTATTTGTGATGAGATTCTTATTATATTTAAATTAAAAATTAATCAACTCAACATTTTTAATGTATCTCCTTCTGTTGGAATTTTCATAAATTTTTTTAAAATTAATAAGCAATAAAAGATTTTATTAAAATGATAAATTTGTAAATAATTTTTTTATTTGATTGCTAACAAATATTTTATTTAATACTAGCTTAACCCGGTGCGCTTCGCTACACTGCTTAAACCACTTCTTCAGTTGAGAGATATTTAATATATGCATCCTATGGAAGGTTTTCCCCCCTGCGCCTTCCCGCTTTATTTTTATTTTCAAAAGTGTAGTATACCATAGGAGTGACTTCTACTAAGTTTGAACATTCTTACTATAACAGTTCTTAAGATATGTGATATTAAACATTGGCGTCCTATGGGGGGTAACATTTCCCCGCTGCTATTTTATTTAAATTTTTGGGTTCAGAAGATCATATTACAAAAAGTTTAATAAAAAGAGTGCAGCGGCTCTAAATTATATTTCTATCTATGAGGGGTACTGCTCCTCCTCTGTCCATTTCTATATTGAAATTTAAAGTTTGCCATAATAGTAGCTTTAACCACGTTTGAAGACTCTCCCTTTAATAGTTCTTGAGTTGAGAGATATTTAATATATGCATCCTATGGAAGGTATTTCCCCCCTGCGCCTTCCCGCTTTATTTTTATTTTCAAAAGTGTAGTATACCATAAGTGTGACTTCTACAAAGTTTGAACATTCTAACTTTAATAGTTTTTAAGATATCCGATATTAACCATTGGCGTCCTATGGTGGGTACCACTTCCCCCGCTGCTATTTTATTTCAATTTTGGGGCTCTGAAGATCCTACTACCAAAAGTTCAACAAAATGCGTGCAGCGGCTCTTAATTATATTTCTATCTATGAGGGGTACTGCTCCTCCCCTGTCAACCCCGCCCATTTTTATATTGAAATTTATATTTTACCATAATAGTAGCTTTAACCACGTTTGAAGACTGTCCCTTTAAAAGTTCTTCAGTTGAGCGATATTTAATATATGCATCCTATGGGAGGTATTTCCCCCCTGCGCCTACCGCTTTATTTTTATTCTCAATAGAGTAGTATACCATAAGAGTGACTTCTACAAAGTTTGAACATTCTCACTATAACAGTTCTTAAGATATGCTATATTAAACATTGGCGTCCTATGGGGGATTCCACTTCCCCCGCTGCTATTTTATTTTAATTTTGGGGCTCAGAAGATCTTACTACCAAAAGTTCTGCATAATGCGTGCAGCGGATCTTAATATATGCGATAATTAATATTGGCATCCTATGGGGGATACCAATTCCCCTGCCCCTATCGAAAAAATAAGTAGCCTATTTTATTTTTAGGGCTCACGTGATGTATCTGTACAAATTTCAGGAAAATCGGTTCAGTAGTTTAGGACAACAAACAAACAAACAAACACACAAACAAACATACAAACATTTTTCATTTTTATATACATATACAGATTACAAACTCATTGTTAAAAATATTTGTTGAATAAGAACAATTTTAGATAACAAAATATTTTTTATATTTACAAATTAGGTTGTTGGCGCCTTTTCAATTAAAAAATTGTTTGTATTGACGAATATAGTATTCAATATGACAATTGATTTGTCGTAATTTTTTCTGTGTTAGCCCAATTAAAATATCAAAATTTGGATTAAAAACCGTAAACAGTAAAACGAAGTTACCACAATACTAATTATTAAAAACAATTTTCTTTCAATTTTGCTACTAAAAGCAAATCCAGCTTACGAAAAGAACAACTTTCAAATTTTGGTTTTTTGCCAGTTTCCTTTTTTTAAATCTTTATATAAAAATTTTTACATTTTAAATTTTTTTAATATAAAAGTTCTTCAATATTTTAATGTTCAGTAGGAAATACTAATTTTATTTTTTTCCAAAAAACCAAAATTTTGTATCAAAAATGTTTGCTCTCTTCAAAAAAAAAAAAAAAAAAAAAAAAAAAAAAAAATTCTAAATTCCTTTAAAGTATTTTTTTTTGCCAATTTTTCATATCAATTATGCGCTCTCGTAAACTCTCTTTATATATAATTCGTGCCGTTAAAATTGTATTTGTTTAAACGCAACAAAAGATAATTATTGTTTTTAGTTACTTCTTGCTTACACATTTTAAGCTCGTACGATTAAATTGTGGCCATTACTTTTACATCAGGCACGTCGAATGCAGCAGAGAGGTGCAACACATGCAAGAAATAAATTGTGAAATGAATGAACTCGAAATATTTAACTTCCTTTTTGTGTTAAACAATCTCTTACTCTTACTTACACAACACATTCACACAAACACTAATTTGAATACGTCAAACGACGTCATACAGGTACTCAAGTTGAACAACAAAATGAGTACATTGCAAAATGCATTAAATTTACATGAACTATCCACACGTTTGTTGTTGTCGTTGTTATATTTTAAGTGGATGTATTAGTGTTTTAATGTAATGACTAGTTGTGTTGCTGTTGTTGCTTTTGCTTAATCGTGTACATAAAAAACATTTTCTTTTTTAAAATGACATGCCCAGGGTTTTATCTCTTCAAATTTATTGTGCTCGACGACGATACTGGTAAATGTGATCACAGAGTGTTCATAAAATTTAAAGTTAATATAGGTTAAGTTAGAAAGAAGTCGGTATTCATCTGACACACTTAGACCCCATTGATCCGAAACCGAACTTCTAACGAAGTTTAAAATGCGCTTCAGTTCAGCGACAGAGATATCATACAATCTTTCAGAGATGGCAGATCGCATTTTGGCCAGTCGTCTTCTTTTCTGTGTAGGACAGTGACAGAGAAGGTGTTTCACATCTTCCTCCTAATTTTCGTCATCACAGCTGCGGCAATAATCAAAGTGTCTGGCTGCCAGATGCTGTGCATGCAAAAAGTGATACGTCTCTCTTAGTCATCGATAGTAGAGACATGATGGTTTGCCCGTCAGCCATGCAGGGACACAATTTCTTGGCAATTCTGCATCCAGTGTTCGCATTTCGTCGTCTGTCTTTACCAATATCAATCGCCGATGTTCGAGTTCGTAAAAGAGCATAATTTGTGCCAAATCAATTATTAAATATTTTTCTAAAATTGGAATTGAAAAGTTACAAGTTTTTCTAAAATACGGCTTAAGAAGTCCTTTATAGAAGCTTAAGCTCATGTTTTCTACTATCGATGCTTGTTCGTAATAGTGTCAATTAAATAGTACCCACTTTATCATCTCTCTTTGTTCTCCTTTTTAATGTCCATAACAAAACGGTTGTTCAGTGTGGATGAAAATTTTTATTAGAAAATGCATGTTTTAAAAGTGTTAGCGTGTTTATGCTGAAAGTGGTCTTAAAAAAAAAAAATAAAAATTAGTTTAGAATTTTTTTTCGTTTAACAAGAGCGAATACAATAGTAAGTGTTCTTGAGTGAGTGTGTGTGTGTGTGCATGTTTTAGTTTCTCTTTAAAAAAATAGATTTTATCGTTAAACTAATTTTTTCCCCTGCTCACAATAAAAACAGAATACATTTGCAATATAATATGGTCGTTGTTATCCATTGAATTGGAATCTTGTATTGATTAAAACGCGCAGCAGTAGCGAAGGATGATGACTTACCAGTTTGTGTTTGTGCCAAACCAACTTTTCTAGAATGTCCTGTGTTTATCTCTACCACCATTATGTTTGATAGCAAAGTAATTGTATTGTACAGTGTTTTTTTTTTTGTTTACCAAATAAAAGTGTTTGTATACCCAGTTTTAAGTTTTATTTTATATCTTTTTTTCGCCGACATTGTTTTCTCATTTTGTACTTGAAATTCAACAGCAGCTTGTTGTGCTACTGAGGGGCGTTTGTCTTTTATTCAATATCCATTGTATTCGAAAACTTGTGCAGGACACTCAATTCTGTTTAATAAATATATTTAATTCATTCTTTTTATTACAATGCTGTAGTGCTAAAAGTTTATTAAAATGTAATTGCTTTTTTGAATGACAGTTTTTTAAGTTAACAGCTATACAATCAATATTTTTATTTATTGGATAGTGAGTTTGGGTAAAAATCATCCATTTTTGGATGTTGTTGTAATAATACAATGAGAAAACAAATGGAAACAACAAAACTTGGAAGTAAGGAAAATGCTACTGCTAACATATAACGCGGAACAAATTTGGCTGAACAATTTGTCTTGCCATTCAACGCAGTTGTTAATGACTTCAAAATCTAAAATTCTCCTGTGGTGCGTGGCGATCGCATTTTTCGTTTACAAAAAAAATTTTAAAAAATTTAAAAAAAGCCATAAAATTTTAAAAATTCGTTCTTTTTACCTTCATTCACATATAACTTTTGAAGTAGAAATGTAATCTTCAAGCACCACCGCAGAATTTTAGATATTATAGTCATCAAAAACTATGTTGACTTTCAAGGCATAATATTTAGCCCAATTTGTGCCGTGTAAAAACATTAAAGTCTATTTTCGGAAAATTTTATTTATTCATTTAAAAAATAGAGTGAGTATTAAAAAACGGGCATTTATGCTACTGTAATGAATTATTTATTTCTAAGGAGTTCACAACATCTGTGAAAGATATGCTTTCGTTAACAACTTCTAACTACCAAAACATATGCACCTGCGTTTCCCACGAAATAAGGCAAGATATCTCCATTGAATGCCCAGATATCGCAGGAGTTATGGATGTTATAAATCACCTAAAAACGAATAAGGCTCCTGAAGCCGACAACATATCGCCCAACATGCTTAAAGCCGACCCCCATACTACAGGGAACATATTGCTTCCCCTTATCCAAAATTTTGGCTCACACATTAACTTGATTTCAATTTAAAAGAAGGTTTTATGGTAAATATCCCCAAAAAGGGTGACCTGACAAATTGTAAGAGCGGTGAGGCATAAGCATCTTAAGTGCAGTAAAAAGGATCATAGCGGAAATCATTAGCCGAAGAATATTTGACAATGTTCTAAGGGATCTAAGGCCCAAACAAGCTGGGTTGCGCTCCAAAAAATCCTTCTGTGTAGACCACATCAATAGTCTTAGAATTATTAAAGAGAATCTACAGAACTTCGCTCTCCGCTAACCTGTTCTTTATCGATTTTGAAAAAGCATTTGATACCCTGAACCAAAACGCAATATGGAGCGCTCTTGCTTGCAAAGGTGCCCCACCCACTCTATAACGTGATGTTAAACGTCGTGTAGTCCACAATACCTTTCTTAATGCTAGATACACAAATTATTGGCGCTAGATGGCGCAAAATGCATTTTTATTGAAAAATGCATCAAAACACCCTTTTTTTGCAAATATTATGAGTTCATATGTTCAGTAAAAATACTTGCTAAAGGATTTTGTACAAAATTGCCAAACATCATTTGGTCGAATTCTTAAAATTGAAAGGGCAAAATTTAGATTTTCTTCAATTCTTTTTTGCAAAAATTCGATTTTGGTATATTGCTATATACAAATATAATTTAAAATAAATTTTTTTTTTTAATAATTTCTGTTTTTTAAATCTACTCTTTTCATAAGATCGAATATCTTAAATTTTCTACGGAAATAATTTTTCCTTTTTTTTAGGAAACTTGTCGCTTTTTGCAAAAGCAAGATTTTTTGAGAATCGTTTATCCTTGTTTGCAAGAACATAAAACTTTTTTAAACCAATTTTTCACTTTTCGAAAGATGGGGAAATTTTCTTTTGGATATTTCGAACCTTTCTCAAGAACAAAAACTTTCTATGAAACTTTTGGTTTTTTTCCTCAAGAAGAAAATTGTTTTACTGCTGTTAAACTTAAACACAGACATTTTCTAAAAAATATATTTTTTGATGACAAGTGTTTTTTTAACAACAATACCAAAATTCATATGCCAAAAAAAGCAAATCATGTCGAAAAGCCAATACGCCAAAACCGTATTATAAATTTCAAAACGTATGTTAATTTACCCACCTAATATTTTAAATTATTCAATTAAAATCAACAAAAGTTTGTGGTTAAAATCTTGACCGGTTGTGTTAATAGATTTTCTGATGGCGCTAATAGACCGCCACGACGTTACAAGGATCACAGGCAGACTCGGGATTTTGTGGATGCACGAAAGACCCATCGAGACTCTCCCCTTGTAAATTACAATATAGACAAGGAAAATTTCGCAAAAAGTAAAGGACATATAACTAATATAAGGCTAAGCTAAAGTGCCTATTACACGATCATACTTGGCATGCGAGTTTGGTATAAAGAGAGTGAGTGCTTTGCTATTACACTTTCATAATACAAGCAAACACTGAAGTTTTTTGTTTTTGATGGCGCAATGTATAAATTTTTTTTCCATACTTCAATTGCTGCTTTTGGTATACATATATATATTTGCTTCATATGTTTATTTTGTTAAATACCACAATTCTGGCAGGTTTACTCTCACTTCAATAAACTCCTTTAAAAAATCGCACTCTAACCAAGCCGTATGACAGAACAGCTATTTCACGAGTATGATGGCATACACAAAATATCTTACGTTTTGGAAAACCATCATGCCAAACAGATAACCACGAATTTTGCACAATTACACAAGTATTTTGTCATGTCATCATACCAAACTGACAAGTCGAGTAGATCGTCTAAAAATAAATAAATAAATAAAGCACAGTGGGTTATAATTTTTTCCTTTTGTTTTTTGTAATTGACTTTAGTTTCTTGAGAATAAAATATCGAATATAAATATTATATACTGGCCTTGAGCTCAACAAAATTGTTTTATTTTTTTACCTGTTTTGCTTTTTTGATCTCTTTCAAAATGAGGAATAATAAAAGGGAAAACAATTTACCTTATAAATGTTTTTATTCACATGTTTTTGTTTAGTTAACAAGTGCTTTTTTTTGTTGTTATTTTAACTTTTATACCACTTAAAAAATCGATTTAATATCAGTGAATTATCCAAAAACTTTGTACATGTTATTTTGGGTTTCTAGATGTTAATTTGTCCTTCGTCGATTTAATAAAACACATACTGGTTAAAACATAGAACCAGACACAATTAATTTATTGTTCTATTTCCATTTTGTACTATTAACTAAAATTCAAATGTCAGGACATTAATCTAGAATTATTTCCAGCAATGCCGTTTAACCATAAAATATTTATGTATATTGATTATCAAATTATACATATGAATAAAGTTCAAGAAAACGTCAACAAAATTAATTATACACTTAAAATATCCACTTGAGTTTGACTCAATGGTATTTTCGATCTACTCCACTTATTTCTTTTTGTTTAGTTTATAAACGTTTTGATTTATTTTTGTCTAAAGTGACTAATTTGTTTTCATCACGTTTGTTAAGTAATTTGTTTTGGTACATAATTAATTAAATACGTAATTAACCTAAAAAAAGTGAGGCAATGAAATTTTTGGATAGTAAAAGTGATGCTGGGGTGGTGTCAGTGGGATTGGTGACACATTTGAGTAAGTACTTCCTTCCAGTTGTTTTTAGGTGTAGGCTGGTTGGTAGCGTATCAGTATTAAATATTTTAATTTGGTTGAGCTTCTATAAATCATATTAATCATACGACATGAAAACCTGTATAGTTATTATTTTTAGTACTTATAAGTCAATATGTTCGCTGACAATGTGGCTTCTTAAAACATATCGAGGGTTTATATTCAAAAAGTGTTATATGCAATATCCCAATTTTGCAGTAGAGCGAAAAATATGTTTTTTTTGTTAACTTTAATGGCCATTTTCAATGTATCAATGTATTAGACCGATTAACTGTCCGTTAACGATTTTGGATTTCTCAATATACCGACAAAAAACATTGTTTTCTGTTTGCATCGCCTCTCAAAATACATGTTAAAGTTGGGAGTCATTTTCAATAACAAATTTTAAAAAACTGCTTGTACATGATACAAATTACACTTTTCCATTTCATCAACAAACTCAAATGTTTCGCAGCAAATGTTTTATAATATGGATTGGGACTGACCGCTGTTAAAATATATCGTTCTATTTTGTCTAATTTTTGGTAATGAAACGGTTGGTTTAAACATTTTTTTTCATATGCTTTTAATGTAAAATTAAAAAATAGTTTTACTTCTAGTGAAAATTTTTTAATTTTGAGTTAATACAGAATTGTTGAACAAGTACGATATGTTAATTTTTAACTCCAGATACTCGCACTTACATAGCATCATTTGTCAATGATTCTGCATACCAAATGTATCAAAGAAGAAAAAGTACCAAAAGTAGCACTTTTTTGTTTTTTTTTTGCATCATAAAAAGTACCCTAGATTTTAATCTGGGCCATATGCTATCTCTATACAAATTTTTTACGAAAAGAGAAAAAGTACCAAAGGTAAAAAAGTACCAAGAGTACCAGCTTTTCCTCATTTTTGGCCCCCAAAACGTACACTGTATGTGAATATAGGCTTTAAAAAAATGTATATCAAATTTATCGCAAAGAGAAAAATTACCAATTTTATTCCTTTTATAGCCCTTAAAAAAGTTCCTATTTTATCCCTTAAAAGGTACCCTATATTTTAATCCCGACCATATGTAATCTGCATACCAAAGATAGCAAAAAGAGAAAAAGTACCAATTTTTCCCCCGATTTTTCTCTTAAAAATGTTTTGGAAATAATTTATAGGAAAAAAAATTTAATTAAATGTGTTTTTAATTTACAATTGAAAAATTTAGGCCCTATTAGCTTCCTAAAATATCTAAAACTTATAATTTATTTTCATTTAATTAAAATGATAGATTTAAATTCAGCCTGTAAACACGTTGCTATAAAAAACAAAATTGCAGATAGCACTATTTGAATATAATCCCTCGAAATTTATTTACTGCGAATGATATATTCCTTTTTTTTGCTCTTTTTGGTTAAAGACCTTGTTGTCATGAAAAATGTTTGCAATGATTTTAACTTGATTTTCTAAATTTGCTGTAACAAAATAGAAAGAACAAATTTGCTTAGATACCTAATGTGTTTTAGGTTAAATTAAGCAAAAAGCTTAAAAACTTTATAATACTTTTATACTTAAGGTACTTAGACTTAAGTGTGTTTAGGTACTTAAATTGAAAAAAAAAAAACAAAACAACGATAAAAGAACATGTTACATCAAGTAAGAACGCTTAATTCGTCTGAGATACGCCTCTGTCTATTACTACTTATTATTAACAGCCTTGTGTGAAACAACAAATCGTAATATTAATTTTAAACAACAACAAAATTTACTTTAGCAATACAACAAAGTAATTTACAAAGTTCAATCTTGTTATTTCACTTTTTTTTTGTTTGAGAAAAAACAAATTAGATGGAAAAAAAAAAAAAAAAAAAAAACGTGAGAAATAAAAATTATTGAAATTTTTTTTGCTTAAATTGAAGCATTAAACTAAATTGGTATACTTTGCAAGGCTAAAACAAAACATTTTAGCCATTAAAGCTTAAGTGCAAACTCACTCATACACTAAACACAAGAACACACTAACACATGCATTAACACAGTAAAAGGAGGACCAATACACATACTAAAACAATATATAAATATACTTAAATCTACTTACCAAATGATTATCATCAGTCATAGAAATTTAAGTCGAAAAGCTATAAACTGCACTTGTCAATATTCTAGTACTCACACAGATCCATGTTCATACAAACACGTACATACAAAGGCAGGTATAAAGTTCTTGTTTCACTTTTTTTATTGTTGTTTCTAATGTTAATGCTGATGGATGTTATTGTTAACGTTATCGTTGTTGGTTTCGTTAATGTTGTTAGCAGTAAGAGTTTAAAGGAAGTACTGAGATTAGTCAAATTGGTTAGAAATACTTAAACGGCTTTATGCAAAACAATTTTTTTTTGTGAACTTTAAAGTTCGTAAAATACGGTTTTCCATAAAAATTTTTTGTTAAACGAAAACTTGGCATTAACTTTTTTGCATACGGCCGATAAAATTAAAAGGAATCAAACACGAAAAATCGTTATTTTCAAAAAAAAAAAAAAAAAAAAAAAAAAAAAAAACGGTACCATTTAAAATTAACCAAAAAATTGCTTATTCCGAAAAATATTCAAATCATGGGACTTACTCTTAGTTAGATGGAATCCTTTTTCGATTCAAAAGTAATTTTATTTTTATCATTTTAATCTGTCGATACTAAACGAATTGAAATGAATGCTTTACAAAACTGAAAAAATGTTTTTTTTTTTTTGCTGAATTAGAACTTAAAATGACAATACAAGACAGAAATTTTGTTAAAATTTGTTTTATTATATGCTAACAGATAATTTCATGTTATTTATTTTTTCAATATGATTTTCGTCATGTGGCCGCCGCGGGTACGAGTTACATGGGTACATTTGATCAATCCCAATTTTGACTACTTTTTCCAATAAATCTGGCCACATGGCATCACTGATGGCTTGAATATTGGCTTCCAATACTTCAAGAGTTGCCGACTCGGCATAAACCTATGACAATATAGCCCCATAAACAGAAATCCACAGACGTTAAATCGCACGAAGGGCCAATGAAAAGAACCACTGCTGAAAATAAAGCTCTCATCAAACTTATTTTACAATAAATCGATTGTTAAGCACGCTGTATGGCAAGTTGCTCCATTTTGTTGGAACCAAATGCCATTGATGCTTAGCTTATTTAATTTAGAAATAAAACTTCAGTCAGAATGGCATGTGACCGCTTGCCCTT
Source organism: Pollenia griseotomentosa (assembly GCA_963931875.1). Lineage (NCBI taxonomy): Eukaryota > Metazoa > Arthropoda > Insecta > Diptera > Polleniidae > Pollenia > Pollenia griseotomentosa. The sequence goes on from OZ007560.1 coordinate 250,008,305, forward strand.
CACCGTAAGGGCAGCTCTTTGCTTATTTCAAAAGAGCGTGTAAACCGCACCAAATGTTCAATTTTAATAGCTGTAATGGTGATTCGTTAACGGCTTAAGAATTTTCTTCGCTGCAAAAACAGAAATTTTGTGAACTGACGTAGCCATTAAACCAGAAATGAGCTTCGTAAAATGGACGAAGTGGCCTTTGAACGAAGTGCTCTTCAAAACGAGAAGATTAATTTTTTTTACCATTTGGAAACGGTGGTTCGTTTAACGATTCATGGTGACTTGCCAAACTTACTTAACAGAAATGTGAACACAGTTTGACATTCACAGCTGTCAAACCATAGTTATCGATAAAAAAAAAAAATTATAAGAAAAATAAATATGTTTTCTAATAACCTAAAAATGACTTGGTATATTACAATTGGAGACATCGGTTTTAAATGATCTCATGTTATCTCAAACACACATACACTTGTCTTTAAATACACGTTTTCCTTAAAAACTGTAAAATGTCATAAAAATTAAGTTACCGTCAGACTTATCAAATATTTGACGAAAAAAACGGGACCAACAACCAATCTAAAAAATCATTTCGCTTTATATCAATATTTATTTTGATTAAAATACCACATCTTACAAAAAACTGTTTTTTGCTATGTCTATTAGTATAATTAGTTTATTTTGTAATATTAAGACCATTTTAAATCTCACTAACTATTAACAAAAGTAGGGGTTACACTTATTTGATCAAATATTTAATAAGTGTGACCGTAGCTTTAGTATAAAACATTAACCTTGATAGACTTTAAAATAGGTAAACGACTCACACATACACAAACTCTCTAATACTGGCACTCAACCACACTGACAGTCACTAAGTGACTACAACAGCTTTCGGCTCATTTATTGGTTGTCTTATCAGATACACATGCCTGCTCTGGCAAATGTTTGGTTGGGTATTGATTTTTGCTCTTGAAGCCTCTTGTTCTATTTACGAGAATCTAGTTGCTTCTTGTGTTAAGATGAGGTGTGTGCTTGTTGGTAACAGCCGTTGTTGGGAAATATTTTGTCAGGATTTTAGCCCAAATGCATAATTAAAGTAATTTACATGCGTTGCGGGAAAATGTTAATAGTATCTATAGAAAGATTAAACATCTCAGCAGAAAACTTAAATGATAATTATCGAAGAAGAAAAACAAATATTTGTTTAGAAGTTTGTGTATGTAGAGAATGGCAGAACTTAAGGAAACAGTAGAATAACTAGGAAAAGTAAAATAAGATGAAACCAGCAAATGTGTACTTAGAAGTATCAGGGGAGCTGTAAATATTAGAAAGAGATTTACAGTAAAATAATTTTCTCAAAAATTTTGCTAGACAAGGACATTGACTGCTTAACACAGTGGGGGTATTTATGAAAATTATCCCGAGAAAAAATTTAATTCTCGTTTGGAAAAATAGAATGTTGTAAATTGGCTAGTTTTAAAATAAATTACATTTATCGAAGAGCCTTTGCTTGTGATTTGTTTTACTTAAACATGTTAAAAAAATTGGAATTAACTGAGCTACGCCAAAATATTGTGTAGATACACAGTAGTTTTGCAACTTTTCATAAAATGCCCGTTCTGTAAAATTCTCCAATAAGCTGACAACTAGAAACTACATGTTCCGTTAAACAAGATCTTATAAACATTTTTTTGTAGTGTTATAACGCACAGGAAGTTGACAAAGCAAAACCAAAAAATTTGGATGATTTAAGGGAATACTTTTTATTGCTATTGAAGTTAGTCCGGCTGCATACATGTAGGCTTAATTGAATTTCTTATTGATAAGATGTAAAACATGCGTACGCGATCTTAAAATTTAATACTTTTTCATATCAAAGAAAAAATTATTTTTACAGAAGAGAAAAGAGCTACTTGTGTATCTTTGTGTAACAACATTCATTAGCCACTCTGAATTGGAGCATACACGATTACTTAATTAATTTTTTCATTAGTATAAAAATATTTTTATTTGAAACCAGTTTGTTTCTGTATACGCATACTGGTGCTAAAAGCCAGGGGGTGACGGGTACCCCGTATAAAAAAATCATTATTTTCCTTGTATCTGAAGAACTAAAGGGAGGTACATCCAAAACGCACGATGTTATTTTTAAATAAAACAAAAACTTTTCAGAGACTTATCTTAATATTCTTTATTATTAGAGAAAGATCTATGACAATTATGGCTGAGACAAAATATCGGCGAAATGCTCGCCACGGCTTCGGTGGCATACCTCTATCCAATTGTCCATATTTTCAATGACTCTGAAACATAATTGCGCTTCAATGCCGTTAATGTGCCCAATTATCAAATCCTTTAGTTCTTGAATTGTTCTTGGCTTATTGACGTACACTTTTACTTTAAAATATCCCGAAAGAAAAAGTCCAACGGTGTCAAATGTTCAATTAACATCGCCAGGAATTGAGAAAACAAGGCCATTGAATTTCTCTTGAATCGTTGGCTGTGTGGCAAGTGGCACCATTCTGTTGAAGCCACATATCGTCCAGGTCTATATCCTCAATTTCTGGCCACAAGAAGTCCGTTATCATCTCGCAATAGCGAACACCATTCACATTTACTGCTTGGCCAACGTCATTTTCGAAGAAGTATATTTGAATTAAAACATGTTAAAAAATAGATTTATTACTTTTTCAAAATTACTTCTAGTAAATAGGTTTAAATTACGCAAAAATTTTAGTTTCTTTTCACGTTTCTCTCACAATGCTTTATTTCAACGCGTCACTACAAAGAAAACGTTACATATTTGACATTTATTACTTTGCGTAATAGTGTAGAATTTTGTGCACTTTTAGTTTTGACGCCGCCAAAATTATTTTTTTAATTAATTCATTAAATGACCTCTTTAAACTCAACTCACCTCTATGAGAGATATAAAGCATTTTATTACTTTCGGATTATTTGCTTAAAATCAATTGAGTGCTACGGTAGACTAGCTAGTAGTGAGTTAGCGTATTAGCCCCGGGGTTGCGGGTTCGATTCCCGCCAGAGACTCTGGTTTCTTTCCTGCAGACAAGCGTAGAGCTTCGCGGGGATTAGCTTAATGAATTAAAAAAAAAAATTTCTTTTTGGTTTTTAAATTTATCAAAATATGCCCCATTGTTTTAGAAAAGTTTTGCTAAAGCGGCCAATACACTTGTTTATGATATTCGCCATATTATTACCATTTTGTCCTATATTTTGCAATAAGTCGCACAATGGTTTCATTCATTCAATAAAAAGGTGAACATAACCTATAGCAATAACATAAACACCATTGTACAATGTTGCCAACACATTTCACTTTCTTTTTGTTGTGCAATAAAAATCAAAAGCCTTTTGATTATTGCCCATATATTGTGCCACTTTCGAATATCATATACACATTGGCGATATAATTGTTCAATACGTAAAATTGAACAATTTTATTGTAAGTGTATGCGCCGCTTAAGACATAAAAGTCCAAAGTCGTATGATTAATATTAAATTTGATTAATCTAAATATTAAGCTTTAATACGAAATAAGAGCATTATGTTTAAAATTTTAAAAAGTTTTATTAGAATTCTACTTTGCTTTTGTAAGTAAATTTTCTAATAAAAAAAATCAAAAGAAAAACTTTCATTCGAAACACAAGCCCTGTCATACTTTCTATAAAACTAATCCATTATTTAACTTTTAACAAAACAAATTACTCAAATCTGTTTTCTAAATTTTGTATTTTTTTTACCACAAATATACTTTAGAGGAAAAACAGAAAGTTAGATGCTAAATTTACTTTAGGACATATAAAAACCCACTCAATATTAGAAAATTTAGTACAACAACCGCATCTTAATATAGTAGGAAAAAAAATTTTAATTGTAAATAATAAAGTTTCTATGGGGACAAAAAAAAAAACTCTCTACAATTAAAACACCCTCTGGTACATGAAACATATTTAAATTTATTGTGCACTTAAAAGGTCACTTGTTTTTTCTTCTCTGGCATGCAACAAATTGAACTCTATCTGTTATTTTAAGTTCCTTTCTTCTTCCACACACACGCTCACACTTCCTTGTTTACGACCTCGGCCACTTCCACTTTCATGCTAATCTTTTTCTTCTAGTTTATTTCTAAGTTTTTATTAAAGTTATATTCTTGTTTTAGGTGTATTTTGGTTTTTCCTTGTTTTCCAGCGCTGTATTAATATTCCATATATATTTTCCTGTTGTTTACCCAGTGCGATACTAACCATAAAATAAAGTTTTCATAACAGAAATTCGAATTTATAGTTTTTGTTTAGATTTTTCTTGGAAAAAACTTAAGGAAAAACAAAACAAAAATTCATAAAACTAAATGAAGACTTAAGGCCCATGCAGCTTTCAATAACAACAATAGCAGCAACAACAAGTTGCTGATATTTTCCCATGATGTACACAATACAAGTACTTTTGCATTGTACGTACCAAGTTATTGGTTCAGTTCGAGTGATGGTCTTTCCTCTTGCTTTTTGCATTGTATAACTTTTTGAATACATAGCAGGCAACACCAGTTCCAATATATTTTTTTCTTTCTTTGACTTCCGGGTTTAAGAAAAATACTTGGGAAAATTGTTTATTGTTGTTGCTGTCTTATTTTCTCTGCAAGCAAAAGTTTTGCTCAAAAACTAACTTTTGTTTTCTTAAGTTTTTTTTTCTTTGTTAGGATTTAGTTTTTGTTTTGTAAATAAGTGCAAATAACTACTACAAGAAACAGAGAGAAAGGGAGAGGCATGGTAAGTGCGTTTGTGTAAGTATGCTTTTAAATGTATGTAGATAAAGGCATGCAATGATTCCGATGTGTAAATTCCACTGAGCTGCATTTAAAGAAAAAAGTTGTTGTTAACATTGTGTTTGTTGTTGCCGATTTTGTTTTTTCTTTTTTGATTTGAAACCCTTTTTTCTTCATTTGCTTAAGTCAATTTGGAATTATTATTCTTTTTTGTTTGCATTATCTTTATGTTTGGTAAAGAAAAATTTAAGTTGCTGTTTTAAGTTGCAACAGTCGGGGGAAATGTGTCCAATTGTAAATAAAGTAGAAGTTAGCAAGAAAAGTAAAATATAGTATATTCGATGAGACGAGTTTTAAAAAACTTTGAAACTGGGTAAATCAACGATGTTATTCATCAGTGTTGGTGTATTTTCTGTTTAATACCTCAGTCCGCATTTCTGACAATAGTCATGTCTCATTTTATTACTCAAAAGTCCATGTCTATGTCTATGTCTATGTCTATGTCTATGTCTATGTCTATGTCTATGTCTATGTCTATGTCTATGTCTATGTCTATGTCTATGTCTATGTCTATGTCTATGTCTATGTCTATGTCTATGTCTATGTCTATGTCTATGTCTATGTCTATGTCTATGTCTATGTCTATGTCTATGTCTATGTCTATGTCTATGTCTATGTCTATGTCTATGTCTATGTCTATGTCTATGTCTATGTCTATGTCTATGTCTATGTCTATGTCTATGTCTATGTCTATGTCTATGTCTATGTCTATGTCTATGTCTATGTCTATGTCTATGTCTATGTCTATGTCTATGTCTATGTCTATGTCTATGTCTATGTCTATGTCTATGTCTATGTCTATGTCTATGTCTATGTCTATGTCTATGTCTATGTCTATGTCTATGTCTATGTCTATGTCTATGTCTAATGTCTATGTCTATGTCTATGTCTATGTCTATGTCTATGTCTATGTCTATGTCTATGTCTATGTCTATGTCTATGTCTATGTCTATGTCTATGTCTATGTCTATGTCTATGTCTATGTCTATGTCTATGTCTATGTCTATGTCTATGTCTATGTCTATGTCTATGTCTATGTCTATGTCTATGTCTATGTCTATGTCTATGTCTATGTCTATGTCTATGTCTATGTCTATGTCTATGTCTATGTCTATGTCTATGTCTATGTCTATGTCTATGTCTATGTCTATGTCTATGTCTATGTCTATGTCTATGTCTATGTCTATGTCTATGTCTATGTCTATGTCTATGTCTATGTCTATGTCTATGTCTATGTCTATGTCTATGTCTATGTCTATGTCTATGTCTATGTCTATGTCTATGTCTATGTCTATGTCTATGTCTATGTCTATGTCTATGTCTATGTCTATGTCTATGTCTATGTCTATGTCTATGTCTATGTCTATGTCTATGTCTATGTCTATGTCTATGTCTATGTCTATGTCTATGTCTATGTCTATGTCTATGTCTATGTCTATGTCTATGTCTATGTCTATGTCTATGTCTATGTCTATGTCTATGTCTATGTCTATGTCTATGTCTATGTCTATGTCTATGTCTATGTCTATGTCTATGTCTATGTCTATGTCTATGTCTATGTCTATGTCTATGTCTATGTCTATGTCTATGTCTATGTCTATGTCTATGTCTATGTCTATGTCTATGTCTATGTCTATGTCTATGTCTATGTCTATGTCTATGTCTATGTCTATGTCTATGTCTATGTCTATGTCTATGTCTATGTCTATGTCTATGTCTATGTCTATGTCTATGCCTTGTGTGTGTCTTAAATGTCTATGTCTATGTATACAAATGTGATGAACTTAGATTGTATCATCATTGTAAATTGTTTTCGATTCCTCTTTTATTCTATAACTTCTTTTATTTATTAATATTGTATTATTTTATTTTTAAAAATATTATTTCTTCTTTAAATTTTTCTATTTTTTTTTTAAGAAATTCTCCTCAGTCTAATTACGAAACCATTTCTGTAATTCAATCTTAAGGAATATTTGTGTATTTAACAAATTTTTTGGGCCCTTTTTGGTGGCGTGTATTGTTTTTGTTGCTGTTTGTTTGACCTTTATTGTGGTCCTAAGATGTGTGTGTGTGTGTTTCTTAAGCAGAAAGTTGGTCTGTTGGATGCTAAATATTCAGAATGTTGTTGTTGGCGTTGCTTCACTTTCAGCTGTAGTTAGCAGTGGCTGTTGTGGTGTTGGCTGGTTGGTAGCAAAGATTTTTTCAGGCTTCTTCCACTTGAACTAATTTAGCTTCCTCAAGCAGGGACTACCACAAATATTTGGTTTTTAAATGAAAACTTTGCCGTTTTGTTTCTAATGTCAAATGGACGGACGTGCATATAAAACAGACACTTGAAGTTGGAAAAAAGAAAGCAGCAGCACATACAAAAGTTTTCAAAAAAAATATATAAAAGAAACAAAACAAGCAGTTGCAAGTAATTTAAAAGAATTTCTATGTTGTTTCTTTATATTTTTCCTTTTTTTCTACATTTATAGAGAAATTCTTTGGTTCCATGCTGGATGACAAACCAAAAGTTTAGAATTCTTCTTTTTTATTCTACATATTTACTTTTTTGGTTGCTTCTTTATGTTTCGTAACACATTCAGTTTTTCCTATTTTTTGCTGAAAGTTGAACTTTTTTTGCCTTCTTTATGTTAATGTATCTATGTAAAAGTTCAAGTATGTATTTTCTCAAGTGTATGAATATGTGTTTGTTTATTATGTGTGCTAGTGTTTAAATGTATGGGTATGTGTTTATGTTTTTGAGTCTATGTCTATGAATCAAGAGTTTAATTTTTGTTTAAAAAGTATTTCGTTTTTTCACAATTTCCTTATGCAAATTTTCGTCTTGAGAGTTAAAGAAACAAAAAATAGGAAAAGTTTGCTTATGACTGAAACACACACATACACATAATTTTTCTCAAAGCTTCTTTCGTTTTCCAGTTGAGCATGCAGCACCGAGTTAAGTGTATTTATTTTCTCAGAAATTCCGTTTGCTGAAGTATATGACTTCACTTATACAGTTAATTTAAAATAAATATTTGATTGCAGCTTTTATCGATAAAAACAAAATTTTTGGAGTTTTTTTTTAATTCTACTGCATTAAGTTGGCTTTTGCATTTATCCAACTGAGGTTTAGATTATAAATGTATGTGGCAATAAAGAACCTTTTTTTCCACAAAAATTCGAAGTAAGTTTTAAAATTCAGATGATATTAATGGAAGACATTAATTGATAAATTCAAAGACAGATGCATAGATGACGTCTACATATACGTAGACTTAACATTAAAATATGCCCAGATATACCCATTTCCAAAGATAAAGGGAAATAGACATACAAACTGCTTTATACATAGACCAAGACATTGTCATAGGCACAGACATAGGATAAGGTATAGAAGTTTATGTGGAAATACATATACCTAAACATGGATGTAGCCCAGCGGTTAAAAGAATAAGTAAAGAGGCCTAATATAAGGCCCTATAGCAGACTCAAAAACTCCTCGACGCATTTCATACTTATTTATTTTTTATTCGGGTTGTTTATTGGAGCAAGCACTTTAACGCACATTTTAAAATGATTTCACATGAAGGACTTTAAAGAGGAAACATGAAGAGAATATCTCTTAGCTTTTATATAGAAAAACGTCGTATATGTCTCTTTATCAATTAAAATAAACAAACACAAAATTCTTTAACAGCTGATACGTAAAAACGGAAGGAAATTTTAATTTTATTTAGTTCATCCGCAACGCAAGGTCACGTTTACGTAAGAGTACCTATTTAAATAAAAGCTTGTTAAAGAAAACGGTACAGCTGAACCGCAATGTATACGCTACAGTAACAATACCAAAAAAAAATATATTAAAATTTAACAACTTGTTTCTCTTCTCAAAGAAGCGAGTAAGGAATGTCATGAGGAAAAAAAAAATTAAAACTTACAAGTTTCGTTTCTCCCTTTTTAAAGAAGGGAGTAGCGAACGTGTAATGGATATTTTGGAAGGCCTTTCTAAAAGAAATAAGAATCTTCTAGGAGGCATATTTCTGAAGGCAAGATATCATAAAAAAGAAATATAAAGGCCTTCAAAAAGGCCTGTCACTTGCGTCCTTTCAATATTTATCGCTGAAAAAAAAACAAAGATACATACATACGTAGACATAGACATGGATAAGTTAATAGATTTAGATAGACACATACATTTTAAGTCACAAATACATTTTCTATTTAAAGGCTCTGTTCTAAGAAAAAGAAAAATTTACAAAAAAAAAATAATGTCAGTTGTCCTACAGCATTATTGGAATTTCATCTACATGTACTTAATAACGGACTTTTTTTATAGCAATTTTTTCTATCTATTCCATTGTATCATAATGATTAAGCAAAACTAATAGACAATGACTGCAAACCCAGTTGAAGAAGAGAGAACGAATGCAGTACAAAAATAAATTAAAAGTTGAACAGAAACGTGAGCAATTAAAAAGTAGTTTAGCTAAAATTTGTCTTGTCATGCAGTGAATTCCGCAATAGATTGCAAACTCATCGCCAGCAACAGCAGCCGCCTGGCCAGCACTACAACTCAAGTTGTGGCAATAGCAACACGGCCCCATTCAATACAAATGTGACATTTTCAAAATTTATGAACAAAAGTGGGAGAGGGGGAAGGGTACATTGATTATAAAATCGTATTGTTTGTCCCCTTCAGAAAAGCAGCTCGTAACTAGAATTTTAAAGCCGCAAAGTATATCTAACGAATAGAGCACAGGTTGTTAAGATCTGATTATTAAATTTCGCATTTTGCTGTTGTCGTGCTGGCATTTGGCTATTTGGTCGTTGGGCGCGAATACATTTTTTTGACCTTACAAATACACAGCAACACATTTGTGGTAAACAGAACGCAACGAGAAAAAGAATCGAAATCATTTAAACAAAAAAAAAAAACGAATTTCAAAAGTTTTATGGCGTGCAAGCAGGACATGTGTTTGTAGAATTTACAGGTAATAAATAGGTCGTGGAAAATTCTTTGCCAGTGCAACCGACACTACAAATACAATTGTTGCGATGAGAAGTGTATGTCATTTTGTGCATGGTTCTGTGGCAGCATGTGGTTATGCATTAATGATGGAGAAATTTGTGAAATAAATCACAAACTTACATACACCAAAGTAGAGGTAAAACTATGTACGTTAGTTTGGTATTATTAAAAAAATTTAAACACATTTCTAAATGTAACAGTTTGTGTCCATATATTTGACTGATAATTTCTTAATAGGGCACTCGTCGATTACTACACTCAAAATATTATTACAGTAACGGACTGTAGTTTATTTAAGAAATATTCCGTTCAGTCATTTTTAAATAAATAAACATTTAAAATTCCAAGCAAATTTATTTTTAACTGATTCTAACAGTTATTCAAAAAACTAAATGCATATTAATTCGGATTTTCAGTTGCAGTTAATATTGTCCGTTGATTGAGTTAAATTCTTCTTTATGTTAAAGTAAATAAAAATGTAATTTAAAGCAACGAAAAGTTCATTTAATTTTTACTGTCAAAAATTCAACCGCGAATTCCGTAAAAACAAATCAATATTCAGTTATCTTATATAAATTAATTGTCAAAAAATTAACTACATATTCCGTAAAAACAAATAAATATGCAGTTATTTTATAAAATTTTACTGTCAAAAATTCAACACCATATTCAGTAAAAACAATTAAATATTCAGTTATTTTATATAATTATGCTACCAAAAATAAATTGTTGCTTATCTATAAAAAATTAATTGCTTGTTTTGTGTAAGCAATTCCCATTTTCTATTTGTTAAAATAATTTAGTTAAATACATCAAATTTTAAAAGTAAAATAATTGCGAAGCCATATCGGTCATGCTGCTGGTGTCTTATAATTGAGAGTTCTTCTGTAAACAACGTGGTCAGTACAACAAAAGTAAAACAAACGTGTGTAACTGGGTAAGTAAATAAAAATATTCTCCCTCTCTCGCTTATAAGAAAAACAAGCGGACAGGTGTCTGTCTGGTATTTTTTAGAAATTCGGCTCTTTTGTGGAGTTAACGAAAATTTAATAAAATAACTGAATATTTAATTGTTTTTACTAAATATGGGGTCAATTTTTTGACAGAAAAATTTTAATAAATAACTGAATATTTAATCGTTTTTACTGAATATGGTGTTGAATTTTTGACAGTAAAATTTTACAAAATAACTGAATATTTATTTGATTTTACGGAATATGGTGTTGAATTTTTGACAGTAAAAATTAAATGAACTTTTTGTTAAAAATAAATGAAAAATAGGTAGACCGGTTTTTAATTGAACTTTCATTTATATTATATTACAATTTCAGTTAATTTTACGTACAGAATATTGTGAGTGTAGTAAATTGATAATAATTAAAATTAGTGCAGTTACAAATTTTTGTATCCAATATGAATTATTTGGGAGTGCGATAGTGCGTGATTTGTGAAATGAAGTGTGAAACCAGGGGCCAGACCTTCGCATTCGCGATTGAAAGACTTAAGTCGAAATCTGGAGATCTCTGCACTCGATTTCAAATAGCTTGTATCGAAATTTGAGACCAGGGCATTCTGTAAAAGGTAGTCGATCAAATACCTTCCTTTGAAGTGTCATTCGATAGGCAAATAGCCCTTTCACACTTGCATACATTTCTGAGAAACGCAAGGAAGATGTTGAAAATATAAAACATGCATTTCCAGTTGAAACATCTAACAATCAAAAATGTTCCCATTTCTAAAAAAATTTTTTTTTTTAAAAACTTTTTTCCACAACAGTGGCAACATTTTGTAACGATTCTTTGCGATTAGGTGCATTAATTTGGGAACGGGGCTACCTAATAGATGCGGCCGTGCTCGTCGGATGGGGGGTGTTCTTGTTCCCAATGAAAGATAATCTAACTAATTATCTGAACCGCAACAGGAGAACTTAACTTTAGGTAGCATAAAAAACAACAAACGCGATACACTATACCGGGGCAGAAGGAAAGCAGTGCAGCTTGAAGATGAATGGGGTGTAGCGTAAGATGTTAATTGCCACACCTGGTCTAAACCCTCCCTCAATGCTGTCGAACGTTAGGTTTTGGTTGACAGCCCAAAATAAAAAAAATACCAAAAAAAAAAAAATAAAATTATTAAATCTTCAAATATATAACAGCATCAACGAGAAAGAATTAAACATAAGTTAAAGAAATTATTATTTAGGTTTGATTACTTTGGTACGGTACCAACATGTGCATGTTAAGATGAAAAGTTGTTATAACTTGGTTTGTACAAAATATCTTTGTACAATTCTGCCGACGCACTCAGAGGAGTGGGAAATTAGTATTTGACAAGAATTTATTTAAGCGTACATTTGATCACTAACATCTGGTAACCCCACTGTAAAAGGGGTACCAATGTTTTACACAACTTTGGATCCGAAACTTTACGGTATTATTGTTTAAAGGTTGGTGGGGAACAAGAAAAATTATGGCCACGTTAAAAAAAAAATAACTTAAAACCAAGAGCTGGGTTACGTTTCAGAAAGCAAAGGTTCGACTTTTAATACGACTGACTGAGAGTAATATTTTGTTTCCTCTTGAGTTTGCTTGAATGAAGGTCCTTCACGAGACTCCTTGACCAATTCTTGAGCCGATAACACACAAAAACAAATTTTATTATTAATACCATAAAAAACACTGAATGCAGAAAACTAGAACCTTACCACAAAATTTGTTATATTACGTTTGCGAATCACACTGTCCACAATGCCGAATATAAAATTACCAATTTCCCGTATTTCGCTATACTCGCATCTTATATTTGCACACAATATCCGTCCTTCTATACGACTTTTCCAACCAAAATTTATTTGAACAATAAAACAAAATTTTCAAATACAAATAAATTCAATAATTTAATTACCCAAGCTTACTTATAACATTTCAAAACGAGTACAAATTTTTACAGCCGAAATAAAAATGCTAGTATACTTTCACCCAAACTTTAGGCTGAAATGTTATATTTTATTCTAAATACAAGTCGCCATCACAATTTTTAAAGACAACGCCAAAATGTATTTGGAATTAAATTTGTTTAAAAATATAACAAATATTAAACAGAAAAGGATTTGCAAAAAAGGGATGCTTGACAAATGTTAACGCTGCTTTCAAAATAAATGTAATTTTGTCACTGATGCCACAATATTAATACAATATTATATTTCCACTTTTCTAGTAATGACAGATGACAGATCATTTAGTAAGGCAGTCGAAAGATGTGGATTTTAAGCCTCATGTATTCCTTCTGGGAAGATGTTAACATCTTGGCAAATTGATGATAGATGTTAGAAGTTGACAAGTGTAAAAAGGCTATTAGAGCTGTCGTTAACATACCTTAATGTTTTTATGAACGAATTCAAAATAACATTATTGTGTTTTTCTTAGGTTTCCATGAATGTTTAAAGATGTGAGATATAAGTTTTCCGGTTCCAATTTTACGAATGCTGGGCACACTTTTGCCTGCAACGACAACCGGTTATCAGGTAGCAACCCGACAACGATTTCGTTTCAGTGTTTTTGATTTTACTCTGTGTGGGTATACCGCATCAAACCGCAGGTAGTTTCTGCAACTAATGTTTTGTCGTAGAAAGCAAAAAGACAATTTTGCGGTTGTATTGATTGCTTTGTTCTGAGGTTTTAGCGGCACTGCTACTGACAAACCGCTTGTTAACTCGAGTTGAGACAATTCAAAGTTAAACGGATCCTTTGTCAACCTAAATCATTTTAAAACCTTAAAGCATTCACATTCATACTTGTAAGTAATTTATTCACTAAGTATAACCTTATTTTATAATTTTGTTTTTATCTTTATTTATATATTTTTGACGAATCGTATCTTTTTATTTTACTACAAAGTGAAAAAATCGATCTAAATCAATTTCGACTTCGATATGTCTCGAAATTTCATTCCATCACGAATGCAACGTTTTGGCCGCAATTAAGATTTTGTATCAAGCTGGAAAATGTAAAAGAGCTTACCCGGCTTGAATTTATTCGCACGTTCATTGCAAAATAAACGTAAGTGCAATTTTCCTAAATATTGAGGAATCATTTCAAAGTAATCTTGCTAATTTAAAAAAATAAATTGTTTTGTTTTTCTATATTATTTTTTACAAACCTGTGTCAGTACGGTTAACAAAAACATCAAATATTTCCAATTCATTTCTAGCAGTTAACATCTTTCAAGCTTTACATTCGCTGCCCCAGACTTTTAAACGTTGATTAAAACTAAAGATTTTTTAGTTCGCCTCATCATTAAAACTAACTTGATCCCAAAAAATTAGGGCCTTACTTAAATATGTTTTTGTGAAGTCTGTGAGCTTTTGTGTGGTTTTGTCTTGGGACACTTGACATATTAAACCATTGATTTGTTAAACACCGTCGCACATTATCGGATGAAATCTTAGCTTTTTGATATTTTCTTGTTCAATGGTTATTTTTGTGTCTTTGATAAATGATTTTTCAGTCAGCTTTGACGGCCGACCACTTACACGCTTTTTGTAACTCGATTTTCTTATTTTTTTCAGTAGCGCTATTATTTACGGTATTAGGCTTACTATACTCTTTCCCGAGAGCTGGCTTTAGCAGGGGCCTATGATAAATTATGAGCAAATAATATAAAAACAATTTATAAAAGTCTGGTTTAACTTTCAATCACAGTTCTACAAGACATTTCTTAGATTTCTGTAAGAAATCTGTGCGATTAGTCGATCAGCTTTCTTTTAGAAAACAATAAGAATCCGAACTTCCCATGGCTTTTTTTTTATATTTCCTTCATATATCTATCAGAAATGCTGGCAAAACACCCAGAATTTCTCACAACATGGCTGCCAGAATTCGGGGCAACCACTTCATATATTTTTGGTTCAGAAATCTGACAGAATTCGTATACGATTCTGAATTTTTTTTGTCGACGTTTCTCTTAGATATCTGGAAGACGTTTGACTAATTTGCTGCCTGGGATATTACATTGTTGTCTGCTAGTGTTAGATTTCAATTAATTCAGACAGCAACTCAAATTAAATTTACACTGCATTTTCAAAAAGCTACTTTCATCTTGACAACGAGATCTTTATTAAAATAATCAAATTGTTTTTAAAGAACTCAATTGACAGAGATGATGATAACGATGATAATGAAAAAAATTTAAATTAATAACAAATAGAAACTGGGACTTACATCCTTTCGTAGGTAACTTTATATTATATTCAACATTTTTTATTTTTCGAATTTGTTTTATGAGCTAAATTTCAGTTATGTATTCTATAAAGCTTTTTTGTAATAGTTCTATTCCTTAGTAGTGTATAAAAGTCATTCCCAAAAATTTAAGGAACAGAACTATTACAAAAAAGCTTTATAACATACATAACTGATAGAATAAATTCGAAAAATAAAAAATTTTGAATTTAAATTAATTACAAACTGTTGTATTAGTGGCAATAATCCAGCCAATTGGATGCAAGTGCTTTTTCATATATTTAGTTATATCCACTTTAATCGTTATATCACAGAAAATATTTTTGCTTTAAATAGTCTTTAATTTCTTTTATTACATTTCACTCATGTCTTCTACGAGACTTAGATCATTTCTTTATTTACTTATACAAGAATATTCTGGAAAACCAATTTTCCAATTAATTGATTTAATGGAATTTGATAGTATCGCACCAAGGGCAACAAACTGAGCTCCATTATCATCTTCTTACCAGTGGTAATCATCATTACCATCAATAACAATCACTGCGCTCTCTCTGACCAAACTTAAGCAATAATTTACATAACAATGTAAAGACAAACCAGACAATGAACCTTGTCTCCAAGGCTATAATTAATATATTTTTCTTTTATTCAAGAAGTCGAGTAAACATTTTCAACGAAAAATAGAACAAGAAAAATAAAATGGGAGCGATAACAAAAAGTGAATTAAGAAAAAAATTTAGTATAATAGAAATTATATTAAAAACCCTTTTGGGAATATGTGCGTATGAGTGATATTATTTGATGTTAAAAAATCCATCATACGCCAGCCACAAATTTTATTTCTATATGTACATTTATAAAAATTTAATTTTTACAGTAACATCCAGTAAGCACCGAAAATAAAATTGGCTTCTTATTTTTTCGAAAGGGGCAGGGGAAGTGGTACCCTCTTTAGGATGCCAATATTAAGTATCGCATATCTTAAGAGCCGCTGCACCCATTTTCTTAAGGTATTTGCAGTAGCATCTTCTGAGCTCCAAAATTGAATTAAATTAGCAGCACGGAAAGTGGACGTCAATGTTAAATATCGCATATCTTAAGAACTGTTTAAGTGAGAGTGTTCAAACTATTAAAAAAAAAATAATAAAAATAAAGGCGGTAGGTGCAGGGGGAGCAAAACCCACCATAGGATGCATATAATAATTATCACGTAACTGAAGTACTATTATAGCGAGAGACTTCAGACGTGGTTAACTTTAAAATTCAAAATAAAAATGGGCTGGGTAGACGGAGGCGGAGCTGTACCTCCCATAGAAAAAATATTAAATACCGCATTCCTGAAGTCAAAAGCCTTCAAGCTTTGTAGGAACGACTCTTATGGTAAACCACACCTTGCAAATAAAAATAAAGGGTGTAGGTGCAGGCGAAGCAATACATTTGTACAAAAGCATCCTGTGAGCCAAAAAATAAATTAGAATACTTATTTTGTCGATAGGATCAGGGGAGCAGTACGCCCATAGGACGCAAATGTTGAATGAAATTTATGACTTAATCTGTGACTGATTCATCATCCCGCAGCCCAAATGGCTGAAGTTAGAGACATGAAATTTGGACAGTGAATAAGTCCTCCAACGAATAGATCCACGAAAAAAAGTTTGTTGGAAATTTTAATATTAGGAGGATAAAATGGGTTTAATAATTTACCTAACATATGCTATAAATATTTGTAAACTTCCAAGTGGGCGTTGCACCTCCCAAACAAAGACAACACGAATAACTCCATATCTGGGGAATAGTTACAGTACAGTTTTCAAATTTAAAAATATAACTTTGTTATCAAAACACAACATTGGCCAAAAAGGACTGGATTAAAGAAGTGACTGTGGCTCCTCCATTACAAAGATAGTGTAAATTACAGTGATCCAGAGAACGATTTTAGGAAAAAAATTAAGATTTTGTACAAATATTTAGCTTTGTTATCAATACACACAGTTATCAAAAAATGAGCCATACAAAGAAAATTTACATTTCTTTATAACTGGGGAATGGTTACAGTAGGTAAAAGTTTTAAAAGTTGCAACAAATATCTTGGAATTCTTTACAAAATATTTGTCAAAAAGTTGGCCGGATTAGAGAAATGGTCATGACACCTTCAATAAAAGGTCAATATTGGGTTCTGTATATCAGTAGAACGGTTACAGTAAAAGGATCTAAATTTCGTACTATTTGACTAATTTTATTTCAATGGGGGAAGCGAAGCGCACCGGTAAAGCTAGTTATTTATTTTAAAAATTTTTAATTGTTATAATGAGTTGCAATTTGATAGAAAAATAATTCTTGAGTACATAAAATCTACTATAAAAATGGTAAATCGATTAAAGCTTAATTTCGTCAAATTTATGATATTTTCGCTTAACCTAATGATCAACGTAAGTCGACCAGCTCCCTGCATAATCCGCTAATGCCAACTCATGTTTATCTGTATTATTAAAGCTAAAACCTGACAGCAGATCCGAATTTGTTAATTCCTAGACATTTTCTATCATTGAGGCTATCTACAATTTTGTACTAGTAGTAGGGTATTCATTCGGTTAACCGTCAATCGGTAAACCGATTAATTACTACCCGATTAACTGATCGGTTAACTTCAAATTGGCTTTTTTCGATTAACGATTAAACCGGTTAATTTCAGTCGATTAACCGATTAACCGATGTAATAAGATTTTTAATTTTTTGTAGTATTATAACATATTTTTTTGCATTTTTAATTATTTGTTTCGTCTCATATACAAAAGGTATGTGTTTAGAAAATATTTTTTCTTACAAACAAAGGTGTTCAGTGATCTTCATTTCAACCCATTTTCCGCCGACCGATTTCAATGTTCAATCCACAGGAATGTGGCGAAAAATGGGTTAAATGTTTGATTGCCAACACCTTTTTCTTGTTTCACGTACTTTTTATATGTATGTGTTTAGTTATTTGTTTCTTCTCATACCTTCTCATATCAGTATTTTAACAACATTATTCATCTACGATAAGTGAAAGAATTTTTTCTAAATCAAGTTTTGTCAAAACAAAAAAAAAGAATCGCTTAACTCGTAAGCATTTAAACCAAATAACTTTTTTATAAGATCTCCTTTAATGTTTGAAATAAATAAAAAAATTATCTCAGTCTATGTTTTTTTAAATACATATTTGGGCGATTCGCAAGGTAGTCATATATCTTTAAATAATTACTAGAAATATATATCGTAGGATTAATATGCAAACCGGCTAAATCCACTATTTATGTAAATTGAGATTTTAATGCCGTGGGGTAGAGAAAGAAAGATTTCTTCTATTTAAGTCTTGAATTGTGAAAAACTAATTGTATTTTTAATTTTCTATCAAGCTGCAAATAGAAAAAATAAAAAGTTTTTGGCTCTCCTGTAAAATGTGTTTGAAGGAAGTTAGCAGGTTTGCATATTAAGCCGACGATGTGACTGTTGTGGGCTACCGTGAATACCCCAATTATGTATTAATTGAAAAATGCATATTACATATTGATGAATTGTTTTTTTGTTTGCTCGTTTTAGTTCAAGAATTTTAATGTTTTGTATGTTATTGTTTTTTTACTAATAAACTCCAAATAATAAATAATTAATGCATTTCTATATATTGAAATTACTTAATTTTTGAAAAAAACTTTATTAATTGGTTAACCGATCAAAAACAAAATTAACCCATTATTGACCGATTAAACCAAAACCTCGGTTAATTAATCGAGCGATTAAGCGATTAAAGCAAAAGGTCGATTAAATGAATACCCTAGCTAGTAGGTTAAGAGTTTACCATAGGTCCCATAAAAATCCTGTCCCTAAAATCACTTTAAGGCGAAACAACTTTTTATGCATGTATTTATCTAGCTAATATTTGGCACAAAGAACCCTGATATGAATCTTAATTTTAGTTTGGCGTTTTCACGATTACCTGGAAAATTTGTCTGTACATACTGTGGTGTAGGGTATCACATAATCAGACTGCCTATACTGTCTAACATGTTGCTTATTTTTAATAACAAAACCTTACTTTTTTTAAAAAAATAAAAAAAATTAATCAACTTCATTGTGCTGGTTAAGAAACAAAAAAGGTACTTTCTTTTAAAAAATCTTTAATCTTAGGGAACTTCAGAGAACTCTTTAAACTGTTATCTTTTTAATGTTTTTTGTACTTGTGAGTATTTGTTTAAACGTAATTGTCTTTACTTTTTTTACCATTTTCTTTCATTTTCGTCGTACAAGTTGTTGCATGAGACTTTAGTTTTCGTTTTATTATACATATATCTTGTAAAATCTTTTGTTTTTATTTATATTTCATTTCTTGGTGTTATACTTTTTCTTAAGTAGTTTCTTTTGTCTGTCTGCCTGTCTGTCCGTCTGTATTTTTCATTGTTTTTAGTGAGTGTCTTGTTTACTGTTTTTCAAACTTGACACTTTTGTTGCTTTACATCCATCGTGTTGCTTGCTTATTGTTTCAAATGTCCTTCGATACATTTTTAGATGAACAAGTCAAACCAATAGAACATGGAAGATAATAGAATATAAGAAACGCAAGCCAAGTCAGCCAAACAAAACAACCACTGACATTGTTCTTAAAGCACGGTTCTTAGTGGTAAGAGAAGGAGGGAAGAAGACCCAAAGAAAATAATTTTTATTTTAAATAACTTGTATATATTCCCCTAAGTAGCTAATAGAAGTATCGTTTATAACATTGTTGTCGTTATTTATCTACACACCAGTGGGCTGCACTTACCACTTTTTTCCTAGTTTTTTTTTTTTCTATTTCTACATCATTTGTAGGCATGATTTTATTTCTACTGTCCTTAATATTTTGTTTTGGTTTATTTTTAAATTTACTTTTTGCAACTGTTACTAACTTGACGCCTAAATGAAGAGTATGTGGGGGGGGGGGGGGGGGGTTAACAGCCGTAAACCAAGCATGTTGCACATTCTTGTATGCTTAAAAGTTGCACAAGTTCGCATTAATTTGCAACTCATGAAACCTTGGCTTTTTTATGAAATTTACTTACTCAATGCAACCCAACAAACACATACTTGTATTCCTTTATAATATACAAATGTATTTAGTGGGGCATATATCGTCACCTTAAATGCAAATGGACGTAATTACACAATAACTCAAATTGGAGTTTTAAAAATTGTGGTTCGTTTAATCAAACAACATGCAGAAGAAAACTTTTAGGGCCCTGCGATAAGAAATGGCGACTTTATTAACGAAATTCAAACTCCAAGAACACTTTATTATTATTGATTTTTTTATGTCCGTTGCTTTTCCTGTAAAAAGACATAAAGTGTAGTAACGTCCATTTGCATTTAAGGTGACGATATGTATGAGTATGAGTGTATATTATTTGTTGTATAGTAGTAAAATAGTTACCAACACCATTAACAATAAGCTTGAAGACCACCTACTGACTGCACAACCTTCAAGTAAGCAGTAAAATATATTTCAAAAGCAATTTCGAAAACGAGACACATTCTCCCACTCGCTTACTTTATGGATACCCAGTTAATATTTTTGTGTGGATATGTGATAGAATTTGTACCGAAAATTTTAACAAGTTTTTGGAAAAAAAATTTTATTTAAAAAATTTTTTACAGGTAAGTAAAAGTAAAACTGAAAATAAACAAAGAAATTAAAAATTATCAACAATGCTTAAATTGTAAGGTCATTTAAAAAAACTAGCATAATTTCTTTCTAACAAACTTCAGATAATGTGCAGACTTATTTAAACAGCAGACAGGAAAAAAACTAATTTTCTTTCCTTGTCGTATAATAATCATCTTCTATTCCAGGGTTTATTTCCATAACATATCAAGATTTCTGCTAAGTGATAGAGTGTTACAAAAAATCTTTAAGGTTATAGCATTTCTATTTTTTATTATTTAAAAGTAAACGAATAAAAATTTTTATCAAATATTGGGCAGATTTATCGGCAAAAATTAAAAAAATAGTTTTTAAAGTGTATTAAAAACAAATTCGAAATTCATTCGTTTTTTGGTTTTTGATTTCCAGCACACCCCTGAGGCTGTGCCGAATCTTTCATACCTGACAACAACAATTAGAAAAGTTGTTTGCTGGGTACATAAATACAAACTCGATTGCTATCACTCGCTAATGTTTTCAAATGACAGTGTGTCAGTAATAAACGCTAAAAGATTTTTTATTATAATTTTAGAGTGTGGTGTAGTCTCATATAATTGCACAAAGACACATCTCTACTTACCCTGGCACACAGATATTCATGTTGCTATAACAAAGGCCAAAAATAGAAAGGATTCGTTTTTTATCAAAACATATTTAACGAGAGCCAAGAATGAGATTTAAAAGAGTAAGTTGGTAAAAAAAGGATGAAAGTTTTTTTCTTTTTTTTGAAAACTTTATCGTTTTTTTTTTTTTTTTTAAATATCTTTTGGTGACAAAAGTTTCTTCTTTACAAGTTTCTTTTTAAGAAATAAGTTAATTTTTTTTTTTAAATAAGTATGTTTTTAAGAAAAAAAGTATCTTTAAAAAAAAAAAACCGTTTCTTTTTATAAAAATATATCTGAGAACAACAGTATCTTTTAGTGAAAAAAGTAACTTTTAGTTAAAAAAGTTTTTTTTTGTGAAAAAAGCATCTGTTTGTGAAAAAAGTATCTTTTTGTGAAAAAGTATTTTTTTGTGCAAAAGTATTTTTTGTGAAAAAAGTATTTTTTGTAAAAAAAAGTATCTTTTTGTGAAATAAGTATTTTTTTGTGAAAAAGTATCTTGTTGTAAAAAAAAGTTTATTTTTGCGAAAAAAGTATATTTTTGTGAAAAAAGTATCTTTTTGTGAAATAAGTATTTTTTTGTGAAAAAAGTATCTTTTTGTGAAAAAAGTATCTTTTTGTGAAAAAAGTATCGTTTTGTGATATAAGTATTTTTCTTGTGAAAAAAGTTTCTTTTTGTGAAAAAAGTATTTTTTTGTGCCAAAAGCAGCTTTTTGTGAAATAAGTATTTGTTTTAGTGAAAAAGTATCTTTTTGTGAAAAAAGTATTTTTTGTGCAAAAGTATCTCTTTGTGAAAAATGTATCTTTTTGTGAAAAAGCATTTTTTGAGAATTTTTTTTTTTGAACAAAGTATCTTTTTGTGAAAATATTATCTTTTTGTGAAAAAGTACGTTTTGTGGAAAAGTATCTTTTTGTGAAAAATATTAATATGTATTAAAAAAAATTTTAAAAACAATGCATTGTTATTTTTACACTAAAGCTAGTGGTAATGCGAAAAACTTGCATTACCATTGATTTGGTTTAATGTAAAAAAAATTGTCAATGCATTAGCATATTTAATACATTTGTCCCAGGCCTGTTTTAGGAGATGGTTGTTGATGTTGGCAATACCCATACTAGTGTTTGGCTGTTGTTGCTTTTGTTATTGTTACAGTAAATAATGTGAAAATTATACCACGTTTATAGTAAATAGAATATAATACTCAAGATGTACGTTGAAAATGCGTTGAGAGTGTATTGTTAGTAAAGTATTATTGTATAAGTGGTTGAATTACTAGTATACACAAACTTATCTATCAAACTACTTGATAGATATGTAGTAGGCAATAAGCACCGCGATCCAGAGGGTCTTTTGTGTTTGTATGTGTAAAATTCAATGTTTTTCTGGTCTTTTTATTGTTATTCACTTGAGTTAAATGAGTTAAAATTGTATTGGAAGCCTTAATAAAAGAATAGGGTATTTAAAAAGTATAAATAAATGACGTCATACGCAATCTATTCTACAAGAGCCTTATGTTTAAATATAATTTGTATAAACAATAATAGAGCTTTGCACACAAAAACATTTTGAAAGTGAAAATAGTTTAAACTTGTGTAGATGAAAATGAAAAAACAGGAAATAATAAATACCACAGAAATCGACAGCTACGCCTTCAATTCAAATTAACGTACAAATTACATACCAGGAAATTAAAGCATACACAGTTCTTTACTTAAAGGTGAAATGGATTTACACAAGAAGTTTCCTCAATTAGCGGAATTCATTTAAATTATACTTTTAAAGTAAATTAATTATAGCTTATTTATACTTTGTAATATAAAAGGTTAATTTTGTGAGATAAAATTAAGTTCAAAAGTTACTGTTAAGTAATAAAACTAAGACTTAATTTTGTGTTAAAAATGATATTTTTTTAGCCAGGGACGGGAGCATAAGCAGGGGTTCAATTGCAACATTATGGCGATGTAAGAATTATTATTTCGTTTAGACTATTTCTTTTAAAAAGTATTTTCAAGTCAAAAAAAGTATTTTTAAGTGGTAAAAGAATATATTAGTGAAAAAAGTATTCTTTTTTTTTTGAGAAAAAAGTGGTTCTTGTTAAAAAGTAACTTTTTTTAAAAAAAATAAATCTTTTTGGGGAAAAAGTCTCTATTCTTAAAATGTATCTTTTGGCCAAAATCTTTTTAAGTTAAAAGTACTTGCGGACAATTTTTGTCGTACCGTTCTTGAGATAAAAACAAATCTATTTTGTGCACGACTACTTTTGCTCTTACCCTTTTTTAGATCTTAGATCAATATTGTAGATAATTACAAAAGGAATGACAAATTTTCCACCTTTGGTGAAGCTTTGGTACAAAGTGCCTGTTTTTTTAAGTATCTTTTTGTGAAAAATTATTATCTTGCAAAAATCCCTTTTTGAAAAAAGGAATTTCCATGAAAAGTATATTTTTTATTGAACAAAGTTTGAAAAAATATCTTATTGTGTTAAAACTATCTTTTGAAAAAAAATTTTTAAAAAGCTTGCATATTTTTTTTGGACTACGCATCTGCTTTAAAGTACAATTATCCCAGGAAGGCTCCTTAAATGAAATTTCAACAAATGTTTATCAAAAAAACCATTAAGGTCTAGAGCTATTACAAAGGATTTTTGTATCGGTGAGTGTTTTCCCTACCACCCACTTATACACACACTGTCCCACAGTTTATTTAAATGTTGCGTGCTTAGCATTGATTGTTATCCATTCAAATCGATTTTATAACCCAATTTTCGCCATTAACCTCATCTAAAAACATTTACACGCGTACTTTTCCACACATACCTTCGATGTACAAAAAAAAAAAAAAAAATTAGAAAAAGCCCTGCCACCCCATTAAATTTGCACCTTAATGGCTGATTACCTAATCATTTACAACACACTAAAATGCTAATTTGGAATATTTCACATTTATTACTTTCGATTGGTTACGACGGAGGCAACTTTGAACTGAACGTTTTTCTTCTTTTTTTAAGTGATTGTGAAACAGTTTAAAACAAAACTACTAAAAACAGGGTTCCTTTTGCTCCAGCTACATAGTTTTGTACATTTGTATGTATTTTATTTTTTGCTGTTTTGCTTTTTATGTATATGTATGTATTTGGTGTGAAAAAAGTGCCGTTTTAGCGGGTTAATAAGAATAAAAGGCCTTTGTAGTATTAAGTGATTGGCTTTTTTTTTAACACAAAGAGTCACAATTTTACAAAAAAAAAATTAAAACTAATTACAAACTTTTTTTTGTGATTTTCGAGTAAGAATCACACACGTTTTACAAGAAAAGTCACCTGGCACAAAAAGTCACACTTTTTGTACAAAAAGTTAATCCATAAATCAAAAGTCATACTACGCAGAAAAAGTAACACTTTAACCAAAAAAAACAAGTAATTTTTTTCATTAAAAGTAAAACTTTTTGCAAAAAAGTTAAAGTTAAGGTTTTTGCACTCCGTAAATAAAAAGTCATACTTTTACAAAACTAGTCACACTTCTATCAAAAAAGAGATAATTTTTTCATTAAAATCACACTTTTTACACAAAAAGTCACATTTTTATCAAAAAAAAAAAAAATTTTAATTTTACAACAAAAAGTAATTTTTTCATAAAAGGTTACTTTTATGCACAAAAAATTACACTTTCTACGCAGAAAGTATCACTTTTAATACCAAACCCCTGTTTTTACACTAAAACTTCTGCTTTTCACACACAAAGTCGACCTTTTTACAAAGAAGTCACGCTTTTTGTACCCAAAGTCGTAGTTTTGATACAAAAAGGCACACTTTTTACACTAAACTTAAGGCCTTTCAATTTATAATATTATTTTCCTTAAATAAAGGACACACAATTGCTAGCACAAGTGCCATTAAAAAAAAATAAAAACACACTGCTGATGCTTATTGTTTTTTCTTTGTTCATTAGAACTAAAGCCAAACAGTTTTTGAAACACATTCAAACACACACAACGTTTTTAACATCAATTAGTTAATTTAGATGTAAATTTACAACATTTTTCCGATAATCAGGGAGCGAAAGAGACCAAACGATTGCGAAAGAATTTTAACTAAGAAAAGGTTGTTCGAAATTGGTGGCACAGTAATGGAATACTTTTAGTTCATGTTTTTCTTTGTTTAGATTTTGATTTGCCGGTGCGAAGAGATGTGGAAACGAGATATAAAGGATTGCAAAAGTATTGGCAACTTGACAAATGAGTTTATCGTTGATTAATGATTGTTTAAAAATCATTAAAAAACAACTCTTTACAACACACAATTAAAAATAAGTTTTTGTACTCACTTCGAGCAACATCAAAGTACTTGTGTTCTGCGCCCAAATATAAATTGACTTAGTGAATAATATTTCCTTTCATTTCTTTTTTTTTTTTGGGTTTCAGTTGAACTCAATTAAAATAAAGAAGCTTAAAATTAGAAGATCAAAAAAAGAAAATGATTAATTGTGTGGCGGAATAATAACAAAAGTACTTTCAGTAAAAAAGGGTATTTTTGCTTTGAATCAAGGGAGTTGTTGTGAAAAATGTTGTTTAGAAAATATTATTAAGATAAACTATAGTATTATGATGTGGGTAGGTGGAGAGGTCATATATTGATGAAGCCTGAAGGAAATATTGCCGAAAAAGCCTTTGAATGGAACCCACTCTTTAGCCGACGCAGAGGAGAACGTCTACCTCATGGAGACATGGAGACGGCAAGGTTAAGACGAACTTAGAAAGCGCATATAACGCGGAGTGAAATAAAATTGTTAGCACTAATAAGAAGAAATTAGAAAAATTTTATTGTGTTCCTTTGTTCCACCTAGGAGCTCGGATAATAATTTATACATGCACTCAAAATATTATGTGCTTAAATTCATTTTAAACAACTACAAATGCATTAAAAAAAAGGATCATTTACATTTTATATAAAACAAATAATTTGTACATTAATTTTAAAATTTTTTATTTATTAAACAGCATATTCCTTAAAGCTGAATAGTTTTACTTTTAAAAAATATATTTTAACCGACAAAAATTAAACTACATAACAAAATAAATACGAAAAAACATTATTTTTTGGTAGTTTGTTTTTTGAATAACAAACATAAATGTTAAAAAATAAAATTATTCGTAAAATAACTATATTTTTATTCAATTTTAACAGTACGGAAAACGAATTAATAACCCACAATCAGTTACTGTAATAATTTTATGAGCGTGTGTTACTCTAACACCCACTGGAGCATGGAGCGTCAGTAACAGTCGATCTTCGTCTAATTCGATTTTGAAAGATAGACCTTAATCCATTTTAAGATACTCCCAATTGGTTAATTTCGGATTCTGTTGAACGTCTCCTCGTTATACGTGGCCTATCGCATTCTAGGCCACTTTGATGAAATAGGTTCCATCTAAGCGCTTTTTTAGATACATTGCCGTCACTGCGTCGGAAGGTTTGTCCGATCCACTGCCACTTTCGTTTACGTTCCACCGTTGCTACTGGCATTTTGTTCGTAGCAGTTAGTTATTCGGCATAAGAGACAGTGTGTGTCCAAAAAATACATAAAATTCTTTTTCGTTTTCTTATGTCACTGGTCACCTTCCAATTTGTACTACCATATAAGAGCATTGCATTTATATTGCCCTTAAAAATTCTGAGCTAAGCAGCTTCGCTGATTTTATTGCTTTGTCAAAAGACGTTAACGTCAAATTCAGTACCGCCATCAGCAGCAATCTGGGATCCAAGGTAGCAGAATTCATTGGTCGTGTCAAAAGTTCCGTCATTGATGTGCATTGGGGATGGGGATCAGGGCCTTGCGCCGAAGCGGCTTACAGTGGGCTAAGCCAGCCGCCGATAAAAATATTTGTTTCCGCCGCCGCCGCCGGTAATTCTTTAGCTAAAAATCGGCTCCAGCTTAGCCACCGAATACTTTGTAAAGAATTTTTTTTTCTTTTTTAAACACCTTACCACATCCATTTTTGTTTGACTATCTTTAAAAAGTGCAACTCTTATAATGTCTGCCTCCCAATGCTGACAGTTCTTGTTTATAAAGCACCAAAATTTCATTAAAATTTTTAAAATAACGTCATATACGAAAATAAGTTTAGAGTAGTGAATGAAAAATGGCTTAAATTGTTTGTGTTATAATATAAACACATACAAATATGTACACACAAATGTTCATTTAATTTTTATATATTCTATCGGCTAACAGCCGGCTTGGAGCCGCCGCAGAGTATTTTTTGCGTCAGCCGCCATCGCCAATATAATCCCACAACGCAGGTCTCTGATGGGGATAGTTATACATTTTTATAACAAAACATTTTTTTTATGAAAGAACGTTTTTTTGTCCTTTTCTTAAAAAGTATTTTTGTCTTTAGTCAAAAGCTAAATTTTAATTTTTTATCTTTATTGCTTATTTTAAAATTTCCACTGAAAATAATACCGGTAAATTATTTTACAATTTCACGTTTAAATATTAATCTTAACTTGTTTTCTTCTGATTACAAAGAACCCAACTCATTGGACTTTTTTCAGGCATACTCAGTCGTAACGCTATACATGTATAACCTCTTTAGAGTCTACCTCCTCACATGATTTTAAGGATCAATTTTACTAAAGGAGTCCTACGAGGTGGCGACTTTCCCGTTTATGCATAAACTTTATCTACCGAAGAGTTACTTCAGTAGTGGAGCTAGTCTTTTAAAGGTACCGCAAAAACATTCCCAACGCTCTATCAAATTAACTCTCTTTTTTTTTGGCAGTATTTCTGTAGGATTTGTCAGGGTTTAAAAACTGCAGTCGAAACCGAAAAAAGATGCATTTAAAAGTTGTTTTTTTTTTTTAATTTTTTTGTTAAAATTTTTTAAAAAAAAGGAAAATTGTTGTCAAAAATTCAAGAAAAACCCTGAAGAAGGTACACAACGGAGTGCCGAAATATTGGTTTAATAAATTTAATATATTTTTTATATAAAAAAAAAAGACCTCAAGCTTAATTAAATAATAATAATTAAAAGGAAAACCATTATAAATTATTTATGCAACAAATATAGACCTGGATGCACTATGAGGTTCTGACAATAATGCAAAACGAAATCTTGACATCTTGAACAATATTATTTAAAGACTAGAATTAATAACAGACCCGTTAAAATTTCTTTATGATTCAAAAAATAATAACTTTATTTAAATTACAGATCAGATCAGATTGATTAAGTTTCAGATCAATCATCGTATCGTTTTTTTTTTAAACTATTTTTAATTGAAGATGCAGATTTTTTTCTATTTTATGTTTTTAACTTTTTGACACAAAAAAGTTTTCTCTATCTATGATGACCTTTAAATTTTCTACAAATAAAACAAATTGTTAATATGAAAATTTTTAAAAATGCTAATTAAACAAATTGTTAAAAAGTAAAAAGATTAAATAAAATTTCTTTAATGACATTACATCTTAGGGGGTACCAATTGTTACAGCTATAAGTGGGTGACGGAGGTGATATCTACCCTGTGGTATCCCCTATTACTAGCGCAATTATTTATAAAGCGAAAATTCTTACCATTTCGCTAGTCAATAATGGCAATGGTTCTTTTTTATGCCACTGGATATTAGCAGTCAATAATTTTGTGTACTTTAATTATAAATTTTTAATTATTAAAGCGATTGTATGTTCTTTTTCGTTTTGACAAAAATTTTTCAGACTATTTTCAATTTAATCGGCTACAAAGGTTTTCAAAAAGTGGAATGCTTTTTTCCCATCATTTATTTTTTATCTCTATTTTTATTAAACAAACACAAAAGAATATTTTGTTATATTAATGAAATTGTTTGACATATTTTTATTAACGTTATACTAGTGTTTTTTATACGGGATTTCCCATGACAAAAATTGCTGGATCCCGCACATGTTCGGGACATAAATATCGGGAAATTTGAGCGGGAATTCCCGAGTTTTTTTTTATTTAATTATGGCAATTTTACTGCTGTTATAATTGTAAATAAGTTTTGTCAACAAAATATGTAAATTAAAATCCGATAACTAAGGCAATGGTTAATGTTTGACTAAATGTTTCGACTTGTAAAAGAACAGGAGTAAAAATTAACACAATTTTAAATTTGTTTAAAGACCCATATTTATTTTATACAATAAAAAAAAAAAAAATAAAAATCAGATGCATAAAGGATTTTTTTGGATTGTTTTCTGAAAAGGCAGTAAATACTATATCTAAAAGAGATGATGACAGAAGTAAAAAATTACCATATTAGAAAATTTTGAATGAAGCAATTAGTAAAGGAAACGCTAAATCGGCTGAAAGAAAATAATTTTCTTTATAAAAGGAATCACTAGTTTTTGAATGAAGTGCTAAGAAAACTGGAAGTGTCTAGAGATTACATTCTAATCTTTTGAATATTAAGATAAGGAAATGTGTTTTCTCATTCAGAGGACTATTCTTGATTTTAATTAGAAATTTATATCTTCATTAAAATTATACAATACAGTAAATGAGCTTATATAATACAAAAGTCAAGTATGAGCAGCTAGGACTTCAACTCAGGTGTTAAAGCATAGTATTTTTAGAAATTAGCTGTCAAACGATTCTGTTAATGCTTATTCGGTCCAAAAATTTTATTTTCAAAAAAAAAAAAAAAAAAAAACGATTTGTAATATTTTGTTAAAATAATTTAGCTATTTTGGTTTTATGTCAATGCTGTTGGCTTTGCATATAAAAAACCGAAATTATTTATTTTTCTACTAACGTTTAATTTATTTAAAAACTTTTTTAATAGATCTTATGAACTCTTATTTGTTTTATTGTTAAATACATTAAATTATTATTATATGTGGCATTGTTTTATATTAAGCGGGATTTTCTGGGAATTCCCAGGAAACTGAAAAATAAGTCCCGCTTTCCCGGGAATGAAATAGTCCGGGAAAAGAAGAACTCTACGCTATACACAACTTCACATATTATTTTGTTTTATTTTTTTAAAACATCCCTGCAGGAAATGTCACTTGCGAAACTGTACTGATTCACTGCTACTGATTCACAGTCAGCAGTACTAGTGACTCTTTATTTTTATTATTTTTAATTATGTTATTTACTATAGACATTTAACAAGTGCGTATCATTGAAAATTGAACATTGGTACTATTGACTAGGATGTTCTTTTTGGACCATATGTAGACATTGCAACCAGAGAATCACTAGGACATTTAAGAAAATCTAGTCTACACTTTTGGTATTTTTTTTAACGTATAATTATTTTATAAAAAAAGAGTTAAAATATGAAGTTATAACAATTTTTTTTTCGTATTTAAAACAAATGAAAATGTCGCCAAAAAGTCCCAGCAAAAACTTTACTTACCTGCTAAGTAAGCAAATAATGTTCAAGAAAATAAACACTACTTATTTTTCGGCAGAATAACTACCTATTTTTGTTCGAGGTGTCCACAGAATTCAGTACTTACAATTCACTTACTAGAAGTCAAAAAATATCTAGTTATTATTTAACTACGAGTAAATTGAATTGTAAGTACTTACTAGAAACCAAAAAATCACTAGTTAATATACCTAATAAGTAATTATTAAGTGCGTTACCAGTAAGTAAATATTCAGTACTGAAAACAACACAAGTAATAAGTTGTTACTGAGCTGATTATTAGTAAGCAAATATTCAGTAGTGAAAATAAGAGAAGTAATAAGTAGTTGTTGTGGTCATTACTAGTAAGTACTTATTGAAGTTTTCAAAATAATGACAATTTTAATGACAGCTACTTACCAGGTAACGAATGAAATACCTACCACCTATTACTAAAAATCAAAAAGTTTTTCCTGGGAGTCACCAAAATAATGGACAAAACTGGTGACTTGGAGACACTTGCACACAGGTTTCCTTCTGGGATGTAAATGATTGTATTTGTGTGTGTGTGTTTGTTTGTTTTTTAACTTTTACTACAGGTGAGTTATGCATACATAAGCTTGTCGTTCCGTTTGTAATTTCTACGATATTGATCTTATAACAAATAAAGTATGTATATGGAGCAATCCAAATGAAATCGGAAAGTTTGGAGAAAATTTTTTTTGAATTCTGTAATTTTTTTACTGTGTTGATGTTTCTTATCAAAAGCAGATTTCAGCAAATTTTCAGATTTTTTTGGCAAATGGTTACAGAGATAACGAATATTTAAAAATCGAGTAATAAGAAAACCATGTTGAAATAAATACTCATAACTTTTTCAATATTGGTCCAAATAGAATAATTATTTTTTTGCATTTTTACTTTTTTTTTGTCTACTATCCAAGAATAATCCAAGGATGCGATTTTCGGATTTGAAATTTTAAATAAATTGTTTTTTCACTGTTTGGATTCAAATAACTACTATTTTTTCTGATTTTTTGAAATTTGTTAGAAAAATTGTTTCGATATAAACCACTGTGCACAAATTTTTTAGGATTTCACTAGATATATGTATTTTAAATACTAATTCATTTATTTTGTTAAATATTGGATATCTAAACATTTATTAACCAAATTGAGCTTAACGAATTTTAAAGAAGAGAAGTTAAAGAAGACTGTGACGTAAATGAAATTTTCGTGGTCGCTTTTGATTTGATTTATGAACTGGTTTATACAAAAAACGATTTAGTAAATTTTGTGTGGTGTCTGTTTATGATTTGGTGTGCGATGTGTATTTGGCATTCTTATGAGCATTGGAGTAGTCCATCTGTTTGTCTGGCCGTGTTATGCTTCGTATCGATTTTTTCGAATACCCGTGATACGATGGGGACAAGCTCGTAAAATAAGCATAATTCGGAATAGCTTGCTAGCTATATATAAGTAAGAAACCACGACTGCCTTTAATTTTTACCCATAAAAACTCACTGTTTGAAGTTTTCTTATAATTTATGAACTTTTTTAATTTTTACATTATTTAAGCTAAATGGCCAAGTAAAAGACATGTATCTCCTATTTTCTTTAGTTTGATAAAAAATGATTTGGGCTCAATAGCTTCAATACTATATGAGCAAGGACTTAATTTGGCTCAAATATTTCTGATATAAAAGAAGTATTTAGTATTGAAAATGAGCCAGATTGGTTTTTTTTTTGACCTGACCCCAATACAGAATTTGCTTTCAAATTTAGGGTGTTGGTACACGATAGTGTCCATACAAAACAAGTTCTGATGCTGAAAATTATCCCAAATCAAATTCGATCGACCTATCATGTCGACTATGATTTAAGCACGATAGCGCCCACAAAAGAAGACTTAGTTCGTTCAAGCTAACTTAAAAATTTTTCACACACAAATTTTTTGTGTGTCTTGAAAATGGGCTAAAAAGGTATTTTTACCACATATATATACTAGAGTTGTCAATTATTCGCATTTCAACTTTGTTCAAAAAATTCAAATAATTGTTTTTGTTCGTTCGATCAAACGATTAAGTCTATAAAATTATTCGATTAATCGATGAGAATAACGAATAAAAAAAAATAATTTCTACAAAAAAAAAAAAAACGTACTATTAATAAGCTACATTCGTCCACTCATCTACAACTATAGAAAATCTTCCGTTTTCTTCTTTATTTTTACTTAAATCTGCTATAAATTCTTCTTTTTTTTAACGTAAAACTTTTCATTTTAACTCTAATTGGCTGTATTACTTAAAGGCATTGTAAAACAATAAATTCCATAATAAGCCGATATTACTTTGGCGTTGGCAGACCTGCCATCTTCAGCTAAACTTTTGCGTACAATTTCTTCTAAAGAGCAACCGCTGTCTCTCTTTATGTATTTTTCCATTGGACCAAGTTCGACGTTTTTTGATGTCGTTGGATTATATTCTACTACATAGTTTTCAATGGTAATATTGTGACACTTACGCAAATGTTTAAAATATATATAATCTAAAAAAAAGGATAATACAATAACAACATTTTCTACTTTCATGATAAGATTTAGATATGTAAATCAATTCTTTATTTTTTTTGCTTTTTTGTTTTTCACCCAAAATTTAAAAATCCTCTTTTTTAACGTTTGATTTAAAAAGAAAAGAGTTGATACAATTTTTTGTCAAAGATTTGTTCAATAAGAGAATAAAATACATTTTTAATATAGTATGAGTACTCAAGAGGATTTTTTCATAATCAAAATTTAGATTAATTACAGTCAGGGCTATGGCTACAATATTTTTTAACTTTCCTACATTTTGCATAAAATCACTAAAAACGTATGAGAATAAATTAAATTCTAAGCTTTTATTTAATATATTTTTTAATAAAAAAATTTTTCGATTAATCGACATTAATTAATCTATTTATTCATTATTCGAAAATCGCCATTTTCAAATTATTCGAACTAGATTTTGGTTTTGTTTGATCGATTAATCGAATTATTCTTAATAGGTTGACAACTCTAATAAATACCCTTTCGTAAGGTTCTTTAAATAAATTCGGTGACAAAAGAAGAGTTAAATGTTTACTTAAAGGTCGCATATTCTCTCTACTTTTAAACGATTTATTAAGTAAATACAATTAACCGAATAGGTCTACTATTTTACATCGCTCCATACGAAATACCGATTTTCCTTCTTAATACTATATAAGGCATTCGGTGAAGCTGAAATAAACATTCTTACTTTTGAAGATATATTTATTGCACTTGATTGAACCAATAATTCATTTATTATAAACGAATGATTTTCATACTTCTACATATACAAGCAAAATGTATGTGTTCACTTTTGTTATGCATGCGCATAATTACAAATGCATACACATATGTACATAAGCCCAGCGGGAAGAAAGAAGAAGTACGGAGGCCTTCTAGAAGAGCTCTTTACCCCTTCTTTTGGATGTACAAGGCCTGCTTGCTCTATTCCATACTCATATCTACTAGGCCTTCCGCTATTTTGTTTGCTTTTACTTGTGCAAAAAAAAAAAAACGAAACAAAACAAAAAATGTTACTTCTTCTCTGCTCCCTTATCATAGAAGGTAATGTGGAATGTGAATCTTATCCTTCATACGAAACAGCCGAGGTCTTCTATAAGGGCTTCTTTAACAGTAAGACAAAAATATTAATTGAATTAAAAAATATTTTAAGCAGGCCTTAAAAAAAGCCTGAAGTAAGAAGGTCTTTAAAATTTTCCCTTTGACTCGTTCTTTTGAATTGATACAATTGGGTATTTACCCAGACAGCATCAGCGATTGCGGCCCTATGCTCCCCAGAGGAGTAAAAGGAACATATATGTATATATATATATCAGCGATTTAAATCTTCTTCGAGAATTATTGATAATTTTAAACTGATTAATCACATGCGTTATTTAAGAAAGACTTCGCAATGATCTTAAGCTTAATTTAAAAAATGCAATCAGGTATATTTGTAATTGATTTGAAAGACGAAACGATTTAAAAAGAAAAATTTTGTTTTCAATATCTTTTAAAATTGATTTCTAATGCATTAGAAATTTAAAAAAATCTAGAAAAGTGTTTTTCGGTAGGCGACTTTATAGGACATGTGGAAAATTCTGGACCGATCACAAAAAGATGGAAAGGTACTGTTTCAAGTCCTAACGAGCGTATCAAACATTGATTGAGTTTTTTAAAAGTGAGCGTGATTTCAACAGACTTACGGGTGTGGTGAACATCTATATATACTTAATTTTTATAAAAATGTAAACTAGTTTATTATTAATTAGTTCAATAAAAAATTTCAAATGATTCTAAGAAATATTTCGATTACTTCACGGAAAGAATTATTTACTAAATTTTGCATGATTCTCGTCCAAGCCAAGCATTTTTTGATTTTAACTTATTTCTTTTTTATCTAGTAAAATTTTCTTAAATAAAGTAACATTTTGCCTGAACCAAGCCACACATACATTAATGGCTAATAAATCACTGATGGCTTAAACGCTGGCTTAGTTGAATTAAACTTGAATTTATATGTAGTTTAAACTTAACAACTATAAATCAGTGTCCCATGTATTATATGTTGTTTAAAAATTACATGTGGCAGCACTACGATAAATCTTTTCAAATTCATATGGTCTGTGTTGGTAGTTTAAACGCCCAATTTTATGCGTTTAAAGATGGTTTATATGTTTTGTGATTTATAGATTTGTTGGTTCAAGCCATATTTAGTAAATAATTCTTTCAGTGTAGTTTACTCAATTAAATTATTTTGTGAAGTATAGTTGAGTATCTTTTTCGTTTTCAAACGTAAAAGAGGGATCCTTTTCCTGGTCGTCGAAAGAAAATTTTTTTTCACTTGATCTCATTATTAAACTTTAAATTTGTAAAAAAATTTTAAAAAATTAAAACTATGTATTTAAAAAAAAGTTTGAATTTAAAACTTTCCAAAAAATTGCTGTTAAAAAGTTGTCGAAGGAAATGATGAAACTTGGCACATAGGCATTTTTTGTTTGATTCAAGACAAAAATGGAAAAAATCAAAATGATCGGCCTAATTTTATGCCCACCTCCCATTCAAAGTGAAAATTTAATTTTGACCTAAGGCATTGCAAACTTAGCGCTGTTTGAAAGTGGACTACTCACATATACTATTTCTTATTTTAATTAATCTTGAAATCAGATCTTAAACTTTTTAACAAAATCTTTTTTACTGACATCTTTAATATTTTCCTTAACACTGTCAATTAAGTCTTAGCTTTCATTTTTAAAAAGCCCCTTTGTTTGTAATTTGAAGAGACTTAAGCAGATGCTCTGTTATGTACACTAAGTCACTTTTTTCGTCCGATTTATGCAAGATTCATTTAGCATTTCGAATAGATTCTGCCTCATATTCGCTAAGATTTTTTAAAAACTTCGTCTAGGTTGCAAAAAATGTATTTTTTGGCAAGCTGGACCAAAATGCTTTTTAACGAAATAATTGCAGAAATGGCAAAAATGGCTTATTCCATAAAAAACCTGCCATGGATATTATGTTTCTTGATTTTTTTTTTAAGTTCTTTTTTAATGGATGAGTAATATACAATATGATTAAATCTAACAAGTATACGCCTGCCACACATGTTTTTATGTCTCAAAGCGAAATGAGTGAAATAGTGTAGCATATTTTTCGGGTTGTATTAAAAGACAACAAGTGTTGTACGTATGAGTAATATTTTGACATCATCGTTGCACATTGGTTAGAGCGAGCGTCAAAAAATAGAAGAAGTTGTCGAAGGATAATAAAACTTGGCACAAAGGCATTTTTTGTTTGAATCAAGAAAAAAAGAAAAAATCAAAATGATCCGCCCACTTTTACGCCCACCTCCCATACAAAGTAAAAATAAAATTTTGACCTATGACAATTGTTATTTACGAAAATATATAACAAAATCAAATTATAAGTTTAAACAAGCGAACATATATGAACTTTGAGCGTGTCTGTCCAAACAAATAATATATATATCAGGCTTATCTTACGCAATCATAATATTCAGATATCTGTCAACAAAATACCAAAAAAATTATCCGAATCGGCGAACATGAAAATAATTTAATTATGCCGCTCGTCAACCATTGTGCAGCATGACAGCAAAGTCTAATAATATTGATTAAAAATCGCTAAATCACAGCCCAATTATGATCCAAATTACATAATTCGTCATACAAAATTTTGAGAGCGAATTATCTTATTTGTACGTAATTCATTTTTAATTACCATGCCAACTACAAGCAAATCATTGTCTTCACTTATTTTTACCGAAGGCTGTAAAAAAAACTAAACAAAACAAATAAGAAAAAAAAAACATAAAATCAAGGCGAATTCATGCAATATGAATTTGCCTGGCATAGAATTGTTAAAAAGTTGTTTTTTGTGAAATTTAAAACAACAAATAAAGAAACAAAAAAAAAATTTTTCATAAATTTAAGAAGAAGAGTTCTTGAATTAAGAAGATGCCGTGTAAACAGCGTAATTTGTATTCGTAATTCAAAAAGCTAACAACGTAATTTAAGATGCCGTGCGAACATAGCATGAAATTTATTAGAAATCGCTAACTCGGTAAAAAAATACATATCCGAAAATAATATAAATAGTTGCAAAATATTTTTTTTTGTCAAGGGCAGACAAAATTAAAGATTGTTGACAGTGTCGCTTAAAAGTCACAAAATAATCAACAAAAGTGGCGACTTGGAAACACTTGCTCCAATTTTTCCTGCAGGGTTTCTTTGCATATGTTTGTTGGTTCGTTTGTTTGTCTGTGCGCAAAGAATTAATCAGTAAATTTTGAAAAGCTGTATCAATGTGCATGATTGGCTAAAGTGTTTTATGAACAGCAACAACAAAGTAATAAAATTTTACATTTACACACACACATAAATACTGTATTAAGCAAAATGTATACTTTTTACAAAAATGAAAAAAAAAAAATAAACATTAAGTACGCATGCATCTGTGAATTGTTTAATTTATGGTAATGAGTTTGTAATTTAAATATTAAAATAGAAATGCATATAGAAATAAAATTCATACAATTGCAATATTATCAAAAAGTATTGAAGATAATGTGTATCTGTATGCAGATGTATCTGTGTGTCTGTGTTACTGTGTATAACCGACCGAATTAACACTTTGGGAATTCAATCATTTGTAAAATATACATTTAATTTTGTGTGTGTGTGTGTGTGTTTCTGTTTAAAATTTACTTTATCGAAGGCCATTTTCAATCATCATATTCAATTGATGTTTTGGAAAAACTTGAAATGATAAAAATACTTCAAAGTTAATTATTGCTGATTTTATTTTGTGAATATGTTTAAAATATTTTTGTTGTTTTTCTTTTCTATATTGTGGTAAAAGTATTTCCTTAAAATTGATTTTATTTTTTTTTGTTGTTGTTATCGTTAATACTCACTTGACATATGTGGGATTAATTTTCAATAGATTTTATTATTATATATTTAAAGCCATAATTTTCTTTTTCTTGAAATTTGTGGCTCTTTAAGACACAAAAATCTACCCTGAAGTGAACTGTAAATCTCTGTGCAAGTAAAATTTTATGTTTATTAATAACTTCAGGAAATAATTTGTAAGTTTTTGAAATTGTTTTGCTGTGGTTTTTATTTTTTTGTTTCACAGTATCATTTTAATAAATAATTTTTGATTTTAATTGCTGTCATTATCATGGTAATAATAATTATATTTTCTTTCTTTATCTTATTGTGTGTTCTGAATTATGCAGTAAATTCTCTTTCTTAGAAAATTTAATTTGATTATTTTGTGATTGTTGGAAAATTATTTAGAATATTTCCTTAAATTGGTTTTATTTAATTTGTTGGAATCAACATGGCAACTGTTTGATAAAAAGTTAATGAAGTTTAAGTAATATTTAAAAGAAATAATAAATGGTCTATTTATTTCTCAATCAATTTTTCAAATAATTAGGAAATTTCTATTTAATAAGGACATTGGTTAATTTAAATATCTTAATAGTTAAATAAGCCGTAAAATTTTTTTTTTTTTTGTATATGTATTTAAATCTGAACTAGTGACTAGCGAAAATTTTCTTAACTGCAATTTAAGCTTTTTAAGTTTAAAGGATCTTCCCTTAATTTAGTTTTATGTCTTTTTTTACAACAACGACATGGATTGGTGTCAGTTTTAAAGTTTTTAAAGTTTCTTAACTGTTTGGGTTCGATTCCCAGCTCGGTCAAGAATAAAAAATTATCAGTAAATTTTAATTCATTTCATGTTGTAAAATTCCTTTCTTTATAAAATAATTTGAAGAAAATAAAATTTAATGAACTTTAGCCTAGTGAAAATGTCAAAATTTCTTAACTATTTTAAATCTGTCAGATATTCTGTCATTGAAAACCATTAAGAGTGCTATATTCGGCTATCCGTTATACCATGGAGCGATAAGTACAAAATATAATATAAATACCGTTCTTTACTACTCTAATCCCGCGCACATTTTGTCGGATATTGTAAATTGATAGCCAAAGTGTTTATACCTTATTTAGAACCTTTGGCTCTTGTCGTTCTCCAGATAAACAGAAAGCTATAATGTTTTACTACAATAGGTGCAAACCCACTTCTTCGAGTGGCTTAGAGATGTTGTGTATTAATAACCCAGCTATATGTACCAAAATTGGACAATCTTTCACATAATGTTCTTTTGATTTAAAAAAAAACTTGTTTGTGCCACGCCCACTTCTCGTGTACCGCCACATAAATATATTACCACCAGTTTTCAAAAATAAACCGTACACACACTCGCTTAAACGATTTCTTTTCTTTTAACCCCTTATGCAAAAAAAGTTAAAGATTACATTAGTTAACCAATACATTAAGCCCAGCAAATGTGTATGGGCTTAGTGTATTTACTAGGGTAACCGTTAACCGGTTAACCGATTTATTACTACCCGATTAACTGATCGGTTAATTTAATATTGTCTATTTTCGATTAACGATTAAACCGGTTAATTTCAGTCGATTAACCGATTAACCGATGTTAAATAATTTTAAATTTTTTGTCTTTTAATTAATTGCTTCGTCTCATAAACATGTTTAGAAAACATTTTTGTATACAATATATTTCCTTCTAGCAATACATTCTTAAAATACAGTACAAAAACAGAATAAACTCTCGATAGTAACACAAACACTCTTGAAACAGAATTAACCGAAACAATTAGAAGTGTTAAAATTTTTTTAAAAATTAAATCAGCACTCTTATGGCATAGTTAATGGACGATTTTATATGTTTAGAGAAATCCAGGAAAAGGATTGAGAAATTAGATATTCTGTATTATGGGCTGCTTCTGATTCCTCCAACACCCACGATAAGTGAAAAAAAAAATTCCAAGTCAAGTGTTGTCAAAACCAAAGGAAATTATCGCTTTAATCCTTAACCAAAATTGTTTTCCAAAAAATTATTTTATCAGATCTTCTTAAACTTTTGAAATAACTAATAAAATGATCCACAGTCTATTTTTAAATAAATACATATTCAGGGGTGTTCTGGAAATCGAAAACGCAAAACGCAAGAATTTAAAAGTTGTTTTTTATACACTTTTAATCTAATTTTTAAAATTTTTGTTATGAAATATTGAAATATTTGTATATTTGTCAATAAAATTCTTTTACTACAGAAATCTTATTTAAAAACGACGTTCAAAAAGTTCTTGCTTATGCGTTTTCGATAACCAGAACACCTCTGATTATGTATTTATTTAAAAATACATGTAACATTTATATGAATTATTTTTTTTTTGTTTGCTCGTTTTAGATAAAGAATTGTTATTCTGGTTTTTTTTTACTGATAAACTCCAAATAATAAATAATTTATGCATTTTTAATTATTGAAATTATCTTATTTATAAAAAAGACTTTATTAATCGGTTAACCAAACAAAAACCAAATTAACCGATTATTAACCGATTAAAACAAAACCTCGGTTAATTAATCAAGCGATTAACCCATTAAAGCAAAAGCCCGATTAAATGAATACCCTAGTATTTACCCTGCGGGGGAGTTGTGAAAATAGAACAGGTACAAAAAGAAAGAACTCATGACCAGTGAAAGGAGAACCAATCATGTAACTGGTTTATGAAGAACAAAAATGTAGAAAAAGTAATGAAAATACAGTACAGTCTTCACCGGTGGTATGACACATTTTAAGGGACTTTCTAAAATTTGGTTCTTGTATTTAATTCTAGGACTTGTTTTATTGAAATAATACTACATTGTATTGAAATAATACTACATTGTAGTAACTGTCATTAAACACGTGCATTGAGAATAGATGTGTGACTGGTCATAGGTGTCAATTGACCCCCTCCAATGACAACCCCATGTAAAAGTGATAGGTTTTATCCATAGAAAGTGGTAAAACTAGAACCGGTATCTACCACCAAAGACCTATCACAGGACTACTTTGGTGTCAGTTCGCTTCCCTCTAGGGTAGTGTTTATGTTAAAAACTCTAATACCGTTCATAACTATTTTCACGAAAGTAACAAACATTATTTAGTCTTCTGTTTTTTGTTATAAAACAGAACAATTTTAGTGATTCTGCAGACATACATTATATTTTAATGCTCTTTAGTATTTTTTTTGTTTACATTGATGAGAAATTTAAATTAAGAACAAAAACAAATTTTCTATTTTATAGTTGTTTTAAATATAATTTCTAGCAAGAAATTTGGTTTTCATTTTCTAAAAACAGACAATTAACCAAATTCTATTTCGTTTTTTTTTTTTTTTAATTTATGATTATGAATCATGGGTGCTACATTTCATATACAACTAACATGTTTACCAAAATTTTTGTTCCACCCTCGTTAAAGTGTAATTGCTTGAAAAATATTTCACTATTGTTATCACACACATACATTTTTTTTTTCAATTTGTTATCACAATAAATTAAATATTTTATAATAAATTTTT
Organism: Pollenia griseotomentosa; assembly: GCA_963931875.1. NCBI lineage: Eukaryota > Metazoa > Arthropoda > Insecta > Diptera > Polleniidae > Pollenia > Pollenia griseotomentosa. The sequence continues at coordinate 250,050,123 of OZ007560.1, forward strand.
GCACAATTTAAATTTACAAGCGATAAAATTTGTGAGAGAAATCAGTTGCGAATAGATGAATAGGCAGTGATAATTATTTTGACTTAGTCACTATAACTGCGTGTAAGTGTGCATGTATATAAAAGATTACAATTATTATTGAATAAATATTAAAGTACACACCAATAAGTGACTGGCAATTAAAATTTGAATAGTAATAAATGAGCTCAACATGATTAGAAATAAAAAGGAAAACGGATATTTGTTTAGAAATTATATACAAAAAAGTTGAATTGTGCCTTTTAATTAATATTATTTATTTAAAAACATATGATAAATAAACAAACCAACAACCACAACAACAACAATGTAATCAATTTTGTTATAAAATGACTACTCATGTCGTTATTAATGTGAATAACATCCAAATGTGAAAAAAGTGAGTGATTGAACAAAATTAAGTGTTAGAAGATAGAAAGAAAAAACCAGAATACAAGCTTTTTTTTTGGTAGAAAATATGCATGTTACATATTTTTATGTAGGTGAAATACGATTACAACTTAAATAAATGTTTTATAGACAATCGTTAACAAACATGCATGATTTTGTAAAAAAGGGGGCTGAACAAACAATTTTGATTAATAATGTCTTTACATGTAACATGTTTGTATATAAAAATTAGTCAATCCATGGAATTTACACACTAAACAGACGGTATATCGGGTGTTTTTTTAAGCTGCATGCGAACTTTCGATATCGATAACTATGGTTTGACAGCTGAAAATGTCAAACTGTGTTGATATTCGTGATCAGTAAGGTTTTGCAAGTCATCATGAATCGTTTATCGCTAGAACAACGTTCCCAATTGTGGAAATTTACTTTAAGTAAATCTATTCCCGAAGTTCGTAGAGCACTTCGTTCATTTTATGAAGCTGATTACTGGTTAAATGGCTACGTCAACAAACAAACTCGCCGTATTAGAGCAAAGACAATCCTCAAGCTGTTACCGAGTCAACATTACATCTATTAAAACTGAATGTTTAGTGCAGCTTAGACGCTCTTTAGAAACGAGCAAGGACCTAGCATTATAGTAAATAGCGAGCGCTATCAAGCCTTGCTGACTGAATTTTTGTTTTCAAAAACTAATCAGCTAAACATCAACGACATTTGGTTCGAACATAATCGTGATTACATAATCGATTTATTGCAAAATTAATTTGGTAACAACTTTATAAATATTATATTGTATTTAATTCGACCTTTAAAATGTATAAATAAAAGAACTTCTTTTCCTTTTGAGCTCGAGGTCCTGGTTTTATTGTTAATTATTCTAATTTTACAATTTTTAATTTGCCAATATTTCGTTTTTCATTAAAAAACATCTTCTGGGCTATGATCTAGAGATTATAAGTAACCAAAAAGAACAAATAAATGTATAAATACAAAATATTTTAAACACTATGTATACAAAAAACAGCAAAAAAACTCTTACATAGAAAAAATTATTAACGTACAAAAATCAGAAAATTAATTCTTATTATGTTGTGTCAACATCGTCTTATTATGAACTGAGCTAAAAATAAATAAATAAATAAATATTGCACTATGTTACGTTCGTTTGTTAACTAGATGTCTGTATACTCTCGCAGAATTCTCATCAACATCGGCTTTAAAATTCATCCTTGTTGTTGTTTTAATTATATGTAACATTCCAATGTTTTCACTCTGTAATACTTGTACATTGTCAAAATCAGGAGAGTGCTTTGTCTGTGCACTGTGGGTTAACAGTGCGGTTTTTTGTGTTGAAATTTTATTTTCAGAAGTGGTCCGGTTTACTGTTACTTTTTTCACAAAAATATACTTTTTTTACCTAAAGATACTTTTTTTTACAATAAGATACTTTTTTTCGCAAAAAGATACTTTTTGTTACAAAGAGACACTTTTTTCACAAAAAGACACTTTTTTACAAAACGATACTCTTTTCACAAAAAGATACTTTTTCACAAAAAGATACTTATTGTTACAGAAAATGGTTTTTTTACAAATAGATACTCTTTTTACAAAAAGATACTCTTTTTACAAAAAGATACTCTTTTAACAAAAAGATACTTTTTTTTAAAAAAGATACTGCTTTTACAAAAAGATACTTTTTTTAAAAAAGATACTCTTTTCACAAAAAGATACACGTTTCACAAAAAGATACTTTTTTTACCAAAAGATAATTTTTTATGAAGAGATACTCCTTTCACAAAAAGATACTTTGTTTTATAAAGCGATACTCTTTTCACAAAAAGATACTTTGTTTTATAAAGCGATACTCTTTTCACAAAAAGATACTTAGTTTTTAAAAAGATACTTTTTTCACAAAAAAAAAGGTTTTTAACAAAAATTGATTTTTTCCAATAAAAATATAGTTTTTTAAAAAAGATACTTTTTTTACAATAAGATACTTTTTTCACAAAAAGATACTTTTTTTACAATAAGATACTTTTTTTCGCAAAAGATACTTTTTTACAAAACGATACTCTATTTACAAAAAGATACTTTTTCACAAAAAGATACTTATTGTTACAGAAATTGGTTTTTTTTACAAAAAGATACTCTTTTTACAAAAAGATACTCTTTTTACAAAAAGATACTCTTTTTACAAAAAGATACTCTTTTTACAAAAAGATACTCTTTTTACAAAAAGATACTCTTTTTACAAAAAGATACTTTTTTTTAAAAAAGATACTCTTTTCACAAAAAGATACACGTTCCACAAAAAGATACTTTTTTTTTACCAAAAGATACTTTTTTTTAAAAAAGAAACACTTTTCACAAAAAGATACTTTGTTTTTTAAGAAGATACTTTTTTCACAAAAATAAAGGTTTTTAACAAAAATTGATTTTTTCCAATAAAAATATAGTTTTTTAAAAAAGATACTTTTTTACAAAAATATTTCTTTAATTTTTTTTACAAATAATACTTTTTTCCCAAAAAGATACTTTTTTTTTATTTAAAATAAACATTTTAGTTTAAACTAATGATTAAATCAAGAAGAAAATAAATTAAACTTTTTTCCTGAATTTTTACAAAAAAATCCCTTCCTTTTGAACATTATGTCCATTATAATTCAATATGAGATTTGTGTGCATCTGTAATCATAAAGCTCAGTATAAGTTTTCTATCAGTTTTTTTTTTCTTATTTATATTGTCTGTGAATATGTTTGTTTGCTATTTAATACTCGTAGAATGTAGCAAAGTAAATTGACTACATTTTGTTGTCTTCCACAAATGGAACAAGATTTTGTACTCCTTACCCGTAAAGGTTACCCTGGTCAATTTATTTTGCAAAGTAAACAATACAATTGTTATCTCATGTTCCTGTTGAAGTACGTATTTCGTATTTATTACAAAATTTTGTATAATAAAAACCATAAATTTATGTATATTTGAGAGTATTTACTTTCAATGTTGTTGTTGGTTGTAGTTTTCATTCATTAAAATACATTCAAGTGGGCGGTAGAAGATTCATATTCATTTGCAATATTTCAGTTTTAATTTGTATTTATATTTACATGAGAATGTGGAAGTGTGTGTGTAAATGTTGACAATGTCTTAATTCAATTAAATACCAATCAATTATACAAACACTTATACACATTTATTAAATTACTTTGTATGTGAGTATGGAGTGGTGGTTGGTGGTGGTATTTAGTTGCATTTTCTCCTTTATATTTTCTATTTTAACTATTGTACTTGTCTGTTATTTGAGATCAACGCAAACATGACAAACAAATAATTACTATCTTAAATATCATTTATTGTCACACACACATACATAAATGCATATAATAAGTAATTTTAGGTGTGCATACAATAAGGACTTTTTGTGTTGATTTAATGAGAATGAAAAAATTAAAGATTTTGTCCTAAGAACACATATATTAAAAAAACAAGTACACAATGAAAAAAAGCTTCAAAGTTTTTTACGAAAGTGTTTAGGGAAATGGAGACTTACTTATTTGATCCTGCTCATAGTGCGGAATTATCTTGATTTGGAATAACTTCACAGTGATTAAAACACTGGGTGGATACAATGCGGCGTAATCAAAGCAACAAACACCTGGTAACTTCAGCACCTAGTATAGCCCCTGTATCATGGATTTATTATTTTAACTGTAAAACAGCTTTTAAAAAATTACCCCAACACCGCCTTTTACAGTCAAAAATAAACTTCGACTTTTGTAGAACACCTTTCCTGTCATTTGGTTTTTAACCACAGCCATCACGCGATCGTCAAAATGTGCTGACTAATTACAAGTCGTGAACCAATTTTACTTCCTGGGGTATACTGGTGTTCGTGGTACCTCATAATATTTTCGTCAACTGCGATCTTAGGAGTTTTGTCGGTTTTAAGCCGCAGACAAGCTTCAGGTGTTGGACAATCCTTTTTCTACCTCAAGGGATAGGGATAAAATGTAACATTGTTTTAGAAAGATAAGTCTGACAGAGACTAGGAGACTTTATTAAAAAGTTCTAAACCCTAGCCGTTCCTTGTTTTAGCCGTGATTTAAAATTCAAGTTAACAGAAAGAAGGCTTAGAAATAAAAGTTATAAGATATTCGCTATAACAGATTGCATTCATTTTTCATTTTAGGAAAACATTTTTGTTTTTCCAAACGAAACGACCGTTTTTTATAAAATTGTATATTAGCCCTATTCACAGATTTGTGCATTCGGAATTGTTATTTTATGCAATTGTAAATGTTTTCTATCAAATGTTAATGACCTCTTTGGCTTAGTGTACAATGCTCGTTGCATAACACGAAATTCACAGCTGATTGATAATAGTGTTGCTGCGTGTCAGATGTCAGCTTGCAATTCAGTGTTGCATACGTCGAGTAAATATAAGCCATTGCTTTTAAGTAAATATTGCATATTAACAAAGGAGTAGTAAATGCATTGGTACTCAGTACTTGGAAAGCAGATTGAAACCATCTTTTTGAATTCTTGTAATTGAAATATTCTTTTAAGATGTTTTTTTTGGCCTTCAATTTTTTTCCTCCCAATTTATAAATTATTCTTCAAGTGTACATTTTTTTTTCATGTATATAATCATAAAATCATATTGAATTTGTTTCATTACAACATTTGCAAAATGATGATAAATTCTTGCTTAACAGTGCATGCAACATCTACATTGATGGAATACCCAAAATCTTGGTAAATAAATTATCAAGAAAATTAATATGAACACATAATAACAAACATGCACACACACATATCCATGCTCATCTATATATTCATACATGTGTGTATAGATAATTATGTAAATATGATAAGTTGATAACCTGTTACATCGCTCATACCTCCATACACATACACCCACTTAAAAATTCAACCAACTTATACAATTTAGAGAAGAAGGTTAATTTTAGCTTGACACTTAAAACATTTTACTTACCAACCAACATTATACAGACACCAACTAGCACTTTCTCAAGGCTGTAGCTAAATAATATGCATGCGAATGTACGGGTCTGTGTGTGTACTATAGAATTTATAGGTTTCCATTATAATACCTTACTTACTAGATCTTCTTTGAAAATGACACCTTAATTAACTCTGCCTCGAACCAAAAACAACATCATACTCAGACCCAAAAATATGGTATTCTAATTATCTTGTTTTCATGTGTAAGTTGGCAAATATACAAGACATAACCAATTAGATATTAGTGGGTTTCGTTAGTTTGTGTTATCTTAATTTTTCGCCATATTATTTCTTTAATTCTCTTATTATTCAATAAATGGCACAATGGTTTCAAATAAAATATGGCGCAACTCTTATTAAATTAAACATAACCTTAAAAGCAAAACAACATCGGAAATTGTTGCCAACACACACATTTCGCAGAATCAAAAGGATTTTGATTCTTGCCAATATATTGTGCCATCTTCGAATATCACATACACATTGGCGATATAATTGTACAATACGAAAAATATCACAATTATATTGCAAGTGTATGAGCCGCTTGAGAAGATGCTTAAAGTTTTTCGATTTTTGATTTTACGAACGGTTTGTGACGAGCAAAAGTCGGAGGCCTCGTTTTTGTGTCACACACCCTAGTCTATACTACCACCCCATGTCATCCCGGGCCTAGAAGTAGACGAGACCAGGCCGGTCGGGTTTTATTTAAATTTCCCCGTTCTATTCTTATAGTTTTATTGAAATCAATTATAATTAATTTAAGTATTTTAGAAATATGATTATTACTTTTATTATAAGTATTATTATTTTTTTATATTCACTTTTGTTTCCGTTAATAATTTAAATTTAGCAATAAGGTAACGCCATCTGTGGCCGAGTAGGAAACTACGGCAAAATGTATATGTAGGCTAAGAAATATGAAATGACTGAAACAGCTGTGATCGAGCCACTGATGTATGTTCGCATGTGTGTGTATGAGCTGCGTGTACGGAAACTGCTATAAAAGCAGAATGACTGATCACAAGCGGGCCAGTCAGCTTACCGCCGCCAACTAGGTAAGAACTTATTTGATTGCTTGAGAGTCATACTCCTTCAATTAAATAAAGTTAGCAAAGAGACTCTGGGTTATACTCGTTCTCCTAGCATTGCCTAAAAGTGGTTCAAGAGTCCTCCGCATCTGATTGCCCGGGTGATACCCCGTCAGAGCGTTGGTCACTGGGTACGTAGAAGATTCCAGGGTTATACTCGGTCTTCCAGCGCCACCCAGTTCTCTTGTACACTCCGGTCGCACTGCTGTTGTATTAGTAATTTAAATTGTATTGTTAAATAAAGTACGGCCTATCGCGTCGTGTTAAATAAAGTACGGTTTATAACGTTTCACGAAGACATGTGTTTTCTTTCGGAAAAAGTGAACCCTGGGGCCGAGAGCGTACCCCAGCAACCAGTGAAGAATCACGTCGTTACAGGTTTAAGATTATAAATTTTATTTTAGTAAATTTTAATGTTAGTTGTGTGTTGCTCACACTGTTAAATTTTTGCTGCATAGCTTTTTAATTTTTAGCGAAAACAAGTGAAAGTGCTATATTTGGCTCTGCCGATTCTTTGATATCTTCTACCGAATATTTTATGACTGGGCTGACTTCACTATATAATAATTAGCTGCAGTTTAAGGCGTATTAAAGTCTTTTCCAAAAGTACGATTTATTTGTAAAAAATGGTCCATCAAACTAAACTTAACCAAATTTCACCACTTAATCGTTTTCGTTGCAATTTAAGGCGTACTTAAGTGTTTTCCGGGAGTTCGCTTTATATGAAGCCTATGGTAAACAAAAAAACAAGACAAACGTGTATCGCCGTTGTAAGAGTTTACTTCTGGAACTCATTTACGGCCTATTTAAAGAAAGAAAAAGTAGAAAATCGTTTGACACTTAGGTTTTTGGTATACAGTGTTTTCAGAAGATTAATCTAAAACATTACAAGCAACATTTTGTTAACCCTCTTACTCTTTTGGAAATGGGGCTTTTTGCATTTTGTTTTGAACTTAAACCAGCTTTTAGGTTTTTACTGCTTATTGGTATTTAAGTTGAATTTTCGACTTAAGTGTGTTCAGAGAGCGATATTAGGATTTCATAACAAATATTTTTGCAGAATATTACAACTACATATATCCCTGTTTTAAAGTTAATTTTGCTTTTTTTTAAAAAAACTGCAAAAAAGAATGATTTCTAGAATAATCAGAGGGCTTATGTATATCAGCAAAATGTTGTGTAATGTTCTGAATACTCTATATACCAAAAACCTAAGTATCACACGATTTTCTACGTTTTTTTACTACCCAAGGGTGCAACTTTTAATAGGCCGTCAAATGTGTTTCAGATGTAAACTCTTAAAACGCCGATACCCGTATATCTTTTTTGAGTTCCCTCTACAAGAATCAGTTGGCAGATCTTTGTTATTTTTTGTGTGGTGTTATCCACCGGTTCAAAAAATTTATTTTTCGTTCAATTCGTTTTTTTCCCGGAGTTTTTCGATTCCCGGGAAAGCGGGAAATTTTTTTTAAATTTCCCGGGATTCCGGGATCGCGCTCCATACAAATAGTACAAAGTAAATTTGTTTTTAATTAATGAAAAAAACTTTTATAAGCAAACGTAAGGGAACCTGTTTACAAAGTAAGTTAAATAACTGCTTAAATACTACAAAAATTAATTGAAAATTGAAAGCGGAACTTGAATAATTATTACCTTACGCTTTAATATGTAAATTCCTTATTATTATGCTCTAGATACAAGATAAAAAGATAACATAAACATAACAATTTAATTCATAAAAACAATAACAATGAGGTATCAAGATATGAGATCAAAAAGTTAATTCATAAAATATTTTAATAAATATATAAACATTTTTTAAGGGCTAGGAAATAAGTTTGTGTCTCACTTAAAGCGTTTAGGGAGTCATCAAAGAGTATATTTCTGATTTTATTTACTGTTTTATTACCATGTTTCCGAAAAAATTCATTCACTTTTTTACCGAGGTTGGACACATAGTTAAAAGTGCACCGTTGTTGCATGCTTCTGTTGTCAAGGTTGATGCCAAAAATAGCATCATCCGGACTACTTCTTACAAACCTTTTCTATTCATTACGCCCATCTGCAATCTTTAGGACAATGTGTTTTTGTAGATATGACTAAAGGAGCGATATGTTTAGATATCTCCTATTTTTAAGACTTGTCCATGGACAATGAGAATTTACTGCCTGCATCTGAATTTGAATTAATGTTCTTTATCAACTCTTCACTTCACTTTATTTGTTAATTATCAACTGTTACACTGCCCATTCTGCTTTTAATAGATTTATTTCAGCAGGAGAAATTGATTTACGTATGTACTCACTTCTTGTAATTGATCTTATCGACAACCCATCCACAGATGCTAATTTTTAAAGAAAAGAAAACTAAATATCAGAGTAAAAATAGCTTTTTTCTGAATCTATAAGCAATTTGTTATTTTCCGGGATCCCTCAAAAAAATCCCGGGAAAGCGAGAAATAAAATAATGGAAATTCCCGGGACGGGAAATCCCGGAAAAAACCCTATTTGCACCCGATTCCAAGTCAAACTGAAAATTGTTAGAGTTAACTATCGACAAATAAACAATAAATAATGTTATTTGAAATGGGCCTTTTTCCATCTACAGTATAAAAATAGCTTGCGAGACAAAACAAACTTAAAAATGGAAAACCACTGCGTTCTACGCACCAAAAATAAGTTGTGGTGTCGCGGCATTTTTCTGAGTACTTACAGTGCGTACTTCCGGTGTAAAAAATGAAATCTTATTCTTATACTTTATTTTTTGTCCTACCAGTACCAGACAAAAAATTTTCCTATTATGGTTCCCATTTAAGCGAGTGTTTTGAGTTAATGAATTTGGAGGCAATTCAGCCTTTATAAATATTTTACTGCATATTTCGTAATAATAGTTTTTAATAAGGGCATATTGAGATCCTTGTGTACACTGATAGAAAAGGCGTCATAACGCTGATGTATTTTGACATCAGTACTATGAAAAGTGTCTTCGTTTTTGACCCCATGACACTTCGTCATCATTGTGATGTCAACCTTAACATCACTTGGCCAAAGTGTCATCAGGGTCAAAATGAAATTATGTCATCAATGGGATGACCCATTTGCATTACAGAAATTACGAACATGTCCTCAGTGCGATGACGCAGAAACATCGGAGAAAGGACACATTAGCATCAATTCATTGACAGCTTGTAATTAAGTCAAAGTCATTGGAATTGATTTAAGTCAAAGTGAGAGAATATTATTATTTACTTACCCGTTGCATATGTTTGTTTCACGTTTGTTGAATTACGACCTTTGTTTACATCAGAACCCTCAATAATAAGACACCAGCACCATGTCTCATGTGGTTTTCGTAATCATTCTACTTTAAAAATTTCATGTATTCAACTAAATTTCAAGGGCCGATGTTGATTTTGAATAAAACACAAACTATTTAGGAAATTATTGTAATTTTATTTTATTATGATATATTGGTATTACTCAATTATGTATGGAACAAAATATCGGCCAAATGGGCGCCGCGACCACGGCGGCACACCTCCATCCGATGGTCAAAATTTTCGATGACCCTGAGGCATAATGGAGGTTCTATGCCGTTAATGTGCCGAATTTTCTCATCCTTTAGCTCTTGAATTGTTGCTGGCTTATCGACGTACACCTTTTCTTTCAAATAACCCCAAAGAAAAAAGTCTAACGGTGTCAAATCACATGATGTTGGCGGCCAATTGACATCGCCATTACGTGAGATAACACGGCCATTGAATTTGTTGCGCAAAAGAGCCATTGTTTCGTTAGCTGTGTGGCAAGTGGCACCGTCCTGCTGAAACCACATATCGTCCACATCCATATCTTCCAATTCGGGCCATAAAAAGTTCGTTATCATCTCACGATAGCGAACACCATTCACAGTAACTGCCTGACCGGCCTCATTTTGGAAAAAATACGGCCCGATGATGCCGCCAGCTCATAAACCGCACCAAACAGTCACTTTTTGTGGGTGCATTGGTTTTTCGACAATCACTCTTGGATTATTATTCGCCCAAATGCGGAAATTCTGCTTATCGACAAATCCACTGAGGTGAAAATGTGCCTCATCACTGAAGATGATTTTCTTCGAAATTTATCATCCATTTTCATAATAAGTCTGGATAACTTTAAAACGTTCTTGGATTGTGTATCTCTCCATGGTTCAAATTGAGTAAGTCTGAAATAGAGAAATGTCAAATAAAATTCGGAAAAAAACTTGGCGTTAAGGTGTGGTTCACATTCAACATCGGCCCTTACAATTTAACCACCCTTTAATTTCAAAAAATAGAATATAAGAATTTTTGCTTCTTATAATACATTGTAATCATGAAATTAATGTTTATAATATACAAAATGTGGCATCGAATTGATGTCACTATAGTCATAAAATAGATGACACGTAAAAAATTACAAAATTGTACGAAGACGTTATTCGTTGGATTGATGTTACTTCTTGCATCATTGATGCTATTTGTAGTAACATTGATGTCACAATTCTGATGTTAGCGCATCATCAATATGACGATGCATTTTTCTATCAGTGTATATTTTAGTTTTTATGCAGAGAAATTACTCGATCACGACTGTCAGAATCAGGCCCCAGGTTAACTTAGGAAACCTTCCATCCTTGAGTGTAGTATTCAAGGCCTAAAAAATCAATACAAATTAAAAGAATAATTTTCTTTGCGATGGCTCCAAAAACACCAGGAGCATTTTTGGGTTTAAATCACAAATAGCTTTATCGATTTCTTTTATCACAGCTTATTCGTTAATAAAAAAAAACGAATTTTCTCTTATATCTATTTTCAAAATAATATCAATAACAAATGAAATTCTTTTCCAACATCACTTGCTTCTGCCAGTGTGCTGGAGTAGTATATGCCCTACTTTAAGGTGGGTATGTTAGTGTATTGTAATGGAGTTGCAAACACAACCACGAAAGCATAGTGGTCCCCTACAGAAACTTGTCTTTTTTCTTGTGGGCCCCCGCAGTTATCTTTAAATTTTAAATCCTTATAACGTTGGAAAATGAAGAACAAACCCACAAAAACTCAGTTGTCCAATTCACAAGCCCGTAGTATCGTCGTATTATACAATATTGTATATTTATTGTTGGTAATCTTCATACAAAACTGTTGTCTCATCATCATCATGTTATCAATTAATCGTGTAGATTTTTATATGTTTTGAAAAATTTTGTTGCTTGTAATTTTCATACAAAAGTATTGTCTCATTATTCGATTGATTGTTATGCGTTTAGAAAAATAAAAAAAATTATATATATGCCAGGCATGGAAATGTTCGATTTTTTTGGTGAATTTTTAAAATTCTTTTTGAATGTGATGACTACCACCCTAAATTTAATGATTCTGAATGATTAATATATGTTTGATTCATTTCGATTTATTTTTTATGCTATTTTAATTAAAATTGCTTATCAATAAATATTTATTAACATTTAATCTCAAATTCAAAGCCCCATACCTGGTTTAATTTCATGGTATCAACCAATGTGAATGTCAAGTTTTATTAAAGAAGAAGCGAAATTAAATACAAACTAATAGTGAAGTAAAAACCTATAAGTTAATGTAAATAATTGACTTTTAAGTTATATTTTTCCTACTTTTTTATTATTTGGTGAAAAGAAATTTATTAATCTTTTCAAATAGTGAATTGACAATGTACATTGAATTGATATTTTTCATTTTCTTTAAGCCGTTATGACACTTTATTTTTTATGCATTGAATTGATATAGAATTGATAGAAAGAAACAGTAAATGTTAGAAAGAGCAAACTATAAAAAATGTAAACAAAGTTGTTTTCTTTTATTGTGGTTTTGTTTATTTTATGAAATGTTGTCAACTTTTTGTTTATGAGAAACATAAAAACAAAACAAACAAAAAGCGGTAAATCGCTGAGTTTGCCCATAAACCGCGTATTCAGCAACACTTTTAATATTTCAAGCTTGAAATGTCAATTCTAAGTTGAACAAGTTTACATATTTTTTTGACAAAACTTCATTTTTTATCTATAACTTTTTGTTTGACCTTTTTTTATTTAATTACTGATTATTTTAATTTAAGCTCTAGGTCTTTTTTTATCGATAACTTTAGTAAATTTTTTGACAGTTTGCCATTTATCCTAATACAGCTTAACTCTTTGCACTTGGTAAATTTTTCTATTACATTATATTTGCATTGTTCACCAAAACTTGAACAATGTATTAAAAATGATGTGTCATAAGGTCTTTAGCAATACGAGGAAGCAAAGATGCAATAAATTTTTTAATCACAAGTGAATAAACAAAAATATTTTTTTTTTAAGACGACAAGGCTTGTGAATTGGACAAATGAAAATAATTTCTGATTTAGTCTATGCAAATTTTTTACATGGTAAAAAACCAACCTGAAATTCTCTGCATTTTTGCTATAATTCTATGTGTGATGTGATTTTTGAAAGTCATTGGTTGCCAAATAACAAAATATGCAACAAAAACTTGCTTCCAAACGAAATGTTAAAAAATTATTTGGATTATAAAAAATGTTTTTTATCCAATCAAAAACTGTGGATACCCTTCGTTTTAATATTTAAATATGAAAATGTCAAGGGCAGTCAGTCAGTCTTTTTCTAACTTTTTAGTTAAAATTTCCAAAATTCGTGTTAATCAATACATTATTAAAAAATTCATTTATCACAATTATTTTGCTTGTCTATAAATATTTATGCAATCATATTTCCATTTAAAAGCATTTAAAAACAGAGAACAAGTTATAACAATTTTTATTTAAGTTTTTTTAAATAAAAGTACAATACAGTCTATCTCAAAAGAATTCGTTAAGCTTAGGCTTTCTAATTTCAATTTCAAGTTATTAAAAGTAATTGGTTTTTAAGAACTTCGCTCTGGAAAGCAAAAATTCTTAAGGTATTATAAATTATTATAAATTAAGTATTATAAAGTAAAAAACAAGAATGTGAAGTGTATTTTAAGCAGGGCTGTGGAGTCGTTAAGAAAAAGTTATAACTCCGACTCCGACTCCTTTTGGTGAAATTTTTTAAGCACGACTCCGACTCCAACTCCGACTCCGACTCCTACTCTAACCTAGCATTATTTAAGAGACTAGTTTTTTTTTTTTGACTTTTAACTCTTTTTTAATTTAGTACCTGTTAAATGGTTAAATATAGCAAGAAAATGATTCTGTAAAAATTTCAAATCCATATTTTAATTCTAACGTGCCGCGCATTGAGCTTTAACCTACTAGTTACTAACATATGAGTAGGAAAGCTGCAAAATATTTTATTTGGATTTTGGAAAAAATGCAAAAAACATATAGTGCCCGATTAAATAGACCAAATGAGTTGAACTTTTTTAATTCTAAAGTGTAATGACATTCTTGACTTATAACTTAACAGTTGAGAAATATAGAAAAATAATAGATTTAATTTTAGAACGAACGAGTTTTGTTACGAACTTTCGAAAGAAACGAGTTTTGCTTCAATCTGTATGGGATCATTGAATTTTAGTATATTTTAAAGGTTATATTAATTTATTAATATTATGCAAACAGTGCTAAAAAATGTAAAAATAGTTCTGTAGGGGAGAGATAAACTACACCAATTCACATCTTTTTCAAATAACGTTTTTTATACTGTTGGAATTTATAGATGTGTGAATTTCCATAAGTCCTATCTAATGTAGCTTTCGAGATAGAAAAGTTGAAAACAACAGCAAGTCCAATTGGCTTAGACGTTAAAGGCATCAAGTGTACTTAGTGTTGTTTACCACAATATTAATAGAGGCAAAGGACAGTCCTTTTTTGCAAATTGTGAAGTGAGGTCTTTTGTTTTTAATATACATTTTATTTATTAAGTCAAATCATTCTCAGGAAAATTTTATAAAGTTTATTAAAACATGCATATGCGCCTTCAGATGTTAGTTCTACAATTTATATAACACATTTTGAAGAGAAATGTAACGTAAAAAAATGTTGTGAGCCTTCTATTATTTTTGGGAAATAGTACCCCTTTTGTTGTTGGACTTGGTGCTGTTTGTCTCAAGGCATGGAACAGTACCATAGAAGGTAACGAACCTTTTAGGACGTAATTTTTTAAGTATATCATCGGAATAAAAAAAATATGTTAGGATCATATAAAATATTCGTACAAATGCACATTTTTATAACATAAACATCATTTGCGATTATCAACATGTTTGCGCGGTCTGCTGTAAAGTTTTCAAAATGTGGCTTGATGTAGTTTATCTCCCACCTGCAGAGTTAAAAAAATGTGAATTTTTAAACTGCTAAACTTAAATCTTTTTCTTCAGTGTACTCGCCATTGCATTTTTCCGTTCCTAATTCAATATTATTATTGTCCAAGACCGAAATTTGAAATTGCAAGTCTTTATTATCTCTCCAATTTTCCCTAAAGTGAGTAGATAAAAGTATTCTCAAATCATTTTTCCCACATTGATGGGAATTATATCTGGAACAATGTCATGTATTTTTCCGAGTTCCTTTTCCTTTTATTCTATTATAATTCACCTTGAAGGTTGGAACTTCAAATGTAGTTCACTTAATGCTTTCACCACAGGAGCTACAGCAGATTTCAAGTCATATTTATGAACATGGCTATTTTTGGCTATATGGCTATATATTTGTTAATATACGATAAATAAAAAACAACATCTTTACAAATTTAATTTTTAAATTCCTTAATTCGGCTCTATTTCATTAACGATATCTTGGCGAAATTCAAATAGTGAACCCGCTGGTTTTTGTTACAGAAATTTGAGGTCACATTAAAACATAGAAAAGGACATGCCTTGATACAATCTATATAACTATGCTTATAAATTGTCAAAATAAGATGTTATCTCAATTTTTTAATTTTTGAAACTCACCTACTCATATGAAAAGTATACTGGTCCTTATTTTCAGACTTCACAATTTCAAAAAGCAGACCCTCTTATGGCCAATTCCACTAATTTATCTAAATATCAATTTATGTTTAAAATTTGTTTTTTTTATGTCAAATAAAAATAAAAATAAATAAAAATAAAATTATTAGAAAAATTATATTTAAATATGAATTGATATTTAAAAAGAATTGGAGAAATTGGTCATTAAAATTTTTTATTTTAAAAAATATTAGAAAAATTGTAATGCAAAAAAGTCGGAGTCGGAGTCGCTAGTTTTTGTGGGTACTTCGACTCCGACTCCGACTCCGGTACAAAAACCTCAACTCCGACTCCTCAACTCCGACTCCGACTCCACAGCCCTGATTTTAAGGACAGACAAGTAATGACTTACCTGCCAATAAATTACTTGAAACTAGTAAAGTGATAGCAAGAGCCTTATATGGATTGTAATGAACTATTTCGTAAGAAATGACCCAGTACTGCATGCTGTATACTGGATATTGATAACAGAATGAAACTCCGCCTGCACAATAAATTATTTTATGGTGCTTTACTTTTGGCCGCCACCGTACGTATAGTGTGCTTTCAACAATGGCACAATATTCCTCTTTAAGTGTTGTTTGTTGTCTATTGTCTGTTTATTGTGTTTTTGTGCCATTTACAACATCAAGTGGCTAAATAAATTTATTATCTAGTTTAGAATGGAAAGAAATCTTAAAAATAAACAACTCAACAACAACAACAATAATTGTAATAAAGCTTATCGTCAACACATTTACATACCTTTTGTTTAAAAAAAATAATAATTTGCAAAAAAAAAAATAAATAAAAAGATAATAATAAATATAAAAGATTTTCTAAAAAAAAGAAAATAAAATGGACAGAAAAATGTATAATAATTTTAATTTAAGTACTCGTATCTTGTTGAAAGCAATCACAAATTGTGGATAGAAAAAGACATGGAAAATAAGATATTTTGAATAAATACATTATTTAAAATAACAAAACTTTTCGAAAGGGGAATAAATTTTATTTAAAAAAAATATCCTTTCAGAATAATAATTTTGGCAGGAAAGAGTCAATATTGCAGCTATTGGTAATTAAAAACCACACTGAAAGAATTTTCTTCGCAATACCAATGAATTTTGACATTAATCCCATGAAAAATTGCATTAAAAAGGAACCTATGCAGCGCTTCGTTGGATCAATGAAACCTGTTTCATTAAAATGTATTTAATGAAACATTACATTAGATCTATGAATATTATTCATTGGATGAATACTTTCAATAAAGTAAAAAATTTTTTTCTTATTTTATTTTTTTTATTTATTTTTGTTTTTTTATTTAATTTTTTTTTATTTTATATTATTTTTTTTTCTGTCTCTGGCGGGAATCGATCGCGCAACCTCGGTGCTGATAGACTAGCTCACTACCAGCTAGCCTACCTGGGCAGTGTAGTTTTTGGATAAAAAACTATGTTTTTTACTCAATTAAGAGCGTAAATATGAGATTAAATTGCCCATAACAACAAAAACAAAGATGATTGAAAGTGGATTGAAAGTTTTTGTTTCATTACTATGACATTTTTATTGTCATAATGAAAATTTAAATTTATGAAGGCAATTATTGAAATATGTTGCTTTTATAAAAAAATTTTTGATTTCATAAATTTAATGGCTTATCGTCGGTCACAGGTTGACAACTCTTAACATGTTTTTTTGTACTTTTCAGGAGACAAAAAAAACGTTATTACTCCGTTACTAAACCGTGTTGGAAGTAAATAAAAAAACCAAAATTAGTAGGAGATATTTATTGTAAGATGGTGTAAAAATAGAAATGAAACGTACTAACATGCAGAAGGACAGACACAGTCTTTTGGCATCAAAAACCCGATTCGATTTTTTTGCGAGTTAAGAGTTGTCAACCTGTGACCGACGTTATAACATTAGATGTATGAAATAATTAAATCTTACATTTTTTAATTAACAATTAAACATTTTTTTAAGGAAACTATAATTTTAAATTAATTTATGAATATAGTTATGCTTGTATATTGTTTTTTATGTTCCCAATTAAAATTTTTTGTTTAACTTGGACAAACTTATATTTTCATATATCCAATGAAAATTTTTTACGTAATTACGGAATCCAATGAAACGATTTTAACGAAAAGACTTCATTATAACTATGAAATTCCATTTACACAATGAAAATTTTCATTTAACCAATGAAAATTTTTTTATGAAAATGATTCATTAAATATATGAAGCATTTTTCTTTCAGTGCAACCCTTATATAAATTTGTGGAATAAATTTTTTATTAGTATTATTATTATTGATAGATTTGTCGCCGGTTAGTAGCGCATAGTGCCGTATAAAATTTCTCAAATTTACTTAGATCTTTGGCCTTGTTCTGCGTCCAGCTGATATTTTTGTCAACAAACCTGAAGTGACATTAAATTTATTTGGGCTTAAAGGTATGTCAACAACTTTATTCTTTAAGATTTTCTATGGGTTTTCAAGAGTAGACCTTATAAGGGATCTACAATCATTTAAAGAGTGATCCTTTTCAAATTATGAGATTAGTTTGAGAGAAGTTTTCAATTAATAGAACTTATTGCTAAGATTTTCTATAAGATAAAGAATTTAAAATCCTAAAAACGACTAATAAAGAATGATCCTTAAAAAAAATTTGACATATTTTGTGCAAAATTTTTGCTTACCATGTTTTACTTTTATACCAGCAAAGTTATAATTGATCTTTCTGACTTTCAATAGAGAATTTCTTAAACCGTATTACATTACAAATATGTAAAGGCTTTGTCGTGAACGAATAGTTGTAATAATGGAACACTTTTTATACGGCCGATAAAATTCTACCTTTACCTATCGGTAAGTTGTGAAAACGGGGATAAATCAATTAATTTTTTTTTTTTTTTTTTGAAAGATTATCAATAACAATTTTAATTAATTTTCATGTAGTAAACTTCCTTTCTTCATTAAAATTATTTAATGAAAATTAAATTTAATGAACTTAAGCCTAATTAAAAATATTAAAAATTTGGATTAAAAACCATAAATAGTTCAACAAAATAACCACAATACTAATTATTGTTAAAAAGCTAAGGCACGAGCTCCATGTGTTCATTTGTCCTTCAAGTTGTGCTGAAAAAAGGTCAACAAGAAAAAGAAAGACAAAAATGAAAAAACAAAAAATGTACTTTGGACTTCAAGAAGAATTCTTGACAAAAAGGACGAAAAAACAGAAGTAAGGAAAAACATGTAAAATCAATTAAAATGGATAATCATTCAAAAAAGCAAACTTCGATCTACCAAAGGTTAAAATACAATTTGGTTTAAGGATTGATGTTTGACTATTGACGTCAGCAGTCGTCGATGGCTGCGAGTGTAAAACGGCAAATCCATTTGAGAAGATCGAGTGGTTGCGATCGAAACATGTCATGGTAACCTGCCGGCCGCGCTTCGAATCCCGGCCACGGTCAAGAATAAACGATTATCAATAAAAATTTTAATTAATTTTCATGTTGTAAATTTCCTTTCTTCATAAAAATAATTTAATGAAAATTAAATTTAATGAACTTAAGCCTAATTAAAAATATAAAAAATTTGAATTAAAAACCATAAATAGTTCAACAAAATAACCACAATACTAATTTTTTTTATTTCAAAAATTTGTATTACAATAAAAAAGGAAACCGACATTACAAAATGTTTCTAACAGTTAAATCAATTACTTTCTACAACATTAAAATGGCTCAAGAAAATTTTTTTAATCCGAATACTTTTTAAAATTTATAAAATCTTCAGTTTCTCTACCTAGAACCAATAAATTATGGTCAGCTAAAATGCTTTAAAGTAATTCCTCCAAGAAATTTCTTTTGTGTTTAATTTTTTTTTTTTTTTTTGGATAAAAAAAAAGAAAGCTCGTGACTAAAAACTGCCTTTGGATGGTGATTATTTTAAGTGAATCTTGTTGTACTATTCGCTACTTCATTATTATTTTGTTATATTTTTTTTTTAACTTTTTTTCCATTTTGCATAAATTTACACGACTAAACATGGATGGAGGTCGCTGGAGAGAAAAATCGATAGAAAGTTTTTTGTTGTAGAATATTTTATTTTGCATAAACGCTACTAAATTGTACAGAGTTGTTTTGTAATATTTCTCTGTTTTTTTGTGCCTTAAAATTCTTTTATTTTTTTTTTCTTTTTCGTTAAAATAATTACCTTTAATGGTAATAACGCCAGTGTACGACAATGACTATTAAACTATGGTGGCGATGATGTTGGCGTAAAGGTTGGTGGTGGTAAAATAATCATTTTTTATGGGACGTTTTAAAACTAACAAGTATTAGAAAAGAGTAAGAAGTAGCAAGTTTTAGCTGACGATGATGAGGATTATTTAAAGTTTTTTTTTTGTTTTTTTTTATGTTTTAGAGAAGGTTACCAAGTAAAATAAAAAATTACGAGCAATCTGTAAAAGAAAAGTGTGCAAAAATTACACAAAAATAGCAATTTTTGTAAAATTTCCAACAAAAAGCTAATTTACGTCACATTTTGGAAAATTATTCCGCAAAAAGCTTATTTTAAGCAAACTCTGCAGAAATGTTTCGGCAAAAATTTTCTAAAAATTTCTTTTTAATAATAAAAAAAGTATACCTTAAATAGCAAATTTGTGCAAAACTTTCCAGAAAAAATCTCAATCTCAAAAGGCGCTTGATTCAAGTATTATGAAGTTGATTTTTTCCCAAAATAGAAAGAAAAAATTATTATGATGAATTTACATACTTGTATTACACCTTACAGAATGATAAAACACCAACATCATGCCCGATATGGTTTTTTTTTTTAGAAATCTTGTGTACATATTTAACCAAAAACATAAACTAAATGAGAAGCAAGAGTTTTAATTTACTTTTTAACCCTTCGTGGTACACATGGGTCTGGCCAGACCTCTTTTCAATGTGTATAGAAAATCAATACATGAGTAAGCCGGAGGGTTAAACACAACGATAAGTTCAATCTGTTTTTACTCGATTTAAGAATTTTATACTTATTTCAATAAATTTCGGGATTGATTTTCGAAAGGAATCCCATTAAGGATTGTTTTGAGTACGTTTTAGTGTTGACTTGATTTATCCCGAGTGTTTTTCTTTCTCTGTAGCTTACGATCATAAACAAGAGTTAATGCACTATAAATAGTTTGAAATTTGTTTTAAAATAAATAAAAACAGGTTTTTGCAAAAATTCCTTTTAATAATAGCAAGTTTTCCTCAAATTTCCTACAAATATTAATTTTCGTAAAATTTTCTATAAAGAGCAATCGTTATAAATAGAATCTGGGAATTTATTTCTCATGTTGAGTAACATTTATTATATAAATTTTCATATTATTCAAATGTGTATTCTAAGTCAAATTACAATGCTCAAAAGCTTTTATACTTTAATAGGCTTATTCCTTCAATATTTTCCAGGAATATTTTCTATGCACTATCAGAATTTTTCGTTTGTATATTTCTGTTACGAGGCTTACTTTAGCTATCCTTTGGCTAGCAATGAAGTAAATTGTAAAGAAAATTTATACAACTATTAGATACCAGCAGAATGTAATGCATTTTTTGGCCTGCTACGGCCTTCGTCAACATTCTTTGTATCTTATAACTGGATAATGCTTATTGTTATTGTTACTGGTTATGAATCACTGGTCCACTTTTTACCACAACCTCAAAAATAAGGTGTCTAAATACGAATTTTGTACAATTCTGATGAACAATTCTTAAGATTTTTCGAAATATCTAGAACAACTGCAGAAAAACACGACTTTTGCGAATATCTCGAAAACGCTTTTTTGAAAGAAATAAATGAGTGCCATATTCGTGTTCAGCCCCCAATTTAACATAAAAAATATCTTATTTTTAAGGTAATTTTTTTTTGTGGCGTAGTGTAACAAGCAAGTTTTTATAAAATTATCTATAAACCAGAAATTTTTCATAAATTACAATTTATCTATAAAATTTATTCTATGAAAACATATTCTTGTAAAATTTCCTATAAAACGCAAATTTTCATAAACTTCATATTAACAGAAAATTTTCGTAAAAATTTCCTGTTAATAATGTATACAGATTTATAAAATTTCTTAAAAATTAAAAATATTCGTTGGATATCCTATAAAAAGCTAATCTTAGCAAATTTTTATTAAATTTCATATAAAAAGAAAAAATTTGTTCGTAAACATTTCCTATAAATAGTATATTTTCATCAAATTTCCTATAAATTAAAAATGTTTGCAATAGTTCCTATAAAAAGCAAATTTTTGTTTATTTATTTGACTTAATATGACTGACAATAGCAAATATAACTGGTAATAACCAAGCCAAGTTTAAATATGCACAAAATGTTACAAATTTTTATTGAAAAACTTTCTCTGGTTATTACAATATAAATATATGAGTATTTAGTAAAAAATTCTCTGAAAATTTAAATACTGTTGCTTGCACTAGGGGAAAACTAATTTCTATTTAATTTTAAAAATAAAATGATTGTATATGGTAACCTTCTCCTTTAAGATTTTCAGAGTTTTAAAAGTATTTTTAGCGGCTAAAGCAAAAAGAACAAAAATATAAAAAAAGAAACAGAAACGAACGTGTTGGCCTTTTAAAAATATATTCGCCGTATACAATTAAAATAATAATATGCACAAAGAAAATTCTGCAGTTGTACCTTAGACACGAACTGTGAAAAATTTATTATATTTTTGTGCATTAAATATTTTGCTCTAAAGTATATATTTTATTGTTCTCCAAAAGAATCCAGTAAACACACAAAAAGAACCCTTAAACAATTTCAGGAAAAGCAAATGCTATTAAATTTTTTTTTTATTTCGCGTTTAGAATTAAGTAAATTGTTAAAACGAGATTTTTTTAGAGCGAGCCAGATCTCAAAAGGTGTGTGTATCAACTAGATTTGTAGAGTGTCTTATTTCTTAGTGCACCAAAACTTTTAGCATGCCTAGTCCGACGTGTCTTCATACTTTATTCCCTACAAAAAGAGTTTCTTAATTTTTTATTATAATTTTGTTTTTCAGTATTTTTCAAAAGTGTGAGATATTTTGCACGTTTGCAGCTGATTTTTGCTTGTCCTTTTTCTTAAGCTGAATTTCTACTTAATTTTTTTTCTGTGTAAATATTCATGGCACTAAAGTACGTTTGACCCAACCGAAGTATTTGTAGTTTTTGTTATGACGTTCATCTATTTCTTTATTTTAAGCCGTTTGCTTTTTTTATAATGTTGTGTGAGGTTTTTTGCTAGATATCTTTTATAGTTGCTCATAAACTCATTTTGCGTTTGCGTTCTATTTTATTTTTAATGGTCAGTAAGTACCGGTTGGTTATTAAATAAACTATACTTAAAAAACCGTTTTAAATTATACGTTAATTTTATTGGCGTGTTATAAAACGTATGATAATAAAACAAAAAGTGTATACGAACAAAGCTATATATAAAAAAGTTTTTTATTTATTACGAGTTACAAGTAATATTTTAATGTAATTAACCGAGCAGTAGTGATGTAGAGCATCAGTAGGTTAGGTTAGGTTCCATTGGCAGCCGTGATCAAGCACAGCTCACGTGGGTCCATTAATTAGTTCCCGTTGTGTTACCATGAGCATCAGTAAGTAGTTACATAGAGCATCAGTAAGTATAAACAGCAAATTTTGGCAAAATTTCCGTTAAACAGCAAATTTTTGCAAAATTTCCTATAAACAGCAAATTTTTGCAAAATTTCCTATAAACAGCAAATTTTGGCCAAACTTCCTTTAAACAGGAACTTTTGGTCAAATTTCCTTTAAGCAGCAAATTCTGGCAAAATTTTCTTTAAACAGCAAATTTTGGTCGAATTTCCCTTAAACAGCAAATTTTGGCAAAATTTTCTTTAAACAGCAAATTTTGGCCGAATTTCCTTTAAACAGCAAATTTTGCCAAAATTTCCTTTAAAAAGCAAATTTTGGCCGAATTTCCTTTAAACAGCAAATTTTGGCCGAATTTCCTTTAAACAGCAAATTTTTGCAAAATTTCCTTTAAACAGCAAATTTTGGCCGAATTTCCTTTAAACAGCAAATTTTTGCAAAATTTCCTTTAAACAGCAAATTTTGGCCGAATTTCCTTTAAACAGCAAATTTTGGCCGAATTTCCTTTAAACAGCAAATTTTTGCAAAATTTCCTTTAAACAGCAAATTTTGGCCGAATTTCCTTTAAACAGCAAATTTTGGCAAAATTTCCTTTAAACAGCAAATTTTTGCAAAATTTCCTTTAAACAGCAAATTTTGGCCGAATTTCCTTTAAACAGCAAATTTTGGCCAAATTTCCTTTAAACAGCAAATTTTTGCAAAATTTCCTATAAACAGCAAATTTTTGCAAAATTTCCTATAAACAGGAAATTTTTGCAAAATTTCCTATAAACAGGAAATATTGGCAAAATTTCCTTTAAACAGCAAATTTTGGCTATAAATAGAAATTTCTTGTATATTAGCGTTTTTTGACAAATTTTCCTTTAAACAAAAATTTTTGTAAAATTCCTATGAATAGGAAATTTTGGCGTCTTGCAAAACATGACAAATTTCAATTAAAATATTGAAAAAATAATAGTATATACTATTTATATGACTAAGATATGCGCTTAGACCATTAAACTACGTATGTGCTTGCTAAGAGTATTATATTAAATAGTTCTCTATTTGACAGAACTATACTAAACTCTTAAATCATTTGGGTTTACTTTAATGTATGGTATTTAAAATTTGTTACTGCCCATACATAACGGTTCGTACGAGTATCTATCTAACTCTGGGGTATATTCGAGTAACATTAATGTAACGTTTAATAATGCAGAGAATTGTAATGAAATTTTCGCTACAACTACTAGTGCTAAATATTACTGCTTCTGCTGCTACAGCTTATGCTGTCACTGCCACAAAAGATAATAATGATTTAGAATTTGAAATATTTTTACACTTTGTTACTGAAAGAGAAAATGGGGAGTGAAGACATGCCAACAAAGTACAAGCATGAAAAATGTTGAAAAATATTATTAAAATTACAAAATATGAATGAATAATTGCAAATAATTTTAGTACAACTAGAATATAAAGTGGCGATGAGGCTAAACACAGTGTTAGTATTACACACATAATGTGAAGTTTACTAACTGGTGTTATGCAGCAGAAAACGAACTTAAGCTTACAGCTTAACTTTAAGCTTAGGTTGATTTGTTTATACAGAGTGGCTCAAATAAGACCAACCAAAGTAATCGTTGTTGGTGGTCGTCGTGTTTAAACATTATTTCATAAGTTAACTGAATTTATGCCCAACACTGTTTTAAAATATTATATGTATTAACAAACTTTGGTGCTGGAAAAACAGTAACAGAGTGCTCTCTTTAATTTCGCCTGAGTTTATGCAATAAATTACGAGTTTTTACATCATTGATTTTAACGGATAATCGCAGAAGCAAATAAGAGAATATACATGCCTGTATTAAAAAGGATTATAACAGTTAAAGCCTTTTGCTAGCACAATTTGTTTTACAAACGCTTAAAATATATGCCAATGCTGCCAAAGAGAAACAATGAGAAAGGGCAAAAGAATGCCTTTGCCTTTGACTTTGTGCAAACATTGAAATAAACATAAATTGGAAACAATTACTAATCAATGAACCCAATAATTGAAAATACCAAATTTATGATCAAACATTGGCTTCTACGTAAAGATTCTATACAAAAAGGTATTTTTTGTGAAAAAAAAAAATCCATAACGCAGCTGATGAAAATATTTCTGTTTAATATTTTCTTTTTTTGCTTAGTTGTTGTCATTGTTTTATTTGTGTTCATCCCAAGACTCATTAGCTAAATCAGTAAATCTTTTTCCATCATTCAGAAGATTTCAACAAAGAATTTACATATTTTACACATTCTTTCCATCATCTACCCATTCATACTGACATTTAGATGAAACTTGTTTGCTGTATTAACTAAAGAGTAAAAAATGGTGTATAGTTTTCGCAATGTTTTGGAATTGTTTCGTATAGAATTGTTGAAGCGTGTTATTTTAAGAATTAATGAAGCGTAGAAATGTTTTTTTGCCTTCTCTTTTTTCTTTTGAAATTTTTCTTTTGCCATCATAATAAATAATATTGGTTCGCTCTATTGATGATTATGATGACTATGACATCGATTTCAAATGACAAGTGTGCTCAATACAACAGATTTCAATGAACACAAGAAATATAAAGTTTTCCTTCTAGAAAAAATGTATAATTGAGAAAGGAATATCTAGAAGAAACTCTAAAAAATAAAAAAAAAAAAAATAAAAATAAAAAAAGTTTAAAGTGCAATGAGGTCTATAAACAATTTCATGCTACAATATTATATTTAATACAATTCGAGAAATACAAGAAAATGATGAAAAAGAACTTGAAGGAAAAAAGAATGAACAAAATATTCTTGAAGAGCAAAAAAATGTTCTTCTTTTTGTAATGAAAACAGTGGTGTTTTTAGATGAATTCTGATCAATTTTTGTATGAATTTTTCAAGTTTTTGTTCGACGTGATGCATTGGCAATTGTTACAATGAACTAAATTTCGCTCGAAAATCGCATTGAAATAATTAAAATCTACTATGAAATTGGTGGTTCTGTTAAAGGTACATTCACACAGCCAATGAAACGATCAATTTGTTGCAAACTAAATTTCCCGATCGCATTATTTCACGAACATCAACTGTTAAGTGGCCAGCCAGATCGTGTGATTTGACAGCAGTGGATTATTTTTTGTGGGGCTATGTTAAGGATAGAGTCAATATGGAGCCAATCGAATCTATTGCAGCCTTAAAACTCAAAATCCGTGAAATAGATCCGCCATTTTGCCAAAAAGTGATTTAAAACATTGATGAAAGAATCGACATCTCGACGTATATCTAAAGAACGGTAAATAAAGTTATATACACTTTCTGTTCTTTTCACACCGTGGTAAGCGGTATATTAGAATCATCATAGCCGAATATAGCACTCTTACTTGTTCTCAATTAAACTTGAAATATCGAATGGCGCTTGGATTGGATATTCGTATAAGGCGAATATTGGGGCAGATATTCATATTCACGAATATTAAAAATTTATATTCATAACTAGTGTTCGAAAACTAAGCAACTTTTGTTATTTGTTCTTTCTGTTCTATGCCTTTCGGATACAAATTTTATTAAAAAGAAAATAAAAAAAAGGAAAAAAATTACATAAACAAAAAATGTATTAAATAATATAATTAAACTGTTATTAATGCCACATTATTCTAGATCATATCATTAAATATGAGACTTTTTGGCTGCATGACTTTACTGCAGTGTTAACCAAGACCCGAACGCACGTACACAAAGATAGTATGTGCTTGTGTGCGGTCGCAAACAGAAGCTGCGGTCGCTGCCGAATTGTACACTGTATAACAATCTATATATATAAAATTTAATGTATATATCTTTGTTCCGTATAGGAGTCTAAACTACTGACCTGATCTTCATGAAATTTTCACAGTATATTACTGTCGACCAAGAAGGACAAGTAGGCTACATAAGGTCAAGATTGGGCAAAGGGGCGTGGTACCTCCCATACAATTTTTTTATATACATTTTTTTATCAATTATTTTTTTCTTATTTCAATTTTTTTTTTTTAATGAATTATTGGATCCCGTGCAACGCCGGGTACCCGGGCCAGTTAGTATAAAATATTTATTTAAAAAAAAAAACATCAGTTCCCAAGAATTATTGAACATTGTTGCTCTGTGTGCTTTTGTGTTGATTACGAAAAAAAAAAAAAACAAAACAATACCAAACAAGCGTGCGTGGTGTTGCTTTCACAAAGCTTGAGCAGAGTCTGATGATAGACTAATGTTTTGAAACGAACAAAGTTGTTGTATACATGTGAATTGCCGACCGTGTCTGTGTGAAAAATACGATTATAGACTGGCTCGCGAGTCTATGGAGTGGTTATGACTGCTTTACTGCTTATGTTTGTTGGTTGATATCAAACTAATTCTTTATTTATTTTAAAAAACTTGGAGTAACTTGAAACTAAAATTATTTTATCAAACACAAGGTGGAGTGCACATTAAGGTGGTTCGAAAAAAAAGTTGAGCCAGTCACCCCCTAGGAATAAAGATTAGTTGAAAAGGATTCATAAAAATAATTTAATGAAAATTAAATTTGATGAACTTAAGCCTAATTAAAAAATATAAATAAAGTATCTATAATTATAAAGAAGACTTTTTGCCAACCCCAAAAATGCAGTACTTTTTGTTTTTTATATAAACCCTTTAAAGTCCGTATCGCATATTGTTGTTTATGGCTTGAATGTTTCATAATTTTTGCTTCTGCAAAATTCGTAACCGTGAAATCGTATTGAAAGATACGGATGCGTTATCATTGCCAGTAGTATATTATTTGGGTGTAAATAGTTACCTTCTCCTTACCAAATATTTTTATGTACATCGTTTGCCAATACTCACCCGGGTATTACTGCAGGTTTATAAGCAATGGAAACAAGTTTTCTTCATACAAATTTTTTTCAGTTTTTTTCAAGAAAATTTTGTCATACAAATTATTTTCCAGTTTTTTTTAAAGCTTTGTTCACAATCAGAGCAACAATTTCTTGTTTTACAATTTTGTAGTTATTTGGTTGTTTAATTTATTTTATCGTAAATTCTCCAGTTTTAACTATTATAAACACTTAAGTTTGTACATTTTTCATTTCCCTGCCCCTTAAAAAATCCAAATTGTAACTGTAGCCTTAAATAACTTTTTAAATACTTCCTTAAACTGTTTCGTTAACTACTGTGTTAAAAAAAAAAAAAAAAAAAAAAAAAATAAGAAAATAAAAGTAAGAATAAAATACAACTTTCCCTTTATTCCCACAATCTTTCATTTACATTCAGCCAAAAGAATAAATCATGAAAAGGAAATAATATTTTCATAAAAAAAATCTACAAATATATTCGAGTATGTTTTATAAATAGTTTTGAACACATATTTGTTTAAATATTTTTCAATATTTTTACAATTTATACCCACTTCTGTTCATAAAACCACATATTTGTTATTTTATTTGTCCCATTCATTGTCCTACCAGAAGTTCCAGAGGAAACCTCTTCAAAGTCCTTTCTTTATGCTCGAATACTGTCTGTCTGTCACTCTGTTCATCATACACTTGTCGATTTGAATCCAATAATATTTCCTGTAGCTACAATCCAGGCTGCAACTCAAGTGGCTTGGTACTATTCATTCGAGTCCATTTCTTTGTCTGTGGTCATATCAATCATGTATGCTATAAAATGTTGTGCATATGTTTGCTATAAACTGAATTATAAGATTGCAAATACATGTATATGTATATATATATATATATATACAAAAGTATGACATTTATACTTTAATATGCATATTTATGGTCGTGCGTATGTTCATGTGTCTGTAAGTTCGTATTACGTATTGTGTATGTCTGCTACAACGTCAATATTAACAACAACAATGAAAAGTTGAAACGGAAATTGATGTTTTTAAATAAATATAATCAACTTTTTATAGTTTGGCATAGTTAAAAGTTAAACAAGAAAGATATTAAATCAATGGAAAGTTTCTGATAATAACAAAAGTTTATTAGTCGGTTCTGTAAGTCAATTGTTGCAAAAAAATTAATTTTCCTTGTGGTTAATCTGTAAGTCAATTGTTGCAAAAAAATTAATTTTCCTTGTGGTTAATCGAACTATTTATGGTTTTTCATCCAAATTTGATTTTATTGCAAATCAGGCTTCACTTCATCAAATTTAATTTTCATCAGTTTATTTTAATGAAGGAAGAAATTTTACAATATGAAATAAATTAAAATTAAATGATAATTTTTGATTAAACCATAAACATTTGATTAACCACAAGAAAAACTAATTGTTGTAAAGCTTTGGCATGAGGTCTATGTGTTTACATTTGCCCTTAAAGTTGTTCAAAGAAAGGTCAACAGAAACAAAAAGGAAAACAAAAAAAAAAAAAAACAAATGTACTCGAGAAAAATTCGTGACAAAAGTACGGGCAACAGAAGTAAGGAAGAAACATGTAAAAAACTTAGTTTCTATATAAAATAATTTAAACCAAAAATACTTGTCAAAACAGAAACTGTCACTTATTACTAATTCACCGAATGTAAAACAATAAGTATATGGGGGATGTCATGTCAAGTGACCCAAGTTTTTAATCGATGTCTTCCGATTGGATGGATGGCACCAAGGGTAGTCCTATTGGATAGTAGTTCATACACAAATTTTCAACATGATCGGTAAAAAAGTTTCTGAGTTAGAGGAGGTCAAAGTTTGACATTTTGCCAATACAGGTTGTTTACACGGGTTAGAGGGTTGGAGCGAGATAGCTTTTGAACGCAAACTTTTGTAAGTAAAACCACTTTATTTATTTAAAACGTTATAAAAATGTATTTATTTATCTAGTATTTAAGGGATAATTATGTGTAGATTTAAGGGTTATGTAGTACATATGTAAGTACATTTAATTTTAGTTTAAGTTCTTAAGTGTTTTTAGTTATTTTAAGCTTTAGCACTAACATTTATTTGTTTTTTTGAAAACACTTTTGGTTTTAATTTAACTTAATACACACTTGTAGGCTTTTATTAATAATTTAAAAAACTCTTTTTTTTGGGGGGGGGGGGGGGGATTTTCTGGAGCTTCGGTTCGGTGGTGAACGTCTTCACGATCGATTTCTTTTTGACTTTTTTGTTGACTGTGAGGTTGGCAGCAGTTCTTTCATCAGCTGTTGATGGGGACGTTAATGCTGTAAGTGTTGGTACAGCGGTACCTTTTTGTTCACCGTGTGAACACAGGTGTTCTTTCTCATCCATGTAACTTAGAACCTATTGGTGTTAGCAAAATTTGTCTCAAGTAGCTTCGACAGCTATTTGATCAATATTTTTTGAAAAAAATTTTTTTTGTTTTTTTAAAAAATTTTTTTAATAACAAATAGAAACTGGGAATTATTTCCTTTCGTAGGTTACTTTATATTATATTCAACATTTTTTATTTTTCGAATTTATTCTATGAGCTAAATTTCAGTTATGTATTTTATAAAGCTAAGGTAAAATGTAGCAAGAAATACAATATAACAGTCTGGTAGTGTATAAAAGGCATTCCTAAAAATTTAAGGAATAGAACTTTTACCAAAAAAAAAAAAAAAAAAAAAAATGCTTTATAAAATACATAACTGAAATTTTTTTAATATATTTTTTTTTTTAATATAAAACTTTTTTTTTTTTTATACGGAATGTTTTGAAAATTTCTGTATATCTGGAGAACGAGCCCAAATTAGGTACAAGCATCGTGGCTATCAAAACACAACATCGGACAAACTTTTGGCGAGATCGAACAAGTGGGCGTGTCTTCCCATTCAAAGACATTCCAGATTTGTATATATCTGGAGAACGGCAAGAGCCAAGTTCCATCTGACAGATCAGAGATGTTGGCGTGGCACTTCCTATACATGTATATCTGAAGAACGAGCCGAAGTTTTCAAATTAGGTACAAACATCTGGTTATCAAAACACAACATTCGACAAGATATGGGCGGGTTTTAAGCGTGGCACAAAGTTGATTTATTTATATCTTATGGATTGTATTTATATAACTTTCGGTTATTATAGCACTATGGTAAAGGGTATATACGATTTAGCCAAGCAGAATGTAATAGGCTTTTTCTGATAAATTAAAAAAAGTCGTTTTAAACACATAAAAAGTCATTTTATACACTTAAAAAGTCATTTTTTACACATTAAAAGTCACGTTTTACACAGTTTATACAAAAGTAATTTTCCAAACTTAATTTTTTACAAAAAATTGTCTTTTATACAAAAATTATTTTTTACACAAACATTAATTTTTTATATAATAATGGTATTTTACATAAAAATTACCTATTTTTACATAAAGCCATTTTCTACACAAAAAGTGTCGTCTGATAGTTCAAATAATTTGTCGCAAATTGTTTATTGATTTAAAAAATTCAAAGTAACACCAACAAAAAATCACTTTGAATTCATAAGATTTCAACAAGCTGTTTCCTTTCTTATTTATTAAAAAAAAAAAACTTTTATGGTTTTTAATAAAGAAAGTATTGAGTTTTTTCTGAAAACAATTTTACTTTTTTTATTTAAAAAAAAAAACGCCTACCCAAATATTTTAATGCAAATCTAAATATTAAATTTTAAATGCAAAACCAAAGAAGTCAAATAAATATTACGAAACAAAATATTATTACAAAGTCCATTTTACGTTCTGACTTCTCTTTGTGTGTCCCCTAAAGGAAGTGGATGGACGCACAAAGCAAAATAAAAATGAAGCTTATTGAGGAAAAGTGATTGAACCAATTGAGTTTGAATATTTTTTCTTACACATTTAAATGTTTCAAATCTGAGGTAAAAAAGGTCGCTTGGAAAAAAATCATAAAAAAAGAAGTATGCAAAAAAATAAATTCCACTTAATTTATCATTTTTATGGGACATTAGTACAACAACTGTAACGACAACTTATTGAAAATAGTCTGAATAAATAAAGAAAAAACCCAAAGAAATATCCGAAGAAAATATGATTTCCATATAAAAAATCTTAATATTTTTGCTAGGAAATGAAAAACTCTAAAAAAATCAAATAAATAAAGTTTATCGTTCGTTACAACAAATCAAATTTTTATTGTTTTTCCCATCCCATCTACTTCTCCTTCCCACGAGTCTTATTAAGTTATAACTGTAATCAAGTTCTGGTCACAACACAAGGGCGCGTAGAAAACTTATTTCCAACCAAATGGCAATTAAAGCTGGCTGGCAGTCAGGCAACTCTTGCTTGGAGTAAAAGGATCTGCATCGAGTTCACCCGACAAACTGTGAAGTTGTATTGAGTGACTTGTTGACAGTATTTAGTCAGACGGTCTTCTACATGGATTCATTTTAATTTAATAATAAAAAATGACACAACTAATTTGTGAATATTCCCTACAAAAGTCGCAATTTCAGAGGAAAGCCATTAAAATGAATTGCTTATGCCTTTTAACTTGTTGTAACAGTTTCTATTAAATGTTATTTATTTCCTTCTTATTTTAAAAAAATTCTACAGTATTCTGAGCAGTTATTAAGTACACTCCCCTTTCATGTTATAGTTAGAGTTTGATGGGAAAAGTACATTTAACTATTGGTGGTGGTAGGATGATAAACAATTTCAAAGTCAAAAATATTCAACACCCTCAACAATTTGCTTCTCTTTATATCGAAATAACTCAATATTAATGGCTCAATTTTGCTAAGCAACGTCTGAAACAAGAATTAAATGGTTAAAGGGTTAAACAAAAAAGCTGCAATTTCGTCCTATTCAAACTTATTTAGTAAAATATCAGCTTCTATATAGAAAGTGACTTTGCCATATAATAATATTTAAGTTTTTTGCATAGAAATGTATGGCTTTTGTTTATGATATCGAGCTTTAACCGTGAAAATAGCGTAAGAAACATCATTTAAAATTTTCGTTTTTTTTAATAAATGACTTTATTGGCAACACTTGCATCATCTCCTAAAATGTCATGGTCACATAAGGTACCGTTACGATTTTATAGTAAGAAAAATTTTATCGTATGCGACAAATTTCATACAAAATATATATGAAATAAAATAAAAAACTCTCTCCTGTAAAATTGGATTTTTGGCGCTTACGTTATTTTCGCGGTTAGGGCTCGATATATTTTTTTAATAATAAAATGTGACAAAAGAAAAAATCATTTGGAACATACAAATTTCAATTGTATACTCTTTTTGAAAGATTATTTTAGAAGATTAGCTTAAATTTTTATGCTATTTTTATTTAAAAGGGTTTCCTCTTTTATTACATAAATTACCTCTTGTTAAATTGTTGTTACTTTTTTAATAAAATTTTTGTGCTAAAAAATATAATTTTTGGTCTTATTTTTAAACTTTTAAACTAAAAAAAATAAAAATTATTCGATTAATCGAATATAATTAAATTGTTCGATTATTATTCGATTCAATTTTTAATTTGAATAATTATTCGCGCGAATAATCGATTAATACAATTTATTGAGTACCCTAGTATCTATATTGGAAATTTGATGTTTTTAACTAAATAATTTTAGCAAATAGAATTTGGGAATTTTTGCTTCTTATTTTACTTTGTAAACATGAAAATAATATGTTTTTCTTCGTATAGTGTTGTTGTTGTTTCTACACAAAACAAACAAACCTACTTTTGGAGTGTTGCTGTTGTTGTTTCTAAATAATTGGTGTTTTGAAAGAAGTCCCATATTGGATTGTTTTAAGTACTTTTTAGTGTTATTCGTACTTGAATTTTTAAGTGCGAGTACGTGGTAAAAACTTAAATTTAGTACGAGTATTTTGTTTCTGTGCATGATATATCAAAGTTTTTGCTCGAGAAGATCAATATTTTGCTCTAAAAGCTATTGACCTCAAGTATTTATACATAAGATCTTTTTTTCTACCACCTTTATGTTCCAGCCTAATGTCAAAAAATTAATTTATAAATAAAAATTAACGTTACATCTTTGCGTAATATAAATTGCAAACACTAAACAAGTTAAAAATGGATAAATCTAGCCACTTGATGGCTAAATTGGCAACACTGAAGAGTGGAAAAGCTAAAATGTACAGGGGCAAACTACAGCAATCAATATCGCTCTAAACTTAAATTTTAATTGTATTTTAATTTAATTAAAACGTTTTAATTTGTCCTTAGGTTTTGTTGGAATACAAAATTTTTAAAAAAAAATTTTCTCCAAAAATATATTTAAATTATTATTTTGTAGGAATAGTGGCAAATGAGCGAGCACCAACTTTTGTGCCATCCTTTATTCAAAAGTTTTATCACTTCGCATCGCTTAAATTACACAAACCTCCCTTCATCCCTCCAAACAATATAAATTTACTATACATTCTCTACATAAATTCACCAAAACTGAAACAAATATTTGCTACATTCTCATAAATACCAATCATCATCCATTTTGCAACTTCTAATATATATTTTTGTATGAATTTCTATGTTTTGGAAAATGAGAATACGAACACGAAAATGAGAAGAAATGCTGGCAGAAAGTATTAAATGTTCAACATTTGAAATACTTTGCAATTCATAATTGTTAATGGGGCCATTGAATGTTTAATGTGCAATAAATAAGAAATTATTGAGGCAGTTAAACTAATTAAAATGTTCCATAGTGTCGTTATAAATAAATTTCTTGTTCATGTCTACATGAATATTAACAATTTGCAAATTGTGAATGAATTAATGAAAAAAGTTTATAAACTCATACATTATATGGTTATTAAGGAAATGAGGCACAGTAAACATTCCAAGATAAAATTGGCCTTTGGGAGGAAAGGGTGTGACGTGAGAGAGAATCATTTTTACCTACATCCATATAAAAGAAGCTGTAAATTCATTGAAATTGCCGAAATATTTTGAATTTTGAATGCTGTTAAATCGTTATATCCGTTTCAACATGTAAAATAGTTAATTAAGATCTAAATTGATTAACACATTAGTCAACTTAAGCATTATAATTAAATTCATATGTATGTAATTTTACTGAATTTGAAATATAAAATTTCAAAAGAACTTATTTCCATTTGCAAAATTTTTTTAATTTAAATTCTAACAAGAATTTCTGACACTTCTGATGTAGTTATTTCAAGTTGCGAAACTTGATAAAAGCGGATCTTAAAAGTGCAGTAAAAAAATAAAACTTAAACAATAAAAGAAACTACAAACTATTTGCGAAGAATGTATCTTCTTAAATTTGTTACAGCGCAAAATATATTTTGTATAAATAAATGGAATATAATAAATAATTCATGCAACATTTTGTAAATGTGAAAAACTCTACGTCACATTCTACAGACAGCATTCAGCACAAGAGAGATTTATTTAAAGTGCACTACAGAAACAAGTGCTATTTGCAGAATTTAGGGTAAATACAATTGTTTTTCTAACAGAAAATTTAAATTCATTTGATTTTTTTTTGGATACACAACAAGTAATTAAATAAAGTTCCAATATGAATTTGAAAGTTGACTTAAGGAGGAACAAGTTATTAAAGAAGTTTGTATTTTTTTTTTTAAAAATCAGGGACTTTCTAAAAAATGAAAACAGGATTAACTTTTTTGAGAAAAAAGGCACCTTCAGAGACAAACAAGCTTTTTGTAAAGTCCACTTCCAGTGGAGTTCCCGAATAGGGAAGATTAGCCATCTGACTAGTTTTCTGCTGACAATTTACGTCGATAGTCGGACTGCGCTCAGAGCTTTGACAGGTTATCCAGTGCGATCTTGTCTGGTTGCACGGTGAAAGTATACCTTGAGAGAGCTCATGGGGCTGTTCACATTAAAGCCGTGCTGGTTAAACGGACGCTGAAAGGTGGATGGTAATTAGGTGGCGGACGAGCTCGCGAGACAGGGTTCGAACCTGGACTTAGAGGTAAGAGAGGGGAGAGCCCTGGATGTATAGAAGGGATTGCAGGGTGTCTAAGGCATTATCCAGATTAGATGCAAGGGCAATGGAGGTTCTATTAGGCTTGGATAGAAGTGGTATTAGGACCCTTTTAGAGTTTTTGACTGGTCACGAGTAAAAGGGACCGGACTTCTGCAGAATATGCGATTATGCTTTATAGCTAGAGACGATTGAGCATGTACTGTGCCACTGTCCTAGAAAGAAGTGTCTCATGCAGAAATGGCTAGGAGATAGATTTCACGACGAACTGGGGAGTATCACTGACTGCCATCTAGTCGATCTACTAGAGCTTGTCAGGGAAATTGGCCGGCTATTTCTTATGAGCGGTCTGTAGGGACAGTATCGTTCTATATACTGTCAACTATCTATATTAAGTCTGCCTATCAATTCCCTTTCTTCTCCCTTTCTGCTTCATATGTATTGAACAGATTCACAATGGCCAGCATTAGTCTCCTAGTGGATTTGTGCCTTTCTTAACCTACTCAACTTAAGTCTCTTTCTAAAAATTTACCTGTTTAAAAGGTACTCCGTATAAAAAATTTATTTTTGTTAAAAAGATAGTTTTTGTTTAAAAGAAACTTTTTCTTTAAAATATACTTTTATTTTTAAAATGTACTTTTTGTAGACTTTTTTTTTTTGAAAACTTTAAGGGCACATTTTGTGTGTGTGTGGTTTATTAAGCTAATTATAGTTTTCGCCTCATTTAATGGATCCTAAAATTAAATAATTTTTTTTTTATATTTTTGTGTGCTGAGAATTACATTTTCTTAAATAATAGTCCACAAAAAGAGAGGGGTTGAAAACACTATTTATCTACTTATCAAATTAAAAAAACTAAACTAACATGAGTAATTAATAGTTATGACTATTTTTTAAATTTTGACCACGGATAAACAAATGTTAAAAATTATTATAATCAAAAAAATTATTCTTTCCAAAAGTTATTACATGATTAAATAGCTGACCAAATTTTCTTTAAAAACAAACTGAATTTACCAAACAATTATTCGTACCAAAATGTGATCTATCTAGATCTTTTTTCGGATATATAAAACCTGCTGTGAGCATTTGTAAAATAAATCTGTTAATTCTTAAGGCAAAGTGAATTGGAATAAAACTTCACATGGGCAAAGAAGAGGAGGAGCTTCCTTCCCATAGTCCTCAGGAGCGGAGATATAAAGTCCAAATCAGGGCACTTTGGTCATGCACACTTATCCAACGCTTCTCGCGTTATTACTTCCCACCCGATTACAAAAAATCTCTCTTCCTTATGCCCCTTACACAAAATTAGGCAAAATGTTAACGTTTGGCCAAAGAAAATATTTTTCTAAAATGCTTTTAAAAAAACATGAAAGTAACTTAATTCAATTAGAAAAATTTTTTATATTAAATTATACATATATCCTTTCTGCCTTTATGTTTGTCTCCACTTTTTTTCGCTAATATTTACAGCTTAATAATATATAAAAATTTAGTCAGTGTAACGCTCAATACATTTTTGTACAAATTTTAATTTTTTTTCACAATTCATACTATATGTAGGATTTAAAACAATTGCGGTCATGAATTATACAATAAAAAATTTCAATTAATTAAAAGAATTTAATTCTTAATTAATTTTTTTTGGGATACAAACTATGATCGATCAATAAAATCCGTCTGCAATATATTAATATTTCACAAATTCACAAAACTTTTAAACATTTAGAATGACCAACCGACGCTGTTATTTAAGTGCGATTTCATCGATAAAACTGAGTCTTGAAGCACACTAAACACGAATAACGCTCAATACACAAAACTAAGGGCAATATCAAATGATTATTTTCCATATCGTCGTCTTAAAGACCTAATAACCTATCTGCAAAAATTTCAAAATTGAATTTTTTATGGATTTTTATTCCGTATATTATAACGCATATGTGTGCAAAATTTTGAACATTTAATATTACAAATGACTTCCTTTTTGTACCTAGAAGACCGTTACGCACTTAAAAACGAGCAAAATATATCATCAAAAATTCGTACTGCTGATTGGTTATTTGGTTTCAGATTTTTACAATTCCAAATAATCTTAGTGGCATAACATAAGCTGTGTTTAGAAAAACAAAATTTTCGCAACCGATATATATTTCTGGTTTCTTTCTAATCAAAATATGAAATTTTCGTTTCAATGTTGTAAATAGTTCCAATTTTATAACGTTTTTTTCCTCTCCTGTAAACTTTTGAAAACTGCAGATAGGTTATTTCGTCTTTAAGGTGACGATATATTTAATGTAAATAAATAAAAAAAATCCAACGGACACGTAAAACAGGTTTTAAAATGTGTATCAACCATACAGAAATTTTTGTGAGAAAAGAGATTTTTTTTTGGTTTAAAAAAGAGATTCTTTCATAAAAACGTATAATTTTGTGCAAATGGAACCTTATGTTACCAAAAAAAGAAAATAAAACCAAAAAATAATATTTATAAGAAGAAAAAAAAAAGTACTACAGTGAGTCCTCGATAAATCATATAATCAATCTTCCCGGTTAAATGCGTAACAATTTTCATTTTTTTCCACACAAAAAAAAAGTTGTGCCAGTCACCCCTTAGAATGAATTTTCTATGTGTAGAACCACCAGTTAAAGTCCGATCTCATCATAGCATTGGTAATGGCTTGACTATAGCTTAATTTTTGCCTTAAGTGACTTATTAATCCGATACCAAATTCTTGGCGCCACATATGCCATCGCGGATCCAGCCAATTTTTGCACGTGCCAAGAAAGTCTTTCTAAGACTTATGGCCATTTTCTCAATGTACCGACAAACTGTCTGTTACTTAATGTCAACATAAATTTATTAGACCGATAAAGTGTCTGTTAACAATTTTGGGTTTCTCAATATACCGACAAAAAAAATTGTTTTCAGCTGGCAACACCTCTCAAAATACATGTAAAAATTGGGAGTCAGCTGATTAAATTTATCTGTACGGCAAATAAAAGGAAAATAAATAATTGGCAGATGAGTGCTGGCTAGTTTTGCGACAGAATTGAAGCAAACGAGACATTGAGAAAACCAAATTTCTTTAATGTGCAGTTTTTCGTTGGGAAAAAAGATAATCATGTAATGAGAAAACGGCCATTAGTGTGTCTAGCTTTTAATATACTCACTTTTAAGACACCCCTTAAAAATTCAGCCTCTTCATTCATTTTCACAAACATGTTACATTAAATCAGGTTGATCCGAATACAAAACAGCAAATTTGCACTAGTCACACTCTAGATTGAAAGGTACATCAATTAAGTTTTAAAAACTTTAAACAAATTTTTGGTTTTTTTATAAATAGTGCCGCCATCTGGCATTGAGCAATATAATTATGTTTAATAACTTATTTTAAACTAAAATTTACCTACATACATGTAAAACATCCTAAATACTTTCACTCTTAACTTTTCATTCCTAAAATCTACTCTATTTCAAATTTTCTTTAAATTTATATTTCCCTACCAAGTACTTAATCTGGGTTGTCCTAAATATATGAGATGCCTTTCTTAAAGTTTTCTTCTACATTTATAATTAAAATTTTAATTTCTTTTTCTTTGGCAAAACATAAACCACGTTAAATCGTATTTTCTATTTCATTTTAATTTTTTTTTTTTTTTTAATTTACTTTCATTGTAAGCCCTGTGACAATGTGACGCCCTACTTTCCTATATTCTTGCTACACAAAACATATGCATATGAGCCACTAATGGAATAAACCAACTTAGCATATCTCCTCCAGAGCCACACACACTGGGAGAAAGAATGGAATAATGCAAACGAATAGAGAAAAGAAGAAAAAAAAAAAAAATGTTTAAAGAAAATACCCCATTGATATTTAAGACATTTATACCTGACATTGAATGGCTTTTTGAAATGATTTTACACAAAATATACGACCAAAAGTGTATTAGGTAAATGGAACAAAATTACCGTATACACAATATATTCAACATTTTATGTACACATGCACACACACATACACACTTACATTTACACAGAAATATTCTTACATTTGTATGGCTGAAATGTAAAAAACCTTGTCGAGTTAAGAAGGAAAAAGAAAAAAGTATTTATGTTGGTGAACTCAGCAGGTGTAGTTGATTAAGTGACATACGGTTTCAAAATTACTGCCATAAACTTAAACCAACCCATTCTCAGGGATATACAAACACAAAGGATATACACATGTATTTCAATATCATAGTGTTCGTAAGTTTTAAAAACTTATTTAACAATCGAGAAACGATTTTAAAACATAGCAGTCCAAAATAAAGTAGATTAGAAAATCAACAATATAAATTATAAAATATGTTGCTTTTTATCACAAGTTAAATAAATTTAATCATTTAAAAAAAACACCAATCTCTATGACTGAGAAGAGTCAGCAACTCAGCAAGAAAGTGTTAATACAGACAGCTGTATTCTCATACAATGTGCAGACAATATCTTTTAATGTAGTAATATTCTTTTGCTTATGCATCAGCCCTACTGGCTGCATCTTCAAATCATGGATGCGTGTGTGTGTGTTCGCAATACATACTTGGCAAAATTCTCATACTGTAGATGTTTCGGATTGTTAGAAATGTCACTTTAAATCGACTTCGATTTTGGACCGGAAATGCATACAACTTTTTTTTAAAATGTCACATTAACATTTGGAAAAGTAAATCTATTTTTAGTGTCACACATACACACATGCACTCTCATACCCAACAAACACGGAGGTTTGATTTCAAATTGCAAATGATTTTAAATCAAACGTTTTCTCAAACGACAAACGTTTGATAATGATTTAAAAATCATAGCCTTCTCAACAAAAAGGGGAAATTATTTTCAAATTGAAAAATGCCTTTATAACCTAATTCTTAAATGTTTTTCAAATGTGGATTATAATATAATGTAAAACACACATTATTTATCAATTTGATGTGAAATTGGTATCAATAAATGTAAACATTAAAAATGGCGGTTAAAGTTAAATTTTTACTTCGTGGTTAAATGTGTTTTAGAAGTGAACAATTTATTTCTTGTGAAAAATAAAAATTATTTGTGAGTAATTACAATGATTAAGAATAAAAATTTAAAAAAAGAATAATAAGACGGAAAAGTTCAAAAATTATAAGTTTGTTTTATGATCG
This sequence comes from Pollenia griseotomentosa, assembly GCA_963931875.1. Taxonomy (NCBI): domain Eukaryota; kingdom Metazoa; phylum Arthropoda; class Insecta; order Diptera; family Polleniidae; genus Pollenia; species Pollenia griseotomentosa. The sequence continues at coordinate 250,091,418 of OZ007560.1, forward strand.
CGGTGCTACAATCCTCAAAATAAAAAGGAGCCAATTTCGTCTTTGCAAGAATTAGAGGATGGAAAGAACATTATTTCATCTTCTGGCTATGGAGCCGAATGTTTATCTCACAGTTTATTTAAATAAATAATGAATTTAATTTAAAAGAATAAAATATTTTTATTTATGTTCCACATGGTATTAAAATCCACATTTGAGAATTAAGCTTCGTACAGACGGTGGTCAGATCTTACCATGTTGTCATTAAAATTGCCTAAAAATATCTTTCAACTGTGTGAACCCATTGTAAGCTCATTTTCATTTGGCAGATGTGTAAAATTAATGCATCTGACAATGGCACAATTGCCAGAAAAATGACAACATTGTAAGATCTCAACACCGTCGTCGTACAGCTTTACATTTGAAAGCAATTTGAAAATAAAGGCATTTTTGAATTTAAAAATAATTTCCCCTTTTTGTTGAGAATGCTATGCTTTTCAAATGATTTTCAAATCATTATCAAACGTTTTAGAAAACGTTCGATTTCAAATCATTTTCAATTCGAAATCAAATCTCCGTGTTTGTTGGGATATGCTAAAAAAAAAACATACAAATTTATACTACTAATACGCATAGAAAATTATGTACATACAAAGGAGTTTCATACTTTTTACTAAGTGACAATAAAAATTAACCCATTCTGTCAAAAAGCTAAGTTTGACCCAAATATAAATCTATGTTAAATATAACTAAAATTTTGTGTAAAAAAGTGACTTTGCCAAAAAGAGAATTTGATTTTTATAAATAATTTTTTTGACAACAGGAAAATTTTTAACTGAAAAGTGATTTTTTGTGAAAAAGTCAAGCATAATCTTTTTTTTGCAAAATGTCGCATTTAGTGTGAAAATATACTTTTTGTGTAAAAAGTGACACATACAGCCTGGCACACGATGTCGATAGACAAATTAAGCGAGCGAAAAGTCACTCATTCTCGACTTACGGTTCCGTTTTATTTATTGTCAAATGATAATATTGCCACATCAAATATTCCACAAATTAAACGATAAAAATCGGCAAAACATGATAAGCCATTAAAATACAACTTTGTTAGAAACAAAGCTTTTAACAAAATCAGTGTTTGAAAATAAACATTTAATATGACACCTTAGTGTTTGGCTCGGTAGATTTGTGGAAAACACAAGCGCGTATAGTTAAAAAATAACGTTTTCCTGTTTGTCTACTTTCGGACACAAAAATAATACCACAACAAAACCACAAACTTTATTGTGTTCGGTTGAGCTTGTTAATGTTCGTTCGTTGTTGTTGTGCTTTGCGCCCTTTTGGGTGGAAAATTTTTTTTTAAAAAAACCAAATACACATACGTAAAAAAACAAAGAGCCAGCAAAATAATTTTACACAAACAAAACATATACACAATACACACACAAGCTATTCGTGCTGTGGCCTTTGCTAAAATTTTTTGTTTGCTTATTTCTTTATCAATCTAAAAAAGAAACATTAAAGAACATTAAAATATACAACTCTTTTCCTAATGAACCGATTTTGCTGGATTTCAATATTTGATTTGATACCAATATTTATCATGGCTAATGGACTTAGAATTACTCAAGGACCTGGAAAATATATATTTTTGAAGTCTTAGATGAATATTAAAACAGTTTCACACGGAATGACAAACTTAGTATACCCTAATCGCAACTAGTTGTGGTGGAGGGACTACAAAATCCTTTATGAAAACACAAGAAAGTTTATAACATTTACGCTATTTTTGGCAATTATTTGCCGGTTCAAGCAATTATATTAAATTAATTAGATGAAATTAGGTGAATTATATTGCTTAGGTGTTATTGAGACAATTAAAATTATTAAGATTATAAATAAATTTCCTTTTGTTTCAAAATTTTTAGCAGGCTTAATGTTGTGAATTGTCACATACAGCCCTAACAAAATACTAACCGAAAATCGAAAAAAATGTCACATACAATCCTTAGTTAACTATAACTACAAAAGTAAGTAAAACCGTGAACATAAAAAAGTACACTCACAATATTCTGAAATTGTAATATAAAATAAATGAAAGTTCAATTAAAAACCGATCTACCTATTTTTCATTTATTTTTAACAAAAAGTTCATTTAATTTTTACTGTCAAAAATTCAACACCATATTCCGTAAAATCAAATAAATATTCAGTTATTTTGTAAAATTTTACTGTCAAAAAATTGACCCCACATTCAGTAAAAACAATTAAATATTCAGTTATTTTATTAAATTTTCGTTTACTCCACAAAAGAGCTGAATTTCTAAAAAATACCAGACAGACACCTGTCCGCTTGTTTTTCTTATAAGCCAGAGAGGGAGAATATTTTTATTTACTTACCCAGTTACACACGTTTGTTTTACTTTTGTTATACTGACCACGTTGTTTACAGAAGAACTCTCAATTATAAGACACCAGCAGCATACCCGATATGGCTTCGCAATTATTTAACTTTTAAAATTTGATGTATTTAACTAAATTATTTTAACAAATAGAAAATGGGAATTGCTTACACAAAACAAGCAATTAATTTTTTATAGATAAGTAAAAATTAATTTTTGGTAGTAAAATTATATAAAATAACTGAATATTTAATTGTTTTTACTGAATATGGTGTTGAATTTTTGACAGTAAAATTTTATAAAATAACTGCATATTTATTTGTTTTTACGGAATATGTAGTTAATTTTTTGACAATTAATTTATATAAGATAACTGAATATTGATTTGTTTTTACGGAATTCGTGGTTGAATTTTTGACAGTAAAAATTAAATGAACTTTTCGTTGCTTTAAATTACATTTTTATTTACTTTAACGTAAAGAAGAATTTAACTCAAACAACGGACAATATTAACTGCAACTGAAAATCCGTATTAATATGCACTTAGTTTTTTGAATAACTGTTAGAATCAGTTAAAAATAAATTTGCTTGGAATTTTAAATGTTTATTTATTTAAAAATGACTGAACGGAATATTTCTTAAATAAACTACAGTCCGTTACTGTAATAATATTGTGAGTGTAGTTTTTACCCAGAAAAACAAAAAATCTTAATAAGAAACATTATAAAATCCTTTAATATAAATATTGAGAAATGCTTTTGTAGCAGAAATGAGCCGCTGAGAAATGTTGGAAAATCGCCAGAGATTGGCATGTAAAAAACGCTAGATTTAGCGGGAAAATCTGTAAATTGGCAACATTGCGGCCGTAAACAAATGAATATACTTTTCTTAAAATATTAGAATATCTAAGAGTATATTTCGACTATTTCTTTATCAGAATCACAGCAAAGGATGCAAAGAGGCTCATTATACTCGGATTTTTTTCTTATTAATTTTCACAAACGCTCTTAAATCCAAATCTTTAAGTCTTATCCGAGCTCGTACCACCTGTAGGGGTGACCGTGTTTTCAACACTTTCGGAATGCAGAGACATGTTAGGTACACAGGAAAAAGCACTCAGGATAAATTAAGCTTTTTATACTTCCTTTAAGTACGAGTCGAATTCAAAAATTCAAGTACGATTAACACTAAAACGTTATCAAAACAATCATAAAATAAGTAAAAAAATTAAACTTTTCGTTGGTAGTGCCACTCTGAGAGTAAAATTACAAAGTGAGCGTTTTAATCTCATTAAACTTATCAAAGTTTGTTCTAGACAGTACAACAACACCACACAAGTAGTCAAACGATTTGCTTGTTGTGTTAAAAAACAGAACAAGACGAAACACATTATTTTCATGTTTAAACAGTAAAATTGAAAACCCTTGCTTCTCATTTAGTTTATGTTTTTAGTTTTATAACTACATTAAGTTTTTAAAGCAAAAACGATATCAAGAATAATGCTGGTATTTTATAATATAAATTCTGCAAGGTGTTAAACGCGTAAGTAAATCAATCATAATAAAATTCTCCTTCTAACTTTACGAATTCGGGATTAAATAAACTTTATAATTCTTAAATCAACCGCATTTTAAAATTGGATGACTCTTAGTTTTATTTAAATCATTATTTCAAGTACGAATTAGGGATTGAATATGGAAAAGTTAAGTATTTCGCGTTTAAATTAATCTTTCTGTACTTGATTCAAGAAAATCCGTACTCACAGCACTAATAATACCGCTTCGGATTGATTTGAGTACGGATGGATAGAGTTTTCTTTTGAGTGTAGCTCCATAAGACTTTTCTTCAATATATTTAAAGTGGATTGTCTTTGAAATATTCGAGCATTGTATCGAGGGTCAAGAATTGTAGATAACAAATAGGTTTCATTATTTTCTAAAGCTTCAAATCTTTTATTTATATCTTATGCTTAGTCGGCCGCAAAATTTTAATATTTTGTTTTGATTTAATGCTCTGATTTTTAATGTTGTAGTTTCTATTTAAAAAAGCATACAAAATTAAATTGTTTGTTCAAAAATACCTTACAAAATTTAAAAAGTTTCGTCGTACCGACAACAAATTATCGCCGATACCGATACATTGGAAAATCTGAAGTATCGCCGATATATCGGTATCAGTATTTGTTACATATCTAATGTTTACCAATTTTAGGGCAACGAATTAATCCCCAGAGTCCTTGCAAAAACTCTTATCTGTGAAATTTAATTATTTTTTTTTATAATTTATCGATTTAACAATAACTTTTTTTAAGCAAAAAAAAAAAAAAAATAAAATTAAGGTAGTCCATGTTAGAAGGATTGTAATACTTATGCAGGCACATTTCTCACCACAGGTGGAAAAGGGTATATATAAGTTTGTCATTCCTTTTGTAATTTCTACAATATTGATCTTAGACCCTATAAAGGGTATATATTCTGGGTCCTTATGAGAAGAAAAGTTGATTTAACGATGTCCATCCATCTGTCCGTCCGTCTGTGTGTCTGTCCGTCTTGCATTTGATATGTGTTTTCCAGAGACTCCAGACATGATAGCGGCTAGGTTGTTTCACATTTATATCACATATAGTCCACCATTTCTTGCTATTCAAATTCAGCAAGATCGGTCCACAAATGGCTGAGATATGACCAAAAAAATACGACTGCCTCTAATAAAGTCATTTTTTTTTTTTTTTTTTTTTTGTTAAACAAAAAAAATTACTTGGGCATAGCCGAATATAGCACTCTTACTTGTTTGGTTGAACTTTGAAAACAACACAATTTTAAACTCAGGGACGCTGAATCTGAACCTATAGTGCGAGTCTGAAATTCATTTTAACAATAGTTGTCATTGCTAAAAAATTTAACAAGCAATCTAACAATTTTTCATTTTGTAACATTTAGAACACCACTTGTTATTGTAACGTCAGCTGTTTTTGTTAAGAAAGGCCTGTGTAGTTGTTATTTGCAGTCCTTGGCTTGATTTAATTACGAATAATAAATAAGTTCTTATAGTTTTTTATAACAGTGACAAAAAAGGAGATAATAAAATAATTAAATAAAAAAATAATTTTAAAATATATAAGCGGAAAGCCTAAGCAAGTTGAATACCCGTATTAAGTTCGGCAGGCAGGACACAATTGAAAATTATACACTGAAATTTTGTATGAAATGTATCTTTTTAGATAAAACTGTTTTCTTTAATCCAAAAAAGTGAACTTTTTTTTTGGCTAAAATTTAATTTCTGTGTAAAAAATATGTCTGGTATAAATGTCTTTTTTCACTTTTCTTTTTACTTGAGTTTTTGCTAGAACTTTACTTTTAAAACCAAGCTTTTTTAAATAGTTTTAAATTAAATTTATTAAACCTTAAGATTTTTATTAATCCTCAGTTTCCTAGAATGGGTTAAATATTTATGCATTTCAATTTTAAACTACATACTGGATTGTATGACTCTTTCCTTTTATTGCAATTTGCAAATGTGACAATGAAGATGGAATATCTTACAAAGTTGTCGTTTCTATAAAAAGTCTATGAATGTGGATGGAATGGTATGCAAGTTGCATGTAGATGGCTTCTTCAGCTTTTTTTTGCTTCACATTGTGCTGCCTTCCCTTACTCGATTGCGTGTGTGTGTGTGTGTGTGTGTGTTAAGTAATGTTAATGTGTATGTATGTAATCAATTGAAAATTTTGCCATGTTTATTTAACATTTACCAGCACCATCACTGCTACCATAATACTACTGGCAACCAAAGAACTCATCTGGAATTCATTTTCACTTTTGCCCCCCACACAGACACTTGTATTGATATTCCCATGTATTTATGCAATTTCTCGACATATTTTAACAAAAGAAGATTGAATTGGTATAGTTGTATCTCTGTGTGTGTATAGCTGTGTATGTATGTTTGCATTAAATAGACAACGACAACATTTACTCTTAACATTACAACACTCTACCAATTCAGGTAAACTTTGTGTTTCCTTCGAAATTCTAGACAATAAAAATAAAAATGAAAAACAATACAAAATGCATCCATCCATCGAAAGTTTTATTTCTGGCTTAACTCAACCTTTACTCAGCACACACTTACACTCATTTTCCCAAAGACGAAAAAGGGAAACCAGCCAAGCAAAGTTTTAGAGAGTTTCGATGCTGAATAGAGCTGAAAACAAAAGAACCATTTTCAAATTGAAAATTTACAGCACTTTTTATATTCAGTTGTAGCGCACCGCAGCATACAAACACTTACAGATATGAAGTGCTTACACACATACTCACACAGTTAAAAAAAAATTGTAATACAATGTACTTGTAGTTTCATTTAATTCTCATCATTTTAACCTCATGTGTCAAAATTCTTGTGTGTCAGTATGTATGTGTTCGTTTATTTATTTTTTTAACCAAAAATTTTCTTTTCATTTGGTTGATATTTCAGTTGCACTCACAGCTGCAGCTGCATATTCTTCTTCCCAAGAACCTATAAAATGCAGTAGAGAAACGGAGCAGCAGGGAAAGAGCCAGTTCGAACACTTGTACCTGTTTTCTAAGGAGTTCTGTTAAACGATAAGCGGTTGAGGAAAAAGAAGAATCAAAGAAACAACAAACAATATTTCCTATTGACTAACTGTTTCACTGCAGTTAAATGACAAAATGACTGGTTGTCTAAGTGATTGACATTAAAATGAAGTAGAAAGGTTTTTCTAATTCATCTGTTAGTGTATTTGGGTGGAAGTGGAAGTATATGCTCTTTGTAACAAAACTATTGTTATTAGAAATTAAGTTTAACACTAGAAAACTTTGTGCTCAATATTATTAATGAAAAATAAGAGAATTAAATGTTGGTGTTCATATGAAACTGAAGTATTATTAAATTTTATTTTTTATGTATGTAAATGTTAGAAATACACACACTTGTTAAGGAAATTTTACATTGTTATTCTCTAGTTGTAACTTGTCATAGAAACCGACAGTGGTTTCCTAAAGTAGTTTTGTCAAAAATTCTATTTTTGTAACAAACGTAAATTTTTGAAAAAGTTTTTTTTGTAAAAAAAATTTTAATTTTTGTATAAACTTATAATTTTGGAAAAATGTAGCGACTTTGTGATAAAGTATCTCTTTGGTAAGAAGGATTTTTTTTATTCTTAACACCTTCAACCAGTGATCATTAATTGAGGAGGTCGATAACAAAACGCAATAATTACATTTTTGAAGTTTTTTTTGAATCCTATTCTACACATTGAAATCTATATTACCTTTATTATAAAGTATTCCAAAACTCAATAACTACACTGCAATTCAATATCAAATATAATGGTTCAGAGCAAAATGCAATAATTACACATCTTTGCAATAAATCGCTACAAGAAATTTTAAAAAAGTCAACATTATAAATAAATTATGCTCTGGTGCTAACTCTTAGATAACTGTAAAACGTTAGGAATTTTTGTTTAGTTAATACCTTTCGCTTTTGTTAAGCTAATTGAGGATAATTACTAGTGTCCGACCGAACGTTCGGCTTCGGCTTCGGAGTTCGGCCAAAAAGCGATGTTCGGCCAAGTTCGGTGTTCGGCCAAAAATTGGCCGAACTTGGCCGAACAACCGAACTTTTTAATGATTATTTAATAAACAAATACAAATAATATACAACTGTGGTTATATTGCTAATCGATTATACTAAAGAAAATAGTTCTAAAAAATACAACTTTGTCAATCATATATTAAATTATGTACAGAAAAAACAACGATGTTACAATATAAATATATATGTGTGTGTGATAAAATTTCAAGAAGCCATCAAATTTTGAAAAGAAAATTCCAGAAACACATTCAAACGGTTAGTAAAAGTTAATGCCAAATTATTTTATGATAATATACATATGTACAACTGTTTTTAAAATAGGTATTTAAAAAAAAGGAATTTTTATTTTTGTTTATGTTTATGTTTATTAATTTATTTATATTGTAATAGATCAAGTTTGATTTGAAAAATATTTTTTTGTTTTTGAATTAAAATTTTTTTTAATTTGTCAGTTATTGTTAAATTTTTCATAATTTGTTAAAAATTTATAAATTAAGAAAAAAAACCCTGAAGAAGGCACTCAAGGAAGTGCCGAAATATTGGTTTTAAAATAAACGTTAAAAGTTTTTTATAACAAAAAGACCTTAAGCTCGAAAATTTAGTAATATTAGAAATATTAAAGGTCGAACAAAATACATATTATATACAATTTTTTTTTGAATAAAAAATCGATCTCAAAAACTTTTTGTTTTATTGAAATCTTATTTATTTTATTGAAATAAGAAAAAGTTCGGCTTCGGCTTCGGCTTCGGCCGAACATTAACATTTTGGCCGAAGTTCGGCTTCGGCTTCGGCTTCGGCCAAAAAAAGCGAGTTCGGTCGGACACTAATAATTACATGAATAAATACTATGATTCGGACCAAAACGCAATAATTCCAAATTTGCTATCTAAACAACTTTAAAACAAACTGTCAGATAAAATAATAAATTTGTAATTCATATTATTTTTTGTAGACAATAATACCTCAAAAATTGTTTTTTTAAAAAATTATGTTATGTTATGGTGTAATTATTGCGTTTTGTAATGGACCTCCTCAATTGTTAATCTTATAATAACACGAGCACTCTATTTTGACTTTATGGGGTTTTCTGGCTTAGCTCAGATTTAGATTTTATAGCATCATTTATAAAGTTCCCAATCAAATCACATTTATCTTCTTTTTACACCCTACACAGAAGGTAGAAGGTTATATATAAGTTTGTCGTTCCGCTTAAAATTTCTACAATATTGATTTTAGACCCTACAAAGTATATGTATTCTGGATCGGTCTACAAATAGCTGGGATATGAGCCAAAATCTACTACTGACTCTAATTTTACCCATAAATCCCATGTTGCTGTTGTTTTTTATTTTAATGTATGTCTGTAGAACGGCAAAAGCCACAGTTTCTAAATTAAATACAAGCATCTTGGTTAAGCCCTTATGACACTACATTTTTAATGCATTGTTCAAGTTTTGGTGAACAGTACAAATATAATGTAATACAAAAATTTACCAAGTGCAAAGAGTTAAGCTGTATTAAGATAAATGGCAAACTGTCAAAAATTTTACAAAAGTTATCGATAAAAAAGTTATGTCAAAAAAAATGTAAAATTGTTTAACTTAAAATTGACATTTCCAGCTTGAAATATTAAAAGTGTTGCTGAATCAGCGGTTTATGGGCAAATTTAGCGATTTACCGCTTTTTGTTTTTAGGTTTCTCATAAACAAAAAGTTGGCAACATTTAATAATATAAACAAAACAGGGATGGCTAAGTTGTTTCAATTGTACTTTTTTGTTGATACTTTTTAAACTAAGATTTATAATACCTTTTTGTGGTGTTTTTTATGAACAAAAATAAAATTAATTTCAACTAAAAAAATCTTTTAGTACAATTAGGGTAAAAAAGTAAAATTTTTAAAGGTTGTTGGTACAATTTTAAAAATTCTCAACCCCGTCCCTGAAACAAAACCATAACAAGAGAAAAAAAAACTAAAAAACGTTGTTTACATTTTTTATAGTTTTCTCTTTCTTACATTTACTGTTTCTTTCTATCAATTCTATATCAATTAATGAATAAAAAATGTAGTGTCATAAGGGCATTAACAATATACAATGTCCAACAAAATGTGGGCGGGAGTAAAGAAGTGGGCTGGGCAGAAATATCCAAAGAACGTTAACAGAAAAAATAAACAAAGTTTGTCCAAATCATAAATGAAGGTAGTGCACTCATTTTGCAATTTCAACTCACACTTAGTGATAGTGATGATTTGAAAACTTGCAGCCTCACTAAGCATGGGTTAAAAAATTTTGCATTAAAAAAAAAACTAGTTTGATTTAAAAAAAGCAATCATCAGTTTATTGCAACTTTCTTGTTCTTCACTCATTGGAGTGCAACTTAACATTTTGCATTCAATTTTAAATTTTTATTTAATTATCAAAGTTATTTTTGGGAATACAAAATTTTTAATTTACAAGACTTTGTTAGTCGTGCTTAATTCACAATTTTTATTCTTGATAAAAACACTGAAATTTATTTTTGAAGGGATAAGCTATTCCTATGCGCATTTCACTAGTTGCTTAGGCTAGATCTTCAGGAAATTTCATCCAAAGATTTTAAAAAAGCTAATTATATTAAACAAGTTAAACTGTTAAGCGAATAAGAATTATAAGCAAAAGTCTTACTTGTAACCATATCAAAGCTTTAAGAAAACCAACAACAATAAACAGTGAGTTTATATTTTCTTACATTCCCCACTTCAATTGGTTGGAATTCTTCCAATATGATTTGTAGTTGTAAGTAGGTTAAGAAAAAACAAATTGAAAACAAAAACAACTTGCTTTGTTGCTCTCGCAAAAATAAAGCATGCTGCCAGAGTATAGTTTTTTAAGCCTTGCACTTGCCAGTTTATTATCAAAGTAGTTTTTGGGTATACAATTCCTTATTTTTATTCTTGCTAAAAACTGGCAAGTGCACGGCTTAAAAAAACTAAACTCTGCCAGCATGCTTTATTTTTGCGAGAGCAATAAAGCAAGATAAAACATAATTTTTATCTCATCCGAAGAAAATAATTTAAACTTTTTTGTTTAATATCATACAGGATTTCTTGTAGTTTTCACTCAAAATAATAAAAATAATTTAATTTATATGTAAAATTTTTATTATTCGTATTTGTCTTCAAAACTTTCATGACCAATAACACAGTACAACAGCCAATCTGGGGGGTGAGAAATTCCAAGTCAGGGTGATGGTACTAGGTCAGTATAGTAAAACCCTCAAAGGGTTTGGCGTTCGTATGTGCCAGTTTTTTTTTATGACATTTTAAAGTTTTTCCTTATCTTGATGTTTTTTTGTTTAACATAACTCGAAAACCACTTGTCCGATTTTGCTAAAACAAACTCAAAAATATTTAGAATTACAATTTCTTTAATCCGTTCATATAACGTTTTTCTTTATAATCAACAGTTTTGCCGGTAAAAATAAATTTGTGGAGAAAAAAAAATATTTGTTTGCCTAAAAATAGGCAATATTTATTAAAATAAATTTTAATTTTTAGGCAAAAAAATATTTTTTTTTATCCACAAATTTATTTTTACCGGCAAAACTGTTGATTATAAAGAAAAACGTTATATGAACGGATTAAAGAAATTGTAATTCTAAATATTTTTGAGTTTGTTTTAGCAAAATCGGACAAGTGGTTTTCGAGTTATGTTAAACAAAAAAACATCAAGATAAGGAAAAACTTTAAAATGTCATAAAAAAAAACTGGCACATACGAACGCCAAACCCTTTGAGGGTTTTACTATACTGACCTAGTACCATCACCCTGACTTGGAATTTCTCACCCCCCAGACAAAAATCCCAAAAATGTTCCACAGTGTAATCTTTGAAAGATAACTGAGCTCATGATTATATGCAGCTTTTTTGATTGCAAGTTTAAATTTTGCACTATTTGATTTGAGTGCAGATTTTTGCATTCAAATCTGCGTTTAGTGATAGTGAAAAAATTGGCAATATCACTAAAAATTTTTTAGTGGTAGTTTAAAAATAACAATCATCACTAAAGCTGGTAAAAAAGAGTGCAAACTAATTTTTTTTGCAGTTTTATTTAGTGCACTAAATATTGATTTAAATCAACTATGGTCCAAATAGCCGGGTTGTTAATACACAACCTCACTTAGAAAAATTGGCGGGATTGGAGAAGTAGGCGTGGCACCTCCCGTACAAAGACATCTGCAGAACGGCAAGATTTAAAGCTTTTAAATTAGGTGCTCTTATCGCAGCAAGGTGAAGGTATATAAGATTCGGCATAGCCGAATATGACACTCCAACTTGCTTTTAAAAAAATGGTAGTTGTTACAAATTAAATCCGACTGTGATTTCTACTATGTGTGCTAATCTGTTTTAAGTTCACGTTAATTAAACAATACTTTAAGCCAGGTTGGTGTATTGGTTAACTAACGTGAACTTAAGCTTTCTTTGCATAAGACAGTTTTCTTTTTTGAAGAAGTAGGAGAATTTTTTATTTAAATTTAAAAATAGTCGAGTAATTTTTAACCTTAACTACCTTTTAGGTATCTAAAACACTCTAAACCCAGAGTTTCATTAATTAAATCTTTCGTTTCATTATTTAAATCTTTTAATAGAGTTGAAAGAAATAAATGATAAATTTTACTGATTTATAATAATTTTGTTTTATAATGAAACTTAATTTATTTGAATTGCTATTAACGACTTTTTTAATGAAACCCTTAAAATCCTTAACCAAGCCACTGTTTCACACTTCGTTTCTTACTTAATCTAAATATAGATAGTTTTGAAAATGAAAAAAAAGAAATACGCTGATTCAACAAGACTATCATTCTGGTACTTCTATTACTTTTTGTTATTTTTTCTTTCTTATTTCATCTAACTTAATAGAAGAACACATTTCTTCAAACCCATTCAAATGACTTTCATTTATACGCCCGTCCTCTTCAATACTTTAGCTTTAGGTTTTTGGAGTTTTTCTTATTTTCACGTTGTCTGATTAAATTTCTTTCAACTGCTCACTCCATCATTTGTAATGCGGTTGTCGGATACTGTAAATGTGTAAGTAGAAAGATGTTGGGAAAGAATATGAGTTTATTTCACAATGTTATTTGCATATTTATGAGCTGTATTTTGAAAATGGATGAGTTGAGATCGGTTAAGGGTGGTACAAGTAAAACGTTAAAGTTGTGTGTTGCTTTAGCTACTGATGCTGTTGTTATACTGTAAAGTAAAAACAAATTTTAGAGTTGTAGATATGAAAATGTAATAGCAAAAAGTAACAACAAAGACAATTCTAGCTCGCTACACTAATCGAATTCAAACGTTGCTTCCCGACTTTCCTGCGCCGGAAAGACAAACCTAGAAAATAAGAATTTATGACAGTAAAACTGTGTCTAGAGTGTCTAGAGCCAAGTTAATTTTACTGCAGATGTATGACATTTTTATTTATGGTATTGATTCTGTTGGCTAAAATGTACAATGAATGACTATATACTTATAATGAGTATTGTATTTCTGTATATTTTTTTTTTGTTTTCCTCATCAGCTATTGAATATGATTCTATTGTACTTGCCACAATTTTTTCGCCACTTTCAACAAAATGGGGGGATTTATTTGCACTAAACAGTTAACAACAACAACCTTTTCCCGAACAGACGGACAGACAAACAAACAGTAAAACAAACAGTCGAACTGTTACAGACACCTACGATTGACAGCAGACAACAATGTGAATCATAACAATTGGTGTAAAAATATATTTTGACTTAAAGTATCCAGGTATTGTTTAACAAAACTGCTCCTACTCAATACACTATATACATACTATTGTATTTTTCTACATTCATTTCTTTTCATTCTGTCTCTGCTGCGGTCGCTTCTTTTCAAATATTTCAATTCTTTTGACAGTATCTGCTGCTTTTCGTATCTCCTGACAGCAATTCTATTATTCTGGTTTCACTATTTATTCATTTGTAATCCTTCGGTTTATTTTTGTTTTCTTAATTTTACCTTTCACTTGAAAGGATACAAAAATAGGTGAGTAAAATATGTTTTTTGTTTACTTCTTTTCCATTAACTTATTATTTCGCTTATTTGTATTCAAAATACACAAGAGCCTCGTTTAATGGGAAACTTTTGAGTTTAATTTTAAAAAGGATTTCAAAGCTTTTGTTATTGTTGGGCCGCATGCATGATTAAAAACAAATAGCCAATAAATAGCCAATCCGCTGAAATGCTTTTTCTGTTTACGGTAATAATTTTTTTTGCTAAAGGAACAACTTTTTATTGTTTTTCATCAAAAACATTTTTGTCATATTTTTATAACAAATCAATTACCTGATAAATAATTGTTTCTTATAATAAAGATTTTAATGATTTTGCTGCTTATCAAAGCTTTTTATTGTTATTATTTTTATTATCTGTAGAAAATTAAAAGTCATAAGATAAAAGTTTTCTTTTTTAAGTTTGGGCTATTTACAATATATTGTATTTTCATAAATCAGAAGTTCTATTTTGAAGATGGAGCACTTGAAATTGGGACAGCAGATTCGAAAGTTATCATGAAGAGATTAACTACAGAGAAACGTTTGCAAATTGTTCATATGTTTTCTGCTTGAATAATTATAGATCATTTGAAAAGCTTTCTATTTCCCAAATTTTGTTTTTATGACTAGAGTTTTTTAAATTTTCGGCAATATATTGATTTTTTTTTCGCGAAACATTTTCAATAAAAAGAAACCAACAAAACGAGAAACTGTTTTTCTAAACAAAGTTTTTTTTTTTTTTGAAAAAAGCTTGATTAAAACAATTTTTAATTACCACCCAGTAAAAAATGTGCTCAAAAAGGAGGAGGTTTTATGTATGAATTCATACCTCAAATCACTTCAAACCTGCTGGTGGGATGCCTGGGTTTTGTATGGGGTGTTCTCGGTTTGGAGGACTATTTTCTGCTGACAATAAGCGCGTCTTTTAACATGCAAACATAGCACTCCTACAGTGCTTTTTTAAGGGCTTACTATATTAAAATATTTATTACTGTTTTGCTTTCACTTGTTTAAATGCATTTTTTTAATCATTTTCGTAAACCATAATATATTTTAATTTTTTCGCTTTAAAACCTTCTGCGTTGTCAGCACCGAAATATGAATAAGCTTTTTTGTATATTTTATTCTTTATCATTTACTGCTGTATAAGAGCTCTCTTATTGAAGCACTCGATCATGCTCTTAAGTGCTTCAAAAAACCCGAATTTTTTCACTGGACAGTCAAAATTAAGTTTTTTAGTAACAAAATTTAAATATATATTTTTTTATACTCGATTTTTTTATAGAGCTTTTATGTCTGGTTTTTTTTTTTTTTTTTGAAAATAGGTTTGCTTCAATATTAGATTTTAAAAGATTTTTTTTTGGTTAAAACACAAAAATTTTTTTGAAAAAAATAAGTACTTTAACAAAATTTTTCAAGAAATAGTTGCACCAGAAATTATACACATTTTTAAAAAAGTAGTTTAACCAAAAAGCTTTTTCTTAAAAAAAACATAACCTTCTACAAAAAAATTAGTTTATTTACAAAATAATTTTGTCAGAAAAGCTGGTTTAATGATTTTTTATAAGAAAGCTTTCTTGATAAAAAAAAGATCTTATTTACACAAAGCTTTTTGTGTGCATTTTTTCCTGAAAAAACTTTCACAAAATGTTTGGCAAATAAAAGCTTTATTTCTTAATAGGTGTTTTTCCCCAAAAAGTACTTTTTATATATTTTCATAGATCTCGTAAAGCTTTTTTTTATACGAAGATTTTTAACAAAAAAAAAAAAAAAAAAAAAAAATTGTTACAAAAATAAACTGTTTAAAAAAAATATTTTTTACCGTTTCCTAACTTTTTGTACCACAGGGAGCTTTTTTATATAAAATTGTTTAACAAAACACAAAACTTAAATTTCTTAACGTGCTTAAAAGCTAATACAATCTAGGTGTAATTTACGGTATTCGATATCGATTTAAATTTCCAATAACATTTTTTTGTAATATCGATCGATATCGAATATTCCCCCTGTTTTTACTATAAAACACCATTTTTCGCAAAAAAAAAAAAAAAAAAAAAAAAACACAAAAAGCAACCAGTGAAATGCGCATAGGAATAGCTTATCTCTTCAACAATAAATTTCAGTATTTTTATCAAGAATTAAAATTGACAATTAAGCACGACTAACAAAAACTTGTAAAATTTTGCGTTTCCAAAAACTACTTTGATAATAAACTGGCAAGTGCACGGCTTAAAAAACTATACTATGGCAGCATGCTTTATTTTTGCGAGAGCAATAAAGCAAGTTGTTTTTGTTTTCATTTTGTTTTTTCTTAACCTACTTACAACTACAAATCATATTGGAAGAATTCCAACCAATTGTAGTGGGGAATGTAAGAAAAGATAAACTCACTGTTTATTGTTGTTGTTTTTCTTAAAGCTTTGATATGGTTACCAGTTAGACTTTTGCTTATAATTCTTATTCGCTTAACAGTTTAACTTGTTAAATATAATAAGCTTTTTTAAAATCTTTGGATGAAGTTTCCTAACGATCAGGCCTAAGCAACCAGTGAAATGCGCATAGGAATAGCTTATCTCTTCAACAATAAATTTCAGTGTTTTTATAAAGAATAAAAATGGGGAATTAAGCACGACTAACAAAATCTTGTAAAATTTTGTATTCCCAAAAACTACTTTGATAAGAAAAACTATTTCAAAAAGTTCAATTAAAAAAATTCTTTAAGAAAGCATCCGTTTAAAGTCTCTTTAGTGTTTCTCCAAACTTTTGGCCTGATTTAACGATGGAACATTAGAATTTTGTTGGTAGCAGTTTTATAGCTTTACACGTGTTGCAATTCCGGTAAATTTAAAAAAAGCAATGTGCATTTACTTTGATAATATTTTTATCTCTGCAATCAGGATGAGTGAATTAATTTCAGTATTTGTTTGTTTTCTGAATTTATTATCAGTAACTTTTACTTATTTGTTTTGGCCAGCAATACATTTGGCAGTTTACTGGGTTACGTTTTTTTATTACTGTTTGTTGTTTTCTTTTATGTTTTTTATGGCTGTCAATTAGACAGGATTCGTGTTTATATTTATTGGCAACATGCGGGGTTGTTTCCGGTTACATTTTTTTTTTTTTTTGAAAACAATTCATTTAACATTGGCCAATATTTTTAGTTTCATACTTAGTTGGCATTCTAAGCTTGACAGATGGCAAGTAACTAATTTAAGTCTTCATGTCGTTTGTCAGCATTATTTCTATTTAATTTTCTTAATTGTTAACATTGATTGTGTTAAAGATGTAAGAATAAAATTGATTTAATAAAATGATATAAAGAAAATGGAACATGCAATTTTTTTTGTAGATTTTTTTTTGTGGAAGAAAACATTTTTGTTTATTAATTCTGATGAAATTGTTTTACAAGTAAAATAAATAAGATTTTCATATAAAAACTAACAGATTTCAGTTTTGTTCCTAAAAGTACTAAAGTGGCAACTTTCGTGACCGTATACCAAAGGGACCGTTCAAATGTGTCCGTGAATGGAGCATATCCTCTGAAAAGTATGAATTGAGTACATTTAAAAAGCCGCCGGGGCCAGGTGATCAGGAAGGTGTCCTTTGAGAGAGATACCGCTGGGATCAAAAGTTTCCCAAAATATTCCAACTTCTACTAAAATTCTTTGAACTTTGAATTTAGTTACCAGTAGAGTGTTTATGAATGGCCTGTGTAGCAAACATAATTTAATAGTTGGGCTTAAAATCCTTTTTCTATTATTTCATTTTACTTGTCTTTCGACCATGTTTCGACAATCAATTGTCCGAAAATGTTTTGAAAACGTTTCGTAACCACTTGACACATATTGATGTAAAGACATTTACTGGGGAAAATAAAAAAGAAATTATTTATCTAGAAAAAATGAGTAAAAACGTATAAAACGTGACTTTTTGCATAAATGATGAAAAATCAAATTATTCACACACATAGACTTACATTCAGCTGGGTTATAGTGATTACGGGCGGGTACACATAACACATATTAATGTGCTTAAAATGATGGAAATTTTGTTGTTAGTGTTGCTGGATGAATAAACGAATGATTGGATGCTACTATTTGTTTGCTTGTGGTCGTACATGTTTTAAACATCTGTCAAATTGTAACTGATTGACACTCTTCTCTTTCATATTGTTGTTGCTATTTAAAAATAAATAAATCCACGTTTAAGTATGTGTTTTAATTTACAGTGGGAAGCAAAAATAAAATTATTTTAGAAGGGTTTTAAACAGTTTAATTTTTATGTACAGCTCATTTGGAAATTAAGTTTTTGCTCAGAATCTATTTCTAAGTCTATCTAACGATGGTCGTCTTCTGGCCGGCCGGCTGGTTGTCTGTTAATGTATTTTGTGTGCAAAGTACGGGTCGCAATTTTTAAGAAAATTTAGTTAAATTTGGACATACATTTAAATTGTCATAAGGACATGACGAGGAATTAACAAATTCTTATATTTTTCTTAACACAGCGGCTTAAGTCTCGATGTTTTCCCTTAGAAAACCCGGTCGAACACGCGATACTATTGGTACATATGTAATGTAGCGAAATGACTGTGATTTATCAATTAGATTTTCTAAGCCGTGGTCTTAAGGGCCTAATAAACTGCACAAACGGCTTGGCAAACATACACTTTCCGTTTTTAGGATAAACGACACAAAAAATTATTATTAATTTTTTAATAAATGCTAATAATTTTTTATGTTTTTTCTTCTTCCTTTCCACTCTGCAAAATTTTTACCAAAATGATTACTAGGCACTAGCACTAGGCAGCTTAAGGAGTTTGATAAACATCTAATATGTTTGAACAAAAGTCAAAAATATTTTATTTTTCAAAACATGCTTTCAATTAGAATTATCACCACAAAAGGTTTGTACAAATTAAAATTTTAACATGTTTGCCAAGCAGGTTGAGTTGTTTTATTTTTCCACCGAATTGTACAAAATTGTCATAGAAGATTTTTTTTTAATTCCAATAAAAAATCGAGCTTCAAACGTAGCAGGTATGTATGGCGAGAAATGTAAAAGTTTTTCTCACTATCTTGCTTACGGAGGTATGAATTTGAAGTTCCCACCTTAAAACAATACACAAAAAGCGCTTTATTTAACGCATATAAAAACTGATGAGTGTAAGGCTTAGCTTTGCACACACCATTTTTTTATTGTTTAAGTTATTCTTTAATATTCAAACTAACAATGTAAGAGAATATTCCGCAGAGAGGAATTACTTCATACATTTTTGTGCAAAATAAATAATATAATTAGTGTTCCTATACCATAGAAAGTTGGCACTTAGAATTGTTTTGACTTATTAAAAAAATGGAATTACATCAAAGTTATATTTTTTAACAAATATAACAGTCATATCCCACGAAAATTTTTCAAACTTCGCAGAATCAATTTTTTATGTTTGTCCATCTTATTATACTTTTGCTTATTCAAATGGTTTTACTTCTTAAATTATATGGCTGTCAATGAATTATTAACAAATTGTTGCTATAATTGCATCGCCCATTTCAAAAACCAATCTACTAACAAAAATCCAAAACTGAGTTCTTGGACGATTACTGCTTTTAAAGGTAAATGCATCGTTTAATTAAAAACAAAAAAAAAAATTCCAGAAAGAAGTCAAGTGAAGCCACGTGACTGGTGTAATACTACGCCCAAATCTAATTTCAATAAATGTGAAAAAAGACTTGCAAGCTCTAAAAACCTACTTGAGTAAATATTAAGAGTTTTATGAAAATATTTCTTATTGACCTACAAAGGAAGCAGAATGCACTACAGAAAACGAGGGTATGATGACGAATAATCTATGACAACAACATTTAACTCTTCAAAAAGTTTATTTTTCTCTCTTGAAGTCCCTAATAAAAGTTGAATATTTCGTACGAAATTTACATTTATGATGGTTGTTAGTTTCAGAAACCAGTCAAGTGCAAAAATTATAGTATTTTTTGCAAAAATGGTTCATTTTATAGGAAAAATATCTGTTCTGTAAAAGTATATTTAAGATTGCTAGAAATTTATTTGATTTACTCCAATCAAAATCAAAAAATGTTCGCTTGACTGGTTTTTATAATAAACGATTCAATAAATAACTGCAATATTGAAGCTTAGATGTATGCAACAGATCTTATCACAAACCTGCACTTCAATCAGTGTTGCCAATCCGCGTTTTATTATACATAGTGTGTGTAATTTATACTTGCATGTGTAGCCGGTGTAAAATTTGTTTCATGTATAATCTTTGTTTAATTTTTCTTTGAGTTCTAATTTTTTTTATTAATTGTTGACAGCCAACAGGATACCCGTACGGCAATAGATTTGTTTCCATGTAATAAAACAATTTACAAAGAATTTTAGAAACTTATGTACACTCAAAAGCAAAATCAATCCATCCGTACACAAATCAATCCGAAGCGGTAGTAATAGTACGATGAGTACGGATTTTCTTGAATCAAGTGCAAAAAGATTGATTCAAGTGCGGATTTTCAATCGCGAAAAACTTAACTTATCCATATTCAGTCCCGAATTCGTACTTGAAATAATCCGAAAATGAGCTTGATTTAAGTAAAACTAAGATTAAACCAATCTCAAAATGCGCTTGATTCAAGTATTATAAAGTAAATTCAAACCCGAATTCGTACTTGAAATAAACCAAAAGCGAAATTAGAAGGAGAATTTTATTAAGATTGAGCTCTCAATTTTATTTTTTAAAGATGAAAATAATGGTTTTTCGTCTTGTTCTGTTAGTTTTGTTGTTTCTACACACAACAAGCTAATCGTTTTTTAACTACTTGTGTGGTGTTGTTGTACTATCTACAACAAACTATGATAAGTTACATGAGATTAAAACGCTCACTTTGTAATTTTACTCTCAAAGTGGCACTACCAACGAAAAGCTTAATCTTTGTTTTACTTGGTTTAAGAATTTTGTACTTATTTTAAGAAATTCCGGTATTGATTTTCGAAAGTAATCCCATTTAGGATTGTTTTAAGCACGTGTTAGTGTTATTCGTACTTGAATTTTTGAGTACGAGTTGTACTTAAAGTAAATATTAAAACCAGTGTTCGAAAATTAACAGAACATTATTTAGGATTCGGCTCGCACACCCAGGAACGATATGTATTTTTTTGTGTTTGTGTAGACGAACACAACTCTTAATACCGTTCATAACTATTTTAAAGAAAGAGCCGCACATTACATAATGTTATGTTCTTCGTTACAAAACAAAACAATTGTAGTGATACTGTAGACAAATATATTTAAAAACTCTATAAAGTTTCTTCTTTTACATTGATAAAGAAATGAAATTTTAAAAAATTTTATTGTGTTAAATTATTTTGCTGGCTTTTTATTTTTTTCATATGTACATTTTGACGCCGTGCAATAAAGCCATAGGAAATAAAGCCATACATGGCCTTATTTCCCATTTAAATTTTTTTTCTTTTCATATACATAATTGCAATTTATTTAAAAATGGTTTTGTTGGTTTTTCTCTGGGTGTTTATATAAAAAATATAAGGAAAACACTTTTGGACGCAAGGATTTTCTCCTCTATGGTATAACAAAGGCCGGCTTCGCTAACTAAAGCTTCTCTGCATAGCCGGCCTTCGGCCGGGCGCAAGGATTTTCTCCTCTATGGTATAACATAGACCGGCTTCGCTAACTAAAGCTTCTCTGCGTATTCGGCCTTCGTTCGAAAACAAGGCAGATTTTAGAAGCTATACTTAGCGAAACCGGCACCTGACGCGTACGTTCCGGGCCCGCGTACGCGCCGCACGTGCTGAGATCGCCCGCCGGACGCGCTCCCCCCTTCCACCTACCGTACCATATTTTTTTCAACACTTGACAATGGCAACTCATTCTTTTGCCAATTTGTAACCATAACAATTACACTGTTATGGCGTTATTTCCACTTTGGTTACTAAACGATTATGGTGTTATTGAACTTGGGTGGTGGTAATAAAGCCATATGGCTTTATTTCCTATGGCTTTATTGCACGGCGCCGTACATTTTGTTTTTGTAAAAAATTTTTGGTTTTTTTTACCAGCCTACGCACAATAGAAACGAAAGAACATAAATGAGCTGAACTGAACATAATGAAGTTTGTGGTTTAAAACAAATCGAACGGAATAAAATGATCTCATCTTTTTGTTGAGTTGGATAAGAACAGTATTTTTTTTTGTGTTCGAAAGATGACAAACAGGGAAACGTTATTTTTTTTTAATGATTTTCTACAGAAACACTATTAGCGTTTGTGTTTTCCACAAATCTACCAAACGGAACACTAAGGAGCGTTATTTAGTGTTTATTTTCGAACTCTGATTGAAAACTAATTTATACCGAGTGTTTTTCTTTCCGTGTAGCTTAAGCTTTAACATTAATACGTTGGTATTGCTCTTCTGCCTACGTAAATGCTGACGTTCGAGGCGTGCTATTAAAAAAGTGCATTCATTTATTTTTTACTTCAGGAGTCGGTATGGTTTGCTTTTTTTTGTAAGCATAACCATTTAATTGCAAACAAGGAATAAGCAAAAAGGCGATGCAGGGCAAATTCATTCTATCGAAGAACTTTTTTTCGTTTTGAGTGGCTAATTTTGCTTCAAATGTGTAATTTGGGACATAGATATATGTAATTTCCGAATTCTTCATTGGCAACACTGTCGTCAATATTCGTGACTTTTTTCACAAAATTTAGAAAGAAATAGTTGAAGATGGCTGTTTTTGCCTGTTTTTGCCACCAAAATCCCTCTGAGTGCCGAGGAGCCTAAAATATTTTTTTTATAAAATTTGTTAAGAATCGGATGACTTGCCTTGATGCATCGCTGTATGCCTTTTTGCATTGCGCATCTATTTTTATAAAAAAAAAATTGTTGTAACATTTTTCGAAAAGGCTAGAGTTGCACCCAAATCAACTAGCGCGAAATATTTTAAATGATAGCGGCCAAACTCGCTTAAGGAGAAGAGACACTGCAGCACTTACCCATTAAGATGAGCGATAAACACATATATAAATGTGATACAGAACCCGTGATGAAGAAAATTTTTGTCTTGCACTGGCAGGACATAAAGTAAAGAATTAGGATAAGATTTGATTAATTATTGTTAGTTCATATTTAATATATGAAGATTCAATAAAAAAATATTGAAAAAAAACAAAAATTTTGAAGCTGACGCTTTTTCGGCATAAAAAACGCCAAAACTTCTATGTTATTTAAATATGCCGTTGCTGAAAAACAAAGTTCTTGTTAAAAAACGCGTTTCAAGCAAATATCTAGAGTACCAAAGAAAATATTGAAACTTTTTCTATATAAAAAAAAATTCTCATGGAAACTGTTTTTTTTTTTTTTTTTTAAATATATATATTTATCTATACAGAACAGAACATACAACCATGTTCTAGAAATCGAATTCAAGTGAAATTGAAATCGAACAAATTTTCAAAACGATTCTTTTTTAAAGGTTTTTAAAAATATTCCGTTTTATAAACGACATACTGGAAGTACCTCTTATATTTATTAACTGCCTGTTCATCTATTCTCGAATATTAAATATTGAAGTTTTTCTATATACCTATAGAAAATATTGAAATTTTTTTATAGTGAAAAAATTCTTATGGAAAATTTTTTTTTTTTTTTTCAAAACAAACACAACAAAACATACAGCCATGTTCTGGAAATCAAATTCGAGTGAAATTAAAATCGAACAAATTTTTTAAACGATCCTGTTTTGAAGGTTCATAAAACACATCTGTTTTATATACTGCATACTTTAAGTACAACTTATTTTTATTCAAATTAAAAATCATGAAGAACTACGGTCATTTAAAAAAAAAAATAAAAAATTACTGATTTAAATTTTACTCGATTTTGATTTCCAGAACATGGCCGATAAACATTTTTTTTGTATAAAAAATTGTATGTATATGATTTATTTATTTGCGGTTCGATTCCCGGTTTTTCATGTTAGAATATAATTTATAATTGTATTTGTAACTCTTAGGACCGTTTTCACAACTTACCGATAGCTAAAAGAAGACTTTTATTGGACTTATAAAAAGTGTTCCATTATTAAAACTTTACTTTAACCTTTAGTGAGCGATACAGTAAATTAAGGTTCTTTCTAGTAGATTAAAGTAAAGTTGTAATAATGGAAAACTTTTTATACTTCCGATAAAATCCTGCCTTTAGCTATCGGTAAGTTCTGAAAACGGGCCTAGGAGTTTCAAATACAATTATAAATTATATTGTCACATGAAAAACCGTTAATCGAACCGCAACCCTTGCGCTAATAGTCTAGCTAACTACCAACTAGCGTGCTTTCTTAAGTGCTGGTTTACACTTCCAGTTTTAGCCATCAGGTCTTGGGGTTTAAGGAGAGAGAGAGGAAAAGAAATGGGATTCGCTTTTCCCTTTTCTCCTAAAAGCTCAAGACTTGACGGCTTAAACTTGAAGAGTGTGAACCAGCACTTTCATAGGATACATTTAAAGATTATTTAAACAATATTTTTCCAAAATTTTTCTGTGTATAAGAAAATCATTGTCTTTTTCTCAATATAGAAAAAAATTTTTTTAAACAAAATTTACATCGCAATTTTGGTAATTTTTGTCACTAAGTGTAATGCACATACATACAGACATACAAACAAACATTCAGGCATTTAAAATATGCATGTATATAAAACCCTTTTAAACGTGATAGTGTTTTAGAATGCGTGTGAGTGGTAAAATTGTTTTTATGGGTTTGTCTGCTTTCATACATGTGTTGTTTAGAGGTTTGCTACTCTTTTTTTTTAAGTTTTTTGTTTTACATTTAGTCTGTGCATATGTCTGTGCTTTTTTCTGACGTTTTTTATGTTTGTCTGTGTATTTATTTTCTGCAAATCCTGCGTATCATCGTTAAATAAACATTTACATTTTTATTGCTCTAAAAGCTGCAGCTTTTGGGATTCGACTGCTTTAGAAGACACTCTTGACTTTTTGCGATTCTTGACAAATACATCTTGTGTTTTTGGCTGCTTCTTATCTGCTATAGCACTCTCCGGTATAATTTTTATTTTTTGGCGAAGAAACAAAAAAAACAGGAATGTTTGAAACTAAAGCAATTTGGGTTTATTTACACGTTCAAATGTGGTAAATACTTATGGGAATTAATTTATTTCGTAATAGGAATATTCTTAACTCTATTGAAGGGTATTTTTCAAATTCTGTTGCTACACACATTAGTTAACTTAGTTCACCCCGTGCTGCCCGGGAGCGTTTGTAAAGGAATATATTTTTATTGAATTTTTTCCGCTTTTTCTACCCTCTACCCTTTTATACCTTAAAAGTAAAAGTAATCTTGAAATTTTGAAAGATTTAGGTCTAAAATTGAAAAATCAAATTAGTAACAATCGATATGATGGATAAGTATTTGGGTTAAGGTATAAATATTTTATATTTTATCAAAAAAAAAAAAAAAAATGTTTTAAGATTGTATTTCGAACTTCAAATAACCCAAGGCTTTAAAGTAAATATAAGATTTAAGGAAGAGATAAAATAATTTAACCTTCGTTTTGCCACTTCTCAGGATATTAGTGGTAAACAAAGTTAAAAAAGAAGAACATGGTGTGGTAAAATTTAAGCAGCCGTATTCATAAAAAAATAATTTAGCTTTTAAGCGATAGAATATATTCCGCACAAATTTTTTCTAAAAAATAGGTTTCAAATCCAAATTAGTTTTTTGTAAATACGTTGAAGATTGCTTCAGGCTAGAAAAAAAATTTGGGCTTTCTTAACAACAAACATCGAAAGTTTAGTTTATTATGAAAATATATGATAAAACTGATATTCAAACTTTGAAAACAAAAACAGTTTTTTTTATGTATAAGAAAACATTATTCTTTATGGAAGGAAAAACCTCTACTTTTTTAAATATGGGATTCACAAGAAAAGGTCTAAATATTGTACAAGTTTTCTCTTGGCATTAACCCTGGAAGGTTACTCTTCATTTAAGTACATTAAAGTTACTCTTCGTCGAATGGACTTTTTAAACAATTATTTCTAGCGGAACGATTTTTAAAGATAAAAATAAACAAAAAAAAAAAAAAAAAATAAAAATTTTTCCCTATAAAATTCGATACGAACTCTTTTTTTTTTGTTTTTTAAATTAATTCACTTTTTTAACCAACAAAACCTAAAAAGGTAAAAAAATAACTTTTTTCTTAATCAGACTTTAAAGATAATAAGTTAAATAATACAAAAGAAAAAATATTTAGTTATTAGCTTTAATTTACGCATGAGACACAAAGTTAAACTTTATGTTCAGAACAGATGCTTATCTTGCATGTACTTTTCGTCGTTCTGCGTTTGCTATAGGGACAGAGGTGACAAGTTTTACGCTTTTTTGTTCCTTTGACAACATTTTCGACGGATTCTTGTCGATTGGGTTTTTTATTTTGAATTTTTCCCATTACATTAAGTCTGCAAGGTATTTGTCTGGAACCTGCCTCTTAAATAGGGAGCCACGAGAGGTTAATAAAGATTTTACAGGTACTGTCGTCGGTTTTTTGGTTTTCGATCTTTACGTAACATATCGTGAGTAGTTGTTGACAAGGGCAATATTTAAAAGTCCAAAAAACAGACACAAAAACTTACACTAAAATTACTTTTCGTCGTTGCGACGAGTAAAACCTCTGAATTTCAACTTTTGGGATCAGCTAACGTTGCTGATAAAAATTCCGTTATTTAAACACTCATAAAAAAGTTATATGATAAAAACTAAATGAGCTTCGTCAATTCGACCAACAGTAACCAACCAGGGTTAGTATTTAACTTGTATGGCATTTTAAGACTTAATATTTACATTTATTCTCATTTAGTCAACGAGCGATATAGTGTTAACTACAAATTTTTTTTATTTAATACACGTCGAATTTTGTGCCAAAACTGCGGTAAATTTTGCTTTACCTTTTCTTTTTGCAAAAAGTGCAGAATGAACACATCAGCGAAGCTTATTCGAAATATGAAGTGAGAAGTGAGACACTGATATCAAACTCATGATGAACTTGCAAAGTGTTGGGGAGCTTAAACAGAATTTTTAAAAAATGCATGCAAGTAGCAGGTTACACACTAATGAAGAAAATTGGGGAATGTCACGAAACGTTGAATGAAGTGCTTTTTGAATATCATAAATGAAGAAATAGATTGACATTAGCACCTACCATGATCTTTTGCTGCATCTTAACCACTGGGTGATAAACAATGCGTTTATCTACTGTCCCTGTGTGAGAGCGGCAACCACACTTATATGTTGCAATTTTAGCGAAATATTCTGCCAAAAGCTTAACACTCGCCCCTTGTTTATGATCTGGAACTTTTTTACCTTCGTTGCTTATTGAATAGCTAACAAAATATGTTCGAATATCAGCATCGCCGAGGGATGATTAATCCTCGTAGCTGTTACGCTTCCACCACAGCCACGACGTGATGCCCGAAAGTTTATTTTCAATAGAAAAGTTAAGCTTTTGTACAGACAATCGTCTTGAAAGACAGAAGGCATTTTCCGCAAGAAGCATACTAACGGAGGCCTTAACAAGTTCCACGTATCAACTGCACATGATTGCATTATAACTTTGCAATCTCCGATGAAAGCTAACGACACAAGAATAAATGTCATACTATTGTAGTGCTTCGACCATATTTACCGCTCTTAAAAAAGAACTCCATGATAGTACGACTATAAAATAGAAAAATAAACTTGTTCCCATTAAGGCTTCTCCAGGGTAATTTCCGTTGCCATGAGCTCGATCTTAAGAAGTAACAAGGACTCTGGGAGATCTATTTACTTTGAATCCTCTCGGAGGCCAGGCTGCTTATGCCTATTTAGCCCAGGAGGATGTAACACCAAAAAGTGAAATATCCTTTACATGATCCCTACACTACCCGTTGGACTTGAGCATCATAAAAAAAGTTTGTATCAAATCATTAGTGGCGATAAAATTTTGATTTATTACGATAACACACAATTGTAAAAACGGAAACCTTTTTATACGGCTGATAAAATCCTACCTTTACCAAATGTTAATCGGCTAAATGTATTGTTTAACTAATGTGAACTTTAACTTTTTTGGTTTATTTTTTTTTCAAATTTTAACTGAACTGCTACTTAACTTTTGGAAAAAGTTTTTTTTAGAAAAAAACTTAAAAACTTTTTTGTATTTCAAAACCCGCAAAACCAGATAAGTATTATGATATGACAACACTGCTTGGAGAATCCATGCTGTGGATAGTTCATCACAACACGCAAAGGAACATATTATAATAAGATTTATGATTGTAGTCACCATATAACGATAATTATTGAATCATATTTTGAACAAATATATTCGTCATATTACAGCACAATATTTTTGCCTTAATCATATTCTTATCCTGTTAATCATAGTAAGCTAAGAAGTAATCATATTATTGTCATGTTAAGCATAATAAGCTAAGAAGTAATCATATTATTATCATGTTAATAATAATAAGTTCATCATGTTAATCATAATAAATTAAGAAGTAATCATATTATGATACAGCACCTTTCATAACAATAAAAAATAAATTAAAATTATTTTTGCATCGGTTTTTTAGTTTGTGGCACTTTACAATTTTTCTTAATTCAAAAGAGCAAATGCAAAATATCGTTGGATTGTTTTTGGATTTTACAAAAGTGCTATGATATTTTGCATTTGCACCATTCCAAGGCTAATACTAAATTCCGCTTATATCCTTATATTTTAATTTCTTGAAAACTATTTTTTTTTTGGGAATTTTTCTTTAAATTCTTTTAAAACAAACGATCCAACTGATTCAAAATTATTTTACAAATGGCAATAACATAATATTATAAGAGTAAAGATATTTTGACTGCATCTTAAACATATTATGAGTACACCTATAGAAAGTTATCATGTTTTGACTATTAAATATCATGAATTGGTTGTGAGTAATATAATATGGTTCAAAGTTATCATTATTAAGTTGTTAGAAAAATTATTACTTTTCAGTAAACAATACCCAAATTTATAATTGTGATAAGCATGTGATATGTTTACAGTAACTATTCCTTATTTAATAAAAATAACAATTTTTGTGTAAGACAACAATATATTGTGTAGCTGCCGTAACCATCCCAACCATATTTTTTTCTCCGCGTGTATTAAGAAAAAATCAATATCGAAATTTATTTACTATATGTAAAACAAAAAACAGCACTAACAGTTTTCTTTAAATAAAAACACAGAGATTTGTCTCACCAACACCATGGAGATTTGTTGTTTTTTTTTTGTAGAAAAGATATAAAATTTTTTCTATATAAAAAAAAAACACAATACAAACAACTATTTTTATCTAATAAGAAATGACAACATCGAATATTTTTCTATGTTGCGAAACGCCATTTTAATTTTTTTATTTAGAAAAAAAACAACATTAAAATAAATTTTATATAAATAGAAAAGGCCATCATCGAATTTTTTTTATGTAGTAAAAACCAACACCGAAATTACACAGAAAAAATTAACAGTAGTATTTCAATTTAATTAATGTGATAATTGAATATTTTTTTTTTCTATTGAAATAAAATTCAAAATTTATTTTTGATATAATGAACATTTTAGTTGTTTTAAAATAAATTTTTGATTAAAATTTTAAATTTTTTTAAAATTTACTCCAATTCGCTTCTTTGCGATGAAAGTTTTTTAAGTTTTTATTCCTTAAATCAAAGATTGAAACTAAACTAAAGTTTTTATTTTAATTGTAATGGCCATCGAAAAACGCCAAGCAAAAAATAATTTTACTATAACTTCCTGAAAAATCGTACAAAATAATTGAGACTATGCCCGTGGGTACTTTTGAACATGAAAATGTCAAGAGTGGCATTAACTCAAATTTGCCTGAATTCAACTTAAGCAATTTTTACTTTTTGCACAGAATTTTGAAATTTATTGAAATTTTTCTAGTTGGAGAAAAGCATAAGATTAACAAATTTTTTGATAGCGTAACTATTACAAGATTATTAAAAATGATTTAATTTACGCTTCTTTTTATTCCCCCTTATGTCATTTTGTTTTCAATCTACTAATTTAGACGTGGAATTATCCCTTGTTATTAATAACAATTTAGAAAAGAATCTTACAAATTATCTAAATTACCAAAATTTCGATTTCCATTAAACTTATTAAATATGTTTAACAAGTAAGTCTTCATATCTCTAAATTAAACTCGTAATTTTAAATTAAGTTTTCCAAAACTTTTGCGAATACACTCAAAAAGAAGACGAAAACCAACAACACAAAAAAGATTACCATATTTAATCTTGTTCTATTGATACCCAACCAGAATCTAAAACAAGAAATATTTTATTTTGGTTTTTCTTTTTTTTCTCCATCGCATTTTCTTTGTTATAAGAAGCCATTGCTGTTGTTTAGCCTACAAACAAATTAGAGCATATTTTCTGGCTGAAATATTAAATGCAAATTAAAGTATACTTTTTGACATGACCATAAAGACAAAACTGTTATTCATTTATTTAAACAAAATAAAATTGAAAAACTTTTTCAACAAAAGTAAGAAGGCGAAAGCAGAGTTTAAAATGAAAGTCAAGAACTTTTGCAAATCAAATTTACACCCAAATGAAGTAAATGGAAGCGAGTATTTCGCATATTTTGTGATTGGAATAATTTATAAGGCTTACAAGGCAAATATTTTAAAGTTTTGTTATGAGTTTGGTAAATGGTGTAAATTTTGAGGTGGGATCTGTTAATAAATCAAAATATTGTTGTGGTGATTTTAAATTGTCTTTGATGTTCATTATAATTTTTTTTTTTTTGAAGTACAAATATAAAATAAATCGATTTTACATGATGTGACATTATATGTATAAGATTTCGTTTCATCAAAATTTTTGTACACATTACAAGTAAGAGTGCTGAGCCGAATCTTTAGTATTCTTCATCTAACGTCTTAGACTTCTAAAAAGCAAAACAAAGACGTCACATTAAAATATCAAATAAAAAAAAAAAAACAACAGGGGATTTTATGGACCAAACCGGCAAAATTCAATAGCCTTTCCAACTGTTGTGAAGGATATAAACGGAGTTATGAAAAGTTTTCTAGGTAGAGAAAAAAACCTTAAATTTATTTTAAATCTCGGTAGCAGCTGGTACTGGTAGGTCTACAATTGACCATAGGACCCATGTTAATCCCTTTCCACTTTAAGACGATATTTAGATAATATTCGGCACAAAGAACTTTTGTATTAATCGTAAACTCATAACATAATATATTTTTGCACTCAACAGAAAAATCAATCCATCCGTACTCAAACCAATCTGAAGCGGTATTAATAGTATGGTGAGTATGGATTTTCTTGAATCAAGTACAGAAAGATTGATTTGAGTACGGATTTTCAATCGCAAAATACTTCAATTATCCATATTCGATCCCGAATTCGTATTCAAAATAATCCGAAAATGAACTTGATTTAAGTAAAACTAAGATTGAGTCAATCTCAAAATGCGCTTGGTTCAAGTATTGAAAAAAACCAAAATAGAAATAAGAAAAAAAAGAAGAATATAATAGATTTACTTACCCGTATTACAGCTGATATGGTTTTACTTTAGAAATCTCATGTACATATTTAACCAAAAATATAAACTAAATGAGAAGCAAGAGTTTAAATTTTCTTTTTAACCCTTCGTGGTACACATTAGTCTGGCCAGACCAGACCAGATGTGTATAGAAAATCAAAACATGCGTAAGCCGGAGGGTTAAACACAACGAAAAGTTTAATCTTTTTTTTACTTGATTTAAGAATTTTATACTTATTTCAAGAAATTCTGGAATTGATTTTTTGAAAGTAATCCCATTTAAGAATGTTTTTAGTACGTTTAAATGTTGTTCGTTCTTAAATTTTTGAGTACGACTCGTACTTAAAGTAATCATAAAAAACTTAAAGTAATCATAAAAAACTGGATTAATCCCGAGTGTTTTTCTTTCTGTGTGCCCATCCATTATCCAATCCATCTTACTCTCGAAAATCTATTTTCATAAAGGGTATCAAATGGTCGGGCTTGAGCGACTTTACTTTCTTACTTGTTTAATATGTAAAAGAAACATTGGCAATTCATTTATGCAAAAAAAAAAAAAAAAAAACATAAACATTTTGTTTTTATTTAATATATATCAAATATTCACAAAATATTTAAAAGCAACATAGAAATATAAGGAAATACATCGCAATCATTGCTAATGATTTTCGACCGCAATTTCAGAGTTTTTAACAAGTAATAAATGAATAAGAAATATTAAATTCCCTTTCGAATGTTTTGTCTTTTAGATTTGCAAAAATTTGGCGCCCACTTGCAAAAGTAAAAATTTATGAGCAAATAACCCCATGTTTAAAACTTTTTCAATCCACTATTTTATCTGAAACTTCTAGGAGCCAGCCATATTTAGTTTCAGCTTAATTTTTTGTTGTGAAATTTGAAAATTTGTTGTTGTTTTTAAAAAAAAGAGATAAAACTTAAAAAAAAAAATTCTCGACAGGATAAAAAGGAATTCATAATGTGAACAAAATTTATTATTCTCTTTAAATCAGCGCGTGAAGCAGGATCCAGAGTTGAGTTTTCTGGTGTTAAAAGTAAAAATAAACGAAAGCAAAAAAAAAAAAAAACAAAAACAAAAAAAAAAACATGAACGTGAAAAACTACTACTGTATAATTTGAAGTTGTTGTAGTAGTTCTTATAGTGATAGTGGTATTTGTAGCAATAAAAGTATATAAATATACAGTTATTTAGGAGAATTTATAACAACCCAGTAAACACGATAAAAAGTTAATTTATCATTTGATATCCAGCAAAATTCTCAAAATTTTTTGATTTAACCATTTGAATTCGAATTGATAAGAAATTAAAAAAAAAAAAAATTTACAAACGATATTTTGTCAATTCGTTATCTATTTGCTTTCATATGCTACTCTCAACTAAAATATAAACTTGGCGATACTAACGCGAAAACACAACGAACAATTTTTAACATGACGATTGAAGTCAAATGTCTTTAACAATTAAAGAAAAAAAACAAAAGGTTATGAAAACTAAAACATTTAAAATAATTTGCAATGGATTATCATCTTGTCGTGAGCAGGATGCTTAGTAGGTGCAAGGAACCTGAGAGCAATATCGGCAGTAGCGTAGTCAGTAGGGTCACTTATGCTGGTCGGTTTGACAGGGAGCACTAAAGCTAGGACCAGTTTACGAGATGGGAGGTCAACGGCAGAGGTGAAAACTTTGGCAAGAATCGAAGGCCTTCTAAAGCCAATACTTACATATAAACGTAAACGTCAAATTGTGTGATATGCAACAACGGTTGGGTTTCGAGAGAAAAATTCTCAGAAAACTATAGGGTGCATTAAAGTTAAAAGATGAATTATATCGAATAAGGTACAACCACTAGTTCGATTTACTTATCAAAAGGTGAAATGTACAAAGATAAAAATATAAAGGCTCAAGGAATAAGATGGCTTGGGCATATAAAAAGGATGATTGGAGAAAGAGCCACTAAACAAGCCTTTACTAGAACAACAGTAGGCACAAGAAGAAGAGGGCAACCAAGAAACAGCTGGTTTGACGAAGTTCTATATGACCCTTTTAGATTATTTTTAAAAATAGTAATAATTTGCGTTGATCTATTGATCTTAGATATGCAGATGCAGCAATGCCAGAACTATTAGAGGTAAAATCAGCAAAAAACTATAATTTTTCATCAAATAATCTGCAGAACTGGCGTAAAACCTCCCATACAAATACAAAACAGATTAGTAACAGCAAAAGTTATAAAATTTAGTACAAATAGCTACGAAGTAAAGAAGGGTATTAAAGATTCGGCATAGCCAAATATAGAGCACTCTTACTTGTTTTAACTAACTGCCTGTTTTTAGAAAACGTAAACTAGTGAGTGAGTGAGAAATTATATAGAAAACAAACGTCATACAGAACTGGCGTCTTATAGGTAAAGAAAGGTCAAGATGGAAGTCTATAGTTGAGGAACCACTGGTCCACCGAGGACTGTCATACTAAAAAAGAAGAAGAAGAAGAGTAAAAATATAATTACAAAGCTTAATAATGAGAATAAAAAAAGTATTAAGCGGGAAGGGGAAGAAGCTATAAGTTAGTTGTATGATCAAGGCCTTACGTAGATCCAAGACATTTCACGAGAGAGAGAGAGAGGGAGAGAGAGAAAATGCTTTTTCATCTTTCAGCAGCAGCGTTGGTAAGAAATATTTAGCTGACAATTTAGAAAATAATGAATTTAAATTAAAACAGAAAAACAATTTAAAATAATTAGCCCAATTATGAATACAAATTCCTCGGGAGTTTTTTCCCTTTTCCCATTTTTACAATTGAATTTACATAGGAAAAATGGGAGACGGGAGAAAACTCCCGGGGAATTTTTATTCATAATTGGGCTGAATATGAATTAACAAAACAAAATTTATTTTACATTTATATTCCACATTATATTAAAATCTACATTGGAAAAACATTTGAGAATATTGTATGAAGGCAAGTTGAGAATAAATCAATTTTGTCTATTTGAAAATAATTTCTTCTTTTTCTTGAGAATACTATATTTTTCAAAGATTTTTAATATGGTCTTATTTCAATCATATTCAATTTAAGATTAAACCTTTCTGTTGGTTGGGTAAGTACGTGTCTGTGTTTGTACTGTATTTACTGCTGTGTTAAAATATTTGCCTTAACAGACATTTTTAAGTGCTTTAAGTTATGTTTTTGCTTTTTTTTTATTATTTTGTTACAAGTATAAGAGTGTTTTAGTTGTAAGTTATATTTAGGATTTTCCCTTTTATTTTAAAATTTTTTTTCTCTTACGAAATGAATTAGAGTCATAGGAAATTGTTAGATAACAAATTAAACCATTTAACATGGGCCATAAGTTTTTGTTGAAATCTTTCATGAGCCATTGCAGGTTAAAGTGTTTGTTTAAAACCAACGAATGTAAAAAGTTACAAAAAAAAGTATTAGCAGAGAAACTTTGAATGCCTGGCATTCCATTTTTACTTCACCTTTAGAACTTACACTAACTTACAACACATTTACCTACTTAAATACATAGAGTACTGCACTTTGTTCATGTATATGAAATATTCTTATATTAGCCAAATAAAGGAGTTACAGTTTTATCGCTTTACAGTGATAAACAACCTTTTTTCCTAGTTTGTCGTTTTAAGGCAAACAAATGAATAAATGCATTTAAACTTAACGCAGGAAATGTCCTTGACAGCAAATATTGTCGTAGCCAAATTTAAAGCAATAGACAATTTAAAAGATACAAATTTAAGTTCTTTAAAAGTTTCAAAATTTGAGAAAATTTGAGTTTATTCTGTGCCATTGGGGGTATAACCTAAAAATGCAAGTATCACAATATATAAATGGCGTTTCTCTTACTTGTGGCCTGTGTCTTAAATAACTTGTACGCCTTCTGCTGTATTTTAAACAAGGCAAACACTACTCGAGCACACTGGCACAAACAAGTGATGTTCTTCAATAGTACTCGAAACACTTGATATGCAAGCTTACTTGTGCAATATTCATTTCTTTAAAAATTTTGAATGGATGCGTTGTGCGCACTGCGTTATTTTGAAAATATAAATTAAAGAAAATTCTTGTTTTTTTATTAAAGAGTTGTAATAAATAGTGACATAGATTGTATTCAAAAGTGTTTAGTGCAATTGTGCAAAACTAAGGTATTGAAAAAAATTGTGTTTCGATAAATAATTTTTTTAATAAATATTACCCTGATGTTTACTCTTTAACAACTTTTCTCAACTAAGCTATTTTTACCCTACAGAAAACCACAAACTGGTACCATCAGCAAAGAACTCGTTTTGACATCACTACAGCAAAGCGTGCAATCACACTATGCCCGTACACGACTAAACCGCCGGCATTAACACCTGATTGCGCGTGCATGGTGTTGTCGTGTCGTGCCCCTTAACGGACAACAAAAGGCATTTATTAACATGGCATTGGTGCGTATGAGTAATACTATTTATTTTATATGAAGTTTTTAACAACCATACTCTCTGTGGTATAATTAAAAAAAAAAAAAAAACAGCGTTGCAATTGCCAGTCTTTTTCGATCATATTTAGTCAGATATTTGAGATAAGTATATATTTAAAAAAATTCGAAACACTGCACTGGTCGCTATAAGTATTTTCATTTCTTTAACTGGTTTCTTAATTATCTGGAGTAATTTTATAAAATAATTTTTTTTCTTTTTTGTTATAGGTATATATTTATACCCACACCACAATAGTGGAGAGGGTATTATGCATTTGTGCTGATGTGTGTAACGCCTTAAAATAGTGGTCCTAGACCCACCTTAAAGTATACCGATCTACTCAGAATCACTTTCTGAGTAGAACTAACGATGTCCGTCCGGCTGGCTGGCTGTCCACGTAACCTTGTGCGCAAAGTCCAGGTCGCAACTTTGGAGATAACTTGACAAAATTTGGGTCATAGGTTCTTATTGGCACAAGGACCAAGCCTATTGAAAATGGGCCAAAGAGGGAAGATAGGAAGAAATTTCTTCCTCTCAGAAACTATCAAACCGATTTTAATGATATTTAAAACATGGATAGATCCATATCTGTATGGACACATAAGCTATACAGTTTTAAAAAAATAGGACCACAAGGGGTGATTTTTGTCCCTCAAACCGATTTTAATGAAATTTAAAACATAGATAGACCAATATCTGTATGGACACATAAGCTATAGAGTTTTAAAAAATATAGGACCACAAGGGGAGAAAGGGGCAATTTTTGCCTCTCAAACTGATTTAAATGAAATTTAAAACAAAGGTAGATCCATATCTATATGGAAACATAAGCTATACAGTTTTAAAAAATATAGGACCACAAGGGGAGAAAGGGGCAATTTTTGCCTCTCAAACTGATTTAAATGAAATTTAAAACATAGGTAGATCCATATCTATATGGAAACATAAGCTATACAGTTTTAAAAAATATAGGACCACAAGGGGAGAAAGGGGCAATTTTTGCCTCTCAAACTGATTTAAATGAAATTTAAAACATAGGTAGATCCATATCTATATGGAAACATAAGCTATACAGTTTTAAAAAATATATTTGCCTCTCAAACTGATTTTAATGAAATTTAAAACATAGGTAGATCCCTATCTATATGGACACATAAGCTATACAGTTTTTCAAAAATAGGACCACAAGGGGATGTAGGGGGCAATTTCTGCCTCTCACAAACTTTCAAACCGATTTTAATGAAGTTTTTAAACATAGAGAAATCCATATTTATATGGACACATAAGCATGATGTGTTTTTAAGTACTGTGGTGCTGGGTATCATATGGTCGGGCTTGACCGACTATACTTTCTTACTTGTTTTTAAATAATTTTTGTATTATTAAATATTTTAAAGCTTAAATATTTTAAAGCAGGCAAATTGCTTTGTTATATATATATTAATTGGCCAAGAATGGCTTTTTTATATTACATTTAATGAAATAAATAAATAAAACAAGATTCGAAGGTTGAGGACGATTTCAATAATAAAAAATAATCATATTGAAGTTTTAAATGTTTTTATAGTCACAAAAAGCTGAAATTAAGCCGCAAATATTGACATTATTTGACATTTGATAAGCGCAGATATAGTGGCGTAGATATTTGATTACCGATGCCCGAACTCTGTTCTGATATTTTTATGTCGGCGCCCGTAATGGTTGGATACTATGTGGATTTGTATATAAGAAGTTTTGTCCCTTCCGACACTTCTCTTTTACCAATAAAATTTTTGTTTAAAGCGAAGAACAGATTGATAGTTGGGACTATTCTGCTATTCATGACCCTATACGATTTTACATCTCCGCTAATTGCGACTCACAAGTAGTGGAAGTTTTCCGATTTCTATAAGATTTCGGAAAATATCAGCCCAATTTTGAATGAAAATTACCCTTGAATTTATCCCATTTATATTCGATTATAAAAATGGGGAAAGGGAATAAACTTCCAGGGAATTTGTATTCATAATTCGGCTGTTTGTATTTTTTTGCTGGTTTAAACCGCAGCTTATTATCATAGTCTCTGCTTTTTTTCGTGTTAATACACAGGCGTCTTCTTGTTATTTTACCAGCGTTAAAATTTAAGTTATGTTGAAGATATCCAGCTCATCTTGCCAATAATGTAACATCATGTGCGTATGCTAACATTGAAATTTTGCACTGTTTGCATGTTTAAATTTTCAATTGTTATAGGAATGAATGATTCCTTGAACTTTCGAATTACATCGTCCATTAGTAAACACTCTCGATTCGTCTGATCAGTTGACGTCTTCTTTACAGCACCTTCCATATTTCTCGCCATTTTACCTTGTCAAAAGCTTTTTTCAGATCTACAAAGCTTGCAAAATAAACTTTTAAAACTTAATTTTTTTCGGTTTTCAAAAAAATTAAATTTTTTTTAGATATTATCACATTAACTAATACGCCAATTGACTAATTTTCGATTGGCTTACCACAAATATATTGATAAAATCGATCAAATTTAACAAACAATATTTCAAAAAAGCAAAATCCCTAAAATTAAAACAAAAATGTCTTGAAACTTTTAATTGAAAGTGCTTAAATGTTTAAAGAATTAATCGAAAATTGTCCATTAAAAAAGTGAATCAACTTTTTTTTTGCAATATAGAAACCAAGTCGTGTAAAAAATCGCTACTTGCCTAAAGGAACGAGCAATAATTTTCCTTTTTTTATAAAAAAAAAGAATTTGATACTTCTGGGTAATTCCATGTCATATAGACCAACAGTGACCAAAAGTTGTGTCATATTCAAAATGTCATAATTTCGCTGAATTAGCCAAATGTGTTGAGCTTATTTCTTCAATATAAAAAAAAAATCACCAAATTTCATTGAAATCGATAGAGGTCGTGTCCCACTCTTGCTCGATTTGACATGGAATTACCATTCTACATTTAAACCCTCCAACACCAGTGTCCCCTTAAAACTTGAACTACATTTCCACATTTCACTTATTTGCATAAATGAATGTTTAAAAAAACATTTGTTTACTTCAATTTTTTTCCTTAGAGAAACTAATCTGCATTACAAAAACCCCTGCCACACACTTGACATGCATAAAAGCGCCAATTTTTATTAAAATTTTTTGGAATATATTTTGCATGCCCCTGATTCCATTGCACCATACAGTAACTACATATATCGTTTTCATTGTTTTGAAGAACCCTCTCTGCCTTTTTCAAAAAAGTAGCAGAAAAAGAAAAGACACTTTCGTAGGTGGAGAAATAAAGGTAGAAAGAATATCGCTTATTTTAAGCAATTTATCTTTTATTCTGAGTAATTTATGTACTTTTAGTGCTTCAACGCGACTTACTTTACGTTTTTTTTTTTTTTTTTTGCCAATAATACTTTCATATGTACATTCGTTTGTTCATACACTCATTTCTTCGTACTTGTACATTTGTAAGTTCATTCAGTCGTACATTTTGTTGGCTCATTCGTTCTCCAGTTCGCTGTTTCGTTGATTTGGTGCAATAAGAAATATTTATAGAGGAATATTTTTTTTTTGTAAATACATATAACCCTTGTGCTTGTGTATATCTTGTTGCGTTGATGTGGGTGTGTGTGTGTGTGACAGTGTTTGTGATAGGCATGTGCGGTAAGTAATTTAGTGTAATCTTTTACAGTGCAGTAACATAAATAGTTTACGTCAAAATATTGCGGTGATGTATTTTCAAAAATATTTACAAAAACTTTTTGATTTTAACAGAAAAAATCTTTATATTGAACAAAATAATAAATTTATAAAAATTTTTTTTTTTTATAAAATGATGCAGTAAATGCATCATAAGGGTCTGGCCAGACCCATTAAAATAATATTAGTAATTATGTTTTAGAAACCATTTTATTTATAAATTCAATTCTTTTGCTATGTACTAGTAGTTTATTTAATTTTATAATATAATTTACAAAGAACAAAATCGCACTATAACTTAGAAAGTCATAGACTAGGGCAGCACAGCTAGTTTTTAAACAAGTAAGAGTGCAATGCGAATGTTATATACCCTTCACCATAATGCGTCAAGTACAGAAACAAATGGAAATATAAATTTTAAGACATAAATAAGTTAATATTTTGCCACGCCTACTTCTTCAATAGCGCTCACTTTTTGTCGCATCCTAATTTGGAAACTTTGGTTCTTGTCCTTCTCCAGATCTACAAAAGTCTATAATGTGTTTGCATGAGAAGTGTCACGCCCACATATTTAGAGAGACCATATTTTTAGAGAGGTTGTGTTTAATAACGCAAGATGCTTGTACCTAATTTGGAAACTTTATTTGGCTCCTTCTGCTGTCCAGGTTTATAGACAAATGGAATAAAAAAACAACTACAAGGAATTTATGAATAAAATTAGAGGAAGTCGTAGTTTTTTGCTTATATCTCAGCCACTGATTCACCGATTTCAATAGCAAAATTTAAGGAGCAGATGTGATAGATATATATAACAAATTAGTCCCCATTTAATTTGATGTCTTCTGAAAACCCATTTCAACTGACAAAGGGACAGACATGCTTCGTTAAATCAATTTCGCTACTCACAGGAACGCAGAATATATATACTTTACAGCAGTGTTTGAAAATTAACACTTAAGCTCTAATTATGTAAAACGCAACGCAACGCCAAAAAATTACATTGAAAGCAAAAACAAAGTCATAAATATTTTGTAATTTTGTTGTTGCTTTCTACAGAAATTCACATTGCCTTTTAAAATTTCAAACGCCTCATAACTTGAGGCGTTAAAAATTAAAAAAGGGTACATGCATTTCTGTAGAAAGCAACAACAAAATTACAAAGTATTTATGACTTTGTTCTTGCTTTCAATGTAATTCTTTGGCGTTGCGTTGCGTTTTATATAATAAGGGCCTTAATATGGCTCCTTAGTGTTCGGTTCGGTAGATTTGTGGAAAACACAAACGCCATAAAAAACATAAAAATAATACTGTTCTTATTCCATTCGGTTTTTTTTTAAACCACAAACTTTATTGTATTTGGTTTCTGTCGTGCGTAGCGCTCTCTTGGCTGGTAAGACAAACCAAATTTTTTTTACAAAAATAAAATACACATAAGAAAAAAAAAACAAAAAGCCAGCAAAATAATTGTATATAATCAAAACATATACACAATACACACACAAGCTGTTCGTGCTGCGGTCGTTGCTTTAGTTTTATGTTTGTTCATTTCTTTATTAATGTAAAAATAAAACACTATAGAGCATTGAAATATAATGTTTGTCTACAGTATCACTAGAATTGCTCTTTTTCTTTTGTTAACGAAGAACAGAACACTATATAATATTCGGCTCTTTCTTGAAAATAGTAACGAACGTCATTAAAGTTGTGT
The DNA here is from genome assembly GCA_963931875.1 of Pollenia griseotomentosa. Classification (NCBI taxonomy): domain Eukaryota; kingdom Metazoa; phylum Arthropoda; class Insecta; order Diptera; family Polleniidae; genus Pollenia; species Pollenia griseotomentosa. Next base: position 250,133,030 of record OZ007560.1, read on the forward strand.
TCGTCTACACAAAAAATAGGTATCGTTTCTGGGTTTGTGAACCGAACGCTAAACAATAATCTGCTGATTTTCGAACACTGCTGTAAAAGTCTATATTGTAGAAATAACAAACGGAATGACAAGCTTATAAATACCCTTTTCCACCGGTGTAAAAAGAGATACAGACATTTAAAAATCGATTTGGTCTGGCCAAATCCATATGATGATCGGAGGGTTTAAACGGTAGATGAATGAGCTGTGTGAGGTGAAGCAATCGAAAGTATTATAAGTATCTAACTAAAATTATAAATCAAGCTGAAGTATAAGACTGATATTGATGTAGGATTCAACACTCTTACTTTTAAATTAACGCTGTTGTGAGTATAATAACATCAGAGTGTAGTTGCATCTTAATAATAACTACTCACTTATATTTTATATTTCATGAAAGACTATGAGTTAACTTTGTTAATTTGTTTTTTCTATATTTAATATTATTAACAAGGTACCATATAAATGAATTTACCATAAACTGACAAATTTCAGAAAAAAGTACCGAAAAAAAATCAGCTGAACTTTGAGTAGAAAAAGTATACAATACAAACGTTTTGGAAAACGTTTTTTTGATACTCTTATGATTTTTTTATGTAAATTTTTTTTTCGATAAAATTGTTCAATATTACTTTTATCAATGACTGTAACAATTGCAGTGACGTCTAGCTGCATTCCTGGTCAAGCGTTTGAGTTATTTTTGGTATTTTGTAGAGTTGCCTAAACACATGCTCACACACACACACACACACATAAACATGCTACTCATCAACTACAAATAGAACCACGTAGTGGAAAAATCCATGCTCCAATGTGCGCTCAGTGCCAACGCACCTGTCGGTTTAATGGCCTCATGAAACTTCCATTTTTACAGTGACTACCACACGTTCAAACTACAACACAAAAACCCACATGAATGCGGACACACATTCCAACACATTGTTTAAGGTAGGGACAGAAATGCACTAGTACTTTTGTGTGTGAGTGTATGTGCATGCATCTGTGTGTTTAAGGTAGTAGGCAAAGTTTGGTTTTTCCTTTATCTTTACATGGATAGGAATAAGGAAAAAAATTACAAAAAATAAAAACCTAATCCACTTTGCAATAAATTGTTCTAAGCTTTAAAGAGTTTTTAAAAGCTTTTATTTAAGTGTAAGTATGTATGTATGTATGCTATACATATCAGCGATGGGCACATTTTCAATCTATCGGCAGACATGCTTTTTGCTAAATCGACAAGTAGATTTTTAACATTTCTCTTTTTCTCTGTTTTTAAATAAAATGAAAATAAAATTAATTTATTTCTTAATTATTTCATTAAAGCTTAACAGCCGTATTCATAAAAACTTATTGATGATTAATTGACCGCTTTTAAGCAAAAATTGCTAAAGTTGTATTCATAAACGAAAAATAGTCTATTGAACCTTTAATAAACCATTCATAAAGTAAGAAAATTTATTGTTGGATTTGCCCTTCTTTAAACCAAAAATAAAATGACATTTCGATAAGTGTTTGCATTTTAAGATATTATTTTTGTGAAATATGTTGAAAAATAATGACAAAAATGTTTTATTTATTAATATGGACATGTTAAATATATTTTTCTAATTTTTTTTTTTTATTTTAGACAACCAATTTTAAGTTATATTGATATTTATTTAAAAAAAATTTTATACGATTTAAATGAATATGTTCAGGGGCAAATGCAGATATTCTCTTTAATTATTTATTAAATTATTGCAACTAGTTGTTTTTATTTGTTTAAAACAACAAATTATTGTTCAAAAAAATAAAATAAACAAATCATAATAAAAGTGATGTTAATAAAAAGTAAACAAACTTTTTATTCGATTACTTTCTTATCGTATATTTAAAAAGGTTCAAACAAAAGTTTTTATGATACCTTTCAGAAACATTTTGTTCAGAAACTAAAATAATATGTAGTTTTATTTGATAAGAATAATTTTGAAGGTCTACAATTAAAAAAAAATCATAAAAAAAATTTAAATATAGAATATCATGTGAACCGAATAGAAGTTTCATGCATAACTAGCAATAAAATGGCAGCGAAATATAAAGAAAGTTGCCATATTTAAACACAAAATCGCTACAAACAGTTAATAGTAAAAAAGCTGGTAATGTACTTTTATGAATAAAAATTTTTATAAGAGGTTTATAAGACAAAGAGCGTTTAATAGTTATTACATACTATAAGCTTAAAATAAGAACTTTTTATGAATATGGCTTTAATTCTTTTAAGCTGCTTTACACAAACTTTCGTAAATATCGTAGGTTCTGTGTAGTCTACTAATGCAAATCTTCTGCTGCTTTCAACAAACGTTCTTCAATATCGCCATAGTATGTTTGTTGCCTACCACTGGTGTTTGCAGAAAGGTTGCATGTGTATATGGCGGTAGCCGCAGCCTACAATTGCTACAAATAACTGCTGTATTGCTGCAGCAGGCAACATACACAAGTGACAGTGAAAAATTTGTTTAGTCGTTTTTAAAGAATGACACTTTGTTGGCATGTTGAACTAAAAGGAATGAACATACGAAATGCAAACATTTTATATGCAACTGCAAACGGCAATATTAAACGTAAAGGTGAACAAAAGGAGGTACAGGCTGATGGAGCAATGGTCAAATAAAATGAAAGAATTTGAAAATGTCAGACTGTTGTTTCATTTAACTTTCATTGCCGTCATCAGGTCACAGTTGACAATAACACAGCTTTTTCTGCAGAGTTATCTTTTTCCCCCATAATTTTTTTCTGTCAGAGAGTCACTTGCAATTTTTGTAGTAATTTGTGTAAAAATAGTAGACCTTTTTGATCTTGTTTTCCAGTTAAAAAGTCAGTTTTTTGAAAATTAATCATCGATTGTATTCAAAAAAGGGGTTTATGTTAAAGGAAAGAAAAAATACTGTAGCCGCAGAATAAAAATTGAAAATGAGATTTCAATACTAGTTAAGTTACCGATTGCAAGTAAGTAGACGTTGCTGGTTGGTAGTGTGGGTTTGAAAACTACGTGAGTAATTGCAGGTGTCTGTGTTTGTTTAAAAATATATTTTTATGGCCTTTAGCCAAAACTTGTTTAAAATCGAGAAGATATAAGAACTGCGGCTCTGGTGGATTCATTGTCGGGTTTTACTTCTTAGTATTTAAAAAGTAGTTGGGTTACGTTTTACAAACTACAAGTTCTTAAGGCTGTATCAGAGAAAATAAGCTATGGATTTTTATATGACCTTTAGATTTAATCTACTTTTTGATTATGTTTCTGACATTTTTGGTGCAAACAATCCGCAAAACACTAAACTTTTCTTATGCAAAAGTCAAATCTCCAAAGGAATTGTGTGTATGTAAGTTATAAATAACATTTGAATTCAGGTGAATTTAACTTACATTGATGTCGAAACAAGTGAACTGCCTCAAAGATACAACTTACAGCATGTTCTTTTTGAATTGATGCCATGTTACAACTCAAGGTCGACGAAAATGCAAACAGGATTTTTATCAATCATTGACATAAAGAAAAAACATTATTTAACTGAATGAAATGTGTGTCATGAATGTGGTTGACTTAAATGCAGGTAAATTTGAAAAAATTGCTTAGAATTGAAAAGTACCGCAAACATAATTTTTTTCATAAAAAATCGAGTATACCAAATTTAAAAGTTTAATAATAAAAAAAGTAACACTGCGAAAATTGCAAGTTTCCCAAAATGGAAAATAAATTTGATTATGGAAAAAATAAACTTGAAAAATGTCGATTTTTTTTGTTAAGCTCAACTTAGAGACACCGTTTTATTGCTTAAAAATAAAAAAGTGTTTTTTTTAGTTTCGAAAAAGGCAACATACTTCTAGGCCAGTTTCACAATTACAGCAATATTTTCACTTGGTGTTTATAATAAAACAATAATTTTTTCACAATCACATACATTTACACTTAGAAAATTTTTGGCTCAGAACAAAATTATGCATTTAGTATAACTTTTTAAAACATAATGATGAAAATCGATCGTTTTTAAAAAGATCGTGCTAAGCAGGTGTGATGACTTTAGCAATTATAACAGAAATCCAGTTTTAAAGCTTCTGAAAACGACATTATCGATTTCAAATCGTTTTGTTTTCAAAATCGCTTTCGATTACATGTGTGATTGCTTAAAATTTTCACTCAAATCTTATATTGTGTTTACTCATTCTAGTTACCGCTGGGTAGTTATTGTTGCTGATTAAGAAAAAGACTTAATTTTTTATATTTAATAGAGGACAATATACTGTATACTGCATTTTATACTACTCTATTTGATTTTACCTTATTTTACTCTACTTTTCTCAAACGTATTTAATTTAACTTATGTTACTGTTCTTAGCTAAACCTACAGTGCTCTACTCTTTTCTACTGCACTGCATTGTACTCTACTCTAGTCCTTACTTTTCTATCTTAGCGGATTTTAACCCATTAGCGGAAGCTACCATTACACGCAGGTATTTTATGGAATCCCTTGCAGGGAGGTGCTCTTGAGACTTCAATGAAGAATATTTTCACAAAATGTTTCTTCCTGATTTGTAGTTTTCTTTATATAGACGCAAAATCGACCACTGGCCGAAAACAGTAAAAAAAGGAAACATTTATTTTATATTTTGTAACTTAAATTTTTGTCTCCCAAGAAAAACTTTGATAGCAAATATGCAAGTGGCAGTGCAATAAAACTGAACAGGCAACTTAAAACAAAGTTATTTGTTTTTATTTTAAATTTTTCTTATCCACTTACAACTACATTTAAGACAAGATAAACTCACTGTTTGTTGTTGTTGTTTCTGTTTAATTTTTAATATTGCTACAAGTAAAACTGGAGTGCTTATGATTCTTATTCGCTTAACAGTTTTATTTGTAAAATATCTTTAGTTTTCCTAAAATCTTTGGAAAAAGTTTCCTGATTATCTGGCCTAAGCAACCAGTGAAATGCTCATCCCACCAACAGTGCTACCGTCGGATATTTTCAATAAGTAGCAAGAATTACAAAAAGTATCACATTTAGGTGCATTTTGTAAAACTGGCCAAATAGTATCCAAGCAGACGAAAAAGTGGCAAATTGCTACTTTAGTGGCACCAATGGTAACGCTGTTTACCAATAGTACGAATTGCGGATTTAGTACATTAAAACGAAACCTTGATAATGAATTTTTGACTTCTAAGAAAAACTTTGATTATATTGCTTTAGGCTTTTAATATTGCTTTTGCTTTATTTATGGGGATTTTTAAAAAAAAATTATTTTATACATTTTTCCTATAAATCTTTATGATTCCTTATGTAAATATATGTATTTTAGCAGGTAAAGATAGTATGTGTTGAACACATTTTGCAACACACATTCAACACTTTTGTTCGTGAGGGTTAAGGAGTATGAGTTAAAAAGACTAACAAGATCACTTGTCGTGTTGGTCCAACCTAATGGTGGTCTTAATCACTGGGTTACAAACAATTCGATTATGGTTTAGCGTTAGCGCCATCAGTGTATAGCTTGCCACTTGTTTGCGAACTGGAGCTATCTCATCTCAGTTGATTTAGGAAAAGCCACCAACATCTGCTGACTAGCAAGACCAACCAGGAATATTCTTTAACAGTCCGAACTTACCGACAAGTGGTGAAAAATCATCCCTTGAAGCCGACTTTTTAAGATTATCCTTCTCCTGACTTTGAGTATAAACTAAAAGCCGGCCCAGAAATTTATCTGCTGACTACCTTAGTGCCAGATAGATCTCTGGAAAGCTGCGAGATCTGTCAATCATGGGCTCTGCTGACCTGCAGGCATTGACTGTACCTGGTTTCCCCAGAGAAAGTAGCACCACCAATGTGACATATCCTCCAAATATTTTCCTATATTCCACTAGGTGATTAAGGTGTTAATAAAATCTTCCCTGTTCAACTAATTGTCGTATCTTATTCATTCAATTTTGTCTCTAGATCGTAAATCAATTTGTTAAAGAGGGCGATTATCATAAAAGTCAATACCATTCATCTAGATTTTATTTTTGTGAAAACAGACCAAAAAAATTTTAGATAGTTTTGAAGATATACGTAAGTAAAGGCACATGTCTAAAAATCAAGCAGTGGCAGCAAATGGGTTAACATATTAAAGGTTGATTAAAGTTATTTTTCAAAATGTTTTTATTTTCAATAGAAAAAATTAATTAAAGTCCAAAATTAGTCTGAATTACATATTTCCTTGTAAATTTACAAACACAAAAGAACTGATAATCATCATCCGAATTGCGTGTTAAAGTTAAATTCATTAAATACTAAAAATAAAAAGTTTTTTGAGCTCTAGGCCAATTATTTGTAAAAATATATTATTTATTCATTAATTTTTTCCAATATTTTAATATCCATCTGATATAATTATCAAGAAATGAGTTACAAATTTATTTTTAATAGACGTATGACTATCTCCACATTCAATATTGTGCTGACTACTATTAAGCATTCCTAGAAAATTTGAATTTGACAGACACAGTTATCATATTTTTAGTCATTACAGTTTTATTTTTTAATTAATGCCAACGAAAAGTTTAGTTTCATATTCCGCAAGTACTTCCAGTTTAATCAAATGAAAGTTTTTGAATCACCCAAGGACGTTTCATGTGAGTAGAAGTATTTTTACATCTGTTTTTTCTATGTATGAATGCATTGAAAGAATTTTAAGATTTTTAATAAAAAAAAAAAAAAGAAAAACAGATATTTTTGTTTATTTGTTTGTTTTCACTTTTAATGACTCAAGTTGTAGTTACACATGGACACTTTTACAACTATCTACATTTATAGATATATTAAGGGTGCTTCATTTACAACAGCAATTAAGCAAATTTTAAGGTTCCAAACTAAAATTGGAGATTTTTGAAAAACAACTATTGTTTATATTTAGGGATTTTCGCTGAAAAGAAAAAGCTTCGTAAGTCTGTGTTCATACGGCTCTTTTCTTATTGAAAAGATTGCTACTTTATAGGCGAGAGGGGCGAGGGGAAAAGAAACGAGTACACAAATGCCTGTACTGTCTTTACGTTTTGCTTTTTCATTCGTTGTTTAATTTTGTTATTGTTTTCAATATCAAAAAAGCACACATGCAAAGGCACGACTATACAAAATAAAAAACATGGCGTAAACATGACATGAATAATTTGAACGCCAATTCATGTTCAAAGAAGAAAAAGGAAGAATCTTTTCAATAAGAAAAGAGCCGTATGAACTCAGACTTATAGGTAAGATCTCCGACGAAAAAAAAAACAGTTTTATTAAAAGAACTTTTAGTAAGAAAGATGACGTTTCTCCACTGAAAATGTTCGTTCATGGCTAAAATTCGGAATATCTATTACATATTAAGACTGTGATGAACAAAAAACTTTAAAAATAGTCCTTTTAAGGAGTAATCAAAAGAATTTCAAAATTTTCTAGGAAGGCCCTTTTGCAGTGTGCTAAATAATATCACAAATTTAGGGAAATGAAAAAACTAATTTGTTTTACCACTCGATTGGGAGTGGAATGCTCTATACATTTTTGTTTAAAAGATTTTTTTATGAAAATATAAATTTTTAGTTGTTTTTAAATTGTATTTAATTTTTTGTAAAAAAAAAATCCTTCTTTGGAAGAAACAGTGTTGTTTTGTAAAAAAAAAAATTGATTTCTTGCAAAAATTATTAACTTAAAAATCAAGATATTGAAAGAGCATTAAATTTTATATTATGTATTAATGATTATATAGGCTGTCGCATAAGTAACTTTATGATCGCCAAAAAAGAAAAGCAATAGTTTGATGAGCTGTGTGTGCTGTGGTTCCATTTGGAACCACAATTCTGGATTAATCTCTATACATATCGGGCCTAAATAATTTCCAATCATTGCCCGATATTGAATGCCATTAAGATAAAACTTGTTCGTCGTTTTGAAAAAAATATGGTCTAATGATCTGATCTGAAGTTATTCCACCAGATAATGTGCACCTTAGTGGCCGCATTTAAAGTCACAACAATTATTTTTCAACATTGTTAGCCCCTTTCCTTGTTGAGGTGATCATTGAGGTGAAAATGGGACTCATCGCTTATTATTCGATATGATCTTGTGACTGAGTAATCGAATGCTGACTTTCCAAATAAAATTGAAAAACTTTGGTTCTTTGTTCAGTGTTTTCATCATAATTCTGAAAAAAACGCGTAAACAAAAATTTATTCACTTATTAAATCATAACGTTTATTGTGCCATCCTATAGTATGTCGGTTTCAGGAAAAAATAGTCGATCAAGCCCGACCCTGTGATACCATACACCACAGTGTTTACGGACAAATTTTTGAAAGTTTACCCTATTTGGAATTCACGACCGTTAAAACAATATTATAGAAGTTGTTATCGCCATATGAACCGATTGCAATAGAATTTGGTGAGATGATTTAAGTTGCAATAAAATACACATATTTAGGTAAAATTTTATCAATATACCAACATAATACAATGGCTTATGGGCACAAAGACTCTTTTCCAAAAAGAACATAATACAATGGCTTATGGGCACAAAGACTCTTTTCCAAAAAGAAGTTAGTATGGGGGCTTTTTTAAATTATAGCGCGATTCTCAATATTTTCAACAGGCTTAATCCTTGTGAGAATTATAACTAAATTAGAAATAAATCTGAAATCAAACTGCGATCTGTACTTGGTGTTTACATGGACTGGCTGGTTGTCTGTCCATGTATTGTGGTGTGAGTTTAAAAACAGAAGTTTTAAACAAAAAAGTATTTTTGGGAAAAACTGAAAATTACATTACAAAAATCGATTTTTAACAAAAAAAAAAAAAAATCATTTTGTTTTAAATCAACTTTTGGTGAATATAATCGATTTTATATTTTTTGCGAAAAAATTGTCTTTTTGCTTCAAACTTTAACTTTTAGTGCGGCTCAACACTTATATGTTTATACTTAATAAAAAAATTTGACTAGAGACCTAACTCGTGTTCCATGGATGTAAGGAACACTGGACGTTGCGTTTCAGTCTTCAAATTTGTTTTTAAAACTAAAATTTACTCCCTTGAGGTTGGCTTATTTTTGCCTTTTTCCATCTTTCATTCTAGATCGCAACCTTTTGGCATTCGTACAATGAGTCTGCACTGTGCCCTGTGCCCGATTCAGTTTTAGTGACAGATAATTATTACAAAAACTTACCATTACAAATCGCCCTAATTTTGATATCACACCACGTATCAATCTTTCCCATATTTCCATATTAGTACGTAACTTGACACAAATATAATAAACAATTTGATAAAGTTTTGTAAAATAAAATGAAAACGTAATAAAGAAAGTTTTCAAAACATAAAAAGGAAATGTAATCAAGACCTACGGCTTTTTAAATTTAATATGTTTTTCCAAAAAATTGCTCTCATTTTACTCTGAGGGGCATTTTGTATTTTCTTCTTTTACCACATACCAACTACCGACAGCTATTGCACATACAAATGTATAAGAGTATGTGTAATTTGAGAATGAAAACAAAAACAATTTTTCCGAACATCATCATTGTGAAGAGGAGCAAATTACTCGCACACACACACTCACACATATTTACGTTTCTAACATAAATATCGCCTTTGGTATAAAAACAGCAAAAAGTTTTTCCATTTGGGAAGTTGAATAGGAAATTATTATTACAACAAAGTTATTTAAGCCAAAAAGGATTAGGAATATACTTGAACTCACACATATACAGACACAAAAATTCACACATGCACAAAATTTGTGAAAAAAAATATATATTTTTTAATGAATTTAAATGATTTTTTCAATCACACATTAACACTCGAACATTTTATTACACATGGACAAACTTGCAAACATTTATTCAAGCATTCAACATTTTAATACACATACATACATTTCTACACGCATTAAAACAGACACACGCACACAAACACATATTAAAATGTTGTATATTTAAAAAGAAAGTATGAATTAAATGAGCCGAAACCATATCATTACAGTTTTAATTGAATTTATTTAAATATAAGGATTAAATTGATTATTTTTATACAGCAAAATGAATAAGCCAATGTTATTTGTCTCGCACAATTTGATAGGGGGCGCCAGTAAAAAGAATCTTTATAAAAAAATTTAAATTTAAAACACAAAACCTTTTGTTACATCTCACATTTTGATAAACCAACCATTAGGGTTTATCAAAATGTATGCCAGATCCACAAACAAAAATATTTATCAGCAAATATGTATAAGGTCCTTTTTTCAGCCACTAAAACTATGAAAGGTTAAAAGTCTGAAAAGTGATAACAATTTAGTATGCAACATTTTTTTGAAGCACCCTTTAATCAAACACTTTAGCGGTAACAGTGAAGAACAATTAAATTAAAAACTATTTTTCTTAAAAAAATTTCCATAAATTAATTTAACATAATGGACGGAATGATGAAAAAGTTTTTTAAAAAAATAAAGATGCCAATTAATTATAAGTTAATGGTCCCTTCTCATTAGGCGATTATCTCTTTTCCTACACAGAAAAATTTAAATGGATTTCAATTAAAAAAATTGTAATATTAATTAAACATTTTTTAAACAAAATATAAGTGGCGATCAAAAAGAAATAAAAGTTTTAATCAAAATGAAGATTTTATCAAAGAAAAATTTAAATTGATTTCAATTAAAAAAATTGTAATATTAATTAAACATTTTTCAAACAAAATATAAGTGGCGATCAAAAAGAAATAAAAGTTTTAATCAAAAGAAGATTTTACCAAAAAAAGAATAAAAAAAAAATCAATCTTTATATATAAAAATAAGTCCGTATATGTACGTCGCCGAACTAATCATAAAGGCGTCGTGCGATTTCAACCAAACTTATACACTACGTAGGCAGTGGCCCATATATGGTTTATATGAAGTTTGGTTGAAATCCGATAACGCATGTGTGTTTCTTTTCTTATTTTGTTTTGCCGTGCGAAGCAGGCAACGGGCCCGCTAGTTCTCTATAATAAATTTAATTTTAGTAAGTTAAATTTTTCAATTTTTCAATACGTAAAGCGGCATGGCCATACCATATTATGTTAGCAATAAAAGAAACTCACACGTATGGCTTGATAAAATATTTGATTTTAATAAAAAATTTACGCCAGTTTGACGTGTGTGCACGCTATTTCTTACAATTTTATTTATCAGGCCTGTTCTGCAAATCACTTTTACTCAAATCACGTGATTTCAAATCACACGTGCCTACTAAAATCACCAGTGTGATATTTTAGTGTCCCGTTTTTGTGTGTTTTGGTGTGATCTTCAATTGCCGAAAGCACACCGAGAAACACAAAAACGGTATGACTTTCAGAACACCACAAAATCACGCGCATGATTTCAAAAACACGTGATTTGAAATGTATGTTTTTTTTTAAATGTATGAACAAATTTAATTTTCTAATTTTTTTTTATTAAAATTTTATCATTTGACAATTAATTTAATATTTTCCGACAAAAGAAAATCCAATTTTATTAATTATTATTTCAACAACTTTTAAATGATGTTGATTGACTGAATTTAATGTGTAGCTGTACTAAGTGCGTGTTTACATGGTAATACAAGAAATTATGGCTTTGTAGAATCAAAATATTATGAAATTTAGGAAAAGAGAACACAATTCTGTTGTAAGTATTTTCTCTGTTTACACGGATGGTTAAAGTAAAATCAAAGCAAAGATATTAACCAGCTGATGAAAAGCTGATGGTTATCATTAAAAAAAACATGAAAATTTCCAGAGGTGACTTTGGTTGTTTTTTAATTTTATATAAATTTTAACATCTTCGATATATATTGGTAATGCTGCTAAAGTGTACTTTAAAATTCACCTCTGGTGTGATAAGAATACATAAGTTTCTAAAATGGTTTAAAAGAAAAATATTTACCGATCGCTTTTCAAATTTTTTATCCGTATTCTTTCCTACTCCATACTCAGGTATAATGATAGTTATTGAATTTTAAGTCAACAACCAAGTTTATTGAGTCAATAAAAAAAGTTGTAGCCCAATTTGCCCCATTTGTTAAAATAAATTGTTGGAAATGCTGAATAAATTAAACAAAATGTTTATCGAATCTTAATTTAATTATTTATAAATTATGATGTGCTAAATTTCCAATTTTTATTTTTTGAAAAATACACCATAATTTATTTTGGGGGGGATAGTCAAGTTCCTATGTGAATTTCGCTGGTTGTTCAGGCCAGAACCTTTTTCCGAAAACTTTGGAAAAATAAAGATAACTTACAAATAAAACTGTAAAGCGAATGAGAATTACAAACATTAGTCTTACTTGCAACGATATCAAAGCTATTAAAAAATGGACAAGAGTTGTAAAAATACTGTCTTTACATTAATTGAAATATTTTATTGAATATGAAGAAATATGCAATTATTTCATTATTAAATATGTTTTATTAAGTGCTATTTTGCAAAGTGTAGTTTTGATTAATTTTTTCACTGAATCAAATAAAAAGTTTGTTAACCTAAAATTTTATTTTTAACAAACTGTGTTCTTAAAAATTTTCTTGGGATATTTTTTTTCGTGTACATTTTGCATTTAGAAGATTTCTTCATCCTTCATAATTTATTTTGCAATGACACAATTTAACTTGAAAACATCGAGCCCTTAATTAGGAATTGGATTTTTTTAAGAAAAAATTTATTAACAAAGTTATTTACGGGAATACAAAATTTATCATTAATCCGATTTCTGTATGACGTGCTAAATTCCCAATTTGATAAATACACTGAAATTTATTGTTGAGGGAAAGCTAGCTTCTATGCGCATTTCACTGGTTGCTTAGGCCAGCTCATCAGGAAACCTTTTCCTAAGATTTTAGAAAAGCTAAAAATATTATGCGAATAAAACCCCAAAGCGAATAAGAATTTTAAACACTCAAAGTCTTACTCGTAAGTAACAATATCAAAGCTTAAACAAAACACCAACAATAAACAGTGAGTTTATCTTTTCTTACATCCCCCCACAATTGGTTGGGTTCTTTCCGACTCGAATTGTAGTTGTAAGTGGGTAAAAAGAAAAAACAAAATTAAAAAATAAATTGTTTCATTCTATTGTCTTCGTAAGAATTTTAATGGAAAAGTAGATTTTTTAGTGACATTAGCCGAAAGTATTTAATTTCTGTAATTTCCTCTTGACTCATTGCAAAAAATAAATTACAAGACCTTAAACTCATTGGTTTGAACAATTTTAAAGTGTGAAAATGATGAATATAATATTACTCTAATGTTCTTAGCCCTTATGTGCGCATCAAGTTCAATAAATAATAAAAACAAAAGAAATAACATTTTAATTCAGATCGTTCGAGCGATTTGTACACATTAGACGATAAATGAAATACTTAGTCTGTGTTTTTGAGATCTCAGTTAAACTAGATTTAGTTAATCTGAAAACAGATTTGTGCCGCCATTAAAAAGGTTATATACAAAGTTTTGACGGAACAGCTTAGTTTTGTTTTACATGTTGATCTTTTATGAAATAATAAGAGAACATCACATTTCGCTGAATAAATTCTAGTTTCAGACTACGTTTAACCAAGTTTTTAATCAACATTTCAAAACCTGGCCTTAGTAATATAAAATACATAAGTATCTGTTTTCTGAACACGGTATTTCTGCAAAATTAGTGAGCCTTTGTAAGAAGTAAGAATTTGAACTATCATCCTCAAACGATTTACTACAACAAGAGGTCATGCAATTTTTTCAACCTCTTACTGAATACAATTTTGGAATATGACGGCACCGCTGAAGACAAAAGTCAAATGATTCTCGCTTATGCAAATGATATTGACATTATTAAAAGGCACATTCGAAATGTAACTGCTGTATATGAGAAAGTTAGGAAGGATTTAGCTAAAAGTGGTCTGGATATAAACGAGGACAAAACAAACATATTAATTGCAACAGCAGAGAATTTAACGCAAATAAATTATGGGGACGAAAGAATACTGAAAGAATTTACGTACTTTGGATCCGCTGTAAATAAGAAAAAAAGCCTTAACGATTATAAAACGAGGGATAGTACTTGCAAATAGGTGTTTTTCTGGATAAAGCAAGCATTTCAAAAGTAAAGCCATCTCTAGGAAAAAGAAAAACACTTGTAATACCCGTTGCAAAAATCGATAAATGTGTGGCCATTTTTAAGAGAAAAATATTCTAAAAAATTTATGGGCCCATATGCGTTGACCAAGAGTATAGACGACGAATTAATCATTAGCTGTATAAGATCAACACCATTGTTAACATAGTAAAATTCAAAAAGATACAACCAGCCAGCCTGGCTGGAACACTTTGGAAAGATGAACGAGGATACTCCAGAATGAAAGACATTCGAGAATCAATATGAAAGAAAGCGTGTACAAGGAAGATCTAAAAAAAATCGGGATCAATAGTCTAAACTGTCGTTAAAAACATAAAAACAAACTTAAAAAATAACTTTTGATTAAAATTTCCAACATCCCAATAAAAAAGAAGCTTCAAATAAAGCAGGCTTGTAGGGGAGAAATATTTTAGTTTCGCTTGCCATCTCGTGAACGGAAGATATGAATTTTATATGGCTTTAAAGTACATTAACACAAAAATCGCTTTGTTAAATCCATGTAAAAACTGGTGGGTATAACGATCAGCTTTACATATAAATTTCACGTTGTTACAGTTATTCTGTAATATTTTTTCCTTGCAAGCCTGTTTTGTACTAAGGCAATGCCTTATTCCTTTACTAGATCTGAAGTTTAAATACTCTGTTGACATTGCGTTAGCATTTGCATACGTTTCAACTCGTCCGGTTATGCGGTGAATCAAAATTATTGTGTATTTTATGGTTTTTAATTTTTTCATAAAAGTGTTTTAATGATTGTTTTATAATTTCTATAACAAATCGTCCTTTTTTTAAGAAAGTTTCTTTCTTTTTAATCCCAGCTGTAAGGCCTGGTTTTATTCTGTATGAAAATTTTCATAAAAAAAAACCAAAAATAAATTAATATTAAATTAAAGTTTTATGTGGTATTGATTGTGTCAGTAAATTATTTTCAAGTTAAATTTTAAATAATTCCATTCATTTTTCATTTCATTTGCAATTCTATTTTAAACACAACAAAAAAATTTTTAAATTTAATATACAGGGTGGCTCAAATAAGATCTACCTATGTTAAATATGCTAGAATTACCTTCCCGGATGTGTGCTAACTAAATTTTAAAAATGTTAAACACGTATGACTTTTTTTATTTGGTTATATGATGGTTTTTTTTTCTTTTTGCATGTTTAAAATTAATTCTTGTAAGTTTATAGTGAATGCATACCGTACACAGAAAAAAATAAAAATGGATTTCAATTAAAAAATTTGTAATATTAATCAAAAAATTAATAAAATTTGCACCAGTAAACAAATTAATAGTATCAATTAAACC
The DNA here is from genome assembly GCA_963931875.1 of Pollenia griseotomentosa. Lineage (NCBI taxonomy): Eukaryota > Metazoa > Arthropoda > Insecta > Diptera > Polleniidae > Pollenia > Pollenia griseotomentosa. The sequence continues at coordinate 250,148,543 of OZ007560.1, forward strand.
AGTTAATAGTGTTAATTAAACGTTTAATTTACTTGATTAAACGTTTAATTCACTTAATTAAATTTTTAATTAAATCTGATTACATTTTTGATTAATGCTTTAATTTATGAAAAAATTTTTCTGTGTAGACAACAACGCGGTAAATTTATCGAATTTTTCTATTCCTGTCAACGATCAATTGTTCACAGCAAATTAGAAATTGATTTCAATTGAAAAACTATTGATATTAATTCAAAAATAATTACATTTGCACCAGTAAACGAATTAATTATTTCTTGATATTAACAACATTTTCTGCAGTAATGTTGTCGATATGAGTAAACGTTTAATTCACTTGATAAAAATTTTAATTTAACCTGAATTTATTTTTGATTAATGGCTTAATTGAAAAAAAAAATGGCTTTAATTTTCAGCTCCCACAGCCTTTATGATTACAAAATTAATTCACCTTTTTTGAGGAACGCTCATCGAAATACTCGCACTGAAGACAACGTGGAAGCAATACGGCAAAGTCTTGAAAATAGTCCATTTGTATCAACTCGCCTTCGTTTCGGCCATTTAGCCTTTTCCAGAAAAACACTGCAGATTATTTTAATGTTAAGTCTTAAGGTGCATCTATATAGAAGTTTAATTATGCAAGCACTGCCACCGCAAGCCAACCAACAACGACTTTTGGAGGTCTTATTTGGGCCACCCTCTATAATGTACTCACACATACAAAAATACATGAACTTAGTGAATAACACGTAAACAAACTTGCTGAAATTTCATAAAAACAAATTCTTTTCATGCCATACAGACACACAAACACTAACTAACACTAAAAATAATTTATTATAAATTATTTAATCTTCATTGAAATTAAGGAGCGTGTAGGGGTGAAAAGGGGTAAAGTATTTAATTAAAACTTTAAAAAATTTTTATATTTTTGAAAATTTTTAAATTATTATCTGCCTTAATCCTTCTTTTGATCACACTTGCCGGGGTCGTTTAAAACAAGTTACCTAATTTTTTTTTAATTAACTCATAATTAAAAAAAAATTTCCTTGTTCTTTTGTTAAAAAAAAGCTTTTGTTGACTTGGTTCTGAATATTTATACAATTTTGGGATTGTGCGTTAACCTTGTAGAAAATTTCAATTTTTTTTTTATATCTTATTTCATTATTTAGTCTTAATCCTTAAACGTGACAAAGTCTTAAAACAAAATAAGTGTCTTAAAATAATTTTACAGTCGAATTCACTTTGAAAATTGATTTTTCAGTTCATTAATATTTAATTATATTTCCGGTTTGAAAACAGACATTTTTCTTTATCCTTTTTTCGGTTTGGTTAGTTTTGCTGTCTTTATAAATTTTATTGTTTTCTGTGACGGAGTTTGGAGTCTTTTTTACCCAACAGATAATAAAATTTATTAAAAAAAAAACCTCTTCAAATTCCCAACAGAATGTTTTGTTATGCATATAAAACAGAAATATTTATAGATTAATTGATGAACAATGACATTTGATAAACAAAAAGCGAAAATTATTATAGAATAAACAGTCGATAGGCATTCTTGATAACCTTTGGAAACTGTCGAATAGATGGTATTTTATTAAAAAAGATATAAGATTTACGTTAAGCTCGACATGTCTAAAACAGATATCTTGCTAAGCTATTCGCTTGTTGGTTTCAATGTAGTCGATGTGCTCGGGAATTCATATTAGAGTGACATCGACTTGATATCTACTAGTGGATAACACGTTTTTTAAATGCACATAGAGGAGGTAGTATACGATCTGGATGACATCAGTGTCGCTTGAAAATTCCGATTGTTCCACATGTCGTAAGCTGAAGGCTTCTCCTGTAAACATGTTATGGTTAAATATGACAAACATTAGTTTTTAAATTTACAATATTTTTTTTCCTTTTTCCAAGAGCAACATGTTATGGCTGAAAATTAACCATGCTATTATAAGTTTAAAACATATTTTTGTTATTAATAACCATAACATGTTCTGAGGCAACCATAATGGCTTTTTGATGGAGGACTACTTTAAGCATAGTTTGGTTGTCGATAACTAAAATATGGTTAAATTAAACATAATATTGTTGCGAAAGTAACTTTAGTTTAGAATTAGATTAATTTATTAGTTATCTTGTATTTATTAGATATCTTGTATTTATAACTTTTAAAAGTTTACATTGTTATCAATAAAAATTGTTATACAGCATTATGCTTTAACCCCAATGTACAGAATGCTCTAGTATAAAAGTAATTTAATGTTAAAAAGTCCGTTAAGAAAGCTTTAGTATAAGTGATGACACTATGTAACCATAGATGGTACTGTAGACGTTAAATTTAACATTCATAAAATAGCTGATGAATTAATCGTTAATAGTAAAGCCTCAAACCTTCGAAAAACATTCCGAATGTGTGTGAATAAAAGCTGTAAATTACGGTTTTTAAAGTGATTAAGTTCTTAATAAATAAGTGTTATAAATTAAAGTGTTGTGTTTGTTTTATTTGTATTGCAATTAACGAACTCGAAACGGTTTATTGTAAAGGAAATAAACCAAAACGTTATTGAAGGGCAATAACGTAACAATATGTTTAACATTTTCCGTAAAAATAGTTTTGTTGGAGGTGACCATAGAGAGATAAATGTTTTTTCTCTGCGTGTATTGGCGTCTGTTTCTCCTTGATGGAGCGACTAATGACAACCCCTTCTCTGCACTCCTCTTAACAAGGCGGAAAAGAATCTGTCCACTGGTACAGAAGTATTCTGAAGTCTCTTGGTTCGCTATCAAATCCATTAGTGCCTGTTCTCACATTTAGCGGCTGTCTCCAGAGGAGCGGCAGTTATCGTTTGCCATCCATATAGACATTAAATGTGTTGAGTTTAAAATAAGATCTGGTGTACACACATCATAAACAAGATTACAATCTTGCAAGGTCGCCAGAATGTTACTTTAAACTCAACATGTGGTGCACACAGCAAACTCTTGGATATTTTCTGTCAAGGAAGATTCGTCAGCAGATGTAATATGTCACGATAAAATCCATCCGATCATAATAAAAGGCGCTGGTATATTAAAATTGAATGCTGAATGTCAACTCGATTCAGCCGAAGTAAATCTTCGGGCTTATGATGTATATTATTCAGAAGTAAGCTATGTTTTCCCAACTATAAACATCTCGAAATTCATACCAGCGATTGCTCACGTTAAGATTGCTGGTGAAATGGAAATATACAAAATTCCGGACATCCCAACGGCAACCAGTTTATTTGGATTAACTACACAACTCAACGTTCATCATCTGACACATTATGGTATCAGCATTACAACAATAATAATAATCTGTGTAATTATATTTGCAGTTGTTTACATATTTAGGAAGCTGTGCATTATATCTTCAAACTACTTACCCGCAACCGTTGCTCTACCTAGATTAATGTAATTTTATTGTAAAAGGTAATAATTTTTTATTATTAAACTAGATTAATGTAACTATAATATTAACGTATTAAATATTAACAAGAAAATAATTTGTTGAAAGATTACAATCTTTCAAGGCCGCCAGAATGTTGAGTTTAAAATAAGATCTGGTGTACACACATCATAAACAGGACTACAATCTTGCAAGGTCGCCAGAACGTTACTTTAAACTCAACATGTGGTGCACACATTTAAATAATAATAAATGCATACATGTGAGCGATCCTTTTTGTTGTTGTTGTAAACAACAGAGTTTTCAATCTGCTATTGCAGTAATAAACAGAAATGCGTTTATAACGATAGTTTAATGTTTTGTTTATTTAGGCTGCATGTATGTATTATTGTAATTTATAAAATCTAGTAGGTAGGAATATTGTTATTGTTAAGAATTTTAGTATTTAAGGAAAAAATATTAGTTAATAAAGGCGAGTTCTATTTTATAATTCAAAGATTGTGGTTGTGTTGTTTAAATTCATTCCTGCAAGAAATTAACAAAATGCATCCCACACTTTGGCCCCCCCGAAATGTCTAAAAATGCACGCTCTTTGTATCCGCTAAAGGGCAATATGATCTCCAGTGATCCAACTACTACATCGTCGTTCTGCTAGACGTTCTGTTACTAAAGCGCAAAAACAGATCTTGACCATGACTTTAGGCGGTCGTAACTCAAGCTTGGTGCAGGGCCTGCAGAACTTTAACTTACCTCTATGTTTTGCTTCAAGACAAACTTCCTGAAAAAAATTTCTCGTGGTTCAAAACAAATTTTTTAAAGAAATATAACAGGAATTTACATTCTTTATTAAACATAAGTTTTCTATAGAAAAGTTTTCTTTATTCAAGGCGAGTTTTAAAATAGTAATTTTTTTTAATACAAGATGAATTTTTTATAAAAAATTCAACTTAATACACGACAAATATAAATTAATACCTAAAAAAACTTGGTCTTAATGCATGACAATTTAATCCGTCTCGCGCATTGAAGACTTCGATATCGATAAGGATAAAGATTTTCTAGAAATTGAAAGAGTCTACTGTGCTTGTTATTAATTTGCTATTTTGCATAATACTAAGGAGGTTAGACAGGAGATGTTTATCTTTTATTCTGCCAATTTTCCAAAGCCCCATTATATTTTCGCGGAATTTTGATAACAGTATCAGCAGCCGTTAGCGTAAAATAAAGTGAAGTAAAGCGTTTATATACAGGTATCATAACTAGAAATTTTCAATCGAAAGTCCTGCCTTTTTTTAATTCCCTAAGCTAAACCCCGCGAAGCTCTGCGCTTGTCTGCAGGAAAGAAACTAGAGTCTCTGGCGGGAATTGAACCCGCAACCCCGGCGCTGATAGACTAGCTCAGTACCAGCTAGCCTACCAGGGTACTGCTTTGGTCTGTGTAGATAAATTGGTATTGGCTTTTCAACTCCATCTAGAAGCTTAAAAAAATATCTCCATAAAATGTCTCTTAATTGCTGGCAAATTTTATATTCATTAATTTAATTTTACAATTCTAGCACCATCCAGTGACTTGGTCATTAAATATAGTGTAATTTAATATGATACACTTTCTATTCTAACAGATACATATGCATATTAGTGCGAATAGTAGGTATTTTGTGGCCACTAATACTAGATTTACAGCAAAACACTAAAAACACATGTGTATGTGTGTGTGTGTGAGTGTGTCGAAAATTAGTCCTACAAAATGACCAACCGCTACAAATGCACTTCAAAAATATATTCTAATAATAAACAAACACTATAAAGAAAACACTCATACACATTTGCGACAAAACACAAATTACTCTTTATTTTTGAAAACCACTATTTCGTGTGAGAGTGTCATTTGATATGGGAGTATTTATTTTATGCATTTCCGAATAAAATGGTGAGTTCATGTGTTTGTACGTAATGTTGTGTTATTTTGGTGAAGGAGTGGACAAAATTTTATTATGTTTAAAAACATAATATTTTAATTGTTATTTGTGGTACAAATTTAAAGCCATACACAATCTACATATATATTTTTTATATGTGTACTACATAAATAGACATAACACATACATATATCTACACACGCACACACATCCATAAAAATAATTGAAACACTCTCACTGTGTGTGTGTGTGTGTGTGTGATTAACTGTTTGGTTTTTAGATGAAATGGGAAAATGGAAAATATATAAAAAGAAAATAAATAAAAACTAAACACTAATGAACAAATCACTCTGTACCTCCATATTTTAAATATTGGGTTGGGGTAAATGAATTTTTCTTTGTGGTCCGTACTTAGCGTTTTGTAGCATACAATACATATTTTATTTTTTTATTGTAATATTTTGTTTTCCTTTTTTAGGTTTTCAGAATTTGCATACTTGACACCACACTACGTATGATTAACATTAAATAATAAAAGTCACAATATTACTCATACGCTACCAAAAACTTAATTTATTTATTTTTTGTTTTTATATTCAAAATTACATGATTAAGCTAAATTTAATAATTATCAAAAATTAACGAAAATTATTAGAAAAGATATTAGAGAACTGTGCACACTTCAATAAAGTGTATCTAGAACAACCTATATCTGGGTGGGCTTTCAGGGTTCAAAAACAAATTTTAGAGGAAAAATCCTGGCATTCAATCACTGAGTCAAAAGCGTTTCTGCAAAAATTCAGTCAGTTATACATAAATGATTCAAAAGCTGAACAACCCACCTGGGTGGGCTTCGGTAGCGCGAAGGTTAAGCGTTGCTGCTTTGAATGCTTTTGATAGCTTATTTACGCAGAAACAACAGCTTCTTCGAACTCCGCAAAAGTAAAAAGCTGACATACTTTTAGCATTCTTAGTGCCAAGGTATTCTTTGCTTTTGCTACTTATAATTACATTAAATCTACTTTTTTCACAGATGCTTTCAATGCGAAAAACGAATTGTACAGCAACCATACCTGTATTCCGTACTTGGCTGACTTACGCCCGTTTTCACAACTTACCGATAGCTTAAAGTAGACTTTAACCGGCCTTATAAAAAGTATTTTATTATTAAAACTTTACTTAAATCTAAAGTGGGCGATAAGGTAAATTAAGGTTCATCCTACCTGGTAAGTTAAAGTAAAATTGTAATAATGGAACACTTTTGATACGGCCGATAAAATCCTAACTTTTACCATCGGTAAGTTGTGAAAACGAGCCTTAGACGGTAAGTATTGCGTTAGCCTTGTGCGGCCTCTATATGGGAATTCTAACTCAAACACTGTCAGCGAATCGTGTCGCCCAGCTGGCCTACAAATTTTGCCAAACATCGTCAATATCAGCAATTTTACTGTTGATTAATCTCTCCCGTTGTGTATTTGCGTTATCAAAGCTCATGCATTTTTCGACGAACATTAATCGATCGTATGGTAGTGCGTCTTTATATATTTGAGCTGTTATAAGGATTTAATTGAAAAAATAATTACAGTTTAGAAAAAAAGCACATTTCAATAAAATTCATAAGCGATTTCTTTAAATAATAGTAGAAACCTTTTCGAGTGACGTATTTAACGTCATTAAACCTCAATGAAATGCAACCTTTTGCTCGTATCGCTTTAAAATCAACTTTTATCGATTTAGCACACTTTCTTTTTGGAACACATTACGGTTCGGGTAATCAACCCATACAACATTCAGAAATTGGAAGGGTTCGGAATTAAAAATGACCCCAGGGGCCTTCTCACAAACTGAAGAGTTAAATAATAAAAATTATTTGATTTTGAGGCCTGTGCTCCTTATAGGAACCAAAAGAACCAATATATATTGATAGCATTTTCTTGACTACCTTTATGAATTCTACAGAAAATTGCTTACAATCAAAACAACATTATTTATGCAAAGTCTCTCGAATTTTAAAGTTTTTTTAATTTTAGTAAAAATTTTTACAGTTTATGAGAACAAAGTTTTTCGCATTATATTTTTCTCAATGCGAGACTTTCTTAGTGAACAAATTTTTTTTTAATTTTGAAAAAATATTCAATAAAACATTTTTGATTATTATTTCTAATTATGTAATCGAAAATATCGATACCGATACATTTTCCAGACGACAACGAAATGAACGAAGAGCAAAGAGGATCTTGACTTGTATTCATGAAGTCGATGTGAATACTGTATTAATGCCCGTAATTTCTAAAAAAAACCTGTAGTTTTCGTACCTAAAAGTTATCTTTACCTTTTTCAACGTTTATTTGGACTACGTCTTTTTACCTGCAGTTTTCTTTTAAAATATGACAGCTTTTACACTATAGATTTTTATATAGGCAGCTAGATGTCTTTTTGTAGATATTACACACGTAGGAAAGGATAGCAAATGTGTTTGCCTGTCATCAACACATGTCGGTATTGAACGTTTTGGAGGAACAACTTCTAATAAACAACCAGCAAAGGTTCCTCGGTATGATCAAAAGCAGAAGAAATTCATCGAAATCAACTGCCTTTAAATCATCCGTGCATACATAGTGGTCACATAGCTGGAGTACATCTCATGGATTGTTTTATAATTTGATGCCTTATTCGAGCTTAGCCTTCCGGTAGGCTGTTCTACCATCTTGTGGATATGGCCTCTACAACTGCACTCATTTTATACAAACGCTTGCAGGCCTAGAAGCCCAATGTTTTCAGTAATGCATTTAATAAAAAAATAATTTAACAGCTTGCAGATTTCCGTCAAGAAATAGCTGCTAGACAAGTTTTCTTCAAAAATAAACCATTTATTTTTGAATAAAACGAGTTCAGCAGCTATTTTGTCACAGACGTCTGGAAGCTGTCAAATTAGGTCTTCATTCGACACATTGTTTTTTACATTTATACATTTATTTTTTACAAGGAAGCATCTTGGCTCCTCTATTAAACTTAGAAAAAAAGCAACGAACATGCCAACAAACACCCAATCTTCAGCCTGATGAGACAGCTTTTCTAAGCGGACACGAAAACTGCCGTGAAGCATCTTATTCCTTACAGGATCAAATATTTCAAGAATGAATGTGGTTTTAACAATGGAGGATAAAGGTCAATGAGCAAAAATGTGTACATAAAACGAAAATTTTGTGTTGGGAATTATCTCCTCCCCCCCCCCCTCCCCTTTTTAAAATCAATACTCAAATAATACCTCAACACTTGCATTTAAAATATCTCGGCTTACATCTAGATCGGCATTTAACCTTGAAATGCCAAAGGGGCATTAACTGAAATGAAAATAAAAGCAATTCAAATTAAATGGATTATTGAAATAAATTCTGTTCTTAGCCTCGAGTGCAAACTTCCACTTTACAACTCTATCTTATAGCAAATCTGGTACTACGGTATTTAAGTGTGGGGCACCGTCTCTAATATCGAAAAAATTCAAAGGCGTAAAAATAAACTTCTTCAAATAATCACAGCCGCCCCCTGGTTTGTTAAAAACTCAAACACTCACAAGGATCTTTAAGTGCCATTATTAAAAACTATGAATAAGAAATATGCAGTAAAATACTTAAAGAGGCTTGAGTTGAACCTAAACTCATTAGCTCGAAATATTTTAGATGATCAAACTCGCTTAAGGAGAAGAGATACTGCTGGGCTCATCTGATTATAAGAGCGTGATGGGGAAATTTATCACCCGGAACTCGCAGGACATAAAATAAATTATTAGAATAAGATTTGATTATTTATTGTTAGTTCATATTTAATATGTGAAGATTCAATAAATATAGACTGAAAAATCCTTTGTGGCATCACCATCTCACATACTTTATGATACAACTTTATATTAGATTTGTTTATATAAAAACATTATTATCATTTTTAAAAAAACATATTTCTTATGACCTAAAAGTGCAACTAAGATGCACAAATTTCGTTTGGTTTGTTAATAAAGTGACTTCTATTAAAACCATGCAACAGCATACTCCATACCTTTTAAAGAAAAAATGTTTTTTGTATGTAGTTTTTAATTAAAAATATTTGCAAGTTGAATGTAAACAAATAAAAGAGACATTGAAGAAGAAATGAATATTATCCTTAATCCAATATGTTTAAATTCCTATACATATATTTCATTATTTCCAATGTTTGTATTTTAGATTACATGTTAGAAATACATGAATGTAACGTTAATTTACATATAAAACCAAACTAATACTAAAACTAATACATTTATATTTACAGTTTATGAATAACAACTACGACATGTAAAAAATGACAAAAAAAAAACCCCAACTAATACACACTCATACATACGCACTCATACATATAAAAAAAATTTATAATAAAAGTTTTATGCATAGAAAATATTGTAATTCATATGGAAAATAGAAAAATTTATAAACTTATAAAGATAAAAACAGAAAAAAAAGAAACGGAAAAATAAATAAATGAAAAACGATAAATTTAATAAATGAATTTTACTAAATTTTTATAAATGACACAAGCAAACAACAACAGAAACACACATATACATACAATGATACAACTAATACTCTTAAACACAACTACAAGCATACAACTAAAGTCTGTTAATACACACTATATACACCTGCAACTATAACATTCCTAACTGTAACTGTAACTGTATGGCATTGTGTTTGTTGTGTCCTTGTCACATGGAAATTTATTATCCTTTGTATTTACAACACAAGCTTTTATCGGATTAAACTAGGCTAGAGAAAGGAACAAAGGTATAAATGTGACAACAACAATAACAAAAAATGACGTTAAAAAACAACAAAAATAATGTGACTAAAAAAAAAACATTACACAAATACAAAACAACTGTGTAAAACATACAAACACTTACCTACACACTCATGTTAACATTTGTAATAAGAAGACAAAACCATCCCCCCTACACATCAAAAGAAAAACCAAAATATCAGGAAAAACATTTCCCATGCTATTAATGGGACACATTGTGTTGTTACTCATAACCAGCCAAACGTTTAAAACCCACAACTCCAACCAACGTTTCACCAACATTCTTATGTAATTCATTATTAACTGGATGAAAGTAACAACAAAGCTTATTCTCTAAAGTGACTTTAAAATTAAGCACTTCACATAAAAGGATCATTAAAGGGGAATGCTGATAAAGGCACTGAAAGGTGCTGAGAATGTACCTAGAAGATGGTTGGTTAACGTAAGTAGAGAAGAAAGAGTTAATAAATATTTATTAGATGCTGGATTGCTTGAAATTGGGTGGGATTATTCGCATATTTTGCACGAATTGTACAGGATTTAAATGAAGTGTAAGCGTAATCCTTTAATATTTATATACTCCAAGAATGTGTATTAAAAATAAAAAGACTGTTGTTTGCAGCCTAAAGTGGTTGAAAAACATAATAAGTATACAATTTTATGAAGCAAAAATATTAAGTGATAATTAAATTGTTAAGTTAAAAAAAATCAAAATTGTTTTTTAGGAATACAAAATTTACTATTAATAAGATTTCTGTATGACGTGCTAAATTCCCAATTTTTCATATTTGATAAATACACTGAAATTTATTGTTGAGGGAAAGCTAGCTTCTATGCGCATTTCACTGGTTGCTTAGGCCAGCTCGTCAGATCCTAAGATTTTAGAAAAGCTAAAAATATTATACGAATAAAACCCTTAAGCGAATAAGAATTTTAAACACTCAAAGTCTTACTTGTAACAATATCAAAGCTTAAACAAAACACCAACAATAAACAGTGAGTTTATCTTTTCTTACATCCCCCTACAATTGGTTGGCTTTTTTCCGACTCGAATTGTAGTTGTAAGTGGGTAAAAAGAAAAAACAATATTAAAAAAATCATTTAAATTTTGCCGAATTTAAGAAAGTTTTCGTCAAAAGCAAAATTTAATCAAATGTTGAAAAAATTTTTAAAATAAAAAAATTTCTATAAAAATGTCTCTAATTCAAAACATTAAAAAAAATATTTACCTGGTAAGTCTCACTTGTTGAAGAATACTGTATTAACTCAAAGTTAAAAAATTTTCAGTAGAAGCAAAACAATTTTTAATTTTACATTAAAATCATATGAAAAATAATTGTTAAACCAACATTTTCATTACCAAAAAGTAGACAAAATATCATGATCAATATATCACGTGTCGATTTTTTCCAAAAAGGTGGAAAAAACAAATTTCGAATTATAGAAAACTTTTCTTGGAGAATTTTATGAATCTACACTAATTAAGAAATATTTCTTAAAAAAATTTTCGCTTAATAAATTTAAAATTTCTCCCGAATCTATTCTCCAAGACCCTCTTGAAAAGAAATTTTTACAGAATTTATCTTTTAATTCTAAACAAAAACAAGTAAGTGTGCTATATTCGGCTATGCCGAATCATATTTACCCTTCACCATCGTGGGATAATAACAGAAAGTTATAAAATATCGTTCTCTAAATAGAAATAAATATAATTTTCGCCAAGCCCACTTCTTCAAATCCGCGCACATTTTGTCGGATGTCCTGTATTAAAAACCAAGATGCTTGTACCCTATTTGAAAACTTTTTCTCTTACCGTCCTCCGGATATGCAGAAAAACAAACAGACAGACGGACATCGTTGAATCAAATTCGTTGTAGAAGTATGTATTTGTTATGTGTAAAAAACTTAAACAAGGTATGGGTATAAAAAAAAACAACAACAAGGGATTTTATAAAAAAAAAAATAGAGGCAGTCGTGTTTTTTTTGCTCCTTGCTCCTTTTACACCAACCTAGTCCCTATCATTTTTGGGGTCATCGGAAACCCCATTGCAACATACACTCGAACAGACAGACAGACGGACATCGTTAAATCAATTTCGCTACTCATAACGACCCAGAATATATATACTTTATAGGATCTAAGATCAATATTGTAGAAATTACAAACGTAATGATAAACTTATATATACCCTTTTAACTTAGGTGAAGTGTATAACAAAACTGAAAAGAAAGTACAGCCTGTCAAGCGTGACCATCACATCAGGGTTTAAAAAAGTGCAGTCGAAACCGAAAACGGTCGAACTTACAACGAAAATTTGTGTACAACTAACTATACGCTTTTTGAGTTGCTTTTACATTTAATGAATTAGAAGTAAAAGTTACAGTTTTTTTTTGGCAAATGACAAATGAAGAAGTAAAAGAAATGGCAGGTTTTAACTTTGACTGCTGCCTTTTAAACTATGCATAAAATACCATAGACCACAGTATTTAGAGAAAAATTTTCGATAGTGTACCTTTCAACGGATCCATTGCCAATCAAGGACCCGCTAGAACAATATTTTGGTTAGGTCAATTTTAAAAGGCCGTTCATAAAGAACCCGTATAGAGCGTGTTGATCCGTAGCACTGCCACAACGTCAGATCGATGTGATGATACCTGGAGTACTCCAAACTCTCTTGGCAAATGCTAGAAGTCTTATTAGTCCAATTGCAGAGATTTCCGCAAGAACTTGGAAGTAATGATCTTTCAGACAGTTCGCTCTGGACATATGCGGAGTATGCACTTTACCGTCTCTTCTTCTTCTGGTACCACTGTAGATTATGAGGCTACAGTGGTCTCAAGTCAGTTGTCCCCCTCTTTTGGCGTATACTTAAGTCCATCAGTAACCCTTTATAAAACCTACCAGAAGCCTCAAGTCTTTTTTCGGTAGCGATTAAATAAGTTTAGTCAACTTTAGATCATAGGATCCCCACATTACTCTGGATACATTGCACGTTTTTTTGCTTTTATTAGGCAAATTTTTTTATTTATTTATTTATTTCAAAGAGTATGTATATTCAGCGGATATCGCCCTGATTGCCGCCTGAGTTCCTTGTACTGGAATTGCGTGCTAAATCAGCAGCCATTTTGGCCGCAAAAATATTAAATGACATAGTAATCTTTGTAAAATTGACTGTGGCCAAGTTTTAGGTTAATACCATCAATTATGAGAAAGTTTCAAAAAATTTCAAAAAAATAGTTAGATGATTGATGCGCAATTTTCAGGATAGTATTTAAATGTATATATTAAGCTAAATTTTATATAAACTTAAATCGTATATAAATACGGATTGATTGTATTTCAAGAGTCTTATTTAATAAAGTTAAAAGTATGGTAGCACTACTAAATACAAAAAAAAAAATATCATAAAAAAGTGTATTTATTTACAAGGTGGTCTCAGAAAACAGCTGTCTGTTATCGCTTTGCCTGTTGTTGTTGTATTGTTGTGAAATTGTTGCCACCTTGCAAAGTTATTACGATGAAAACTTAAGTTGAATTTAAATGTAGCCGCTGGGTAAATTAAAATATATTTAAGTGCTTGGTAAAGAACAGAATTTTGTATTAAAAACGATTTTAAATATAAATGTGATTTAATATCAAACCTGAAAATTGGCCGTAAGATTGCCATAAAATAAATTCCAACCATATTAAATCTTAATATCAACAAAATAGAATGCTTTATTGACACAAAGACTCTACTCCTGATAGAAGCTTGTATGGGCGCTAATTGAAATTATGGACCAATTCTCCCAATTTTCAAATTTCATTTATGAAATTTTATCAAATTGTAAAAAATACTTTTTTACAAAAAAGTACCTTTTAATAAAACCAAACTTGAGAAATAATTATTTTTTTGCAATCAACAATTTTGGCGCAAACTAGGCCTTACAACGTATTAACTTAAAATAACGGTACCACGAAAGGAACTTTTTTACAAAAAAAGTCTTTAATATAAATAAAAATAGCTTTTATAAAATAAAAACCTTTTTAAACTATTTTTGAAAGTTTTGTTGGGGGTTAAGAGGTAAATCAATTGTTTAACTCCTTGTTTGCATTTACATGACTACCAGCAAATGCAAATACATGGAAACTTTGCTCATTTTTTTTCTTTATTTTCGTTTACTTCTTTTTTTAATGAATATTTGTGGCTGAATGTTTAACAAAAACAATAAATTCTTTTGTAGTCTTTACATGAAATTGAATAGTTTTTATTCCAAAAAAAAAAAAAAAAATAAATCCCTGGCAATTTTTCATAATTTAAAATTGGTTAAAAAAAAAACAAAAACAGATAAAATGGATTCAATTAATTTACTGTAAATAAAAAAGATAAATTTTTCTAAGTTCTTTTTACAACACTTCACTTGCCATGGTCTATAGTAGTTAAATGTTAAATCAACGCACTTTTTTTTAAAGATAAAAACGCTTTGAAAGCAGACATAAAACTAGACATTTAACTGACACTCTTAACTTAAACAATCTTGAGAATAGAGTAACAAACTCTTTCTCCTTTGAACCAAGACGACGCCGAGCGAGACAACGTTTTTAAAAGGATTTAGTTTTCTTTTTATTTTTGCTATCTTCTCTTAAAGGGTAAAATGTAAATGTCTAGTCGAAAAAGATTTTAATAGGGTGTCTTCAAAACAACCATAAATGCTTGTGTTTGCATAAATTGTATAAAAACAACAAACATTTTGCCAAACGGCGCAACCAGCCAAGTTAAGGACTTGCAAAATCTACGAAGAAGTAAGTAAAATGCCTCATTAACTTTTAAAAAAAGAAACAACTGCGTAAAACTCAACACAAATTGCTAGACTATTGGCCAGACTAATAGACGCCGCTCTTGGTCTGCTGCCTTAACAGGATGAAAAAGTGTCTGAAATATAATTACTGCGTGTATAACCGACCAAAGTGTCGTAGAGTTATTAAAACAAATTTAAAACTGTGAGTTTGTTTTTTTTTTTTTTTGTTTTATTTTTTTTAGTTTATTCTGTAAGCTGTTTCTTTTTTTTACTTTATTTTGGTTGTTGTTTTTTGTGAATTTAATAATCTATTTTCTAAACAAAATGAAGTTTTACAAAAATTAAATCCCTTGAAAATTTATTTGCTCTTGCACATCTTTTGCTTTCCTGTGTTGTTTCCTTATGACGGGCTTCTTTCGCAAATTAGCTTCTTGAACTGTCGACATAATAAATGTCGACAAAAACGTAGCGATAAAATAAACCAACTAAACACAAACAAACAAAAACAGTGTAACCAACAAAATAACTAAACAAGAAAAAAATCGGCAAAGTAAAAAATAAACTAAGCATTTAAATAAATCTAAAGGAAAAATTCAAATCTTTAACTAACATTATGAACTTTTTTTTTAAATTGTTTACAGTTTCTGTAAGAAGGGTAATTTTTGCTTATACAGAAACTGTATAAAATTTTGTTATATTTAGTTTGTTGTTCTGTTTGAAACATCAACAAATATTCATCTTGAATTTCAATAAGTATGTAAATTCTGGCTTTAGTGCTTCACTTAAATCAAGGTTTTTATATTCTAAATAAATATTGGGTATGTTAATTCAAGTGCGTAATTCACATTTTTTGTATCTCTAATAACTTAAAAGGCATTTTTAAAGGTAACCGTTGGCTATTTGTTTTCACTTCGGCATAATTTTAACACTCACAAAATGACGCGCCCAAGTCCGCCAAAAAGTTCGAAAATGTTGAATTCTATTAAAAAAAGATTGTCTTTAAACTCAGAAAGAACTTGCCAATGTATTAAAGACAAGTTGATTGGCAGGTTCAATATGTTTAAAAGCAGCAGGATCCATAAAAATACAAGGAATTTGGGTACCATTTCAGTTAAAGTCCCGAGCCGTTAAAAGATGATTTCACTTATCCGCGATAAAGCACCATAAGGAATTCTTAATGCCGATGAAAAATGGATCCGCTGCGAAAACTTTTAAAGTAAGAAATTGCATGTAAAGCCCGGCAAGCCTTGCGAATCAATGCTAAAATAGAATATTCATTAATGCCGATGAAAAATGGCTCCGTTGCAAAAACTTTCAAAGTAAGAAATTGCATGTAAAGCCCGACAAGCCTTGCGAATCAATGATTAAATAGAATATTCATAAATGGCCTGTATTTGATACCGGAAGTAAAAAATCAGGTCGGACACTCTCCCAAAGACAGCTGAATTTGTTATAGCAAAATAAGCCGAAAAATGCCCGGAATATCCGACCCAACATGAAGTCGTAATATTCCATGATCACATCTCACAGCCGATCATAACTTTAGAGTTACACGATCAAGGTTTGCCTCTCAAGTTTAAATACACTCACACTTTTTATCCACTTTGAGTGTTTAAATTTACGTTAAAGAAAGCAGTTGATTACAAGTTTAGTGAGCACATTACTCGCTTGCCTTTATAAATTGTTTTCTTGATGCAGCCTACGTCACAGCTTTGAATTTCTGGACATTATGTAAAAGACTATCAAGAAAAACTTAAACGTGTAACTGCAGTGTAAGTCCAATACAAAGAAGCCTGTTTGAGAAAAAGTGGATAGCAAGATTTGTCTCATCTGGCTTATAGTCGAGCCCGCGGCCCGCCTGAAAAATATTTGCTCCAATAGATGCAGAACGCTCTTCCTGGAATACGCTTCACTTAAAACTAGGACATAAAAAATTCACTATATTTGTTCTGGCCTTTAAAAGGAAAGCAGTTCAGTTGGTAAGGAGTCTAAATGTTGCCGAAAAGAGTAAAAAATTAAACTTCGGCAAATACCTAAAAATAATTTATTTTATAACAATGTTATACAACAAGCGCAAAAGCCAATAGTCTTCTTGGAGGTTATGAAAAATTCGGCACAACTGAAGAAAGCACTCTAAGTTGTTTTTCCTCCTTTTTTAGCTACATATTCAATAATATTTCCGTTCTTGTGTTAGTGTGTTAATGCAGGGATATATTCTTTACACATTTTTTTTATAGAAATATATAAAAATATGTTGAAATTTTTATGGTTCAGTATGTAAGTGTGGGTATGTGTCTGTTTGCATATTAAATCATAAATCTTAATAAGCCACAAAACAAGTTCACATTAATATTTTCTTATCATGCAAAACGCAACACTGACTTACTTTTACATACTTTTTCCCTAACACTCCTTTTTCACTTACTTACGTCAGTCATACTGGATAATTATGTTGGTTGGTAGATGTTTTGTTGTGTGCATGTGTATACCCAGTAAATAATAATAAAAAGTCCAAAATAATTACTACTTAGTAATTAAAAAAAAAAAAAAATAAAACGATTTTTTTTTGTAGATAATGTTTATTTTTAATTATTAAAAACCAAAAATTTCTTTCGTTTTAAATTAAGGCCATGATTTTGGATTATTCTTAAATTAATAACAAGCTTTGATGCTTGCTGGGAAAGTGTAAGAGAACTAACAAAAAGCAAATATAGAGACGACGTCTTACAACAGCATCTAAAAGCAAACCTACACAAAGAAGTGAAAAATTTGAACCAATAAATAATTTTAACCCACACTGAACTTACTTAACCTCACCTCTAATGGCGTTGAATGTATAAATTTAGATCTTGTACAGTGGAGGGCAAATCAGTTTGCGATAATTTTATAAAGTCTCTAAAAATAAAATTTTGTCTGTTCTAACAAATTTATGCATTACGTATTTTTAATATTGAATCTATATAAAAATATTTATCATACGCCACCAAAGTTGTACACCAATCAACATACTCGTACGCTAGTAACTTGTCTTTGAGACGTATGATTAATATGTATCTTTATATGTATTGAACAAAACATTTTTAACGTGAATCTAGTTTTGTTTTAAAATATAAGAAAAAATGGATTCTTCTTATTCTTGTTTTTATTAAAAAGAGAGTTAAAAATTTATCGCTTCTTTTTTTAAACTTGGTCACATATTAAGTTGTGTTATTCACTGTTTATATACATTTATTTTGATGAACACAATATTGGATAAGAGGAAACACCACATCTGTTATAAGTTTTTGTTCGACTTCAAAACAACTGAGTTCTAAAACTAATGAAAACCTTTTTTATATAAAAGTACTTTTTTAACCCTATTATAAAGAAGTTTTATAAAATTTATTCAAAAAGTAGACAAAACAGCAAAATCTTATAAATATCTGGCCGAAAATTATACGAAAATCGGAAGAATACAATTTGGTTGTTGACGGAAGGCTGGCTTTAAGGTTATATGGTTATTAAGTTATGAAAACAGCAACAAAATACATTAATATAATTTTTTATAAATACATTTTGTTGCTGTTAATATAACAACATAACCAGTTAACCTGATAATCCGGCTTGTGTGAACAACCCAAATATCAAAATCCATGAAATAATATTAAAATTAGAATCCCTTTAAACATTTTAAAATTTAAAAACAATAATAAAATCACTTGATTTCTACAGCTTAAATGAAAAAAAATTCAAAAAATAAAAATTATAAAAAGATTCATTTAGGTAGCTCAATAAAAAAAACTAGACAAAATTTAAAACAAAAAAACGTTCGAAAATTGCATAAAAATTAAAACGCACTTATTTGTCTATAAGGAAAAAGAATATGTGAATAAATGGAAAATATTCCTGCCAGATTTCTAAAATTAGAAAAGGCACTTTAATTCATAGTCAATATAAAGAAAACTTTAAAAAGTAACTTTTGTTTTGAAAAAATCTGTAAAATGATTTATTTTATTTATTTATCATTTGTTACAGATACGATTAAAAATTATATTCTAACTTTATTGTTGAATTGTATTTAAACAGATCAAAGTCTCTAGCGGTATTAAACCCGCAACCTTCGCACTGACTTTATATGCACCTTTGCACAATGATAAAAAACGCAAAATTGACAGATCTTGAAAATTTTTTGTTATATAAAAATAAGCCAACGTTATAAAAAACGAAACTTGAAAATTTTACGCACAGAATTTTAAAATCGCCAAATATATAAAATTTAATTAAAAGCATATCAAAAAGATAAGAACACGACTAAAATGAAAAAATCTTAAGAACAAACACGCAAAAATTAAGAATATCATTAAAAATTTATAAAGATCTAGAAATTTTCAAAATGCTTAAGAAAACGCTAAAAGAGGCTTAAACCCCTCAAATTGTAAAAAAATCTCCTCAATAAAACTACATAAAAAAATTTCTAGATTAGAAGTAAATAGTTATAAATCGGTTAAAGCAAAATAAAATAGAGTTTAATTATGGAAGTTTACAAAAAAGCGCACTAAAAAAGAAAAATATTTAAAAGCACTTAAACAGAAAAATTTACCAAAGTATATAAAACATCAAGAACAAAAGTTGGGAATTAAGCACGATTAACAATTTATTTTAAATTAAAATTTTGTATTCCCAAAAATTACTTTGATAATAAACCGGCAAGTGCAAGGCCTAAAAAAAACTTTACTGGCAACATGCTATTGCAAGCTGTTTTTGTTTTTATTTGGTTTTTTCTTAACCAACTTATAACTAAAGGGTGGTTAAATTGTAAGGGCCGATGTTGAATGTGAACCACACCTAAACGCCAAGTTTTTTTCCGAATTGTATTGATATTTCCTTATTTCAGACTTACTCAATTTGAACCATGGAGAGATACACATTCCAACAACGTGTTTAAGTTATCCAGACTTATTATGAAAATGGATGATAAATTTCGAAGAAAATCATCTTCAGTGATGAGGCACATTTTCACCTCAGTGGATTTGTCGATAAGCAGAATTTCCGCATTTGGGCGAATAATAATCCAAGAGTGATTGTCGAAAAACCAATGCACCCACAAAGAGTGACTGTTTGGTGCGGTTTATGGGCTGGCGGCATCATCGGGCCGTATTTTTTTGAGGCCGGTCAGGCAGTTACTGTGAATGGTGTTCGCTATCGTGAGATGATAACGAACTTTTTATGGCCCGAATTGGAAGATATGGATGTGGACGATATGTGGTTTCAGCAGGACGGTGCCACTTGCCACACAGCTAACGAAACAATGGCTCTTTTGCGCAACAAATTCAGTGGCCGTGTTATCTCACGTAATGGCGATGTCAATTGGCCGCCAAGATCATGTGATTTGACACCGTTGGACTTTTTTCTTTGGGGTTATTTGAAAGAAAAGGTGTACGTCGATAAGCCAGCAACAATTCAAGAGCTAAAGGATGAGATAATTCGGCACATTAACGGCATAGATCCTCCATTATGCCTCAGCGTCATCGAAAATTTGGACCATCGGATGGAGGTGTGCCGCCGTGGTCGCGGCGCCCATTTGGCCGATATTTTGTTCCATACATAATTGAGTAATACCAATATATCATAATAAAATAAAATTACAATAATTTCCTAAATAGTTTGTGTTTTATTCAAAATCAACATCGGCCCTTGAAATTTAACCACCCTTTACAATTAAAATTGGAAGAATTCCAATCAATTGTAGTGGGGAATGTAAGAAGAGATAAGGCCCCTGTTTATTGTTGATGTTTCTGTTTAAACTTTGATATTGTTACATGTAGAACTGTTGCTTGTGATCCTTATACAGTTTTATTTGGTTTAATATCTTTAGTTATTCTAAAATCTTTTTGGATGAAGTTTCCTGACGATCTGGCTTAAGCAACCTAAGTGAAATGCGCGTAGGAACAGCTTATGTTTTTATCAAGAATAAAAATTGGGAATTAAGCATGAATAACAAAATCTTTTAAATTAAAAGCGATAAAATTAAAAAAACAAAAAAAAATAACGAACTAAATTATGACAAAAATTTTGAAAAAGTGGTTGCAAATGTTTCGTATCAAAGAAGTTTTTAAAAATCGCCAAAATCAAAAAAGCACTTTATTAAAAAACAATTATTTTAATAAAAAAATTATAAAACTTAAAGGATAGAAAATTCAAAATTAAAAAAAAAAATAGGAAACCGCCAAAAATGAATAAAATTTTATGGAAATTAAAAAAAATGGTTAAAAAATAAAATAAATATTCGTAAAACAGCAACAACTTTCTAGCTTAGAAATTGTTCCAAATCTTTAAAGTAAAAAAAATAATACAAAAAACCGCAAAATTATAAAACGCTAAATCAAAACAAAATTGCTTAAATGGAAAACAAAAAAAGGGCCTTCTCATAGAAAAGGCTATCTGTAAATGAAAAATTTCCAATTGCAAATTGCTGTACAAGCACATTTAAATCGACAAAAGAGCAACCCTTTTATTAGAAAAATTTTTTATAAAGAAAAATTAATCAATAAAAAAGATCAAGATCATTAAAACCAAAAGGAAAAACTAAAAATTGAATCAAATAGATATGCTCTAAAATAATAAAATTCTTTAATGACACAATTTTTAAAAGGAACCAAAAAATCGCTAATAAAATAAAAACATTGCAAAATTTATTATTTCAACAAAATCTAAATCGACAAATTTTTTAATAATATAAATTTTTTAAACTAAAAAATTTAATTTTAATTATGTTTTGTATAACATTAACATCCAATACCAAATATCAAAAAGATCTTATAGGTCAAGTTTCTTTAACCAAAAACTCTATTTTAAGTTTATTTTGCCTTAATTGGAAACATTTAGCTTAATTATCGACAAATAGCTATCCACATCATTTTGCCTCGATACTTTAATGAGGGCTTAATACCCAAAGACTTTTACCTCAAACCAATATTCATCTAGTTTTATTTATGCGTAGTGCTCTTTTAACTTAAAAATCAAACTATTCTAGCAAAATTTTTGTGTCTATATAATTTTCTTCTTTTTATAAAATAATAGAACAAACAAGAGTTAAGTCCAAATGAAATATGGCTAAAATAACCATATTAAACATACGCCTCATGAAATTTCCCATAAACTAAAAAAAATAACACCAGAAAGGAACAAGGATTCAACATACGACCAACCAATACTAACAGCAATAACAACCTTTTAGCAAATAAAAAAAACATGACAAGGACAACGATGAATCTTTTGAGACTGTTGTTGTGTACCAACTTTAACCGTTACAGACTGTTTATGGACTACAACAACAGAAACACATAAACGTTAGACAACTACATAATTTTATGTGTAGGAGGGTGAGTAACAGATTGTGAGTGCGTGCGTCAAGATCATACACAACCAGCAGCCCTACATCTGCAACCAATGAATAAAACTTCGTTGTGGACGCAATTTCACACACAACTGGATTCTAAAAGGAGCAAAGTTTTTTTTATATTTTGTTGGTCTAAACAAAATGCAAATTCACCCCCAAAAAAAATTAAATAAAATAAAGTATAGAAAAATAAAATAGAAAAAAAACTGTTTTTTACATTTTTGTACACAGTAAAATGTCTAAAATATGGCATCTCATATTGCTCGACAATTTTTCTACAGCGGGACATTTAATGGAATTAAACAAGCAGCAGAAAAAACTACAGAATTGTATTAAAACAGAGAAATTAGGGAACAAAGAATAAAAAACCAAAAATATCTATTATAGTTTACACAGAATTTCATAAATTTCTACACACACAGCCAACAAAAAAAGAAAAACTCGTTCGTACTTATGGCTTTGGGTCGGGCATCCTTTAATAATAAAAACCAAAACATTTATTAAAACACACACACTCTTATGTACAGCTACACCCGCGTTTACACACACACACCATCATTTATATTCAAAAACTAATACAAAACTATCATCAAAATCGTTATGGCCTGTGAATGTAAAACTTGACTCACTTAAATGTTCAACTTTTTACTCTCCGTCGTCAAGTTGGTTTTATAGAAATTAATTTGAAAAAAAAACCAAAAATTGTGAGTGAAATATGTAAATGTATGTACTTATGCGTATTTTTGTATGTATGAATGTAGAGGATGGTTGCTTATTTTAGAGGGTTAATTGAAAAGTAATTGAAGTTTGTTTAGCTGATTAAGAAGAATATTAAAATTAAATGTCCGTTCAAAAACTCCAAATTAAATAAATCCGAATGAATTAAATCACAAAATAAATGAAAAAGTTTCAAACTTTAAAGGAGAAATAAATTCCATAACAATTAAATAATTCCCAAATCAAAAAAGAAACAAATCCCAACTTTTGGGCGATATTCCATAATTTTATAACTCTTGAAGAAATCAATGAAAAAACTCAAAAAAGAATCCATAAAAAAGGAATGAAACAAGGCCCTTACAAAAATTTAAGAACTCCCAGACAATTATATCCAAAAATGGTGGAGAAGGCCTGTAAAATAATGATATTTAATAATTCCTTCAAAGTAGTTTTAAGCATTCATACATTATTTGGAATGGGGTCATATACCCGGAACTTAAAATCCCGAATTCGTAAATCCCGAATTTCGAAGACTCAAATTTTAAAATCCAGAAAAATTTCCGGCTTCGCAAACTAAAACGTCTCTGCATAGGCGACCTTCGGCCGTGTACAAGGATTTTCTGCTCTTTGGAATAACAAGCACCGACTTCGCTTATTAAAAAAGTTTCTAAATCTGGCCTAGAGTACAGCGCAAGGCCGTCTTTGCAGAGAAGCTTAAGTTAGCCAGCCGTTGTTTCTTTTAACATAGAGGAGAAAATCCTAGGGCCCAGCCAAATGCCGGCTATACAGATAAGCTGTGGTTAGCGAAACCAGTGCTTTTTATACCATAGAGCAGAGAAAATTTTCTGTATTTTAAAATTTCAGATTTTGAAATTCCGTATTTTCGAATTCGGGATTGAATGTGTCGGGTATATGACCCCATTCCAAATAAGTATGTATGCTTAAAACTTCTTTGTTCACAGGGTGAACAAAAGGTACCGCAGTACCAACACTTGCTGCACTAACGCCCCCATCAACAGCTGATGCAAGAACTGCAGCCAACCTCAAAAGAGAAAAAAGGTACACAGTCAACAAAAAGGTCAACACCGAAGTGAAGCTGCAGAAAACTCCCCCCAAAAAAAAGTGTTTTTTTTTTTAAATAATTAATACAAGCCCTTAAAGTGTTGTAAGTTACATAAAACCCAAAATTTTTTTCAAAAAAAGGAAATAAATTTTAGTGGTCAAACTTAAAATAAACAAAAAACACTAAAGGACCTAACCTACAATCAAAAAAACATGTATGCTATAAAACCCTTAAATCTACATATAATTGCCCCTTAAATACAAAATTAATAAGTAAATATTTATAACGTTTTACAAAGTCAAGTTGATTTTATTTACAAAAGTTCGCGATTCAGAGCTATCTCGCTCCAACCCTCTAACCCGTGTTTACATTCTTTGTACTCTATACTTAATATTTACATATCAGGCTATTGACCAAAAAACTAGTAAATACAAATGGAAAATGTGAAAATATTTAAAGAAATGGCAAACAATTGAAAACGAAATAACTCCCTCAAAAAATTAAGTAACTCCTTCAGCAAATGAAATAACACCAAAAAACCAAATAAAAAACTATCATTATAAGTTTTTTTGGGACTTATTTCTTTTGGGTATTGTTTTATTATGATATAATTTTAGGCAAAAAAATTAAATTAAACAGAGAAGACTGTGAGCCACATACATCATAATGAAATTATTCCTACATTTTTAAGAAACATTTTTGAAACTAATTAAATTTTTTTTTTGATTAATTTCACCTGGGACTTATTTCGCGATACCCATTAAAAAGGCATCGTTTTGCAAAAACGATTGTTTATGAAGAAAGATTGTAAGAAAAGATAAACTCACTGTTTTTTGTTGAAGCTTTGATATTACTACGCGTAAGACTTTTAAGTGCTTATAATTCCTATTCGCTTAACAGTTTTATTTGAATAATATCTTTAGCTTTTTAAATGGCCTAAGCAACCAGTAAAATGCGCATAGGAATAGCTTTTTCCACTAACAATAAAATTCAGTTTATCAATAGTAAGAATTGGGAATTAAGCACACTAAAACTAAATCTTATTAAAAACCTTTTATGATTGTAAAAGCTGCTTTTTAAATATTTTAAGCAACCAACTCTCAAATACATAATTTTTTGTATAAAAGGTATATTTTATGCAAAATGGTACTTTTTATGCAAAAAGGCACTTTTTATGAGAGAAGATAACTATTGCATAAAAGCTTAATAAATTGAAATTTTCTTTATTGAACACATGCTCAAAATAAAAATGGTTAATATAATAAAAATTACTTTTTTAAAAACTTTTTTTTAATGTTAACTTTAATAATTATATACATTTTCAAATTAACCCTCCGGCAAAATTATTTATGATGTACTTTAAAACTAAAAGAGAAAAATTATATTTGCCCGCTAGTCTATGTTAAGTCATGTGTATGTGTGCATTAATGTGTATAAATGTGTATTAAAGTTTAAAAAAAAATGCTAAAAATGCGCAAAACAACAAAACTTTAGTTTTATGAACATATTCGGACATCTATAAATCATTTAAGGGATTTATAGTTTCACACACACCAACACAAACATACTTGCATTCTTTCACAAAAAAAAAAAAAAAAACACAATGACAAGAAACGTACGGGACATTTAAATAGAATTAATATTATAAAGTGTTTTTATGACCCAAATTATCTGGCAAAACAACAAATTTTGTTATTTACATTCACACTTATCATCGGAGTTGCCATTGTTGTATACAGTGTTGCTAGATGCGGCGTTCTGTCCCCGATTCGGGTATTTCTACATTTATTTATATGGGAACAGATTTTTGTAAGATGGAATTTCGGCTTATTTCCAAATGGTGGAAGGGGGAGGGGCTTTACAATTTTGTTAATGTATATATTAAATTAAGTTCCAGTAGTTCTACGTAAAAAAAGTTTATAAAGAGTATTTAAAATTTCTGGTAAAAAAAAAAAAAACATTCTGCATTTATATGATTTTTAAGCGTATTTTAATGGTAATAAAAATATTAAAATAATTCTCTGAAAACTTTTTGTTTTATTTACAATAAACATTGTGCGTTTTGCTTGGGCCACCCTTAATTAACATGACTTATAGTGTGATCCATTTTTATCCAGATTTATAGAAGGAATAGGAAATATTTGTGATCCATTTGTTTAATTTAAGAAAATCGCTTTCCTTCTCCAAATGCTTTGATTTCTTATAAAGGTAGCCTTCCGTTGGTAGTGAGTCAGTCCATCAGTTTGGGGGTTGCGGGTTCGATTTCCGAAAGAAACTCTAGCTGGTTCGAGGGTCTACATAACTATTGATCGGTAAACGAAGTTAAAATATAATCTGTAATTGTATTTGCAACACTTGATTAATAAAATAAATTGTCATTAAAAGACGTACTTAAAGATTTTATTTTGAAACCAGAAATTGACATACATATTTAATTTATAATTTATTAAAGATGTACAATAACTAAAAATTTTGGACCCTATCTGGGATTTGTGACTTTTAAAATAGGGCTTATATTACCAGAGCTAATATTTTATATGTCTTAAATTTTCTGGCAACACAGACAATATGATTGATAGTCTTTGTTCTGAAAGAGAAGTCATTAGGACAGTTATTTAATAACTATAACAAAGATTACATCTACATTTACACATTTTAAACATCTACTTATACATACACATGAACTATTAGAATGGAAATAAAATAAAAAAAAAAAGGAAATAAAATTTATTTCCAAATTTAACTTTAGCAGCAGTTTGTTTTTTATTATTATTATCTCTAGTTTTTAATGAATATTGAGACATTCTACATATTGTTTTAAGTTAATTTTTTGTTTATTTTTTGCCAAAAAAAAAAATACATAAAAAATAAACTAATGAATCGTTGTCATGACACTTGGACGTGTATAAAGTGAATTCTGTAATTTAAACGAAGTATTAATCATGACTCACGCAGTTGTTGAATGAAGATTGTGTATTTTCTGTTTCTTTCAGGATCAACGTGGTGAAGTTAAATTTCAACATGTTTTTAATAAATGTCAATGACAAAAAAAAAAAAAAAACCAAACAAATAAAGGAATATATATCTCCTTCATAAAAAAACACACGTTATCGAAAATCTGTGAAATTCAACACAAAGAACTTTATAAACGAGATAACAGGGGCACGTAGCATAATTATGATAAAGTTTTTTTGTATATTAATATGATGTGTTTTTTGCCGTAGGAGTAGAAAAAAGAAATTTACTTATATGTATATAAACATACATTCGTATACATTTAAACTTAATTCCGTTTGTATGTGACTTTTAATTTTCATTATGGGTAAGTTCCAAAACATCAAAACACATTGCAATTATTTGGTTTTGAAACTGTTTCAATACAAAGTAACGTGCTGTTTTATTTAGTTTGTAAAAAAAAAAAAATTCAATAAAGCACCGCCAAAATTATTGATGCTCAGTTTGCCTTTTGTAACTGTTTTTATACGTTTACCAACGTGCGTCTTTGCCACTGTTTAAATGCACAAATTTGTTTAGTTGGATTGCAAATGACGTTTTGGAATTCACTCTAGCTTTGCATTGCAGACGAATAAATAAAATATCATCTAGATCAGTAGAAACGTAATGGAACAACTTTGGGATTTTTTTTTTAAATTCTAAAATGTGTGCAGTTTTTAAAATTTGAGAGACTTCAGAACGTGCATTAAAAACTTCCTTCTGTGGACCGAATACATTATTTCTAAATAAATATTATTTTAAATACTTATAACATTTAGTTTTCTTGGATTTTCCTGAAAATATAAACCGCCTTAAACATAAAATATATACATTAACCGACAGAGTTAAAATTAAATACATTTTACTAAAACTAAAGCAGTGTTCGTAGCTATTAAATATTTGATTTCCTGCACGTAACCACTAGCTTTATAAAAAAAATTTTTGGCTTTGCATCCAACATCATTTAACACTTTCTAAATAACATTATACAATTATCTTCCTGTAAATAAGTTAAAAAAGTCAACAAAAACTGTTAGATAGTTTTTTATATTTTTTCGTCAAATATTTTTTAGATCTGAACATACATTAAGTAAATCAGCCTGATTACGGTTGTCGTTGGCGTATACGCCAGAGTCGTTTTTAGTAGTAGATTAAAGAACACAGGTTGTGTGTTACTTTAATCTACTACAAGAAACGACTCAGGCGTATACGCCAACACCAACCGTAATCAGGCTGAATATCGTCTTCTTAACAGAGTTTTTAGTGAAAAAAGGGAAGATCTAGTTTATTCCAAATAAAATGATTTGTATTTTAATATTTAATGTAACACTGAAAATTTTAAGTTTTTCGCATTTTTAAAAAAGATTTCAATAAACGTTTTTGTAAAAAACTTTTTCTTAAAAAAATACTTTTTGTTCTTGTACCAAAAGCTTTTTAATACTTTCTACATAAAAAGCTCTCATTTGTGTTTATTTATTTTTTAGCAATGAACTTGTCTTATCGCTCATTTACTTCAATTGTAAAAAATAGTTTTTGGTTCGACAGTTTTTGGTTTCGACTGCAGTTCTTAAACCCTGGTTAAAACCTTTTTTAGCTTAAAGCTTCCCTCATCTTTATTCTGGCTCAAGCTTTATCTAAATAATTTTTTTTAATTTTTCATTAAATATAACTTCAAAAGAGCCCTAAAGCTTTCTTTGTTTAATAAAGTTTAAATCTTTCTTTGCGTTAAGCTTTTTTTCTTTTAAAGTTCTTTTTAATAAAGTAAATTTTATAAATGCTTTTCTTTAAATATTTTCTACATAATAAGCTTTCTCCGCTTTGAATACTTATTTTCTTTAAAAGATTTATTTAATAGAATTTAGTTGTGGTTAAAAAAAACACAAAATTCATTAAAATTCATTTAGGAAAAAAACCACATTGTTTTTTTTTTTTTGTAAACTAATTTGCTTTGAAGAGCTTTTCCACAAAAAGCTTTTTATTATTTTTTGTAAAGCAGCTAATTTTTGGTACCTTTTTTAAAAGCAGCTTTTTTTTATCAACATATCTTTAAAAAACTGATAAGGAAAGAATTTATCTTTTACCAGCAAAGCTTTTCTTCCGACAAATACAGTGCGCGACACAAGAAACATAAGGTTTCTTATACTTTTCTTTTGTTCTCGTTGGTCCTGCTGGTTGGCTGAGTGTCTATTTTTTAAATCTTGTGTTCAAAGTAGTTGTCAAAATTTTTAAGATATTCAAGTGAAATCTTTCATAAAAACTTAACGGGCCTGTTAGAAATGGTCAATGATTAGAGCCGATCTTAAGGGAAAAGCTCAATATACGACCAAGTAAAAATCACTTTGAAAGGAGTAAATCTCATATATTCGGCATTTTTTGCCGGCCTTTAATCGTTAAATTACAATTGCTGAACATTTTCTTTAAGCAAATGTTCAATAAAAATTTGTTTGGGTATCCCAATTTTATGATGTAGATATGAAATCATGTCGAATGCAAGAAAAATTGTCAAAATCAGTGGGAGCCATTAACTTTAAAGCAGAATAAATGAGAACCACATCAACGAAGCTGAGGAGCATTGAAGGGACCACCATTTAAGAACCATTAAGAACCTTTGCTTAAACTATTCTTCTTTTAAAACATTTTTTTTTTGGAAAAAACAATATCGTTTTTGAGTGTCACTACCAAAAAATAACTATCGATGGTCTATTAAAATTGAACTGAAAAAATTGCTTTGTATGTGATGAATCTGTTAAGCTTAAGTAATTAAAACACCTTCCAGTAAAACCAATTCCATACAAATTCCACTCTGGTTATTTAAAATTTTGTTTTTGTTTATTTCATTAATAAATTCTTCTGCACAAAATTCTTTTTTCTTTTTTATTTATTCTTTTTTATTTAAACAAACTGTAGAATTTTTTTTAAAAGCCACAAAAATTATTTTTGAAAATTTTTTAAACATATTTCCGAAAAGTTTTTGATTGTTTATTTAATCTGTTTTAAACTGTGTTTAATGGCTGAGAAAAAAAGAGACCATTCGAATTTGTTTAAAAATAAAAAAAAAAATTGTTTTTATTTCGTTGCTAACAATTCCCCATGCA
Organism: Pollenia griseotomentosa; assembly: GCA_963931875.1. Classification (NCBI taxonomy): domain Eukaryota; kingdom Metazoa; phylum Arthropoda; class Insecta; order Diptera; family Polleniidae; genus Pollenia; species Pollenia griseotomentosa. Next base: position 250,178,751 of record OZ007560.1, read on the forward strand.
ACATGAGAAAAGTTAAAAAAAACCCCATTTCACTTATGAAAAAAAAAAAAAATAAAAACAGAAACATTGATGATGAGATGCGTTGTTGCTCAATACAATTTTCAACACTTGGAATAAACAATTTTTCAGTTTTTTTTTACTATTTTGCTATTTTAACAAAACAGCTCATAGAATTTTTTTTATAGGACTCTATTTTTTTTTTTTTTTTTTTTTTTTTTGGGTAAGCAAATTTTTTTTAAACTTAAATGACTTGATTAAATTATTATTTGAAAAAAGTTTTATTAAAAACTTTTTTAAGGCATGCAACCAATAAAAAAATATGCACTGCCTTAAGACAAAAATGCTTCAAATGTTTTAGGTCATATTTACTTTTGCTTTTTCTTTTTTTTACCCTTCACCACTACGAATATGGCGAATATGGTTTGCTTTAGTATGTCGTTTCGGGCAAAACTAAAAGATATATAACAACAACATTTCGTAAAATTTTTATATGGCCCCTGAGTTACACTGAGTAACATTCGACAAACGATTTTCGCTGGCTACCGAACATCGACAATCGAAACTAAAATTTGTATTATTAGGTAATACTGTCGAACATTTTTTTATGCATCGAATTTTTCAACGTAAACAAATTTACTTTCGACGGTGTAAATAAATTTAAAAAACTTGTTCAAAATGTAAATTTTTCGCAAATTTTTTTTTTTGTTCGTATGCAAATACCAACCCTAGGGGAAAGGTATCTAGCACCAAACTTCTTGACACGGGACAGTTCTAAAGTGATAGGGACCGGTTTTAGTTCTAACACTTTGCATGAAGCGGACTTGTAACTTTAATATGGCGATGCCTTATTTTGACACTTTATGATCACTGAAGTAATTCAATTCCGGTTAAAGTAATGCCTGTCGAAGATATTGTCCAAGTGAAACATATTTATATAATAGATCTCCTTAATATCAAGTCATCTCAACATATAGCATCAGTCAGAACAAAATCGCGTCCATGAGTAGTTTTGTGTCAATCACCTATCACAATTCGGTCCATTTTATAATAATAATCTGTTGACTGGTCACAGCATTAGTGCTTTAAGAGCAATTGACACAAATTTCCCGTGAAATACTTAATCAGTTTTCTTCATTGTTGAGTTGGATTTCTATTGTGTACGAAGATCACAAACAGATAAGCGTTTTTTTTTAGGTATGTAGTACACAAACACTATTAGCGTGAGTGAGTGGTATGATGAAGGAAGTTAATGATTCTCTCAGGTGAACAAAGCTCTCTTACTTGCTTATAAATTGAATCTTCTAACTTCAAATTTGTAGAACTTTATGTGGGGTAAATTGCTTGGTATATAGTGAAAAAGTGGGTCTTATCTTTTCCGGCACCTCTGATGGAGGGTACTAATGATTCGGTATAACCGAATAATGCATTACAGCTTGTTTTTCCCAATAGTCAGGTGAATTCTAAACTTTCATAACTTTTGTATTTTGTGTTTAAAGTTAAACAAAAAAAGTTTTATATTTTTTTTTTAACAAAAAACTACTTTCATTTCAAAGTAAAATAAATTAAATAAAAATTTACTAAAAAAAAAAAATTATACAAAACCAGAAATCAAGTCAATATATTATTCTCCAAAAAAAAAAGGAATAAATAAATAAAAACTTTGCAACAATTTTAAACTTATTGCAGTTATTTATTGATTGCTGAACATTACAGAAATGTATCTGTGTGTTTTATTTTAGAGGGTGTGAGTTCATTGTTTGACACTTTGATTGTTTTAAAAACTAAAATATATTTGGCTGTCTAAAGGTTACTAAATCAAAAAGGGAAATATAAAGATGTTATTAGGGTTTTTGATCACAATAATTTGTTAGAAACAAAATTTAAGTTAATAAACAAATTAGGTTTATAACAAATAAATCGTTTAGCAATCACGATATTGCAAAAGAAAATGTTTTCATTTTAGCAATTATTAAAGAATTGGTAGGCAAAAAAAAAAAAGAATTAAAAAAAGTTGCAAAGTAACTTATTTTGGAAGGAGTATATTACTATTGTTTTAATTAATAAAAGCTTTAATGGTGTGTTCACAATTAACAAATGTTTAAGGCCACCACTTTTAATTTTTAAACTTTTGTTTGGTTTTACATAAAATTTGCAATATCGAAAAGGGTTTAACAACTTACAAAGATTTTTTCTGAATTTAATTTTAGTAAATCAACAAAAAAAATTTTAAAAAGAAAGTTAAAGTAAAATAAATGTAGTGGTGGTTTTTAATTTTTCATTAAATATTTATTAAGATGGAACATTAATTTGTCCCAAAAAAAAATTTTTTTTTGGATTTTCATGGGTGCTCAAGCATAATTTAAGATGCAAAGAACAAAACTCAAAATTTACAAGTAGTAAATGATGTGGCCGAACAAGGTGTGGTTTTGGCTAACACTTACTTCAATGTCACAATTTCTGAAACTGATTTTCCGAATTTATATCAGGGCATAGAGCAACATCGTATGAACCCCAGTAAATGATTTTTAAGCAAATCAAACGCAAAACTGTGATTTTTAATTGTTTGTTGGGTATGAGTAATAATATCATAAACTGGGTACAAAGTTGAAAACCGGTTTAACTCAGGAACGGTAAGAGCAAATTCAAAAATATTCATTTCTAAATTACTTAGAATAAATTGATCTTTTAAACTGCATTGTTGGTTTGTATCATTTTCATACAGATTTAAAAAGTTATAAAGTGTTATTTACAAAATTTATGGAAAAATTACAAAAAATTTTAGTGTAGGGTGCATAAATGAGCGAATGCATTGCAAAAACGTATAGTCTTTGTACACCAAAGTAAAGCTTGGACATTTTTCTTTTGAATTATTTCCTTAAAAGTAAAAAAAATCGTGGTTTTTGACAAAGTTATGAAGAAAACTTAAAAAAAGACCGGCAGACCCGATTTTTGGCACAAATTCGACTTGAGCGAGCTCCAAACCTCTTCCGAAAAATCTAAAAAAAATCTTAAACATTTTTCTTGGGACACACTAATGAACATACTATTAGAATTATTAAAAAAGTAAGAATCCATTTTTCTTTAACATTCAAACGATTTAAAATTTTCATTTACAATTTTAATTTTAGCGTTTCTTCCATTTGGTAATAATCTTCTAAGAATGCTGTAATCTTTTTTTTAAAGATTTATTTTAAAAAAATTTTTCATTTCCTTATGGATTATTTTAAAACACACTTTTCAGGTTTATATGCAAGTAACAAAAAAAGCCATTCACTTAATAACTTTTCGTTGCCTTGCATTAAAAGCTGTTTGCCTTAAAAACATTTATTACAAAAAAATAAAAATTATTTTTAAGTAATAAAAATATTATTTAAAAACATTTTTAAATACCTCATTTTTAAGCCATGCAAAACCATTCGTATTTTTTTCTCTTTCTCTGTACTAAAAGATTTCGTGTTGATTTTAGTTTTATTATAAATAAAGAATAAAAAATTAATTGCACAACAAAAGAAACCTTTTTTTAAGCAAACCGCATCAGATAAGCAGAAACCATTAAAAATTAAAACTAACAAAAGTATGCGGACAAAACTATAAAAAAAAACGAAACAGGAAATAAAACAGGACTTTTCCTGGAAGATGGGGGGGTGGTGTAAACGTTACCTTTTCTTAAATATTATAATAAAATTTTGTATAATATTTAATAAAAATTTTACTTAACTTGCATTTTTCTTAGTAATTTTTTGGTATGTGCTTTTCCTTAGAGTTTTTGCTTTACAATCGACTAGTAGAAGTGCAATATTCGGCTGTTTTTTTTTTGATAGCCTCCACCGAGTGTGGGAGTATAAACTAATCTTTACCTATCTTAAAAAGTTCCTTGCGATTTTAGGGATATTAAAACGTACACTCTATATTGAGCCTATGGTAAATTCTTTGAAGCTCGGCAAAAAGATCTAAATTCAAAGAAAAAGGCATTTTGAATTTTTGATTGGCTTAAAATCAGCCTTTTGAATTTTTAATTGGTTAAAACTCAGTTTTTTACTCTTGTATTTGGAATCACACTTGGAAGTCACTAAAATAAGGTTATTAAACAATTTTTAATTTAACATTAGAAAAAGCTATAGTTTTAGACATAAGACGTTTTTACCGAACTTCAAAGATTTATGGACCAATATTTCGGAAATTTGGTAGAATTGTTCTTAGTCTTATGAAACTATACTTGTAAAATTTTGTATTTCCAAAAATTACTTTGATAATAAACTGGCAAGTGCACGGCTTTAAAAAACTAAACCCTGGCAGCATGCTTTATTTTTGCGAGAGCAATAAAGCAAGTTGTTTTTGTTTTCATTTTGTTTTTTCCTAACCTAACTTAATATTGGAAGAATACCAAACAATTGTAGTGGGTAATGTAAGAAAAACTCACTGTTTATTGTTGTTGTTTTTGTTAAAGCTTTGATATAGTTACAAGTAAGACTTTTGCTTATAAGTAATTCTTATTCGCTTAACAGTTTTTACATGTTTAATATGTTTAGTTTTAGTTTTAGTCGATGAATACAATTTTAACAATACTTAAAAATATTTTAAAGGCAAACTTCCGGCTGACGGTTAAAAAACCAAGCCGTAAATATCTTTATTTTAATAATTAGTATTGTGGTTATTTTGTTGAACTATTTATGGTTTTAATCTAAATTTTTAATATTTTTAATTAGGCTCAAGTTCATTAAATTTAATTTTCATTAAATTATTTTTATGAAGATTTTTATATCAAAGTTTTATATTAAAACAAATATTGTAGTACTTAATATTATATATTTCAATAAAGAAAATATCTAAATATTATTATTATTATTTTTATTATTATTATTTATTAATAGATATAAAATTATTTAGACATTTAAAGTTCTTAATAGTATAAAAGTTATTTTATCTATATATGGCGTAACAAAATGTTGTAAGCCAGATTAGCAAATTACTATTATATTGACTGTAATATATGATTACTGTACATTTCTATTTATTTGGAATATAAAGATATTTCTAGTAATTAAATTCATTTAACAACAATTTTCTATACGTCAAACAAACTTTAAGGTATTTATATAGTTTGCAATAGTTCAAGCCGTTTAGTATGCTGATGACCTCATTTGCATTAAGCTGTCTTTTACCAAAATATTCCAGCCTGTATGTGTTGTATATAGGGCATACACCGATAAAGTGTTGTATGTTTTCAGATTCATCCGAGTTACATATTGAACATATACCAACCGTATTGTTTCTAAATGCTCTTGCATTTAGGTCTAGTAGACCACCTCTGGCTTTTATTATAATGCCAGTCATCCGGGCGTTAAAACCTTCTAGTAGAATTGGAATGCGATTAAAATTTAGTTGTGGATAGAGGTCGTGGAACTGTGAGTTAGATGCATCAGACAAAAACTCTTCCCTCTCTTTTACCATCAGTTGCTGGAGTACAACTTTCCAATCCTGGCTGATGAACGAGGTAGTGTCGTCAGGCATAAAGTTAATGCGTTCTTTTAATGATTCCCAATCGTTGAACCAGTACAATTTATTATTTATTACATATTCAGCCAGTATGCGTGGTAATCTTTGTTGATTCATTTTTAAAACTTTGTTAACATAACAGAAGTGTAACTTTAAGGAGGTGATAAACAGAGAATTTAAACCAGTTTCTAAGTGCAACATATAATTTGGAGTAGAGTTTGGCAAGTGTAGCATTTTCTTTACGAAAAATCGGAGTAGTTTTTCAACATCTTCGTATTTCTTAAAGCCCCAAACCTGTGCAGCATATAACATTATTGACCTGGATGCAGCATGAAATATTTTTAATTTATTGCTATTAGAAATGGCTGGGTTATTTATATATTTGGACCATGTTGAGTTAATAGCGAGTTTGGAGGACGATAGTTTGTTATAGAGATGTTTTTTAAAAGACATGTTATATGTGATTTCTACACCTAAATATTTGTAGTAGTTCACTATCTCAATATATTCTTCACCATATTTCCAAGACAGATTTGAAGAGATCCTGGTGCCAGAGCGGAATACCAGTATTTTTGACTTCTCAAGGTTAACTTTTAGGCACCATGTCAGACAGTATTCACGAAGTTTATTGATCATAGCTTGTAAACCGCTTGACGAGTCAGATAAGATAACTATATCATCTGCGTATGCCAAGATTTTAACATTCACTCCGGCCACGTTAATACCCCCAGGTAATTCTTCGGCTAAGTCATTAGTATATAGTGAAAAAAGAATTGGACTAAGGATACATCCTTGTTTTACTCCAACCTCGACATTTAAGCATTTGGATAAAGAGTTACCGTACCAGATTTGACTTTCGTTGTTTTCGTATAGGCATTGTAATAATCTAATTATCTTAGAAGAAAGCCCTAGGCACGACAGTTTGTAGAAAAGACCGTTACGAGGTATGGTATCAAATGCGCATGAAAAATCCACAAAAAATGCGAAAGTATTTTTTCCATTGGCTTTGTTTATATGTACGATATTAGAGAGGTTAAATAAGTTATCAACAGTCGAATAGTGTTTTCTGAAGCCAGCTTGGAATTCTTTTAAAATTTTATTATTATCGATCCAAAAAGATAATCGGTTGTGTATAATTGTGGTAAAGATTTTACATGTGGCATCTATTAGTGAAAGTCCTCGATAATTTGCTGGTATATTAGCGTCACCCTTTTTGAAAAGGGGTACAATGATGGATTTGCGAAAGTTTTTAGGTACTGACTCATGTAAAAAGATTTTGTTATATATATTAAGTAGCCTATGTAATAACTGGTCAGGAGCGTATTTGTAGAATTCATAACTGATGCCGTCTTGGCCAGGAGCTTTGTTCAGTTTTAATGTTTTAACCACTGTAGCTAGTTCATAGTATTCTATAGGTGAATCTAGTACCGGGTCGATAATATATGGCATAGCCCAGCTGATTTCAATTGATTCATCGTTGTTTTTCAGAATTTTGCTAAAATGTAAGTAAAAATCATCAGCACATAAATTCCCAGAAGTTTGCAAAGTGCGAGTTTTTAATAGATTCGACAGTTTCCACCAGTCGCTAGAACATTTTACCCTGTTAAGAAGTTCCAAATTTTTGTTATACAAGTCGAGTTTTTTAGTTCTACAAACCATAAGGTACTTGGCTCTTGCATTTTTGTAGCGAGTTTTGTTTTCAGTTGTATGGTTTCTTCTGTATATTTTAAGTTTGTTTTTCATGCATGACCGCAAGCGGGCGCACTTCCAATCAAACCACTTTTGTCTGGGTTCAAATGAAAACGTATTTCTGGCCGTTGCTTTATATGTTTGTTTGATATTGTTTGTTAGATTTGTTAATAAGACATCTACTGAATCTGTTTGAAAGTTCTCATTTGTATAAACATTATTGAATCTTTCTGCGTATGTATCGGCAAATTTATCACACCAGTATAATCTTTGAATTGGAATTTTGTTTGCTTGGCTTGCCTGATCAGGCACTCTTATATTTATACACAGAGGCATATGATCAGAATAGGGCTTATTATCGATATAAAAATCATTAACATATTGAAGTATACTATGTGAGCAAATAGCGTAATCTATTACTGAGTTTCCTCTACCACCATGAAAGGTGAAGTCACCTTGAGCATCATTTATAGTTCTTCCATTAAGAACAATACCACCCACGCTATCCATAAATTTTAACAATTTTCTTCCTTCACTATTTATATTTTTGTCCTGTGAACTACGAGTTACACTTATGTGCGGTAAGTATATGACAGAGTCTGAGTCAAGAGCTTGCTCATCAGAAATTCTCGCATTTAAATCGCCTATTATGCAAAAGTTTTCAGGGTTAAGATATACAAGAAATTGTTCAAGTTTGTCAAAATCTGTATTCCAGTTATTACAGTTTAAGTACCTTGGTATGAAATAGCATAGGGTTTTATGGATATTGAGGGTTAATACTATATTATCAAATATGTTCATGAATTTTAATGCATATGTTTTTTGAATGTTTTTTTTGAAACCATACAGACAGCCCCCGCTCGCACGGCCAGCTCTGTGTGATTTCACCGCTGGGATCCAGTATAGGGTATAGTTTTTTAAATACATTTGTATTGTGTTTTGTTTATCTTCTACCAAATGTGTCTCAAAAAGGAAAAATATTTCAAATCTGTTTATGTATGTAATAAAATTGCCAAAATTCAGTGAGTTAATAAGGTTTGCTACATTATACGATAATAAATTAAGTAAAATTTTCTGCTATTGCGACTGATGCGAATTTATGTTTTTGCCATCACCATTTGGGCCTACATAAGAACTAATTTCATATGAACATCCACATTCTGCAAGTAGGTTGTTAAGAAAAATGCCATCCTCATTAGTTTGGGCTACAATTTTTTCTTTGGACCACGTAAATCTCTTATCATTTATAAAAATGCAAAATTCGCCAAGGCGCACTTTCGCATTTTTATTTTTGCTTATTTGTCTTAAGTTATATCGTACGTTTAATTCTTGTTCTGTATAATCTTTTTGGATAAATATCTTACTACCTTTAAGATTTTTTCTAGCAGCTAAAGCTACGTTTACCTCCATGCTTGATTCTAGGTTAAAAATAAAAGATTTCCCTTTAGCAATTTTACGTGTGGATATAACGTTTACCTTTATCTTTAATATGTCAGAGCATAGTTTTATAAATTCAGCTTTTGCTTCCTGTATGTTATTACATTTTATACCACTGACCACTATATTTGTTAGTCTTGTTCTTCTATCAATAAATTCGATTCGCGAGGTGAGTTTTTTGATTTCGTTCTTTAATTTTAGATTTTCTTCTTTTAAGTCATCCATATCAGCTTTTAATGTAAGTAAATCTTCCTTCTTCACAACATCCTTCAGCTTTTCGTCGAAAATACCACGCATCATCTCCCACGAGAAAATATCACCACCATTTGGATTTGCCATTTTAATTGTTTTCATATGTTTTTTACAATTATTATTATTAATGACCTCAGGCGATGTCAACGGACGTTTGTTGTTCATTTACTTACTTTTCAAAGTATACTTTCAGGCATTAGAAATATTTGCGTGTATTGACTTGGTAGCACTTTTTATATTAAACGGCTGATATTGTATACAATAATAAAACAAAAACAATTCAGTTTACAGAGGTGCTGAGTTGTGAGACTCCAAACGATGTCACTCCAAATGTTTAATGTTGACTGCCCGGAGTCGATATTTTTATTTACTTAGACTTACTGGGATGTACTTAACGCAGTGGAACAGCCGACCTTTCGAAAATCCCGACAAACAAGCACCTACAATATATGGTTTAGTTCCAGCTGGGCGGAGTGTGTAAAATGCAATTACGGTGGATGCAACCGATGTATAACAAGACAGCGAGTTCAAGCAGCAGTAGAGTTGCAGCAAAGTAATTTTAAAAAGGATTGCTTCAAAAACGGAGAAGTCTTCGATTTTTCCAAATAAATAATTAATTTTGTAACAAGAGCAAAAAATTTTTACGTTTTGACACTTAGACAGCAGAGTTGCCAAAAATATCTAAATATCTATCTATCTATATTTAGTTTTTCTCAAATCTTATTGGATAAAGTTTCCTGACGATCTGGCCTAAGCAACCAGTCAAATGCGCATAGGAATAGCTTATAAATTTCAGTGTTTTTATCAAGAATAAAAATTGGGAATTAAGCACGACTAACAAAATCTTCTATGAAGGAACAAATTTTAATTTAGTTAAGTGGTACAGTTTAATACTATAGTTTTCCGAGTTTTACAGAAGTATAAACCATAAATTTTTTGATAAATATACTGAAATTTATTGTTGAGGGAAAGCTAGTTTCTATGCGCATTTCACTGTTTGCTTAGGCCAAATCATGAGGAAACCTTTTTCCATAGATTTTGGAAAAGCTAAATATATTATACAAACAATATCAAAGCTTAGACAAGACACCAACAATAAACAGTGAGTTTTTCTTGTCTTAAATTCTCCTACAATTGGTTGGCTTGTTTTCCGACTCGAATTATTTGTGATGATTTCACATTTAGGTACATGACGCATTTCCTTCATTTGAATCATAAAATTCTTATGGTAACTAGAAACAAAATTGTTTTTTTGAACCCATCGAAAGTGTTTGATTATAATAGACGGACGGATGGACAGACATTCGGACATGGCTGTATCGAGTAAGAATTACTCTAGGGCCCAAAATATTTATACTGTGGTCAAAGATGCTTAGAAGCTTAGTAGGTACAACTAGGGGGGTGGGGTAAAAAATGGCTAAATTTAAAGCGAATAATGCTTTAACAAGATTTTCTTTCAAAAACGCAAAATTGTAAATCGAAGTGATCGAAGAAATAACAGATATTTTCCCACATAAATTCAAAAAAATTACACAATTTTTAATATCGACAGCTCAATTCCAAAACATATAATATCGAATAAGTGAGCTTAGCAGGTGAAGCTCTTAAGGTTCAACACTCAGTTGTATGCTAAGTTACTTTTTTGTGCATATTTTACGACTGGATAAAGTTGAACAATACTTAAATCAAAAACGTTAAAAACATGCTGAGTCGAATTGATTTTCTTTTTCATCCTGCTAGCCGTGTTTTTATAACAATTTCATAAAAAACTTGCTTTGGTCTTAGTTATAGTCGCATGTATCAATTTAATTGTTGTATTAAACATATTTTAAAATATACAGTAAAAATTGCAAAATGAAAACAGCTAAACCAAATGAAAATTGCTAAGTCTGGCCCCTTGATGGATACCCAGCAAAAATTTTCCAATAATTGGAAGCAATAAAATTAGAAACAGCATCCAAAGTGCTTCGTCTGTTGCTTCTTAAAATTATTGACGTTCACAACTGCAATGTGGAAGGCATATATTCAGCAATATATTTGTCGTTGACTATACTGCAGCGCAGAAGCACTAAAGTAAGGCGAATTGTTAAACAAATTGTATGTGGCGTTGACTATACTGCAGCGCAGAAGCACTAAAGTATGGCAAATAGTTATTTGCACATATTTCATGTCGTGAATTCACATAAAGAATAACTGTGTGAATGAAGCATACATTGGATTCCGACGGCAGAGCTTCTACGTGAGGAATCCCATACAAAAATCATGTAATATTTCACAGAAATGGAAGCGATTCACAACTGATCTCTGCCTTACAAACCTGCTTCCGAGTAAGCACAAATTTTTGCTGGGTAGGTTGGCAACACTGTGCATCAAAACAAATTTTGTTTAACTTGCTCTCCCACCTCCCCATCCCCCTCTGCTTTTCAACACAATTTGCGTACTAATAGTTTTTTGTCGGTCACATTTTTAAAATTTTAGTTTTTTTTTGGCTATTTCAACATTTAACCTCATTACATAAATATCGTTTGGAAAACAATTGCATGTTGCCTTTCTAAGTTCTAATTTAATTTCTAATATTTCTCTTCCATTTTTTTCTTTTATTTTTATATATTTCAAAACTACAAACGAACTACGTTTTTCCTCTAATGCCCAACAAAGCAGAGGAAGGTTATTTATATTTAAGTTTATCAATCCGACTTTTGCTTTAAGGCAACAAAAAACAAAATATTTTTCATTACAAACATTTAGGCCCTTATTACGGTTTGCAACTCAACACAGTTGAGTTGTAATTTCTTTATTTTTGTATTATGGTTTACAACTTTGCTATATTGCGGTGAACAAAAACATAACAAAAATTTCAACTGATCACAACCAGTTGAGTTGAGTTGTAAACCGTAATAGGGGCCTTAAAGTTACTACACTTCGACGATTTAAGGATACCCTTCGCTAACACGAATCGATAAGGTTTGTCGTTCAGTCTCTGATTCCAAGAAATTTTCAAATGTGAACCCACTGAGTCAACATGTATTTTCTAGGTCCTTGAGTAGTTCCAAGTCGATTTTGACAAGTCCATCAAACTGTCCGCCTGTGAAAAAACACACACATTATAATTCTTTAGAAACTGTTAAGTTTATTAAGACTAACCTTCAGCAAAATAATTTTCTAGTCTGTTTGCACAGTATTTACCATTTTAAACCAACATTAATTACTTGTTTTAGTACAACCTAGAAATGTATTGATATCTCGTTTAACCTTTCTAAATTTTGTAACCCACGCGTGGTCTCACAGGCCGAAAGTTTGAATCCCTGTTGTTTAAAGGATTAAGAGTTTCGATTTAATTAAGGTAAAGTCAACTTCCGAAAAATTCTTATTTTCAGTGGAGCGTATTAATGATTCGTTCTTACCTTTTTTTGCTATAATTATTTCGTGGTCCGAAATTTACATAAAAATGAAGATTAACTGCAGTAAAAGTAAAAAATAAAATATTAATAAATGTTTATACTTTCTCTTCTAGAGTTTGCTGAATGTTTTGCTTTTGCTTAAAATTTTTTAAACCTTAAAGATAAATGGCTTAAAAATATATATAAACAGGCAAAAAAACATGCACTTTCTTACACGCACACACAAACATAGTTTCCAGTATGTTTTTGTTTATGCATACAGCACAGTGGGGGATTTTGTTAACAAATTTGCACTTGATAACTTCTTTTTTCAGTCTAAATAGATTTTGAAGGATATGTAATAATTTTCCTAAATTAAAGCCAATTATATCAATCTTTACTGTAGCAAAATATTTTAAAGCTTAAAATTTGTATGTTTCTATGTTTGGATGTTTAATGACCCTTTTCTCATTAGGCGATTATCTTTTTTCCCAACGAAAAACTGCAAGTTAAAGGAATTGGGGTTTCTTAAGGTCTCATTTGCTTTTATTCTGTCGCAAAGCTAGCCGCCACTCACCTGCCAATTATTTATTTGCCATACAGTTAAATTCAATCAACTAACTCCCAACTTTTATATGTATGTAGATCGAATTACAATGAGTTTACTTTTCTTTGAAAATTTATATTAATTTTTTTGTTACTGGTTTCTCTGTAAAAATCAAAATTTTTAGACAATATTTTAAAAAAAGACGTTAAAATTTATTTAACTTAAAAGAGTCGTAAGTAATTATATGTTGTTAAATTAAACTATTTAAAACAATGTTCAGCAATATTTAAATCTATGTTTAAGCTTGCGTTATTAATTATCTGGCTGTTTATACCTAAATTTATCTAGATTAGTTAGCTCGTTTGCTTTGTTGCCAACCTTAATTTATAATTCCAAGCATTTGAAAACCTAAATAAAATTAAATTAACACAAACATCGGCCATATTTTGTTGACTTAATTACTGCAGATTATAATTTATTTCTTTTTAAACCATTAAATTTTTTATTTTTATGTTTTGAAATTTAAATTTATTATTTGTTTTTTATTTACCTGTTAAATCAAGTTCATTGCACAACTAGAATTTTAGGTTCATGACAATTATCCATTTTATTTATTTAATAAAACCTTTTTCTCAACTATTTTGCAAGCAACCCAAATAGTTTTAAATATAATTAATTATTTTTTTTTTCAGATTTTGGTTTTTACTCCCAAACTTTTCTGTAGTTTTCTCTATTTTACCACAATTTTTTCTATTTTATTTTTGTTTTATTAATTAAAAAATTCTAATATTTAACGATTTATTGAATGTAAATATTGAACACAAAAATATTTTTTTATTTTATATTTAGTTTTTTGATTCCACAAAACTAAAAAAAATAAATTTTAACCAAAAATACACAAACACGTGTATAAACACTTACACAAATTTTCATGTGTTTGTGTAGTTTAAAATAATTAAATAAACAAAATCAGAAACAGGACTATAAAGTACTGCAAAGATTTATATAATTCACAAACATCTTTTTCAAATGATAGATAAAGGAACAACTATTTTTTGCTATCAATATGTAAATGTTGATTTTAAATAATAAAGTTGCCTTTTGAACCGAGGATAATGCTTGACACTCAAAAAATTAATATTGTAACATCTGCTTAAAACCTTCGTGTTATATTGAATAACACACATACGTAGTCAAATCACATACATTTTGCAGCTGGGAGGACATACGCAAAGCTAAGGACTCTATGAAACACTCAACATATAACCCCACTTAATATACGTAGTTTGCTGGCAAAAACATATCTTATGCCATCATTGTAATATGCCTGTAAAACATATGCAAGTTGTGATTCTGCCAGCCGTAAAAAAACTTAAAAATACGTACAATTAAATTTTGAGATATGTGTTTTATTTGCGGAAATATGACCGGATTTCTGAATATGTGACAAGCTTCTGCAATGTCACATTATTTAATCTAACGAAAATAAGAACCTTAATGCTTCTACACAAGATTATCTATACCCTTGAACCAGTCTTTCTGGTTGATCAAATCTTATTTACACAATCAGGAAGGTAAAATAACATTCATATAAGATATCGAACTTTAGTATCAGAGTGGCAATTTTACGTCCAATTAGTTAAGACCGACTACACAGCTTATACGCAACGCACTGCACTTTAAAAAAGAATTGCTAAAGCATTATAGATGATTCAATCTGTTAAATTTCATATTACTATTGTGTGCTTTTATTAATTATTTTTAAAAAGAAGAAGAATTTGTATTTATGTTTTATGTAACAAATTTAAATGAATACTAGATATTTTACGTCATGTTTCTAACTAAACAATTTTAAAATCCATTACTATAATTATAAGATTTTAAATCTTGTTGTATCGGAAATCAAATAAAAAAAATAAATATCGTAACCAATAAGTGAAAAAAAAAATTAAATGAAAACCGCCATCTCGCATACCAATTTGATAAAATGGTCGTCATTTGGAAAATATAAGCTTTTGGTTTTTTATTAAAGCGAAAAACAATTGTTGGTCAAATAGTTTTAACTGGTTGTAAAACTCGATCCAGTTTTACTACAAGTCGCATATCAATTTTTAAATAAACAACAGTTATTTAAAAAAAAAATATTTATATGATCTTTGTTAATATCTAGAAATTTAGTTGAAATCTTCTAAATTTTTTTTTCATATCAACAAATTTAATTTAAATTAGTGCAGTTTTTGTTCATGTCAACTAATTTTAATCAAATTAGATAAATGTTTTTTGTTGAAAATACACTTTGGTATATTTACATTTCCTGGTATCTGGAAAAATTTTCGTCGTCAAAGGGTTAAGATCGTAGGTTTTTAAAATTTATAACAAGCTTTATTTTAGTGCATTCCGCTTGATTGTATGAGGCGTAAATGTTGGTGTATTCAGTCACATTCAGCCCCTGAGACCGGCTAGGGTCGTTTGCGGTATGTCCTGGCTTTCATTTTGAGGCTGAACGCTAAATCAACCCATGAGTTATAAAAACAAAAAGTTCATTTTTTTTTTATTTCTTGAGGAAAAAAATCAATTTTGATGGCTCCTTTGTAAAACACTGAAAATTTATATATTTAATGCATAGTTTTTTTATTTTTATTATATCTTAAAGTTTAAAATAAAATATCTGTTTTAGTTTTGTTTCAGAAACAGGTGTTCAAACTTTCGATGTGTAAAACCGCGTGCGGGTATATGTGTTACAAAAAAGAAACCATTAAGCTGAGGTGTTCTTTTGCGTCTATATTATTACATAATGGTAAGTACGTGAAAAAGTCTTGAACGTTATGCAAAATTTCGGAAAAGCAAAAACATAAATTGAAACAACTTAAATTTAAAATTCTTGTTTTTAAGGTTTTGATTCATAATAAATCTCTTAAAAAAGATACTAAAACGTGGCAAATGTCTTAAATGTCACTTTAAAAATATGTTGCGCCAGCATAAAAAATATTAATTTTGTATATCTCTTTTAACTACTTTAGAGTTAAATCAACAAATTTACGGCGACTGAAAGATAACGAAGGTATAGAGAAAAATTAACACCTATAAGGAACGTAAAGCCAGATATAAAAGCAAGCAAAAGGAAAGATTTAAAATTTAAATTTGACTTAGATCTGTTTTTAATTTAAAAGATTTTGTTATTCGTGCTTAATTCCCAGTTTTTATTCTTGATAAAAACACTTGAAATTTATTGTTGACGGGATAAGCTATTCTTATGCGCATTTCACTGGTTGCTTAGGCCAGATCATCAGGAAACTTCATCCATAAAGATTTTAGAAAAACTAAAGATATTAAACCAAATAACAATATCAAAGTTTAAACAAAAACATCAACAATAAACAGTGAGTTTATCTCTTCTTACATTCCCCACTACAATTGACTGGAATTCTTCCAACATTAATTGTAGTTGTAAGTAGGTTAAGAAAAAACAAAATGCAAAAAAAAAACAACTTGCAAAAGCATGTTGCCAGTTAAGTTTTTTTTTAGGCCGTGCACTTGCCAGTTTATTATCAAAAGTAATATTTGGGAATACAAAATTTTAATTTAAAAGATTTTGTTATTCGTGCTTAATTCTCAGTTTTTATTCTTGATAAAAACACTTGGAATTTATTGTTGATGGGATAAGCTATTCTTTTTTACTCAGTAATGTGACTTTTTAAAAGAAATGGAAAAATAATTAAAATAAGTGATACAACAAGGATTCCAAAAGACTTTGTCTTATCTTTAAGAATCAAGAAAAGTACTTATGTTCTAAAATGTATTTATTTCTAACTTAACTTAAAAATAAAACTGAAATTTTTGCAATTGTGCACTTTTAAACCGCGAAAATTTTTTTGTACTCCCCATAAAACTAAAACGAAAAAAAAAAAATAAAATTAGCAAAAATATTTCGTAGTAGCGAAACAGAAAGAAAACTAAATTCTGCATAAAAAAACCATAAATTGTTTAAATTGGTAAATATTCAGTAGTTTGTGCATATGTATGTATGTGTTTGTATGTTTATGTGTATGATTTAGTTAGTGTTTGTTTACACATACAAGCATACATACATACATATACTCGTGCTATAACGAAAGAGGTCAGCATTATAGAGTGGTCAGACATTTTATACAATAGATCAAACTAATTTTGACCATTTAACTGGGTGAAAACAAGACAAAGAAATAATATGTTCTATTTCAAACGGGGTTTTCTTTCGTATTATTTCAGCAAGTTTAACTAAACCTAAGAGCTGGTAACTCTTTTAAAACAACCACACATTTTTGCATAAAAAAAAACAAATTCCGTTTAAAAGCTAAATATTTTTTGACATAGAAATTTGTCAAAAATTTTTTTGTTAATATTTCAATCCCAAATCATAGTGATTTTTATATACAAAAATACATGTCACAAGTGACCATGAAGGTTAAGATGATAAAATCTTTTTATGAATTTTTTAATTACACAATATTACTATTTTACACTATCAATATTCTTCTTATCTTATTAAGGGTGAAGCTGAAAAAATAAAGTTTATAACCCGAGCGAAAAGAAAACTAACACCAAACTTGTCAAGTAATAGTTCTAAAGTGGTAGCACACTTTATACGAAAAGGACTTGTCACTTTAACATGGCGATGTCCTAGGAGTGGGTTATTTGCCACCTTTATGACACTTTGTAACAGGTCATGAGTAAACCATGTTAATATGATAGATCCCCCTTCATATTAAGTAATAGAACCAGATAAATCAGCCAACAACCAGTTTTGTGTTTATTACCTTTCCTCTGGAGCAACTACACTCTAAACATAATATCACCAGTTAAGTGATATGTCATGTTTTCACCTATAACAATTCGTTCCTTTTTATTATAATATTGTGTGCACTGGTCACGGGATAAAAGCTTTAAGAATAATTGACACGAATTTCACGCAGGGAAATTAAAAGAGAACTTTAAGTAAAGAAAGGTTTTATAGGTTAAGTCTCAAGTCAATCGTAGTTTTTTTGACTCATTTTTGCGGTATTTAGGGCAAAACTCGGTCATATTTTTAACCCTGCTGTTAGGTCAAGAAAAACTTACGAATCTTAGGTATAGGAACATTTTGGTCCATATTGCTCTATTTTTATAAATAGAGTTAATTTTCATATCTTCTAGTCTTACTTCAGTTTATATTCAGTGTTTGACTGATTTATTTGCTGAAATAATGCAAAATCGACAATAAACTGCAATGATGTTGTTAATATTCTAAATAAAAGCTTCTCTGATATTTAAACTTGTAATAGCGTGGACGAGGATATTGAATATAAAATCACCGGTAGAAATGATTCTTATTCAGAAAATTAAGAAATGCAGCTATCGGTGACGTAGAAGAATTGAATGTCGCAAAAAATGGAATGCAACAAAACTCGTCTCCATTGCACAGTGGTATAAGAACTTCAGCTGAAAATATCATGTCCACACAATCGGGGCCAACACGATTTGCCGTTTCCAGATGCCATGATATATTGCGTTCGTTTTTATTATTATACCCACACCACAATAGTGGAGAGGGTATTATGCATTTATGCTGATGTGTGTAACGCCTTAAAATATTGGTCCTAGACCCACCTTAAAGTATACCGATCGACTCAGAATCACTTGTGCGCAAAGTAGAGGTCGCAACTTTGGAGATAACTTGATAAAATTTGGGTCATAGGTTCTTATTGGCACAAGGACCAAGCCTATTGAAAATGGGCCAAATCGTAGGAAAGATAGGGGGAAATTTCTTCCTCTCAGAAACTATCAAACCGATTTTAATGAAATTTAAAACATGGATAGATCCATATCTATATGGACACATAAGCTATACAGTTTAAAAATAGGACCACAAGGGGAGATAGGGGTAATTTTTGCCTCTCAAATTGATTTAATTGAAATTTAAAACATAGATAGATCCATGTCTATATTGACACATAAGCTATACAGTTTTTCAAAAATAGGACCACAAGGGGAGGTGGGGCAATTTCTGCCTCTCAGAAACTTTCCAACCGATTTTATGAAGTTTATAAACATAGATAAATCCATATTTATATGGACACATAAGCATGATGTGTTTTTAAATACTGTGGTGTAGGGTATCATATGGTCGGGCTTGACCGACTATACTTTCTTACTTGTTTTTATCTGGTGTTGGGGGGAATAAAAACAAGTATTGCAAGGTAAAATTCAACAAGAAATGGAAAGATCTAGAATCTTCTACTTTGCGTGCATACATTTCTGTAATAGATCTTGCAGCAGTTAACCGCATGATTTATTTTCATATAGCAACAAATTTATATTGAAGTTGCAATAAATCTATAAACAAGAACGGACCAGAATGGTCCTAAACCAAAGATTCTTAATTTTTCATTTTTCTAAAATCTTTTACATCATTCATAATTAAAAATTTTGCAGAAGTAGTAAAATATAAAAACACCTCATTAGCTTACGTTTTAGGTTCACATATTTAACCGTTCCGCAGATAAAGCGAAAAGAAAACAAAAAATGACCAAAATGGTCAAAACCTAACAGCAGGGTTAAAGATTTGACGGATTTATATACCAACATGATTTTGCAAAACAATTTTCGATTTACCTGAGCTATGAAGTTTGATATATGGAAGATATCTGTTCCAGAATATGGTTTTTTGTTTTTTCATAATACTTCTGATTGTGTACCGATATTTCCGACTTCTTTGGAAAACATTTTCTTATTTTAGCAGTATTCTGGTCATAGTTCGCCCAAATTTGGACTCGAAAATATCTATGTTTCCTGAAAAAGAGTATTTTTCAAAATCTTACTCTAATTCCAATGCCATACGAAGAGGATAATATGGTTCGGCACTCTTACTACAACTACACCATGTTTATGGTAACAATATATTGTTGCCGTTTTATTTTTATTTAATATCAGCAATATTATAGTTACTGTAAACAATAATTAGTATTGTGGTTATTTTGTTGAACTATTTATGGTTTTTAATCCAAATTTTTTATATTTTTCAATTAGGCTTAAGTTCATTAAATTTAATTTTAAATTATTTTTATGAAGAAAGGAATTTTACAACATGAAAGTTAATTAAAATTGTTATTGATAATCTTTCATTCTTGACCGTGGCCGGGGCTCGAACCCAGGCCGGCAGGTTACCATGACATGTTTCGATCGCAACCACTCGATCTCCACAGATGGATTTGCCGTTTTACACTCGCAGCCATCGACGACTGCTGACGTCAATAGTCAAACATCAATCCTTAAACCAAATTGTATTTTAACCTTTGGTAGATCGAAGTTTGCTTTTTTGAATGATTATCCATTTTAATTGATTTTACATGTTCTTCCTTACTTCTGTTTTTTCGTACCTTTGTCAAGAATTTTTCTTGAAGTCCAAAGTACATTTTTTTGTTTTTTCATTTTTTGTCTTTCTTTTTCTTGTTGACCTTTTTCAGCACAACTTGAAGGACAAATGAACACATAGAGCTCGTGCCCCAGCTTTAACAATAATTAGTATTGTGGTTATTTTGTTGAACTATTTATGGTTTTTAATCCAAATTTTTTATATTTTTCAATTAGGCTTAAGTTCATTAAATTTAATTTTCATTAAATTATTTACTGTAAACATTAAAATATTTATCGCAATAATAATATTGAATATTGTTGACCGAAAAATAATCATTTTTCTAACAACTTAATAATGATTACTTCGAAAAGATATTATATTACTCACAACCATTTCATGATATTACGTGGAGTCAAAGCATGTTTAAGTTACAAACAAAATATCTTTACTCTAATAATATTCTGTTAGCGCCATTTGTAAAATAATTTTTTATCAGTTGTGTCGTTTGTTCCTTGTACCAATTTGATCCAACGTTCATCAAATTATCTCGAAAATTGCGACCTGTAATTTGCGCTCAAGGTTTACATGGACAGCTAGCCAGTCAGCCGAACGGACATCGTTAATTCGACCGAGAAAGTTATTCTGAGCGGATATGTGTACTTAAAGGTGGGTCCTAGGACCAACACCAGCACAAATGCATAATACTCTCTATTATTGTGGTGTGGGTATAAATATATTGAACTTTTTTTTATTTTCCTGTTTTTGGTGAGTGGATTCCAAAAATTTTTATCATTATGCTGCATAATAAAAGGTGCGGGTGAGTGATTCTAAACAAAAACGCGGCTGCTTTGCCACAAAATGTGTTGGTATCAACTTATTTCAATTTTCTATTGTTTTTCTGAAATTTTATTATGGCTGGGGTTTTCCGTTGTTTTTAATTTTTACTTTTCAGATTTAAAGCAATTTTCTTCTTTTTTGTTTTTTTTTGTTGTTAAATTAAATATTTTAATAAGTTTTTTTAATAAAAATTTTCTGTTGGCTATATTTTTATTTATTTATACATTTTTAAGCAAATATCCCATTAGGATATTTAATAAAATTTTTTGGTAAAGTTGGCAACATACAGAGAGAGAGAGAGAGAGAGAAAAGAGGGAGGGCAAGCAAGTGACTCACAGTGTTTATGGCATTCGGTCTGTTAAAATGTTTGCTCAAATTGTGCTGGTACTTTTGTTTAGTTTTCCACTTCAATAATTATGTTGCTTTTCTAACAAAAACATTACAATTTTTATTAAAATAACAAAATAAAGAAGAAAAAAACATAAAATAATATTGAAATAATTTGATAAAATACCCTGAAGAGTAAATACAAAATGGCTGAGCGTTAAAGAATCAAAATTAAGGATCTTAAAACCCAAAATAGATTTAATGTAGAATTTTATTATTAGTGTTAAATTTCCTTATAAAGTAGAAGAGAAAAAAACGACATCAACTAGAAAACAAACATTTCAGGGACAGACAATTTAGGAAAACAGAGTGAAAGTGACTAAAAAAAAGGAAAACGTGCAAGTTGATACAAATAAAATGAAATTTTGCTGCTTTCATGTCCTTTCCTATCAACACTGACAAATCAAAAACACTCCATATACCAATATTGTGTCCATTGGATATTTTCGCATTTTTGCCATTTTTCCCATTTCTGCAAATAAATGACAACAATCTAAAATGGATGAAAATGAAAGCAGAAAAAAATATAACATGAATTTCGATACAAAATGATGTTTATTTAGTGTGCCGATGAATTGCTGAGATGTTCAGCAATAAGGAAAAAATATTTGCAGTTAAATCTTAGAAAGATGCAAGATGGAGAAAGCCAAAATAGAAAATAGAATAAAAAAAAAACACATAGTCATGTTACATTTTCGTTTTCAGTTTCATTTATTTTTTTTTACCAGAAGAGTAGATATTTTACGACATGTTACAGTTTTTAACTTTAACTACGTGATTCAGTTGTTTATTTTATATGGATTCAAAAAGTCGTTTTTTACTTTTCACATTCACTCACACACAAACTAAAATTTACCCATATTTATTTGCCGTTTCGGTGTACATGCTTGAATTTTGGTGTTTTGTTCGTTCATTTGTTCCATTTCCTTTTTTTTATTATTTTGTGTTAAATTTGAGTTTGTGTGTGTTTGTGTTATTCGACTGGTTTGTGTGTATATGTGCGTGAATTATAAAATCTATAAAAATTCAGTGGCTGAACGTGCTTTTCAAAAAGTACTGTTTGTGGACTGTTCATTCGTTTTTAATCTATGTACCCTACAAAAGGCATAACGATTGAAAAACACAATTTTGGCAAATATGGAAATAATTTTGAACAATGTTTTCAATAAAAAATAAACTTTGAACAAAGGTACCTGTTAAAAACCTTTTTAATGGTAATTTTAAAAAAGCTAGTTTTTCAGAAAGTACATTTTTAAAATTTACTTTTTTAAAAATGTACTTTTTTAAAAAGGAACAAAGTTTTGACCAAATAATGACAGAGAAGTTGTTCTGTCGACTCTTCCTCCTATCGTCATCGCAATTTCTACTGAAGTCATTGTAAGGGAGCCCCGGCTTTTGGGCATGTTTTCCAAGGGGCCAGTGTCCGAAGTTAGTTGCCTGATGTTATTTCTGGACAGCATCAAAGCCCGGCGATTCTTTCTTTAAATTATAATGGGCCTGGTTTTTCTGGTTTTCCCACATGTTGTTTCATTAAACCCCCTCGGCCTCGGTAGGCTAGCTGGTAGCGAGCTAGTCTATCAGCGCCGAGGTTGCGGGTTCGATTCCCGCCAGTGACTCTGGTTTCTTTCCTGCAGACAAGCATAGAGCTTCGCGGGATTAGCTTAGAAAATTAAAAAAAAAAAAAAAAATAAAATGAGATTTGTGTGCTGCCTACTCCTCGGAAGCAAAACACCTATATCATATTTTAAGCCGTTCCGAATCAAGGTGATGCCTTCATACGCTTACGAGTCAGCCATATAGTTTTCATGTATAACCCTGTGTACATTTACGGAATGCCGCTGTATTTCTCGTTATCTCCTCCATAGAGATTCGGCATTCTTGGACAATTTTCGATAGGATAAGCACATTCTCCAGGGATCTTATGGCCGCTTTATGGACGGATAACTCACCCTACCGGATGTGTGTCGCGGCTGTGTAGATGGCCATTATCGTGATTATTATTACATTGCAATGGTCTGGCAGCCTTAGAAGAATGCTCCAGTTCAACTGCTTGAAGTTAATGAAGAACCCAACACTATACGGTGTTTAAGACTCATCAGCGCATATCTGTATCGCATTCGCGGGAATTTGTTGGTCATCGTAGAGAACTGTGTAGTCCAAAATGCTTACGGTGAAGCCAGGACCAAAGATTGGCTCAGGTATGATATAATCAAGGTCCAATGGCCAATTAACTCATACAGGATCTAAGCAAGGCCGATGTTGTAATCCTCCATGATCTAGTGGTTTTTAGTCTTACCACTGTGCTCGTATCTAACTTTTTTGCTAAGATGCTCGGTGGTAACTAGTTCAAGGTCGTAAATAATGCTTTTAAAATGGTGGCTCTAATGGCACCTGGTACCGTTATTTTCGCCATTCAAATTACAAAAAAAGTAACTTTTCACACAAAAAGTAACTTTTCACACAAAAAGTAACTTTTTACACAAAAATAAATCATTATGAATCGGTTATAAATCTTGTAACAAAGAAAGTCTTTTACATAAAAAGTAATTTTTTACACAAAAATTAACTTTTTACCCAAAAAAGTAACTTTTTACACAAAAATAAATTTTAACACAAGAAGTAACTTTTCACACAAAAAGTAACTTTTTACACAAAAAGGGACTTTATACAAAACAGTAACTTTTTACACAAAAAGTAACTTCTTACGCAAAATTTTAATTAGCATAAAAAATTGCTTTTTACTCTAAAACACAGATATTTTTTTTACCGTTTACACAAAATATTCATAAAAAGTACTTTTTACACAAAAAGAATTGCATGGGGTTAAATAAAAATTGTGTTCTTAAAAAGAGTGATGTACAACAATTAACCTTAACCTAAATTTCGTATTGTTAAAGATCCTGTAGGGCGTTGAAAGCATTAACTTTACGTCACTTGCTAAATGCTACTGCGTTTTTTTGGCAAAATTTTTAGATTTTTTAATATCAACTCAAACAAATAGTTAGTGACTGGTGTCCAAACCATGAATTCATAGTGAAGTGAAGTGAAGTTAAGAATTGTAATGTAAACACATATTGTATGCAACGCAGTTTGTGTATGTTTAAAAAAAATGTATATGTGTATTAAAAGCGCACAAACACACACTTAGTGTTTGAAATGAAGGTCAACACAGCTAAAGGCAACAACATGAATATTTAGTTGCGTATTTGTTGGGAGGCCAAAGGGAAAATATAATTTTTAGATTTTTTAAACATCCTTATAAATGTATGTTTTTGTATATATATATATATGTGTGTGTGTGTGTGTGTGTAAGTGATTGTAGGTAATAGAAAATTGCATAGTCTTGTACACATTTAATGGCCATAATAGCAGTACAATTCGTACCGTGCACACACCCACCAGCCAGTATGAGAACCAAACCAAACTTTGGAACAAGTAAAAGACCAGCAATATTTTATAGTATTTTGTTTTTTAATGCCTGCCAAAGTACACATTCATGTGCATGTTTACAAATACATATGTATTTGCTTCTTTATATGAACCATAAAAATAACACTGTTGTTTATTTAGTTCAAAAAATATTTCTTAGAAAATTTTCGAAACCAAAGAAAAGAAATGGAGAACAATTGTGGACGAAGCAGAGTTCATTTATGTGACGGCATCTGCTGCTGTTCGTTTGTTGGTCATTGTTGTTAAATGATCGTAATGTGACTTGAAATGCCATTATTTTATTGTTCGAGCTTAACATTCGCTATTTCATGTGTTTTTACTAATAACATTCTTGATTGTTTTATATAAATTATTTTGTTGAATGTCGTTTCTTATGTTTTATGTATAAACAAGCAAATAAACATAAAATCAACTATTAAGCATTTTTTTATAAACTATAAAGGTAATGGTAATAAACCTTTATTACCTGAATTCTAACTTAACTTGTTTGTGGTTGGAAGAGTGAATAGTGGGTTAGAGATGTAAAAAATTGTAGTAAGACCATATTTTGTAGAAAAGTGATTTGCAAAAAATTATATCAACAAAAAACTACTTTTTTGTAATTAAAAGTACAATAATATAGTTTTAGTTTCAGAAAAGGCGCTTGTTTTAAATGATGAATTTTTTAAATAATAAATGTTCGTAAATGTATCCTTTTGAAAATTTAAAGCGTTATACAATTCGCTTAATCATCTTGCAGCAAGACGTGGGTGCATTTCGATTTTTTTCTGATAATTGAAGAAAGCCACTTAACCCCTAAAAAAGGTAAAGTTCTTAAAATGAAAGACAAATCGCTTAAATTAATCAATAAGGAAAATAAGCAAATCTGAAACAGTTCCAATAAATCGTAAAAATTCTAGAAACAAAGTGGTTTAAATCTATTTAAAGAAATCCTTAAAATGCATGACAATCTCAAAATTCTTGAAAATTATTTCTTAATCTTTGGGGAAAGGTTTCCTGATGATCTCACCTAAGCAACCCAACATTGCATTTATCAACAATTAAAATTGGGAATTAAGCACACAATAAAATCTTGCTAATGAAAAATAAATTATAACATCAATAGTTAAATAATTGATACCAACATATTTTGAAAAGGATTTACGTGAGAACCTGCTATATGGCGTAATCACATGGTGGATCGAGTCCACATTGGTGACAAACTATGCTTTGACCAATCGCCCTCGCGTGTGAGAGGCAGCATCACACACAGGTAGCAATTTGAGTGTATAATCCGGCAAAATTATACGTTCGCCCCTTGGTTAGGAGCTGGATCTTTCTTACAAAGGGCAAGTCCTCCCTCAGGCTGAAGTCCCCATAAGTGGTGAAAAAATAAGGCGTTTAGTGAGTTTTCCAGTGGCATCCCTAGCCGCTGGTTTTAACCACAACCACCACGAAAAATATACTGTGAGCGGACAGGCGACACTTCTGCAAAGACAATCTCGCTGAAAGGCAGGAAGGCAGGAAGCATACTAACGCAGGTCTTAACCAATGTTTTGGTTTTTATGAAAAGTACTTTTTTTTGTAAAAACATACCGTTTTTAAAAAAATATAACTCTGTGAAACAACTACATTTTTGAAAAAGCTCTTCTATTAAGAAATGTATTTCTTTAATACTCTTTTTAAAAGAATACCATTTTGATAAAAAAAAAAAAAAAAAATTAAAGAAGTACTTTTTCAAAAAAAAATAATTTTTTCACTAAACTTCAATAAAAATGGAAAGTACGTTTTTATGTAAAATCATACCGTTTTAAAAAAATAGAATTCTTTGAAACAACTACATTTTTGAAAAAGCTCTTTTATAATACCATTTTCAAACGAATACCATTTTGTAAAAAAAATTTTTTAAAAATTACTTTTTCAAAAAAAATTATTTTTTCACTAAATTTCAATAAAAAGTACCCTTCAAAAGTGCCTTTCAGCCCACTGTTCTCTATAGGCCATTTTAAAGGTATATTTACAAATTTCCCCTCACTCTACATTTATTTCTTTTTGTTTGTCGAAAAAATGTATTTCGGTTATTTGCCGTTCTTCCGGTTTAAGCCCGCTGTATAAATTGTTTCACATACAGCTGCCATAATGGCTTTAATTGACACCAGTTAACTGCAACTTGAACAAGTTAAACTTACGGGCTAAAATGAACAAAATGACACAAACAAACGGCTAAAGCATTCAAATACAAACACATAATCATACACATACCCATTTATGCACATACCCAACAAACACAGAGGTTTAATATCAAATTGAAAATGTTTTTAAATCAAACCTTATCTCAAACGATAAACGTTTGATAATGATTTGAAAATCATAACATTCCTAACAAAATGGGGAAATTATTTTCAAATTAGGAAAATGTATTTATTTTCAATTTTCTTTCCGTTGTAATTCGCAAATGTTTTTCAAATGCGGATTTCATTACAATGTGGAACATATGTAAATGCAAATTTCTTTTTAAATTTAAATTCATTATTTATTAAAATACACTGTCAGCTAAATATTCGGCGCAGTAGCAGAATTTAAGAAAAACTTCATGTTACGTAAAGTGACTTCGCCTTTAAAAAACCTAAAATTCTTGTGAAAAATATAAATTATTTGTGAGTAAAAAATTAATAACAAATTGTAAGAATTCGATTAAAAATAAACGGGAAATTGAAGAAAATATAAGTTTGTAGTACGATCGCGGTGTTACGACATGGCAATCCTTAAAACAAAAGGGAGCCAAGTTTCTTAAGAATTTTAGGATGGAAGGAACACTATTTTTCATCCTTTAGCTAGGGTTCCGAATGTTTAGCCGACAGTTTATTAAATTAAATAATGAATTTAAATTAAAAAAATATTTTTCATATATGTTCCACTTTGTTTTAAAATCCACATTTCAAAAACATTTGAGTATAACGTTTGAAAGCAAGTTGAAAATAAATACATATCTCAATTTTACAAACAATTTCGCTTTTTTATTCATCATATTCTCAAACTATGTTTTTAAAATTATTTTCAAATCATTATCAAATGTTTAAGAAAAGGTTTGATTTTAAATCATTTTCAATTTAATATCAAACCTCCGTGCTTGTTGGGTAACTAGCACAAAAACACTCACACACCCACAAACAGAGAGAATGTTATGCATAAAGTAGGAGCACCAACAACATCAATATCAATGACGCCATGAAAATCAACAAAAATGTCAACAATTTCACTCCGGTCCGAAAGACAACATAAAGCTCGTTCGTTGACGTGCAGAAGTTATTTTTGTGTGAAAAATATGTGCTGGTGTTTGAGAGTGTAGTTTTACATAAGCTTTGTATGATGCAGGAGAATATAAATTATTTATATACACACACCCATGCATCAACTTACATGTATATACAAAGCTATTTTTAACGGTATGTTTGACCACAAAAAAGAATAATCCCCGCCTGCTGAGGTACAGTGGGGGCCAACAAGCTAATTCCTTAGTACCATTTGTGTCTTCAAAGTAATAATTTTTCGTATATTAAACTAAGATTATTTTATTTAATTAAATTTCAAGTGCAGATTAAATGTTGGAGATATGGTACAAAATGTAGTTTCCTATATTTTTGGCAGCATCTAAACTCCGTACCGAAAAAAATTCTTAATTTTTTTAGGGCCAAGAACAAACTTAGAAAACTTCGTAAATTCTATTTTTAAATAAAGCCTATTGCAGTACATTGATCAAAACAAATAGCAGTCTGGTGGGCAAGGTCTGATCGATAAGACAGGTATGGAAAAACATCCAGACCACTATTTTCTAATAGTTTTGAAGTGCTCTTGAAATGTTATAGAATATTATGGCCTAATGTCTGGTCACATATTCCGGGCGTTTTTCGACCAAAACTGGTTTCAAACGAATTAATTTGGTTCGTCATATGTAACCTGTGATCGTATGAGGCACCTTCATATACTAGAGCAATTGTTTTTCGCCCAACACATTAACATTTGGTGCTGATTCGACCGCTTTGAACGTCTTCTCATGCGATTGCTTTCGCTTTAAGTCGTCGCCATAAACACTTTTCTTTCGACAATAATATTTTAATGTAAAAACTTTTTTTCTTAATTCATTATTCAGCATATCGAGCACTATCGTCCTTTAAAGTGAATAAATCTCTTTCCATTAGAGTTCTTTATTTACACTTAAAATTGTGCTAGCCTAGAACTTATAATCAGCCCTTATTAAAATATACTTTATTATTTTTGTTAGAATATTCTTTACCTATCAGGGTAGAGTTCTTTCAGAACTTGGAAAAATTATCAGATTTAAATATTTCCTGCTGCTTAGGTAATTGGGAACTCGTTTTCAAATTTCCACAAATGTCAAGCTTTAGCGAATTTATGAGGACCCTTATAATTTTGGTTAAAACAATTCTTTACAATAACCGCACCGAACAATAACTTTTTTTTTAATATTCTACACGTTTATAACTACAAAATGCCATTGTTTCGAACGAGTACAAAAATTGTAATACACAGTAAAAATTGTTGGAACTTGGAAGCTATTTCTTTCGAATCGACATACGAAGCCCCGATTTTAATTTCAAAATATGTATTTTTCCTTAATATAGAAATAAAATTGGCAGTCTGAAAAAAGATTATTGTACTTTCTATTTATTTTATATTCACTGGCTTAAAAACTGTATTAATTAATTGTCAGAAACTGTATTTTTCATATCAACTACAACTTTTCATCATTCACATACAGTAGGTAACGGATATAAGAAAATATGATGAAAATTTTTCTTTAGACCTTTTTTAGTAGAGTAAGAAAATCGGTGTACCCAAACGACTACAATGGTTCAAGCATTTTTGTATATTTTTCCATATGCTTAAATGGAAGTTCAAGCCGTCAAAACGTCAAGTTTTCATGGCAAACGTTTCAAAAATTTGAACAGCACTCTTTGTATTTGTATTTTGTATTTGTATATATTTGGTGCCTTTCTAATACAACAAGATACAGTATCTTATAAATTACAGTATTAGAATCCAATTAGTTATTAGATATTAATGAAAATTTTACACAAAGTTTGGACTTAAACCTAAATACATATTACAAGATCAAAAATATAAATCAAATTGAACATTAATGAAAGCTATTATTACACCAGATGCGGATTGTAATACCGATAAAGAGAAAGGTTTCGCCGAGTAATTTGTGGCAATAAAAGCGAGGACGAAATTCCACTCGTGCAGTTGCGACCGACAATATTGTTACGAAATTAGATTTATTTAAAGTTTAAGTTATAAGTTATCTTGTAAATTATATTTTACGTTGTGTTAATTAAAGTTGTTATTTGCAATTTAATTGTAGAATTTAAAATAATTCGAACAGAATGTTCTGGAATCAACTAGAAGGTTCTTGAATCTACTACTTTTGGTTGTGAACTATAAAAACAGGTAAACTCATAAATGTTTAGATTAGTTTGTATTGAGACATTAATCGGTTCAGTTTGTTACTAACAATATCGGATAAATTTTGTGAACAATATAATTAATTTTAATAAACACAACTGGGACGAACAACGAACTTCGCATAGTACGACGAATTCGTTGGCAAGCATTCGTTTCGTAAATTCCTCTAATGAGACACAATAAGTGCGTGAATTCCAGGTATTTATGTGACTTGAATTTTTTTTTAATTTATAAAAATAAATACCTTGGACGCTAGATTATATAAACATTTTTATCTTTAATTTAAAAGATTTGTTATTCGTGCTTAATTCCCAGTTTTTATTCTTGATAAAAACACTTGAAATTTATTGTTGATGGGATAAGCTATTCCTATGCGCATTTCACTGGTTGCTTAGGCCAGATCATCAGGAAACTTCATCCATAAACATTTTGGAAAAACTAAAGATATTAAACCAAATAAAACTGTTAAGCGTATAATAAACTGGCAAGTGCACGGCCTAAAAAAACTACCTGGCAACATGCTTTTGCAAGTTGTTTTTTTGCATTTTGTTTTTTCTTAACCTACTTACAACTACAATTAATGTTGGAAGAATTCCAATCAATTGTAGTGGGGAATGTAAGAAGAGATAAACTCACAGTTTATTGTTGATGTTTTTGTTTAAACTTTAATATTGTTACAAGTAGAGCTGTTGCTTATGATTCTTATACGCTTAACAGTTTTATTTGGTTTAATATCTTTAGTTTTCCCAAAATGTTTATGGATGAAGTTTCCTGATGATCTGGCCTAAGCAACCAGTGAAATGCGCATAGGAATAGCTTATCCCATCAACAATAAATTTCAAG
This sequence comes from Pollenia griseotomentosa, assembly GCA_963931875.1. NCBI lineage: Eukaryota > Metazoa > Arthropoda > Insecta > Diptera > Polleniidae > Pollenia > Pollenia griseotomentosa. The sequence goes on from OZ007560.1 coordinate 250,209,907, forward strand.
TGTTTTTATCAAGAATAAAAACTGGGAATTAAGCACGAATAACAAATCTTTTAAATTAAAATTTTGTATTCCCAAGAAATTACTTTTGATAATAAACTGGCAAGTGCACGGCCTAAAAAAACTACCTGGTAACATTTTTATCTTTTTTAACTAGCAATAAATTTTATTAAAATTTCTTTGTAATTTATTTGTTTGATATGATTTATCAATTCATAGGTTGACCATATTTCAACAGAAAAAAAAAAACATAAAAAACTATTAATTGGGTGTGTTCTAGAATCCAAATCCACTCGAAAGTGAATAACTTAAGCATTTCTGGTGTTCTGCATTTCGATTTAGTAAACTCAAATTAGTTTTTGGGTTTGTTTTAAATTTCACAATTTCAGCCATGTTTGCGATTTGTTCCTGTATGTTGTCTGATTCTTTACAGCTTTAACGATTTATAATAAATAGTAGACTTTGCTATCATGGCGCTGTTAGCATATTTTTGCGAATTTCCGCTAATTTAGCAATTTTTAACGAAATTTTGCCATTCCTAATAGTCTAAGGGACTTTTAATCAATTCTATGGGTTCTTTGAAAAATTAAAAATTGTTCGCGAATTTTCGCTATTTTTGCTTATTTTCCGATATTTTGATTTTTTTAGATTTAAATCTTTGCGTTTGTTTCATTTTTGCAATTTTTGCGAATTTTAGCCATGTTTGCGATGGAAGCGATTTGTATCTGTTAAGGTTGTGATTCTTTACAGCTTTAACGATTTTTAAAAAATATTAGACATTGCTTTTATGCCGCTGTTAGCAAATTTTTGCTAATTTCCGCCAATTTCGCAAACAGTCCCTGACTGTAAGGGTGGGTTTTTGACATGGAGATTAGAGATTTAGTCATCTCTAATGCGTTTTTTTTAGTTTTTAAGATGAGTTTTAATTTCTTTTATGTGTGCCAGTTTAAGAGGCCAATGTTGGTGGTTTATACTTAATCATCAAATGTCAACACATACACATATATAACAAAAGCAGCTGTTAAATTTTTTTTTTTTAGAAAACAGAAAAATGGATTGTTTTTTATATTGGCAAATATTGAAATGGACACGGTGCCTTTGCCATACTTTCTTTAAAGCGCTTTTTTCATACATGAGATGTTCTTATATCCGAAATCTACTGTACCTCTAAAATGCTTTAGTTAATGGATTTCTATAAATGTATGTGTGCGTGTGCGTGTATAGGAATGTTCGCTTATGTGTTGAAAGATCCTTTGTAATTATTTTGTGGCGTTTGATTTGATGGATGCCCTGCTGTTTCTTAAACAAATTTTTCACAGACATGTGTGCGATTTTATACTTTTTGCATTTCGTTATGTAATGTCTTGTTTTTTCTAGCTGTTTGGGGTTTTTTTAAATGTAACTGCCGTTTTATTAAAACATATTCATATGGTTAATAAAATTTCTAACTCTGTCTGGTGGAAAATATGAAAAAGTTAAAAAAACAACATCTGTCTCCCTAATCAACCTACAACTTGCACACAATTTAAAGAATGAAATATATATTTTAATAAAAATAGCAATAAAAAAATTATATATGACGAGTATCATGAGTTTGAGCTTTTTTCATATTTAAAGTTTTTCAACACCCCCTCCCCTTACCCTCCCCCAAAAAAAGTGCATGTTATTAACTACACAAAAATGAAATCTTTCAACAATTTAGAATATTCATGAGCAATTTATAAATATATGAGTTGAAAAATGTTTTAAGTCATACATAATTAAAGACATTCTTGCAACCCCTCCTCATCTGGTGCTTTTTGAAAATAAAATCAAAATATATGAACATTTTGTACAGAGTTCTTTGCAGCGAAATATTTTTATTTAAGATTTCTTTGGTTTTTTAACAGAATTTTCGTCATGCATTTATTAATTTATGTAATGAAATGTTAATAACACATTTAAGTCATAAATTAAAGTCTGTATCTTGAGAGTTGATGTATGTTCATTCTTAATTTTTCCCCAATGACTTTTGTTTTAGGGTTTAGAGGGTAGAAAGTTTGCAGTTGATTTCTTTCTTTTTATAAAATTGTAAAATAACTGAAAATAAAGTAATTGGGGGAATATTTTTTTTTCATTTTGCCATTTAACAAAAACTTTAAATTTCTGGCTTAATAATTAAAAATAAAAAAAGCAATAAAAAGTTATTTTATGAAAAACAAAAAAGAAATATTAATGCAAAACATTTCAAATGTTCGTAATAAACTTAAGCCTTAAATCTACGTTTTTTTTTTTAGGGCCATTATTACAACTTACAAATAGTTATTTTTAGGATGCTATCTGACAGATAAATAGTTTTTGGTTATTACAAGTTAACATTAACCTAAAAAGTGACTGATAAGCTAACAACAGGTTTGTCCTCATGGTTACTTTACAAGTGAACTTTAAGAACTTGAAGATGCCATATTTTTTGCTTAAGATATGGTAACTTCAATGATAGTCTTAAATTACTCAACTTTTTCAAAAAACACAATTTAACACAAAAAACAAAACAATTTACCATTAAAACCAAAAATAAAGCACAAAAATTTACTTTTGTTTTTAATTAATAAATAAAACAAAACTAAGTCGTTGCCACTACGTATTTTAAACAACCAAAAGTAGTCGGTATATACTGCAATGTTGCCACAGTATATAAATTACATTTTTAATTTTTTCGGACAGTTGTAATAATGGAAAAAACTTATTGGTCACTTTATCGTTCAAGATAGCTATTGTTCACGTTAACTATCAGCAACTTTATCATTAGGTTGTAATAATGGCCCTTAAAGGAGTCGCTTTAAAATAAACTAATACATTCCTATACCCATCGGAATCTCTTTTGTTCAGGGCAGCTCTATTCAAATGGCTCGGATAACATTTCTGCGTTTTTTTTATCGCCAAATTAGGGATTTGATTTGGAATATTGAAATAAAAATTATTAAGTTTTTAGCTGAATGGAATTTGTTGGAGATATATTTTAAAGGTTTTTAGAATTTCAACTTCATATATATTTTCGACAGTGGTGAAAATTTTATTGTTATTTAAGTTCCACTGGCGGTTTTGTAGGGGCTTTCTGGTTTTACACCCGGGGAAATTAGGTGCAATGAATACGTGGAATTCCTCAACAGATTTCAAGAAAATTAAAGTATTTCTTGTGATTACAACTGACCATTGATCTATCTAGTTGCAAGTGAGCCAATAGCCCTCGACGTGTTGGCACCGGACTGACTATTAGCTGAGGACTCCGTTATTATGCTTCGGTTAAAACAAAAAAAAACAAAAAAAAAAAACAAAAAAAAAACTATTTAAAAATATAATTTTTCAGATTATAAGCTAAATTTTCAATACGAAATGTTTGTTTGCAAAAAACAATTAAAGACATTTTGATTGAATAATATTTTTGTGCTTAAATTATTTATAGGAGATAATGTGAATAAAATTTGCTTGCTTGTTTGATTTTAGGTTAATTAGTTTCCATAATAGCCAATTAACCTTATACAGCGAAGATGCAGACAAACAAAAATGGCCTCGTTAAGCTACGGTCACACTTATTAAATATTTGATCAAATAAGCGTAACCACTACTTTTGTTAATAGTTGGTGAGATTTAAAATGGTCTTAATATTACAAAATAAACTAATTATACTACTAGACATAGCAAAAAACAGTTTTTTGGAAGATGTGGTATTTTAATCAAAATAAATATTGATATTAAGCGAAATGATTTTTTAGTTTGGTTGTTGGTCCCGTTTTTTTCGTCAAATATTTCATAAGTCTGACCGTAGCTTAACTCTTAAATAATGACAGTGTCGCACGAGTAGCTTCCGCACTTAAGCTGAAAGCTGAAGATACTTTTTATGCATTTTATGCGTTTCTAAATTCAAGTTACATGCAATGCGTTTTATGCGCCATACTATTTTTCGTCAGCTGTTGTGTTAAAATAGTTATCAAATAAAAACAATTTTGTCAAAACGGGAAGTAAAGATTTTATTGTATAAATATTCGTTATTTTTCACAGCATAAGCTTCTCCTCCATATCACTTGTTTTTTAAAATAATAATAAACACAACAGAGATGGCAGTACTTAAAAGTAATCGAAAAATAGAACACAAGTCGATAAATAGAATACAAAATATAAAAATTGTATTTAAAAATAATTTTTATGTATTTTTTTCTTGAAAGTTATTGCAACCTTTGTAACGAAAGCTTTTTCTTTAATTAAAAACTTTTTTTTATACCAAAGAAATGTAAAAACGATTCACCACACAAACATATTTATCGATAACATTGAAAATAAAATATGAGTTGTCATCCATGGCCATCAATAACAGCTGACTTTATTTCACCACACATGCGACGCATACAAAATTAAAAAGTAAACCTACTTTGATGCGTTGATACGTGCTTGCATTCTATGCATTTTGCTGTGTAACTTGCCACATACAAATACGCAAGACTGGCATTTACACGCTAACGAGGTGCAAATGACTCAAGCACTAAAGCCTCTTGACCATTCCAAACGTCTTCAGTAATCAGAATGGTGGCAAGAAATGGCAACAGTGGATGATCAATTTTCGAAGAAAATTATCTTCAATGATGAGGCACATTTTTACCTCAGTGGATTCGTCAATAAGCAGAATTGCCGCATTTAGGCGAATGACACTCCAAGAGTGATTGTCGAAAAACCAAAGGTAAATTTTTTTGCCCCCCAAGCGTATGGCAAATCGTAATCTACGGAAAATTCTAAGAAGTTTTCCTATAGAAACCATGGTTCTAAAATCAAAATGGAGCTTCCGGTTTTTGACTTGAAAATTTGGTGCTCAGGAAATCCGAAAAAATGCCACTTTTTTGGAAATATTTATTGCAATTGGTGGACAGTTCACCTGTTTCGCTAAGGAGGGCTTGCTCAAAAGGAAATTTTCGCAGCTTTCTATATCTGTGCTCATTTTAAGAAAATTCTGTAAATAAATAATTGGTTTAGAAGTTTTTGTCAAAATAATCATAGTCTTGGTGGTAAAATAAAAAAAAAAACTTATTTTATTTTTTATTAAAACTCACTTTTCTATTTCAAAAATTCAGTACCTTTTAAAAAACTGAATGAAAAAAAAAAAATTAAATTAAATTTAAATTTTGAATAAAAATGTATTCAAAAGAAAAATTAATGGCCAAACCGGGAATAAAACCTTGACATCCTGGGTCACAAAGCACGACAAACCACTAAACCACAACAGCTCTTATTAACTTATGCGCCTAATACGAGTTTTTATTTTCGAAAAAGTGAAAATTTTTTTTAAAACTAAACAAAGTTTAAGAAATTATTTTTGTTTACCATACTTTTCTAAAATTGACTAAACGTGAGCATTTTAACGCGTTTCTCTCTCTTTTAGAAACGGTAAATTGTGTAATACAACGAGAGAATTATAAGCTTTTTTAATTTCTTATTACCTACTTAGATTTTTGTTTTCAAATTATGCGTTCTTTGCTCACCCGGAAAATGTTCAATTGACAATATTTTTCGATGATAGAAAAGCCGTGCGTGAGAGATGCATAAGCAAAATTTTGCATTTTTGTAACAACCTTTGGGATTCGTCAACACTTAGAGCTTACGTAAAACCTAAAATAAATTGTGATTGCTCAGACTACGTTGATGAAGATAGTATTTTGTCTGAGCCGCCATTTACTATCTTACTGATCTAGGAATACCGGTACATATGCAGGGAACTGAGCGATTTGTACAATTGCTTACCAATGTTTCCTGACGTGACATATAATGTAATCGCGATGATATTTTGGCAGTTAAATTTTAAGGGCCGATATTGAATATGAACCGCACCTAAACGTAATTTTTTTTTTGCATTTCATTTTACATTTCTCAATTTTAGACTAACTCAATTTAACCATGGAAAGATACACAATCCAGCAACGCATTAAAGTTATTCCGGCTTATTAGAAAATGGGCGTTCAAATCAAAATGCATATCGTGCACTTCGTGATTTGTGATGAGTAGGGATGCGATTTCCATGCAAATGCATATTTTTTGTCGATAGTCTAAAATCGATGTCGACCAATTATCTTTCCGAATCATTTAATTTGCGTAAAAATGGCATCGATTTGTTTTTGCATATTGTTGCATATTTTGGTGAAAATGCATATTTTTGCATATTTTGGTTTTAAATGCATATTTTCGCATATTTTAACATTTTTGAGTGATATATTTTTTTAAATTACCATATTAAAAAAAAATCTTTAAAAATTTCCAAATTGTATAAAAAAAAATCTTCAAAAAATTTTTTTTTTAAATCAATTAATAAATTTTATAAGCTCTGCTTAAAATACAAGATTTCAACAAAAGATCCTTTAATTTTTAACCGATGCAGCACCTTTAATGGTTAAGGCTGCCAACTGTCCTAAAACAATTTATCCAAAACTGTTACATGTTACTTGCTTATCACATGGGTTACACCGAGTTGCAGAGGAAATTAATTTTTAAAGGCTCCTTCATGAGTTGCAATTTTTAATGAAATGTATCTCTTGGTACCGTCACCATCGCAGCCACTTTTAACAAAAAGGGGAACGTGGATAGATGCTCCAGAATTCTATTCAAAAACTTTGAGCAATTGAAGAATGTTATTGAAGAACTTGTTGCTACCGATGCTTATGCAATAAAAAAGTAAAAGAAATATTAAATTCAAATACCATCAATAGTCAATTACCATTTTTTTCCCAACTTTGGATATATTGGTGGAACAGTAACTAAATTGGAAGGATTTAGTTCACTTAATAGTCAACTCAAATTAATTGATATGGCAGAAAGTAAAATAAACATGTGGAAGGAAAAATAGCCCGACAAATTAAAAAAAATTCAAAACGTGTTGAAAAAAAAAAAAATACAGGATTTCAAAAAATAAGACAAATTTCTACTATTTTTGATCTGGAATCAAATGTGGTATCTAAATTAGAAAATTAATATTCTCCAAATGTATTGGCATCCTTTAAGTATGCCTCAACCTCGGCTGACGTTGTGAGATCATTTTCCATGTACAAAAGCTTTTTAACAGACAAAGTTGATAATATAAAAAAGTATTTGTTTGATTATGCTAACAACAATTTAAATTATGTAGTTATTAATTTATTAAGTTTTAAAAAATATTTTACCTTTGAATAACAATAAAATAAATACAACAATAACATTTTTTATTTTGTTTTAAATAAAATAAAAAAACAAACGCTTTTTTTATTGAAAATGGTCAAGTTTTTAGTGCATATTTTTAATTTTTTTAATGCATATTTTGGAGTTTTTAGTGCATATTTTATGCGCATATTTCCGATTTTTTAGGTCATGAAAATCTCATACCTAGTAATGAGGCACATTTTTACCTCAGCGAATTCGGCAATAAGCATTATTGCCGCATTTTGGCGAATTATAATCCTAGAGTGATGGTCGAAAAACCAATGCAGCCACAAGGAGTGACTGTTTGGTGCGGTTTATGGGCTGGCGGCATCATCGGGCCGTATTTTTTCCAAAATGAGGCCGGTCAGGCAGTTACTGTGAATGGTGTTTCGCTATCGTGAGATGATAACGAACTTTTTATAGTCCGAATTGAAAGATATGGATGTGGACGATATGTGGTTTGAACAGGACTTGCTACACGGCTAACGAAACAATGGCTCTTTTGCGCGACAAGTTCAATGGCCTTTTTAACTCACGAGGTGGCGATGTCAATGGACCGCCAAGATCATGTGATTTGAACCCGTTGGGCTTCTTTCTTTGGGGTTATTTGAAAGAAAAGGTGTACGTCGATAGTCCAGCAACAATTCAAGAGCTAAAGGATTAGATAATTCGGCACAGTAACGGAATAGAACCTTTATTATACCTCAGCGTCATCGAAAATTTGGACTATCGTCAACGTCGCGGCGGCCATTTGGCCGATCTTTTGTTCTATACATAATTGAACCACACCAATATTATTATAATAAAAAGAAATGACAATAATTTCCTAAATCATTTGTTTTTTTTTTTAAATCAACATCGGCCCTTGCAATTAAACCACCCTTTTTTATAAGAAGTTTAAAGTTAATTGAAAAGTAGTGCTAGTAATTTACTTAAATGACTGTCCCCTTTTTTGATAAAAGCCGAAAAGTTAAAGTAAAAAAGGCCTGTCCTCTTAAAAACAGGACGAATGGTCACCATAGCTAAAGGTGAAATCATGGATGAAGTTCAACAATTTATATCCATTGACTTTTATATGGAGCCACAGATTTACATTCTCTAGTCGACTCAAAAAAGTAGATATTTCTGAATTAGGATGGTCTATTGTTTCTAAGAATTATAAGCACCAGTGGAAGAGAATAATATACTGGTCACCAATTTTAGTTCAGACCGGGGTACCCCTTGTTGTTCAGGTCAGTGGTTCCCACCGTAAAGAAATCTCCCTTCTTTTCGTAAAACTTAAAAAAAATATTTTGCTTAGAAAAAACTGTTGCCCCATAATATTAAATTTTACGAAACACACGGGATTCAGGAGCGACTATTTGGGATCCGAACACAAATATTTGCTTCCGTTATTAGCCCAAAATTGGTCAGGTAAACCTAGAGGGAAGTGAACTGACCCTAATGTAGTCACGTGATAGGTTTTTTGGTGGTAGAGACCCGTTTTAGTTCTAACACTTTATATGAATGGGACCTATCCCTTTTACATGGGGTTGTTATAAGTGGGGGTTAATTATCACCTCACATCTACCATTTGACAATAATACAATCTTTGGCATTATTCCAACCAAACGCGAATTTATTAATTCAATTTATTTTCTACGTTTATTAAGTTCTCCTTTCACTTGTCATGAGTGTTTTCTTTTTGTCCAAATTCTATTTTCCCAAATCCCAGGACAAGCTTCGTTGCAACAATTGATACAAGTTTCCCACAGGGTGTGACATGTTTTTGTATGAACGAATTTGTACTCCTCGAATCATCTTTGTTATTCAAAATTTAAGGCTTAAACTCAACAAAACGTGTAACTTTTTATAGAACCTTCAGCTTTGTTTGCAATTAAGTTTTTTTATAAAATAACTAAATTTATATATTTTTTAATTAATCTAATTAATTTATGCCCCCATTTTTACGGTATTTAAGTCAATCAATTTAATTTATTCCCACCTACTGCCAATAAAAACTGCCTTTAATAATAAATTATTCAAATTGTGAACAAAATACAAAAGACAATATTTCACTCACACAATCCATAGTTTAAATCAAAATTCTTCTCTTAATTATTCATAGAAAGAAAGACACAAAAACAAATAATAAAAAAAAGAATAATTTATTATACAAATTACCTGGTATCGTTGGACAGTGTATAATGCAACCCATATTTTAACAGGGTCAAGGGGTATAATTCCACTACTTTGTTTTATTAGTTGGATTATTTGTCGTCATTTTCAATAATAAACTTAAATTACCTAAAACGAATAGTACAAAAGAAGAAAACGTAAAATAAATTTTATCACAAATAAAAAAATTTATGGTTAAAATACATACATACACTAATACACACAAACACTTGAGGACATTTAGTATATGTATTTGTACTAAAAATTTTTACATATAGTTTTTAAATAATAAAAAAAGTAGGAGTTTTTAGTGGGACTAAAGTTTTGTACATCTTATTAACTGACATTTTTAAACATGTTATTATCCTGCTTGTATTCAAATCGTGTACAGAATATATACGTTTGTATGTGTGTGTTTAAGGAACAACAATAACAAATTGTTGTAGCTTAACACAAAACAAAAAAAAGAAAAGGATTTCATTTATTGTTTCAAAGCTATAATCATTTTATTCAACATTTATGCTCTCTCTTGACTCAGTCTCTATATTCCAATGGCATTTTGCCATGACATTTTACCATTGAGCAAAACATTATTTAACTGGAACAAGAGTTTGACAAATCGGCTCTCTTGTTACACGTTTCAAGACTTACTCTCTAAAAGCTTTATTGTGTAAGGTTTCTAAAAAAAATCCTGTTATTGGAAGTTTGTTATGCTCTCAGAAGCAAAAAAGTTAATAAATATAATTGCTCTATTAACAAAAGAGCGAAAGCTTAAATACTCATTCTCTCCAAACTCTCAAGAAAAAGAGTTTAACTCTTAAAAAGCATTAAGTATTCAAAACAATGAAGTCCTTGTTATGTTTTCAACTATTTTTTTTTTCGATGTTGGGATAGTATTATGTAGTTGTTTTTGTTGCTTTTGCCTGCGTCTTGTTCTTCTTCAACCGTCTAACCCTTCCACTTTGGCATTTTCCATAACTCTGGGTCAACATTAAACATATAAATGTACATATGTACATATATCAGTTTTGCTGCTATATATATTGAAATGATTTTGTAGTATTGTAAAAGTATGTGTAGGTATTTATGTATATGTGTGTATAAAAGCCCAGTAGTTTATGTGTATGTTTGTTAATGTAGTTTTGTGCCAGTTTAAGTTACTTTTTATATGTGTTTGTTTATAAAATATTAATTTTTTTATCTTTTTTATATTTACTTAAGTGTAAACATGTGTGTATGTAAGTGTATGGATGTCGTTTGAACGTTGATACGGGTACAATTTCAAAAATTTTCTCAAATATTTAACCCTTCTGAATTCCTCTCTTACTTTTCCCATTTATGATCTTTGTGGGTCAATTTGAACCAACTACTACTTACAATCTATTACCAGTGGTCGATTTCACCAATTCATTTGAATTTGAAATTCTTTTTTAATGTCAAAAAAAAAATTTAATTATATGAAAAACTATGTTTAAATATAAATTTATATTTAAATAGGATTGGTGAAATTGGTCATTAGGATCTATGAAAATATCGGAAAATTTCCAAAACTACTAGTCTCACTTTATCAACAATACTTAGAAAGTCAATACAATGAAGCTCAAATTTAACCTGTGTTACAAGAGGGGATTAACATTTTTTGACAGTTATTTTTAATATAACTGATATTACAACATCAATGCCAGTTTATAAATTAGTAAAATTGCTTGTACGGCTGATATTTTTGATGCTATTGCATTAAAGTCTTGTGACGAGGTGTATTTGTGGGAAATGTATGGAAATCACTAAAAAAACTCAATTTCGAAAAAATCGAGTTAGGGCCTGTCTACATGAGCCCGACGATATATAGTTTAGTTTTTCATGTGAACGAAAAACAGAAAACAAACTGTTTTATTTTATTTTGCTACTAAAATGGTTCCCTGTATGAGATATTAGTAAAAATTGGAATATTTCAAAATTTTTAATCCAAGGATGTTCGTTTATTTATCAAATGTCAAATAAAATAATGAGTCCTTTAAGTTCAGGTTAGAAGGCATGTCAAGGCAAAAAACCTTGCCTACTATCTTCATTTGAATTTCATTCGATTTACAAAACATTCTTCTTAAGGTAATAGATAGACAATTTGTATTTCTTTAATTAAGAAAATAAATGAAGTTGATTATAAACAAAAGGTTATGCAAACTCTTAAACGCCTATTTTATTATATGTATGTAAGTGTGTATTACACTAAAAACTTTCAGTCAGCTGATTTTGGTTTTCAAACAAAATCTCGCTAATGTCAAAAGAGTACAATTTAAACGCACTGAATGTTGAGGAAGATTTCAAATCAAATCTACTAGATTTCTTTGTAATGTAAACGGCCTATTAGCCAAATGCACCAAAATAACTACAGTAGTTTTGACTTGACTGCCTTTTGTTTAAATGCACTTTTGACTTAACTGCACAAAATTAATATTTTTTGTCATTATTGCTTAAAATACCATGCAAATTCCTTTTTTAAGTGCTTTTTCTATACCTGCACATTTGAGATAAATGCCCAACATTTTTGGCATTTTAAAATTATTTTCATACAAAAAATCAAAGTTAGCCGGACTTTGACTTAACTGCCCAAAATACATGTTTTCTGTAACTATTTTTCAAAGTTCTTGCTTACGTGCCTTTTGTATTCCTGCATATTTATCATATTTTTGGGCAGTTTTAAAATATTTTCATATAAAACATCAAAGTTAGCTGCACACATAAAAAATATGGTGTCCACTTTTCACATAAATTTAATTTAAGCTGTTTTTAAAAACAAAAATTGCAGACAAGTCAAATTGGCATCATTATAATTCATTTATTTTGTTTGCATGTACCTACATTTATGCATATGGTTTGTGGTTACAGCAACTTTACCACGATTGTATGAAAGGAATAGCAAATCTTAGTCCTGGAACAGAATAAAGTAGTTGTAGTAGTATTTGAAGGTAACGAATGCTCTGTAGCGCAACAAAGTTCAAAATTTCGATTTTTGCGCTTCAACTTCAACGGCTACTACAACTACGTTCTGTTGATACTACATTGAAACTGCCGTTTTTAACTTTTGACAGCTTGCTGCGCAATAATTAACGTTGTACTACAGCGGCTATTCTGTTCCCCACTTTATAGTTACCAATTTGACTACCTCGTTCATTATAAAAATGCATTAGAAATGACTACTGGGGCCTAGTTCTGGCAGTCGTGACCGAGTACTTTCTCGATTTGAAAGCAACTATATTTCTAATTCTTTTAGCCGATACTGAACGAATTGAATTTAATTTTTTTAGTATTGTAAAACTCAAATTAATGCTTTAAAACACTGAAAAAATAATTCCGATTCGTTCAGTATCGACTGAAAGGATTAGAAATAGAATTGTTTTCGAATCGAGAAAGTACTCGATCACGACTGCCAGAATCAGGCCCAAGGTTGTTTGTTTTCAAACACTTTACTTTAGCTGCACTTTTATGCAGGTAACTACAATTGCGTACCTGCACATTAAGGCAGCTAAATACATTTAAGATAGCTGCATTTTTGATTTATCTGCACAAAAAATCGTGCAAAGGAGATTGTGCAGCTAAGTCAAAATTACTGTATATAATAAAATGCACTTGCAAGTTCTCTTACTCCTGCCCTCGTATATTTTGTGTGATGTTTTTATGAATGCAACAAACAAAACAATAAATGTAAACGTTCATTCGCCAGCAAACATATTTATATTAAAAAAATTCATAATATTCTAAGTCTGTGCATATTTACATTTCCACTCTCCTCCACTCTAGTATCTTACACATATACATTTATACACATACTTTATGTTCACTTACGCTTCTAACTTTTTTCATATTCCTGTTTAGCTCACACATACACACGCATGCCTGTATACAAATATTACTAGCGTTTCAAACAAGTATGTTTGTATGTGTCTGTAAATTATTCTCATATCTTGTTCCTTCAGATTTTATTTTAATGAATATTAACGCCATTTTTGTGGTTTTTTCTGGCATTAATTCTTCATTTGATTGCAGTATTTAGATTTATTCCGCTTTGCTTTGGTTTTTTGCAGGGTCTAGTGATTCTTTTTGTCTTGTTATCCATAATATTATTAGATGTCATAGTTGAAAAATAAAAAATAGAGAAAAAACAAAACAAAAACATTGTAATAAATGTTAGCTAGACCTTATTAATTAATTTTTAGACAAAATCCAACATGCCTGGGTGGGTGAGAGAGAAGCATTAAGTTTTCGTCATACTTAATTATTATGTTTTTTTTTGTGAAAGGAAGTTGTAAAGTTAGTCAGTGGAAAGCAAAACACTGAGTTTAAATGAATTTAAAGAAGTTTTTTTTTTTAAAAGTTAAATTTTATAATATTTAAATTGGTATTTAAAAAAATCTATTTACGACCAATTTTAACAAGTCCAGTTATAATTAACTATTAACAAAACTGCCAGTTAACATATTTTTTTTGACAGTTAATGTTAGTTAGTGTTTTTACTTAAAACTAATTTAAGATGGTGTGCTCTGCTCCCACCGTTGAATTAAAATTTTTAGATTTTGTGTTAACATATTTCGTGTATTGAAACAAGCAATTTGAACTAAATGAAGACACTGTTACCGTTCTCCTGATACACCTACATAAATATACAATGTATATTATACATATTTTGTAGATATGTTGAAGCTGTTAAGGATACTTCTCCAATACAGCCCACTTTTTGGCAGATTTTTTGTATAGAAATTTAAAAACTCTTACTGTAACCTTCCTCCAGATATATACAAATCTATATTTTCTTTGTAAGAGAGGTGCCAAGCCCACTTACCCAAACCATTTTACTTTTGCCAGATATTGTGTATTGATTACCAAACTATTTACTGTTACCGTATATCGATAGTTTTCTTCCGCAACCACGTAACTCGATTTTTTCCGATTTTTTGTTTTAGCCGAAAAAGTAATCAGTAAATACCGCCTTACAATTTTGCAATTTTTTTTGTTTGGCGGAATATCGGAATTTTTCCTAATTCTTGGATTTTAAAAGAATATATAGCAAAAAGTTTAAAATATTTGATAAAAAAAAAAAGAGTATTTTGTCTCTCCTAAAAAGTAGTTGTTTTTGAGTTACGAGGTTGCGGAAGAAAACCATCGATATCTGGAGATACAGAAACATTTTTTGTATTTGAAAGTGAGAATTCCAGTAATGCCTCGACCACTTCTCCAATCCGGCCCATGTTTGACAGAAGCTGTGTATTGATTACCATTCTATCTGTACCAAATTTATTTCTATTTTGACTGAGATAAAAAAAAAACGCGAAAAATATTCTTTATAATTTAATCTATAATTCTTCAGAACATTATAAAAGGTGGTCCAACCATAATGCGCGATGTTAATTGGGAGTCACACCTTTGTTTGAGTGTTTGACAAATTCAACCATTCGGAGGTACACACGTTTTAAGATGGTTTAAGCTTTTTTCGAAAATGGGCCTTCAAATCAAAATGCATTTCGGGCACTTTGTAATTTTTTTTCAGCATAATCGACCAAACGTGTCCACAATCGAGAAAATTGTGCGCAAACATTGTTGTTGTTCGCGATAGTGAGAAAATTAGGTCGGCCAAGGAGGTTCTTGTGGCCAGAAATTGAGGATATGGATATGGGCCTAGACGATATGTGGTATGGCTCTTTTGTGCAAGATGGCGATGTTAGTTGGCCGTCACGGTCATGTGATTTCATACAGTTGGGCTTCTTTCGTTGGAACAATTCAAGATCTAAAAGATAAGATAATTTGGAACATTAACGACATTCAACCTCAGATATGTTGCAGGGTCATTGAAAATTTGGACCATCGGCTAGAGAGATGCCACAGAAGCCGTGGCGAGCATTTGGCTAATATTTTGTTCAACACAAAATTTTTTTTAGCAAAAATCACATTCTACAACACATAAAGCTAAAATTTCCAAACGTTTACCTTAAGCTAAAACCATTTTGTCAAACTGGCAAAATCGCAGTTTTTCAGAAAAAACAGGTTTATTTTAAAATAACAATTAAAACGCTGTTTTCTGTAAAAATTGCTTTTATCGCATTTCAAACAAAACAATCTATCAATAACTTGCATTTTCAATTAAAATTGGCATTTTCACCAAAATCTCTTTTTTATTTAAAATCTGTATCTAGTATATCAAAATATTTTTTGTTAATTAAAGCATCTTTTTAATTTTTTTATGTTCATAAGATTTTAACATTCGTTTAATTAAAAAAAAAAATATTTTATTACCATAAATCGCTTTTATCACAAAAAAAAAATATTAGGTAGATACTAAAATTCCCAAAATCTTTTGCAAAATAAATTGTAAAGAATATTTAATTTAAGCCCCTGAAATAGACAAATTTATAACTTTAAGCCACCGAAGGAATTACGACGTACGCATTGATAAGATTTTTCAGGAAAATCTATTTCTTTTGATACATTTCCCATATTGGCAATACATTTCACCGTGTCAACCAACTTTATGCTCACTGCCCACTTTTGATGTGGTAAATGTGTTTTTTTTTTTTTTTTTTTTTGTTAAATAGTCGATTGGGTACTTTGTGCACTCCTTTTGGTTCCTTGTTCTTGTGTACTCATTGCGGTACTTGTCAACAAAATCTGTTATGCTTGAAAATTAACTTTAACTTGTTTTGTTTGCAATGATTGAGTAACTATTCGTTGCCGGTTTTAATTGACATTTGTGTTCCCATTATAAGTGTTTATGGAGTAAATGTTGAGTAAAATATTAGTTTTTTCTTCTAGTTTTCGTTTTTTTTTTTTTTTTTTGCTTTGGTATTTTCTCTCATTTGTTTCAGTATTTCCTCCTTTTTTTGCTTTTAGTATTTGATTGTATTTTCTATGCGTTTTTCCTTTATGAGTTTCATAATTTGAATACAAAACAATCCGACGTTAACCCAGTTTTCAAACAAAAATAAGTGGTTTCTACAATTGCCCGCATATGAAGCACAATCATGACGACAACATGTTTATATGACGGTATTAAAATGAGTTTTATGCTGGTGCACAGTGGAAACAGTAACACAAAACTAAAAATGTAAACTTTAAATTTTTGTTTTTATATCATTAAAAAACATTCACTTTAAGTTCAAAAAGATTTTAAATAAAACAATTTTCAACATTTGCCCTTAGAAGTTTTTTAGTTTTGGATTTAATACAACGGAGATTATTGTATAAGAGAGTTTATTCCAGGGTTCTTCTTGGAACTTTATTTGTTCTAAGTTCCTATTTTTCTGTGAAGTTATTTATATGACGGTATTGAAATAAGTTTTATACTGGTTTACAGTGGGAATAGAAACAAAAAACTATCATAACATATATTACATTAAAAAAATTCACTTCAAGTTGAAAAAGATTATAAACAAAATATTTCCCTACAAAAGTTTTTTAGTTTTTGATTGAACACAACAGAGATTATTGTACAGTAAAGTTTTTCTCAAGAATTCCCTAGGAAATTTAATTGTTTTAAGATACCCATTCATTTGCAATATTATTGTGTAATAATGGATACTGTACAAATAAATTGGCTTCGCTTATATCATATTAGTAGGTGGCACATTGTACTGGATAAAATCAATAGTCTTTTAATTTATAATGCGCAAAAATAAATATTTTTTAATATGTTGACAACATTATGCCAATACATTCAAGTGTGCGTTGGTTTTGTTTAGTGTTGGTTCACACTCTTCAAGCTTAAGCCGTCAAGTCTTGAACTTTTAGAAGAGAAGGAAAACCAAAATGTCATTTCTTTTCCTCTCTCCTCGAGAATTCACGACTAAAGCTAAGATCCCACTATCGGCGCAATGCACCAATTTTTGTCGTATTTCATGTGCCGATAATGTGAACGGTCAACATTTTTTAACATGCGACAATCTGTGCCGAAATTGTGCTGACTGTGGACAATCAAAATTAACCTGGATGCGCCGATAATGTGAACTCTCTTTTGCACAATGTGGAGCAATCAAATTGTTTAATATGTACCGATTTGTATCGGCCACTTGTGCGCCGATCACAGTCGCCAATCAGCGCCGATACAAGGGATGGCAAAACGAAATTTTTAAATTGCACCAACGGGCTACTAACATTTTACTTTTTTGAGTTTAATTGTACCAAACCAAAACGTTAAATAGTACATTTGTACTGTTAAATGAAAAAAAAAAAAAATTCGTGTTAACCAAAACATTGCAGTTGTATCGATGTTGCCATCCCTGGTTTTTAAACATGTTTACAAAACAAAAATTACAAAAAAAAAAAACAAGTGCAGTAAGTTTGAATAAAATTTAATACATTTTTATATTATTTTTATATTAATATATTATTTAAAATTGTTAGGAAACATAATGGAATATTCACGGAGAATTTTGCGAAACAAAAACATATGATTTAGTTTGCCCAAATAGCACGATAGTGTGACCGTGTGATAGTGTGTACCGATTATTGTCGCAATTGAGTTTTGGCCGATATGAACCGAAAAAAATGGCACAATGTGCGACGATAATGGGACCACCCAAAAATAAATTGTGCAATATTTCTAAATGTGCGCCGATACAGCACGATAAAAATCGTCACAGATTGTGTTATTTGAGCCGATAGTGGGATCTTAGCTTAAGACTTTAAGAGTGTGAACTAGCATTTACTCTTACTTAAACAATTCAATAAAAAATAGCGCCATATATGTATTTGTTTTTTAAATTGCACAACATTTTAAATAATAATGATTTCACTTCGAATATTGGCTTTTTGCTTGGGGGGATAGTTCTGTGTTTATTAAAATACAGCATTTCTTTCAAATATCTCCCAAGAAAACTATCAGAAGCTGTTAAATGCTGTGAACGTAGAGGTCAATTAAAATTGCTTGTGCGCGAAATATTGCTTTCGTCTTAAAAGTCCCTTATCGAATTCCTTTCCGTTATTGCATCATCTGCAGTGTGGGCTGTGGCTTCACCTTGTTGAAACCACAAGGTTGGAAGGTTTTCACAATACTTCAAATATCCAAAATTCAATGTGCAAATGTTTAATAAAACCTATAGTTTTGTAAAATTTTAAGAAATGTTAGAATTTATTTTTGCCTTCCGGCTGTTTTAATGGCTCCCCACTGTTTATTTTCCCAGCTTATATAACCTGCCTTACACACAGCGATACACACAAACACATACACAAAAACTTGCATCTACAACACACACATGCGAATAAAATGAAATCTAAACGTAAAGCCTTATTGTATGTTGAATGCTACATAATTACATATGAAATGGATGGTTTAAGTTTGTTGCTATAATATTTTCGGTATAAGAACTAAAAAAAAGCAAATACAAGCCAAACAATCATAATAAACGAACCAGCAAGCAACAAACCTAAAACCACCCACCTTGAAACACAGACCTTTCAATAACAAATAAAAAAAAAAAAAATAAATCTCCGACTGAAAACCCAACTCTTTTCTTTACTTCCCGCTTTAACCACACAGTTCTAATACAATACATTGAAAGTAGCACCACTGCAACAATTCTATTCTACGTTAATGAAAGGAATCATGTGTGAGTTCGTCGGTTGGCTGAATGACTGGTTGGTTTCGTTTGGTCGGAATTTGTTTTTGAAAACATTTTTTTTTTTTTTTTTTTTTGTTTTTGAATGCAATCTAATCATAAAAAGGAAATAACTTGACAAAATGTGAGTATATACAATTTCTTGTATAATGTTGCATGTAGTATGTTGGTTGCAACACTCAAGTACCCATATACCACGTAAATGTAGCATGTTTCTCTTGTAGTTATTCTTACTTATTTGATTACTAGTTTCAATATACACAAAATTGTTGACATCATCTACTAAACACACACGAGTAAGTTACTTTCGTGAATGTGCTTCTAATGAGCGCAATATAATGTGTTGCACATAAAACTACGCGCCACCAAACAAATAAACAAAACGAGAATGTGGAGAATGTATAAAATAAAATAAATGACTTACTGACTGACTCTATTTTAAAAACGAGCTAGTTTGTTTGGATTAAAAAGGAACTTAACAAATGCAACACAAATTTAGTACAAGCACTCGCACACACACACACACACACAAAATATCCTTGTAAAGAATTTTGATAGATGTTGCAAGTAGAAGCGGTAATAAACTAATAAAGTCATTGCACGTTAGATGGCAAATAAAGGAAAATCTAAGGAATTTATTACATGTGGCACAATTGTAAATACTAAAATAAGAAGTTGACTAAATGACTAAGTAAGCCATACACTAATCTTTGAATTATCCAGGCATATTTATGGCTGGAAGTAAGTATTTAAGGCTAAGGAGTAAAAAAAGTTCAATGATCATTTGACAAGTATAATTTATGATTTATATAACATTTAACCCTTAAGGTTTTTGGCCGGACAACTTTTTTTTATATGTGTGTTGAAGGCTTTCTTTTTGAGAGACAGAAAATATTTTGTACGTTTAACTTTCAACTCAATTGCCAATACGTTAAGTTTTTTATTGCCTATATTATATATTGCAATTGTTTTATCTTAGGTTTAATTTTAACTTAAAATTTCAGAAAACAGTTGGAAATATGCAGGCCTGTCATACAATCCGATCGGAATGGTTTTAATTCCGTAGTTGGGATTTCGATCGAATTTCTTTTAGCTTCTTTAATTAAGTTTTCGTTTGTTGGAAGAAAGACAAGCTCCCACATGGAGACAAATAGTGGAAAGCGCAGCGGCTGCTATGCGTCGTTGCTGGAATGAAGCAAAATATTTAGCATTAAGTAGATCGGGATGGAGAAATTTTGTTGGGGCCCTATAATATATATATTCTCTATAATAATAGCGGAGGCATTGTAGCGGCAGTGTTAATTTTTATGTTAAAAAGTTGAAATTGTAAAACTTTAGAAAACTTTGATTTTAAAACAATCAAAATTGTTAAAGTCACACCAATTAGTTTCAATTTGCAATAAAAAGAACTCACGAAAAACAGAATCAGAAATTTTCAAAAAGATAAAATCGTAACAAAATAAGTATGTACATACTTATGTGTATATTTTAACACAAGCATTTTCAAAATACTCTTAAATTAAAAAACTTTTATTATTTTTTTATTGTATTTAACTTTCCATTATTTTTATTAGTTTATTTCCACAAACAATTTCTTATGGATACAATTTTATTAATTTTTTTTAACTTCGTAACCCCCATTTAATAAATAAAAAGACGACAGTACACTTTCCCCTTTACAAAACATCTGGCTACTCTTTTTTATCTATCCCGTTCTTCTCCTTCAGTTGACACACTACTCTTTTATTAAGTTTGACATTTATTTAGTGGTTAGAAATTTATCGTTACTTGCAATTACTTATAAATTTCACAAGGGAACAAGTTTTTTGTTGATTAAGAACTGAATGTTGTTTTTAAGATAAATTGGGATGACAAATCTGCACTAAGTTTTTGTTTTCGATCAGCTCGACTTTTCGAGATATACCGTTATGTCCAAAAATAAAGCACTTCTGCTACATATATTGGAATAACTTTAAGGCAAAAATGTTCTAAAATTGTGAAATCTATTAGTCAGCAATTTCTTAATTAATTTTTTTTACCGTTCTGCCAAAAATTTTAAATTGCATAAACATTTTCGTCCTTATTTAAAAAATGGTTTCCTGTTTTTAAAAGTTTATTGACTTTGCATACAAATGTACCCAGTTTAATTTGATTTCTCTCAATCTAAAAAGTACTTCAGTACAATACTTTACCTGCCACTTAATTTTCATTACATTAAAATACATTAAATCAGTAGACCCAAAAAATACAAGTGCCTTTTTTCGCTTGAAAAACTTTGTGCATAATTCAAATTTATTATTTCAAACGCCACAAAAAACGAAATATGAATTTCTTAAACGATTAATGTTTCAATTACAATTTAAATTGTGAAACGATTTAGTTAAAACATTCTGCCATTAAAATAAAGTTAATGTGGTAAAACAAAAATAAAAAAGAATAAATACGAAAGAAAAGAGAGGGATGAATATCAAAAAAAAAAAAACAAAAAAACAAAAAAAAAAATGCTAGTGAACAAATAACAAGCATCTTAAAATCTTACAACTACTTAAAAATTCTTAACATTTTACATGTTGGTTGATGTTGTTGTTGCTGCTGCTGTTGTTGTACGTACCCCAAATGGTGTTTATGTAGTACCACAATTTTTAATTGCTTGCCATAACCACTTAGAATTACTGCTCTCGGCTTGGACTCTTAAAACTTGCCAAAAAAATATGGCAACAAAAAACTGAAAAACAAAAAAAAAATTATAAAACAAATTTTCAATATTTTTGTACTTTACACCCGGTGCGATGATTACACAACACTGAAACTTTACAACAAGAAAATATTTACTAGTTAGTTTAATGCTAGTGTAAGCGGGGAAAAAGAAGTATCAGTAATATTTTGTAGTGGCGATAGTAACAAACGTTCAAGAAGAAGAAGAACATTGTGGTATTCACTTTTATATTTAAAAATATTTCACATTTCACAACTTGGGGAAAATACTTTAGAGTTGCACTTCTGTTTTTCATATTTTCATTTTCGTTTGTTTTGCCTTTTAAGTATGTTTCATACAAACATTCATTCATCTATTCACCCAGTCAGTTTGAGTAGGAGCAGATGCAAAAGCCCTAAAAATTCAACACCTACACTTTTACAACAAAAAGCAGCAACAGTATCAACGACTACAGCAGTACCAACGCCAACAACAACTTTACCACTATCAACATTTATATTACAAGTACTTCTGTTGAAATTGGGTTGTGGGCTTTGACTAGTAGTAAGTTTACCGTGGCAAACAAAATTAAGAGGAGAACTTTGACGTTTCTTAGGAAAACTTTTGGGCATAATTTTTATTTGTTCCTTCGATAAGAATTTTACATGCACATATATTACAAAAAACAAGTACTTTAACTACAAAACACATGAGAAGCGTAGGCGGAGCATAAGACGGAAACAAAATCATTCCACTGCTTTCTGTATTCTGCTATATGGTCTTAATCTGCGGCGCCGTATCTTTGAATCTATATTTTCTTATATTTATAACACTGGGTCTTCTCCGTTGCCTCGAGTGCTGAGGAATCCACTCGAGAGTAATTTTTTCTACAGAATCGTTCTTAATCTATCCACCGCCACTTTCGTCGTTTTATTTTAGTCATTATCGCTACGCTGTTAGTCATCCCGTGCAATATACATTGGAGATTGTGGAAGGTCAACATATTCGGCATATGTGTATGTCGCAGGCATTTGTTAAAGAATCCCTGATTTTTTTTTTTTTTGAATATAACGTCCGTTACTTTTCAGGTCTCCAAACCGTGGTGTTAAAAATCCTCATTTTTTGTTCGCTACTAGCGATGGGACAAGGGTAAATACCCAAATGGTAAATTAGGTATTTAAATGTAAATACCCAGGTATTTACCCAAGCACCTGGGTATATACCCAAAATGTGGGTATAAATCAGAATAAAGAAAAATTTAAATAAATTAAAAGAATTTAATTTTTTATTATGAATTAGATTTTTTAATAACAAATGAAAAATTTTATCCAAATATGTGAAGGAAATCGCTTTTCTAGTTGGAGTCTTGAAATGTGGATTAAGGTCCTTAAAAAAGTTCTTCCACAATGAATGCTCCACCATAGCCAAAGGAGCGCCGGTTACAAATACAGCCTTAGCTAAGTTGTATTGTGCTAAATTTGAAGAAAGATGCATCCATAAATCAGATGAAGGCGGAGAATCATTTGTTGTCTGTATCTTGCTTATTGTCACATTGGTTGCAAGCATGTCTTGAACTCGTTGCTTAATTAATAATAGACACTTGATGCACGTTATTGAATGTCTTGCCATTTTATTTACATTTGAAAACTTGAAACTTCATTGCTACTTCCGCTTCTATGAAAATGTTTCCAAATTGTTTCATTTTTCTGTCTTCCCATCATTTACTAATCGCTGGGAACAAATATTTAAGAATGAATGAACCAAATTCTTTGTATGCACCTGAGGCTCAAGCTTGCGTTTCGAAACTTTAATCTTTCTAGTTGCTTCAGCATTGTTGTTGTCATCGCTCCCACTCATTACATTGAATTTCCATAAGCACGCTGATTAGCGGTTCTTATTAAGAATTGTTGTTGGGTTTGATGCAGTCAAAACTACCTTATCTGAGCAAAACGCATCAAGAAATGTAAAAACGAAACACACTTAAACAAAATATGTTTAAATTAAATTCGAAAATGCGTTAAATACGTAACAACGAGTATTTGTTATTCAAATGAGTATTTACCCGAAATAAGATAAATACCCGGGTATGTAAATGGGTATAAATGGGTAAATACCCAGCATAGGGTAAATACCCAGGTCTAAACCCATCTCTATTCGCTACGTACTGTTTCGGGCCGACCAGAATCTTTTAAGCTTGTGGTATGCGTGCCGAGCTTTGTTTATACGTGCCATTACACCCTACTAAGCTATGCAAATCGTTCTACATCATCTATCACAGTCTGAATGCTACCTGTAGCTTCACTGAGTGCTGTTTGATTCTTGGTCTCGATTCGCATAAGTTTCGTTTTCTAAGCATTTACACGTTACCCTACCATCCTAGCGTTTGTAATTAACTTTAACAGTTTACACCTTATTCCAATGTGTAAGACATATTTAAGAATATAGTAAATAATTGGTCAGAAGATCGGTTCGCATATACAATGTCTACATTAGGTAAAAATATCATACTTAGATCAAAAGTAAAACCAACCCGAAATTCTAACGAAGTTCAGAATGAAGTTAAACGCCAGATATATCATACAATTCGTCAAAGGATTGTTTATCATCTACTCATCAGTGCAGGCCAGTGATGGCCCACGGGTCTTCTACTTTCTTGTAGGATTTTAAGGTGTTCCATAATGTATAATCACAAACATTATGCTTACAACCTATTCGACCCTTGGTGGTTCTTTCCTCTTAGTATAAAGATGTCTCCGGAGCCTTAAGGTTGTCTGCGACCTAAAATTGGCAGATCTCCACTAGATCGCGACTGACCGTAAAAATATCCTTGACTGCTTAATAGAGAGGCCCATTCCTGGATCATTGGTACAACATAAACTTAAGAATTTAAATAACAAATTAGTCTTTATAGAGCGAGCGAATTACGGCCAGCTTTGTGCACCATAATTTTAAAGTTCGCAATGGATGAAAATCTCTTGCTTTTATGATTGGTAAATTCAATCCAAATCCTTTAATGATGGATTGGCTTTAATCTATTCCGGAATAAAAGGAGATTATAAAGATATTGGGCTACTGGCTCATTTTTCTTAATAGAGAGGGGGATCATTGGCGCGACATAAACTCAAGAATTGGAATAACATTTGATGAATTACTCTTAGTTTATATTTCTTAATAATTGATTGGTCAAAACATAAGCATATCACTAAGTTTGGGATCTTGACACAGCCGGCCAAGTATCTGTTCGTAAAGCATTGCTTTTACCATCTGATTTTTCTTAAAGCAAAACCGTAATTAAAATTACATATGATAATAACGAATCTGTATTTGATGAACACAATACGCAGCAGAAGGTTTCTTAAAAATGTTGTGTGTTTTTTTTTTCATTTGTCTTTATAGATCGAAGTACGGCCAGCTTTGAGCACCATAATTTTACAGTTCGCATTGCATCTCTTGATTTTAAAATTGGCAAATCCAACTGGCAAAATCTTATTATTAAGAATCGTTTAATAATGGTTTGGCTCAAATCTATTCCGAAATTAAAAGAGATTAATAAGATATTGAGCTATTGGCTTATTTTTCTTTTAGACTTTGTGGCGAAGCTTAGACCAACGGCAGATATATCTCGATACTGCAGTGTATATTTCATAGCTATGGCTCCAAAGCAAGCTCCGCGGAGCCAAATGCTCTAGAACTGATGCTTATGTAAACTTAAATTTGCCTTAAATTTTTCAAGTATTAAGATCACGCAATGGCAGGTGCACAACAATCTTAAGCACATCTGAAATTCAATTGTCCCTGCAAGGGTTCCTATTAGGTAAAAAAATTCAATGGAATTCCCGAAACAATATTTTTAAAGTTCCCGGGAATTTTTTGACAAAAAAATTATCAACAAAATATAGCTGAAAAAAGGAAAATTCCAATTTGGGGGGAAATCTACAAACTATATCAACGGCTTATTGGCGACGACATGACGTTCAAATTGTTGTCAGACAAAATTATTATAAAATGGTTAACCTAGTGAAAAAGAGAGCTACCGGTTCGTTTCATAGCTAGCGAACACAGATAGTTTCTCATCAAATCATCGTTCACACTTACTAGTTTTGTTACTGCAATTTTTCAAAATTCTGTTTTGAAATTGCGTTAGACCCCTTGCAGACTCGGCAAGTTAGTTGCGCAAGTTACTTGCCGAATACAACAAAGTATATACAAATTTTTTTTCCTTACCCCGACTTTACCGCTGACGTCTACAAACCAAATGTGAAAGTGTCCATATAATGAAATTCTATTTTTTTAATTTTTGGCTTTTTATGGCGTCTTTCCTCTACTCCTTTTTTTATTTTATAATATAAATACAAATAAACCAAGAAGCAACTTCAAGTTGAAAAGTGATACATAATTACAAAAAAAACAAAGAAAAGATGCAACAATAATTGCAGTCGGGCAGAGACCATCTCTTCGATAGTCACTCAAAACGACGTCAACTTTTTTAATTCACTATAAAGTTTCCATTTTTGTCACCAACTGTACAAGTAACACCATGAATTGTTCCCTTTTTTTCATGGCTGGCAATGTTGTTGTTACTTCTGTTGTTGTATTTGCTATTTCGGTTGTTTGTTATTTGTACTGTGTGCAAAAAGGCCACAAAGTATTTAAAAGTTATATTTTTTTGGGTCTATTTTATACAACAGTACGAGAACAATGCAATAAGTACAAGTGCGAGTGCGAGTACCATCATGTATCATCAAAAAGAAACGCTAGCCCATTTATATGTACGTAAGAGTCTATATGAATCTACACATAATATTACAAGTGCTACCCAAAAAGATACATACTTATGTGGCTCAATATGCGCTATAATAACCAACAATCTCACGGTATGAGTACCACTGCTGCTGGTGCTGCTTGCTGCCTTCATATTTACATTTATAATTTCGGCTTATATTCTTTTCTGTTCTGAATTTTTCACTTATTTTTGCAGTTTTGTTTGTTTGTTTGTATGAATTACAAAAATTGTTATTTTTCCGTGAAGTTATTGTTGGTTTTTGTTTAATGACCTTTATGACCTGTTTTTGAATGGGATGGATGGTGGCTAAATATTCTTGGTAACCAACTACTGTATTGCATACAACATACACTAACACACAGTAGTTGAATATCTGTGTGTGTATGCAAGTTTGCATTTGATATGATACAATGGTTTGGAATGGTTTTGTAGGTTGTTTGATTCGGTTTTAGTTTGGTTGGGCTTGTTTTGAGTCAAAGCCATCCACTGAAAATAAAATAAAAAAAATCCAAAAAAGTTTTTGGCCCACAAACTTCTGGCTTTAAATTTTCTGGCCATTTAGGCAAAGTACTGTGCACAAGCACAAGTTATAATAGTTTAAATCCTTAAATGAAGAATGAGCACACAAAAACAAAATCATTTATATTACAAAAAATATATATATATGTATATATATACACCATTGTAACAGCAAAAAGCATTGCGCCAGTATTAAAATCAAAATTTTTATAAAAACATATAAAATTTTTCAGCCTAGGGCAGATAACACAGACGCTTAAGAAAAAAAAGTGAAAGCTTCTAAAAAGGGCTTAAAGGGAAAATCAATATTTTTAAGACCTTGTTGTGTATTTTGCTTAAAACTGCCTTGCAAACATTGTTTATATTGCTATTTTCAGCAGAAAATCTTCGTTAATTGCTATTTTGTTTAAAGAATATTTTTTGCTACTTGCTATTTTCAGAAACAATCTACAGCTACTTGCTTTATTCTGTAGAAAATCTCTGCTATTTTCTTATAGAAATCTTTTGCTACATATTTTTCTATATAAAATGTTACGCTTCTTAGGACTTTTTTTTATAAAATATAAATTTGAAAAATATTACGCTAATTTAAAAAAAAAAGCTAATAACTATCTTAAAAAAAAATCAGAAACTACTTGCTGTTTTTTTTTAGAAAATCTTTTGCTACTTTCTATTTTCTTCGAAAATACTTTTCACAACTCGCTGATTTTCATAAAAAATTATTTCTATTTGCTATTTTCTTTAGAAATTCATTCGTTAATTGCTATTTTTTTAAAAGAATATGTTTTCTACTTCTTTTCAACAACAATCTACAGCTACTTGGTTTATTCTGTAGAAAATCTCTGCTATTTTCTTATAGAAATCTTTTGCTACTTATTTTGCTATATAAAATGTTACGTTTCTTAGCACTTTTTTATAAAATAAAAATTAAAAAATATTACTCTAATTAAAAAAAAAGCTAAAAGCTATCTTAAAAAAAATCAGTAGCTACTTGCTGTTTTTTTTTAAGAAAATCTTTCGCTATTTTTATATAAAAATCTTTGACAACTTGCTTTGTTGAGAAAATCTTAGGCTACTTAATTTTCATTATAGCAAGTCTGTGGCTACTTGCTCCTTTATATAGAAAAACGTTTTCTTTTTGCTATTTTTATAGAAAACCTCTTGCTACTTGATGTTTTCTGAAAGTCTTGCGGCGACCGCTAGTTGCTGTAAAACATTTTTTACATCTTGCTATGTTCCACAAAGAATCTATCGCTACTTTAGACTTCCATTTTTAAAAACTTGACTGTAAATTGTTTTTCAACACTTTGGTGTTACGAACATTTCTACCACTTGATAGAACGTTTATTTTCATTATTTTATATTCTTCGTTTTTTTTTTCTTCTCGATGTTTTTTTTTTAATAATAATTGTTCTTACTTTGAAACTTTTATGAAAACTCATTTAAATATTTCCACAGTGTGAAGGATACTCATCAAGAAACAACTACACACATAACATAAAATAAAAAACAACAACATCAGTAGCAGTAGTAGCCAGTATTTAGAACAAGTAGCAAAAAACGAAAATCATTAGTTGCAAATATAGATTCCAGGCAATATTGTATTTATGTTCAAAGTGCAAACTAACAAAACACATAAAAATCAAGAAGAACCGAACAACAACAGCAAAAGCAATTATTATAAAATTTAGACATCAGGCCAAGGATAATAAGACGGAAAAAAAAACAAAATAAATGAAGCCAAAGATCCAACATTTTATTGCCATTACCATCATTATCAACAATATTCCTGCAACAACAACCGCCAGTGCCACTGCCACTTACAAACAATAACAACAGCTCGTACCACCTCCAGGCATGTTTCTAAACTTATTAAAATGCACACACAGTTACATAGATTTAAACCTTCACACACAGATTTAAACAGCTGTTCATAAGCCTTGCAGTTCTGGAGACGTTTAATAAAATAAAATAGATTAAAGAAAGTGCACAACGCTTGTCTGCATCAAACATTCTTAAAATATCACTTTATTTTGCTTATAACAGTGTATTGCTATGTTCACACTTGGGTTCTTAAGCGCTTTTAAGCAAATCGAACATGAGTAAGCTCTAATCACATCAAAATCGAAATGACTGCCCATACATTAAAGTGATTTGTTAATCACTTCAAATTGACATGATTACAAGTAAATTATCTCATTAATCACATAGAATCCTCTGAATATACCTGTAACTGAGATGTAGCATCGGCCACAATAAACGTACCTCTCACGTGTACAACCGACCACGAATTCTTCTTAATGTTCTTATTTCGTCTTAAAATAATCCATTCATTTTCATAGATCATAGATTTATGTCCATATGCGTTGATAAATGAAAATATAACGGACAGTGGGCACTTCTTGATTACAAAAGGTTAGATAATTGGTCTGCTGTAGCAGGTAAGATTATGAGATCGCACTGTCCTAATTCTTGGAGAATCGATCAGTTTTTTCTATTTTGCCGTGTGTTAGTTTCGTTAAATGATTGTTGTTCCAGCTAAGTAGATGATTGGTTGGGGCTGTCATCGCTCGTTGCCAAGAAACAATGCCCTCCGTGTATTTGGTGTAGTGGTGGGGAACCTTGCTAATCTTTGATTCCTACCATTTTCCTGGGAGTGGCGGCTGCCTGATCTTTGCCATGATGTCAACCTCATTTTCAGGTGGAGGGGTTTGCAGGGGGCTGCTTCGATGGATAGTATTTTCCTCTTTTCTAAGAGCAAGATGCTGTGGTTGAAAAACAACCATGCTATTACAAGTGTCAAACATATTCTAGTTATTATTAACCATAACATGCTCGGAGGCAACCATATTATGGCTGTGGCTTCTTGACGGAGGACTAATTTAACCATAATATGGTTGTCGGTGACAATAATATGGTTTAATTAAACATAATTTGTTTAAAATATTCTTTAAAAATAGTTTTGTCGGAGGTAACCATATTTAAACATGTTTTTTCTTTGGGTGTACCCATGATCTGTAATGCATGCCGAAATCTATCAAAATAGATTACGTCGTTACGTTATAAGTCTCATAATATTCCACATGAAGCCGATGTGACATTGCAGACGTTGGGCACGCCAGTCACACATATCGATGACGGCGATCAAAATTTACTAAAATTGAAAGATATTCGGTTAAACCAAATAGTGGAAATTGCGACTTGAATTTTTACAATTTACAATTAAGCTCTGAAAATATTCGTATATTTTATAAAAATTACTTTTCTTCGCATTTGGCATTTTTAACAAATTTTTTAGCGTTAAAATTTTTTTCTAACCCCGTTTTTTATTCGTGAGTTAATTTGACAGTTCAAAGTGGGAACTTTCTCACAAAAATTTTACAGACACGCTATTTCTGTAATTGGCGAGAATTTCCTTACGTCACGGCTTTTACTCACGAAAAATTTTACAGACGCA
The DNA here is from genome assembly GCA_963931875.1 of Pollenia griseotomentosa. Taxonomy (NCBI): domain Eukaryota; kingdom Metazoa; phylum Arthropoda; class Insecta; order Diptera; family Polleniidae; genus Pollenia; species Pollenia griseotomentosa. Next base: position 250,240,308 of record OZ007560.1, read on the forward strand.
GTTAAGTGAGAAAAAAAAATTGTTTGTTTTAATTTATGGCATTTGTTTGTTTCATTTTTCACATTACAATCAAAAAGTTTCTCGATGCGGGAGTAACAGAACATGGGCACTGTATTATTAAATGTTTCATAATATTAACGAAAAGTACATCGATTCAACGAAAATTATTTTAACAAACGTTGCTTCCGAGATATAGCCGTGAGGAGAAATTGCATGTTTTTCGGGAAAATCAAGTTTTAGCCAAAACATATATGAAGCCATAAAATCCGAACAAGAGCAAAACCCAAGTAGATATGGCTAATATCGAAGATCGCAAGGCTCGAACCTTATAACCACTTTGCAACCCTAAGTCCTTGGGGTTTCTAATTCGCCTTCACACTATATTTGATATGGGTCAGTCAAAAGACAAGCGAAGGGCACTGGCTACATCTTTATTTTGCGAGAACTGTTCCTGGAGCATATTCCCATGCCGAGAGAAAATAACATGTGGTCATTAAAAACGCATTTGTTTTTTTTTTAATCATTTTGGGAGTGTCATCCTTCCACCTAAAGAACTAACGGGGCCTTTCAACTCAAACTTCCATGTTTCTTAGAATTTTGGTATCTGTATATATATGCTTGTATTTGTATGTTTAAATAGATGTTTTGATTTTCTACAACGTTTGAGCAATTTTCCTCAAAACTTATTGCCAATTATAAACATGCGTGTTTAATTTCAAACAATATTTCTCACTGCAAAATTCATTTAATTGTTTTTGTAGTAGAGCAGGAGAGAGTAATACGGGTATATATGTACTCATAAATACAACTGCTACATACTAATTTTATTATTGTTTGTAGGCCAAATGGTGCTTTTGGTTGTAGAGTATGGTTGGAGAGTTTCCTGAATAAGTATCGTGCTTAAAATAATTTTTGAAATAATTAAGCATTGAAGAGTATTTCTGATCGGGAGATTTACAACTTTAGTGCCGTGATTATTGGCATGGAAAAAAAATAAAACGAAAGAGGATTACGATACACTGAAAATTTAACTAATATTTTTGAATTTTTGTACTCACCATCTCTTCATCACCATCTTTACTCTTCATCTGAGACCCCATAAAGTATATGGGACATTTCACGCCAATTCGGAGAAAAATTTTTTTTACTTAATTTTGTGGTATTTTTTAGTACGCTTCAAACGAACTTGGCTGGTAAGTTTGGAAATTTTGTTTTTGATTTCGCCTTTCAAAGACACTTTTTATTTTTTTTGTTCATAACTATCTTAGAAATGGTCCAAATTGGATTTCAGCAAAGGTCCAAATTGGAATTTTTTTTGTGAAATATTCGTTTTTAGATGTTCTTTACAGAAAAAATATGTTTTTATGGTTAAGATTTTTGGATTTTAAAGTTTTAAACGTTCTTGGCCAGTGGGCCAATTTGGACTTTTATTAAAAAAGTTATGAACAAAAACTTAAAAAAAGATTCCTTTGAAGCTGGGTTTAAAAAACTGCAGTCGAAACCAAGAACTGTCAAGCAAAAAACGAAAATTTTTGTACAACTTTTCACTTTTTGTGTTGGAATGTCAGCGACTGTTTACATTTAATGAATCAGAAATAAAAACCAGAGTTTTTTTTGGCCAATGACAAATGAAAAAGTGGAAGAAATTGCAGTTTTTCTACTTTGTATGCAGTTTTTTAAACACTGCTTTGAAGGAGTGTTAAAAAAAACGTCAAATTTTAGCAGGAAGGCCGTTTAGTACTAAAAAATATCACAAAATTGTGGAGATACAAAAACTTTAAATCGATCCGATTTGGCGTGGAATGCGCTTTATTGGGTCCTTGAGTAATTCTAAGTCGATTAAGCCATGTCTGTCTATCAGTCCTTTGCGACCGACTCAAAAGAAAAGAACAGTGTTGATGTCGAAATCCAGTATTGAAATCCAGCAAAATCGGCTTAATAGGAAAAAAGTTATGAATCCAAGAAATTGATAATTTAGTAACATAAACGAACATAAATTGTGGCATAGTGCCTAAGATCGGCATAAGACTTTGCAAAAATGCGTTTTGTATGACTGGAAATCATACAACTAACTTGCGTTATGATGTTTATAATTTACCATAGGCTCCATATAAACCCCACTTGAGCAAAATTAGTTCGTCAAAAACTGTAACGAATAACGTAGACCTCATTTAAAAACATACTCGAAAAACACATTAGTACGCCTAAAACTATTGCAAATAAAGCGTTTGTAGTGAAATTTGGTCTGTTAGTTTCATTAGACTAGAAATTACACAATTAAATTTTGTAAAGATTAATCCATCATTGACCAAAGGCCCCATGAGAAGCTAACTCTTTAAATATTCTAACTCTCGGTGGATGGTATCAAAGACTTAGCACTGTCTTATATACCACTCCTACTTATTTTGTTATGGAATAGCCCTTATTGTTTAAATCTGTAGACTCAAAAGAAAAATCGATCCATCCGTACTCAAATCAATCTGAAGCAGTATTAATAGAATATCAAGTACAGAAATATTGATTCAAGTACGGATTTTCAATCGCAAAATACTTAAATTATCCATATTCAATCCCGATTTCGCACTTGAAATAATCCGAAAATGAGATTGATTTAAGTAAAACTCAGATTGAATCAATCTCAAAATGCGCTTGATTCAAGTATGATAAAGTTAATTTTATCCCCAATTCGTGCTTGAAAAAAAACAAGAAAGAAAAAGTGATTATGATTGATTTACTTACCTGTATTACACCTTACAGAATGATAAAACACCAACATAATGCCGATATGGTTTTTACTTTAGAAACCTTCTGTACATATTTAACCAAAAATATAAACTAAATGAGAAGCAAGTGCTCAAATTTTCTTTTTAACCCTTCGTGGTACGCATGAGTCTGACCGGACTTTTTTTCAATATGTATAGAAAATCAAAACATGCGTAAGCCGGAGGGTTAAACACAACGAAAAGTTTAATCTTTTTTACTTGATCTAAGAATTTTATACATATTTCAAGTAATTCCGGGATTGATTTTTGAAAGTAATCCCATTCAGGATTGTTTTGAGTACGTTTCAGTTTTATTCGTACTTGAATTTTTGAGAACGACTCGTACTTCAAGTACTCATAAAAAACTTGATTTATCCCGAGTGTTTTTCATTCTGTGCAGGATTTGAGAAAAAATTAAAGTAATATGTGGGGTTTTATGGCCTTTTCCATTTCTAAGCCTAAATTTTAAGATGTAACCCTGGGTTTATTTTAAATTTTTTATTCTTCTTTTAAGTGTATTGCCTAAAATGTTCAAGCATTTTGTAAAGTTTTTATATCCTTAACATAAATATCCTTTTAAATCCTTTAGTCAATAAATGTCGTTATTGTTTAATCCTTTTTACTCTTACTCTCTGTTTATTGGCTTTGTAATGTTTCATGTAGCTTTTGTTGTCGTTGGCTCTGGTTGTTAAAACGAAAATTTAACCAACTTTTCCCAGATCTTCTTGTCCTGCTTCTTCTAATAATCATCGTAAAAGTAGTTAATTTGAAATTTTCAAAGTCATTTTGATGTTGGGACTAATTAAAAACATGTTGACGTTGGAGTCGTCCGTCTTCTTTGCTGCTATTTATTTTCTGATTGTCGACACGTTCTATTTGATGTTTTTATTACAAACGCAATAGAAAGCGAAAGAGAAAAAGTAAAAGTTTCTATTTGGCTTTACAACTCTTCTGTTGTACACTTGTGTTTGTTTGCGTTTTTTGTTTTTATTTTTGTTTAAAGTTGCCAACTTTCTTTTTCAATGAGGCAGCCATTGTAGCCCCAGGACTTCGGATATTTGTTTGAGGTGCTGGTAGAAAAGTGAGCAACGCGGTTTTTTTTTGCTGTTTGTAATTAGTAGAGAATGTTTAATTGAAATCGAAATATTTTATTTCAAGATGCTGTTGTAAGAAGCCTTTTTGGTTTGTTTGATTTAAAGAAAAGTTTTTGAAATGTACTTAATATTAATCATTTGATGTAATTTCTGCTTCAAGCAGTTTAAGAATAAAATTTAAGTCAGTAATAAAACAAATAAAGGGAACCAATAGGACTTTTTTTTTAACAAATTGGCCTTTGCTTAGTTGATATTAATTTTTTTAAAGAGAGTATAAAGAGTTTTTTGCTGAAAGGGCGTTAATGTTAAAAGAAAAAAATTTTTTTTGCGAAAACCGCGAATTATGTTGAAATAGTGATTTATAGTGAAAATAAAATTATTTATGTTATGATTATGATCATTATGATCATCAGGAAATAATCTCCCAAAAAATTTTAGAAAAACCAAAAATATAAGCAAATAAAACTGTAGAGTGAACGAGAATTGGAAACACTCAAAAAGTCTTATTGCAACAAAATCAAAGCATAAGCAAAATACCAACAATAAACAGTGAGTTTATCTTTTCTTACACTACCTACTACAATTGGTTGGAATTCTCCCAACATAATTTGTAGTTGTATAAAATAATCTTTTTTTTTTTTCATATACTTTAATATTTACTTACAGAATCTGCCTTGTGTAGGCCATATCTTTAAACTAAAAATTAGTCTTACTCCAGCAGAAAATTTGATGCTTAGGCGTTCCTTCAACAAGCGTGGTAGGAAGATCGTCTTTTTTAATCCTTTTTCGTACTTAAAGCTAAGAAAAGTGCCTTTCAAATGGAATTAGATAGTTTTTCAGTTTAGAAGTATATTTTGCATGGACTTTGCGAAACTCATCTTTTACCCTCTTAAGCCCAATGGGGATGTTTTATTATGTATCATGGTGCTCTGGTCATGTTTCTAGAAATGTTTGGATTGTGGCCTCTGTTTAAGCTGGAATTTCTAGCTCTTCCTCATAATTGGATTCCATATATCCGAATATGTTTCAAAACAGTTTTATACAGGATGATCTTATAATCCAAGCTTAGTTTCGTTGGCTTTAAACATCCGCCGTCATTTACCAACCACATTTTCTATTCCTTAATTTTGGTAAAATGTCTATTCAAATTATTCAAAAACAAACAACATATGTAAACACAACATCATCAATGTCAAATATTATTCAATAAAAAGTTTATCTAAACAAGTATTAAATCATATTTTCTGTCTTCTTCCTCATGACAAGGCAGTCATGCGGAAAATTAATTCTCAAAAATAAAAGAAAATCGAAATGCCTCTACCTCCCAGCATTCATAATGGGTTTTTTTATATTTCCTAAACAGCAACAATGTTTCTTGGAAAATAAACTTTTCAAACTTTTTCAAATACATACTTTAAAAATTTTTCGTATTCATAACACATACAATCCCCGACTCTACTAATTTTGTAACAAAAACTGAAAAAAAAACAGCAGGATTTTATTTTTAAATTCACTTCTAATTCGACGCATTAATGCTAATAATATTTATCTACACGTTGATACAAATTTAAATTAAAAATCAATGCAGGGGTTCTCAAACTTAAAGAAACCACATTTTTCAATATAGTCACCTCCAAAAAACAATTTTTAACGAAAAATGTGTAAACAAATTATGGTTGCTTTAACCATACTATTCTTAACGGTCCTCCATCATAAAGCTACAAACATATTTAATGCTGCCTGCAAACATGTTATGCTTAAAAAAAAGCAATGCCAATCACTTGCTGAAGTAAGAAAGGCATGGATGCGCATAATAATTTTCGAACATAAGGAGAGGAACAGTTCAAAAATACATACATACAGTACATACATTTTTAGAATTCGCTGTGGTTGGTTCTGTTTGAAGCAAACAAATTTGTTAGCCAAACTACAGTCTTAAAATAAACTGCATAAATATTTTTTTTTGATTAATACATTGTAAACTTTTAACTTAAATTCTATTATTAACCCCCGAATTCCTAAACAATTATTTAATTTAACAAAATTTTCATAGAAAATTTTTTTGTAAACCTTTATTAAATTTAAAATAGTTTTATAGCTATTCATAAAAGTTTTAAACAATTTTTTTTGGAATATATTTACTGATGTGCACATAAATGTTTTTCTGATCTTCATGTTGACGTTTGGTGTTATCAATGAAATTTGACAGTTGAGTAAATAATTATTTTCAAGTTTATTTCCCGTGGATACCTCATGTAACATTATTAGATACGTTTGCGTTTGAAAGCAAAAAAAAAAAAGGAAAAAAGTCAGAGATTGAAAAACAAGTTTGACTGTGTTGAAAACTAAAAAAGAAATACCAAAATCAATGTTCGAAAAGAAAAACTTGACTGCCAAAAATGTAGAAAAAACAGTCAAAGTAAAATTTCTCAGAGACTACACATGAAACTATCCAGCGGTAAATTTCAGAAGACCTTCTTACTTCAGGCCTGCTTAAAAATTTTTTTGATTCAATTACTATCCTTATCTAACTGAAGGAATAAAGAAGGATTAACATTTGTTTGTTTTGTTTTTTTGCACAAGCAATATCAAAAAAATGATTTTTTTGATCCCGTTAATATTGTTACGTTACTGCCTTTCAATAACGTTTTGGTTTATTTCCTTTATAATAAACCGTTTCGAGTTCTTTATTGCAACTTTAATAAAATAAATAAAACACAAACACTCTTAACACTGTTTACAATTAACACAACTTTATTTAGTACAAAGTCTTTTTAACAACCGTAATTTATAGCTTTTATTCACAACCAACTATAATTTTCTCAGCGTTATACGTTATCGACAAAGTCTGAACTTAGAATGAATTAATTACGCTAGTCGCCGCTAGTATTTATACAGCAATTTGGTTGTCTAGAACATTCGAAATGTTTTTCGAAGGTTCGAGGCTTTACTTATTCACCACACTTTAATTTGATGTATGGCAACGCTAATGTTTACATAATTTTACCTCTTATACTAAAGCTTTTTTAACGGTCATTTCTAGGTCTTTCTACACATTGGGATTGAAGTGTACTAAATTATAACAATTTTTAATAACAATGTAAACTAATAAAATTACTAATAAATACAAGTTAACTAATAAATACAAGATAACTAATAAATTCAACTAATTCTTAACTAATAATTACAACTTATTCTTAACTAAAGTTACTTTCGTAACAATATTCTAATCTACCAGCTAAAGAAGCGAGAAAAAAACGAGTGTAAAAAAGATATGAATATGGAATGGAGCGAACAGGCCTTGTACATCCAAAAGAAGGAGTACAGAGGCTTTCTAGAAGACATCATGAGCCACACATGCAAGTAAAAATTACACATAATATGTGTAGTTGCACAAAGATTGGCACTGGTGCATATAGTTCTGCTTTATTGGATTTCATTGATTACATATATGCTTAAAATTTTTCGCAATGACTTAGAAAAGGTGTTATGATACTTGCTATTTTTTGTATTGGATTTTTTTAGGATTGACTGAATGAAACAACAAATGCGAGAAAGAACAAGAAATACAATATGTAAACAAACCCTTTTTTCTGATTGATCAGACAAAAAACGTAAACAAAACAAGCAATATTGCCCACGTTTTGTTTCCACAAAAACACGTCAAAAAAACCTAAAAATAGCACAAAAAAAAAGTCAAAAACCGCTACTTTCGATCAAAAACTAAAAAAATTGGCAACAGTGCTAACATTTAATCTGGAAATGTCAATTTTAAGTTAAAAATTTTTATATTTTTTTTGACAGTCTTAGATTATTTATCGATAACACACGTATATTTGTTTGACATTTAAAGATTTTTTATGATATAATCTTACTCTTTACACTTAGTCAGTTTTCTTATGCAAATATATTTGCACTGTTCTCCAATATTGGAAAAATACAAAAAATAGCAAGTATCATAACACCTAAAGCAATTTTTCATTTACCTTAGAATTTTGTCCATATGTATTTAGCAAAGCCGGGGGTAGTGCACTAAATATTGAGTTTCTTTTTTATTATAATCTTGTAGATTATTTTATGGCATTAATTCTTTTAATATGATTTTCGGCATACGTCCGCCGCTGCTATGAGCTATATGGTTCATTTGATCAGTCAATTTTTGACTACTTTTTCAATAACACTGGTCGTATGACGTCAATAGAGGCTGCCGACTTGTCGGCATAAGCGAATGCCTTTACATAGCCCCAGAAAAGGTAATCCAGAAACCCATAGGCGTACGAAGGATGGGGCCAGTGAGCAGATTAAACTCTTGAAATAAAATTGTCTTCAAACTTATTTTGTAATAAAGAGACTGTAAAGCGCTCGTAACCAACAGCATTATTCATGAATTTAATCATGAAAAAACAAGTTTTTTGTTTTTAAATTTAGTAGAATTTTTTTTTTTTTTGCATTTTTTTTAGTGAAACAGCTTATTTCGAACTCAATTCTCTCGCATCTTATAGTCTTAATTTCTTATTTTCTTTTGTTTTTTATTTTCTGTTTACAAAATGAATGTAAGTTTGGTAGCCATTGTTGGGCGAATTAGTGTCTAAGTTTGAGAGCATAAGAAAAAGCGTTCTTAAAATATAATAGATTTTATATCACTACAGATTACTACGATACATTTTTATGTGAAACTGTATGGGAAATAAGGTCTTACTTACAGCCATATTCATAAAAAGTTCTTATTTTAAGCTTATAGTATGTAATAACTATTAAACGCTTTTTGCCCTATAAACCTCTTATAAAAATTTGTATTCATAAGCGTACAATAACAGCTTTTTTACTATTAACTGTTTGCAGCGATTTTCTATTTAAGTATGGCAACTTTCTTTATATTTGTCTGCCATTTTATTGTTAGTGATGCACGAGACTTCTATTCGGTTTACATGATATTCTATATTAAATTTTTTTTTATAATTTTTTTTAATTGTAGACCTTCAAAATTATTCTTATCTAATAAAACTACATATTATTTTAGTTTCTGAACAAAATGTTTCCGAAAGGTATCAGAAAAACTTTTGTTTGAACCTTTTTAAATACACGATAAGAAAGTAATCGAATAAAAAGTTTGTTTACTTTTTGTTAACATCACTATTATTACGATTTGTTTATTTTATTTTTTTTTATATTTTTGAACAATAATTTGTTGTTTTAAACAAATAAAAACAACTAGTTGCAATAATTTAATAAATAATTAAAGAGAATATCTGCCTTTGCCCCTGAACATATTCATTTAAATCATATAAATTTTTTTTAAATAACTATCAATATAACTTTAAATTGGCTGTCTAAAATAAAAAATAAAAAAAATAGTAAAATGTATTTAACATGTCCGTTGTAATAAATAAAACCTTTTTGTACATATTTCACAAAAATAATATCTTAAAATTCAAACACTTATCAAAATGTCATTTTATTTTTGGTTTAAAGAAGGGCAAATCCAACAATAACTTTTCTTACTTTATGAATGGTTTATTAAAGGTTCAATAGACTATTTTTCGTTTATGAATACAACTTTCGCAATTTTTGCTTAAAAACGGTCAATTAATCATCAATAAATTTGTATGAATACGGCTGTAAGTGTGAGGTGAAACGGCAATATAAGTACACTACCCCCATCTATGGCATTTAGTAAATTAACATCGATTTACAAACGATGTTGAACCAAAGTTCCCATAAAATAATATTTAATTTATATACAGAAAGCAAACGATTAATACCACGAAATATATAAATTTTAATATTTTTAAGTTAGGCTTGAGTTCATCAAATTTAATTTTCATTAAATTAGTTTTACTGAAGGAAGGATTTTTACAAAATGAAATTTTATTAAAATTCATTTATAATTTTCTTGGCTGAGGTGGGGCTCGAACCTGGCTTGAATTTACATGTTTTAAGAATCACAACATTCCTTCATCAGAATTCTTTGTGTTCTCAACTTTGCACCACTGCGGTGCCTGCCAGCCAACAGTCAAACATCAATCTTTAACCAGTGGTACTGGTGGTTCGAAATTTGCTTTAATTATCATTTTAAATTTTATATTACATGTTGCTTCCTTTCCTCTGTTTTTTCGTATTCTTTCTGTCAAGACATTGTCTTGAAAACCTAAATACATTTGACTATTATGCTTTCTGTCCATTTTCCTCGACATTTTATTTGTAAAACTTAAAGGACAAATGTAAACATATAGAGCTTGTGCCATAGCTATTTTTAGAACAATTGTGATTTTTTAGTTGAACTGTTAACTTTAATATTTTTTAGTTAGGCTTGAGTTCATCAGCACCGCAGTGGTGCAGAGGTTAGAACTCAAAGAATTCTGATGAAATAATGTGGTGATTCTTGAAACATGTAAATTTAACCCAAGTTCGAGCCCCAGCTCAGCCAAGAAAATTATCAATGAATTTTAATAAAATTTTATGTTGTAAAATTCCTTCCTTCAGTAAAACTAATTTAATGAAAATTAAATTTGATGAATTCAATCCTAACTAAAAAAAAAAAAAAAATTTAATTAACAGTTCAACTAAAAATCACAATTGCTCTATTTGAATTCTATCGAAATTTAAAGTATTTTGTTAGTAACAAAATTTGTTTATTAAAAATACGGTTACTATATGAGATCCCCTGCGTATTTTTTTGTGTAGCACAGTGTTATTTATGGACATTGAAAGTACTGAATTTTTTATTCAAGTTATCATTTAGTTTCTTCATCTTATTATTACCTTTTTAGAGAGATGATAAAAGTCTACTGCCGGATTTAACATTACTATTTATCTGTGCACAAGTTTTACGTTAAAATTGTTTTTTTTTTTTTTTTTTTTTTTTGTAATTTCAGAAATTTTCTTAATCATTAATATTTGGTTCAATAAGTTTTCTTTTGTCTTTTGCTAACAACCGTTTTTTCCCACATTCATTTGGGCAGACGTCTTTGAAGGAGTGCTTTAATGAAGTGCAACATATTAAGTATCAAATACTGTGCAATAACCTTTAAGATGGATATATATTTACTGAAGCCGAATAGCCCGCCGATGGCGGGAAACTCGCTCTTACGTTTCTAATTATATGTTAAAGCCAGTAAAAGATTTGCTTTAAAGCAGACTCCGAAAAAACTACTTAACAACCTTTTTTTTACGTGCAGTTATATCTTAAATATAACCAATCCGTCCTGCTGCAGTTTTTACACAAAACGGTTATATTGTCGCTAGTTACTTGCATTCGATGTTAGCATTTTAGTGATTTGTATAATACTTTAAAATAGCGTAGATGATCACTTAAGTTCATTATTTAATTTGAAATTAATATTTTTCATTTAGTGGTTTTTGGAATAATATTTTAGTAAATTAATACATATATAGCCCACACGTAGAAAAAAACTGTGGCTGGAAGTAATAATATTCTAAAAGCAACATCCTACGGTTGGATTGATTTTAACAACACTTACAATACAATACACAGTATAATTAAAATCAACAAAAAATGTTCCCGAAATCAACCATAATATGCTCAAAATTAACCATATTTTGGTCAATATTAACCATAATAATGGTCAAAACTAACCATATTATGTTTAAAATAAAACATAATATGGTAAAAATTAACGATAATATGGTCAACATTTTCCAGAATTTTGACAAAAGTAACCATATTATGGTCAGAATAACCAATAATATGGTCAATGTTAACCATATTATGGTTATTTATTTCATCCATTTTTTCAATTTGCTTGTGAAGTGTCAAATTATAATTTTATTTAATTTTTTATTCCTGATAGGTGTTATGTTCCACTTTTATAAAAAATCCCCATTGATTCATATTCCAACCTGTGACGACCTTCATTACCATTTTTTCTGTTCTACTAGTTTATTTTATGGATTAATATTTTGTATTGCTGGATTGCAAAAGGCTGCAGCTTGAAGAAAAAAAAATACACCAGAGAACTATAATCGTACGTCGAAGTTGTGCCTTTAAAGCGGGTTGGTGTTACCGATAAACCTGTCACAAAAGAAATTTTTAATAAGGAACTTGCAACTAAATTAATTTAACTTTAAAATAGTTAAAGCACATTTTCCATACAAAGGCATACAAATTGGTCATAGAAAGTTGTCGTGAAATAAAATTTATTTTATCAAAGATTTTCTTGGGAGTCAAAAATTTCATTAATAAGATTTAGTTTGATAAACTGAAATTTATTGTTGGTGGGATAAGCTATTCCTATGCGCATATCACTGGTTGCTTAGGCCAGAAAGGTTATCCCACCAACAATAAATTTCAGTTTATCAATAGTAAGAATTGGGAATTTAGCACATTAAAACAAAATAGATTTTTTATTTTAGTTTGAGAACGTTTGTTTTAATGCTCTCACATATAGACACTTATTCTCCCAACAATGTTACTATACTTTCATTTAATTGTATACATTTTGTAAACAAAAAATAAAAAACAAAAGAAAATAAAAAATTAACAGCCGTATTCATAAAAACTTATTGATGATTAATTGACCGTTTTTAAGCAAAAATTGCTAAAGTTGTATTCATAAACGAAAAATAGTCTATTGAACCTTTAATAAACCATTCATAAAGTAAGAAAATTTATTGTTGGATTTGCCCTTCTTTAAACCAAAAATAAAATGACATTTTAAAAAGTGTTTGCATTTTATGGTTTTATTTTTGTGAAATATGTTGAAAAATAATGGCAAAAATGTTTTATTTATTACAACGGACATGTTAAATACATTTTACTAATTTTTTTTTTTTATTTTAGACAGCCAATTTAAAATTATATTGATAATTATTAAAAAAAATTTTATATGATTTAAATGAATATGTTCAGGGGCAAATGCAGATATTCTCTTTAATTATTTATTAAATTATTGCAACTAGTTGTTTTGTTTTTGTTTAAAACAACAAATTATTGTTCAAAAATATAAAAAAAAAATAAAATAAACAAATCATAATAATAGTGATGTTAATAAAAAGTAAACAAACTTTTTATTCGATTACTTTCTTATCGTATAATTAAAAAAGGTTCAAACAAAAGTTTTTATGATACCTTTCGGAAACATTTTGTTCAGAAACTAAAATAATATGTAGTTTTATTTGATAAGAATAATTTTGAAGGTCTACAACTAAAAAAAAATTATAAAAAATATCATGTATACCGAATAGAAGTCTCGTGCATCACTAACAATAAAATGGCAGCCAAATATAAAGAAAGTTGCCATACTTAAACAGAAAATCGCTGCAAACAGTTAATAGTAAAAAAGCTGTTATTGTACATTTATGACAACAAATTTTTATAAGAGGTTTATAAGACAAAAAGCGTTTAATAGTTATTACATACTATAAGCTTTAAATAAGAACTTTTTATGAATATGGCTGTAAAACAATAAAATGGGAGAGAACTTGAAGTTACTGCCGACGTTTTAAATATGGGCCATGGGATTTTTGCTTGAAGTTGAAGACTTAATTCTATTTGAACACCAACTTGCACAGCCACAACAATATACAATTCAATGCAAATAAGCAAAGCAGCTTCGGTGGCCACTTATTTATTTTTTTTTGTTCTCGCGAAACTTATAATTGGAGGATTTGTTCTCGAGAAAAGTATTTTCCGTGAGAAAAAAATTCCAAAACCATTTCGGTGATGCCACTTATTCATTTTCCGTGAAAATATCGCGATAGTCTCAACAGCGATTTGACAACACTTCCTAAATTGATTTTATTCCCAACTAATGCTATAAAAATATTTTGTTTCTCTGGCTCTGCTTTATGCGCCCCATACACTTTTAAATTTAATGGTCAACTGAGTCTTTCAACTGAATTGATGCTTGGCCACACACTTCAAAAACAGAATTGAAAGATCTTAAATTAATTTTTAATATTTTTAATTAGGCTTAAGTTCATTAAATTTAATTTTCATTAAATTATTATTTTCATGTTGTAAAATTCCTTTCTTCATAAAAATAATTTAATGAAAATTAAATTAAATGAACTTAAGCCTAATTAAAAATATTAAAAATTTGGATTAAAAACCATAAATAGTTCAACAAAATAACCACAATACTAATTATCTTAAATTAATTTTAAAATTAAATGAAATAAAAGACAATTTTTAAAATACTTAACTTCTTTTTGCAAAAGAAAACTACAAACATTAATTTTGACAGCTGATCAAGAGACTCGAGCACGCACAGTACAATCGAATTGAAAGACTTAGTAGTCAACTTGAACAAATCAAAATCTTGATACATATATTGAATAATATTTGATTCCAGAATTTATTATTTTTAACACATAACATGTCCTATGATTGTAATAAATTATTTTAATGTATCCTGTGAACGAATTAGACAACTCATTCTTGATAAGAAATAACGGATTTTTAAAAGAAAATATGTAAAAGAAAAACACGAACAGAAACAATTCATTCCTTGCTCTGCAAATGTGGGAATATACGTGGTAATCAATTTATAATTATTTTTCTGATACAATAACCTTCTCGATTCCAATGGATGCATTATTATTCTTTCGAACATAATACATTATTTTTATATTTATTTATGTAATCAATTCCTCATTTTCCCGCTTCGAGACGGAGAGAGAGAGAATTTTTAAGTGTATGCGAGTCGACAATGCAAAAACTGAGGTCTACACATTCATTCTAAGCTTTTTCGTTTACTTTTATTTACTTTTATTAATTCGCTTTGTACTTTTGTAAGCGTCACAAGCAGCGTTAAAACAAATCGAGCTTTAGTTGTTTTATTTTGTGTACCAAGAAATTCCCAAAACTGCTATAGTCTTTTGGAATAAATTCGCCAAAATCTTTTAAAGTGGTCTGGGCTAGTGAATTCTTCTCCAATCGTTACACATTTCATGTTTGATAAAGATATCCAATTTTTAATTGCGTCTTTAAAAGACTCCTTTCGCAAATACTAATCCGCAATTGGAATGTGTGTCATAGAGCAAATTTAGATAAATTTATCACTTTAGACTTCTGTGGAATATTGTTTTTCCTCCAGTTTCAATTTTCATTGTGTTTTTGTAAAATTAAAACAAAAAAAAAAAAACAATACAATTCCAACGAAGCAAAAAACGCCAACAAGGACAAAAATCGTTGATAAAAACAAAAAAAAACAGATAAAAAATACCACAACAACAGCAGCGAAAACATCAAGAATGACACCAAACTTTTTAAAAACATGTAACAACAAATTTTAATTGAAATTTTAAATGTGTGTGCCTTTGTGTACAACTAAAGTTAAAGTACGTGCGAAATACGTACATAAAGTTTTTGTTGTTGCTTTTACCTTGCATTACGTTATTGGCGATGCTGCGTACGTTGCTGTAGCTGTTGTCAATGATTCCATTTTATATTTTCTTTTTCTCCTTTTAGGAATCTTTGTTCTATACTTAACTAGCACAGCCACATTTTTTGCTATGCGTATCGTTTTCCTACAGTTCGGGCGAAATTCCAAGAACAGGCGATTTCACTAGGGGTCACTATTTGTTAATAACAACAAAAAAGTTACTTTAAATTACTCTTACGATGAAAAATTGCTGGCTTTAAAAGCGATATTTTGTTATTGTTATGTTATTTTTTATGAAAGTTTTTTCGACTTTTCTATATATACCAAAATGTTTAAACGATTTAATTGAGCTCAAGGCCAGTTATTAGGTTAGTAAAAAAAAATTGTTAAAAGTTCAGTGGTAATTAAGTCTGTCTAGCATCTAGATCGAACTGATTACTCAATCTATCCCAAGTAATTTGTGAAAGAGTCACTTCATTTTTTATAATATGTAGCCTTGTTTTCTAATCATATCTGCTCTGTTAAATTCTGGAATATTTTCAAAACTATTGGGTCTTTCCCTGGTTTGGTTATCATTGTGTTTCTTTGTCGTTGGTTTCAGTTGCGTGTTTATGACGCGTAAAAATGTTGCTTAAAAAAAGCAAAAATGTGGAGCGAAGAATGAAATAAAATGAATATGCTCAAGGACAATAAAAACACGTTAAAGGTAGAAATATTCGTATCATTTTTTATTTAATTTATTTTTTTTTTTGTCCTTATACCCTTAACGATTTTCTCTGTTTATTTTCATTGGGGATACATAACCAACACTGGGGTACTTCAGTTTCTCAGTTCATTTGAATGCACGTTGATGTATGATTACGAAATTTGTTTGTAACAACGTTGTTTTACTTGAGCCGTCATGAGAGGACCAACTAACCGATTATATTTTCTTTTGTGTTGCTTTTAAAAATTTTGAAAGTTTTGTTCAACTTGAATTTCTTAAATAAATAAATAAGTAAATAAAAAGCTTTTTAAGAGCAAGCAAGTCTGGTTTTAAGCAGCGTGCAGAAGTTTTACGCCTCTTAGGTCAGCCAAAGGCTTACCATAACACTTTCCATCCTTATTTTTCAATCTATGAACTTTTTATTCCTGTAAGATGAACATAATTTGTGGCATTATTATTAAAACATTTCGAATGATTCTTTTATAAAAATTTAAAGATTACTTTGAAAAGCCAATTGCCAAATCTGAGGCAATATCAAAACATTAACCTTTGGCTAGGCATTTATGCCCTTGCACCCACAATAAGCTGTTTTTTTTTTTTAAATTTCCAAAAATAATCCAAAATATTGCCTTAAACTCTAAGTATCTAAGTGCTCTGTCCGCGTCCTATAGCTGGTCCTGTAACAATCGCATCAGGTTGTTTTAAAAGCTAAAAGCAATTTCATTCCTTTGTACACGATTTCCCCAGAACAAGAAGATATAATATTGTGTTTCTGTATTTGTTATATAAAAAAAAAAAAAAACAGAAAAACCAAATGGAATTTAAAATAAAAAAAAGGACGTAAATTACTTTATATAATATTGCCGTTGGCCAAACAAAACACAACTACATCTCAAATAGCACGAATGCACAAGAAATAAAAAAATCTAGATTAAAAAAATAAAACACAACCTGAAAAAAACGGATGGCACATTTCTTCTATACAAATATTTTACTGTTTTAATTTACATAAACGTAAAACATTTGGAAAAATGTTATTAAAAATGAATCTCTTTCTTATTATGTTTTTACTTAATTTCTTTCACTTGAATTTCTTAACAACTCCCGCGCCATTCATACCACCTGCCAACGGATTCAGAGACGAGCATGATAACGATAATACAAGTATTTAAAAGAAAATGGAATGTGGATAATCTAACGACAATTGTAATGAAATCAAAAGTAAATAATATTTTGTATATCACACATGAATTCTGGCAATAAAATATTTTATTAGATGGGTGTTGTTAACGAAAACGAGGATAGTTATTAAGGGTGTTTTTTTTAGAGTGTTACAACTTTGAGTTGGCATCACTGCTTAATTCGAGCATCCATTTAACAGCTGATAGTTGTTTTTTTTAGTTTGTTTAGAAATTTCATTATGAATCGACTTACACCAGAGAAACGCGTGCAAATTGTTGTAATTTTTAGTCAAAATAATTCGGCGAATGGACAAATCGACAAATTGACATTGATTTTTAATTTCCATTCAAAATTTTATTTTCCGATGAAGCCCATTTCTGATTGAATGGATACCTAAAAAAGCAGAATTGTCGCATTTGGAGTGAGGAGAATCCTTTCGTCGAAACACCATTACATCTACAGAAAATAACGGTTTGGTGTGCTTTCTGGGCTGGCGGAGTCATTGGCCCATCCATATGTCTTTAAAAACGATGATGGTCAGAATGCAAAAAGTTGTTAAAAATTGGTGTTCCAGATTGCGCCTTCTACGTGGCAGTCGAGGCGGTCACATAACAGAAATCATATTAAAACATTAGTTTAATGAATTTTTCTTTTCAATTTCATTGATATTTAAAATATATTTCCTTATTCTATTTTGACTTAAACTTGTGTCACTCTATAAAAACACCCTTTAAAAGCATTTAAAAAATAATAAAATTTTGTGGCATTGAAAATTTTAAAACGCAATATAAATTTCTGTAGAAAGCAACAACAAATTTTGATAATATTTCTTACCTTGCTTTTGCTTTCAATAGCTTAGCTCAAAAATACAAATGGGTATTTCCACAGAAAATCTACTTTTTGTCACGTAACGAAACCAAACAATTAGTCTTGTATTTGAGAACCATGTAGTTAAAATTTTTCCTCTCTTTCACTAAATGTAAAGCTAGTTGCGCTTTATACCAAAACGCAAAAGAGTAAATAATATTTTCATTATTCTTGGAGAAACAATAAAAAATGGTTGGTGTCGTAACGTGACAAGAAGTAGACTTTTCTGTGGAAACATTCAAATGCTTAATCTTTTGCTTAGTCCAACAACAAAATACACAGAGTTTCCGTTAGATTTCATTCAATTGCAACCATGAAACAAAGAAAACAAGATAGCGCATTTAAATTTTTAAAACATTGTTTTTACTGCGCATGTACGTAATAATAGTAAATGAGCACAAATACTATCACACAAACACGTATATGTGGTATGCTGAAAGTTTGTTTACATATAAATTTTAATGTACAAATTGGTTTATTTTATTTAATTTATTTTTTAATAAATAAAAAACAATTTGGTATTGTTTTTTTATTTATTGTAAAGGGATGAAATTGATACAATAGGTGTGTTCCACAAGATATTGGGCAAGTTCGGACTTTTTCGTTATGCATGTGGAAGAGAGATATACTACATAGTTATCCATAGATTATAGTTAAGTTTATATTTATTTCACAAACATTTTTCATGTAAAATTTATGACAGTGTGCAAAAAATGTCTGTTTAAAAGCCAATTTTTTAAATTTTCTAAATTTAAATTAAACACCAGTTGAATTATGTATACTAAGTGAATTTATTTAATAAAATAAATGGAAAAATTACAGAAAGAATATAGGTCCTAGTTTTTAATTCAAAGCTTTGTTCCGTTTCCTTTTTCGTTTTGTTGTACTTTCAATAATTTCTCGATTTAAACTTTTAATTTTGAAGTACATTCTGGCACGAAAGAGTAATTTTTTCACTGCAATTTATGTGTTCTGATTGCTGAAGATGAATTTTTACGAAATCTTTTGCTATGAGTAAGTTTTCTTCATTACTTGTTGTAAAAATTGCGTCTAAGGGTTTTATATGGGTCATCATTGCCTGCATTGGCTTAGATAGTCCGCCTTCGCTAAGATGGTCCACCCATGTATAAGAAGTAACCGCATCTTTTAATTTATGGCATATATAGCCAGCAAAGTTCTCCAAACCATCGTAAGGTAAGTCTTCAATTTCTTCTTCGTTTGATTGTGCCATGTCATCATTGACTTTAATGTTGGTAAATATTATTAATCCATTTCTATCGAAGGGTACCATCTGCCGAAAATGTAAAAAACTGCATATAGAAGCTTTTGCTTCGTTACTATTATTGCAATTCACTACAATGCACTTCATTTTTAATAAATTTTTATTTTTTTAATATTTAAACTTTTTCTACCTTTAAATGTTTTTAATTTACAAACAACAAGCCACGATATATTTTTTCAAACAATAAAATTATTTACTATGATGACGTCACGCAGAATCAGCTGAGTTTTGTACAAAGTTAACGGACCTGCGCAATGCATTATCTTGTTTTCTTTGTTTCATGAATTGCAACGATATTTTGCATTTTCTCTTTTGCAAGCCTAATTCTGAACTCTGCTAATATAATTTTTGGCGTTGCGTTGTGGTTTTCATATTTAGGGCCTAAATTTAATCTTGTAGAAAGAAAAAAAGAAATGTTGTGATCTTTGGTACTAAATAAATTTTATTAAATAACTTAACAATAATGTGTATTAACATAAGGTCCTCATAGTAAATAAGTTCCAACTTAGTATTCATGTATATAAATGTCATGTAGTTATATATTTATGTCAATAAGAAATAAAATAAATTAATTGTTAATTAGCAGTCAACCACGTTGTTTGTTTAAACTTATCAAACAATACATGTGGAAATACGAAAATATTCAACATTAGTCCCATCTTTTTTTTTCTTAAATAACGTTTCCCTTGATTTACACCTCGATTTCGGCACATGTTCTTTTAAAGTGTGTTTTTATTACAAGCACCTGCCAGGCCACCCTACTCGATATATGTAAGTAAGTGTATAAGTACGCCTGCCTTTCTAAGTTTTGTGCTTTCGTGCTTGTTTTTACGGCTGTAAGTTTTTTGTGATAATGTTCGAAAACTTGGCGAATTATTATAGCGTAAAATAGTACATAATTGACATACTGATTTATTTGTAAAGTTAAGGCGCCAGCTTGTAAATATTTGATGTTAAACAAACATAAATATATTTATAAGCTTTTATATATGTATGTCCGTAAATTGGTTGAATACAATATAAATCCCTATGTCCACGAAAAAAACCCGCCTCACAAAGCTAATACACTAACTAACTAACTGACGAAAGCTAAAGTCAGTAGCGGAAAAAACAGCACGTTTTGCTTAGAACTCAAAAATTATACCGTATAAACGGGAATACAAAGAGAAATAATAAAACTAAATTATATTTGTATAAAAATTAACTGCTGAGTTAAGTGAAATATTAAACAATAAACAAAACAAGAAAACAACACGAACACAAAAAAATAACTTCCCCATACACACACACATAAACAAATTAACATCATCATCAATGTCATATAGAAACCAAAAATATCCTTCTACAACTTGTTTGAAAAGAAATTTTTTTTTAGAGAGGCATTTTAAACGGAAGCCAAGAAACAACAAACAAAACAAACGATATTTTTACCAGAAAATTATACGTACTTCAGTGTATTTGTACACTCAAACATAAAATGTTGGTAAAAAAAAAAACCTAATTTCATTTGCCTTGGGACCATTTTGTAGGAATAAAAATTCTTTTTTTTTATAGGTAACTCCTTATAATCTGGTTAAAAATTAAGTACCATTGCTAAAGTTAAATTTTTTTGGACTACAGCATGACATCAATGACATTGTCTAGCATTTAAAGTCATTTAATGATCAACACTTAAATTCTTTAATATTATGGCGATTTCTTTTCTGAGAATAATGTTGCATTAATGTTACATGTTCTACATTTTGTGTTCGTTTGTACAAAAAATACAACTGTGGGAAAAATTTTCAAGTTCTTTTGTGAAAATGTTGATGAAAAACATGCAAAACATGTTACATGTTTTACCCTTACTTTTACTTAAGGGTTCATACTGCCCTGTTTTACAACTTTGGTACTTACTACTTTGTTTGTACAACCAATATTTTATTTTGTTTGTCATAATATTTTAAAAGTTTTGTCAAAAGAATTCTACATCTAAATATTCTTTCACGGCATACACCATTTTGAATTAAATCGTTTTTTTATTTTGGTGGAAAATTCTATGTATTTATTATCGTTTTAAATTTGTTCAAGCAATAAGTGATGTCAATGTCTGTTTTCAAACCTTAAAGTAAGTGTATAGCAAATAGTCGAATAGTTTTAAAAATCGCTAATGAACTACATTAATAATAAAAGTGTAATAGTTGTAAATAAAGGCAGTTAATTCTGTTCGATTGAAGTTGTACAACATGTAACACTTCGAGTGATTATAGGTAACATGAAAAAGTGTTACATGCATATACTGTAGCATTTTTTCTCAGAATAGAAATTGCCATTAGTTTTACTTAAATCAATCTCATTTTCGGACTATTTCAAGTACGAATTCGGGATTGTATATGGATAAATTAAGTATTTCGCGATTAAAAATCCGTACTTGAATCAATCTTCCTGTACTTGATTCAAGAAAATCCGTACTCACAGTACTATTAATACCGTTTCGGATAAAGTTCAGCACGGACGGATTGATTTTTGTTTTGATTGCAGAAGCACTTTATACTTTGTTCAAATATTTTTTCTGTAAAATAATCACTTAAATTATTAACTTCCCTGCTGTTTACTTATAAGGGATAATGAAAAGATAATATATGAATTTTATTTACTTAAATGGTTTTTGCTTCTCTGCTGTTTCTAAGTTGTCTGCTTAAGCCAGCGCATATATCAGGGCTGATGTACTTTTCTTGCTTTCGAAATCCTTAAAATTTTGTTTTGGGTATTTATCAGGGAATCGAAATTATTATTTGGTTAATGTTTTGAGTGTAGAAATACCATGAGAAGTTCTTAAGCCTTAACACATGTGCCAATGACGTTGAATCGATTTATTGCAAGCTGGGAATACAACAACCTGAAATGAGTAAGCAATCATTGAAGGAAGCTGCTGTGGAGCACAAAAAAATAAACAAGAAGCCCTGCATTAGCCAGACACACAGACAGAAACCATGTTAAAGCAAATACAACTAAATTTAGTTGATCCTTGCATGGGTGTGTTTGCGAGTAAACTACAAACCAACTGAGTGAATGAATGAGTGTGTGACTGAATGGCTTTTATACAAATCCCTAAGTATTAGCGACAAACACGATAAGTTAAAGTAAAAGTCAAACAACTGCCTGTCAGCCGAAAACAACTGGAGAGTCCTTGTCGACGTATTAGCCAAAATTTCCTCTTTTCCTTTTTATATTTGTTAAGTTTTTTATTTGGTTTTTCCTGTATGCTTTTCATTGTTTCTTCTTGTAAGAGAAAAAAAGTCTAAAATTATTTTTTTATTTAAATAATAACAATAATTAGTAATGTAATCATTTTGTTGAACTATTTATGGTTTTTAATCTAAATTTTAGTATCTTTAATTAGGCTAAAGTTCATCAAATTTAATTTCCCGTAAATTATTTTTATGAAGAAAGGAATTTTACAACATGAAATAAAATAAAATGTATTGATAATTTTTCATTCCTGACTGCCGCGGGAATCGAACCCAGGCTTCACGGGCAGGTTAAAACTCAACCACTCAATCTATTCAGAGGGTGTTGCCGTTTAACACTCACAGTCATCGAAGACTGCTGGCAGTCAATAGTTAAACATCAATCTTTAAACGAAATTGTATTTAACCTTTGGTAGATCGAAATTTGCTTTGAATGATTATTTTTTTAAATTGATTTTTTTTTAAATTGACAATAATTAGTATTGTGGTTATTTTGTTGAACTATATTATAATTTAATTGCTTTTGCTTAATAAATACCCCTTTTTTAGTTTTAAATACAATCTCATTACAATTTTTTAATGAATAACTTTTTTCTTTCTGATTTAACTCAACGTTTACTCTTATAAAAATTTAGATAAAAGCTTACAAATATATTCTGATATTGCTTTGTAAATAATGTCGTCAAAATGGTGCTCATTGATTGCCTCGACGCTACCTCCTCTTTCCAGAGTATTTCCCACAACCTTTCTTGTGGGATATTTCCTTCAAGGGCTTATAAGCTGTTAGATTAGATGGACGCAATAGCCATTTAATCTGAGAAAAAACACAATATTTTTCGTTTGCAAAAATGTCGCGCAGAAAAGCTGTGTGAGATGTTCCTCGAAAAAAAAAAATCGAAATTGTTCTTTACTTCTAGGCTTAAAAATGTTTGAACTATTCCATGGTATCAAACTAGTTTGTTGTCCAATTAATCGTCAATGACTATTTTTAAAGCCACAGTATCCATCTTAGTCGATGTATTTGTTTTTTAATAGTTATTTTTGGTTTTAAGGCGCCGCATATTAAAAAAAAGAGAGCTCTTGATATGATATTTGTGTCTTAGGCTGTGTTTTTGAAATCTTAGTTAATTAAGGTTTAGTTAGACTGAAAACAAATTTGGGCCTCCGTTACTAAGTTTGTATACAAAATTTTGACGGAACAGCTTAGTTTTGCTTAAAAGGTTGGATTACATTCCGCCGGAAAAATTCTAATTTCAGACAACGTTAAACAAAATTTAAACATAATCCACATCTCAAAAACCCGGCCATAATAATCAAATACTGACTTTTAAATTGAACAACTTTGGTTCTTTGTTCTAGGTGGAGCCTTTCCCCCTTTAGAAAAAGTAACTTATAAAATTATATCTTCATTCGAGGTCTGCAACAAGACCACTTACAATTCATTGAATTTTTTTTTAATTCATTCGCTTCTATGCGTTTGGAAACACAACAGTACGGCACGCTTTGACCCAAGGGGCTGAGCAAGTTTCGTCGTTTTCACATAGACAACACAAATGTTAACGCAACTCACTTTAAAGACTGTCGGTGCGACCCACATCAGTACATAGGTAGTATTAGTCTTTTTGTGTACGTTTGTTGTGTGCAACCACTTGAAAAACCAAGTGTGATTTGTTTTTCAAGTTGATTTGTCCAGGCGTTTAATCTTTGTTATGCGCTACCCTGCACAAACTTATATGGTCTCCAAAATGTTAATATTTAGTATTTATGTATATACGAATATATGTTCATAGTTCTGTACAATTTTCACATAAATGGCAGAAATCGAAATTGTATAATTTCCGATTCTTTCTGTGCACGTTACGCTGATACGGAGGCAACTCTTATAAACAACGTCAAAACAATTCATCCAGATCGTAGGTTCCTTATATTTTTCTTATAGTTAAAAATACAAGGGTGGCCCAAGCAAAATGCTCGATGTTAATTGTGAGTCATACCTTAACGTCGAGTCTTTTGTGCAACTTAATTTGACATATCTTTGTATCAGTGTTTGAAAACTTCAACCATGGAGCGGATCACAATTGAGCAGCGCGTTAAGGTTGTTGAAGCCTGATGAGAATCCACGAGAGATCGTTGAAAGGCCGATGCATCAACAAGGGGTGACTGTTTGGTGTGGTTTATGGGCTGGCGGCGTCGTCGGGCCGTACTTTTTCAAAAATGAGGTCGGCCAAGCAGTTACCGTGAATGGTGTTTGATATCGCGAGCTGTTAACGGACTTATTGTGGGCAGAAATTAAGGATATGGACCCGGACAATATGTGGTTCCAACAGGATGGTGCCACTTGCCACACAGTCAACGAAACAATGGCTCTTTTCCTCGAAATTCAATGGCCGTGCTATCTCCGTCGTTAAGATGTTAATTGTCCGCCACTATCATGTGATTTGATATTATTGGACTTCTTTCTTTAGAAACATTTAAAAGACAAAAAATAAGCCAAGAACAATTCAAGAGCTAAAGGATAAGATAATTCGGCACATTAAAAATATTGAACCTCAATTTTGTCTGAGAGTCATTAACAATATAACCCATCGGAGAGAGGTATGCCACCGAAGCCGCGGCGAGCGTTTGACCGATTTTTTGTTTCACACACATAATTGTCATAGATCCTTCTACAATAATAAAAAACATTAAAATAATTCTCTGAAAACTTTTTCTTGTTGGACCACCTTTTATATAGAAACTAAGTTATGTAAAACTTAATTGGGTTTTAAATGGAATTAAAGAACTAACATTCTCTATCTTTCTTGCAGGTTTTAACCAGTTTTTTAAGCCATTCAGTTAATGTTTGAAGTGTGGTAAAAAGTACACATCCATTTCAACAACTTTTAAACCACAAATATTGTTTTTTTTCATATATTTGACCAACAATTTCAAAAAAGTTTTTTTTTGACATTGTGTTCCGGAAAAAGGAAAAAAAAGGTAAAACTCGTAGCTAGTTGTATGTTATTTTTTCAATTGCTGTGTTTTTTTTTTTTTGTAATTTAAGGCCAATTCAAAAATATGATTAACATTCGCCACATTAAACTATATTTTAGATGTCAGTAGCAACTTTTGGCTTTAATTAGTTTCATTGGCGCATATTCATAAATCATTACCAAGTGTAAACTTTTTTAAGTACCTATTTAAGCTATTCACAGATGATTACTTGCAGCATAAAAAGTTTACACTTAATTGTAGGTAAAGCTGTAACTAAATGCCAACTAACTAATACATTCAAAGAACAGCTGATTGATATCATTTTATAATTTATTTCAAAAGTACAACATTTTTGAAGTGGCTATAAAAAATAAATGGAAAGAATTATAAGAGATATTAAAATAATAACAGATAAAAACATGACAAAAAACAGTTAAGACGTATAAAACACGCTGCAATTATAATTTGTGTTTGAAATGAATTTCTGCTGCACCAAAAAAAAAAAAAAAATCCATAAAAAAATAAACTAGAGATGTGTTCTTAGTCGATAAAACTCTTTTGAATATTTTTATTATTATTTTAATTGATTTTTATATTATTATAACCAAAAAACAACTTTTTTAGAATTTGCGTTAATTTTTTAAAGAACAAAAAATGAGATGTTAATAGTTTTATAAGCTTTTTAATTAATTACAGAATATATCGTTCAAAATATTATCGACATTTAATTTTCTCTAAATGCCAATATGCATGGTTGCATTTCTTCTATAAGCTGAGAGCTGTTACTACGTTAGTTATGAATTGTGAATAAGATCTATAACTATCTATGAACTATTTTTTAGTTTCTGTTTTGTTAGTTACAACTTTAGTTATGATTTCTGAATATGCCCCTTTATCTTTAACTTTTACCTATTTGGCATATAATTTGTAGACATAACACCAAAATAAATAAAATCAGATTTGTTTTTTCTATATTTATACAAACATGTAACATCTTCAAACTGAATATCAGCTTAAAACAAGTAAAAGTAATTTAATCGGCATTAAGGAATCCTTGATACCCTAAAATAATCAAAACATAAAGAAGTTATATGGACTTATTTAATAACGAACTTTGATTTTGGATCTTTCAATCGATTCCCACAATTTTTTTTTAATCCTGTGATCATTTAAAATTGGTTTTAAAATGTTATTTTGATGCATTTTTGAAATTACTTAGACCATTTTAAATAAGAGACCTTTTAGAAGAATATGTATGTCTGCCAAATATTTTGTACGCCATTTGTATTATTGTCTTGTGGATATTAAAATTGCAAAACCTTCACTTTCTTTAGGAGAACTAGATACAACTTTTATACAGAACATAGTACTCCCAACTTTAATGCCTTTGATCATCTTATTGGAGCTATCAGTTTTAAATTTTTTTTCGAAGAACGTTTGTATTGAGTCATGTAAAATAATGGGCTGATTAATCCTTATCTCGGCTCCATAGAATGAAATTGATTTCGGTAGGACTATGGAATTGGGGGTGGGGTATTTTCTTAGAGGTTGAAAGCTCTCTGTCTGGAATCCAGGTGACAATCTGACAATTAGTCGCTGAAACTCAACTGTATTTAGCCGGCCTAGCGGTTTGTTTGGCAGCCCCAACTCTAGGAACGGAAGCTTTGGCCTAATCAGTCGATCTTCTTAAACCCAATCGATTACAGAAACGTCAACAAATTTGAATTTGACCCCCTATGTTCTCCGTGAACAATTTATTAAAATATTTTATTTTAATTTTTTTTTTTTTTTTGTATTCATATTATTTTTTTAGATAAATAAAGGACATATATATATATATATATATATATATGGAAACTGAAAAAAAATATTTTCAAATGCACATACTTGTTACTAAAACGTAAATGTTGCGGACTCGTTGCGGTCGTTTTTAATAGTTTGTTGTTATTAAAAATATGTTAATTTGTCATATTTGTCGATGATTTCTAAAAATAACTCTGATAAATTTTGATTTGTGTTGTTAACGTATTGTCTTGTACAGAAACCTTCTGCTATATCCGACTTACAGCAATTTCCGTGGATCCTGGCTAAAATCGACTAAAAATATCATAATTGACATTAAAAGAGAGTGTTAGTCAGTTCGATGCATTACAAACTAAACAACAAAATCCAAAACACCTCCAATGTTCTAGTAATGGCTACAAATAACCAACACAAAAAAAAACAAGATAGTTTGAAGTAAATAAACACAAACATGTACTTCAACCAAAATCCCAATTCACTTAAAGAAAATCTTCTAAAACATCTTAAAGCGATTGTAGGACATAAACACAATAATACACATAGATACGTACATACTTGCATGCTTATATGCTGTACATTTAAACACAAATACTATTCAAGCATTAAGAAGGTGATTGTTACTAGGGGACACTTCTACTTTACTCCTGGCCGATAGGTCAAAAATATATGGTTTGGTTTACATGAACCCTGCACTATGGCCTTATCTGAAGGTGGTTCTTAATCACAACGTTATTTATAAATGCATTTTCTAAGTGCCCCTCTATATGCGTGAATCATTCTTAATACACTGATTGCAATTTGAGTGTGTAGCCCTAAAAACATTAAGCTCTCGCCCCTTGCCTTGGATCTTGTGCTCTGGAACCTCCACTACTAGATCCACTCAATGCAGCTTCTATTGAATAGCAATAATACTGAGCAGGTGCCCAATCCAGATGGGCTCCCCTACGAATAATGACACTGTTATTAACCACAGCCACCACGTGCTTCCCGAAAGTATTCCGTTAAGGTGGATTCATCCATGCGTTTCGAACAATATTTTTGTACGGAGAATAATTTTTCAACTGAGAGTGTTCTGCACAACGATTTCAGAAAATTTGTTCGGAAAAACAAAGCTACCATATGGCTTACAGATATAAAAAATTATACAAATTAGCAGCGCAACTAGCAAACCGTTTATTTTAAATTGTTTTCTGAAAGTGTGTTAAAGAAAATAAACGAAAAAAGGAAAGTAATTTTATTATATTTAATTATATTATTTTTTTTATTTAATTATCAGCAAAAAAAACATTATTTTCAAATTTATGTATAAATTAAAAAAGTGGCAACTTTGTTCATTTTAATCTGAACAAAAATTAAAATTAAACCAATTCAAGAAAAAACTTGCCGAACAAAATAATTTCTCTCTCTCAAAAGTAAGACGTCAAAATCAATATAAAAAAAATTTGTCCGGACAAAAATATTGCTCGGAACGCATGGGTGAATTGAGCTTTAAAGAAGACCAAGACAATGCTCGCGACCTCACCAATAGTCGGACCGGTGGGCTACTCAACTAGGGCCACTGACTCCCGCTGCACCAGAAGACAATGAGTTGCTCTGATGAGCACACCAGGCTCGAGGAATCCGAAAAACTGCAAGAGCCCTGTTGTTTCGGATGTTTGTAGCAATCTAGTAATTCATGCACCTTAAACCTTCATAGTTTTTCAATGTCCGAGGAAAGAATATCGACATACATGTCATGCTCCTCTGGCCCGCTACCATATTTCTGTTTCGAAGAACTCTATAAATCGAAAACGATAAATCATCTGATATCTCTCGACGGTTTCACTAGCATACGCATACTGTTGGTAGGTTAGCTTTTTACCGTCAAATTGGCACTCTTCGGATCGCAGTCTTGACCGTGTCCTGATTAGCCCCGAAGGATGTAACACCAAAAGGTTAAATATCCTTAAGATTATCCCTACAACCCCGGGGAACGAACGATAGGAAAATCGTATTTTCATCACTTCTAAGCGACAGTTAACAAAAAAAAAAAAATAAATAAACAACACATAAACGATGAGTTAATTAGAGTGCACATCTAACACCAGCGTTGCCAAATGTGCGGTTTTAAAGTTTTTGGCTAAAAAACAAAATTGTTTGTTAATTTGTTTGTTAGTTGTGCAGATCTATTATAATAGTTTTAATTTGTTTAAATATTTCTTATTTCTTAAGCCATACTCTTAACTTATGTGCTCGTATAACAAGTTTTATGGGCAAAACAAACTACACAAACGGCTTGACAAACTCACCGATACTTACTAATTTTTTTAAAAAATTGTTACAAAAAAATTGTCTCGTAAATGTTAAACGTTACGCCTTCTACATTTTCACCCTGTAAAATTTTCACAAAAATTATTAAATTTAGCACTAGGCAGCGCAAACAGCTTGAAAAATATTCCTTAATCGTTTGTCAAAGACTCAATTAATAATGCAAAACGTTTGTATGAGCGGACAATTTTCAGAGTTTGCTAAGCCCTTTCTGTAATTTATTTGGCTCTTTCTTTTGAAAATGTAATTATGTCAATGATTAAATTGTGTGTTTGTTGTCGCTGATACTTTGTTGCTTCTTTTTTTAAGTTGTATTTGAATTTACATTGTTGACAAATAACAAATTTGCTCCCGAGCTAAAATTAATTTTTTGTCAAATAAGGGTACTAAAGAAATCGTAATACATAATATGTATATTATGTATGTATGTGAGGAAGAATACATTTCCTACACTTCTGTTCCAATACATTAACCCACATATCTTGTAAATCGCTTCACCTGATTCAAAAATATACACATATTTTTATACAACTTTTTGAAAATTCAAATAATTTTCTCAGCACAAGCTGAAGAGATTTACAAAACAATCTCCAGCTACTTTCCAGCAATGCCTTAACGAGAACCTAGCAAGTGTTTTCTTAGTGTGGTTAGGAAGAGTCACAAGTTTTCAAGACGACTCTTTCGCAGTAAAAGAGCCTTGCCAACGGAATATAAGATCTGTAATTTCAAATGTTTGCTGGGCATATAAAATATATTGTGCTTTACCCATACAAATAACGTGTTTACGCATATATAATCAGAACTCTTAATATGAACAAAGTGGAACGAACGTTGCAAAAATAAAAAAAAAATAAAAGAAACAAGATCTAAACTCTATATGGTAATAAGCTAACAACTGTACTTATGTAAACTTTGTTTGTGTTCGTTCTCCCCCTCCCCCTCCTCCACCTTCAGGTCTTTCGTTTTGGATAAAATCAGTTTATTGCCTGAAAACAAACATACAGTCACATTTAAATGTGAATGAAAGAAATGCTACAAACATGTAGTCAGATTAAAGCCAAATGAAATAAGCAAAAAAAAAAAAAAAATAATAATAATAAATTTAAGAAAATCAAAAAAAAAAAAAAATCTAATCGAGAACACTGATTTTAGGCAAAATAACATAATTAAGCCTAAAAGGAACTGTAAAAATACCAAACAAATAAAACCAAACAGAAAACATCAGCCTCAATTAATCTGTCGAAAAAGTTTTTCTTTATATCGTTCTGTTACTTCTTTCATGTTTTTTTAAGATATTCCATTTAATGTTTTTGCCTTATTGAAGCGTTACACAAATACCAATGCATTCGTGTAAGTATTACGCACTTTAAAGTTTTGCTTCTTTTTAATTTTTAATTTTATTCCTTTGAATTTTTCTCGCTTTAAGCTGTTTTTCTTTTTTTTTTTTTGAAAGTTTAATCTCTTGTCTAAAGAAATATAACTTATGTTTAGTTAAATTAATTCGTTTCTGCACGCTTAAAATTAAAAATAGTTTGTTTGATCTTGACAATAAAGAGGCGGATTTCAAAAACCAAAAAAGGCACTCCATTGACTGCAAGTTTAATAAGGCTTAGCCGAAATCTATTCACCACAATTAGGGTTAAGGATAAAGATGTTTGAAAATATCTATAATTTGTTTTAAAACAACCTGATAAATAATAATTTCCCTTCGTAAATAAAGTTGTTACAGTGGCTCAAAGATATAATGAATGAAACATTAAAAAAAATTATAGGCTAGATTAGGTTCTATTGGCAGCCGTAATCAAGCACAGCTCTCCAGAGCTTTGGTGAGCAGTGTTCCCAGTTTTGGGAATTTATCCCAAAATTGGGGATTTTTTTTATTGGGGATAAAAATTTCGTGAAAATCCCCAAGGGAATTTTTTGGGGAAAAGCCAGATGTGGATTCAAATTTTATTATTTTTCGCGGCTAAAAACCTTTTCAAGAACTTGCTGAAATAGTTTTAAATATGCCTTTTTTACCAACTAGCGTTACTTCTGTTGAACTAGTCTTTTTCTGTAATGAATACAACCAAATCAATATTTGCAACAGAATGCAATATAAGTTATTAGAATTAATAAGAATAAATACACACTTTAAAAAATTGCAGCTTGCTGTGACAAAATTATTCAATCATCTCAAATGCACTTTTTAAACAAACAAACAAACAACATGTAAAATAAAATTGCACTGGCTAATGAATTAGAAGAGTTTGATTGCCTAGTTTTTGAAATGATAAATATTGACGCATAATTTTTTTTCTTTTGCGATTTTACGTTACCCTTGTTACATACTATACATGTGTACATAGATACGTAGAACTCAAAGAATAAATAACATTAGTTTTAATAATATTACACAAATGGATTTATTAAAATAAATCGATGCTGGCATATTTCTTCACTGACATAATAGTATTTTTTTTTTTTTAAGAAAATGTGGGTATTTTTGGGGATACGAAAATAGCTATTTTAGGGCTATTTGGGGATGAAAAATCATGAATTGGGGATAAGGCTTAAAATAAAACTGGGAACCCTGTTGGTGCGTTCAGCCGCGTTCAGACTTCATTGATCTTCGGTATTGATCTTAAATCTTTATCGTGGACTAGATACTTTTTTGAAAATCGTCAATCTTTAACTCTTTAATAATTTTAAGGAACAATTTGGAAATAAATTACCAATAAAAAGTAACGCTTTGTTATAAACTGAATTTTTAAAAAAGTACCATTTATAAATTTTATTATAAATAAATATTTAATTATTAATTTGTTTCTTTTCATTTGATCTTTGGGCTTTAAATTGAATTTCGAAATCATAATGAGTTATATTTTTTGTTGAAACAAAAGAATATTAAAAATCTTTTTATTACTAGTTGTCACAGCAGTTCTTCGTAGACCTTGACCCCAATTTAATTTTAATTCATAACTATTTTCTCATAATTTTATTACATACAAAAATTTTCCTGATACATTTAATAATATTGACATTGTCAGCGTATTAAAAATATAAAAGATAATATTATTAATGCATTAATTATAATATAATAAAATAAACATTAATTTACACAATAGTGCCAGTATTTTAATAGGGGAGCTCATTATTTTCAGGCAAAGCAGCTCATTTTTAAATGTAAAATAAAAACTTGTACATCGACCCATAAATTTTTAAAAATTTAAATTTTTCTCAGGAAGAAGAAACCCTAAACCCTAAAAAAGCAATCTAATAACAGGTTCAAAGTAAGCAGTTTTTAATTTATTTATTGAATCTTTTTACTCTTACCAGGTAACCCATTTAAGATTCAATTTGTTTAATTTTTGCAGTACAAAAATTTCGACGCTTGAAATACCTCTTACCTGAATAAATTTGTATTAGGGCAGTAACCACATATAAGAGTACAGTATTGTGAAAATAAGAATATTCCTTAAGAGAGAGAGAAAGTTTATTGGTTACAACTAAGGATGCGATTTCCATGCAAATGCATATTTTCTGTCGATAGTCTTAGAACGATGCTGGCCATTTATCTTTCCGAATCATTAAAATTGCGATAAAATGGCATCGATTTGTTTTTGCATATTTTGGTGAAAATTCATATTTTTGGCATATTTTGAAACTTTTGAGTGTTTTTTTTTAATTTCCATATTAAAAAAAATTTCTTAAACAAATTTAATAAATGCACAAAAAAACCTTAAAAAAAATGTTTAAAATAAATAAATAAATTCTTTTGGAGCTTTGCTTTTAATACAAGATTTTCAAGATTTCGACAAATAATCCTTCTACTTATATTAATATTTTTTCCAGAACTGTTACAAGTTACTTGCTTGGCACATGGGTTATACCGCGTTGCAGAGGAAATTAGAAGCCAATTCGATAATATTGCAATTTTTAATGAAATGAATCCCTTGGTTCCCCTTCCATCGCATCCAGTAGTAATAAGATGGGGCCTGGCTAGATGCTTCAGAATTTTATTAAAAAAATTTTGAGTAATTTAATTTGTTGATACCGATGATTATGCAATTAAAAAAGTAAGTCAATAAAATTAGCATTTATATTTTCCAATTACGGATATATTGGTGCAACAATTAGAAGGGATTTAGTCAAATTAGTTGATAACGCAGAAAGTAATACTTACAATGTGAAAGGAAAAATAGCTCGACAAATTAAAAAAAAATCTTCAACGCTTTGCAAAAAAAATAAGGATTTCAAAAAATAAGTTTTGATCTGATCTAGAATCATAAAGGGATCTGAAAATAAATTTTTTAACCCTTATGTGAATGGCAAGGTACCCGGGTGCCTTTGGGGCTTTCAGTTAAATTTTTTTTATGGAAACAGATGATCCATATAGCTGAAACTTCTAGAGAATTCCTGACTATTAATAAATTTTAAGTTATCATTATTTTTTAGCTTAAAAATAATTTCAAAAGGGCGTGGTGGACCAATTTTCATCGTACACCCTTAACGGTATGGCAAGGTACCCGGATACCTTCATACATTAAATATTAAAAAACGATTATTGCAAGTATATTTTTAGTAAACGCTACTAAAACACATATAAAGAAATTCGTTATGAATATTTTAGATTAAAAATTTTATTTGGTAAAAGAAAAACAAACAATAAAATGCCTATTATCAATCGGCTTGAAGCATATGGAGCAAGCCTTACGTGTTTTTCTTTGCTTCATACGTACTTGCGAGCACACGTTGTGAAAACTCCATTCTACGGTAGTACGGCCGCTCTTATTATTTTTTTGCGAACCGGAAAAGTTTGACTTCAAAATCTTTCCCAATCATACTCTGTATTACAGATTTGACTTGTTATTGGGAGATAAGGAAAAAAAGTGGCAGTAGTTACATTTCTTCCTGAGTTTGCTTTCCATGTAGTGTTAAATGCATCACAAGACAAAGAAGGTTTCTAACTTTGGTGTAAATTCTCAATCACCATTGTCCAAATATCCAAAAAATAGAGTAGCAGCTTTACCAGTTTCTGCTCGTAATAAGCGGGTTCAATCATTATCAGAACGTATGCACTGTATGAGTAGCAATGGGAGGCAAGTAGACCTATTGTGCGGATTCTGTGTTAAGTGCAGCTTAATGACAAGCCATAAATCTAAAACACAACTGTTTCCGGAAATTCGTGCGCTGATTTGGCTGAACTTAGTCTGTATTATTGATAATGATTTCAGGGGGTGTTAAAATATAGACATTTCTATGATTTCTATTGAAAATTAATTCCTCCAATCACTTAATAACAGCCAGGAAGTAAATACATCGAATATTTAAATAGCAATTAAAAGAAAATTCCCAGGCACTTGTATTTTGATTTATTCCATATATTTATGTGTCAACATTGGTAATTTATTCAATGAGTTTTATTTATTTCCCTTTTGGTGTTTTATTTCTAATGATTGATACGTTTTCACTAACATCTACACAACCACTGTAATAGAAACCTGAGAAAGGGGCGAAATAAAAGGAATAAAGTAAGAAACAACTTAGAGAAAAAGTTAAAGTTAATTGCATTCAATTTGTCACAAAAGAAATTTAGTACCTTACAAATTTATTTCTTTGTTCTTAAAAAAACTTTTTTTCATCCTAATGCTTCTTTATGGGTTTCACCTCTGCGTGTTAGAAAATAGACATTATCCTTGTTATTTGTAGCAACTTGGCAACAAACAATCTAATTGACATTTCCAGATGGAAATTGTAGAATTCAAATAACTGACTTACCCATTCGCTCTCATTCACTTTGGGGGGGTTTTCAGAGAAGCCATACCAATCGATATTGTTATTATTCGAAAACATTTCAAATTATTATTTATAGTTATTCAATATACGAACATATCAAACGCACCACAATATCACACACACACTAAAAATAATGCTCGCTAACACATGCATGGATTCGTATTTATCCAAAGATTTTTCAGCTTTATTAAATAAACTACTACTAAGATACTAACAAATGCATATATATGTATATGTACATACATATTTTCGTGTTGGTGTAGATTTGGAATTCAATATCGCATTTCACCTTAATTTTTTTTTATTCCACTTTTATTCTCTTAAATGTATTTACGTATGCGAGTATACATTTTTATTAAAACCAAAGATATTTTGATGAGTATTTTCTGTGAAATGTTGTGTTTTTCCTAAATAGAAATTATTAAATCTATCTAGCACAGATGTATTGATGAAGATATATAATATTCATATATCCTGGCATTAAACTAGAGCCTGAGAAAACGTTGTATCAATATAAAATTATTTTATAAAAAATAGCCCAAATCTTTAAAAAAATTCACCATAAAAAGAACAAATAGAATTGAAGAAAAACCACTATAGACATAAATAAATATTGTATATGATATTTAAAGACCCTTGTGCCTTTTAAAAATATGTTAATTCTCTTAAGACGTACCATTATTAAAAAGTACTTTTTTCCAAAGTGTACCATTAACAAAATTCTTGGCTAAAAAAAATTTTATTTGGAAGATATTATAGTGCTCATTAAAAAAAATAATAATAAATTTGTTTAAGTACTTTTTTTAAACAGAACTTTTTTTAAATAAAGTTTGGAAACAATATTCTTTAAAAATAACTCAATTCGAGAAAGAAAAACTCCAGAATAGGTTAAAATCACTTCTCTAAAAAGCCACATTTTACTTTTTAGAGAATTAACATTTTTGAAAGCGTTATTTTTTTTTAAATAAAAATCTTTTGGCAAAATCTATTTTTCAAAATTGGTTATTTTTTAAGAGTACATAGAATACAAATTAAAATTAATTTCAATTAAAAAATTTGGAAATTTTTCCCTTAGAAATGCATAGCGATAAAAATCAACATCTTTACTAGACCGTACAGACGTTTCTTTAAAATTTATGGAACTGTACAAAGGGTATTACTCCATCAGGAGAACTCAGAAGACCTTCTTACTTCTGGCTTTATTTAAGTCCTTCTTACAATTTTTTTGATTCAATTACCATTCTTATCTAACTGCTTGAGAATGCCTCACCGCCATTCATTCCACACTCTTTTCTATGAGAAGGGTGAAGGGAAGGAGTGACATTTTTTTGCCAAGGCAAAAGAATTATTATTTTTTGATCCAGTTACCATTCTTAAGTAACTGCGAAACAAACGTGAGCGGAAGGCCTACCACGCAATGATGACGTGTTAAAAAAATATATGAGTATGGAAAGGAGCCTTGTACATCCAAAAGAAAGAATACAGAGGCCTTCTGAAGGCATCCGTACTCCCTCTTTTCCCCGCTGGGACATCTTTATATCTAACATTTCCCATTAAGCTAAAGTTAAAAAAAAAAAAATTAAAAAAGCTATTTTTTACAAAAGTGCCAACATTTTAAAAGAAAACACAAAAATTAATTTGAACTAAAATTTGCTTAAAAATATAAAAAAAAATATTAAAAACGAGACAAATGGTAACGCTGCTTTTAAAACAAACATAATTATGTTAGTGATGGCACAATAATAATAGAGCAATAAACAATAATAATTGTAAAGATTTTGATTTTTAGCCGAATGTATTTCTTATGGGAAGATCTTTACATCTTCGGAAATTAATGGTAGATGTTGATCAGTGTACAAAGGCTATAAACTCCCTAAAGATAAAACTAGCTGTGAAAGTAATATCTAGCCATCCTGAGGGTCAATTCTTGACTTATAAAACTGTGAAATCAAAAGCTGTTCACCTTTTCCAGCGTGTTTAATTCGACTGTAGTATAAAAACTGAAAATTATTGAAAAATGTTTTCACATTAAATCAAGAAAAAATGGTATATTTGGCTGTGCCGAATCTTTGATACCTTTTCACACAAAGTAAAAATATTTCAGTAGAAGGTTTTCTATAAATTATAGGCTGATCATCACAAACATCTATGATTTTTCCCCAGGCATATAAATTTATTGGTTTTAGACATTTATAAGTGATTTTCAGAAGTGAACTTTATCTTGAAGTTATGGTAAATTATGAACCGAACATCACGAAACTTAGAAGTATGATTGCTAGTCTTATAAAACGAATTTCTGAAAAAGTATATGTCAACCCATATGTTGGCTTTTTAACAAAATTGTAAATTTTTTAGGGAGGTTGTTCCATTTTTGCTCCACCAAACCGAATATGTTGGATTTCAATCCCAAACTGCTTAGAACTAGAGAACTACACAGAAAAAATAAAAATTGATTTCAATCAAGAAATTTGTGATATTAATAAAAAAAAAAATAATTAAATTAGCACCAAAAACAAATTAAAAGTGTAAAATAAACTTTGTATTCACTTGATTAAACGTTTAATTCACTCGATTAAGAGTTTAATTCATTTGATTAAATTTTTAATTAAAACAAATTTTATTTTTGATTAATCCTCTAAATAGTGAACAATTTTGGAGAATTTTTCTGTGTAGAAACAATTTGACACCAATATTATTCATTAATTTTGAGTTGTTCGAAAGTGAGGGTGATTTCAACAGACCTACAGAATTACTCAAGGACTTAAAATGGGGAATGAGATGAATAATGAAAAAATTTCACACGGAATGACAAACTTAGTAAACCGTCATTCGCCACTAGTAGTAGAGGATATACAAATCTCGGCCTCTACAAAAAAAGTAGTTTCTGTTACTATTTTAAAAATGTTTACATTATTTACATCTTCTACTTCACCGTTAATTCAGACTCAGGTGTTCTTTTCGAATATGTATTAAATTTTAATTAATTTTTTTAAACTTTTGTTATAAACACCAATGTGTCATATGGATGTCTGCCAGCAGGTCTCTATGATGTTTTATAAGCTTTTGTAACCCGTACCAGCAACTTTTGTTGGTTTTTCTTTAACCCTAGAAAGATAATCATATTCTGCCATACGGTAAGGATAATCTTGCGTAAAACTGACGCACAATTTTGACCTGCTATTTGTTGTATAATTGAATAATTAATATTTTAAGATATAAATTTAATAAAAATACCGGAATTTAAACTATGTTTATATACATATATTTACCACAAGAAAAAAAATAAAAATTCTTCAGTAACCATCTAAACTTAAGAGTACTACATCGATATTAGCAATACCTATCACATTGATTTGTAAGCCTCACAGAAGGTCTACGCAACGACTGCGATGTCTGAAGTCTCCGTGCTATTAAGAAAGAAATAGCAATAAATTGAAAGTGCGCGGGTAAATTTTACTCAGTTTATCTTTCTAGGGTTAAACATAGTTGTATTTTTTTTTTATTTATATATTTATTATTTTAAATTTTTTCCCTCATTTCCATTACAATGTTTACGGAAAATTTCAATTTAAAATGCCACACTTGAAACACAATACATACAACATAAACAACCAGCCACACATCACCGATGTCAGTTTTTACGTACAGATGTTTGTATGAGTGTTTGTGACTTTTTGTGCGCCCTTCAGCATATCTGTTGCCAGAAAAAAATATTTGAAATGTATAAAAAATTTCTTTGTTAACCAACATCTTTTTAGCTTTTTGTTTTCCATCGCAAGTATTGTCATTTTAAATAATAATCAATCATTTTTTTGTTTTTCTTTTGAAGAAAACTGACAGTTTTTCGTTTTATTATACCCTTCACCACAGGTGGAAAGAGCATTTATAAACTTGCCATTCCGTTTGTATTTTCTACAATATTGATCTTAGACGCTATAAAGTATATATGTAGCTATAAATATTGCGTCCTTATAAGCACCGAAGTTGATTTAACGATATAAGTCTGTGCCTTTGTCCGTGTGTATTAGGGTATTCATTTAATCGGGCTTTTGCTTAAATCGGTTAATCGCTCGATTAATTAACCGAGGTTTTGGTTTAATCGGTTAATTTTGTTATTGATCGGTTAACCGATTAAAAATGTTTTGTTATAAATTAAGTAATTTCAATTAATAAATATGCAAAAATTTTTTATTATTGGAGTCTATTAGTAAAAAAAAGCAATAACATAACGAACAAAACAATTCTTGAACTAAAACGAGCAAAAAAAAAGTAATTCATAAATATGAAAAACATATTTTATAATTTATACATAATATTTTTATGTATTTATCAAAAAATAAACTGTGAGATTGCTTATAAATTATTTCAAAAGTTTAAGATCTTATAAAATAATCTTTTGAAAAAATAATTTAGTTGAAATGTTAAGGACTTAAGAGATTATTTTCTTTTGTTTTGATAAAACTTGACTTGAAAAAAAATTATTTCACTTATTGAAGATGTTGGAGAAATCATAATACAGATTCTCTCAACATTTAAAATCTTCCATCATCCCGATTATAGATTTCTGTATATCTGCAAGAGCCAGATTTTTAAAATTAGGCAGAAGCATCTTTGTAATCCATACACAATACCCGATAAGGCGGCATTAGAGAAGTGGTCGTGGCACAAAATAGATTTATTTATATCTAGACAACTGCAGCAGGAAAATTGTCGAAATTTGATACACATAGCTGGGTTATCTATAAAGAACCACTCTAAAAAAAATAAGCAAGAGAAGTGGGCGTGACACTTCCCATATAAAGACATTGTATATTTCTTTATATCTCGAGAACGATAGGAGCCAAAGTTTTTAAATAAGGTACAAACATCTTGGCTATCCCTACTCAACATCCGAAAAAATATGAGCGGGATTGGAGAAGTGGACGTGGCACAAAATAGATTTATTTATATCTAAAGAACGCTATTTTTATAACTGTATATTCTTATGGCATCATGTTGAAAGGTATATATGATTCGGCACAGCGGAATGTAACACTTAGTTACTTGTTTTTTACTTAACTTTACTTTCTATTTTTTTCTTGTCTTTCTGAAGATTGAGCTGTTTGTTGAGACTGATACATGATGTTTTTTGATGTTGTTGCTTTAACAGCCTTTTCTTATCTTCTCGTTTTGTTTAGTTTGTTTGCTGCTGCCAATAGAAAGTTGATTTATTGTTTTTCTTGACTTTTTGTTGTTGTCAGATTTATAATTTAACAAATAACATGCAAATATAAAATTATGAGCGAAAAAAACATTTTTCTTTGTGGGTATCGAATTTAGAATACAAATTTATAAAACGTCAAAACATATCAAAATCTCGAATGTGAAATATAATCGACAAAATCTTAAGAAACTTATCCAAAATATAAATTTCGAATGAACAATGTGTTATTGATGCTCAAAGAGTCAGGAGCATCAAAAAAACATATTTTACAATAAAAAAAAATATTTCGGCTGTGACGATTATTTTTTACCCTCCACAAAAATTAAAATTATATTTATTTGAAATAAAGGAACTTGAGTTTGTATATTAGTTGTCATAGTAAATACTAAGAAAACAGAATAGAAGTTAGTCCATATTTCGGTTCAAAATCTTTTCCTGTTATAAAAAAAAACATAAAAGAACTTCAAGAAATTAGACCGCAAAATAGTTTCTTTTTTGACGAGACTTTCAAAAGTGAGCGTTGTTTAGTAGACAGACTTTGTAAAGTCTTACTTGTGTTGTGACAGGAGCAGTTTTAACCTTTCTGTTAAGAGGGATGGGGGGGGGGGCGGAATTAAAAACTCACGGACTTTTTGACCAACCCTCATTTTTTGATGCCTAATGTTTAAGGGCAAAGAAAAGGGCTATAACGAAATCTTTTCATACCAATCTTTGTTGCGCCATCAACTTTATCTCAATCCATATCGTTTCTGCCAATTTTGATTCTGATTCCACTTGTCTTCTCAAAGAGTTGACGGGACGTCCTCTCCTTTTGTTTCCGTGGGGGTTCCATTTTGACATCTTTACTATGATCATTGGATGTAACTAATTCAGTTTTAATTTTGGTTATTTCTATTCGCTTCTCCGGCTCTTTCCGACAAGTCTTAGTCTAGTATAACGTCTGGCCAGAATATATTCTTAAACTTTCAATATAATATGCTTATAACTACCTGTATCGCTTGTAGGTCTTTCGCTGACGTATTTCAAGATTCCCATGCCGTTATACGCAGACAGATCGGACGTGTTATGGCAACAGACACAGTTTTGTTTTCAGGTGATCTGCAAACTTTTTTCAATGATCCATATGCTTATTATGGTTTCTGATTAAATTAAAAATGGCTTAATTATTGAAAAAACCCAGTCTTAATATTGGCTTAAAGCCCATTACTATCTTATTTAGAAATTGCAAAAATTAACAAAGAAAAAAAAACAAAATTAAAACAACCTTTTTTTCAAAATCACAAACGAATCGCTTAAATAAAAAACAAACAATTTAAAGGAATTAAACAAAGACCCACAAAGGTAAACAACCTCAAATCGCAAAAAATTAATCATAAAACTTAAAGGGGGTGCTTTAATACTCCAGTAGGACACGGCAGGTGGCTTCGCTGAATTAAGTTTTCCTGCGTGCGTCACAAGAATAAAAAAATGACTTTTCCCGGAAACACTAAAGTAAAGTATTGGAATCTGGCTTCGCATACTAAAGTTTTTCTGCGTGGCGGTCTGCGGCCGCGCTTAAGGGTTTTCTCCTCCAGTAGGACACGGCAGGTGGCTTCGCTGAATAAAGTTTTCCTGCGTGCGTCACAAGAATAAAAAATGACTTTTCCCGGAAACACTAAAGTAAAGTAACAATATTCTGGAAAAATATGACTTTATCTCACATTTGCGAAAAAAAATATGGCTATATCTCTCCTTAAGTAAAATTTTAAATATGACCTTACCTCTCAATGATTGGGCAATAAGGCCATTATGGCTTTATCTCCCATTCAATTGAGCAATTAAGCCATCATGGCCTTATCTCCCATGGTTTTAAAGCACCCCCCAAAACTTACACCAAAAGAAAACTTGAAAACAGTGTCTACTGTTGAATGAAAATCTTAAAGGCCCAATAACACAACTGATTTAATATCGCTTGAAAAATAAATGAAATTACCATGAACAATCGCTTAATACGGAATAAAATAGAAAAAAAATGTAAAGCAGATTAAGATCGTCTATGTAACAAAAAATTTAAAAAAAAAATTAATAAAACGCAAACTTTTTTTACGCAAATTGTTTTTTAAAACAAACTTCATAAAAATCGCAGAAACGGAGCAAAATTAAAAGAAGAAAACAATTTTAAAAAAATTTAAAACTCACAAATTTTGAAAATCGGAGCAAAACTAAAGCAAACAAAATTTACTCGTTTTTTTCTAAAAACAAAAATCAAGAAAATCGAAAAAAACCAAGCAAAATTAAAAGAAATCAAAGAAATATTTAAAAAACAAATTTAAAGCAGATAAAAATCGCTTATAAATATATATTCAAAAATAAACAAACACGCGCAAAGTGACTGCGTCCTTTCTTTAAAACAAAAATTTAGAAAATCTTCTAAATATAAAAAACTCTTTAATTGTTTTCTTAAAAAAAATCATTAAAATCGCAGAAAACAAGGTAAAATTAATAAATTAAGTAAAATAATTAAAGTAAATAAAATTTGTTTAAATAGCAAAAAAAATTATAAATAAAAAAAAACGCTCAAATTGTTTACGCGACTTTTCTTATTAAACAAAATTATGAAAATCACGCGAAAATTGAAAGAAAAACAAAAATTAAAAGCAGATAAAAATTGTTAAAAATAAATAAAAAAATAGAAATAAATAACGCTTAAATTGTGTAAGCGACTTTTTTTTCTTAAAATAAACGGAAATAAAAAAAAAGAACAAACGAATTGAAAGTAAATTAAAATCGTTTAAATGGCAAAAATTTTTAAAAATAAAAAAAACACGCTCAAAGTAATTACGCGTCCTCTTTTTTAAAACAAAAATTTGGAAAATCGTAGAAAGGCAAAAAAAAAACAAAATAAAAGAAACAAAAAAAAAATATTTTAAAAAATTTATAAAAATCGCTTAAATAGCAAAAATCTTCCCAAATAAAAAAAAACTCTAAAATTTTCTTAGTGATTTTTTCTTAAAAACGATCGTAATAATCGCAGAAAAATATAGCAAAATTAAAGGAAACAAAAACAATTTAAAGCCGATATAAATTGTTTAAATAAAAAAGTTTCTAAATAAGAAAAACCAAAAAAAAAAAAGCTAAAGTCATAACAATCGTTAGTGTGGCAAAAATATGCCAAGTAAATTACACTGCTCTGCAAAAAATAATTTTTTGTCTTTCCGTTAATTAAAACTATGTGAACTATATGGATTTTGATGCGCTGAACCCAAATCCGTTCTCGGTTTTTTTTCATCAGATCGAGATTTTGTTTAATGGGCGTGGCAAATTTTTTGCCCTTAATTAGTCAGGTACGGAGACATATTTCATCCTAACTC
This sequence comes from Pollenia griseotomentosa, assembly GCA_963931875.1. Taxonomy (NCBI): domain Eukaryota; kingdom Metazoa; phylum Arthropoda; class Insecta; order Diptera; family Polleniidae; genus Pollenia; species Pollenia griseotomentosa. The sequence goes on from OZ007560.1 coordinate 250,284,190, forward strand.
GAGAACCAGTCATTCGATTCGAAAGTAAGTAAAACACCAGAAGATGTGTAACAAAATTGTATTTATTTTAGTCGAACAGAATTTTTCTGTATCTCTTATCGTTTTGGAATTATTCAGAAATTAATGGAGAAAAAAATTTAAAAATATAAAGCAAGTATTACACATTTTGCACTTTTTGCTGAGAGCTACTTATCTTAAAAATAAAAAAAGCCATAAACCATAAAAATCGGTTAAAAAAAGTTCATTTATTGTCAATTTACCGCAGATAACCAATATTGTAATGCAACCAGTGTAGCGGATGGTAGTCTGAGTAGCTGATGGACAATAAGTGTGTCACTTTAGATTTGAATATCGTGCCGTTAAAATCGGCAACAGTAAATAGATCTCATAGTATACTTTGTTATTGTGTAAAGAAATAAAGCAATTAAAGAATCCACAAACGCTTTAATATTATAAAATGTCAAGGATTTGTAACAAATCTCCAAATTTATTTTGTTACGTATGTGGCAATCTAACTTTAAGTTACCAACGGGAGACAATATCTTTCCAGATTAAAGATGCTTATCGCCGTTATTTTGGGTTTCCTATCGATGATAGAGATAAAAATTGGCTGCCGAAAATATGTTGTAGTAGCTGTGCAAGGTCTTTAAGAGGTTGGTTAAAAGGAAGTCATAAGTGTTTGCCGTTTATGAAGCCAGCGATTTGGAGTGAACCACAAAATCATCAAAATGATTGCTACTTTTGCCTGACTAAAACACGTGGGTTTACGAAAAAAAACCAAAAATAAAGTTATATATCCAAATATTTCATGCGTCAAACGACCAGTTTACCAGTTTACAAGTAAATTTTTACCTCCATTGCCTCCTACAGACGATGAAGAAGATAGGCTTTCTGCAATAACTGAATCCACTTACGCGACCATGGGTGTTTCTTCGCATTCATTTGGAAACCCAACGAGTAAAGCTTATTTTCCGAATCAAATTGATATGAATAACTTAGTTCGTAAATTAAGGCTCTCAAAAAACAAGTCTGAGCTTCTTGCATCCCAATTAAAAGAATGGAATTTGGTGCAAAAGGACGTTAAAGTCTCGTACTTTCGAAATAGAGAACAACCTTTTTTGAGTTATTTTAGCAGAGAGGAAGGTTTGGTATTTTGTGATAATGCTGATGGACTTTTGCGACAACTGTGTTTCAGTCATAAATCTGAGGATTGGCGGCTTTTTATTGATTCATCCAAGACAAGTTTGAAAGCCGTTTTACTTCACAATGGCAACAAATTTCCATCGGTCCCACTCGCGTATGCAAGAAATATGAAAGAAAGCTATTATAGCATGAAGATGATACTACACAAAAATTAAATATTCACATTACTCATGGAACGTATGTGCAGATTTGAAAGTCGTAGCAAAAAAATGGATTGCAAAGTGGATATACTAAGTTTTGTTGCTTCTAATGTGAATGGGATAGTCGCGCGAAAGAAAAACACTACAATGTTAAAATTTGGCCGAAAAGAGTAAATTTTATTCCAGGACAAAAAAATGTAGCAGAAGAGCCTTTAGTTCAAAAAGAAAAAATTTTTCTGCCTCCTCTTCATATAAAGCTAGGCCTAATGAAAAATTTTGTCAAAGCAATGAACAAGGACGGTGAAGGCTTTCTATACATTAAGAGCAAATTTCCTAGAATCAGCGATGCAAAAGTAAAAGAAGGCATATTTGTAGGTCCACAAATACGACAGCTTATGAAGGACGAGGTCTTTAGAACGAAATTGAATGATGTGGAAGAAAGAGCATGGACAGCTTTTGTGAATGTGTGCCACAATTTTTTGGGAAACAGAAAAGCTGAAAACTACCATGAAATCATCGAAGAACTACTTTCTGCCTACAAAGCTCTAAAGTGTAACATGTCCCTTAAAATTCATTTTTTGGACTCGCATCTAGATTTTTTTCCGGCTAATCTTGGTGCAGTATCAGACGAACATGGTGAAAGGTTCCATCAAGATATGTTACATATAGAGAAGCGTTATAATGGAAACCCATCGGAAGGAATGCTTGCAGATTTTTGTTGGTCGATTTGGCAAGAATCTCAAACTGATAATATTAATAAAAAAAAGAAATATTAATTAAAGATAACTAAAGTTGAATCTCCGCATACACCGGAACAGCTTGAGCTACTTTTTTATTTTAACAATGTTTCCTAAATAAAGATTAATAATTAGTAACAAAAATTTTGTGTTATTTTAAATAAAAAAATATATAGGCTAATATATATATATAGGTAAATATTTTAATTTTTTATTTTAATTTGAAGTAATCTACGGGTGACGACAGGATGTGCGCTTTGAGCGAGGCGTTGCTACAAAATTACAAATCTGGCAACCTTTTTTGCTTGTATTTGATTTTGTTGTACGAAAATAGATAGAAGTAAAGAGTTGCCATTCATTGCTGCTACAAGGCGCTTTAGTGCGCCCACTCTGACGTTGTTTGCTGCATTACACATATTTGGTCAATATTGGGTACCTGCGGTAAATTGACAATAAAATCTAAATTTTTTAACCGATTTTTATGGTTTATGGCTTTTTTTATTTTTAAGATAAGTAGCTCTCAGAAAAAAGTGCAAAATGTGTAATACTTGCTTTATATTTTTTTTAATTCCATTTTTAAATTGAAAAATATTAAGAATTTTGCACAAAATTTTTTTCTCCATTAATTTCTGAATAATTCCAAAACGATAAGAGATACAGAAAAATTCTGTTCGACTAAAATAAATACAATTTTGTTACACATCTTCTGGTGTTTTACTTTTGAAAATCGAATGACTGGTTCTCGAGTTAGGATGAAATATGTCTCCGTACCTGACTAATTAAGGGCAAAAAATTTGCCACGCCCATTAAACAAAATCTCGATCTGATGGAAAAAAACCGAGAACGGATTTGGGTTCAGCGCATCAAAATCCATATAGTCCATATAGTTTTATTTCACGGGGGATTTTGCTGCTGAGCAGTGTTATTTATCTTCAACTTTTCTCAAAATAACTTTTAAACACTAATTTGTTTCTAATAAAATTAATAAAAATCAAATAAATCTGCAGCAGAAGATAAAAGACTACAGAATTTAAACCCTTCATTTACTTAATTGAATAAAATATCGCCTAAATTTCAAATATTTTTTGAAGAACTTGAAAAATTAAAAAAAACATCGATTAGAAATTTTTATACCAATATATTATATATTTCAAAAACTTTATAGCTCTAGTGTATTTCTCAAGTCTTCCACAACAATTTTCAATCTTGTACATTCAAGTACAATAAAAAGGAAATTTTTATTGATTGAAAAGTCGCAAGATATTACTACCGACTTTTAAATATGACATGTGTGAAGAGTATTTCCTTTCCATTAATGCACTTTACGCTTCCTTGACATCCATGCTATCGTTGCTATCCTTTTATTGTCTAAAGCAATAAAAAAAATTCTGAAAAGAATTCCCAAAAGCTTTTGGTATTCTAAGGAGCTGAATGTGTGTGTGTGCATACGTGTATCAGTACGTTTGGGTAGGTGTGTCTGTGTGTTTGTGAAACTTATTATGGTTTGATTACGTAAAAGAAAAATATATGAATAAAATTTTAAACTCCCAGTAACAATTCAGTAAATTTTTGTATGTTTCCATTTTTGTGCAAAAAAGAAATTGATTAAGTTTATTCTGGTGGAGAAGAGTTTGGCTATGTGTGAAATAATATTAAGTACCTTCATTTTTTATTTTTCTAATCATTTATTGTATTTTATTATTATGATAATTTTCCATCCTTTATTTCTTCAATATCCTCAGATAAAAATTAAATAATATATCTTTTGTTGCTCGTCAGCCTCATCAGCTTTTTTTTTCTTCATTCATTCTTTAAAACCTCCGACAAATTTTCCGTTTAATTCTTTTCAATTCGTTTTTTTTTTTTTGTTTGCTTCATTCTTTGTATTATTTAGATTTTGTAAAACATTTTCAACGGCCTCTAAAGTTTAAGGTTGCATTGTTGCGAATATTTCTTCATGATTGCTTGGTTTGTTATGTAGGCCGTTGCCATTTCCTTTTAGGTTTTCTCCTTGTTGTTGCTCTTGTTGCCAGTGTGTTGGGGAGTTGTGGCAACCGTTAAGTTGGCGAATGAGCAGTAGAGCTGTCTGAATGCCTTTATTTTATTTCATTTCATTTAATTTTTTCCGATTTTGCCCCGCTCTACAAAATGATGCTGACATTTATTTTTACTACAAAATCGCGTATCTTCACACATAAAGAAATAAAAATAACTGAAGCATTTCACACATACAAAACATGTGGAAGGTATTTAATCCTCTAAGACATACACACATACAGTATTATCTAAGAAACAAGTATCCAATACTCTAAATTGAATACTTATTCTCGAAAAAAAAACCGCTCGAGAAAAATTGATCGTTAAGGTTGTATTACTTTAATTTTGTGCTTACAATACATTATTTGCGAAAAGTTTTACTTTATATTTCAATTTATAAAAAGGATATCTTTAGCACATCTATTGCTTACCGAAAATTATCCTGAATATTTGCCATCGATTTCAAAGTGCTAGAAGTATTTTTTGAGGTTCAGAAGTAGTTATTTTGGTACAAAAGACAAAAACTGCTAATGTCAGCCAAAAAGGCTCACAAATTATAAGTTAGAGATATGGTTAAATGAAGATTGCTGTTAAACTCAAGAAAAACTTGCGGAGTTTTTGGGAGCTACTCAGGCAGCAAAACGTACGCAAGCAGCAGGATTCATTATGCAACGCGAGTTAAATTCAAGAGACGTTAAGCGACGATTTTCCATGTCCGAAATACTGCTTCGAAACTATAGACTCAGTGGTAGCAAAGCCGAATTGCATAGCGAAATGGGCTGTATTTACCAGACGTTTACAGAGGGCCTGTTTTGAATAGAATTTATTTTGAAGTTAAAAAAACGCCCGGAAAATGCGACCAGACACAGGTTAGAGGTCCAGTTTATTACTATTTAGAAGCCGGCCTTATAATGCAGATCCTGCTTCGTCTGACTTCTATTTATTTTAATCTATGCCGAACGAGCAGAGATATATACGCTTCACCTACTTTTGCATTGCTTTTTTTGTTTATAAATCACGATTAAAAAATCAACAGCCAAAATTGTTCGGTAGTCGTTTATTTTAGAAAAACCTGGTGTAATTTCAACAAATAGAATCTGGGAATTATTTATTTTCATAAGTTACTTTATTATATTGAACATTTTTTATTTTTCGAATTTATTCTATGAGCTAACTTCCAGTTATGTATTTTATAAAGCTTTTTTGTAATAGTGCTATTCCTTCAATTTCAATTTAGGATTGACTTTGGTATGGTACACAGAAAAAATTATTGCTGAACTATTTTCAAACAAACGCTTGTTTGAAAATTTTTTTAATTTCTACAAATTTTTTTACTGTTTCAATTAATATTTTTGTTTGATTTTTATTTAACCAACAAAAATGTTGACATCTATTCAAAAATATAATATACGCGTTATTGGCTTCAAGTTTTCATAATTTTGTATGAAATATTTAACGCTCTTTAATGTTGTCGTTTTTTGCATATTTTTATTTGATCGTAAGCCACACTTCTTTATGTGATATATAAAAACAACAACAAAAACACACACAGTCTATTTTTGGACGCCTTAAAAAAGTACAACAATAAGAAAGATGTAAAAAAAACGTAAAAACGTTTCACTCTTTTTAAACAACAACATTAAAAGAAACCAAATAAAGTTTTGGTTGGTTTCAAAGTAGGTAAAAAAGAATGAAAAACCCCGAATTCAATTTTTTAAAACTGTTTAGTTAAATAGGTACATCAAATACAAAAATAGAATGAAGTCGAGTCGGTCTGCTGCCGTTTTTGGTTACATTTCTTCTTCTTTAGCCGAGGAAAGGATACAGCAACAGTGAGTGAAGATGAATAAGAATTTTTCCAACAAAAAAATGTGTCTCAAAGCCAGCCGCCGCTCTGCTCTGCCTTCATATTTTCCTACAGTGCTTGCTTGTGTGCGCGTCATTGCTTGTGCAAAAACTTTTTTTTGTTTGATTCAGCAAAATAATTTGTTCGAAATTTATATGAATTTCAGTAAACTTTTTGTTTGATTCAGTTAAATTATTTGTTTAAAAAAATCGGTGTTTTTTTCAATAAACGAAATGCAAATAAATTGTTTGAATATGCAAATTTGTTTATAGAACCGATTTCAGACCAAAAATGTTTTGATTCTACAAGTTTTTTGTTTGAATTGGAAAAATAATTTTTTCTGTGTAGTGTTAAACATCATCTTATCATGTTGGTATTAATCATAAATTTTCCAAAAAAAACATTTTATTGCAACTTCAATCATCTCATTTATTTTCTTTAAAATCGGTCCATATTTGACCATAGCTCTCGTAGAAATACCACTACCCGAAAAAGTTTTTAATACCCTAATTCCTTATAAATATGGATATTTAAATAAAATTTGGCGACGTTCTTGTAGCTCCGCAATGGACGATTATTCCTCTATAAACTCCTCCCTTGCATCACTTAACTCTTAAGCAGATACCTGGACCTGGCCATACTAAATATTAAAGATATTCTCAATAAAATTATTTTTTATACAAACATTAAAAATAAGTGTAAACTTAAAAACCGTGACAATTTGCCAAACCACAATTTTCCACATAACCTGGCCCTGTTTACGCCCCGCCAAGTTTTGTAAGAAATGTTAGGTCACAAGCTATTAATTTCAAAAGACTTCAAAAGACTTGCAATTTTTGTTGCTGCAATTCTTTAAATTTTTGCTGTGGTATTGCGTTACCCAATAAAAAATTGAGCTTCCAACGAAGCAGGTTTGTAAGGGAGGAACATAAAAGTTTCGCTTACCATTGCGCTTACGAAATACATGAATTTTATATGGCGAGTTCCCACTTTGAAGCAATACATTTTTGACACATAAAGCGCATTATTCAGCGCATATAAAAATTGTTGGATGTAACAATCAGCTTTACACACTGAATGTTTTGATACAGTAATTTTTTAGTATTCTCCCTTACAAGCCTGCTTCGTAGTAAGAGAATGCCGTAGCACTTGAAAAGTTCTGAAAAGTCTGTATGTCTTATTGCGTAGCGCATAATTCTGCGCTTATTTTTTTAAATGAACCATTAGTGCTTCGCAAAATGATAAAATTTTTTATTGGGTAGTGTCAAGTTTATAAATTATATTGGGATGTACCGGTAAAAGAGAGTGTGCAAAGATTTAAGTTCATGGCGTTTGTTCTACAGTTTTTCTACAAATGATATAAAAGAAAAAATAGTTTCAGAGAACAACAAGCAGAGAAGAGAATTTGTTTTAATTCAAAATAAAAAATAATACAGGTAGTAAACAAAAGTGGAGTCCAATCGCTACGGTGTAGTTGGATATACCCTAGGGGAAAGATAACGAACACCAAACTTGTCACGTGACAGTTCTAAAAAGATAGGGACCGGTTCTACTTCTTCTACTTTATATGAAGGGGGCTTGTCACTTTGTAACAGGTCACTGAAATCACCGCAATGGATAAATTCTATTTTGGGTTAAAATAATGCTTGTCGCAGATATTGTCCCGAAAGAACCATGTTAATATGATGAATCCCTAAAATATAAAGAAACAGAACCAGATATAATACGAAACTTCCCGCACAAAATCCAGTTACATGACTAGTTTCTTCTGGAGTGACTACTCTTTAAACACATTATCACCAGTTAAGTGATAAATATGTTCACAATTCGCTCCTTTTTATTATAAAGCAGAGTTGAGTTCACTGGTCACGGGATAAGTGCTTCAAAACCAATTGACACAAATTTCCCGTAGGGTATTTATAGGTTTGGTAGCTCGAGCTCCTAAAAAAGGGGCGAGTGTATAATTCGGCCGAGCTATACATTTAAATAGCTAACAGTGTGTGCGCCCACATACAGGTGCGGTTGGTTAACGCACTGTTTGTCAACCAGTGGTTTACACAACCTTAGGATTAAGCCAACATGGCAGTAGTTCAACTTAATTCTTTATACTTTTCAGTTTCAGACGCAACAAAATCGCATTTAGATGTAAGTGTTTGGATAACTGAGATACCTAAGCGAAACAGTTTTTTTTTTAACATAAAAATTCTATTTCTAAAATATTTTCAATAGAAAACAACCAACATAGCGATCAATCAAATAAGATTTCCCAGCCGAGTCGCAGGCTAAAGGTGTGTTTCGTATAAACTGTATAAAAACTAAATGTTTAGCTGCAAAAAAAAAAAACGATTTTAGCTCTGATGTAGACAGCTCGGTAAAAATGATCATGCTTGTTCGACTATACTTTCTTACTTGTTGAACTTTTTATTAGTTTTTGAGTGTAAATTTTATTTCTTTATAAATTTAAGTATTTTGTGTATATTAAATATTGATATCCAAAGATATTGAATGAAACATATTTCCCTTTCACAACCGACAACATCAATATCAATATCCCTTCTCCTCTTTTTTATTTGTGGGTATGTGTCTGGTGTTTGGCATCGAACGCGTGTTATAAATAAATAATGATAGACATTTCAAAGACTAAACATCGCATCACACATACAAAGATAAACCACTATTTTCTTGATTGTTTTTTTTTTAGTGTCAAAATTATTATGAGGATAGAAAAAATGGCACAGCAAAAACTTCTCTAAAAGTGATATAGATGTTTTTATTTGGAAACCAAAAGTGGGATTGGGGCATATAAATTTTGATAGATTATTAGAAACTTCAGAAAAACTGTTTAAACAGTTTAGAAAAGAAATTTATTAAACTTTAAAAAAATGTTTTCTCTTGTTTTATAAACACTTTGATGTTTTGCATTAGAATTAATTTTTTACCATAAAAAAAAAATATTTAAATGCTTAATATTTTACAAAATTATTTGTGTCATTAACAATTCTGATAAGCTTTTTATTGAAGATATTGCTCACATTTAAGTCATTCATATTTTAACCAAACATCTTCTTCCGGCTTCCTTGAATTTCAATTTCCTACGTTAAATTTCTGCACTTCATTATCACATTCTTCAGTTCTGCTCACTTTTATGAGCAGAGAATTTAAATAGCAAACATCCTCTTATCATCCCCCTTTTCCTTATTGTGATAGCGCTTTTAATATAATTTTTTTTTTTCTTTATGTTTAACGAAATTATCAATGTTACTTCATTAATATTGATGTCAGTAAATGAATTATAATGTATTTTTTTTATGCATTTCAATATTATTTTTCGATTTTTATTGTTGTCAAAGTAAATCAGTCAAGCATGATTGTTCATAAATCTTTTTCTTAATGTTGTGAATTCTTTAACAATATTTTTTTCTTTTGTTGTGTTCAGTTACAATGTGAATTAAAACCATAACAATTGTCAGGAAATCATTAAAATTTAATTAAAATGCAAATAAGCTATTTATTGTATGTATTTGTGTAAATTTGTCACATACATAAATATATACTTGCACTTGCATTTGCAGATAAAAACAATTTATTCACACACACACACACACACACGCTAGTAACCATGCCAAACAAATACAAGTACAGTGAAAACTCCGTATAGTGGACACTCTCTTTAGCGGACACCCCCTTTTAATGGACAAAAACTCTGAAACGTAGCACCAAAAAATAATTTTCATGTAAATGAACCTCCGATAGGTGGACACTCCCTTATCTGGACATGGACAAGCATTTTGTATATATTTTGGTTGAAAACCCTCCATTATGTGGACATCTTCATAAAATCGCTGAAAATTTTTTTAATATTTTTGTATAATTTTTTTTATCTGGCATCGCTTTTGCATATTTTCGTTTTGTTTTCAAATATTATTCATTTGGTAACTCGGAAGCAACTAAATATGTAATTATGTTTTTCTGCTGTGTATGGGGAATTCACGAAATTTAGTTTTTGTTGTTAAATTAACTTATTGGTTTTGTGTCAAAAATGGCTTCACAGCGAAAGTGTTTAACATTAAAAGAAAAAGTGGAAATTATTGAATCCTCAAAAAAAAGATTAATGTTCGGTTCGGAAATTAGCAGAAAGGTTTGTTATTATAAAATTGTATGTGGTATTTAGGTGTAGATCAAATTAATATTGATCTTCTTTCAGCTTTCACATCGGGTTTCATATAAACAATTTTTTTTAAGCGATTTAAAATTATAAATTACAAAACATTATAAACTAGTGAACATGTATGTATTAATGAAATTGGAATGATCTCTTTTTGTTTTTGTTTTTGTTATTAAATAAAATACAACAAATATTATGCACTTTTTATTAGACCTCCCCTTAGGTGGACACCTCTCAATAATGGACAAATTTCAGGCGACCGCAGCTGTCCACTATAGAGAGTTTTCACTGTACTTATTGGCATACAAAATTAAAAATTAATAACAAAAAAAAAAAAATATTTTTAAATACTCAAGTTTCATCTACTGGCATTCATTCATTGTGAAACCGAATCGGATTGAAATTTTAATTGTTATTTTAACGTGTCAAATGTGTCATATTCACTTAAAAGAAGAGAGAGATAGAGATAGAGAGAGAGATAATTTAAATGTAAACAAGTAAGAGTGCTATATCCGACTATGCCGAATCTTATATATCCTTCACCATGGTTTGCAAAGAACATAAGTTTATATATCTATCTAAATATATGTACATATACATGTGTATTTATATAATATAAATCGCTTGATTTTATTTTATTATTAGCACATGTTTGCGTGCTATTAAATATATTAAAAGTTTAATTTATATATGGTAAGTTAAGTTTTGATCGAATTTAAGTATTTGGTCATAACTCGGCCATTTTGTAACCGATTTGACAGATTTTTATACCGACATCTTTAAGAACAAATTTTCTTTTTACTTTGGTGATAAAACTTGGAGTCGGGAAGATCTATGGATCCCGAAAATAGGTATTCAAAAAAAAAAAATTATATTTTTCACATTACTTTTTTTTACTGATTTTTTCTGAGTTTTTCAGCAATTATGTTCTACTTAAGATTTCCGATATTTTGATATCTAAGACGTATGAATAGGTAATTTTACAGCTCTAAAGTTTTACTTTTTTTAAAAATTTTAATTTAATATAATTTAATTTAGTCCTTTTTTTTTGAGTATTTTGCTTATAACTTAACCAATTTTAACCGATTTGGCAGATTTGTATACCAACGTGCTTAAGAATAATATTACCAATAAATTGGGTTATATGTATATATGTATTTATATATACTTACATATATGTATGAATATCTATTTAAACAAACTTAATTATAAAAAAACAAGTAAGAGTGCTATATTCGGCAATGCCGAATCTTATATACCCTTCACCATGGTGAGATAAGAACAAAAATGTATATAAATAATGTTGTTTAGATATAAATAAATATTAATTGAGCCACGCCAACTTTTCATTTCGTCATACCGAAATTACATAAACAAATTAAATAAAAATAAAAAAAATTTATTGTTTAGACTCGAACTCGCAACCTCATGAGTCTCAGGCGAGAAGTTAGACAACTCGGTTACGAGCGCTTTTACTGAAGAAGCGTTTAATTAAAATATATTGAGTCAACGAGTTTGTTTCTTTATTTGAGCGGCATATCATGTACATACATAAATGTTTATGGGTTTGTGTGCATAAAAATAAGCGCATTAAAATAAAACAACAAAAAAACAACAACCACAAGGCATTTTTCTGAAAAATTAAAGGCAGTCGTGGTTTTTTGGACATATCTCAGCCATTTGTGAACCGATCTTGCTGAATTTCAATAGCAAGAAATGGTGGACTATATGTGACATAAATGTTAAACAACTTAGCCGTTATCATGTCTGGAGTCTTTGGAAAACACATTTCACACGTAAGACAGACAGACGGACATCGTTAAATCAACTTCTCTCCTCATAAGGACCCAGAATATATGTTCTTTATAGTGTCTAAGATAAATATTGTAGAATTTACAAACGGAATGACAAACTTATATATACCCTTTTCCACCTGTGGTGAAGGGTATAAAAAGGGTTAAATAAATGAATTATATTGTTGATTTTCAAACATCTGTCATTTTGCATTTCACATAATTTTTTTTTTATGAAAATTTCTCATTTTTTTTTTTTTTTTTTTTGTTTGTTTTACATAAAATTGTTTGGCATTTTTTAAAGCGATTTTGTTTTTATTTTAAACACAACAATTACTGTTATTATTATGCAAATGGGGTTAAACGATGCCATAAATTTAAACAGGAAACCGGAAATAAAATAATATTATTAAAATTTGTTAACAATCTTTCTTCTACTGAATTGAGGTGAATTAAATTTAAGCTTCAATAGAAATTAAAGTTTTGAAGCAGAAACAAAATAGAAAAGAAAGAGGTAAAAGAAACATTCTGCATAAATTAAAAATTTCATCTATATAGTTTTTTTTTTAAAGAAATTTAGTTGAATCGGGTAATTTTTCAGCTGCATAAGAACTGTTGATACTGATAACGATGGTTTGACAGCTTAGAACATCAAACTGTGTTGACATTTCGGTTCAGTAAGGTTTGGCAAGTCATCATGAATCGTTTAACGCTAGAACAAGGCTTTGAAACTGAGGAAAGTTACTTTGAAAGAATTAAATCTGTTCGCAAAGTTTATAGAGCACTTCGTCCACTTTACGAAGGTTATTTCTGGTTAAATGGCTTCGTCAATGAGCCAAATTACAGTATTTGTAACGTAGACAATCCTCACCCTTAACGAATCACCAAACACAAAAATTGTCTTTAATTGTTGTTTAATTAAACCATTAATCAAAATTAAAACCAGTTTCAATTAAAAATTTAATCCAGTGAATTAAACGAATACTTATAACAAAAACATTACTGCAGAAAATATTGTTAATATCAAAAAATATTCAAATAAGAGTCTAAACACAATATTTGCGGTGCGGTGCGATTTCTCGTTGCGGGATAGAAAAATAAACATAATACAACGAAAGACGGCGACGGAAATATTTGTCATTTTTTGTTTAAATTTTTATTAATTTATTTGTGCATACATTTTTATCATGTTGTTTGTTTTCAATAATGTTGTGAACATAGCCAATTATTCAAAAACTATGGCAACATCAGAAAGAGAACTAGTATCAAAAATTGAGAGACAAGGCGAATTAAATTCGCCTTGTTGAGAGAGAAAGAAAGTCCGCAATGAAAATAAAATAGAATTTAATTTTATGCCGTTCCGCACTGCGGTTTTTACTTCAAAATCGTATGAAAAATCGCACCGCAATAGATTATCGTTACATTGTGTTTGGACTCTAAAACTATTAATTTGTTAACTGGTTCAAATTTAATAAGTTTTTAAATAAAAATTTAAAAGATTTTGTTATTCGTGCTTAATTCCCAATTTTTATTCTTGATAAAAACACTGAAATTTATTGTTGATGGGATTAGCTATTCCTATGCGCATTTCACTAGTTGCTTAGACCAGATCATTAGGAAACTTCATCCATAAAGATTTTAGAAAAACTAAAGATATTAAACCAAATAAAACTGTTAAGCGTATAAGAATCATAAGCATCAGCTCTACTTGTAACAATATCAAAGTTTAAACAAAAACATCAACAATAAACAGTGAGTTTATCTCACCTAACATTCCCCACTACAATTGATTCGAATTCTTCCATTAATTGTAGTTGTAAGTAGGTTAAGAAAAACAAAATGAAAACAAAAACAACTTGCATAAGCATGTTGCCAGTTAAGTTTTTTTAGGCCGTGCACTTGCCAGTTTATTATCAAAAGTAATTTTTGGGAATATAAAATTTTAATTTAAAAGATTTTGTTAATCGTGCTTAATTCCCAATTTTAACAGTTTTATTTGGTTTAATATCTTTAGTTTTTCTAAAATCTTTATGGATGAAGCTTCCTGATGATCTGGCCTAAGCAACCAGTGAAATGCGCATAGGAATAGCTAATCCCATCAACAATAAATTTCAGTGTTTTTATCAAAAATAAAAACTGAGAATTAAGCACGAATAAGAAAATCTTTTAAATTAAAATTTTGTATTCCCAAAAATGACTTTTGAGTTTTAAATAATATTCATTTTATTTCTATGGCCCTTTTAGCACCAATGTCAATATTTTGTTGTTTTGAGTTAATCGTTGCATAAGCTGTCTTTTATTACTCGCTTTTATTTTGCTTAAACAGTTAAGTTCGAGTCAAAGCGAGCTTAAAAATCGATTTATTGCAAAATCAGTTCGGCGATAACTTATTGTGCAAAAGTAGCGCTGGTCTTTGGCTCCCGCGTTCGTGTGATTTAACGCCTCTGGATTACAAACCAGCAACTCTTAAAGCTTTCGAAGCAAATATTTAAGCCAGATTCATTGGAAAAAGCAATCAAAAATTAAACTGATCGAATGTATAATGTAACTCGTAGCTGCGGTGGGCATATGCCGGAAATCATGTTTAAAACAGCGGTTAAAAAACTGCAGTCAAAATAGAAAAACTGCCATTTCTTCCACTTCTTAATTTGGCATTGGCTAAAAAAAAAACTGTTGCTTTTACTTCTCATTCTTTAAATGTAAAACGTCGCTGTCAAACTAACTCAAAAAGCGAAAAGTTGTACACAAAATTTCGTTTTTTGTCCGACAGTTTTTGGTTTCGACTGCAGTTTTTTAAGCCCTGGTTTAAAATAAAAATGCCATGAAGCAATCTTCCAGATTGTAATAAAAAAAAAATCATTCCAACAATATTTCTGTATCGTATTATCATTTAAGTTCTCATGCAGCTAAAAAAAAAAACACCTTATATTAAGTTTTTTTACTGGATATTGAGACATAACAGCTTATTTTATGTTCTTTTCCATAGTAACCAAAAGTTATTTTATTTTAATTAATCTTTTTTCATTACAGTCTGACTTAGAGCTCTTGGAAACTATATATCTCATGTAGAGTTCCGTAGGATAATAAAAAAATAAAGACTTAACGGAAATTATCAGCATATGGTTGCATGCATTAGTATCTATTTACTCTCCATTTTATAAAGAGGGTGATTTCATATGCAAACCAAACAAAAAATTTGAAATTTTTATGAACAAAATTTCATTTAAAAAAAAAACAATTAGGTTGTGCACTGGAGCCTGGTTATCAGGTTATATGGTTATTTAGTTATATTAAAAACAAGAATATATATTCACTTAAATTTTACTTAAATATATTTTGTTGCTGTGAATATAACTTCATAAGCAGATATAACCTGATAATCTGTCTTTCATTAACAACCTTAATTTTCTATAGAAATCATTTTTTTTTTAAAAATTTTTTTTGGTCATAAAAGATTTCAATAGAATTGCGTTTTTTTCACAAATTATTTCTTTTTATTAAAATCAAATCACTTTTTCTAAATTTCGTTTCTGCCATTAAAATTCGCAATTTACTAATTTTTTTCACAAAAATTATTTTCTTTCAAAAAAACCCGTTTGTGTCATTAAAAACTGCATATTATGAAATAGACGAAAAACTTGCAAAAAATATCTTTTGTATTAAAAGTACTATTATTTAAAATGACAATCTCTTTTTTTACCATTTGCTACATAATGGAACAAATTGCCAATGTGCTTTCAGTAATCGTTTGAGGTTTAGAAGGTACCGGTGATTAGCCGATAGCATGCGATTCTGTTATTGTGATTGCCAATTATAGCATCCAGACTTGCTTTTGGGATCACACGTAAACTTTGTGGTATTGGTTTTATCTATGGCGCCAATTACTCGCCATGACATCTCAAGGATCAAAGGCATACTCGGTATTTGTGGGAGCTCGAGAGACCAACTGAGACTCTCCCCTTGTGGCCGCTGACTGCCTGCGACTACATCAGCTAGACCGCATATCTAAGGCCCATACAAATATCCGCAACCTGTGACGCAAACACGATCATTTAAACGACGTTGTTTTAACTATTATCCCCTATTGGGCGGATTATTTCTACCATAAATAGTCTTAAATCTTGTTTTTCCAAGACTACTTTTTTACTTATGAAAACCACTCTTTCCACAAAATATTTCCATAAAATCATCGTCTGGCAGACAAAAATGTTAACGACTAAAAATCACTTGTTAAAATAAAAACTTAATTTAAACATATTTCAGAAAAAAATCGTTTTTCCGTATAAAAAAATCTGGTTTTAAAAAAAGTCCATGTATCACTGAAAATCGAATTTCCTTGTTACCTTTCCAACGAAAAAATTTGTTAAACCACAAATTTTTTAACAGTAAACCCGTGTTTCCTCACAAAAACTAACATTTTATGTTTTCTCTCAATAACATTCTTTTGTAACAACAAAAACACTTTTTTTTTGATAAAACACCTTTTTCACCCTTTTTTACTCATTTAAAACGCCTTTTCATGGAAAACTGCTTTTTTCCGTTAAAGTTACCTTTTCAGCAAAAATTGGACTACCAATAATCGTTTTAAAGCAACTTAAAAAAAAGAAAATTTATTTCATCAAAAATCATTATTCCAAAAAAAAAAAATTGCAATTTTTCTTTAAAAATCACATTTCATAAAATCGTTATTTTATTTTATTCTTTCTTAAATTTGTTTGTCCTAAGCTAATCCCGCGAAGCTCTACATTTGTCTGAAGGAAACAAGGTTTTTTGTTTTGTCTAGACGAAGGTAAGGTTCAATTAAAAAAAACCTTCTTTGTGTCCATTTGAAAATTTTTAAACTTAATAATGCAACCTTGCGGTTTACTGGACAAAAAAAATAATTAAGGCCCAACCCTAATGTGCTTAAGTTGGCTAGCTATATTGAACTTAAGGAAACTTTTTGTTAAATTTTATGAAACTGTCATTTGCTTAAGCAAGGTGCGAAACTCATCGCACATTCCGTACGGAATCAAATGTTTGTTGATTTTATTTTTGTTTTTTTTAATACATTTGAGAGAATTTTTGACAGTAGGTTAAGCAACGCTATGCATATTATGGTTGAGCATTTAAAAAGCAACCTCAGTTTGGCGTTCAAGGGTGATTAATCAGGTGTAAGCTTTGCGCGCTTTTTATTTTGCAAAAACGGAAAATATTGCAAGTCAGACTAGGGTTCGCAAAAATTAAATAATAGCAAAGACATTTAATGGAAAAATGTTTAATCCGAAAAGGTAATTTTAAGTTCATCGATATACCTTTAAAAAGCAGCTTATATCTAGATTTATATAAATAAACTCTTAAAAAATTTTTAGATTTTAGAGCTAGTTTTAGGAAAAATCCCGGTAAATTGAATATTCAGCGGTTTCTAACGGTTTTGAAGTCCGATTTCGCGGGAAATCTTCAAAAAAAGTTGGCAGCAGTGGATATATATATTTATATGTTTTATAGTTAATTTTAATAAAAAAAACTTCTTTTTTTTACAAAAATAAGATTTTTTTTTATGAAATTATGAGTTTTTGCTGAAAATTTACTGGCAGCCCTGCTAATGGGGCACCTAGTATTGATGAGGTATAATTTTAATTTTAATAAAAAAAGAGGTTTTTTTTGGTATTAAAAATATTTTTGTTTCAGCTTATTACAAATATGTTGTAATGTAAATTAGAAATATGTTGTAATGTAAAATTAAGACGGTCTAGTTCGCCCCCTACTGGCTCGGCAGACTCTCAATCTTTTACCAAAATTCTTAATCACGTTTTTTCTGCTAGATATTGGTGTCTTAAAGCTCTTGAAATGTTATGGGATTATTGCTGCACACTTTCGATTTCAAAAAAAACCCACAAAAAAAAGTCTAAAGGTGTCAAATTGCACGATCTTGGTGGCCAATTCACTCATCCTTTACGAAATATAATGCGACTATACATCGAATCAAGACACTACTTTGTCGGATACTTGAAGACGCTGGAAGCGATTGGGCTTTTGAAATAACAAATAACTATTTCAACTTTAAGCCATTATAATTTTTGTTATTTTCTTTACAAAGTTTCTTCTCTTATTAATTCGAAGCAAAATTTATGAACCTTTTGAAAATTAATTTTAAAAAACCTTCAGCAATTCATAAATAAATATTTGTTTTCTATAAAACTCCCCACAAAGATAATATTTATCAACAATTTTCTTTCTATAGCTTTAAGAATTCGAAAACAGGATATTTCAAGGATACTATATGATGTTGCTAAACATACATAAACGCTACACACACATACCAACAAGCCAACAAACATTATTATTATTATTATGATTCTTAAACACATCTTTGCAACTTCCTTAATACTCAGCAACACACACACACAGGACAGACCGATTGCTCCAAAAAGATGATGCAGTCGAAAAGTTTACCATCATTATCCTGGTTTTTATAATTTTTTTCTTTTAATTTTATTTTTTTTTTTTAAGGGTCAAAAGGTAAATATTGTTAAAATGTGTTGTGGGTGTGTGTGTGTTTTTATTGCCAGAGATTTCATAAGTTTCATCCTTAATGAGTAGAATTCTATATAAAAATGATTATGTTCCGTTTAAAGGAGCATGTTACTACAGCAACAGCAACAACAACTAAAACTTTCATTCTACTATTTGAAATTCATTTACTGTTTTATTAAATGTTACAAAACTTTTATGCAAATCCTCTTTGTTTGGCAAAAATAAAAAAAACATCATTTTTATTTTAATAACCCAGCAAGCATTTTAAAAGATTTTTGGAAGATGGAAGGCACCGCGTGTTAATTCTTCTGGACACATGAAAAATGAGTTGACACATTAACAAAAAACATTAAAAGCATAATATCCAAGAGCGTCCAGTGCTTTCTGAGAGAGTCATTGCTCTATGTGGATTTTAGGCTGTGACTTAACCTTAAAAGAAAATGTCTAATCGTTTTAAAACTTAGGATATCCGTTGCAAGTGTACATCATCTTCACGTAAGATGACCAGGTCCTGAAATCGCTAATGCAGAACGTCTAATACAAAGGCATCAGCGGTGTGGCACGAAGAGATGCCCTCCGTACCGCTCGCTGCTGATGGTGATTGTCTGGCCAACGTTGTTCTTAAAGAAACATGGACCGCTGAAAGCACCAGCCCAAAATCCTCACAAAACTGTAACGTTTTCGGAATGCATTGGACGCTCCCTGATCTCATTTGGAGTGTTATCGTCCTTAATCCGACAATCTTGATTCATCCAGAAATTGAATTTATTGCTGGATATAATTTTTTTAAGAAAATTATGGTCAGTTTAAAATCTTACCGTGCAACTGGTGTGGTTGAATTATATATCCGTCCATGGTAATTTAGGAAAACAGACTGAATAAATAACATCCAATATGATAGAAGTAGCTTCAACAATATGGCCACTGTCAACCGTTAAAAATTTGAAGTTTCTATTGGAAGACCCTTTAGTTAAAACATATTGTTGACCGTTCAAAGAGACACTTAAATAAGTCTTAAAAAAATATCTTCTTAGTGTCATTTAAAATAGTGTCCCAAAGACGACGCTTCCACGGCGGTTAAACATTTTCGAAAAACGATTACAGATAATGTGGTTGGCGATGGTCTAAATAGAAGTGCGACTTATTTCCCCAACTTCTGGGATAACGTTTACTTGCAGGGAAAATGTGTAAGAGAGTGTTTTCGTACACAAATTCTGTAGCATATCTGCACTCCCCAAACCATTCGTTCGTGTGCTGAGAAATAAAAACTTGACAGAAAAGTATTTAATTTCATTCCATTTATTATTTAATTTTGCAAGGACTTTTAGTAGTCTACTATTTTCCTGTTCCTCCTGCCCTCGTGCATGCATGAGTTTAAAAAAAGAGCATTGCATGTTCATGTAGGGACGTGAGTGTGTCTGTAAAGATGTCTGTCTGCTTTTAGAAAAATGAGATTTAAATGAATTTGGTTTTTCAGTTGAAAATGAGCATGACCATTGTTTAATTTTACTTTAAAAGCGTTTGTAATTAAAAAGTATCTTTGTGTTGTTGTTTGAGTGCAGCAAATGTTTTTTTGGTTGTATGAGTATTTTGAAAATGTGTTGGTAATAACATGTTTTTTGTAAGCATATTTTTGAAAAAAGATATGATATTTTAAGACAGAAAAAATTAACTAAAATCATCAGTTAATAAAAATTTTAATTTAAATTTTTCTTGGCAGCTTTTATGTGTACCTTAATTTTCTTTTATCTTAAAATTTCAAAAATTGTACATACATAAAAAGTTACATGTTAAGAAGAAAAAATACTTTTTTCCCAAAAAAAAAAAAAAAAGTTAAATAAGGTAATTTTAACCACAAGTCCTTATTCCATTTTCCGGCCAATTTTTAAATTTTTTTTCTATTTTCTTACCGTATCCAAAAAATATTTTCATATACATATACTTTTGTAATAATTCAGAAGGTCGAAATAATACTCACTTATATTTTTTTAATCTCTACAATTTTTAAATCTAATTTATGAATAAACCCAAGTTTTCTTAATTGAATTTAATGAGCCAATATTTTCGGCGTGTTTAGTTTTATTTTTGAATAAAGTTTTGCTTTATTCATGAACTAAATAAATAAAATTTATTGCCAAAACAATTGTAATTGTTTGAGGAAAATGAAAGTTGAGGGAAAGGGTGTCCAGCTTAGAGTAAAATTAAATTTTATATTTGTGGTCAGTATATCCGTGTTTTTTTCTTTTTTGAAGCATGTTCATTTTCCTGGTACGTGATCC
This sequence comes from Pollenia griseotomentosa, assembly GCA_963931875.1. NCBI lineage: Eukaryota > Metazoa > Arthropoda > Insecta > Diptera > Polleniidae > Pollenia > Pollenia griseotomentosa. The sequence goes on from OZ007560.1 coordinate 250,304,906, forward strand.
CCTAGAAGGCATTTTCTTTTATGCTACACATACAAACACACGTACACACACCAAAACAAACACACCAATACAAAATAATTCGTCTTTTTCTAATATTTATTGTTATGTGATGCACATATTTAAACAAACTTGGAGAATAAAAATACATACGAATACTTTTGCATACATATAAATTATATACAACAATACATTAATTTTATATACATATGTACACAATTATTTATTTGTAAAATACGCACACACATTTAAATATACGAGATTAATTTTAAAGGTTCCTAGACTTAAACTAGCATGGTTTACAACCTGTTCAATCACCAATAATGCCACATAAAGGAATAAGGAACTTTATTTTGGGAAGAGTGTACGTGGCATAGGTTTCTCTTCGAAAAAGAGCTATTTTGCAAAACAATTCTAAAAAAGTAGCATTTGGTTAAAAACAGACACTTCCGTTAAAATTTTTTTACAAGACGGTACGAATCTTTTTCCGCACAGGCATCATATTGCAGAATCTCCTTTAACAAGTATGTAACCGACAGTTAGAGTATGTCAGGCGTGGACCCTTTATAGAATCTATAAACAATGAACTAATCTTTATAAAAAAGGACCGACAATCAGAAAGCTTTATGCTTTTATTTTTATAGTCATATAAAACTTAATTAAAAAAAAATTTGTGTAAAATCTTATGATTCGGAACAGTTTAAGCCGAACTAAACTTTTTTTGAGAAAGCTAATTGATATTGGATCTTAACAGAGTTCTGGTATTAAAAGGCCTAAAATAGACTAAATTTCCATACAGTCGTAAATTTAATAGTTTTAAAGTGGTTTTAAGGCGGCTGTTTAATGTGACACTTAAGGTAAATTGTGAACCGATTATCACAAAATTGCATGGTATTTTTTCTGTCTTTATGAAGCTTAATTATACCAAATATTACCTTATTATATAATTTTGCTACGGTTTGAGGCATATTTAAATAATTTCCCAGAGTGGTCATTATGGACCGATCTTCATAATATTTTCTACTGTGATTCGAAGCCTTGTGGAAGAACGAAAGACCAAATTTAGCTACAAAAAAATATTTGTTACGGTTTGAGGCGTGATTTTTTTTTTCTTATTTAAGAATGAGATAAAATTAATCTCAAATAATCTCGATTCGTACTTGATATAATCCGAAAGTGATATTAGACTGATTCTAACCTAAACACTTACCCAAGAGCACATAATTATTAAACTTACCAGTTACAAATGTTTATTTTACTTTGGTTGTATTCCGCCCCTTGTTCAGAGAAGAATTCTCAATTATAAGACACTAGCAGGATGCCCAATATTGTTTTCATAATCATTCTACTTTGAAAATTTGATGTATACAACTAAATAATTAAAAAAATAGGATATGGGAATTTTGTTTCTTATTTTACTTTTTAAAAATGAACTTATGTATATTTTCCTTCTTGTAGTGTTGTTATCGTTTTTTTACAAAACAATTAACAAACTTTTACAAGCACACGTGTATGCACGCATATTGGTTTTCGAAATTTATCCCGTTTTGAATTGTTTTAAGTATTTTTAAGTGTTATTTGTACTTCAATTTTTAAGTACGACTCATACTAAAGTAATTAGAAAAAACTTAAATTTAGTACGAGTTTTTCTTTCTGTGTCATCATTGTGCAAAATCTTAAATCAATCAATGTATCGAGTCATTTCCGCAAAAAAAGCTTAAGCGACAAAAAAAAATTTTACAGTAGAAGGGTTTTTTCTTTTTTGCTGCAAAATAATTTGTTTACGTTTGTGGAGCAAAAAGACATTAACTGACATTAAGACATTAAAAAGACATTAACATTAACAAAATTCTAAAATTTGTTTTTGTTTTAAATGTTATTTTCTATGCGAACGTTAACGTTCGAAATCGATGAACAGGCTGTAAGTGGACGGAAAACAATTAACCGAAACATTTGCTCTTATTTTTCGCAATGCGGTTTTATTTTGCAAAATAATTAAGCGAGTGACGCAATTAAACGGAACTCAACTAAACGGGTATTTTTACATAGACAGTTATACTAATTGATTTTCCATGATTTTTAGTGCAATAAAACGGGAAACTCAATTAAGTGGGGCTCAATTAACAACTTAACTTTATTTCATAAAAATTTTGTATTAAAGTTGTCGCGTACGATAAAATTGTTTTTGTTCGTTACGGCACCAAAAAAGTCATTTATTAAAAAAAAACTAAAATTTAAAATAATGTCGCTTAAGCTATTTTTGCGGGCACCATTTATGTTATTTTTTGTAATAAAATTGTAAGTTTTTATAGGATGGTAGTTCCGCATTTGGATTCAAGACATATTTTTTGAAAAAAATATAAGTTTTTGTTAAAAAAAAAAAGTAGGAAAGTATAGTCCGTCTAACTCGACCTTTTGATTTACAGATAAATTACGATCATGCCTCCTATTTGTGACCCATTGGCGATCATGGACCCGCCGAAAACAAAATTATGTTATAAGATTAACATTTATATAAGAATTTTTTGTGCCGAATATTATCTTAATATCTTCATATACACCCAGAGCAAAACCAAGTTTAAGTATGGTCACCTCCAAACAAACAGTTCTTAATGAACATTTTTACCATATTATGATTAATTTAAACATATTATTATCCCCGACAAAAATATTGTGGTTAAATTAGTCCTCCATCAAGAAGCCACAACCATATTATGGTTGCCTCCGAACATATTATGGTTAATAATAACTAAAATATGCTTAACACTTACAATAGCATTTCCTCTTGGAAAAGAGGAAAATACTATTGTATATTTAAAAACAAATTATTGCCATATTCAATCACAACATGTTTAGAGGCAACCATAATATGGTTGTGGCAATATTAACAATAATATTTTGGTAATATGGTAAAAATGTTCATTAAAAATAGTTTGTATGGAGGTGACCATATTTAAACATGTTTTTCTCTGCGTGTATATGATAATTTTTCACTTTGAAGCGATTTTGAGGAAGTAGTTTTAATGGGACCAATTGTCATTTCTAGACTTACCAACATAGATACCAAAACATGGCATAGAAGCTCTAACTGAAGCTATTCATCGCCAAACTTATGTCAACAACGACATTGTTATGACAGTTGTTACTTTTAAAGCTCTTCAGAAGTGGCATTTGTATGGGAAATATAATAGAACATAGACTTATGTATTTTGAAAGAATTTGTTAGGATAATTTAGATTGCAAAAGATATTTTTGGACCAAATTTACTCTTTATTTCAGCACAGTGCCAAACAGAAGTTTGTATAGTGCTTGTGTGATGTTATGGATAGATGTTTTTAATAAGCTTGGTTCCTGTAACAATTTAAACGTTTGTACCAAATTTTATTAAATTATCTTCAAATTGCGACCTAAACTTTAAGAAAAAAGTGTTAATGGAGCCTACCAGCCAGCTACCTGGACGGAAGTACTTCGTTAGTTCGTCTTAGAAAGTGTTTCTGAATCGATCGATACACTAAAAGCTGGGTCTAGAGCCAATATTTTTAGGCTTTCAATACATCCGCACAAACGCATAATACCTTCTCGACATATGGTGGTGTTGATACAAATAGCATTTTTAACAAAATATACCTTATTTAACTAATTCAGACTGCCCTCGTTTATATATTTCTTTTGCATTCTCACACTATTACTGTTCGTTGCCATAATTTATACCACAATAAAAGTTGATCACATAATTGAATAGTTTTATTATAAAAATTTCGGTATTTGGTTATTTTTGTGGCTTAACACAATTTGGGGAGAAACTCGGAAAAGTTTTATGTACGAGTAAAGGTACATTCAGGTATTCATTTTATTACCTTCTCTTTTTTTAGTATGCTATTCTATTGGTTTTTCCAATACATTTTTTACTGCTCCTTGTGTTTTTTATTTTTTTCCTTGCAAACTTTTCCTGTTTAATTTCTTTTTTTTGCAGATGTATTTTTTCAATAAATTAATAACAAAATGCGTATGTGAATGAATTAATAAATGACTGAGTGAATAAAAGTTGTTTCAAAACTTTTTTGCGTGAGCGTAGAATATAAATGAGTTTATGTGTGTTGGTATGCATAAGTAGATGGTTGAATGCAAGTGTATGGTTGCGTGTGTGTGTGCAACCTTGATTAGATAAATAATCGTAGTGGATTATGGCCAAGTCTCACAAGTATTTATGGGTAAAAATTATTATGTCGAAAGTCAGCACATCATAGCTTTAAAGTACTTTGTAACTTTTTCGCTTGTACATACTTAACATGTAGACAACAAGTACAGTAACTTACAAAAGTTTGTGCAAATTATGAAGCCTCCGGACATTTAGTAAAAATAATAGTAAGAATTGCCTACAAATTTACGGTCTTATTTATAAAAAATAAAACAGTTTTATAAAAGGTTTATGAAACGGATTTTCTATGAAAATGTCAATAAGGCGGTTATTTAATATAAATATTAATGTTGTCTAAAGGTTAATGTTTTATTAAAAAACTTAATATAAGAGTTTTGATTCAGGTTGCAGAAAAATTTACAAAAAAATCTAACAAAAGTTTTATGAGACTTTTTAAGCTTCTTAAAATTTTTAATAACCAACTGAAGCGAAAATTTAAAAAAATAACTATTATTCAATAGAGCCAGTAGATTTCAGAATCGAATGACAAGCAATACGTTATTTTTATACTCTTACCTTTGGTAAAGGGTATAATTAACATTGGCATTTAATTTGTAATTTTTGCAATACTGGATCCCTATGAGAATAGAAGCTCAAACCGCGACGTCCGCCTACCCATCCGTCTGTCCGTTGAAATGGTTTTCCAAAGACCCTGGTTATAATTGTGGTGGGGGGAGGAAGGCTAGGTAGTTATACATTTATGTCGCAAATAGACCAAAATTGTTTGCTTTGATTTCAGTCTTGATCGGTCTTAAAATGGCTAAGATGTTAGTAAAAAAACCTCGACTGCCTCTAATTTTATAATGCAATCCTTTGTTGTTGTTTTCTTAAAAATTTTATGTATATCGGCAAGAGCCAATCTCCGATCTCCAATGTCTTCAATTCTTTGCAGGACGACGTTGTCAACGCCAATCTTGGCAATTGGGTTATTAAAACTTATTCTCACACAAACAAACGAAATTTTACTTATAAAATCCCAGCGGTAAATATTGAAAGGACCGCAAGTGGCAGGCATTTTTGAAGGTCTCTGTACTCCTTTCTAATAGATTCACTTCGCATGATATGCTGCCTTCAGAAGTATGCCTTCTAGAAGGTATAAACTTCTTTTTGAAAGACCTTCTAAAATATTCAGTACAAATACGCTACTCCCTTCTTTAAGAAGGGAGGAAGGAAGTTGTTCAGTTTTAACTACTTTTAATTTTAAGTGGCCTTCCTTACTCCCTTCTTTGGGAAGGGATCTTAGTTGATATTCAAGGCAGTGTGGAAGGGCTTGCTCCCAATAGCAAACTGTGTAAAAAATAAATAATTATGAAGTGCGGCGATAAGGGCTTAGGACTGCTAATTAAGGCCTTCAAATAGGCCTCTTTACTCATTCTAGTTACCGCTGGCATAGAACAGATAAAACAAAGTTTTATTATATATCTTTTTTTGTTTCTGGTAATTTCAGTTGGTTCTTTTTTTTTTTGCAAACATTCACTTTTTTGTGTTTGAGCGTATATGAATGTGTCTTTATTTTTTTGTTAAAGGCTTTGTACATTCTCATACAAACACATGCACACACACACACACGGTTCTCACTAAATACTGAGTAAATTTTTATTCATATCTGGCTTAGCATTTACAGCAATAAAATTGTTTAAGAACTGATGGTAATCTATTCTAAGCTTTTTTCTAACTTCAAGGAAAAACAAACATTTGCCAGACAAAACTCTCACTCATGTTCGTAACAAACATTTAGTTTTACGAGTACAAAACATGTTTCAACGGAACGATATTAATAATTTGCCAGAACAGTGGGACAAGAGGTAAAATTTCTATTTATTATTCCTAATAAGCTCGAACGTTTCGCTACAAAAAATTTTATAACCTTGACGTAAATTTAATTTCCGTTTTTTTTCGACTTATGAATAATGGTTTCAGAAATGGCAATTTGAGATTAAATTGAAAGCTTATAAAATAAAGTTAATTACAAAAAAAAAAAAAAATTTAAAACGTATATTATATGAGGACATTAAACTAATATTCAACCTTTTTTTAAACCCAAGAAAATATTTCACTTCAAATAATCTAAAAACATATTTCCATTTATTTTTAATTCTGTGGTAATAAGGAAAACGTGCTTAAGTCTAGTTTTTAGTTTTGTGGGAGAGCAATTTTAAATTTTAAGGGTGATTTTTTTACTTCTATTCTTATATAATCTTCACTTCTCAGCAGGTATAGTTTGTTAAGTTATTAATGCTAAATATTCCAAGTATCACAGATAGAAGATAATGGCATATGTCGTGAAGATCTTAAAGGTGCCATTTACTCAAATTTAGCTTAAGTCGACTAAAACACCTTTTTCTTTTTTTTTCAGAAATAATTATTTAAAATTAAACCCATTTTTAAATATCAAACGATAATTTGGAAATAATAGCGTTCGTCACAAATAAGACGAATATTTTCTTAAAGCATTAAAAAAATGATTTGATAAATGCTTGATAATCCATTTGAGAATTAATTTTGACTTTCAGCTGAGACTAGATACCTTTCTTGGTTATGGAAAATATACATTTTTCACGTATTTAATTTCCGGCAAAGGGAAATATTCAAACGTTTGCATTTTCTTCGAAATCTCGGGACGCAAATCGAATAACCTTTTATGTTAAATAGAAAGAAAATATTATTTTTTCTGCATACGAATTACGTTTTATAATAATATATAGAAAGAAGGACACATTCTCTTTAAACCAGCAAAGTATAAAAGATACTATACACTATATAAAGAAAAGCATAGCGAAGAATTCTTCCTCACAAACTCTTAAATATAATGTTTTGCAGCAAATGAGCGATATATCAATTACTTTGGTTTCTTCAGGGAACATTGGGCCTCGATAAATTTTATTCCATTAGGTTCTATGTGCTGTTAGCATTTATAACTCGTTCCATAGTATATTTGCTTCGGCTATATCGGGGTCCACTTGTTGTCTCTATGTATGACTAGGACGTTCTCTTCTTCGACTACCTTAAGGATTCCATTCAATAGCATTTCTGGCAATATCAACGTGTAGTCTGCGCAATGTTTGTTCAATCCACTTCCATTTGCGCTGCTTGATTTCGATATGTATGGAAGCATGAAGTGTTATTGCTCACAGCTGCTGGCTATCAGTTGTGTTTTGCCAGAATAACTCCAATATCCTGAAAGACAGTGGTTCGCCAACACTTGCAAGCCTTTAACATTTTGACTGGCAGCGTTTTATGCTTTGCCTCCGTACAAAGCGAGTGCACAATTGTTAAACATATCTTATTTTGTATGGAAGCACATGAAGCTTTATCACCACCCGGCACACTCAGTTAAGTGAGCTATATGATTGTCGAGCCTTGTATATTCGTTTTAAAACATCTTTATGGGAGTCACCTGATTTTGCTAAGATGCTGCCGAGGTAGCAAAAGGTTTCTGATTCCACTTCTTCAATGTATTGTTCTTATGTGGTTAATGGTGTTTTCGGAATTCAAACTCATAGCCTTAGTTTACCTGCATATCCGAGTGCTTCTGTGTCAGTAGCGAAATGTCATCTGCATAGTCTGGTAAGATGTTATTAAGCCTTAAGGGTCTGCTCCGTCGCTTTTATATTCAGTTGATTCATTCTCAACTTTGAGGTAATTTTCCTTTTTGTTGAAGAAGTTCTATTTTTGATTATTTTCAAATTTTCGAAAAACTTACAACTCATAAAATTCGAATCGATATCGCAAAAAGCGATTGTAATATGGGATTAAATGTGCTATTATGCACAATATTTAATCGATTAGGTTGAATTTTGTTCAGTTGTTAACCACTGTGCCAACCATATAGCAATATAATCTTATTTTCTACGCCAGCTTGTATGTCCAGTAAAATGGTAAATTAAAATTTATATGAAAAGTTTTCTTTCCATCTCCGTTATGGGGTATTTTTTACGTAAAATGAAGATTATTTTTATCTTTACCTGTCTTAACTATTAATAATGCTTAAATTAATTTTAATCAACTACAAAGAATTTGTAAATTTTCTTAATAAAGTTGTATATTTTACTTACTGTATGCAACTTAATATGCCAAACGTAGAAAGAATAATACAAACCTTAACAATGCGTATCCAAAATTGCTTAGCGGAACCTTTTGGAAACCAATATTTTTTCGAAAATCCTTTATAAAGACAAAAAAATTATTTTAAAAAATATTTAATAAATTGCTTTTACAAGACATTAGAAATTATTTATTTGCTTAATTTGACTTTTAAAGCACTAAACCAAATAAAATGTTCTGTTCTTGAAGTTTTGGTAAACTTAGGCAGGGCATACATTATTCCAGCATACTGACGCAATCAAGTGATGTTGAGTTGTGCTCGAAACACATACCATTCAATCATACTGGTGCAATATTCATTTCTTGAAAAAATTTGTACGAATGAGTTGTTGCCACTAGTGCGCACCGAATTTAATATTTAAAAAAAAAAAGAATATTAGTGTTTTTTTTAAAGATTCGTAATGAATAGTGACACAGTTTGTTATTAAAAATTTTTTAATAATAAATAAAAAATTGCATAAGAACCAAATTCTAAGATCACCAGAAAATCTTTATTTGAGAACCTTTGCTTGGAAAAAAAGGATGCATCACAACATTTATTTAATGTTATTTTTATAGAGAATTTTAAAAACATTTGGATTTTTATTCACCATTTGTCGAACTTAATTTTTTTATGATGTCATGCATACAATTCAGGCTTAAAAGAATTTCATTTAAAAAGAATTAATTAGAAACTACCTTTGGACAGTTCCATGTATTTTAATAATTATTTTTGCTTTTACTTTGTGCCTTATTCCTACACTAAAGTACAAGTCAATATTGTTTATGTCTCCAAGGTATCCTGCCTGCAGTAGCCAACTACCCCAGCCAGCTGTAATGCAATTGTCTGCAATGGCATTGTATGGTTCTTAAGTAAGGCAACCAGTGTAAAGTTAATTTTTTATTTCACATGAAAACTTAGAACAGGTCTAAATATGTATGTTATAAAGAATTCGTCCCAAAGGAAAATTGTGTTTTTATTTCGTCGTTTAGATTATGGAAACACTGGGAGAACAATCCAAATACACCAGACATCGTAGTCAATGAATACAGTTGCTATTGGTCAGATTACTTGCAGAGAATTTTTTGATATTTGCTACATTTATTTGCTTATGCATTTTTGAAATGAATATATTTTTTATCTTTCAAACATTGTTGGTGGTTTTGCTTAGGAATTTCACTCTTTTCTTTAATACACTTTTAGTCAGTCGGTCAGCCATTTATTGTTCATTTTCATCCATATGTTGGGGTAAAAGTGTTACTTGGTTATAGGACTTGCCAGACAACAAGTGCTTGGATTTTTACATCAACATCGTCGTTTACATCATCATGATCATCATCTATAACAGACAGTTTTTTAAACAACAAAAAAAAAAAAACCCCCCAAGAAATACAGACATAAAATTCATTTTGTGAGGTTTTAACTAGAGTAGTAATAAAAGAAGAATTAAAGAAAAATCAAACAAATTAAAAAAAAAAACATGAGCACCAAAAAAACCGAAAACCATTTCAAACAGTAAGCATATATTTTTGTATCCATATTGCCCTACAGTAAGTTAATAATGATCTTTTTTTAGAAAAGGTACTTACTTTCAAAACTACATTTTGTTTTAAAAACTATTTTATAAAAAGGAACTTCTTTCTAAAAAGGTTATTTTTTGGTAAGAAGGTAGTTTTTTTGTAAAAGTATACGTTTTTGGTAAAAAGGAAATTTTTTGTAAAAAGGTACTTTTTAGTAAAAAGGTACTTTTTAGTAAAAAGGTACTTTTTTGTAAAAGGTACTTTTTTTGTAAAAAGGTACTTTTTTGTAAAAGGTACTTTTTTGTAAAAAGGAACTTTATGTAATATTAATTGAATCGTTTATTTCAGAAACCCGTCAAGTGTACCTATTTTAAATGAGCGTTGACGGGTTTCTGAAATAAATGATTCAATTAAGCTTGCAACATTTAACAAATCAATAGTATCAATAAAATATTTCTTGATATTAACAACATTTTCTTTATTAAAATGTAATTTTCTAATGTTAAAAAAATTTCTGCAAAAGAAAACAGTTTTCTTTAAAATAATTTTTATATTTCTGTAAAAAAATATTGCTCTTTGGAAAAGTTGACAAATTTGAAATGTTTGTATTTTGAATAGAAACTTGATTAAGTAATTGTATAACTTATAATCCTATTTCTTCGACCTTTTTTATTAAATATTATACTTTAATAAATTATCCAAGCTTAAGGTCACATTTTTATAAAATTAATTAAAATATTTTAATATTCGATATTTCGATTTCCGTTGGAAATCTTGTTCAGGAAATTTTTTAAATAAAATAAAATTTCAAAACTGTGTTTATATTTTTCCATTTATTTTCAAACACAATTTTGAAGTTTTATTTTATTTAAAAAATTTCCTGATGAAGATTTCCAACGGAAATCGATATATAGAAAATAAAAATATTTTAATTAATTTTATAAAAAAAGTGACCTAAAGCTTGGATAATTTATTAAAGTATAATATGTAATTTTATAACGAAAAGAACTTTTTCTTTAAAAAGTAACTTTCTAAAAAAGGATTTTTATTCAAAAAAGTTGATTTTTTCGCAAAGAAGAAATTTTCTTACTAAAAGTAGTATTTCCTAAAAAAAAGAATTGCTTAAAAAATAGTTTTTTTGAAAAAAGTACTTTTTTAATTAAGATCTAACCACTTGAGTTCGTCTTCTACTATTAGAAATAAAGTTTTTCAATTGGTTTTTATCTCTGTGTGGGTGTGGGTTAGTTTGGGTGTATATGTGTGTGTTTAAATGTCCATACCAAAACGAAAGGATACAAATGAAAAAAAATACATACACACATGATGGTAATGGTTTCTGGTCTCTTCGGTCTGCGGTTATCAAAATGACTTTGACATCTGAATTTGAAAAACTTCAACACATCACATAACGACATTATGCTGTTTGTTGTTCTTGCAATTTGTATTGTTGTAGTTGTTGTTGGTACTGTTGCTGTTTATTGTTGTATTGTTGGCACAGCAAAGATGACCAAGCGAACCTTAAATGGCTGCAACAGTAAAAACTATAATTGGTGGCATCTATGGGTGGACAAAAGCAACAACAATATTGTTTTATGTTGCAGCTACTGTCCGTCTGTCTGCCCTGTTGAAACTCATAAGTAAAGCGAATGCAAGGGGAAGTAAAAGAGTTCACATACTGACACATTTTTCCACTCACCATGATGAATTATTGACTCAACAAATTACAAAAGGAAATGTATCGGGATGCTGTGCTGTGCAGTTGCTAAGCGAATGCTGTGGCAGTGTTCTGAGCAATACATGCGAATTTCAATCATATTGGATACAAATTAAAGAATTGCGAGAAACATTTTTATTTTTGAAGCCAGCGCTTAAGTTGCATTGATTATTGTGGTATTTTCTCCCCCATTTTTTCCCATTTCTTTCGCAGTTTCTTTTAACCAGTTCGTTTTATTCGCTAACCAAAGTTGACATTTGGAATTCCAATTTTATTATTTTTTTTTTTTTTTGTTGTTTTCCATTTGTTTCATCTTTATTTGCACTTTGTAAAAGAAAAGAGCAAAAACTGGTACAGGGAACAGTAGTCAACTAAATTGAGAACTTTGTACGAACTTTTTTTTTTGTACAGAAATTTGTTTTTTAATTTTATTTTCAGATGTTGGTTGTTAAATGCAGTAAAAAGAGAAGCTGCAACAAATTGAAAAGAAATGTAGTGGCATAGGGGTAAAAGTATAATGTTACTGTGAATAAGCAATCAAATATTTTATTACGAAAACAATTTCTTACGAAAAGGATCATCAAATATCGTAGTAAAAATTTCTTTAATTGACAATATACTTATTCACAAAGTTACAGTGTTGCCGTATTTGCATTTAAGGGATACAAATAAAATTTTTATTTTATCGATAGTTTGTTATTAAGATTTGAATTAATGATGTTCTAGCTCAGTGATGGCAACTAAGCCCTTTTCGGACTAGATTTGGCCCTTTTTTTAAGTACATCAAACACGGAAAATATTGTTAGTCCTAAACGAAAAATTCGCATTTTCTGCTTTTGCTTTTCTGGACATATCGATTTGTGAAAACTGTCTTTAAAATTAAAGGACGGCTAAGTTTTTAATTGGTAATAATAAATTCATTAAACTTTATTGGTTTGCTGTAAATGTATCAATGCATCCCTAATATATTTTTTTGTTGATCTCGTTAGCTAATCAAATGTTAGTTTATATTAAATATATAAGGAGGGATGATAACAACCTTTTTGTGGCCACAAACTGAGGATATGGACCTGGACGATATGTGATTCCAACAGGATGATGCCACTTGCCACACAGCTTACGAAAAAATTGCTCTTTTGCGCGAAATTCAATGTCTCACGTCGTGGCGCTGTTAATTGGCCGCCACGTTCATGTGATTTGACACCGTTGGAGCTCTTTTCTTGGGGATATTTAAAAAAAAGGAACGTCACAAGAACAATTCCGGAGCTAAAGGATGATCATTGAACATTGAACTTTAATTGTGTCTCCGATTCATTGAAAATATGAACCATCGGATAGAAGTATGCCAGCGAAGCCGTGGCGAGATCCTGCTATCATAATAAAAAAAATATTAAGATAATTTCCCTGAAAACTTTTTGCTTTATTTACAGTTTTGGTTGAACTACCATTTAGATAGTTATCTATGGAATGAAGGCGAGAATGAAGCAGAACTGAAAATTGTAGTTAACAGTTTAGTTTAGTTTCGTACAAGTAAACGAGTACCTTAATTGAATTAAGTGTAAAATAATTCCATACGCAATACCATTTTTAAATAATTCTATTCTTTAAAATTTTTGGTTTAAAAAAAAAAAATTTACCTTGGCCCATTTTTGCTACTTAAACCGTAATTTTTTCTATTTTACCCTTTTTCGGCCATTTTTCATGTCTTCATGCCTTAAGTATTTCCAGAGTTGGACGCTCTGTTCTGGCTACACTGCTTAAAATATTTATTTCACTCTCTCTCTCTCTCTCTCTCTTAGCAACCGCTGCGTATAAGTAATTTTAATTTGATTTAGTGTACTCTGACGTATGATTGACATTAATTACTTATGCACAGAAAAAATCATTGGTAGTTTTTTATCAAAAAAAAAAAAAAACAAGTAAAAAGTGTTTAAATTTAATTAATGTCATAACTGAATCAATTATTTTTTCTGTTGAAAGAAAATTAAAAATGTAATTTTGATTTAATTAACATTTTAGTTGTTTTGAAATAAATTTTTGAATTAAAATAATAATTAAATAAAAAAAAATTATTTAGTTAAAATAAAATAATTTAAACTTTTGAAATTGTTGTTGGAAATTGTCAAAATCAATCAACACATTGTTTGAAACGGCAAAGTTTTTTAATAATTTTTTTGATTAAAATTAAAAATATCATTAATTAAAAAAAAAGAATATTTAAAATATTAAATTTTTACAATCTTTTACTCTAAATAGTTTATATAGTTTCCTATATGCAGGCTTTCAAGTTCATTAATTTAATATAAATAAAAGATCTTTTACATTTACAACAGCAATCTATTTAAATAACTCTTCTTGCCTGTTCAACAATTTTTGTTCGCATTGAAAATTTCTATGAAAAATACACAGTTTTTGAATCATTTTCCATATTGAATTCTATTCGAAATTGTTTTCATCTGCCTACAAATAGACAACACTTAATTCGAGTTTAGTATGTATTTTCTAAAAAACATTTACATAGATTCTTTCAAATCCCTAGAGAACTGCATTTATTTATTTAATATCGCTCCTGCAAGTCATTTTCAATTAGCACTACATTCTTTTAAGTGATAAAAGTATTTGATTTTATTTTTTCTTTATTTGTCATAAAAACTTTATTGCTCTTTTTCGATACAAGCACACGATTAGATTTAAATATTTTGTTTGATTTTATTTCTTATGTATATTTTTCTGTGTTGTCAAATTTTTTGTGGTATTTTATGACCAGTCTAGACTGAGTGAATCTATAAAATTCGCCTGTCCTCATATTTCATACCTCAGCAGCTTAAATTGGATTTTATATTTGGGTCCTAAAATAATCCATACATTTGAATACAGTTTTGTTTAGTATGGATTGATGAATGACAGGGTATGAAAGAAGAAGTTTTTACAAAAAAAAAAAAAAAAAAAAAAAAAAAAAGAACTTAAACAATTATCAAAACTTTTATTCAATAAAAGTCGGAAAAATTTGATTATTTACAATTTGTAATTTTTCTTCTATTTTTTTTTTTTTTTTTTTTTTTTTTTGATATGGCAAAACTTTTTAGAGCATTTTCACTCAGTTTGCCCTACGATGTTCTAAAACCTTAGTACGACTAAGTGCACCACATTTCCGCCGACCCCGATTGAATTACCCAGCCAAATTAGTAAACTAAACCAAATTTTGTACATATTTTGTGTCTTTCTTTGTAATAATTTTAATATAATTGTAAAATACTGCAATTATTCTTTTAAACAATCATTACAAATATACGTGCTAGTCTGTCTGGCATGTTGAAGGCACATAGCTTTGTTGCATTTATTGCAGCAAAAACGAGTTTTCCCTGCGTTTTGGTTGTGGTTTGACAAATAACGCACAACGGACGGTAATTAGACGAGTTCCAAGGGTATGGTACAGCTTGCCCATGCTCTGATTGCGAGTTGGGATTTTATATGACCAAAAAGTGCAACCCTGAATTATAACATGCACAATTTTTGTTTTGTAACAGCATATCCCATAATTGGTGCCCACGACGTGATTCTGAAAAAAAGCTGTTTTTAGACCGCATAAAAATTAAATAGACGATCACAACTACACATTATAACAATTTATAAAAAAAAAAAATAAATTATTATGGCCGGTGACGACGAAATTGTAGATGCTGTTGCCACATGTTGCCAATAAGGAAGCTTCGCAAATCGCAAGATTGTCAGTACAGATTCCTCAATTCTGGCATGACAAATCCGTTATGCGGACCGCTTAAATAGAATGTCAGATTTCTGCCCCTGATATAACTGACGACAAAATTTGAATAAAAATTCGATCTAAATACTTACATGTTTTAATTTTTCTTTTTATCACAACGATCAGAAATGTTCTCTTATTTCCTGGCACAAACTTTCTACTTTTTTATTTGTTTTTTTTTCAATTCCACAAAAATTTCTAAAATCGTACAACGAAAAGGATAAAATACTCACCCGTAAAATGCAAATCAATAAAATTGATGTAATAAAACCCAATTTTTTATTTTAGCACAAAAATGCTGCTACAAAAAATGCTCGAGCCAACAAATGAAGAATCTCAAAGAAAATACAACAAGAAATAATTTCCAATGCGGTTAAAAAAATGGAAAAAAAACTAAACAAATTAATTTATGCGCATTTAATGACAGGCATTAGAAGGGATAATTGATTTAAGACATTGGTCTAAAGTTCCCACAAAACAGCAACAATTGCAAAACTTAAACATTAAACCCCAAACAACGCACTGATTCATTAGTAACTCAAGAAAAGGGGTCAGGCCAAAGAGAATCTAAGTTGATATCTATAATGTGACAAGAAACCAAAGACAATCAAGTTAAATTAAACTTGTACCACAAAAGGACACTCAACGGGAGCAGCACAAGAGACGTAAACACCAGAATAAATACACGTTAGCAACAGAGTGTTTAACACGGGATACTTAAAGCAGAAAATGGTATGCAGGAGCAGGAAACTGTTTCGCATGTTCATACTTAATAGTTGGACTTACAAAGTAATAGAGTAAGAAATGGTAAATTACAGCTTAGGGACCTGTTTCTCACTAAAAGAGGTTTGAATGTTCACTCTAAAATTGCAAAATAACCACAAAAGCGTTAAAATTAAATTGTGTTGCATACTTTCAGGAAATTATTTTCTTACAAGAAATACAATTTGATTTTTGTTTTGTTATTAAGCGGAATTTTAATAACAAATTTCTACACATTTATTCTTGATGTTTTAGGAAGAAATTTTGCGATTTTAAATGGAAACACTTTTAGCGGTTGTGTTACTTAAGGCCAGAAGAATGAATGCACAATTACCACCACTGACAACATTTCAATGGCATTTTGTTTCAATACAATTGAAACGTTTATGTCAGCCAGAGTAAAGGGCAAGCAAAACCCGGAGAATGACAAGCAATTCAATAAAATAAAGTTCACTTTAAAGCGGATGTAATTTTCACAAAGTTACGTGCAAGTCTTGCAGCAACAGAAATGAAAAAAAAACCAATCTGCTGTTGCAACCACTCACTCATCCATTTGTTTAATGTTTTTTTTTTGCTAAGGTTTTCTTGCAATTTAATTCTTTATTTTTGCATTAACCTGCAGTCTTTGGCTCATTTATGTTGTCAGTTTGTTGCAAATGAAGTTTCTGCCAACCAGAAAGTGAAGTGGGGTAAAATGTGCTTTATATAATTTATGAAAAAAAAATAAAAGTTAAAAAAAAATGAATTTGCTGACTGCTTCTGCCACCGTTAATAGTGGCTGATGGTGCTGAAACTGATAGAAATTTAAATCGTTTTCGTTTTTATCTCTAAGTTGCAATAAAAGGTAGTTTATTTCAATTTTTTTAAGATTCATAATAATTGTGCTTTTCTGTAGAGCGGGTATTTAGCGTGTGAGATAATCTATGTAACACATTAAAAATTGGTGTTAGATCCACCTTGAAGAATGCCGATCAATTTCAACAGCTAATATATACAATTTCTAAAATAGGACAAAATCTTAAGAACTTATACTTGGCATGTTTAACTTATTTATGATGCTCTTAATAATTTCTTATGTCCCATTCGTGTAACGAAGTCTATAGAATCCAAAGCAACTATTTGCAGGGCTGTCAGATATGTCGTTTTCTTGCCAAACGTGGCTATTTGGAAACGTGTTTGGCGGTGGGATTTTCCAGTTTGCGACTGGCGATTTTTGATATAACTGGCGATTTACATGGCTATTCTTACATTCATATTATTTCAGGGTTTTTTTTTACAGTTTGCCATTTTTTGTTATCATTACTAATTTTTTTTTTTTTTTTCCTTAATTTCTTTATTTACAATCTGTTTATACAACAATAAGCAAATTTCATAATATTAAAAAAAAATAATAGCTGTTCTTGAACTATAATTCAATAACTCTCCAACTTTTTTTCTTATATATTTAATATATTTTCAATATATGTGTTTGTTAGTATATTATATTGTAAATTATGTATTTAATTCTAATAGTTTTTATGTCTGTAGGTCAAAACATCAGTAATGAAATCAATGAGGCTGAAGTGTACGATCTTTTAGACTTGTGTACCTACTTAATTTTAGTTTTTTAAACTGAATATATGATCTCCATTTTATGTTATTTAAAAAAAAAAAAACAGAAAAAACAAAATTTACTTTCGGCGACTTTTTTGTATTTTTCTCTGCTTTTGGCGATTTTTGACTGAAATATTATACTAGCTTTTTTTGTATGCAAAATTTAAAAAATAAGAAAACTGAACAAAATTTGAGTTTGGCGATTTCTGACATCCGGTTTGGCGATGAAGCTTAAAAAAATCGGACAACCCTGGCTATTTGCACAAATTTTACTGATTAATTATACCACCTTCATCATTCTAGCATTGGCTCATTTCCCAAATTCAAATTTTGAATTCTCAAAAAATCCCTGTCTCAAAGCTTAGATATCTTCTAGCTTAATGAGCTGCCTCACTCTACTTGACATCTCACCCCATTGGTGCTTAGAGTATAGGGATTTTCTAATTTAGTTTGTAAAGGTGTTATAACTAGGACCAGCGTTTTTGGTAAGCCAATCGACTTATAATCACTTTTGGAAACTAATGTGTACAATAGGGGAATAACTTTTTTTGGACAAAATTTCTTCATCCCACCACGCGATGTGCAATTTAGTATTAATAATAAAAATTCAATTTCTAAAACTCTTAAAAAAAAATTTTTTTTTTTTAATTTCCATACACATTTTGTATCCTTTTCAGACCATGGGAACACATATGTGTACCTTAACTTATTACAAGTTTTAAAGACTAGCGACATCGTGTGACCAATAGAAACAGTTTATAACTTTTTTAAGCTATTGCGCTTCAAAAAATATCAAAAAATGGCAGGGCTTAGAAGTTTTAGCCATTATTTTTACATTTGAATTTAACAGTTTGAAAAAACCACACTGCTTGGACATTTTTCCTCAATAACTAATCGTTAAGACCTGAAGTACACATATGTGCACCTCTTTTTCTACCACTTTAAATAAAAAAAATTAAAAAAAAAACCGAATTTAAATTACACCTCATAAGATAAAAAAAATTGTTAATAAGCCCTTTACTTAATCGGTTCAGTTCAAATTTTAAGAAATTAAAGATTTACGTTGAAATTATTCATATTTTAAAACCTGAGGTACACATATGTGCACCAGTAATTTCTAAGAATTCAAATAAAAAATTTAAAAAAAAAATATACAGTTGTCTTATTTGCTCCCCAAAAGGAATAAGGTCTTAAGAGGGTATGGTACATTTATTGTTTATTATTCTAAATATTTTAAATATATTAAATAAGTTACTGTATAACAAAAATGTAAAGCTATTTTTTTTGGGTTAAATGAAGTACATTTTAAGTTAAAAGTGCAATTTGACTTACATAATGCAAAAATATGTTGTGCAAAGATATTTTTTCTGAAAATTATCACTGTTTCATATAAAATCCGCCAAACTACTCATCTATCACAACATCTATCATTTGACATTAAAATTAAGTTTATTAAAAAAAAAACCGCGAAGAAGAGTCACAATATCAAGATTTTTATTTTGCGCCCTTCTTCCGTACAAATGGTAAGATCTTGTTATATTCATGAAATTATTAGAAAATACTTAATATTTTGTTATTAAATGTTAATTTTGTATACTTAGGAGAAAAATTTAAATTCAAAACTTCATCGCGTTTGGTGCGGAAACATTTTTAACGATCGGCGGATTGGCTGTCTAAGTGTTCATGTAGATCTTTTGCACAAAGTCGCATTTGCAAAATAAATCGAAGAAAATTGTAATATTATCCTTTACTGGCATATTGACGAGGTATTTTAAAAACAAAAGCTAATTGGTGCACAATTTTTACTCTTTCAAGGCTTTGTTTTCATCGTTTCTTCCATTTTTTGGCATTTCAGCATGAATGTTGCCATCATCTTTAGTACTTTTTCCTAATTAAGCAAACATTTTTTAATTCTTTCCATATCTGTCTGTTATACATATAGAGAGTTATCAAAGAATTTTAGAATAAAACAAGTTAGAGTGCTATATTCGGCTGTGGCGAATCTTTGATACCCTCCACCGACAGTTCGAATGTTTAAGGAGTAATATCTGTATGATGTCTTTTTATTATTATTATCTTAAACTGTGACGATTTGTTATTAATTATGGTTTTAGGAGACTAAACTGTTTTCCGGGAGTAGGGCATATATGGGGCCTAGGGTAAATTATGTACCGATCTTCACGAAATTTCACAGTATCATTTATAGTCCTATAAAATTGTGACGAGCCAAAATTTGTTATGATTGCATTATTTTTTTCGGTTTTAGGCGTACTAAACTGTTTTCCGGGAGTAGTGTTTATATGGGGCCTAGGGTAAATTATGGACCGACCTTCGCGAAATTTTACAGTGTAATTTCTAATCGAATAAAACGGACTTGTGCAAAATCTTATGTCATTCCGTGCATTTTTGCATCATTTATGTTAGTTTTTGAAACAAAATTATCAAGTTTTTGAAGGTGGTGGTTCCACATTTTGATTCATAGCTCTGGTCCTACTGAACCGATTTTGCTGAAATTCAATCCCAAACTGCTTAGGATAACTACAAGCAATTTGACACCTAGTTTGTTTATTTCTTTTGAGTTTTTCGAAAGTGAGCGTGTTTTCAACAGACGGACAGACGGACAGACGGACAGAAGGACAGACGGACAGACGGACAGACAGACGGACATGGCTAAATCGACTTAGAATTACTCAAGCAGCCAGAATATATATACTTTATGGGGTCTGAGATGAATAATAAAAAAGTTTCACACGGAATGACAAACTTAGTATACCCTCTTCACAACTAATTGTGGTGGAGGGTATAAAAATTTATACCGTTGACATTTTTTCTCATTTAATTTCTTGCTTTTTTCTCATAAACTTTTTGAAGGCCTTTTATCGTTCATTCTTTACAAAGTCTTATGCACAACTTAAGAAACTAATTTGAATCTTTCCATCTTAAATACGTTGTTTCTTCCCTTTTCGTTTAACCAAAAGTTTAATTTAACAGGTATTTGTTTCCTTTATACAGGGTGGGCCTTAAGTCACTAAACATTGTATTTTTGATATAATTTTTTATTGTGTATAGAAATAACGTTTGGGCGATTCAGTAGCCATTTATGCAAAATTTGTTGAGTTTTATTCTGCTAGTCAAAGTTCAAACCCAAAGAAATTTTCGAAATTTGTTTAAGACCACACTCATAAAATTATTACAGTAACTGATTGTGGGTTATTAAATTCGTTTTCCGTACTATTTAAATTGAATAAAAATGTAGTTATTTTACGAATAATTTTATTTTTTAACGTTTATGTTTGTTATTTAAAAAACAAACTACCAAAAAATAATGTTTTTTCGTATTTATTCTGTTATGTAGTTTGATTTTTGTCGGTTAAAATATATTTTTTAAAAGTAAAAACTATTAAATTTTAAAGAATATGCTGTTTAATGAATACAAAATTAAAAAATGAAAGTAAAAATCATTTGTTTTAAATGAAATGTAAATGATCCGTTTTTTAAATGAATTTTAAGTTGTTTAAAATGAATTTTCGTTTGAATTTAACTACATAATATTTTGAGTGCAGAAATGCACTATCACGAAAAAGACGAACGCAATCTAGTTGCTCGTTTATAGTCATCGGGATCTAATCGTTTCTTATCTCGAAGCCAAGATAATATCGAACGAGTAGGGGAGAGCGTAACATGCCGCTCAGCTTCACATGGCCAGAACTTGCTGTTTCCGTACAAGATTAAGATTTTTTTTTTTTTTTTTTTCTCATTATTTTTTATTGAATCTTCATATATTAAATATGAACTAACAATAATTAATCAAATCTTAACCTAAAACGTTATTTTATGTCCTGCCAGTGCCAGACAAAAATTTTCTTCATCACGGGTTGTGTTCACTTATATAGGTGTTTATTGCTCATCTAATTGGGTAAGTGCTGCAGTGTCTCTTCTTCTTAAGCGAGTGTGGCCGCCATGGTTTAAAATATTTCGAGCTAGTGGATTTGGGTGTTGTTCAAGCCTTTTTAAATATTTTACTGCATATTTTGTAATCATAGTTTTTACTAATGGAACATTGAGATCCTTGTGAATATTTGAGTTTTTAACATACCAAGGGGCAGCTGTGATTATTCGAAGAAGTTTATTTTGGCGCCTTTGAATTTTTTCGATATTAGAGGCCGAGGCAGTGCCCCATAGTTGAATACCGTAGCACCAGATTGGCTTTAAGATGGAGTTGTAAAGTAAAAGTTTGCAGTCGAGACTTAGGACAGAGTTTCTTCCAATAAGCCAATGAATTTGGATGGCTTTTAGTTTCATTTGAGATAATTTTGCCTCTATATGGCTTTTCCACGTTAAACGGCGATCTAGATGAATACCAAGGTATTTTACATGCGAATTTTGAGGCACTAAATGATTATTGATTTTAATAGGGGGGCATGTTTCCCGACGCAAGGTAAATGTTACATGTACGCATTTTTGCTCATTGACCTTTATCCTCCATTGCTTTAGCCACAGTTCGAGTTGAAATATATGATCCTGTAAGTAACGAGATGCTTCATAACGGTTTTCGTGGACGCTTAGAAAAGCTGTATCGTCTGCAAATGTTGAAGTTTGTGTATAGTTGCTTGTTGGCATGTCCGAAGTATAAATTAAGTATAATAGGGGGCCCAGGATGCTGCCTTGTGGGACTCCAGCGTCAATGGGCTGAGGTGAACTTAAGAAATTTCCTTCTTTAATAATAAATTGACGACCGACTAAGTAGCTTTCTAGCAGCTTGTGTGTGTTTGCTGGTAAATTTTGCTTCAATTTATGTAATAAGCCTTCATGCCAGACTTTATCAAAAGCTTGCGAAACATCGATGAAGAGTGCTGAGCAATATTTCTTTTCTTCAAATGCTTTTCTTATGACATTTACTATTCGATGAGTCTGTTCGATTGTGCTGTGTTTTCTTCTAAATCCAAACTGATGGTTTGGAATACATCTATTTTCACTTAGAATAGGTGTTAATTTTGAAACTAATAATTTCTCAAACAGCTTTGACATATTTGATAATAAGCTAATAGGCCTATAAGACTCAACTTTTGTATGATCTTTACCTGGCTTTGGTATCATGGTAACTAAGGAAACCTTCCATTTTTGAGGATAGTATTCGAGGCGTAAAATAGCATTAAAAATAAAGAGAATAATTTTCTTTGCTATGCGAGGTAGCTCTAAAAGCATTTTATTACTGATCTTATCAATACCAGGTGCCTTCTTAGTGTTTAAGTCACAAATAGCCTTTTCGATTTCTCCCATCTCAAATCTGAAGGGTATAGCTGCTCTAGCAGCAACAGGTGGTAACTCGACCGCAATATTGTGAGATATATTTGGTGTAAATACGTTTTTTAAATGATCGACAAACAGGTTTCCTTTTTCAGCATCATTTCTTGCCCAACTTCCATTTAAGTTTCTTAATGGTGGCTTAGAGACAACTGGCCTTTTGAGATTTCTAGCTGCACGCCACAATGAGTAGTCTGATTGTGGAGTTGCATCAAGTTCCTTGAGATATTTTTCCAGTGAAGCCGTTTTCTGAGTCTGCAGTAACATTCTCAGCCTTTTTGTACAGTCTTTTAGTAATTTCTTAAGTTGAGGGGATCTGTGCAATTGCCACTCTCTACGAGCTCTCCTTTTTTCAGACAAAAGACGCTCGACATCTGAGGAATATATTTTATTATTTTTAGTTTTTTTGGGGGCAATACTGGAATGTTGTACAGCTAGTTTTAGAAAACTGTCAAAATTGACAATAGAGCGATCTATATACTCCGGTGTGTTAAGCGGAATATTTTCTGTGCAATGGGTACTAAGATATTTTTTATATTTTAACCAATTTATATGTGTAGCTGACGTCGCTATGTATCCAGAGGGAGATTCAATTCTATTGGTGTTTATTATAGTAACTATTGTAGGTGTGTGATCAGAGGATAATTCTAAGGAGGCTTCAACGTGAATCGTTTTTGTGGGGATGTTTTTAACAACGCCAAAATCGATGACATCTGGAATTTTTTGCGCATCAGCAGGCCAATATGTTGGTTGGCCACTCGCGACAACATTTAAATTCATTTTAGAGATTGTATTAAACAAAACACGACCCTTTGGTGTTATTAGTCGTGACCCCCAGAAGGTATGTTTAGCGTTATAATCGCCAGCAGCCAGGAAACAGGGCCCCAATGACTTATAATATTTATAATATTGGCTTTCCGATATTGAAAACCTAGGTGGTGAATATAAAGATGAAATTACTATGTTTCGATTTATCTCTTCAACACAAATGTTCGTTGCTTGGAGATAATCTTCACGATGATCACACATTGGGTAGTGTTTAATTCTGTTTTTTATTAAAATGGCAGAACCTCCACAAGCTCTATCTCGAGGGTCCTTGGTATCATATAGAGTATAACCATTGATTTTGAACGTATTTCTTGAGGTCAAATGAGTTTCAGAAACCATCATGACATCAATTTGTTTATTTTTAAGAAAGTATTCTAATTCATTTTTATGTTGGCGGATGCCGTTTGCGTTCCAAAAACAAATTTTTAAACAGTTCATGGCTTGTTAAGTACAGCTTGCAATAACATCGATTGCATTCTAAGAATTTCCTGCATCATATTACCCATTGTGTTTGTAAAATTATTTACTGTTTGCACTAATGTTTCCATTGTTTTTTCTAGCCGACTTAGATTAGAAACTGGAGTTTCGGCATTACTTGTCGAAGCGCCTTGCATTGGTACATTGTTTGATTTTAAGACGTTGGCATAAGAGATTCTGTTACTACTAGGCTGGGGGGCCTGAAGGTCATTACTGTTTACTTGATTTGTTACCTGAGGGGGATTAGTTTTCGGTCCAACCGACTGCTTGACGAAAGTATATACAGGGCATCCTCTATAATTGGCAGTGTGATTGCCACCACAGTTGCTACATTTTTTAACGTTGGGGTCGGTTTTAGACTTGTCGCAAAGAACTGTACCATGTAATTCGCCACATACTACGCAAACAGGGGGTAAGTGGCAGTATGCCTTAGTATGGCCAAATTCTTGGCAGTTCAGACATTGAACGGGACCACCTCTTTTGTGCGGCTCCTCTATAGTTACTTTTCTGTACAGAATATATTTTAAGTTATAGATTGGATGCGTTTCATTTTTTTTAAGTTTAACGTCGCCGGGTTCAAACTCCACTCGAAAAAGTGGTTGGGGAATTTTTTCTCTATTTTTAATGTTTAATACATGTTTTACCTTGAAGCCTCTTTCTTCAAGGAATGTTTTTACCTCTTCTGGGTCCACACATGAGTCAATACCCTTAATCACTACCTGAAGACCTTTACTGCTTTTCAGTTGGTATGTATAAAAATTTTTTTTGAGTGCCTCAAAGTTGCTTACAATTTTTCGAAAATCATTCTCATGATTGATTTGTATTTTTGTTTCGTTTATACTACCACGCTTGATAGCAGCTACGTAAAACGAATTTTCACCTATAACCGATATTAAACTCTTTATGAGCTCATTAGAATTTTGCTCCCTCAGATATATCGGGGGAGGCTTGGACGATTTTATGACGTTTTGTGCTTCAGAGGATTCATCCTCCAGAATTGCAAAACGATTTTGAGAATTTATTTTATTAAAAGATGGTACTTTTGAGGCCGAAGCAACTGCTGCAGAGGTAGGGCTGCGTCCCCGTTTAAGCACTGTTATGTACCTGTCCATACCAACTTGTACTGTAGGCTTTTGAGAAGTTTTTACTTGAGTTATTGAGTTGTCCATAGCGGCTGTTTTGGGGTTAACTGTTTCATCACTTATTAAAGTTTTTTTTTGCTCTGTGGCAACGCTTGTAGTTAATAAATTTGTTATTGTATTACGATCGACCGTATTTTTAAACAAAGAGGGTGAGAGAGAACGCGTTCGAGTAATAGGTTTAGCCGTTAAATAATTGCTATCATCGATTCTTTTTTCTACGTTTGTTTCGTCAACACTCAATGTAACATACGCATTTCTTTCGTTATGTTTAATTGTTTTTGCATTATATGCATTCATAAGAGTTTTTTTTTTTTTATATATTACTGTTTGTTTAAATGTGCTCTTCTTTTTATTTGTTGTTTAAAAAACCCCGAGAATAAAAAAAAAAGAATAAAGAAAACAAGAAATGTTTTTGCTTAAAATGTAAGTATGTATATGTATGTGTGTACATACATATATTTTTGTTAATTGTAATTTTTAATATTTGTATTAAAAATTTTATGTTCACTTATTAAAAATTTATTTTAAAGCGTCTGTTCATTCGCTGATCTTATATTATTTAAAAAAGATAATAATATTATTATATCATAAATATACACTTATTTATGTTAAAAAAAAAACCGTAAGCCGAGTTAAAAAAAAACACGTCTGCATTCAACGAGCACGCAAGCAAAGATTAAGATGTTGTTAAAAATTTACCGAATGATTAAAGGAAGTTTAGTGAATTATGGACCCACCTTGTACAACTACATTTTGTGACTTTTTCAGCTTTTAATATGTTTCTTTTTTTAATTTTTTGCTCTATTGCACTTTGATATCAATACAATTTCAAAAAGTTTGCAAAATACTTAAAAATGTTTACAAAAAAAGGATGAAAAAACTAAATATAAGAAGATGAAAAAATGGAGCAAAATATTGTTAAACACAAAATTGTTATGGAATAGGAAAAAACAGAGTTTACTACATTAAATACCACCTGACCCAGATTTTTTGGGTTTTTGTTTTAAAATTTATTTTGGCCTTAAAAATAAAAATATTTTTTATAAAGTACAACGTACAAGGTTCACAAGTACAAGTATGCAATTTTTTATATATAAATATGGTGGCCAGTTATTGTAAAGGGTGTTTTTTTAAGCTCGATAGAACTTGAAATTGTAAAAAATTACACAAAAAATTAAATTGTAATCAAAATTTTTTTTTTATTCGAAAGATCAATACGTGACATTAACATTTGAAAATGATTTCGGGCATATGGGCACCGCGGCTGTTCTTGACGAAGCGCATTCTGGACGTCCAATTTTGGGCCACTTTTTCGAGCACTGCTGGCCGTATGTCACGAATAACACGAACAATGCTGGCCTCCAAGGCGTCAATTGTTGCAGGTTTATCAGCATAAACCAGTGACTTCACGTAGCCAAACAGGAAATAATCGAGAGGTGTCAAATCGCACGACCTTGGAGGCCAATTGACAGGTCCATTTCTCGAAATCAACTTATCGCCAAATTTTGATTTCAATAAGTCGATGGTTGCGTTCGCCGTATGGCACGTAGCGCCATCCTGTTGAAACCACATCTCCTCCGGATCAATGTCATCCATATTTTCAAACAAAAAATCATTGATCATGGTGCGGTAACGATCTCCATTGACCGTAACCCGAGCTCCGGCCTCATTTTTGAAGAAATAAGGTCCGATGATGCCACTAGCGTGAAAACCGCACCAAACGGTGCATTTTTCTGGATGTAATGGAGTCTGTAGGGTCTCTTGTGGATTGGTCTCGCTCCATATGCGGCAATTTTGCTTATTAACAAACCCGTTAAGCCAAAAATGCGCCTCATCGCTGAACACAATTTTAAGATATAAGTTGCGCGAATCGACGACTGATTTTCAAAGTAAATTTGGATAATTTCGTAGCGTTGTTCAAGCGTGAGTCTATTCATGATGATTTGTCAGAGTATACTGAAACGATAAAAAAAAATATTTCATCAAAATTTAATTTTTTGTGTTACTTTACAATTTAAAGTTCTATCTAGCTTAAAAAAACACCCTTTACATGTACTTGTGTGATCACAAACTCAATGCTTCTTAACAAGAGAGCTCATAAGATTTAATAATATGTAAATCAATAGTTGGGTTTGTTTCTATACCTTTTTCATTTATTGAAAAAAAACAAGCGATATCGCACTTTAAAGTAAACAAACTATTAATTTAAAACCTTTATATTAGAGCAGTGTTACTACCAGAAGTATTCAAAATTACACTTAATTTTAAGCAAAATTACCCGATTTAAATGAAATTGCACCTTATATCAAATCAACGTTTCATTTTATACAAAAAATTACTGAAAAAAATTATAAACCTGGCAAAACAAAAGATTAATACAAGTATCTTTAAGGCCAATAATCACCTACGAAGTGGCAACACTGTACCGGATAGAACAAATTAACAGAAAACCAAAAGAGTTCTTTTGGAGAAAAGTCTGCCAACATTTTAAAATAGAAGACTTTCTTCAGACTTCCATTAACAAAATCCTTGTAGGACCGGTCCATATTATCGCAAACGAATTTTAGTGGACACTTATTTTATAATTTCTAAGGTTCTGAACTTGCTCAATCCTGGGAACGTATACAATTTTTTCGAGAGATTCCAAAAATTTATTGTGCTAAACAGTTTGTAGTGATTCTGCTGATCACGATTTCTAATTTCGCTTTAGGTTTCTCGCGTAAAAATCTCTAACATTCAGGCCTGTCACAGAAATTAGTTCCAATCGAAAGTGGAAGTGATTTTGTATCTTGCGTTACATAAAACGAAAACATTTTCGGTCGAAATTAATTTCTATGACACGCCTGATTATCTTAAAATTTTTGAAATTTTACAAGCAACATTAATGAGAAACACCAAATTAAACTTATAAATTGACTTTACTTTTGCAAAAATGCTCTGTGATTTTTTAAGGGATATAATACCATACTTGTTTATGTGCCTTCGTGCGTATGACGTACTGTCGGCATTTTGGTTAAGGCTAGTTTATACTATTATACTTAAACCTTTTTAGAATCTTCTGTATTCTCATCACATCAGAGATGTATTTTAACAGTATATATTGAAGGTGGTAGAATTTTTATAGAATTACAAAAACAACTAAAATCAACTCAGGAAATGTTCATGTTGGTTTTGTAAAAATTGTAAAATTGTAACCATCTGCTTTTTTATTATTAACTCAGCTCTTTAGTAGCTTTACTTTGATTTTACTTATACCATCCGTGAAAAAATGAAATATACTTACAGCAGACTTTTATTTTATTTTTTAAACACGGAGAGAATTTCATATTATTTTGATCTTACAAAGGAGTAATACATTGTATTACCGTGTAAACTAGCCTTAAGCCAACACCTGTGCGCCAAGTAAAATACAATAACTTTTATTGAGTTTCGCTTAATCTTTCGAAATAACTGCATTAAACTCAAAAAATATTGAATTTCAGCAAAATTGCCAAGACTTGACCGAATATATTTTGGGATACATTTTTGTGTTTGTAATTTTAACTAAACTACAAATTTTATATTTCATTTGTAGAATTCTCAGAGGGTATTAAAAGAAAATAATTTTACAATGATTGCGCTAAATATGAAGTTATCATAATAGTATTAATGACTTCAATCAGTAAAAAAGTGAAATCATGATTGTTGAACTCTTTTATTTTAAATTTTAATTCAATGGTTGGAATGTAATATAATTTTCCAACTCAAAACTTAAATTCATTGCTTTAATATATTTTTGCTTAAATCTTTCCCTTAAAACAATTGTAATATTTTTTGATTATGTATAAACAAATCATTTTTAAAATAACATTTCCAGGAATTGTTCATGTTATCTTGCTGAAAGAATTTGTTGCTCTTTGTTATGCGTATTTTTTTATTTGTATTTGTATTTGTTTTTTTTTTTTTTTTTTGTTAAACATCTCTTTCTCTGTTATTCTTGTTAAATTTTTGAAAAAAGAAACCATTTTGCATGCTTCATGTTTAAAATAACAAACAACTAATAAAATGGCACAAAAAACCCTTTTGGCGTTTTAAAGTGCAAAAAAAAGAACGTTTTCCCAACAAGAGTTTATTTTTTAGGAAAATTTTATTGCCAACCACAAAAAAAAACTTTATTAAACAAAAACATAAAAAGTACACAAACAGATACTAAAACACAAGAAAAAGAAAATTGTACTATTATAATAAAAAAAAAAATTAAGCAAATCAAACAAAATGCTACACACTGTGCAGACAGTTAAATCGCCTAAAGGAAAGAACATACAATAAATAAATTGTTTAGGCCGTAGAATTGTTTAGCTTTAGAATTGTTTAGGCTATTGATACATGTAGCATCATCCTTTAAATTTAAAGTTTGTTCGAAAAACCCAACACAGTTATTTCTCAGTTCCTTGGAATAAAGTTTTTTACTTCAAATCAATTAAATTTTTTTTTTTTTAAATATAAAAGTTACAATACATACATATTAACTATCACTATAATAATCCATAAAAAAAATTTTATTTACACTTCACACTCAATTCTCATTAAACAAGAAAAATCTCCAACATAACATTTCTTTCAGTGCATTGGACACATGTATGGGAGCGTATTGGCCACAAAGCGAAAAAGCGGCTTTAGCC
The DNA here is from genome assembly GCA_963931875.1 of Pollenia griseotomentosa. Taxonomy (NCBI): domain Eukaryota; kingdom Metazoa; phylum Arthropoda; class Insecta; order Diptera; family Polleniidae; genus Pollenia; species Pollenia griseotomentosa. Next base: position 250,334,949 of record OZ007560.1, read on the forward strand.
TTTTTTGCATTTAAAATAAATACAACAATATTTAACATGTTAACATGTACATAATTGTGAGATTATTTGAGTGTATGTGTGTGTTTGTTTGTTTGTTTGTTTGTTTGTAAAAACCTTCATTTTTAGCCATGACAGTACACTGATGCTCATTAACAATTAAGCAGCGTTAATCCATCCATGTCATTCAAGTGACAATTAAACAAGAACATCAGTGTTCGTCAGAACAAGAACGACCGCTGGCATCATCATCACCGACCGCCATCATCAGCGTTCTCATCAGGACCACAATGACCATCATTGTCATTATGTCATCATTATTTTGATGTCCATTTTTTTTTGTTGTTTTGTGTAAAACACGCTTTTTTAATTCACCTGGAATACATAAACAAAGTTTGTTATCAATTAAAAGGAAAATTTAAGAAAATTTTGTAAAATATTGGGGGAAATTGACGTTAAAGAAGATATTTAGTCAACATTTTATTATGCTTCAATAAAAGTAGTTGATTGTCTGTTAAGGTGTGAACTTTTGTCAGGTCGGCGGCACAGGCCATTAAGTATTTGTAACGGTGCAGGAGAATTGTTTTAAAAACCTCTAAGTGTTAAGGCCCAACCAGAATGTGAATAACGTAGCTTAAGCAACTGAGCAAATACATGTATATCATATGTGTAAAACCATTTTGAACTTAAGTATGTTAAGTTTTATAAAACTGTCATTTGCTTAAGTAAGGTGCGAAACTCAATCCGTACGGAATCAATGTTTTTTATTCTCTTTTTTTTATTTTAAATGCATTTTAAAAACGTTTTGTTTTATTTTTGACAGTAGCTTAAGTTTGTTTATGCACATTCTGGTTGTGCCTTTAGGTAGCACTAAACAAATCATTGGCTACTTGCTTTTTTTCTTTAAAAAAAATTATCGCTACTTTTTTGTAAAAAATTTTTTGCTACCTTATACTTTCTTTAAAAAAACTTTTACGCAATAGAAAATATTTCGCTACTTGCTATTGTCTTTTTAAAATTATTGGCTATTTTTTCTTTTCTATAGAAAAGTTTTATCTACTCAATATTTTCTGTAAAAGAAGTTGCTCTTCTTGTTATTTTCTTTTAAGAAATATTTGCTACTTCCTCTTTTCTATAGAAAATTTTTTGCTACTTGGTATTCTCTATAGAAAAATATTTGCTAATCGATATTTTCTAAGAAAGAAGTTGCTTCTTTTCACTACTTGCCCATTTCTGTAGACAATCTTAAACTAGTTGCTATTTTTTAATGAACCATTTTCGCTACTTTCTATTTCCTGTACAAAATCTGTCTCTTCTCTTCATTTTCTGCATAAAGTCTTTCTCTACTCAATATTTTCTATAGAAGAATTCGATTTAGTGGCTTCTATCTTAAAACAAAATATTCTCTACTTTCAGTTTTCTACAGATAACACAGGCCAACACTCAATTTGCTTCTTTGAATTTATCAACTGATTCTAGTTAATTTTGGTGCGCTGAATTCAAATCTGTAATCAGTTTGTCTCTATCAGCTCTAGTTTTCATGATATAGCTTTTTTATACCCTCCACTTATGATCTCCATTTAGGACCGTCTGTTAGTTTTTTCAAAAATTTTTTCATCAAAATTTCTTATTTACAGTTATGGTAGTTGCCAAAAAAAACATTTTTTTCCGTAAAAAAATTTTTTACCCAAAATTTTTTTTAATTCAAATATTTTTTTTCCGATATTCAATTGGAGTGCGACAAGAAAAAATAACGTTCTCAATAATATTGTACATAAATAATTCCCGTTAATCAGCTAGCAATTACACAAAAAATATTTTTACGGAAAAAATGTTTTTTTTGGCAACTACCATAACTGTAAATAAGAAATTTTGATGAAAAAATTTTTGAAAAAACTAACAGACGGTCATAAATGGAGATCATAAGTGGAGGGTATAAAAAAGCTATATCATGAAAACTAGAGCTGATAGAGACAAACTGATTACAGATTTGAATTCAGCGCACCAAAATTAAATAGAATCAGTTGATAAATTCAAAGAAGCAAAAATTTTTTTTAATTTTGTCGGGCTATGTAATCATTTGTTACTTGCTAATTTCTATAAAAACTCAAGCACTTTTAATATTTTCTTAAGAACATTTCTCTTTTTGGTATTTTTTATAGAACGTTTTTAGCTACTTGCTATTTTTTGTAGAAAATCTATCACTTTTTGCTATGTTCCATAAAAAATTGTATCTACTTTCGGTTTTTAATAGAAAATCTTGTGCACATTCTATTTTTAATAAAAAAATCATTCGCTACCCTATATTTTTTTTAAGAAATAGTTGTTTTTTTTTTTTTTTTTGTTAGAAGCTTTTTTATATAAAAAAATATTATCAACTTGGTATTTTTTATAGAAGATCTTTCGCTACTTACTTTTTTTTTAAAAAATCGTTCTTTATGCCATGATCTACAAAAATTATTTTTCTATTTATGCACTTCTTATCATAAAAAACCTTTTGCTACTTACTATATTCTATAGAAAATCTCTTGTTTCCAATTAATTTTTACGGAAATTATTTACTTATTGATATTTTCTACAGACCACTTTTGTTATTTTCTATAGAAAATTACGCCCTTTTACTCTTTTTGATATCAAAGAATTCTTCTTTGGCTACCATACTAATTTCGTTAACAAACGTTTTTTTTACATCTCTTAAATGCAAAGCAAGATGGGCTTTAAACCACTTTTTCCACCATTCAGCAACCGGAAATGTCTTCTTCATAATTAAAATTTTAACTTTAATCCTGAAGTTGCATTCATTAATTATTTCCACACCCGAAGGATGAAATGAAGCAGTATACTTTTTTTTTTTTTTGGTTGTACAATTAATATTGTCGTTGGTATAATTCTTTTTGCTTTGCTTGTTCTTGTTAGTTCTTGCTGCTGCTTGCTGTTTCTTTACCTCCAACTTAATTTTTATTGACTTTATTCATATATTCAGTGCACGTATGAATTCATTAATCATTTTTTTTTTGCGTTAAAGTAAAAATATTAAAAAAAAAACAACAGCATTAATGGATTCCCCGGAAATATACTCGTATTGAAGAGACTTCACAGTCAGAACTTGTGGAGCCAAAACCAAGAGTGCATTTTGGTTGGCATAAATCAAGATTTAAACAGATTTCAGGCACTTTTGTGGTCGAAATTTTATATTTATTTAATAATATTTAAAATTGTTTTCTGTTATTCTTTTGAAAATATTGGAAAAATGAAATTAAAGCCTGAAAAATGTGTGTGTATTTTTTTTAACAAACATTGTTGAATTAATTGTGGTCTGTTCGTGTTCTTTTCCAACTTACGTTAAACGTTTATTAAAACAATATAAAACAGACATCAGAAAATGTATTAATCTTCCTTTAAAGGAAGAATGACATGAAGAAACAATTTAAAAATCTTAATTGCATTAATTAAAATATAAGTAAAATTAAGATTGCCAGAGACTGTTTGTTTTATTGAAATTTAACATTTTTTTGCGAAAAAGAATTCATTTAGTTTAGTACGCATCGAATACTTTTTTGTGCACTTTGGGACAAATAACATTGTAATAATGTACACGGCTGCATTGTAGCATGTATTTGAAGAAGATCCGAAAAAACCGACGTTTTGGAACTCAGCCACAATTTCTACATTCTGCGATTTTTTTTTTTTTTAATTCCTTATTATTTTCTATGGAAAATTTGTCTTCCTGTTGCTCATTGCCACTTGCAATTTCATTAAGCTTCTTATTATTTTGTATATAACATTTTTCCTAGTTGCTTTTTTCTTTAGTTTCTACAACTTGTGCTTTTCGTATGCTTGCTAATTTAAATTAAATGGTACTGCAAAAAAACCCCCTCTTGAATTACATATTTTCTTAATCTGTATATCATTTTTATTATTTATTAAATTTGTTTTTATTCAACAGAAATCACTTTCGTTTAAACTATTTTTGAGAGCCTTTAATATTTGTTCAATGGTTGTAGTTCATTTTTTTAACTTTCCTGCAATATTTTCTTGCACAGAGCGAAAATTTCAACAAAGTTAAATAATTTTACTGAATAAGCAATTTTTTAAGGGGAAAATAGCAACAAACAAAAAAGAAATAAAATTAAATAAAAAAACATAAAAAATATGCCAAATTTTCACGCAAACAAGTGAAGTTGTTCTGCTGTTTAAGTGGTACAACGCTAAATGTGGCTGTCAGTTGTCATTAACTAGTGAACGGCTATTTAAAGCAACAAGGAATGAGGCAGGGTTAGACAAATTCTTAAAGGAGAGTTCTACGAAAAGAAAAAAAGTTTTTGTTCAGAATAGTGCTACCTTTACGTATTCATACTTGCCTCCAATATCTCTTAAAGACGCCTATATACAACTTAATATGTATGCTCTCTTTTAGTATATCACTACTTTTAAACATATAAGTATAAGCGCATTTGAACTCAACTCAAACCTCTACATATGCAATACCTAGTACCCTTTAATAGTCCATTTACCTTCTAATACTCTGGAAAACATTAGTTGCCATTTTAGTTGTAGAAAAGCCCCGTAGCACAGACAGTGGCAATTTCAGACCTGTGCGTCTAAAAAATTGTTTCTCTTTCACCACAATGCCAAATAACAAACATGGCCATAACATGTGAATAAACCAACATTTTTTCAGGATTGCAATTTGCACACAAAAATAATGGAAAAAAAACCAAACATTTTTTTTTTTTTTTGTCGATAAACTAAACTAAACAGTAATATGATTTCGAAAAAAACGGGCATAAAAACAAAACGAACGCTAACCGCTACGAGAGCAGTCATCAGTCATTGAATTTAGAGACAACACAACAGAAATTCCAGTCGAAATCCTGATGGATACAAATGAACAAAACAATGGCGAATAAAAATTTAATGTTATTTCAATGATGAAACTTCATTAACGTTGTGAAATGTATCCTCACATACAAATCGAAATCTGTTATTTTTTTCATAACAGATGACTGGTAGATAATAGAGAATGTGTTGTTTTATTTTACGGCAATCATGTGTCTGCGTAGAAATAAAACAACAAAAATTTAGAACACTTTGACATTAAGGCAGTTTTGCTGTTTGCTATGGAAAATTTGGGGGTATTTGCTTTAAAAAGTTTAAGATTTTTACCATTTGTTAGGGAAAATAGTACGCTTCTTGCTTTTTCAAATACAAGAAAACTGCGAGTCAGTTGGTATTTACTAAAGGGAAGTGTATGATACTTGCTATTTTATATAAAACTATCATTTAACCCGCTACTTCGCTATCGTCTCCTTTTTCTTCGTGGACATATCTGTATGCTAAAGTTTATTTTTCTAGATTTTAACTTGTTTAAATTCGTAGAACACTCGTAGAACACAAAAGCAAATGAAAGAAAGTTAATTTCCCGTATTATCCATTTTGATACTTTTTTCTCCCCATATATGCGCCAAAAATTTCAATGTTGTACGCGTTTACTTTCCAAAAGGACCAAATTTCAAAACGTACCAGACCTGTCCACTTATTCTCTTAATGACCAACAATAAGTATTTAAGAAAAAAAGACCAATTTAATTAAAAAAAAGTTGAGAAAAGTAAGAGAACAAAAAAGTACCACAAAATCCCTCTTCTTAATTCTTATTCACTCAGGAACTTGCATGCTAAATTTTATATTTCTAGGTCCAATGACTACGGAAATTCATAAAATACCAGTTTAAAAATAAAAAAGTACCAAAAAGATCCCTCTAACAGATTCTTATTCACACACAATCTTGCATGTTTAATTTAATGTTCCTACGGAAATTCAAAAAGTACCAGTTAAAATACAAAACAGTACTAAAAACTTCCCTCTTATAGATTATTATCCACTCAGGACATTGCATCTTGAATTTTATGTTTCTAGGTCCAATAACTACGGAAATTCAAAAGGTACCAGTTAAAATACAAAACAGTACTAAAAACTTCCCTCTTATAGATTCTTATCCACTCAGGACATTGCATCTTGAATTTTATGTTTCTAGGTCCAATAACTACGGAAATTTAAAAAATACCAGCTAAAGAACAAAAAAGTACCAAAAAGCCCTCTTACAGATTCTCATTCACTCAGGACCTTGCTTGTTTAATTTTATGTTTCTAGGACCAATACTAACGGAAATTCAAAAAGTATCAGCTCAGGATATTGCATGGTGAATTTTAAGTTTTAAGGTCCAATATTAACGACAATTAAAAAAATACCAGTAGTAGAACCAAAAAACTGAAGAAAGATATTAAATTTTCCGTATTTTCCAGTATACAGTATTGTAGTGGGGGCCCATTCTACGCATATGTTAATGAATGGAGAAAATTGTTTTATAAAAAAAGTACCAAAAATAGTTACGGTTTTCACCCCTTAAATGTTCGAATTTCCAAAAAGTACCAAATTAATATTCGTATTTTGTTGATAAGTTTCGAATGTGGTATAAACTTTATTTCTAGGTTTATTGGTACAAAAGATAGATGGGGTGGCAAAAAAGTACCAAAATTTAGGTTTTACCCGTTTTCTCCCTAAAAGAGCCGAATTTCAAAAAAGTACCGCTTATTTTCTAAAGAACAACGATAAGTATTACAGTTTGTTTGTATCTCTTTTAGTTTTGGAGATATAAGGTCTGGGAGAGACCCACCCCCGTTTCAAATTTTTCAGCATCAGTCAGAATCAGTCAGTAAAGTTACAATTTTATATATATAGATATTGTATGATACGTGCATTTTTTTGTAAAAAAATAGATCGATCCTTGCTTTTTGCTATAGAAAACTGTTTGCTAAATTGTATAAAAAGTTGAGCAATTCTTGCTATTTCAAATAAAAAATTGTATATAGAAAATTATGTTTTACTTCCGTATTTCTTTAGAAAATTGTTTACCTCTTGCTTTCTTCTATATACAATTGTTTGCAACTATCTTTAATAAATTGCAGCTTGCTTTTCTTTTAAGAAAATTATATTTTTATTGCTATTTTCTAAAAAAAATTGTAGGCTACTTGCTATTAACTATAGATAATACTGTGCTACTTTTTATTTTTTCCAGAAAATTGTGTGCTACTTGCTATGTTTTATAAAAAAAAAATGTGTGATACTTTATAAAAAAAATAGGTTCCGCTTGCTACTTTTTATAGAAAATTTTGTGATACTTTTTATTTACTATAGAAAATTGTGTGAGACTTTTTAAAAAATTGTGTCCATTTTTAAAGAAAATTTATTGCTACTTGCAATTTTCTATAGAAAATTGTGTACTATTCACTATTTTTTTTATAAAATTTTTATGCTTATTTCTATTTCCTTTAGAACATTTTGTGCTACTTGCTTTTTTTTTATGGAAAAATTGTGTGCTACTTACCATATTTTTTAGAAAATTGTGTGGTTCTTTCTAGAAATTTTTTTTAGCAAATTCTAGTCTATTTGCCTTTTTGTACAGAAAGTTGTTGCTACTTGCCACTTTCTATACAAAATTATATCTTGCGGGCATTTTGTGTGCAGAAAGTTGTTCGCTACTTGATATTTTCTACAGAAAATTGTATGCTACTAAAATTTTGCTATAAGAAATTGTGTGATTTTGATATTATAAATCATCGCTACTTGAATTTTTCAGTACAACATTTTTTTCAGCCTGCATTTTTTTATGGAAAATATTCCTTTTTTTCTATTCAATATTGAAACTTTTTGTTATTTTCGTTAGAAATTTGTTGCAATTTTGTATTAAAAATTTGTGCTACTTGATTTTTTTTTATTAATTGTTTTACTTAAGGTATTTAAAATTTTTTTTAAAAAAATTTTTACTTACAACTTTATTATTGCTTTCTATTTCACAAGATTTTAATCAGGACCGAAAATTAAACACAATATTTTTTGCAAAGGAAATAAGAAATAGAAAAAAATCATTAAAAACAAACATATTTTTCCAAAAAATTTCAACTTTTGAGAGAGTGCGAACCAAAATAAAGTGCACAGTCTTGGCTTTATTTCCAAAAGGAATTTAAAACCAAAATTCGTAGCAAAAGGAATTCATTCTATCGTAGCAATTACAAAATTAAGAATTGTAACGGTAACGTTATATAATTTTAAGTTTTTCTCTCAGAAATATTTTTTTTTCTTCTATTTTTCAACAATTTTTTTAGATTTTCAGGTAATTCGTGCGAAGAAAGGGAATCCAAAACTTTGCTTGGTCATTGAATAACAATAACTGCTGTATAAAATATTCTTTTACTATCACCAACTCCCCAAAATAATTTTTACTTCAAGTTTTTTCATGAATCTTAAAAAAATATTTCTTTATTACAAAAGTCATCTTAAATGTTTCGTCATGTTTGTAATACAATTTACTGTTTTGGCAGACAACCAAAAAGCCACAAAGATTTACTAATCCCTCTAGTTGAGTTCTGATTCAATTTCCTTTAGAATATTTGCTACAGAAATCAAAATAAAACCCTATTATTACGCTTTTGAGGTTAAAAACTCCAGTTTTTCGTGTATTAATTAAAATTGGTAGCTACAACGAAAAGTCAGCAGAAAACATAAAATATTATTAATAAAATTATTGGGAAAAGTTGCTGAGTATTACTTTTTTTGGAAGATGGAACGTTGATTGCGATCAAGCGCTTATGTTAATTCGAAAACTTTATAGATTTATTAATTCTACACAATGGTGGACCTTGAGTTTTTTTTTGGCGACTATGTAGATAGAATTAATCAGAATTTATTGAAAATAAAAAAAATCAAATTTACGTCATGATATAAAACGTTTATGTACACAATAAAGGAAATAAAGTAGCAAAAGAAAAATTAATTTTCTAATGGAAAAAAACAAAAGTTTACATAATAATTGCTGGATAAACATTTCACAAGCAAATTTATAAAAGTGCTTTACAAAATTAACTAAACTGAATCTCATTATAAAAAAAATAGAGAGTATAAAATAAATTTAAAATGTTTGATATTTAGTTAGGCTTGAGTTCATCAAATTTAATTTTCATTAAATTATTTTACTGAAGGAAGGAATTTTATAACAAGAAATTAATTAAAATTTATTGATAATATTTATTCTTGGCTCAGCTGGGGATCGAACTAAAGTTGAATTAAAGTTTCGAAAATAATCACATTCTCATCATCAGAACTCTTTGCAGTTGGTGTAATATAAAATAAATAAAAATTAAAACAAGTAAGAGTGCTATATTCGGCTAAGCCGAATCTTCTATACCCTTCACCATGGTTGGGAAAGAACAGATGTTTATATATACGTATATCTAAATATATTTATATATGTTGTATTAATCGCTTTATTGCATTTAATTATTTGCACATGTTTGCGTAATATTTAACATTTTAAGAGACAAACTTAATTATTTTTCAGTATTTTGATTATAACTCAGCCATTTTTTAACTGGTTTGACAGACGTGTTCAAGAAGAAATTTACTTCGACTTGGAAAGATCTATGGTTCCCGAAAATGGGTCAAAAAAATATATTTTGGTCATAACTTTTTTGTATCTGAACCGATTTTTCAGAAAATATTTTCTACTAAAGATTTTGATCTTTTGCCCTAAAATTTAGCTTTTTACAAAAATTTTGATGTTTTTTAGCCCATTTTAAGAGTATTTTACTCAAAGCTTGCCCATTTTTAAACCGATTTGACAGAATTATACCGACGTGTTGAAGAACAAATTTTCAGTTAGGTGGGTAATAAAACTTTGGAATCGGGTTTTGGTTATAACATTTTCGTATCTGAATCGATCTTCCGAATTTTTTAGAAAATATTTTCTTCTAAAGATTTCCGATCTTTTGATATACAAGGGATAACCGTAGGTCATATGACAGTCCAACAATTCAGGTTTTTATAAAATTTTTGATATTTTTTGTACGGGAGGTACCACGCTCACTTCTCCCATCCCGCCCACATTTTGTGGGATGCTGTGCTTAGATAATTAAATGCGTGTACCTAATTTGAAAACTTGGCTCTTGCCGTTCTCCAGATATACAGAAAAAAGTAATCAAAATACAACAACAAAGAGGGATTTTTGGAAAAAGTTAGAGCTAGTCGTGGTTTTTTGCTCATATCTTCGCAATTTTTGGACCGATCTGGCTGAATTTCAATATTATAATAAGAATACCTGAAAAAAATACATACTAACCAAGCCCCCATCATATCTGGAGGTTTCGGAAAACCCATTTCAACAGACAGACGGACAGACGGATTTGAACTTCCCTTCTCATAAGGATCCAGAATATATATACTTTATAGGGTCTAAGATCAATATTGTAGAAATTACAAACGGAATGACAAAGTTATAAATATCCTTTAACCATCGGTGAAGTGTAAAAAAAAATCTGACAAGAAACTCAAAATATTCTGTACAAAACAGGAATATGCTTTACATAAAAAATAAATATTAGGTGTGTAACTAAAAAATGCACTGTGTACTAACGTTAGACAATAAAAGCTGAAAATTTTAAACAAATCCGCATTTTTAAGGTTACTTATCCAGTAGTTTCGGTCAAATATTTAAAAATAGCAAAAATTTTTATAGCCAGTAGCTTACATTTGATATATAGTAATTCTAATTTAATTAAAATGAAAAATTCCTTAAAATTATTCACAGCGTACAGCCAGTAGCAGCATTTCTTTCTTGAAAATAGCAGCTAAAATGTGGTGTTATTTTCATTGAAAAAAGGAGCGAATTTTTTTTTCGCATTTCTGCCGGAAATAATATGAATTTGTTTCCTCTGCAAAAAATTTTAACAGCAATCAAGCAAAAATATTAAGTAGCAGAAGCTTTCTGCAGAAGAAGTAGCCAGTTAGAAAATATGTCTGATTATAAAATTAGGAGTTGTAAGATTTTTAAATACATGGCTAAACAATTTTCTTTTTAATAAAATAGCAAGAGCTAATGAAAAGAGAAAATAACAACTGTTTTGTATAAAAACAGCAAGTAGAAAAAACTTTATTAAAAACAGAGCCAATATATAATTTAAAAGCCAGTTGCTACAAATTTCTCATAGATAATAGCAAGATGTGATAAAAAAGCAAGAAGAGACAATTTTTTACAAAAAATAAATTTAGTACAACAAAAAAAAAAACAAGTAGCCTAAAATTTTTTCTAGAGAATAGCAATTATGAGTAATATTTTTTTTTTAATTATAAACCGCTTAAGTTTAATTTATCTAAAGGAATAATAGCTAGCGAGACATTTTAAAAGAACTATAAGAAGCGAAATTTGTGGTTTTATTTCTTTTTTAAATAAAATTGTGTATAAAAGCTTTTATTCTTATACAGGATGGCCAAAAATGACCGTAGGGGTCTGAGTTCTTTATAACTTTTAATTTAAGACATAAGTATTAAATACTTTTATTTTAATATTGGGGAATTTTTTTATATTTTTAATTAGGCTTAAGTTCATTAAATTTAATTTTCATTAAATTATTTTTATGAAGAAAGGAATTTTACAACATGAAAATTAATTAAAATTGTTATTGATAATCTTTCATTCTTGACCGTGGCCGGGGCTCGAACCCGGGCCGGCAGGTTACCATGACATGTTTGGATCGCAACCACTCGATGGCTGCGAGTGTGAAACGGCAAATCCATCTGAGGAGATCGAGTGGTTGCGATCGAAACATGTCATGGAAACCTGCCGGCCCGGGTTCGAGCCCCGGCCACGGTCAAGAATGAAAGATTATCAATAACAATTTTAATTAATTTTCATGTTGTAAAATTCCTTTCTTCATAAAAATAATTTAATGAAAATTAAATTTAATGAACTTAAGCCTAATTAAAAATATAAAAAAATTTGGATTAAAAACCATAAATAGTTCAACAAAATAACCACAATACTAATTATTGGGGAATTTTTTTCAAAGTGATATCCATTTTCTGTTTCATACATTCGTGCTATTTTTAAGATAGTTTCCATAACTTTTCGCAATATTTCAAAATTAAATTTTTTTGTTCGATTGTTAGTTATTTCGACCTAATTAAATTTTAATTTAAAAAGTTTTAAGAAATTTTAACACCTTTGGTCATTTTGGGTCACCCTGTATAATGTGTGCTTTACATTGTTTTTCTACCCCCACCATAATAGCGAAGATGTTAACATGCGTTTGTGCTTATGTTTGTAAAACTATAAAAAATTCGTCCTAGACCCACCTTTAAGTATACCGATCGAATTATAATCTCTTTTTTGATCGATCTAACTATGTCCGTCCGTCTGGCAGCCTTGCTGGCTACCCATGTAAACCTTGTGCGCAAAGCACAAGTCGAATTTTTAGATGTAACTTGATGAAATTCGATACATTTGTTGTAATTGGTAGGGATTGGGTTATAAATTCACAAAGCCCCTATACAAGCTTTTTTTCGGAATAGAGTATTCTTACCTCATCTCATTATGTTAATAATTATGTATGTATATTAACTTTCCAAACATTAACATCTTACCAAATTTGATTAAAATCAGTCAACATTTGACCCAAGCTCCCATACAAATACTATTTCCGAAAATAAAATAGCTTTTAGTGGCATAACTTCCTTACAAATGTTGGTATTAACAAACAAGTTAGCGACAATAATTATTACGATAGCATCCATGTCAAGACAAAATGGTATTTTGGAAGGTTTAAAATTAACCAAAGGTCCCATGTAAATCCTCTTTCTAAAATCAATTAAAGTCAAATAAATCTGATATAATTATATATGCATATATATCTAAATAATATTCGGCACAAATAACTTTTACATCAAACTTAACCTCATAACAATATTTTGTTCTGGTGGGTCGATGATTGCCCATGGGTTCCACATAGACTACACCCTCGAACATTTTTTTTTAAATACTGTGTTGCAAGGTATCATATGAAGAGCTAATATTTGAACCGAACCAAGTCATGAAATAAAATACATACATACATATATATATTTTCAAACTGTTGCGAAATTCTCCACAAAGCTTAACTCTATTCATTTCTGTAATGGACCAATTAAAAAATGGTTGCGTTCCTAAGAAAACGATAATAATTCCAAGGCAATGGTACCAGAAATTAATAACAGTTCCCTTAGTCAACCTCAAAATATTTTCGAATTGTCTTTTTTGACTAAGTTCGCTTCAGCTCTTAGCGCTAAATATGGTCTTACTTGTTTTATTATAAAAAAAATTGTTCAAAAGTTTTAATTGAATTTCAATTTCAGAAAGACTTTCTGTTTTTTTTTTTATATATATGTTTTTGTAAATCTCTTTTTATTTAAAATTTGCATTAAATACAGTAATAGTTAACTTATTATGCAATACTTGTGGTACAAACTTTTATCGTGGTTTCAAATTTAAACAAAAAAAAACTTTTTCTATAATTTTCTTTGCTCACTCTTTGAAATTTTGTTCAAAAATGTACACTTAAGTCTAGAAAAATAACAAAATCGATTTAATTTTGATTACAACACAAAATAAACTTTTTGGCCAATTTTGAGTAGCTTAACATCACTTATTTTTTATCAGCTTTGAATGTCATTTACGTAGAAAATCTTTGCATTAATGGCAACCAAACGCTCAGTCAGTCAGTGAGTCAACCTACTTGGTGGAATCAAATCACGCGCCCAAGCACTTACGAAAGCACCTTCTACGTTAACATCAAGTGTGTGTATGTGAGTGTATAGGAAACGAAAAGAAACAACATCTATGTACATACAAAAGATGTATAGAATTTGCATGAATTCGTGTCGTAAACGTATTTCTCTTTATTTTAATTTACCCACAGGATTATGCAAATTTTTTTATCAAGTGATTCACAACACAGCATTTTTGATTCTTTTTTTTATTTTATTTTTCTTAATATGTTTATATATATTTTATTTTATATTTAAGAGCAAAAGAGATTAAAGTAGAAAATAAAATACTTTTATATCCACACAAACACTACTACACAGCAATTTACATACATCAAGATACACAACCTGACAGATACTTCTATTGATTCTATGTCAACTACTACTCCTTTAAACTTGTCTGGTATAATAAAACAATTGACTTTTTAACAACAACAACTGCAATAACAACAAAATACACTTCAAGGCTTTGTTATTGTTGTTTTTGTAATAATAATGGCTCATAGATTAAAGATGAAAAATACCAACTTAAGACAACTACAGATAAGAGATAAGCAGTTACTTACATTTTACCATAAAATCACTATAAGAAAATCCTCAAGGTGACTCAGTTAAGAAGAAGTGATTACAAGAAGCCTAAAATGATTGAGAAAAAATTCAATTTTTTTTTATAGCCTTTATCATTCTTCCAAGAATAATGTTAAGAGAAAATACCTGCAATAATAGGAAATTGTGTTTTATTTTATAGGAAGGCAAAAAGTTCAATTAATTAAAAAAAAAAACAAATAAATTTATTTAAATAAATCACAGTGGGGCAAAAGAAACTAAATTTGAAAAACTGCTATTTATAAAAAACCAAACTTTGCTCTACATATCGCTGGCTGAGTTTAACAAGGTTGTAAATGAAAATAATAATAATTCTCAATACTATCACAGATGTTAAAGTAGAAGCATTTCTATGTTTTGCAACAATTATTCTTTTAAAGTTTGTTTAAAAGTATAAACTCGTTCAATATTTAAAATACTTTGAGGAAGATTATTATACTCAAAACTACCAATATGTTCAATTTGCTGTGTCAATTTTCCAATCGACATCTAGCTATTCCTTAATGAGTGTTGTTCATTGCATTATGTGTTATTTGTCTTCTGTTCTGATAGGCTAGTGCTGAGGCTGCCAGATAAGTCACCTTTGTGAAAGTGAATAGCAAACTTAGCAAATATGCCTACTTCCCTGCTTTCTTCATCCTAAAGCCCGTCGCTCTAATTCGCTTCCACCTCAACCGAAGTGGTCCCCCTTGAGTACCACGAGGAGGTCACTGCCGTAGCAATGGGATCAGAGCGCTGACCTACGAGTGACTCACCAAAGTAGTGGGAACACTTTACCTTATGCTTGTCCTTACTAAGGAACGCTTTAACCAGTTTGCCCTACACACTCCCATACTGCCCAAAAGCTCTTTGCAACGACTAAAACTCATTTGGTTTTTTGAACCCGTAGACAAGAGGCAGAAAGTTTTAGCGACCATGTATTAAAGTTTGATATATTACCAAATTTGTCCTTGTGTTAAATTTGTTTTTAAATTAGCATTGAAGGCCAACAACAGATTATACTTTAGATCTTAATTCACGGATATGCATGTCTCAGGACAAATTACTTTGTAAATGAACTCCAAGATACTTTTCTGAGCAACTTTCATAAATTTTTTTGCCATTTAATTAAATGCTGAAATCTTAGCTATGAATATTATATGGTCTAAATTAAAACTTTGTTTTTAAGCATTTTAAATCAATTTATTCAGCCTTGCATACTTAGCAATTATTGTAGCATCGTATTCCACATTTACTTTTAAGACCGTTTAATGACCAAAGGGATAAAAACGGCATACACAATTAATTTACTACGAAAATTCAAGTTTTTAATGAATTTTAAATAATTTTGAACCTAATACACTGCCAAGAAGAACTCCATACTCAATATCTCCAATGATTAACCAGATCAAAATCCTTAAATAAAATATACCAGATATCCCACTAATTCTATCATCATTTTTATCTTTACATATGGTATTTATTACGATTACTACTGCTTCTTTTGTGCCACCACCCTTTATAAAGCCATACTGACATTCATACATATATTAAATTTTTGCTAAACATGCATGTTCCTGACTTTGACATACTGGAAATCAAACAAAACGTCACATACAACCTTGTCATATTCAGCCAGCGATATTTCGCAATTTGCTATAAAAATTTTAAGAAAATTTTAATTAAAAATTGTGAACACTTTTTAGAAATTTGTGAAAATTTCCTATTGAAATTTTTGTAAATGTCCTATAGAAATTTGTGTGAATTTTCTATAGAAATTTGTGTGAATTTCCCATAGAAATTTGTGTAAATTTTCTAAAAAAACATTTGTAAGTTTTTTTTTTTTTACATAAATTTGATTTTACCAAAGATACTATTTTAACTAAAGAGAACACACTCAACCAACACACAAGCTTTCTGACAATACACACAAAACACATACCCACATATAAGCAAAATCACATACACATACCTATTTGTAAGTGCTACGAGAAGTTCAAATGATTCTTAAATTGATCTGTTTCTTTTTATTCCTATCGAGTACTCCTTTCTTCGATTTTAATATTCATTTTATTGTTGACTGGTGTTTTTCTTACTGGAGATGAAAAAAGAAATAAAAAAACCGTAATAAAGTCTATTGCCGTCTTGTGATGTTTTTATTGTAACATTTAAGTTGTTGTAGGTGAATTTGATTCCGAATATAAGCCAGCAAAGAAGTTAAAACGTTTTAAGGGATTTGCTCTCGATTTATATCCGTTTGATGCTTAAGGAAGCAACTCTCTACACAGAAAAAATTATTGCCGAATTATTTTCAAACAACCGCTTGTTTGAAAATTTTTTTAATTTCTATAAATATTTTTACTGATTCAATCAATATTTTTGTTTGATTTTTATTTAACCAACAAAAATGTGGACAACTCTTCAAAAATAAAATAAACGCGTTATTGGTGTCAAGTTTTCATAATTTTGTATGAAATATTTAACGCTCTTTAATGTTGTCGTCCTTTTGCATTTTTTTATTTGATCGTAAGCAACACTTCTTTATGTGAAATATAAGAACAACAACAAAAAACACACACAGTCTATTTTTGGACGCTTTAAAAAAGTGCAACTATAAGAAAAACAATAGCAGACACGACATTATAAGAAACAAAATCCCGTATTCAATTTTTTAAAACTGTTTGGTTAAATACATCAAATACAAAAATAGAATGATGACGAAAAACATATCGAGTCGGTCTGCTGCCGTTTTTGGTTACATTTCTTCTTTAGCAAAGGAAAGGATACAGCAACAGAGAGTGATAAAGAAAAACATTGTGTTGTGTGTATAAATAAGACTTCGTTCAAAAATTATTCCAACAAAAAAATGTGTTACAAAGCCAGTCGGCGGCTCTGCTTTGCCGTCACCTTCTCATACAGTGCTTACTTGTGTGCGCGTCATTGCTTGTGCAAAAACTTTTTTTTTTTTTGATTTTGAATTTCAGTAAACTTTTTGTTTGATTCAGTTAAATTATTTGTTTGAAAAAATTTGTGTTTTTTTTTCAGTAAACAAAATGCAAATAAATTGTTTGAATATGCAAATTTGTTTGTAGGACCGATTTCAGACAAAAAATTGTTTGATTCTACAAATTTTTTGTTTGAATTGGAAAAATAATTTTTTCTGTGTAGTCAATCTTCTTCTAGTACTAAGCACCGCCAACCCTAAATGGCATTTTCATCACTCGCTATTTGAAAAAAGTGTGTCATCAATAAGAAGCAGATTTGTTGAGGCACATAGTTATTACAATTTTCAGCAATAACAACCATCAAGTGACACTAGCTCAACAATTGGTAATGGATTAGTTGGAAATTGGTAGCATCACATTCCATGGGGGAACATTAAAATGAGAACAGAAAGTACAGAAAAAATTGCAGCAAAAGAAATCAGTTCAAAGAAATTCATTTAAAAAGAAAATCTTTGCTTAATAAGATTAAAATGTGGAATAATGATTCATAAATAAATGCCTGCAATTATTAATTGGACAGTGGGTAAAAAGCAAAAAAAAAACATATATATAGAATTTTTTTTATAGAATTTTTAAACAGGAAACTATTAAAATTCTTATTTCAAAAAATAGTGCTATAGGAAATATACAGAAATGTATAGGGTATTTCTTAAAGCATAATGAGAACTTAAAATGATAATACAAGACAGAAATATTGTTGAAAAGAATTTTTTATTATAATCTTCTAGATAATTTCTTAGCATTTATTTTTTAAATATGATTTCCGGCATGTGTCCGCCGTAGCTACAAGTTACATGGTCCATTCTATACAGAAAAATGTGTGAATTTTCTCTATAGAAAAATGTGTCACTTTTCTCTATAGAAAAATGTGTCAACTTTCTTTATAGGAAAATGTGACAATTTTCTCTATAGAAAAATGTATAAATTTTCAATATATAAAAATGTGTAAGTTTTCTATATATAAAAATGTGTACATTTTCTATATATAAAAATGTGTAAATTTTAAATTTTCTATAAAGAAAAATGTGTCAATTTTCTATATAGAAAAATGTGTAAATTTTTTATATAGAAAAATATGTAAGTTTTCTATATAGAAAAATATGTAAGTTTTCTATAAAGAAAAATGTGTAAATTTTTTTTATAGAAAAATGTGTAAATTTTCTATATAGAAAAATGTGTAAAATTTCTATATAGAAAAATGTGTAAATTTTCTATATAGAAAAATTTGAAAATTTTCTATATAGAAAAATGTGTCAACTTTCTATATAGAAAAATGTGTCAATTTTCTTTATAGGAAAATATGTCAATTTTCTATGAAGAAAAATGTGTCAATTTTCTAATCAGAAAAATGTGTCAATTTTTTATAAAGAAAAATGTGTCAATTTTTTAAATAGAAAATTGTGTCAATTTTCTATATAGAAAAATGTGTCAATTTTCTCTAAAGAAAAATGTGTAAATTTTCTATATGGAAAAATGTGTCAATTTTCTATATAGAAAAATGTGTTAATTTTCTATATAGAAAAATGTGTAAATTTTCTGTGTAGAAAAATGTGTAAATTTTC
This sequence comes from Pollenia griseotomentosa, assembly GCA_963931875.1. Classification (NCBI taxonomy): domain Eukaryota; kingdom Metazoa; phylum Arthropoda; class Insecta; order Diptera; family Polleniidae; genus Pollenia; species Pollenia griseotomentosa. The sequence continues at coordinate 250,353,727 of OZ007560.1, forward strand.
TATATAGAAAAATTTTTAAGTTTTCCATATATAAAAATGTGTAAATTTTCTATATATAAAAATGTGTAAATGTTATATATAGAAAAATGAGTTAATTTTCTTTATATAAAAATTTGTAAATTTTCTATATGAAAAATGTGTAAATTTTCTTAATAGAGAAATGTGTAAATTTTCTATATAGAAAAATATGTAAATTTTCTATATAGAAAAATGTGTAAATTTTGTATATAGAAAAATGTGTAAACTTTCAATACATGAAAATTTGTAAGTTTTCTATGTATAAAAATGTGTCAATTTTCTATAAAGGAAAATGTGTCAATTTTCTCTATAGAAAAATGTATAAATTTATTTAAATATGTATATTTTCTATATAGAAAAATGTGTAAATTTTTTAAAATGGAAAATTGTGTAAATTTTCTGTATAGAAAAATATGTAAATTTTCAATATATAAAAATGTGTAAGTTTTCTATATATAAAAATGTGTAAATTTTCTATATATAAAAATGTGTAAATTTTAAATTTTTTATAAAGAAAAATGTGTCAATTTTTTAAATAGAAAATTGTGTCAATTTTTTAAATGGAAAATTGTGTCAATTTTCTATGTATATAGAAAAATGTGTAAATGTTCTATTTAGAAAAATTTGTCAATTTTCTATATAGAAAAATGTGTTAATTTTCTATATAGAAAAATGTGTAAATTTTCTATATAGAAAAATGTGTAAGTTTTCTATATAGAAAAATGTGTAAGTTTTCTATATATAAAAATGTGTCAATTTTCTATATATAAAAATGTGTAAATGTTATATATAGAAAAATGTGTTAATTTTCTTTATATAAAAATGTGTAAATTTTCTATATGAAAAATGTGTAAATTTTCTATATAGAAGAATGTGTAAATTTTCTATATAGAAAAATGTGTAAATTTTCTATATAGGAAAATATGTTAATTTTCTATATAGAAGAATGTCTCAATTTTCTATAGAAATTTTGGTTAAGTTTGCAAAAATTTTAAATTTTTAAAAATTGTTCTCTTTATTATCACTGTAAATCATTTATCATGCAATGGATTTTTTAGCTAACGGGAAAAATTTAATAAAACATAGAAAATTACAGCATTTAAAATTAATGAAATATGAAACAGACAGACTTAAAGAAAATGAGAGAACCACCAACAGCCTTAACAAACTGAAATTACATCCCTTTGAAAAATTTCAAATTCAAACGTTTAAATAATTAACTGCCAAAAGGATGTAGTACTCAACGTCCTTTTTTAAAATTATAATAAAATCAAACTAAAACAGTTTTGATAAAACACCACAAAGTAAAAACGAACAGAAGCAGATGAAAAAATAAACAAAAGTTGAGCATTTATATATAAAAAAAAAAGAAATAAGAAGAAAAACTTTAAAAAATATCAAAGACTAAGAAAACAGAATAAGAAGTGTTCTTCTTTACATCTTCACCACTACCACTTTACACTCTTTTACAAGGCAAACACTCTTTAATGAATTATTTTAATGAAAAACTGAAGATGTTTTTCGTTGCAAGTTTGTCTTTCATGGCTTTACAGCACAGGGGAAGAGAAGATGAAGGCAAAGGAATGGTATCCACAAATATTTCGTATTATTTTTCATCCCTTTTAAAACATGGACCAAGAGCAGGAAATAAACCGTATGTTGTCCAAACACTAAAACTTTTTTCTTTTAATTACGATAACAATTCATCATTTACTTTCTTCAGAGATAATAAAAAAGTTTAATTTGTTCTTAGTTTAAACAACTCGCAGAAAGTTTTATTGTCTAAATTAGAAAAATGAACAAATGGATTGCTTTACAAAAGGCAGCAGGTACTTTATAAATGTCCACTCACAAAAACCGGCAAAGGCAAAATTAAATTAGATTTGTACAAAAACAAATTTAAATTTAATGGTGTTTTCTTTGAATTAACCTTAAGTAAATTAATTTCTTTCGCTTAACTTTATGTATGCTATGGTGGTCATGATATCCATTATTCTTTAAATGATGCCAGCAAACGCTTAAAAATATTCTATGATGTACCGTAAAAGAAAGAAAAGAGAGTTATTTTATTTAATAATGCCCAGCACCAGTATACAAATTTCTATAGAAAATTTACACAACTTTCTATAGAAAATTTACACAATTTTACACAAATTTCTATAGAAGATTTACACATATTTACACAAGTTTCTATAGAACATTTACACAAGTTCCTTTGGAAATTTTAAACAAATTTCTATATTAAATGTACATAAGTTTTTATAGAAAATTTACACAAATTTTTATAGAAAATTTACACAAATTTCTATAGAAAATTTACAAAAATTTCTATAGAAAATTTACACAAGTTTCTATAAAAAATTGCACAACTTTCTATAGAAAATTTCCACAAATTTTTAAAGAAAATTTACAAAAATATCTACAGAAAATTTACACAAATTTCTATAGAAAATTTACACAAATTTCAATAGAAAATTTTCGCAAATTTTTATAGAAAATTTACACAGATTTCTATAGCAAATTTACACAAATTTCTATAGATAATTTACACAAATTTCTATAGAAGATTTGCACAAATTTCTATAGAAGATTTGCACAAATTTCTATAGAAAATTTACACAAATTTCTATAGAGGATTTACACAAATTTACACAAGTTTCTATAGAAAATTTACACAAGTTTCTTTGGAAATTTTTAACAAATTTCTATATTAAATGTACATAAATTTCTATAGAAAATGTACACAAATTTTTATAAAAAATTTACACAAATTTACACAAGTTTCTATAGAAAATTTACTCAAGTTTCTTTGGAAATTTTAAACAAATTTCTATATTAAATGTACATAAGTTTCTATAGAAAATTTACACAAATTTTTATAGAAAATTTACACAAATTTTTATAGAAAATTTACATAAATTTCTATAGAAAATTTACATAAATTTCTATAGAAAATTTACACAAATTTCTATAGAAAATTTACACAAATTTCTAAAGAAAATTTACACAAATTTCTAAAGAAAATTTACACAAATTTCTATAGAAAATTTACTCAAATTTCTAAAAGAAAATACTCACAGGTTTCTATAGAAAATAAACACAAATTTCTATAGAAAATTTACACAAATTTCTATAAAAAATTTACACAAATTTCGATAGAAAATTTAAACAAGTTTCTATAAAAAATTTAAACAAATTTCTATTGAAAATTTACACGAATTTCTATAAAAAATTTTGGCATACTTCTTTTACAATAAACACAAATTTTGCAGAAAATTTACTCAAATTCTAGTGAAAACTGTCATAATCTTCCACGGAAAATTGACATTAATTTCAAAAGAAAACTTGCACTATAGAAAAGAAGAATTAAATATCCACAAAAGACTGACACAATTTTCTATAAAAAATTAATAAAAATTTTAAAAAAAATCTTCTAAGAAAATTTACACAAATTTCAACAGATAGTTGGTGCTTATTTCTAAAAAAAAAAATATAAAAATTTTTGTACAAAATGAACACAAGCTTTCATCGGAAATTGTTAGTTTACCCAAAGAGAGTTGTAGTTCTCCACAAATAGTCTCTGAAATGATAAAACAACCTTTTTCTTTAACTCAATAAAATAGATTGATGTAAGATTGAAAATTTTGATGTAAGCTTATTAAAATTTCGTTGTAATACGATTGTAATGTTTTGCTCAATTGTGTTACATTGTTTTCCTTTTAAGTTATTTTTTTGCACTCTTAGTTAAATGAAATTTTTACCATCTTTGCAACATAACCCAAGTCTTGTACATACATGTGTGTGAGTGTTGGTATATCATCTTGTAATCCATTGCATATACAATAGTCTCGAGTCATTGTTCAAATAAAATACCCCGATTGTTTCTTTTTTTTTGAACATCGTTTTTAATTTTTTTTTTTTTTTTTTTTGTTAAAATGGTGCTGCATAATCTGTTTGCCAACCTGTCTTGTCTCTCAGCCTACAAAAGAAGACTGCATTGATGATAATGATGGCGATAATGACTGCAAAGATTATGATGTTACTTATTATGACTAGGTTTTTGTAGTAGTTAAGGCTCTTAAATGTATCTTTGCCTCTGTCCTTTATGTGTCTGCATGTGTTTGTTTTATGTTCTCTTTTTCATTTTGTTGCACACACCAGTACTGCCGTTGTGAAATTTGTTGTTACCTTGACAACATATTTCCTTCATTTGCACTTCCATTTCATGTAAAAGGATATAATTACGTTTAGCAAAATCGTGCAGTAATCTCCTGTTCCCGTTGCAGGAAACTAAAGCAAGTAGATTTAATACGAATGCTAAGAGACGTAAAAGAGTGTTTGTCTCTTTGTGAGTGTAAGTGTGTGTATGTATGTCTTTTGATGCTAGAACATTTATGTTGACTACAATAACGAAACATAGACATGTAAAATTATGATTATACTGATGGCGATGTGAGGATAAAGTTGCCAGCCATGTCTTCAATGTAACATTTTAACGTTGTGTCCATACAAAACATATGGGGTAGGGTTACCACTAGTCGACTAAATTCGCAATTCGACCACATTTTGACGATCTGCAACTTTTTGTGAGACTTTCAATTTCAAAAAATTATACGAATTTTTTAGTTTTGTGGCAACCTTTTCCGCTTTTTTAAACAAAAAGTCGTAGTCGATGACGAACAGCTTTGAAGCAGTAAACAAATTACTCTTCGTTTGGCAACATTAACCTATAAAAGGTTTTGACAAATCGACATGAAAAATATATTAGACAGCTCTTAAGAGAATTTCTATAAAAATTGATACCTACAAATATAATTTACTCTGCAAAAAGTGATTTAAAAACGTCAAAAATTCAAGCAACTAATCTGTAACCGCCACTGCCTAACCACTATTGTGAATACTGTTTTCTTACAAATTTAATCCGTATTTTTTACGTTTGTGTTTATGTTTAGATACATGTCAAATTAGCTATAAACATCTCGCAAATTCCACGCGGAAAATTATATAAAGAAGTCAATAGCCATCTTTTTATTGTGTCAAAATTTTAACTTAAATAGATAACCAAGATCGATATAGTTTAGTTTAAATGCTAGTCAACCTTAATCTTGTAAAGAAGCTGGCTCGGTTTTCATACTAAAAAAGTGTGTATTTTATATGTTTGTTCCTTTATATTTTTAATTACTAGTGTTTACTTATAGGAATTAAAACATTCAATATAAACCAATAAACTGCTATTTTAAATTGTTTGTACTTGGTGTTTACAATCTTATTGGAAACAGTGAGCTTGGGAGGCTTCACCCAACAAATTTAAAATTTTTTTTTTATTTTTGAAATTGTTTGTTTGTTTTGTTAGTTTGTTTTTGTTTGATTTTTTTTGTGGAAGAAATATTCTTAGTATATATATGATGATATTTCTATCAAAGTATATTTTGCTAAGAATATTTCTTCCACAAAAAAAATCAAATAAAAACAAACAAACAAACAAAACAAACAAACAATTTCAAAAATCAACAAGTAAGAAAGTATAGCCGGTCAAGCCCGACCATATGATACCCAGCACCACAGTACTTAAAAACACATCATGCTTATGTGTCCATATAAATATGGATTTCTCTATGTTTAAAAACTTCATTAAAATCGGTTTGAAAGTTTGTGAGAGGCAGAAATTGCCCCCTACATCCCCTTGTGATCCTATTTTTGAAAAACTGTATAGCTTATGTGTCCATATAGATATGGATCTATCTATGTTTAAAATTTCATTAAAATCGGTTTGATAGTTTCTGAGAGGAAGAAATTTCCCCCTATCTTCCCTCGTGGTCTTACGATTTGGCCCATTTTCAATAGGCTTGGTCCTTGTGCCAATAAGAACCTATGACCCAAATTTTATCAAGTTATCTCCAAAGTTGCGACCTGTACTTTGCGCACAATGTTACATGGACAGCCAGCCAGCCAGCCAGCCAGCCAGCCGGACGGACATCGTTAGTTCGACTCAGAAAGTGATTCTGAGTAGATCGGTATACTTTAAGGTGGGTCTAGGACCACTATTTTAAGGCGTTACACACATCAGCACAAATGCATAATACCCTCTCCACTATTGTGGTGTGGGTATAAAAAGAATTAAAAATTTCTTGGGTGAAGCCTCCCAAGCTCACTGTTTCCAATAAGATTGTAAACACCAAGTACAAACAATTTAAAATAGCAGTTTATTGGTTTATATTGAATGTTTTAATTTAATTGAGTCGAATATCGGCATATTGTTTAGTTCAATTTATGTTATGTTTTTAATAAATAAAAATTATTAAAAAGAGGCTTGCAACTTTTTTCTTATAACTAGCCACTGTTTCTCAAAACTACAAGTAAAATATGTTAAAAAAAAAGCAACAATTTTACAATTGCTGTTTTTGTTTCAAATCTATTTTACTTGTAGATTTGTAACTAGTACACGCAAAGAAAAAACATGGTTGTGGTAAACATATTCTAAGAGCAACATATTATGATAAGAATTATGACTGTAATCACCATAATAAGATTATTATTGAAACATATTATGACTCAATATACTCGTAATATGTCATCATAATATTTTTCCCTTAATCATATTATTATTCTGTTAATCATACTAAGTTAAGAAGTAATCAAATTATTGTCATGTTAATCATAATAAGCTAAGAAGTAATCATATTATCATCATGTTAATCATAATAAATTTAGAAGCAATCATATTATGATACAGCACCTTTCATAGCTGTCATAAAAATACAAAATAAATTTAAATATTTTTGAATCGATTTTTTATTTTGTGGCTTCTTACAATTTTTCTTAATGTTAATCAAATAGCGGAGTTCAATATAAGGCTTGCAAAAGAGCAAATGAAAAATCTGTGGTTTTCATGGGCAACCGTGTGTGTCCATTTTTTTGATTTTAAGATGTTGATGCCATATTGCCTAATTTTGAACGCTCTTTATATTTTTTGAAAAAAGATGGATCAATTCCGTTTTGTAACGTAATGACAAAGTTTAAAATGTGCAATACCTAGCCCATAGTTTGATCTAGAATGGGTTTTCGGTTTTCCTGAACAATTTGTTTTAAGACATACGCGGTTGCCCATGAAAACCACAGAAATATCGTAGCACTTTTATAAAATATAACGAAATCTCTGTGTGTTTTGTTGTTGGATTTTACAAAAAACTATGATATTTTGCATTTGCACTATTACATCACTAGTACTTGAATGAACTCCGCTAATATTTTAATTTTTTAATTTGTTTAAACTTATTTTTTTTATGGAATTTTATCTTTTAATTGTTTAACCGCTCACAAATAAAAAAAACGACACAACTTCTTCAAAATTATTTTACAAATGGCGCTAACATAATATGATTAGAGTAAAAATAGTTTGATTGCATCTTTAACATAATATGATAAATGTATAGAAAGTAATCATGTTATGGCTATTAAATATCATGATATGGTTGTGAGAAATATAATATGTTTAGAAAGTTATCATAATTAAGTTGTTAGAAAAATAATTATTTTTCGGTCAACAATACTCAAATTCATAATTGCGATAAACATTGATATGTTTACAGTAACTATAATATTGTTGATATTAAATAAAAATAACAATTATTTGTGTACGACAACAATATATTGTTACATTAAACTTAGTGTTGTTGCCGTAACCATGCCCAACCATATTTTTTCTCTGCGTGTAGTTTTGAGAAACAGGCCCCTGATTCAGACTAAGTGTCATTTCCCTGCAACAGTATTCGTATTATCTTTTGGTGTCACTTCGAAAACTTTTTTACATTCAGAAATATTTCTTTGCGACTTTACTTTCTAAAAAACGAGCTTTTGTGCTTTCTTACGGTAACCCTAATACGGGGGAAGTCTAAGAATTAATTTCAATTTAATATGTCAAGGTTTTATATTCAAAAAGTGCTATCTGCAAAATCACAATTTTACCATAACTCATTTTTTCGATTACTTTAACAGTAAAAGCTGAACTTTATTTTACAGTGTTATTTAACAGAAACGTCTTATATTCTCATTTATATGTCTGAAAGCGCCATCTACAAATTGAAATTTTATCGAGGTGAACATTGAAATAAGCAGACTAGCACTATTTGAACATTTGCAAACAATTTGAGAATTTAATTTAAGTAACACGAATATTTATTAACAACGAAATATATAATATAGAACCCAAAATTAAGTTAAAATTTAATACTAACCATATTAAAAAGCACACATTGGGGAGAAACCTCCCCACTCTCTCATAAAAAAATTAAAAAGCAATAAATAATTTAACTTATCCGCATATTTTAAATTATCGCAAAAATAATGATGTTCTAGCGAAATAACCGGCTTCAATGCTTTGCAAATGCTTCTATTTGCTTAGTTGAATAGGACGTGGGCAGATTGTAAAGGATTCGCTTTTACTTGTATGACCGCTGCACAGTGTGAGAAACTGGAAATAATTCTATATTTTGTAATTGGTTGATCCGATTGTTATGCAAGTTGAGGTGACAATTAAAGAGTTGTTTTTTACACTGTGTGGCATTTGCCGGCAATTTAAGCTTCATATAGCAGCAATCACATTGGTCTGCAATTAACTCCTCTTGAATTAGAGTGTTGTAGTCGAGTTTAAGTTTTGGATTTGAAGTAAATAGACTTTACAGGAGAGTTGCCATAGGTGCCCAAATTAGGTCACCTCGAGTACAACAAATATTAAAAACGATTCTTAATTTTAGCTCGATGCTTAAAATTTTTTTATTTATCTCTTAAATTTTAGGAAATATCCGACCTTGAAAATTGAAACTTGCTATTTTTGACCTTTCTTGGTCTAGTATTTTGCAAATATAAGACTTAAATTTATCATATTTTTTTTTCTTTAAATGACCAGCCAATAAATAATATTCAACATTTTGCAAATTGTAAAAAAATCTTTTTTAATTAAAAATTAATATGCATTTGAAGTTAAAATTAAAATTATTATTAATAATTCTTTGAAAAGCTTTCTTATGTATAATATTGCTATGCAAAAAATATTAATCACTTTGGGCGCAAGGCTATTCCGAATTAGGCCAAAGTTTTTACAAATTTCCACTTTACGACACATTTTCTTCAATCGCAAATCAAAAATGTTAAATACACTTTTTATGACCGTTTGGTCATAAAAAAAACTAGTTTTTAGGGATTTTCGGCTGTTTTTTGGAAATTGTGGGATTCGTTTTGTAAGTTTAAATTTTTAGCTGGCTTGTATTAAGCACTACAAAATCTATTTACTGGTAAAATTTCATTAAATATTAATAGCTAATAAAGATTTAAATGCATAAATAAAAATTTATATTATTGACAAAAACTTATAAACACATTTTTGCACTTTTTTGTAAAGAGTCTTCAACGAATTTTAAAATAATATTAGATTTTGAATTCTAGACACAATTCCCAACACTGATGTATAATATTTCTACTTTGCAATAACCATTTTTATCATTTCATTATATATACTAATAGTTTTAATGTAGATAGCACCTTTTTACCAAAAAAAAACTTGTGTGTTGAATAGCACAATACAGTATTTATTAAACAATTTAGTTAGGGGAAAAAATTGTTCTTCAAATTTAAATGACAGATGACCCTTCAGTCAGTCAACTTGTTTCTATAAATAACACATTTTCGAAAAATTGCACATAACAATATTTGAAAATAAGCCCTCGATAAGTTAAAAGGACTTTCATGATTGCTTCTTTACATAGTCTCCATGTTAAAAGCTTCAGTCATAATTTGTTTGTTTTTCGTCTTGCTGTTCTTCGTTATAAGTATCTAATACAGTCTTTCTACAACAAAAGCAATGTGTACCACAACATACACTCATGCATACATAAATACATACATACATAAAACATTTCATGTAATGCGGCAATATATGAAATTGGTTTTTTTGTTTGTTTTTTATTTTATTCCTTTTCTTCATAATTTCCCAACTAAAAAATGCATATAAATTGAATATGTAAAGATGTATTTGTATGTGTGTTAAAATATGTTGTTTTACATACACTGTTACAGATGTTTGTGCATGCAAAACAGAATTTTTATGAAAAACGAAATGAAAAATTAAAATCTATTTAGCATTTATGTTGGGGTATTTAAGTGGGGTTGAGGAAAAGTATTTTTTTATTTATCTTTTCTTTCAATTTGCCATCCATACAAGAGCATTTATTTGCGATTGAATACAAATTTATAAAATAACTAAAATTTGGCGTGCAATTTTAAAGAAAATGCGCAAAAATTAAAATATTTACACGAAATTTTGGCAGAACAATTCTTAAGAACTTTAAACTGCTTTAAAGAAGATTTTTAAAAATTTCTTTTAAGTCAGTTACAAACCAAAATTTTAAGTTTAAACTATTTACTGCTTAAAACTCTTAAGTTTTTAGCTTGTATCTATTTTCCATACAAATTACCTTATTTACTGGCATTCAGTTTGGTCAAATGCCAAAAATAAAATAAAAAATATCTGCGGTTTGTCCATATCCTTATTTCTCTACCTTTCTTTTTCTAACATTCATAAGCACATACATATACATACATATATATTTATATATATATTTATACCGACTTATTGTTGACACAAAAACAATATATACCTCAACAAAACACATGCAAAAATTTTTGCTGCAAATTTAAGTTTATTTATTTTTCTCTCATTTGACCTTCTTTGAAAAATTTGATCTGTTTATGTCATATAATGCAGTTTTATGTTGCAAGTTGTTTCCCCAAAACTTAACTTAAAGCTGTTTTCATCCTCCTAACATTTCCTACAGTATCGGATGGATAAATGGTTAGATTTGGTTGATTATCCCTTAAAGAGTCTAAAAGTTACATTATTTGCATACAAACTTAACAATGTATCATCAATCACCATAAACTTCAGTTTAGGTACTTGCATTTCTTCTCATCATACCCAGCTGCCCTTTCGTCTCTTCCTCTATTTCAGCCACATGATTCCCTGAGAGTTTGTTAAGAATACTGATGTTGATGATGTTTCCCCAGAAACCATTAAAGCATTACAACTACAAGAATATATTTGATTTTATTTTGTAGCACACACACACATACGTATACACACATACATAAACACAGTATATATTTATTTATTTTTATGTAGTTTTTTGTATATTTTTATATCCATCCACAAACACTTTTTACATAGAATAAATTTATAATACAACATTTGTTGTCAAGAAAATTTATACTGAAAAAAGTGTACAGCACTGCAATAGACATTCAAACGCATTGATTTATGCAAACTGCTGTTTTAAGTTAAGCCAAGTAAACAATGTGGAGAAAATTAAAAAAAAAATGTAATTTAAAATACATACACAGGTTTAAATAAATTTTAGAAGACTTATATATATGCAAATTTGTTGAATCCTTAAATAAGTTTGTGATAATTTCAATTTGATATATCTCTTGGGACAAAGAAATTTCTGTTTTTTTTAATCATCATCATCGTCATGTTTTAACCTCGTTCACTTTCTTCTTCCCCTCGGATCTGTATTGTGTAGAGTTCCTCCAATCAGAAATAACGGCTTTCCTGAAATCTTTTTCGACTCCATCAAGCCATTTCGACCTTGGTTAGCCTCTTGCTCTGGTTCTGTTTGCGATAGCAAAGATGCCCTGCCCAGCTAACTCTTTGCTCCTTTATCAAATTCACCACATCTTTACCTTCAATGATAATTTCGACCTCTGGGTTGCATCTTTTAGGATAGTCTCCTCCTTCATCACGTTTTAGGCCGTATACTATTCTTAAAATTTTCTTTTCAAAGATTCTAAGTGTTTATTCATCTGCCAGAGTCAGGGTCCATATTTCACAACTGTATGTAACAAGTTTTTTTAAATGCTATAAAAATTTCTGCTAATTTTCTATTGAATTTGTTTTATAATTTTCTATAGATTCTGTTAATCATCTATCGAAATTTTTGCTTATTTTCTTTAAAAATTTCTGTTGATTTTCTATAGAAATTTCTGTTCATTTCCTAAAGAAATTTCTGTTAATGTTTATATTCATTAGAATTTTCTATAGATTTTGTGTCAATTTTACATCGAAATTTGTGTCAATTTTTTACAGAAAATTTGTATCTATCCATAGAATTTTGAAACAAATTTATATAGAAATTTAACACCATATCTAATTTGTTTCAAATTTCTGTAAAGATTTGTGTCAATTTTTTATAAAATAATTGTGTCAAGTTTCTATAAAAAGTGTGTGTCAAATTTCAACAAAAAGTTTGTGTTAAATTTCTATAAAAAAGTTGTGTAAAATTTATGTAAAAGATTTATCTCAATTACTATAAAAAAATCTCATTTGTCATCAAACTTCTATAAAAATTTGTATAAAATTTCTAAAATAGTTTATATAAAATTTCTATAAAATTTGTATAAAAATTTGTATAAAAATTTTTATAAAATATGTATAAAAATTTGACCAAATTTCTATAAAAATTTGTATAAAATTTCTATAAAAATTTGTATAAAACTTCTATAAAAATTTGTATGAAATTTCTATAAAAATTTGTATGAAATTTCTAAAAAAATTTGTATGAAATTTCTAAAAAAATTTTTATGAAATTTCTATAGAAATTTGTATGAAATTTCTATAAAAATTTGTATGCAATTTCTGTAAAAATTTGTATGAAATTTCTATAAAAATTTGTATGTCATTTATATAAAAATTTGTATGAAATTTCTATAAAAATTTTTATGAAATTTCTATAAAAATTTGTATGTCATCTCTATAAAAATGTGTATGAAACCTCTATAAAAAGTTGTATGAAATTTCTATAAAAATTTGTATGCAATTTCTGTAAAAATTTGTATGAAATTTCTATAAAAATTTGTATGTCATTTATATAAAAATTTGTATGAAATTTCTATAAAAATTTGTATGAAATTTCTATAAAAATTTGTATGAAATTTCTATAAAAATTTGTATGAAATTTCTATAAAAATTTTTATGAAATTTCTAAAAAAATTTGTATGAAATTTCTATAAAAATTTGTATGAAATTTCTATAAAAATTTGTATGAAATTTCTATAAAAATTTTTATAAAATTTCTATAGAAATTTGTATGAAATTTCTTTAAAAAAGTTCTGTAAAAATTTGTATCAAAAATTTCTGGAAAAATTTGTATGAAATTTTTGTAAAAAACTTCTATAAAAATGTGTATAAAACCAAATTTTTTTAAAAATTTGTGTCAAATTCTGCAGAAATTTCTGCATGGTTTTTATTAAAATTTCGCACAAGCAATTTTATCAAATTATATTTTAATTATTGCTTGGGTTTCTTTTTTTAAACATTAGAAATTTACTCATATCCATTTTTAACTTTTATTTGTGTGCATGTGCGCTTGCATGCACAAAAATATGTTTAGTTGAATTTAATATTTGATCATCATTAACTTTTCCTTCTTTTCTTCTCTTCAAAGCCCTGCTCTGTTTTGCCACTTTCTACAGAGTTCATCTCCTTCAGGATGTTTTAAATTTATATTGAAAATTATCGTATACTTAAATTGTTAGCAAAAATGTTTATACATATGAATAGGTATATAAATATATATAGATAGAATAGTACATTATTGTTTGTTTAAGATTTTATAATAAATCAATCGGCAATTCGAGATGTTGATTGGATTGATGGGAATACAGTAGAAAAAGTGGAAGGACATCTTTATAAAGATACCATAAGAGTAAAATATAAAGTTTTACATTATGGCAAAAAATACAAATTTTGAGCTGGTCTTTAATAATCTTAAACAAATTTTAAAGGGTATATATGGAAATTGGCTTATACCTTTTTAATTTACTTAACAGAAAGGCATCTAGATTTAGATTTTGATTACTCGAATAATTCCTTTTACACTCTCTAACTGATTATGTACAATATATTCATTTATTTGAATCTAAGCTAAACACACAGATTCAACTCTACTCTCGCACATAAATTTTAAAAAGGAATCCTTTATTGGGTTGTAGCTTTTTTTTGGATTAAAATTGCTATAAAAATAAGAAAATTTTAAATTTCTTTCTTAATGGCCACCAAGAATGGAAAGGAAGTATTTTATAGGAAAAGGGTAAATTATGTTAGTTGTAAACATTTACGCACATTTACAGTTAATGGCTTATTTAAAAAATTGATATTACTTGGAAAGCATTATAACCCCTCTCATTTCCTTTAGAAAATCTTTCCATTAGCCAGACTAAAAAGGCATCAGTTTTAAAAACGGTTTAAAGGTTAGATAAAATTTGCAAGATTTTTTTCCACTCTCTTCCTTGTGTTATTGTCTGTTTCTGTAATTTGCAAAGTTTTAGGGCATAAAACGCAAGTGAAATTATTTTAAAATTTAAAGAATTCATAAAATATCCAACAACATTGTCTGCTTAAGGAAAGGTGAAGAAGAAGCGAAACAACAACTCATGAAAATATAATGTTTAAGTGAAAAACTTACCTTTAAGCCATTTGTTCTTCGTTTTTTCAATTTGCCCTGCCAACTTATGTACATCTTTACTCTTTCAGCACACACACACAATAACACCAAAGCAAATATTTTTGCAATTTTGTTTTACGGCAGTTGAAAGAGCATACGTAGATGAAGAGACAGAGGGAGAGAGAGAAAGTGCTGAAATTGCCAGCAACAAGCAAAACAAAAATTTTATTGTAACATTTAGCTGTTTAAGTGTTATTAATTGAAATTGAAGAGAAAAATCCCATTTACAATAATTGCCAATTGCAAATCGACGTACGGATGGATGCCGGTATTAATGGACGATCTTACACACTTATCTATACACAAATGCAAAAACACATCAATGTATACGAAAATCCTTTCACGAAGACATATTTATTTTTATAATCCTCCTCTTAATATAACTCAACATTTTATACAGCCAGAGTAGAGGGTTGTGCTAAATAGTACATAAATAGACAATGATGTTAAAAATGCAAGATAACACTTTAAAAAATCGATTATAGCAATATCGTTTTAAAATAAATATTACTAAGTACATCACACACATATGCATTTAAACATGTGTGAGTATGTAGTATGTTTAAAGAAATATTCCTGCAGACAAAGCAAGTACCCTGCAGGAAACCTGGAATCAAGTCTCTCCAAGTCACCACTTTGGTCGGATATTTTGGTGACTTATTGGTAAGACTGTCTACAATGCGCTTTCACTTTTGTATGCTTTTAAGAAAAAAAAATAAATTTTTGACAGCCGTAAAAGTTTCTTAGATATATTCAAGATATATTCAAAAATGAAGACTAGAACTCCTAAATGTCCCTGGCGCCAATGTCTCCATTTTGTCCCACAGAAAACTCCCTAGGCAATAGTTATCAGGTCTGTAACAGATTTTCCATGACAAGCACTTGCTAAATGTCTATAGTACAGAATATTGTCTGGTCTACAGTTGTCACGAAGCCAATAGTGAATCACTAAACTTTGAATATAGACCTTTCTTACTGGCTAGTATGTGATTAGAATTATAATAGTTGCTTTTGACTTCAAACTAGTTGCATCCCAATAAAAAATGGAGCTTCCAACGAAGCAGGTTGTAAGGGAGAAACATAAACGTTTCTCTTACCATTGCGCTTACGGAAGACATGCATTTTATATGGCGCACAGTACGTTGTTTCATTTACAAAAATAAGGTAGAACAATATTGTTCCAATGTTTAATAAAATTACTGTACTGTATTCTTATCTAAATAAATTACATGTACGAAGAACCTTTTTTATGTTAAATGCGTTTCGCCGTTGCTAGAGATCGCTAAACTTGTGTACTACGAAAAAAATCATTAAAAATTTATTTAAAAGAAGTACCACATTTTTTAAGTAAGTATTAAAAGTAAAAAAAGACATTCTTCTTTGATATGAGCCCAAACTTTATTTTAAGTATGTATTAGTAATGCTGCGGATGAATCTTAAAAAAGTGTTGCCGTAACTAAAACAAAAAAAAGTAAAACGATTTTTTTGATGGACAAATAAAAAACTGAGCGAATATTTTTTCAATTTTCTCTGCCGGTTAATAACCAAGTGTCCGCCATTAAGAATCAAAAGAGAAACTAACCACATTTTAGTTCTAACTTAGAGATACCAGCAGAATGTAATGCATTTTCTGGCCTGCTACGGCCTTCGTCAGCATTCTTTGTATCTTATAACTGGATATTGCCTATTGTAAATTTTATCTAATAGTTGTATAAATTTTCTTTACAATTTACTTCATTGCTAGCCAAAGGAAAGCTGAAGTAAGCCTCTTAACAGAAATATACAAACGAAAATTCTGCTAGTGCATTGAAAATATTCCTGGAAAATATTGATGGAATAAGACTATTAAAGTATAAAAGCTTTAGAGGATTTTAATTTGACTTAGAATACACATTCGAATAATTTGAAAATTTATATAATAAATGTTACTCACCATGAGAAATGAATTCCTAGATTCTATTTGTATGAAATATTTGAAAAATCATTGAAAAATCCTCGCTAGAATTTATAAAAAATTAAGTACATCAATTTTAACATCATATTTAGATAGATTTGGTAACTTTCAACAAATTAACATAAATAGTGTTGCCGAATTGAATTTTTTTTAAAAAAGGATATATGGGAGGTACATGAATCCTTTGACGGAATTTTTTCAAAACTTGAAATTTTGTTTATTATTATCATTTATACCTCCATGCAAACTATTATTAGTCTGGGTCAACTCCTTCTATTTTTGCACAATTTTGTTCTACATCAAAGTATTGTGTGGCGAGTTCCCACTTTGAAGCAATACATTTTTGACACAAAGCGCATTATTCAGCGCATATAAAAATTGTTGGATGTAACGATCAGCCTTACACACTTAATGTTTTGATACAGCTATTTTTTAGTATTCTCCCTTGCAAACCTGCTTCGTAGTAAGGGAATACCGAAGCACTTGAAATGTTATTTTTTTATAAAAGTTGTTGAGAGTTCTTTCACTTACTTTATTGCATTTCGGTATGTCTTATTGCTTAGCACATAATTATGCGCTTGATTTTTTTTAAATGTACCATTCGTGGTTCGCAAAATGATGAAATTTTTTATTGGGATACCTGTTTTTTTTCATATATTTTAAAGAAAATATATTATGAAAAAGCTTTCAATACAGATCCACACCTAACACGATCTTAGTGTTTTATGTTAAACATTATTTCCTGTTTAAACAACTACTTCACAATATATTTATGCGCACAAAAATGTGTTTGCGGTCTTTACTTGGACATATGATGTTAGCAATAAAAATTGTCAGTTGAGAACATAAATATCTCCAAGTTTATTGCTCGCGGAGATCCCATATAACACGTTTGTGCTTGCAAGTGAAAAGATATTAAAAATAGTCAGGGTTTGAAAAAAAGTTTGACAGTGATGGAGACTAAAGAAAATATGTATAACAAGAAGTCAGAGTTCGAAAAGAAAAATTGACTGTCAAATATTAAGGGAATAATAGAGCTTAAAGTAAAATTACACACAGATTCCACATGAAACTACCCTGCGGGAAATTTGTGTGAATTGGTCCAACAGACTGGTCCTGGGATTTGTGAGAATAGAACAAGTACAAAAAGAAAGGACTTATGACCAGTGAAAGAAGAAGCAATCCCTTAACTGGTTTATGAAGAACAAAAAGGTAGAAAAAGTAATGAAGAAACAGTACAGTCTTCACCGGTGCTGTGACACATTTTTTGGTATTTTCTTAAATTTGGTTCTTCAAATTAATTCTAGGACTTGTTTAATTGAAATAATTCTACATTGTATTGAAATAATTCTACATTTAAGTAATTGACACTAAGCACGTTCATTGAGAATGGATCTATAACTGGTCAATTGGTGTCAATTAACCCCCTCCAATGACAACCCTATGTAAAAGTGATAGGTCTTATTCATATAAAGTGTTAGAACTAGAACCGGTCTCTACCACCAAAGACCTATCACGGGACAACTTTGGTGTCAGTTTGCTTCCCTCTAGGGTAATAACACATGGACTACACATGCAAGTACAAATTACACATAATATGTGTAATTACACACAGATTGGCAACACTGGTAATCGTACATTTATATGCTACGCAATAGGACATACAGGGATGCATTTAAGTAAGTAAAAGAATTCTCCATAAACCAAATTTATAAAAAAGAACATTTTAAGAATTTAGTGTGTAAAATCGATCGCGATATTCAACAGTATTTATATGCGTTGAATAAAGCGTTTGAAGCTTCTTTTTTTATTGTGATTTAACTGGACTTGAAACATGTGAACGAACGTTGTCATGGTGGAATATTTCGGTATCATGTCTGGCCGATTTTCGGCCCACCAAAGGCAGAGTACTATCTTGGAGCCAATAGGTTGTCGCAGTAGACTAATTTTTATACCCTTGAAATGATTCAATTAAAAAATACTACTTTTGCAGCATTTAACAATACAAAGTCATCTTTTAACGGCTTCAACTGGTGTGGAACTTATTTTTTTTTTCTTTTTTTAATAAATCCTGGTGCTTGCAAATGTTTTTGGAAGATTTGCCAGTTCTGCGTTAGTTGGAGAAGCAATCTTCATGGATAAATGCAATTTTGGCTGATATAATCGGTCTTTATCTTCTGTTCGAAAACCGGTACCCTTAAACCGGCACCCTTAAACCGCACAAACTACCTCTTGCATGGTATAGAACATGTTTGGGATGAGAATTGCTAAGCTTTTAATGTGCTCTAGCCGAATTTTTTTATAATTAAAGAATTCAAGCAAAACTTTTAACAACTGTTATTTTGATAGCACAAAATTCCATATTTCAGAACTAAAAGAAATATTGTCGTTGACACTCTTTCGCTTAGTGAGCAAGAAAGAATAAGTAACAGAAAACCCTGCCCTATGTGTAAAATTAAAAAGGTTTATAAAACTAACGTTTACTAAGAATTGTTAAATTGAAAAATCTATTTTGGATACGGAAAAAAAATTTTTCATTCAAACCAGTTTTTTCCGACTTTAACTTAAAATATTTTTATGTTGCAAATATAACAAAATTTTTAATTGACCAACAATTCCATGACAATAAACACAAGTTTGCAAAAGGAAAAAAAAAAAACCTGACCATTATTTTGATGAATATTGAGTGCGTTTTTATATTTTATTTCTTTTTTTGATTTTTATTTTGCACTTGTTATTTTCCACACAGTTTCATATTTTCCTCTTTTTTTTAAACTAGTTCTAGTGTATTTTGTTGCTACTGTTATAAAGTTGATGTTGTTTTTTTTTCTTCGTTGTTGTTATTTTTTATAACAACAACAATAAATTATATTTATAGTAAAAATTCATCATGTGTATGAATGGCGGAACTTGATAATGGATTAACACAATGTTCAACATATTAAATGCGGCAAAATATCTGGCAAAAAAAAAAGAAGAACTACAAACAGAACAGAATTTCCAGCTACAAAAAAAGGAAACTTTGTCTATCCCTTGAGAGTGATACTCTGACATTAAATTGGTTAAAATTGGAGAGTGGCAACAAAACAACAAAAAAAGAGCAACATGAAATGAATTTGATACAATTCATATTCGCATGCAACTGTTTGTTGCTGGAGCCAGTTGCTCTTTTATTTCCTGTTTATTTTAGTTGTTTCTTTTGTTTTGCAACATTTATCCTTAAAATATGGCAAATATAAATTGTGTAAATGTGTATGACTTTGTTTGTGCATACAATTATTTATAGATATTACTCTCTGTTATGTTTGTATTCTTTTGACGTCCAAAACTTATACTTTATCAAATGGGTTGAAAAAAAAACCCCGGCAAAAGTACATAGATCCTATTAAAATAACCAGAAAATGTTTATGCATCCACACACAGACAACCTTACATATCGTCTAAGAGACACTCTTATCTACATATTTAAGAAGCTACAAATATGCTGCAAAACATACACATACATACATTTATTTATTGCTGCAATTTATGATTCACGGTAAATTGCATGCACAATGGTGCTTTTCCGTCTGAAAGATAAATCGAATTTGTATTGAAACATATGTTTTCGTAAAGGTTCAAGTTCTATATATTATCGATATCAAGCGCTATTAATTTTTCATTAAGTAATAGATGAGTTTTTTAAAGAATGCGTTGTCATAATTAAAATATTTTATAATATGCAACAATCTGGTTCTACGGTATTCTGTTATGGTCAGTGTTGTCGTATCGTCAGATTTATCTGTTTTTGCAAATTTTTTTTTTTAGTTTTGTTTTTCTAAAGAAGAGTTTTTTTTTTTTTTTTGAAATTTAAGAAGCTTATTTAACTTAATAATTTGTTTTTTAACTTAAGTTAATGCTATCTACGATTACAGCGATTCAATTTTATTGCTCTTACTACATTTTTACTACAATGATGTTTAAAAAGTGATTACTATCTCGTATGTACAACAATTTACGTACTTTTTCATTTGAATAGTAAATTTGTTTTATTAAAAACATTGGACTTGTTCTTAATTAATAGGGGGGAAGGTTGAAATGTTTAAATGTAACGTCTCAACCCCTAAAGAAAGCAAATACCCAAAAAAAAAAAACACAGAGAGGTGATTTAGAGGTGTCTCAAAGCGACTGAAATCCTGAATAGCAGCCTTGCCTATTTATATTGTAATTACCCAAAAAAAAAGACAAAAAATTTTATTTTTTGGGCTATTTTTAATACAAGTACAATTTTCAAGCAAATCTTTACACTTAATTTTAAAAGTATTTTATGTTAAATAATTATTTTTCCTTTGGCCATTGTTTTCACAATTTTATAATGATTGATCGAACGCGTTTTCTTTTATATGGCTACTTCAACAACAAAAACCACGAAGAATCGCAGATCAGTTCGTCAGCGTCAACGGAAATTGGCCTAGGTAGGTAGGTAGAAAGACTGGTGTGAAGTCTCCTTCACACCTTTACCCAGCCACCAATAAAGTGCATTGTGACGCCTTGTTTAGAGATACATATATAAAGATGGAAAGTAGGTGAAATAAAGATCGAGAGCATAAGACAGATAAAAAGATAGATAAGAAAAGAAAGTATCCGACCTAACCGGAGAGAAATCCTACTCAATCCAAATTGGCCTATATTTTCTAAAAAATCATATCGGACGATGCAAGAAAATTTTGTTAGGCCATCCCATCTTAGGGTTAAAAACAAATACTGCAGGTGCCTTGATGGCTTTCAAAAGGGACAATTGATTATAACTAGGCTCTACCTTCACCGGATTAACCAGCTCCTGACAGTATTCTTTGCAGATATTTAAAAGAAAGGGTGTATGTTAACAAGTAGAAAAGCATTATCCAACTAAAACCCATAATTTTAAACGTTATCATGACCATTGCACCTGAAGTTTTGCGAAAAGTTGTGTAAAATATGGTACAAAGGGCACGTATGTATTCGCGAATAAGAAAATCTCCTCCACTTACAGGTAACCATTCTCCAAGCTAATAGATTAAAATTAATATAAATTAAAAAAAAAAAATTATAATAATCAGCGAAGTGATGGAAAACGATTTTAAAAACAAAACGATTTGAACCGATAATGTCGTTTTCAGTACCTTTAAAAATGTATTTCTAATAAATTTCTATTCTATTGTAATACATTTCTATAATTTTCCTGGCTATCTTTATTCTTTTAAAAATTATATTGTATATGTCAGTTGAACTGTATTTTGAACAATAAATTTCAATATGGATTTGTGTAAACTTTTGTTACGGCAACACTGCTGAATATAGAATACAAGAAGAAAAAATTACTCCTTTTTTATTTGTATTAATATATATTTTTATATTTTTTTTAGTTTTCGTTTTCGTAAAATTTTCAAATGTCGTAAAAGTTTTATTCTAAATGATAGATTGATGGAAATGTAGATACAATTATGTTTTTAAAAACGTATAAAAACCGAAAACCGGTTAAGAACTAGCCGAGTAATAACAAATGCCCCAGATGACTTATATGACAATTATTACTTGACCGAGAAAATCAAGAAAAAAAATTTTTTTTTGTTTGACGAAAACTTGTTTATCGCCTATAAACATATGTGCAGTACCACCCATGTGGGCATTGGTAAACGATGTACATATAAGCCTTTGGTAAAGTGGAGGTCAAACGTTTTAGCAAAAATAAAAAAAAAAATTGGTTTTTGTACAGTATTTTATGGCTTCTATTATGCTCTATCAAATAATGAAAACTAATATTAGGCTTAAATTTTTTTTTTGGTCCCACTGTGCTTTGTTGAAAAAATATAAATTTGAAAATTTACAAATTACATGATTGTAATCGTATATAAGTATGCCTAACATACTTTTGCTTTGAAAGTGTTTTTAACTATTTTCCTACTCTCGTATCCCATTGTGCATTAAGGGGTATTGCTTTATAACAAGAACTTAATAAAGGTAAACATGGTATCATCATAATCATCGTCGTCGTCTTCGTTCTCATTATACAGCATAAAATTATTATGGTTATAGTCAAACTGCTATTGCTGCTCTACCTTTAAATGTTGTTGTTGCAAATGGTTTCATGTTAAAAAGCAACAACAAGCTAACAACAATTTAGCCAAAAATATGACTACCACAAACTTAACTAATAATTTTTTTTTTTTTTTTTTTTTTTTTGTTATCATACAATTTTACTTGAACATAAATATAATTTTCTCCTTTTGTTATTCATGTTTACTTTTTTTGTGCTATTTCATCCAAATGTTTGTGATGTTGTTCATATAATGTTGTTTCTAGTTTCTAGTGCCATAGTGGGAAAAACAAACGTTCTGTTGAGTTCAGTTTAGTTATAATTTGCACTATATTGTGGTGCTAAACACGCGCGCCGCCTTTTACAAAGAAAAAGTCTTAACATTTCCGTCTCCTTCGTTCTCTCTCCTTTTGGAAAACATTAAATTGGTTTATGTTTAATGGCTTCCCTTGCCACAGCAGCAAGCGTGCTGCTTTGTCTTTGTGTGCTGAATTCAAAAGTTTATGTAGATACGTAAGTGTTTGTGTATTTGTGTTTGGCGGTATAGTGTTAACTTTAAATTCAGTTGGGTCAAGTGGTTCAGGTGTGCACAAGAAAAACAGATTGTGAAAATGTAACTAAAATTAGTTTTATGGTGATATTAGAGGTTTGCACAAAAAAAACACACAGGCCCACTAACATACAAACATTATTTTGAGCACACACAAACATTACATACACTAATTCGCTCTTATACTGGCATTTATTCTTCTTCTTTTTTCTTGCTATTTTGCAGAAAAAGATAAAATTCTTGTTTAAAACCTTAAAAAAGAAGACGAAAAATTGTGAATTGTAAATGCGCACGTTGAAAGCTTTTTGTAATTATGGCGAATGGTTGTTATATTTTTTTTATTTTTTGTTAAAAATGTTACGAATTTGCAAAAATCTGAATGGAGCGCGCAGAAAAGTTTTATTTAAATCTTATTTTGCATGCACAAATTCACAAATACACCGACATTTATACACTCAGCTCAGACAGTGTCCGACACAAAGAGAATATATTTTTAGATTTTGTGTAAAGTTTTGTAATTTCCTAAGAAAATTTACTATTTTAAATCAAACTTTAGTAAACAATAGATATGCATACATACATTTTTACAAAAAACAAAAAATCGACTGCAAACGAAGGCTGTAAAAATAAATCAGAGACGTAATATATATATATATATATATCAAGCTGTCGTATTTAACGTCAGGCTCCACAGTGCAACACGAAAAAAATAACCATATACGGACAACTCTACGTGATAAAAGAAAAAAAAGACCCGTGTCTCCCAGTTTTGCCCAAAGTCATGCACTTTTTTTATGGGCCCTAAAGATTTGGGGCCTCGGGGTAATTGCCCGAAAATTCGATTGTTGTACCTTTTTCCCCCTGAAGCTACCTAAAAGGCGTTAAGAATCATTCCTAGGAACTTAAAATGTTCTACAAAGTTGCTTACGGAGATCTTAGGTACATTTTTGTATCGACCTGAACAGGGGGAAAAAGGTAAAAAAAATAGAATTTTTTAAAGTTTTTTGCGATTTTGATCTTGAAGATGAAGTTTTTTTGATTTTATATGTTATTTATGGCAAGAGCTACAACTTTGTCTCGGAGGGTAAATCAAAATTCCGAACGGTTTGCAAGATATAAGCCTGAGAAAATGATAACTTTTTTGCAAAAATGACTCCGAGTCCCCAAATCTTTGGGGGCCCATAAAAAAAGTGCAAGACTTTGGGCAAAACTGGGAGACATTAGTCTTTTATCACGTAGAGTTGTCCGTATATAGTTATTTTTCCATGACTTACAAAATTACACACAGTGTTATCATAGGGGACCAACTAGTTCATTTTTATGCATTTTAATAATAGTTAATATTTACAGTATAAGTAAAGGGTGGTTAAATTAAAATAAGGGCCGATGTTGAAACACCAAAACACCAATTATTTAGGAAATTATTGTCATTTGATTTTATTATGATAATACATATTGATATGGTTCAATTATGTATGGAGCAAAATATCGGCCGAATGGCCGGCGCGACTTTGGCGGCACACCTGCATAATTGAGGTTATATGCCGTTACTGTGCCGAATTATCTCATCCCTTAGCACCTGAATTTTTTTCTTTCAAATAACCCCAAAGAAAGAAGTCCAACGGCGTCAAATCACATAATCTTGGCGGCCAATTGGCATCGCCACCACGTGAGATAACACGTTCATTGAATTTGTCGCGCAAAAGAGCCATTGTTTCGTTAGTTGTGTGGCAAGTGGCACCGTCCTGTTGAAACTACATATCGTCCACATCCATATCTTCCAATTCAGGCCATAAAAAGTTCGTTATCATCTCACGATGGCGAACACCATTCACAGTAACTGCCTAAGCGGCATCATTTTGGAAAAAATACGGCCCGATGATGCCGCCAGCCCATAAACCGCACCAAACAGTCACACTTTGTGGGTGCATTGGTTTTTCGACAATCGCTCTTGGATTATAATTCGCTCGAATTCCGACGAATTTACTGAGGTAAAAATGTGCCTCATCACTGATGATGATTTTCTTCGAAAATTCATCTTCCACTGTTGCCATTTCTTGCCACGTTTTGAACATTGATGACGTTTGGAATGGTCAAGAGGCTTTAGTTCTTTAGTTTTTGCACGATTTTTCCGATTGAACGCACATTTGGACGTATGCATTTTGATTTGAACGCCCATTTTCATAATAAGCCTGAATAACTTCAACGCGTTGCTCGATTGTGCATTGTTCAAATTGAGTAAATCTGAAATTAAGAAATGTCAGATGAAATGCAAAAAAAAACTTGATGTTTAGGTGTGGTTCACATTTAACATCGGCCCTTAACATTTAACAACCCATTACTAATCAATATTTATTCATACCTTATTAGTGCTTATTAGCACTTACCCCTGGAATCAGAGAGAGAGAGAGAGAGAAAGAATATAACAATTTATTTTCCTGTTTCATGTTTTGCTTGTGTTCAATTGCCCTTTGTTTGCAGAAGGAACTCTCAACTCTCAATGTTCGTTTTTGCAATACGATTTTTAATATTTTTTTTTCATCCATACAAATCGACCCGGCCTTATGTACATATTTAACTAAACAATCTTAACAAAAGGAATTCGGAAATTTTCCTATTTTTTCTTTCTTTTTTTTTTAACACAAAAAACTTTAAAACCAAGCAAAAATTTACGTTTTTTTTTCTTGTAGTGTTTTTGCTGTTTCTACAACAAACGGCGTCACTTATAAATCTGTGCAGTCGAAATTTTTTTCGACGCCTTAAAATTTGTAATAAACTAGTCCCAAACTTTACCAGTAACGATTTAAACTCAAGGTAAGGCCCAGAACAGACGGTAAAACGCAACTGCAACGAAACCCTTTAAAAATGATTGTTTTAAAACTAAAGGGTGGTTAAATTTCAAGGGCCGATGTTGATTTTGAATAAAACACAAACTATTTAGGAAATTATTGTAATTTTATTTTATTATGATACATTGGTATTACTCAATTATGTATGGAACAAAATATCGGCCAAATGGGCGCCGCGACCACGGCGGCACACCTCCATCCGATGGTCCAAATTTTCGATGACCCTGAGGCATAATGGAGGTTCTATGCCGTTAATGTGCCGAATTATCTCATCCTTTAGCTCTTGAATTGTTGCTGGCTTATCGACGTACACCTTTTCTTTCAAATAACCCCAAAGAAAAAAGTCCAACGGTGTCAAATCACATGATCTTGGCGGCCAATTGACATCGCCATTACGTGAGATAACACGGCCATTGAATTTGTTGCGCAAAAGAGCCATTGTTTCGTTAGCTGTGTGGCAAGTGGCACCAACCTGTTGAAACCACATATCGTCCACATCCATATCTTCCAATTCGGGCCATAAAAAGTTCGTTATCATCTCACGATAGCGAACACCATTCACAGTAACTGCCTGACCGGCCTCATTTTGGAAAAAATACGGCCCGATGATGCCGCCAGCCCATAAACCGCACCAAACAGCCACTCTTTGTGGGTGCATTGGTTTTTCGACAATCACTCTTGGATTCTCATTCGCCCAAATGCGGCAATTCTGTTTATTGACGAATCCAATGAGGTGAAAATGTGCCTCATCAAAAATCACGAAGTGCACGATATGCATTTTGATTTGAACGCCCATTTTCATAATAAGTCTGGATAACTTTAACACGTTGTTGGATTGTGTATCTCTCCATGGTTCAAATTGAGTAAGTCTGAAATAGAGAAATGTCAAATAAAATTCGGAAAAAAACTTGGCGTTTAGGTGTGGTTCACATTCAACATCGGCCCTTACAATTTAACCACCCTTGTTTCAATCGTTTTCCACACACCCTGCAACCTAAATTGTACCAAAATGTAATGAAATAATCACAATAATTTCTATTTTCTGTAAGAACAGATGAAACGCGAACACGAGTTTCCTGCACGCCGGTTTCAATGCAACTGATTTCCAATGCCTTTCAAACCGGTCTCAAAATGGTCGCGTCATGTGTGGTCCCTCAAAGTAGTCTAGGCATAAACTCAAATGAAACTCGAAAATAACTAGAAGTTGCAGTTTCGTTGCAGTTGCGTTTCACCGTCTGTTCTGGGCCTAAATTTTCTGAAGTTTGACATACATTTAACATTTCCATAATATATTCACCCCTATCGTGAATAACAAGTGGAATTTTTGTTCCCATGAAATTTTTAATCCACTCGAAGGGAAAAAAGCAATCGTGAATCTCATGTGAAAAATTTTTCACGCTATCAGTTCCAGTGAGTATAAAAAAGAAGATAGATTAAAAATCAATGAAATTTTTGTTCAAAATATACACATATTTATTTTAAAGAAAAGTTAAAATAATAAAGCAAAATATTTAGTATTGGAGGGATAGTTTGATAACAACGTTAGTTTTTTGCACTTTTTAAAATGTAAAATATTTTCCCAAATTCTGCCACCACGTCTTTCGAAAGCTTCACAAATCCGCAGGCAATCGACTTGTTGTTTTGCATTTTGTTAACCAATATATCGGCTTGTGCCTTATTAACGGATCTAGCCCTTTATGTTCGATTTATAGGAGGAACTACTTACAGTCATGCTCTGTTCCCTAGCAAAAATAAACTGAGAAAATCTAAGGGAAATGTGAACAAATTACGAGGAAAAAATTTTTTCACGATAAGGGGAATTATTTTTTTTCACCTTATTATTCTCATATGAATTACCTTTTTTTCCTGGGAGTTTTTCATGATCGCAAAAATGTGAAAAGGGGAATAATTACGAGGGAAAAATTATTCACGATAGGGGTGATTATAATTTTTTTAGGAAAAATTTCACCACAAATTTTCATAAAGTAATGAACAAAAACTTAAAATTTGCTTAACTTGAAAAATTTTTTCTAAACTACGAAAAATATTGTAGAAATAATAAAACTGGGACTTTTGAAAAAACTGCATCGTCTTCTTTACGACAACTGAGCACTTTGTTAAGTTTAAGTAATTTACGAAAAATATTACTAGGTTCAAAAGAGCCCCATTTTTAAACCTAGGCATTTGTCCCTGAAGCGTTAAAAAAGTTGATTTTTTTATTTTTTGAAAAGTTTGCTTCAGATGCATATGGGCAGTTTCAGCAAAAAGTCTACTTTTTGTAACGTAACTCCAAAAATTTTATATGTATAGTTTACTCTTTTATATTTTGGTGTAAAGTGCAAATAGTAACAAATGGGTTAACGGTTGAACAACATGGTCCTAAAATACAACCTTATTTGTATTCTGGCGTTACATTAAAAAAGTGGACTTTTTGCGGAAAATGCCCATATGCACCTTTAAACGAGCAAAGATTTTTAAATTTTATAGCTTAAAAAATAAATATTTATAAGTCCAAAGTTAACTAAAAAGGGTTTTATTCCAACCGTCTTGCTCAATTTGCAGTCTTATTTAGTTTTGTAATGCAAATCAAAATCCACTTCCGTTTTTTTAAGGTTACGCCAGCGCATATTTTTGCTTATATCTGCAAATCCTAAGCGTCGATTTCTATAATTTTTTTTCTGAATATAGTGCTATGCTACTTCATTACTTTGTATATATAAAAACCCTTTCTACAAATTTGACTTCTTCATTTAATTTTTTTACATTTGTGGTAAAAATATCACGACACGTCAAAATAGAAATGCCCATATCGGAATTTCGTGATTTGTCTCGTTTAAAAGCCAACCACTGCAATTTTAACCACACTGCATCTGAACTTTTGTAACCTGGCACAGAGAAGTTACTTGAGAATTCAGCTAAAGATACAAAACAAGTATTATTCTGTCGTTGAAGAGGTAGAGAGAGACGTACAACAAAATGAAATTAGATACATATGAGCTCATTCTCATGCCCAAGAACGAATATGTTGATGGTTTTTTTTTTTAAGAAAGAAGCCGGTTCTAAAAGCTATTAAATTATTATCTATGTGTGTGTTTTTAAAAATGTTAATTCTGCTGCTCGAGATTTTCTAAATAAAAATTTAATACTGGAGAATTTTTTTAATAACTTGACCCCAGCGCTATCTATCGGGTAAAAATTGAATCATTATTTTTGTTTAATAAATATATTTTGTGAATTTCAGCCAAATTACGACAACAGCGCCACCTATCTGGGTAAAACTTAAGAGAAATCTTGCTCCCGACTAAAATAATTGATTTGGTGTCATTCGGTCCAGCGGTTCTTTTAGGAGCATACACACGGCACAAACGTTTTTATTTATATAAATATTAAAGCATTCATGATCACGTTTTGAGAGTTTACGAAAAATACTCGTCCCATACAAAACAAGTCCCGAAAAAACCAAAATTTCTTTTAAATTTTAGCTTTGACATAAAAGTTGGCGAAAAAAACTTTTGCGATAGCCGAATGTCATGACAATTTCGTACTGTTATGTACAAAATTAATCATATGTCCCATGTTAACCCCCTTTCTTAAATCACTTAAAGGCAAACAAGATAAATATTAACAACATAATATAATTTTGCTCTGGCGGGTTTATGATTGCTCATGGGTCCTCTTGAAAATATGTTTTCTAATACAGTTGTGTAGAGTATCATATGGTCGGGCATGACCGGCTACACTTTCTTACTTGTTAATTATGAATTTTTGTTATAAAGGGTGATTTTTTTTATGAATTAACTTTTTCGGTCTGGCAGCACTGGTTGGTACTTGTGTCCAAACTACATCTGTGAGAGTGAAAAATGTTCAGTATACTCGGCCATTTCATCATGGAGAAACTTACAAGAGAGCAACGAATGCAAATTGTTGAAATTTATTATCAAAATTCGTGCTCTGTGAGAAGTGTCCATCGTTTGTTACGAACTTTTTATGGTCGTCATAATCGACCAAGTGAATCCACAATTCGTGCTATTATCACCGAATTTCGCACTAAATTTACTTTGGTGGACATTAAACCACCGAATCGCGTTGGTAGAGTGCGTACCGAAGAGAATATTGCAGCCGTAGCGACCAGTGTTAATGAGGATAGTGAAATGACAGTTCGTCGCCGTTCTCAGGTGTTGGGCATGTGTTATGCAACCACGTGCCATGATACGCGACTTTTTTTTGCCCCAATGAGTTGATATGTGGTTTCAACATGACGGTGCCACATGCCACACTGCTCGTGAAACAATGGACATATTGAAGGATGAATTTGGTGAGCAGTTTATCTCTCGAATTGTCCCTGTGAGTTGGCCGCCAAGATCATGTGATTTGACGCCTCTTGACTATTTCGTGTGGGGCTATGCGAAGTCGTTAGCCTATGTGGACAAGCCAAACACGATTGAAGCCTTAGAGTATAACATAACACGTGTTATTCATGGAATACTGGCCGAAATGCTCGAAAAAGTGGTGCAACCTTACGAATGGATCATTTGAACCGGAGCCGCGGGCAACATTTACATGAAGTTACTTTAAAAAAGTAAATGGCAAAGACCAATTTATCGATTCCAATAAAAATTTTGAATATGTGATGCAAATCTGAGTGTTTTATTAGATTTTTAAAAAACTGCGCTTAAAAAATCACCCATTATAACTTCCCAAAGTTCCAAAAAAGTTAAGACAAATAATATTGATAACAAACTTTTTAATACCTTGAGAGGCCTCCGTTTGACATAAATCCCTTGAACTTGTTTCTAACAAAATTTTCAAACTACCCCTCCAATGTTTGTCTATGTGCGTTTGTGATAGTTTTGCATCTAAGTATGTATTATATTTACACAATTTAGCATAATAAACTTTCTCTTTTCTTTCTCGTTGCTAAATCGTCCTTAATGATCTAGATCTTGAAAAGTTCTTTAATTCTTTTTTCTGTTATTTTCTTAAGTATATTTCTTGAAAAAAGTTTTTTTTTTTTTTTTTTGTAATAAAATTAAATTTAATGGATGCAAATAATAGACTTTTTTCTTTCGAGCATAATGTCGGATAAGTGAATATTAAAATGTTAAGTGACATTGAATTTTTAAGCAGCACTTAAGTGAACTAATGTAAAAATCATACCCACATACGTTGTTTTTCTTAAGTGGGTTAATATTGGCTTAAAAAAAGTTTAAAGTGGTTTGATTTGGAAAGTTTTTTAAAATTTTGGACTTGTTTTCGAGTTATTAAATCTTTTGGAAAATCTGATTAAAAGATTCTAAAATAAATTATTTTGTAGTAGTGCCAGAAAAAGCCTGTTTAATCTTTTTTACGTTAAAAATTATTTTAGTTTATATTTAATATAATTATTATTTTGCGGTTAATTCTTTAGGATGTTAAATGAAAACTTTTTGAAGAGACAAAATAAAAGTTTTTGTTTTAAACCTTGTTCGTAACACCAACAACAAAGCACAAAATTTTTACAATATTTATAAAAAAAAAATTTATAAAATGTTTTTTAATTGCTTTAACAAAGTAACAATTTGCAGAAAAAGAAATAAATATATAAAAAAAAGCAACAACATGACAAAAAGTACTCACAGGACTTCAAACAATAGTAACAAGGCAAACTGCAACAACAATAACAATAACAAAAACTTAAAAATGAACAATATAACATTTTCCCTACAAAGTTATTGTAAACAACACCACCAACAACTCTAAAATAAACAAAAAAAAAAAAAAAAAACAACAATAACAATAACAATAACACACTTATGCACACATACAAACAAACACAAGAACTCGAGTTACAAAACAAACACAGACACAAAGGAGTAAAAATGCAGCTCATATTCATTTGGAAGTTGAAGTGGAACTCTGCCGGAGAAAAATGTTTAAGTGATGGAGTTGTTTTTATTGTATTGTTAAATTGTTGAAAATTGCACAAATTTTCAGACATTTAGAATGCTTTTTTATGTTTTCAGTAATTTTATAGTTTTATAGTTGTAAACATATTTATTGTACTTTTTTAACTTTTTTTCGGTTCTTTCGATTATTAAAAATATTTAAAGCCTGTATTCATAAAAACATTTTTCATTTAATTAAGGTTTCATTAAAAATTTTTTTATGAAAATTTTCCTTAATAAACGTTTGATCAATTTAATAATCGTTTATGAATACGGGGAAAATGCATTAGTCAGTTTACGCAAAACTGAAAAAATACCTAAAACAAAAAGACTGGATTCAAAAAAACATTAAAATGCTTATGAGTCTTAAGGCCCAAATACATTGATCAAAATACTCATCAAGCATTGTGGTAGTATTAGTGAAAATGTTTTTGTATGTGTGACACCGCCAACGCTTGATGAAAAATCAAAAAACTTAGATATGACGGCGAATATAACGTCCAGCACACGTACACGTTGAATTCGCCGGCTGGACAAGCATTTGACAAGTGTATTTGGCCCTTTAGATAGACTGAAAGAAAACTCTCAAAAAAAAAAAAAAAAAAAAATTGTATCACAAAAAAACTAAGTTCTAATCAAGTACTCTGTTAGAAAAAGATGAGATCAGAGTTGGTGCATTAGAGACAATGACCACCACTGATACAAACGGAAATAAGTTAAAGGGCAGAATAATTTTGAACGTTCTGTTCTGTTATGAATCATCTATTTTGTTTCCGCTCAATTTAAAGTCTGTATTTGTGATTTGTTTTTCAACGTTAAGTGACAGCCAAAGTATGTATGTATTAGTTTGTTGTGATATATGACAAAATTGTAATTATGCCCTTCACCACAGATGGAAAGAGTTTTATAAGTTTGCCATTCCGTTTGTTATTTCTGCAATATTGCTGTTAGACCCTATAAGGTATATATATTCTGGGTCCTTATAAGTAGCGAAGTTGATGTAACGATGTCCATCCGTCCGTCTATTTTTCTGTATATCTGGAGAACGAAAAGACCAAAAGTTTCCAAATTAGGTACACAACATCTGACAAAATGTGGGCGTTATTGGAGGAGAAGTGTTCATGGGCCAAAATACATTTATTTATAATAGCATTTACATAACTATCTGTTCTTATTGCACCATCTTGAAGGGTATATAAAATTCGGTATAGCCGAATTCAGCACTCTTACATGTTTTTTTTTTTTTAAAGCCTGGAACTCTGTTCAACATTTCACGTGAAATGCTGTCAAAACGCGTATGAAAAAAAAACGGAACAATGTCCCATACTTTGCAGAAATAAAAACGTCAAATTGTACAAACCCGCAGGATAGGTAACATTGATATATGTAAAATTTTCGTGTGAAATAATTATAATGTAATAATGTTGCTCAACTTTTTTTACAAATTTGAACAAAGTACTTAAACCCTAAAAAATTTGAATAAAATAATGATTTTTTAAAAAGTGATGTATTTTTGACACAAAATTTTAATTTTTGTTTTACGAAAAGCTTTTTAACAATTTCTATATTTTTCTATTAAAAGCTACGAAATTGACATGCAAGCACAACTACAACTTACACGCGAAAAATATAACCCTTTCCTGACAGTCGGGTAAAAATGGACAGCTTAAAACTTTGACCCGACCATGTTTCCAGCCTTATGCCTTTATGACTTTTCAAGGATTGCCTTAAGTTGGATTAGTTTTTTTTTTCAGTTAGTTTGTTGTTGTATCTCCATTTCATTTCTGTTGTTATGTGATGTCTCACCCGAAGTATTTGTAACATTTTATAATCAGTGGTGTTGTTGTTGATGTTGTTGTTTCAAAACAAAATCCTTTTAATTGCAGTTCACCTATTTTGGCCTAAAGGCAAATGACATTGTATTTGTTTAACTTTTTTTTATTCTTGCTTCTGGATTTGTTTCCCTTTTTTTTAGATGTGTTCTTTTTTGCCTTATTTTCTTGCTTGGCTTTTAAAAGTCACCTAGTGTGTGTGTGTGTGTGCGGATTCTCCACCTTCCTATATGTGTATGTGAGTGTTTGTGCTTAGGTTGCTGGCCATTGTTACAGTTTTTTGTGTTGTTAATGCTTTTTTAAAACTTTTTGTTTCCGTTGTTACTACGAAACTGTTGTTTGCTTTTTTTTTGTTTTATAACCAGAAATGGTGTTTATTTGCGTGTTATGACCCTTTTCATCCTTAAACATTTTATTACTTTTTGTTTTTTCTACATCTCGTTTATTTTTTTGTAAAAGTAATTTGTACGTATTTATCAAGTGTTTCAATAAAAACATCCCACATAAAAGCAAAAAAGATCTTTTATGTATTTACCAAGTTAAAATGCTAAGCTCTAAATGTCAGGCCTGTTTTACAGGTCACTTGAAAATATGCAAATAAATATATTTATATTTATACTCTTACAGCCCACACACACACACACTCTACACGAACAAGGACCAAACAGCAAACAAAACATCTAATAAACTACCTCATATTAATTTATTTGTTTTGACATTCGGTTCTCCTGCTACTTCTTCTTTCACCTGTGCTGTCTTTAGCTCGAATTCCATACCATACTTTAAGGCTCTTTTAAATTTGTTGTAATGAATATATCCACCCTGCAAATAATATTGGACTACCTGAACAATTTTTATAAAATGTACTACTCCATGGACTGGTCCAATGTAATGCAAGCATGGACCATGTCATTGTTAAAAAGTGTTTGTAGTGAGACGACATGTCTTCGTTTTTTAACGACATGTTTTCGTTTTTAAACGACTTCAATACTAATCCTCTTGAGTATACCATGTAGTAGTTTTAAGACTACTCCTTTGTAATCCAAAACTGAGTTATATGGTCCTGCCCTAGCACATCGTAATGTTAAATAGACCATGTTTTTCCATACGTTTGGGCTACTTTTGGACTAGTCCTAGTCCCTTGTGGGCTACATCTTACACGCGTGTTTGGACTAGTCCTAATATTTGCAGGGCATAGCTTCACATGTACATACACATATAGAAATGCTATGGACACCACTGTTATATGAAAAGAGTCTTACTTTTCTGTATTATTCTCCTTTTTTAATTATTGCAGCCAATTATGTTTCATAATGATCTATAAATGTGTCCATTGTTCTGAATATGTTGCCTTTTAAATATTTTGAATGCTATTGTTGTTGTGAGTTGGACACAGTTGCGAAATTGTTGTTACAGAGCAAATAAAAAATGGCCAATGTTTTTGGCTAAATGATAAGAGGATTCAACAACATCCCTAATAGGGGTTTAAATCTATTGAAATATAAAAGGTTAAACAGATTTTAACCTTTTTCTGACTAAAGGTAGAAGTACGTAACACGCGTTAGTGCGCTAGCGCGCTGTAGACATCTGTCAAAAGAAGTGAAACTAGTGTTTTTCCAAACATTGTGACTCTTTTGCGGCAGAAAGTTGGTTAACTTGAAAGGCCGTGTCAGATATAACTTCTTCGCTTTGCTTGACATTTCTTACTTAGACAGAAAAGCGTAAAGCAAAACGTGTATGACACAATAAAAACTTTGGCAACACTCACGCATTGTGTGTTAAAAAAAATAAATAAAAAGACATATACCAGCAGATGGTCAAAGCGCGCAAAAAGATGAGAGTTGCCTAAGTATTAGCTTCGTTCTGGGTTAAAAGTACTTTATGTGAAATGTTTCGTATAAGAATGTATATTTCATCTTAGATGTCAAAGCAAATCTGTAACGCAACGCGAAGCAAAAGTTTTATCTGACATGGCCTTAAACTTTTTAACGTCTTGTGCATTTTTGACAAGTAATCAGCTGACAATGAAAACAGAATAATTTAAACAAATTTGTGAATCATGGAGGAAAAACTTATTGAAGAGATTATAAAACATACAGTACAAAACACATAAAAAACAAACTGAAGCTTAGAATTCTATAAGAAAAGTATAATAGCTTGTTCGTCGATTTCGAACGTTAACGTTCGCATAGAAAATTATATTTTAAACAATAACAAAATTCGAAAATTTGTTTTTGTTTTAAATGTAATTTTCTATGCGACCGTTAACGTTCGAAATCGACGAACAGGCTGTAAATTAAATTAAAACTTTTAACTTGCCACTTTTTTATGCGCTAGAGTTTTTAAACTCACGATACTCGTCGTTGAATCGTTGAAATATATCCATGTATCGTTAAAAGCCCCTCGATCTGTGCTAACTAAATAAAAATATATTTGTATATCAAAAATCGATTTTTAGTCAAAGTAATCAGTGACCACAGATTATGTTTATTTATCCTTTTAGACTTACATATATTTACGAAGTTATTAAGCATTTCAGATTTTTATTTTTCCATGTGAAAACTCGATTTTGAGTTAAAAATTTGAGTGATTACAGCCGTCGTCAATGGCGGTGGGTGTTAAACGGCAAACCCCTCTGGAGAGATTGTGTGGTTACAATTGGAACCTCAGGGCAACCTCTCCGTACAAACATTGGTTCGATTCCCAGCTCGGTCAAGAACGAAAAATTATCAATAAATTTTAATTAATTTCATATTGTAAAATTCCTTTCTTCATAAAAATAATTTAATGAGAATTAAATTGAATGAACTTTAGCCTGATTAGCATATTAAAATTTGTATTAAGGATCACAGATTAAGCTTATTTCTCCATTCACATGTATGCTTAAAAGGTTATTATATATTTATGATTTTTTGACTTTTTTTTTAATTATTCTTGAGATTCTTGTTTCATTGGACGTGGTATCGTTATTTACAAACATACCTATACACCTAGCGATAAGTAATATCATGAAAAAATGGAATGTGCTACAAAATCACACTAAAATACCAAGGACACAATTTCTAAAAATACTTAAATTCTGCTTAAATGATAATAATTATTTTATGCATGATGGCAAATTATACCAACAGACATACGGTATGCCAATGGGCAACCCATTATCACCGAATGTAGCCGACATTATATTGGACCACTTAATGGAACAATGCATCGAAGAACTACAAATGAACAATATACGAATAAGACTGATCACAAAGTATGTGGATGATTTGTTTGCCATAATAAAATATAAAGACGAAGACATAATATTGAAAACATTTAACTCATATCATAGCAAACTGAAATTTACTCTAGAGAGGGAGAAGGACAATGCAATACCATATCTGGATATGAAGATATTCCGACAAAATGGCAAAATAATAACAGATTGGTATATGAAACCAATTGCTTCTGGACGCTTGATGAATTTCCACTCAACACAACCCATGAAACAGAAGATAAATACAGCAATGAATCTAATTGACAAAGTTATAAAAATAAGCAACGTAAAATTTCAATTTAAGAATATGACAAGAATAAAGGATATTTTAATGAAAAACAATTTTCCAAAGGGGTTGATCAATTCATTACTGACTAAAGTCAAAAATAATATTTCATCAGGGGAAAAAAACAAAAATGACACATCTGGCAACGCCAAATACTATAGTCTACCGTTTATTCCAAGATTAACTGAGAACAACAAACTGAGAGAGATAATAAAGGACCAACAAATAATATTCGCGCATAAATCAAACAAGACAATACAGAATTTATTTACACAAACAAAAACAAAGATTGAGTGTAGGGATCAAGGTGATGTTGTTTATCAAATTGAATGTGACGGCGGTGATAATGAGGAGTGTGGAAAAATCTACATTGGTACAACAAAGAGAAATTTAGGCGTGAGAATAGACGAACATAAAGCTGATATAAAAAGAGGAAAACAATCAACTGCACTTGCACAACACTGCATTGAAAACGGACACAAGCCAAACTTTGAAAAAGTAAGAATTTTAGATAAAGAGAAAAGGGAAAATAAGAGATACACGTTGGAGAGCTTAAGAATACAACAAAAATCGACAAGTGCAATAAACACAAAAGAAGACAAAGACAATACAAATGCAAACTACACCATTGCAATACTTTAGTAATAATAACAACTGTGATCAAAAAAGGACAAATTTTCTGTGATAATTTTTTAAATTTACATACATTTATTTTAATAATTTAAGTTTTGTGTTGTGTTGTCCACCTATACAAAATACTGTGATATAATTTATAAATGATGTAAACTGACGAAAAAGATTATTGTAAGTTAATTTGTCAAAAATTAAGATTATAATTATTGTTATTATTGACTACTTTTTAATTTTTGTTTTTACAATGTTGCCAGATTTTAATAAAAACTCAATCCCTGAAGAAGTTGGAAAGAATACCAACGAAACGTCGGATTTTATTGAGAATGAAATAAATAATCTTTTATTTACATTAAATTAATGACCTTGAAAGCCTGCATATAGGAAACTATATAAACTATTGAGAAAAAAAATTAAATTTTTAGTCAAAAATATGAATGATCACTGATAAAGCGTTTTTCTATTTAGACGTATATTTACAAAGTTTTCAGAGATTAAAGATCTTTTGACTTTTACATATGAAAACTCAATTTTTAATTAAAATTATGAGTGGCGAAATATTTAGCCCATTTTTCTATTAAGACATACATATATAGACGAAGTTATCAAAGACTTTAAATTTTGTAATCTAAAAAATCGATTCTACATACAAAATCTGATTGATCACAGATTAAGCTTATTTTTTTTAATTAAACATATGTTATTATGGACTTAAGACTTTTTGACTTTTTACTAAAAAAATCGATTATTAGTCAAAAAAATGAGTGATCACTGATTAAGCTGTTTTTCAAATTAGATGTATACTTACGACGTTATTATAGATTTAAGATTTATTTTGTTTATTTATTTAATAAGAGTTACAAATACAATTACAAATTATATTCTAACTTAATTGTCCGAGCAATAGTAACGTAGACCTTCAGCCCGTAGTAGTGAAACAGATCAGAGTCGCTGGCGCATATCGAACCCGCAACCCCCGCACTGATAGACTAGCTTACTAGACACTAGAATACCGGGGCACTCAAAGATTTTAGATGTTTTAACTTTTCGATATGAAAAACTAATTTTTAGTCTGAAATATAAATGATCACAGAATCTATATATATAAAATTGTAACGTTACTGACTGATTAATTCATCATCGCACAGCCTTAACGCCTGCAGCTAAACACTTAAAATTTGCACCAGAGATTGGTCACTCCCCAAATCGATCCACTAAGACGGGATTTTCGGAAATTCGAATGTTTAGAGGGTAAAAAAGGGTAAAAACGGGAAAATTCGGTAACCTTATATCTTCAAAACTAAAAGAGATACAAAAAAAATTTAATACCAATCGTTGTTCTTTAGAAAAATAAGCGGACAGGTGTCTGGTACTTTTTTGAAATTCAGCCCTATTATTGAGTAAACGGGTAAAATCTGAATTTTTGTACTTTTTTGACATCCCACCTATCTTTTGAACCAATAAACATAGAAACAAGGTATATACCACATTCGAAACTTATCAAAAAAATACGAATATGAATTTGGAACTTTTTCGAAATTCGAACATTTAAGGGGGTGAAAATCGTAACTATTTTTGGTACTTTTTGTACAAAACATTTTTCATCCATTCATTGACATATTCGTTCTAAATTATGGGCTCCCACTTCAATACTGAAATTTTTGATACTTTAATGGGGGAAAAATAGTACCAAAAAAAGGAAATACGTGAAATTTGATATTTTTCTTTCGCTTTTTTTGGTTCTACAACTGGTATTTTTTTAATTATCGTTAATATTGGACCTTAAAACCTAAGATCTATTGCGGAACTTTTTGGTACTTTTTTGTTCTTTATCTGGTACTTTTTGAATTACCGTTTGTATTGGACCTTAAAGCATAAAATTCAACATGCAATGTCCTGAGTGGATACGAATCTATGAGGGAACTTTTTGGTACTTTTTTGTTCTTTAACTGGTACTTTTTTGAATTTCTGTAAGTATTGGACCTCGAAATATAAAATTCAAGATGCAAAAAGGATAACACGGGAAATAAACTTTCTTTCATTTGCTTTTGTGTTCTAAATTTTTAAATTTTCTATAATATTGAACTCAGACGCTAACGAAGTAGCTGGTTAAATGCTAGTAAGCTTATATTTTTATTAAGACCTTAAATGACGGAGTTATTACGGACTTTGGATTTTTTGTATAATGATGAATTTTAACAAAAATATTTGGAATTCTTTGCTACGTAATTACGTAAGCAAAAAGATGTTAAGGACAATAAACTTTATTAAAAGGGGTCAGCAAGGTGGCTTAAAGTTTTAAAACTTATGTTTTCTTGATGGGTCTCGCATTAACGCATTGACTTGATTATTTTGAGAAGAAAATAATTTATTGTAGAAATTTCCTAATGGCGTTGCATAAAAATACTGTTTAATATTGTATAACAAACGCTAACACTCGCTTTATCGCTTTATGTTTGTTATTTTGTCTGTATCAGTAGATGCGTTTCCGTTGTTGGTAGTTGTATAAGAAGTGGATTCTGCTGAAACTCTTTTTGCCTGTCTCCACTACTATTTGCCGTCTTGTGTAAATGCTACAATATTTGTTGTTGATGTGGTTGCTGATGATGTTGTTCGTTTTGCTGTTTGCTTAAATTTAATTGAAGTTCTATAAGTGAGATTTGTGTGCAATGTGTTGCAAATAAAATTTTAATTAAGAACATTTCAAAAGTGCTACTTGCATTTAACTATGTTTGGCCCCCTTACTTTCAGTCTCTATTTAATTCCCTGCTGCTATCTTTGTCTATTGTTGCCTGTTTTTGTTTTTTTTCTTGTGTTTGTGGGTGTATGTTTTTAACAACAGAAACTGGATTTGTTAAAACAAACACCAGCAGTGCCAACCATCCAGCCAGCACTTTGAAGAAAATACGAGTAAGAATAAAACATGGCAACGAATTAAATATACAACAAATTTTCTTTATAAACGTACATACACACAAACAAACATACATATACAACACATTGCAAGCAATTCTATAAAATTAAATTAGATATTTGTTGTTTTCGTTTTTTTTTTTTCTTTTAGCATTTAACAAACCAATGTGCAACAACTTATTTCCACTTAAACAAGACTCATATTAGGAAAACATAGCAAGAGTGACCAGAAAATAAAAATAAAAAAGAACATTTTCTATTAAATGTTTTGTTTTAAATGAATCTAGCAGCTTAAGTTAAAGTGTCGAATACCTTCTTTAAATGTTATGTAAACAAAATGGCATGTTAAGGACAATAAACTTCATTAAAAGGGGTCAGCAAGAGGGAGCAAAAATAAATATCGATGAATTGAAAAACTTTGTATTTAGATGCAACATTGCCTGAATTCCAAAACATCATAATACTTTGCAGGCAAGTTTGCTTCTAGTAAACGCATCAACAAATTTGTTGCCGTACTTTGGGGCATATAAAATCTAAAAATTCCACACAAGTAAAAGTGTTACATTCGGCTGTGCTAATACTTTTTACTCTTCACCAAGAGTTTGGTTATATCAGGGGGGGGGGCTTATTATGGTACTTATAACTTAAAAACCAATCTTTATACAAACTTGCTTTACAGTTTTATAATTCGTTGCGGTTTTAAAAATATTAAAGTTCTTTCAAAAAGCAAATTATGGACTGATCCTAACAAAATTTAGTAGTATGGTATGATTTCTAGTCTTATCTTGTGATTTCCTGATTTTTTCACTCTTAACTAATCCCGCGAAGTTCTAAGCTTGTCTGCAGGAGTCCAGAGTCTCTGGAGGGAATTGAAACCTCAACCCCTGTACTGATACACAGAAAAAAATATCTCAAGAAAATTTTTAACAACACAGTTTGTTAAAAATAAAATTTTAGGTCAACAAAATTTTTGTTTGATTCAAAGAAAAAATTTATCAAATTAACACTTTGCAAAATAGCACTCAATAAAACATATTTAATAAGTTAAATATTTCTTCATATTCAATAAAAAAAATATTTGAGTCGAAGTAAAGACAGTATTTTAACAACTTTTGTCCATTTTTAAATAGCTCATAATTCTCATTTGTTTAACAGTTTTATTTGAATAATATATTTAGTTTTGCCAAAGTCTTTGGAAAAGGTTTCCTGATGATCTGGCCTTAGCAACCAGTGAAATGCGCATAGGAACTTACTGTTCCCCGCATAATAAATTTTAGTGTTTTTATAAAAATATAAAAATTTAAAATTTATGACATCGTCATTAATAAATAAAAAAAAATAAAGATTGGATTAACATTTTGTTTGATTTATTCAACATTTTCAACAAATTATTTTAACAAATCAAGTAAACATTTTGTTGAAAAAAATTTTTTTTGGCAACAACTTTTTGTATTGACTCAATAAACTTAGTTGTTGACTAAAAATTTAACAATTATACATACAGTATTTTTCGCTTATAGTCCACTACTATAGTTGCACAGCTTTTGTGGACTATAAGCGAATTTGGACTATAACCGATTTTTTTTTTATAAGCCATTTTATGGATAATAAGTGAAACCTAGTATAATCCACATTTTGGACTATATAAATATTATTTTCTTCAATAAATCCACTCTTTTTAAACCAAAGAAAAGTTTATTTAAAACATAACCAAAAATTGATTTATTTTAAATAAATAGTTAAAACAAAAATCTTTTTAATTAATTAATTCAAATGCTTTAAAAGATTTCAATAAAAACAAATGCGTATGAGATTCATTTTAATTCTTTGGATGACGAAATCAAGCACAACATAAATATCAATTTCATAGGATCTTTACATGGGGTCTCCACCTGACAGTTTTTTGTTATACCAAACGTCAAAGTCTATATAAAAAAAAACTCTTTTATTTTTATTAGCGTATTTTTATGAAGTTCAAGAATCAACTTGATGTTGTTAGAGTTTAAAACTCAGTTTGTTTGGTGTTTGTATTAAGTTTTTTTCGTTAAGTTTTTTATAGTTTTTATGTTAAATAAACTAAAATTTAAAAAAGTATAGTTTTGTATATCTTTATGGTCAAATTTATCTAAATTTTTGTAAAAAAAAACCGTCCAGAAATTCGAATAATTCGGAAACTCGAATCGCCCTAAAAACAAAGTGGATCGAAAGGTAAATTAAAACATGTTGCCAGTTGATTAAAAATATATAAAAAACAGAGTGGACTATAAGCGAACATTTTTGCATGAAGAATTATATACGCATGCTAAGAAAATGTGGCTTTTAAACGAAAATGGACTACAAGCGAAATGGACCTTAGAACAAATAATTTGTATGAAATTCGAAAAAATCTGCATGTGAATAAGACAGTTTTGGCTTATATCCGTTTTTGGCCTTTAAGCGGAATGGACTATAAGCGAAAAGTACTGTACAAACTTTTTTTAACAATACCGCAAAAATCGTCATCGCAGAAAATTCAAAAATTTTTGTAATCAAATATGCGATTTTCGTATTCAAATATGAAAATTATTTTTTTTCTGTGTAGATTAGCTCATTGCCAGCTAGAAAACCGGGGGCACTTAAACGAGTTTTTGCAAAATTTAATAAAAATCGGTTTATTCTGTCATGTATGTTTTGTGCTCTATTTAATCCCGAATTGCTAAGGACTCCTTAGTAAGGAGAACTAGAAACAATAATTTTTGGTCTTTCGGAATTCAGCGTGATTGGACATGGCTAAATCTCTTGGCCGATTTATTCAAGGAGTCAGAATAATAATACTTAATTGGGTCTTAGAAGAATTATAAAAAGGTTCACACGGACTAAGAAACTTAGTTAGTATACCCTTATTTACCACTAGTGGTGGAGAGCAAGGCACATTCATAAGGTATTTATGTGCATTAGGGAAAGCAAGGCACATTCACAATTCCAAATTTCAGCTGTTTTTATTGAGGCGGATGTGTGCGTTAAATTTTTTCTAATTTTTATGCTGATAATTTTGACAATTGGAGTTTCCCCCCCCCCTAATGGCTTGTGGCTTGTGCCATTAGGGGGGGGGGGGGTATCAAGAAAGAGAGCTATAGTCGGCTCTGCAGTATCTTATATAAACTTCACCATTCTTCCATATTTTGTAAGATTTTCTTTATGTCATGTATAAAGCTCTTAAATTAGATTTTTATAGAATCTTTTTGGCTTTTCTGCTATAATTTCTAAATATGTACTTTCGGTACTTTTTCATAACTCAGTTATTTTTTAACGTGCGTTTTTTTAACAAAATTTTTTATATATTTTGCAATAAAGTTAAAAAAGCAACATTAATGCGAGTATATCCATTTACCAACCCATAATTTTTCGTTCCAATCTTTATCTCATTATAAAAGAAAAACTTGAAAATTATTCTCACTATACAAAGGAAAAACATCTTTAAAACTAAAAGTTTATTTAATGATTATTTTTTTTCCTGTCCAGCGCTTATGAACATTTAGTGCAATATTTTTATTTATTTTTTTTTTATAAAATAAGAGAAGATATTAAAAGTTTATATAGAAGTTTTGTGACGAAATAAGAATAGAGAAAATTTAATTGTGATTGGTAATATTGGTTTAAAATATCGGATAAAAGCTAAAAAAAAGACATGTATCGTTTTAGTCAAAAGCACAGCATATTTTGATATTCCTTTTTTTGTATTCGGCACTGACGCAAGTTGGCTTCGCACTTATCCATATTGTCTTAGAAAAAATATCTTCCGATATGGTCTTAGAGAACTAGACTTTATGATATGCAGAAAATAAAATTATAAAAATAAAATATTTGGCCGCTATCACCTGCCAAAAGCTCGGAAAGCTAAAATGGAAGACCTTTTATAATAATATGATAATCACTTAATCTTTGTTACGCTTACCACAATCATCTAAAGAACAAATTTTTATATTAATAACGTTTTTGGTTTCGGAAATCATTTTAATATCTGTGGTAAATCTTTAAGCTATTGCGACTTGTTTAAAATTGTCGTGGGCAATCGTAATTAAATAGTTGTAC
The DNA here is from genome assembly GCA_963931875.1 of Pollenia griseotomentosa. Classification (NCBI taxonomy): domain Eukaryota; kingdom Metazoa; phylum Arthropoda; class Insecta; order Diptera; family Polleniidae; genus Pollenia; species Pollenia griseotomentosa. Next base: position 250,398,620 of record OZ007560.1, read on the forward strand.
CCACAAAAAAAACCGTTACAGTAAATAGACTTTAATGTCAAAACTGGATTATATCTCAATGTTGGAATTGATATAAAATTTGCCGACGATAACATTCTATAATAGCTTTTATGTCTCGAACAAATATTGTGGTACTAGAACCAGAATTGATCATATGTAGAACCCATATAAACCACCTCCCTGAAATCCCTTTCATATGAAAATGAAAGATTCTAAATATCTAAACAATATCGAAACAATATTCCCCACAAAGAAATATTTTATCTTCACTTAATATGCAAAAGGGCGTAAAAAAATTTCGTAATCGAAGTACTTTTATAAATCTTAACTCCATATGATACACTCACGAACATTTTGTCCGTAAGTGCTGTGATATAGGGTATCAAATGGCCGTGGTAGATACGACCAGATGTTATGTTTATTTTTTTTTCTTCTTAAAATAATGGTTTTGACACAATAGCGCAATTTTAAATTTTGTTTAAATATTTCCTGTATACAAAAAATATCTGACACTGAAAATAAACCAAATTGATAAATTATTTAACCTGGCCCCCATGCAGTGAACGCCTTCGTAAGGGTTAAGTAATATCTTCATAACAGGATTCAGCAAAATCGAGTAAAGCACTTCTTCTTGTTTTTAAATGTAAATGTTAAAAATCCAAATAATAATGATTATTATAAAGGGTGGTTAAATTGTAAGGGCCGATGTTGAATGTGAACCACACCTAAACGCCAAGTTTTTTTCCGAATTTTATTTGACATTGCTCTATTTCAGACTTACTCAATTTGAACCATGGATAGATACACAATCCAACAACGTGTTAAAGTTATCCAGACTTATTATGAAAATGGATGATAAATTTCGAAGAAAATCATCTTCAGTGATGAGGCACATTTTCACCTCAGTGGATTTGTCGATAAGCAGAATTTCCGCATTTGGGCGAATAATAATCCAAGAGTGATTGTCGAAAAACCAATGCACCCACAAAGAGTGACTGTTTGGTGCGGTTTATGGGCTGGCGGCATCATCGGGCCGTGTTCGCTATCGTGAGATGATAACGAACTTTTTATGGCCCGAATTGGAAGATATGGATGTGGACGATATGTGGTTTCAGCAGGACGGTGCCACTTGCCACACAGCTAACGAAACAATGGCTCTTTTGCGCAACAAATTTAATGGCCGTGTTATCTCACGTAATGGCGATGTCAATTGGCCGCCAAGATCATGTGATTTGACACCGTTGGACTTTTTTCTTTGGGGTTATTTGAAAGAAAAAGTGTACGTCGATAAGCCAGCAACAATTCAAGAGCTAAAGGATGAGATAATTCGGCACATTAACGGCATAGAACCTCCATTATGCCTCAGGGTCATCGAAAATTTGGACCATCGGATGGAGGTGTGCCGCCGTGGTCGCGGCGCCCATTTGGCCGATATTTTGTTCCATACATAATTGAGTAATACCAATATATCATAATAAAATAAAATTACAATAATTTCCTAAATAGTTTGTGTTTTATTCAAAATCAACATCGGCCCTTGGAATTTAACCACCCTTTATTAAGTTAAATCTCAAGGCGAATTCCTGTAAACAGTGGTGGCAATACTGCGACAAGTACAATACAGAAACACAACATTGTATTATATTTGTTGGTTTCATTGGTCGAAACCTTCTTTTACTCCAAACAAACCATGATTAAATAACTTAGTACTTCTAATAATATATTATTTTGCTTTTTCGTTGTCTATATTCTGGAAATTTTTGCAAACATATTTTGGTTGAAAAAAAAAACAACAAATAACAATATTATTTTGGTCGTAAGTAATCATAAAATGCTTACTGCGATAATTTAGATCCCTTTTACATATTTAAAATTAAAGGGCAGACAGGCGAGAGAGCGAAAAAAGTTAAGTGTGTCAAGCATACAGGGTCTGTCTGCCTTTCAATTTTCAATATGTAAAAGGGATGTTATAACGAAGAGTATTTGCAATTCGTTGCACTTCTTTATTTTTGAAGTCTGCCAGGATTTTTTTCCTCTTTATTTCTTGTTACAGATTTTTGCATATTTGTTTTTTTATTGCAACATTTATGAATTTTAAGTACCGTTATACTCATTTTATGTTTTTCACATTTTTTATTTATTGTGTTTTTTTAACAATTTTAAAATGTTTATTTTTTTTTATATTTTCTTTGAAAAAAAAGTTCAATCTTTTTAAACAAGGCAGAGTTTGTTTGTGATTTGTTCAGACTGGCCTGGCCGTGTGTTTTTACACAAAAAAAAATAAACATTTTTTTCCAAAGACTGACATTTACAAACCATTTTATGAGCCAACAAAATGCAAGGCACAGTGGGCGATTATAAAAAAAAAAATTTAATTAAATATTGATGTATAACTTAAAATTTATTTTATTTCATTTTCTTCAATAATGGCTCGTTTTTGCGAATTGATAAGTTATTTAGCTCTACAAATTCCAACAACTTAGATTTGAATAAGTGCAGCGAATAAAGGCTCAGTTAGTCTTTACTTTCTGTTCTGTATGAATCAGCTGATTTGTTTTTGTTATTAAAAAACCTGTGAAATTGATTAGTTTTTCGGTTTTGTTGCGGTTCAGTTTGTTAAAATCAAAAACTTGTTAAGTAATTGTAAGTGACAGCAAAATAAGTAAAAAAAATAAATTTTTATATTGAAATAAACTATTTTTTGATTTTAAGAATTCATAAAATTTAATTTCTTCAAATTTATGTGCATTAAAGTTATTGAAATAAAACAATGGATGGTGCAAAACTAATAAATTTGTCATTAATTGCTGATAAGTTGCTACGGAAAAAGTAACTATTACAATTTCGTAACAGAACGGCACGGAACACAACTGAAACAGAAAGTAAAGACTAACTGAGCCTTAAGAAAATTTTTTTAGATCTCTTGGCAAAGTATTGATATTTATATGATATTTGATATGATTGTCCAAAAGTGTTCAAACGTCTAATAGGAAAAATAATTTGAGGGTACCTTGTTGACAGAGAGAAAATAACATTTTCAACAATATAATCAGGGTTACCATTTACAATGCATTTTTAGAAAAATAATAATATTCTAATGGCTATAACATTTTCATAAGATGCACGTAAAAAGATAAGCGTATGCCGATTTACATGATCCCGAAATCTCAAACCAAACGAATAATTCTGTTAAAAATAAACTTTAATTTCTCCAGTACATAATTACCTGCGCCCGAAAAGACTTCCGAACAGTATAGAATATGTGGCATTAAAAGCGCCACAGCAACCCGCCTTCTTACTGAACAAGGCAAGTAAATATTTAGAGAATTCAGCCTTTTCAAGACAAATGATACCCGAGACGAAAGGTAGTTAATATGGGGAGAAAAATAACGACCCCTAGACATTTCACTTTGTCGACAAAAGTAACAGGAGGTAGTTTAAATTTATCTTAAGATACTTCTAACTTTTTTTTATTGCCTATCTATAGCTGCTAATAAGTAATGGGACACTGGTCTCAAGGAGGCCGAACTGAGCATTTTGTGTTGTATTCAGTAAAAATGCAGGTTATGTTTACTTTCCATTTATATTCGGGGCTTACGTTGTTTCGGCTGGTATGTCAGGCTTCAAAAATTATGTTTTGCTTTTTAAGCTGTCATAATGGATTTATTTTTATCACCAGGAATGACGAGATGCTAAAATTATTTCTTTTTATGGCGTTTAAGAAGTATTTCAGACATACCAAAACGTCTTTCAAAGCCTTTTGGCTTTGACTATCTCCTGTGGTACCCACTTCCTTTGCTTTTGAATGAATTCTGCTGTCTAAAAATGTGTTGGAATAGCTGCTTTAGTGGCTCTCAATCATTTTGCAAGCTGGTACTAGGACCAACACTAAAAATTCCACAAAAGTTATTCAAGACGCAAATCAGCCGTACATTATACGCCATCTGTTGTAGATCGTATTTAGTATTTTAAAGTCGTTTATCTAAAAAATAAAAAAAGGGGGATTATAAAACTAGTTAAATTTTTAGACTATGATTATCAAGAAGACCAAAGAAACTTTTTTTCGATGTATAAGAAATTAAAATTTGTACCCTTCAACAAATGTAAGAGGGTATTTGAAATTGTTGGATCGTTATGAGACGAGAATTTCAAATCAGGTTTACTGTCTGTCCGTCCCTGTGTACGTTGAAATGGGGTTTCCAAAGTTCCCAGATATAATGGGGAATCGGTTGTTATATAATTATATCACACATAGTTCAGGATTGTTAACTTTTGAAATTCCTAACCTAAACTGCATTTTTTTTCATAAGATCCCAAGTTGTTTGCTTGTTTTTTTTTTTTTTTTTTTTTTTTTTTTTTTGTGTAGATTTTTTTTGCGTTTTTTCCTCATAAAAAATACATTTATTTACAGCAAAGTTAATTCAACGATATCCGTCTGTCCGTCTATTTTTATGTATATCTGGAGAACAGAGAGAATAGTATTTATATAAATTCCTGTTCCTATGGCGCCATGGTAAAACGTATATAAGTTTCGCCATAGCCGAATATCTAACTTGTTTTTACTAAAATTTAATATGCATGAAATGCATGCTAATTTCTTTTGAAATATTTTCAACTTTTGTTAAAAATGTTCCCACTGTGAGCCATCAACAACATTGTTCACATTATTTTTTCGCAAGTTTTGAATTTTATATCTTAATGTTTGTTCGTCTTTGTAAAAAATTAAATATAAAACGAATCATTTTGCTCTCTTCTCTCGCGCTATAATTCTTTGAAATGAAAACTTCATCAAAAAAGCGAAAAACTACTTACATTTTTACAAAGGTGGAAAGAATAACTTGTACAAACTTTCATAAATAGTGCTTTTTATAGTCATAATCGTTATTGCAACATAAAATAACGACAACAAAGTTTAAAAAACAGAAAACTTAACTGAATAAAAAAAAAAACTTAAAGTAGAGAATTCTGAAAAACTTTATATAACAAAAAATGTCATCCGTAAGTAGATGGACAATGTGTTATTTGTTGCATTTAGTTTTTTCGATGTTTGATTGTTTGTTTGTTTGTTTAAGTTGCCTGTTTACCTTTTCTGTTGCAATATTTTTATTTTCATATCAATTGTTAATTTTCTTTTTATTTTGTATTTATTTAAAATACATTTTCTTTTCCTTTCAACAAAACACGCACTGTAGAATAAATAAAAATGCCAAAGTTTATTTTTTCTAGTAAATTTTCTGAAGCGATAAAAATCATTTAGTCAATTCTTCTCTTTACCTTTCCTGTTCTGTCTTGTCCGGAACTTTTCTTAAACTTTGATTGGAAATGTAGTGAGAGAAAAAAGTTTGAATCCTTTTATTGGTAAAATGAAAAAGTAAATAAACAATTTTAAAAATTTGTTTAATATTAATAAAAATTTAATTTAAGTTATAATAAAATAAGGACAAAAGTTTAGGTGAGCTCATGCCAAAGTTTGCCAGGGCACATCTGCGGACTTCATGGGTTAGTGAATTTGGTTTTATCTTATTAAATTGAAAACTTAAATTTGTGGAAAGTCTCATCAAGTTTAACCAGCTTTTTCTAAAATATTTCTAAGATTTCCATATTAAAGAGTTTTTTACTTTATTAGTCCTTTTTGGAGCGTAGGGCTTAAACAATACATTTCTATCTTACTCTATTCATGCTAACAATTTTTATTTCTTCCCATGTCTTATTGACAAGAGACATGACTTAGACTAGTTCTTCGAAATGTGTCCTTTGGTCGGCCTTGGCCATTATTGCCTTGGGGTTTAATTCTAGTGCTTGTGTGTTTATGCTGATTACTGGCTTGCGCAGTGTGTACACTATCCAATTCCTTTTCTTTCCGGAAATTTGATTGCCTAATGGCTTTCCATCTGCACGTATCCATAGCTCGGCATTGCTTATGGTAACAGGTTAGAATATTCGGCATGTGTTTCGAAAATACTTATTATACAATATTTTCGGTTTCTGCGTTAATGAATTTGCTGTCAGCCAAGCTCCACTGCCATAAAGAAGGGTCGATTTGACACAAGAATTAAAGATGCAAATTTCGGTTTTAAATGAGATCTGGTTTAATTGTTATTTATATTGGCATTTGCTCCTCCTTCTGTTGACATCACACATCCCAAGTAGCAGAAATTGTCAACATATTCGATATTATGTCCTCCTTTTCTCATTTAATTGTTATTGCTGCTGATGATGTTCCACTATTCTCTAGCTGGGGAGCAAACGGTCTCATTTATTGAATTCTAACCGACACTGTTGAGGGCTGTTCTTATGGCCTCGTTCCTTATAAACCGTGCAGCAGTAAGTTCTCGTATTGTTGTAGTGCGCCATTGGGATTATATAACAATGCCGCCTGTGGTGTCTTTTTAACAGTTATTAACTCTAAAAAAGTCCTTAGAAACTTTTGTAAAATTAATACAAAAAAAGTTACTTAAAAAGATTTTTTTAAATTAATGAAAAATTTTCTTAAGAACATTTTGCTTAATTGATGCAGAATCCAACTGAAGTTTTGTTAAAATAAAAAGAAAAAAGAATTTTTTATATAAAACTTCTTAAAACCGATAAAAAAAAGTTCTCTAAAAAAATTTATTATATTGAAGAAATTTCTCTAACTTCGTAAAGAATTTCCTAAAAAAGGGATGGGGTTTTAAATTGATAATAAATATAAATAAATAAAAAAAACCTTAAATTGAAGAATAATTTTTCTAATTCAGACTAATAGAGAATTTTCTCAAGAAAATTTCTTTAAACTGATGTAGAATGTTTCTAAAAGATGCACTTTAATGTATAAATGTTTTTTTTTGTAAATTTCTTTAAAATGCAAAAAAAAAAATTGCTTAAAAAAATTCATTTTTCAAAAATATCATAAAATTTATAAAGAACCTTTCCGATAAAATTTTTTAAAATTCATAAAGAATATTCTATATAAAATTTTTTTAAGTAAGTGCTGGCTTAGACACGCCAGGTTAAGATGAACGTTCATAGATAATAAGTATGTGTCGTAGTTTTTGTCATTTTTTGCCTTTAACTTGAACTTAAAAACAAAAGAATAAAAGGAAATTGACTAGTACTGTCAAGTCTGTTTCCCTCTTCAAACTTTTTTCTCCTCTCTCCTTTAAACTCACGACTTGACGAGTCATACTGGATGTGTTTGAACAGCATTTGAAAAGTTATTTTTTTAAATCAATGAAATCGTTCCTCTTGCACATTTTTTTAAAATTAATGAAGACTTTCCTTTTAAAAATGTCTCCAAATTAAAGGAGAATTTGACCTAGAATTTTTTTTTTTTTTTTTCAAATTAATAAAGAACTTAGATAATTCCCTAAAAATGAAAAAGATTTTTCTCTTAAATATTTTTCAGTTTGATGAAGAATTTTTTCCGGAAAATTTTTATTAAAATTTTAATTTAATTTTCTGTTGGAATCAGGGGCTGTGGAGTCGGAGTCGGATTCGAGTTGAAGAGTCGGAGTTGAGGTTTTTATACCAAAGTCGCCCACAAAAATAAAATCAAAATGATAACAAGAAAATAAATTTCACTCGAGCTTCGCTTTATTGCCGTAATACTAAAGGTAGTTAAAGCAAAATAATTGTCAACAACTCAATACACAGCAGTAAGTATACGTATGCAGCACAAAAAGCTACATTTTAAAAATAAATTTAGAAATGTGGCGTAAGCGGCACAAAACAACAATTTTCACCTTCAATAATCATTGCCGAAATCAGTGGGAAAAATATTAAAAAATTCTATCGGGTATATTTTTAAAAAAACTTTTTCTCCAATGCGACTTTTTGGCATATGCGCCAAAACAATAATGATCTGACGATAAGTAAATACCTATATTAAAGCTTAAATATCAATTTGAATTTTTACAAAATTATTTTCTTTCTTTCAACCATACTGCATTAAAAAAAGGGTTTAAAGTCAAATAAGGATCAGTCACATATACATTTAGCAACTAGGTTTGAGTAGGAGTCAGAATTGGAGTCGAAGTCGGAGTGGTACTTAAAATACTTAAGCAGATGGAGTCGAACTATTTCTTGACGACTCCACAGCCCTGGTTGCAATGAAAATATTTTATTTACGTTTTTTAAAACTCTTCAGCTCTTAAATTTCTCTAAGTGTATGTTGCAACAGTTTTATCTATTTAGAACACTCTTTAAAAACTTTCAAAGCAACTCATGTTTATAAATCACAAATTACAAAGAAAAAAACTTTCTTAATGCAACAAAACTTTGGTTTTTCTCTAAATCTTGTAATGATTTTCAATGTGTTGAAAAGAAAAAAAGATAAATTGCATGGCTAATTTGCAAACTAATTTTTTCTTTGTCTTATTTTTACATTTTTATTTTTTTTTTCCTTTTGCAAAATAAACAAAATAAAAATGTAAATAGAAAAATTTTATAACAAAGAATTTATCGAATAGAATAAAAAAAAATTTTTTAAAGGACTTTGCTATTTTCGCTTTCCCCAAAGGAAATCACATGGAGATTTTAAAACATTTTTTAAGTTAACTGAATAACCAAAAATCCTAGATAAAATAAAAAGGACTTGTTAACCGAAGCATGTTGAAAATGTTAATCTGGATAATTTATGATGGCTCTACAGACATACTCACACAGAGAAATACTCTTAAGGTTTTGAAAACACGACATTAATATAATTGTCAATGTGTTTCATGACCAGGACAACAATTGCGGTCACATCATTATTGTCATCAGTTTTATAATAAATATGTTTTATAAATCATGAGACAGAAATCAAAAAAACATGTTTGTAATGCATCTGAAATTTAATTTCCCAAAAAAAATTAGTCTCTATTGTCACTTCAACTCTAAAATAAAGAAACGAAATGTTTTCAGTGCAGAAACAGAAAACAAGTTGAACTGAGAAAGTTTTTCTTTTTTCCTTTTTTTTTTACCAAAAACAACGTAATTGACAGCGGTAGGCAGCGTGCTGGGCATAACACCAGCAAACAAAGTAAAATATCAAAAATATTAACAAGAATAATCTTTGCCCTTTCAAATCAGACCCAAATCAAGTCAACCAACATTTACTTAACTCGACCTAGAAATAAAGAAAAAAAACGAATACGTTACCGAAAAAGCAAAAAAGAAAGAGAAAAAACTAAAATTTCAGTAACCCAAATAAAATCGAAAGAAAAAAAACACAAAACTCTAGAAGAGACAGTTTTTTATGCAGGAAAAGTCACCATATCTACAAAAAAAAGAAAAACTTTAATTTTACTTGTCACAATAATATTTTGCATGAATTGCTTTTAAGTATTAAAAGAACAGGAAATAAAAGGTATTAATTTCCAAAGGATTCTCCCTCGAAAGCGTTACAATAAAAAACACTTTTTTATAGTTAACTTAGCAATTAGAAAGATCTAATAGTTTTAAGCGACTGCCCTTAACTTTCACAGACAGTCGGACGGATGTAATTCGCAAATGCCTGACTTAACATTGTTTAAGTTTAAGCTCGTGGTTGCCTTTAAATACTTTTGAAAGGAACTTTATATATACTGGCTGGTTTATTTGACCCAACAGTCTGAATTGTAATTTCTACATAGAGACTTTTGGAAGGGTTGGGATTACGCTTAAAGAAATCTTAACACAGCCATTAAAATTAACAGATTTTCTAACGACTAGTAGAAAAAAATGTTTAAGAGGAAGGAAGTTTTTTTAATTTAAAGGTTAAATTTCAAGATTAAATTCGTCCTTAATTTTAAGAAATTTCTTTTAAAATTTAAAGGAATTCATACAAAAAATGTTTCTTTAGTTTAACTAGCTCCTTTAGAGGAAATTTTTTTTCAATTTCAAAAAATTTTCTAGAGGAAATTTACGTAATTTTAAGAAATTTTATTGCATAATTTTTTCATTCCCACACCACAATTGTGTGCATGTAAAAAAAATATTGGTACTAGCTACAACCACCTTTAAGTATACCGCTCGACTTATAATCACTTTCTGTCGATTTGACGATGTCCATCCGTCCGGCTGGTTGTCTGACCATGTAACCTTATGCGCAAATTTTAGGTCCTAATTTTATATATGTATGTGACCTTCTCCGAGAAATAATGCTTAAGAAAAGGGACCTTGTGTGTCAAAAAACGGGTTTGGACTTAAGAGTGGATTCTGGTACCTAAAAGGGTGTAGAATAAGATGCAATGAGTTAGATTTCTGATAAAAATTTATTTACCCCATAAAAACGTACAAAACGTACAAATGAGAAAAACATTAAAATTATGAAACTTTAAATGCGTTTTTCTCCAAACTTCATTTTCACACACTAGGTTCCATTTCTCGGAGAAGGTCACATATATTTATATATATCCTTTTACTTATTTAAGAGTATAGTTACTGTTATATGAAAAAGTTGAATATAGAAAACAACTTATGGTGTTTTCTTTTCTACAAAAAAATGTGACATATTATTAAAAAAAATGCAATTTGGTGTCTGTTTCTATAAAATTTTTTTAGAATAAAACAAGCAACCCTTGTTGGGAGCAAAATTTTTAAGAAACAGACACCAAATTGCATTTATTAAAATAAAATGTCACCTTTTTGTTTGTAGAAAAGAAAACACCATTAAATGAAAAGGTTCACGACGACAATAGAACATTATCGAGTTCTCGCCATCTAGTTCTGTCATTGGCAAGGGCATTTATTTCTCTCCAGGTATAGGTTCTTCGTCTTTCAACTTCCCGGTGCAACGAATACATGTATTACGTGGGCTACCTTGGCGTCGGTAACCTTGTGGGTTCCAATTAAGTGCGTTTCTAGCAATTTCTGTGCCTAAGAATGTTACCTTTCCAGCTCCTTTTACGTTTTCTCATTTCCCTTTCAATAGGCTCAGATTTTGTCCTCTGCCAGAGAACACAAAGGAAAAAATTAATTTAAATTAAAAAATTTGTCATATTAACTTAACATTTAATTAAATTTTCACTAGTAAACAAATTACTAGTATCAATTAAATATTTTTTTAATTTAGCAACATTTTCTGCAGCTGATATCTTGAATTATATTAACACATGTCAACGTTAAATTCAGTAGATTAAATATTCAATTAAAACTGATTTTATTTTTGATTATTGTTTTATTTAAGAAAAAAAGTGGTGAGCATTTTTTCTGTAAGCATCATTTCAAATCCGGTCAGACCAGAAAATTCCCAGAATTTTTCTCAGATATCGATTAAAAAAGTTCTGAATTTTTTTTATGACCAACTGAGTAAAGCTCCACGTCGCGCATCCATATAATAATACCGATTTGAAGCTGCAATTAGTTATCCGGATTTAAGTTTTCATCTATATATATTATTTGTTTAGTCTTAGGAATGCTAACCGGGCCTTGTTAATATGATCAAAGATATCCGTATCGGAGCCTCCATCACTAGATATTCTACAAGACAGGTAGACAAAGACCTGCATATCACCGATGTTAAAAATAATTCGATAAAAGTTGGTACTTAGGATTCCATTGGCAGAAGGACCAAGACCATTGAAAATGGTGAGAAAAGTTCCGTAATTTCATATGATCCCCATATAAACTTCTGTTCGCAATAGTCTTTGTGCCCATAAACCATCACATTTTCTTAATATTAAGATTAAATTTGGTACAAACTTATTTTATTGCAATCTAAATCATAAAACGCATAATAACCTCTGCACTATTTTGGTGTGGGTATAAAAATGTGTCTTTAATCAAAATTTCACCTTTTCACTTGTCATATTTTTTTCTTTAATCTCTAACACTGAAATATTTAATCTCCATAGCCAAACCGAGCAATATTCTGTTATTAAAATAAAAGTGTAAAATTTTTAATTCTATTCATAATTTATTAAATTTGCCTCAACAAGTAAAAGTAAAATCTGCTTTATTTTAGAACAAAGTCCTTTCAAGCAATTATTTAAATCTTTAATTACCATTAAGATGTGTTTCCTTTTAGCGCCTTTTCCCCCAATCTCTTCTGTTTTTTCTTTTTCAAAAAGCAAACAGGAGGCGAAAACACATTTATTTTTCCAAACCCATTTAGTGTGTCGTCCTAGTTAATGCCGTGTGCAGCTTTGGTTTTGCTTTATTTTTATTATTTATTAGCCTTCTTTTAAGTAATATAGTTTTCTTTTTTATATAAATTTAGTTTAGCCAAATTCTTTTGGTTTCATTAAAATTGCAATCCTTTTAATTTAAACTAAATTTCATTTTACATTTAGGTTTGTGAAACTTAACGTTTTGTACGCCGTATAGTTTGCAACTGAAATTAAATTGAAAAATGGAAATGAGAGCAAGTGGTTCGTACAATTTGCACAATATTCAATGATCTTTAAAAAATACGTTTACAATTGAATTTATCATCATCATCATCATGATTATTTTATCTTAAGAATGTCTCTTACTCATTCACACTCCTCCTTTTCTTTGTTTCAAATTTCGACTCGTTGTGTACTTGAACAATGGACGGCATTAATATGAACCAGGCTACAAAGTTTACCCAGTAAACAATTTAAGTTTGCATTAATCCCTCTAAAATGAATGAGAGACAACAGTTACAGTTTTTCACTTAACTTTTAACAAATTAGGAGTCTTGCCTCTATATGCAAAAAAAGGTTAAAGTTTTTATAAGTTAACCAACACATTAAGCCCATTCACTTTTGATGGGTAAGGGAATTAATTATTAGGAATTAATATATTTTCGAACGCTTTTTATAGTAGACATCTTACGATGTTTTTTCAATCAACGGCAATATGTTCCCAATATTTTTAAAAGAAGTATGCGAGCAATGAAATTCTTAGTTCTAGTTCACATTGTGCGGAGTTTTGTAGCTGCGATTCTAATTTTATTGGCGAGAGGGGAAAGATAAATTAAAAGGGGTACACAAGCGAGTGTACCAGCGTTGCCATTTTGGTGCCTTTCGGGTATTTTTTGGTGCTTTTTTGCTTATGCAATACCCGAAATTTTGTTAAACACCCGTTTTTGAAAAGCAGGTATTTATAGTGCTTTTAACAATTTCTCACAGTGCTTTTAAGTAATTTACATATATTTTTGGCACTGAATCATTTTGCTACTATTCTGTAAACACAGCGAATACTGTTTGAACCAACTACGTATTATTTGCATTTATGTTTTGAGTAGTATTCGCAAACTCTTCTAGGCTTTTCTCAAGCATCATCAGTGATGCCAACTTAGTGCTTTTGGCACTATTTATGGTGCTTTTTGATGCCTCAAAACGCCAAAATTGTATCCTTAGTGCCAAACTAAGAAAAAGCACTAACTTGGTTTTCCATTTTTCGTTAGTGCCTTTAATGCTTTTTAAAATTTTTATTTTTTTCCCCATTTTTTAAAACTTCGGTTATATAGAGGATGATTTAGATGAGATTAGCTATTTGGAGTACAATTTTGAGAAAGCCTGTAAAGATTTTAAGATTTCAAATGATAAAAAAAGTGATAAAAGAAAGTTGCATTCGTTTTACCAAAAACTTTATTTACGAGGTTTGAGCTAGGCTTCCTAGCAATTTGGAAATTTTACAAAACGTTGCACTTTTAAGCGTTGACAACATATTTAGTAATCGTAATAAAAACGATGTATTTGTTTTCGGAAAACATTTTTTTAAAGATGTAGACACTGTTTCAAAAATAGAAAATGGCTTGAAAAATATTAAGAATTGTAAATGGAAAAATAAACAACGATTTTGAGTCATGTAGAAAAAACGTATTAAAAAATTTAAAACATGCAGTCGGAAACCGCATGTTTTCGAGCTACGAAAATCGGGCTCGCACTGTATTACTTTTAAACTGTTTTATGGCCAATTCAAACTCCAAATGATTTGGATAATATTTTCATTGAAGATAATAATAATACATTTAAAAATTTTTATATACAAATGTAAATATATTTATTATTTAATTTTAAATGAAAATGGTCCCCCATCTACGCCGTCGCCTTTTTTAAAATTTTGGAGGTATTTAATATTCGGCACAGCCGAAGGCAACTTGTTTTGTGTTTAATTAAATTGTAAAAAATGGATTAGTGCTTTTTTACGCTTTTTTTGTTCAAAATAGTGCTTTTTAGTGCTTTTTTAAATTTTAAAGTGCGTTTTGCTCTCAAAAAGTTGGCATCACTGGAGTGTACTCTTCGATTTGTTTTGTTCGCTCATTCGTTCTGTCATTGTTCTCTCATTTGACGAAAGATTTATTTTAGTTGGGTCGTTAAGTTATTGTAATAAAAATTGCACAATGAAAACGCAAAAGCATTTTTAAAAAAAGAACAACTGACAAAATCTTCAGCGGCAAAAATCGTATTATGTTTCCTATGTTTATATATAAACTCCATTTTTCTGGACAGCAGTCATTTTTATTTACTCTTAACTCCGATGTGTCTCTTTTGCCTGCCACTGCAGAGCACAACTACGAATGTGTATAAATATATTTGTGTACTTGTGTTTAAATGAATGAATTACGGAAATTTATTTAACACACTTTTTATGTTTTTCTTTTACTATTTCATTTTAGGAAATGAAATCGTATAAAAGTAAATTTTGTTTTAAAAAAAATAAAAAAAAAACTTAAATAGAACTGTTGCGGCAATGTTTGTTCGTTTGTATCAATAAACATAAGTATGTGTGCAAATGTTTTTTGTGAGATTCTGTGTTCTGAATTCGAAGCCTGCACGTGTATGTGTATATATTAAGCAAAAATTTCTCAAAGAAAACCTACAAGAACTTGAAGCGAGAATTTAATCTGTCGACATCTAGTACAAGTAAATAGGATGTTTTGCCTTGGAATGTGATGGTAGAAGAAATTGTCGCAATAATGTTGGTAAAAGAAATATACATGTCTACACATACGGTATCATTGTATACATACGTAAATGTGAATGATGAATAAAGTATATTTTTATTTATACCAGCATATATAAATGACAAACAATTTTATACATATACTCGTTTGTACAGGGTGGCGTATAATGAACGTAATGATTTAATAAGTGAATACATTTTTTGTTACCGTTTTGTTCAGCACAGAACAAAGAGACAAAGTTGTTAAATTTTATTTTGAACATTCGAATATTCAGAGACAAAGATCATTTCCAACAATAGGCGATGAGGCCAATTTTTACCTTAATAGTAACGTGTATAAACCAAATGTATATGGAATATGGGGCAAACAAAATCCAATAAAACTTTCTTAACAGCAAATGCATCCAGTAAGATGCACAGTATACTTTTTTTTTGCAAACGACAATTAAGTTAAAAGCGGAATGGCATTAATTTCAAAAATTTGTTATGTCCGAGATATGGAACAGTCCAGTATTGTGGATCCAACAAGATGGAGCCACAGCTCACACACCTCGTTAAACTATGGCTCTTTTTTGGCTATCATAACATTACTTTTACGCCACCCTATACAAATAAAGTCTTAACTAACTATTCCTGCAGAAGAACAGTGGGACCATTTATAAAAATCTTTTATGAATTCAGAGAAATTTCGAAGATTTGTATATGTTGCATAGAAAATTACTGTAAAATTTACCAAAACCATTCCTATAAAGAAAGTTAGTCTTCAATTTGAAAGGAGATTTTAACTTCAGGTCCTTGTTTCTCAAAACTACAAGTAACAAATCTACAAGTAAAATACTTTAAAAAAAGCAACAATTTTACAATTTTTGTTTTTGGTCCAAATATATTTTACTTAGATTAGTAACTTATAACTTGTAGTTTTGAGAAACAGGTCCCTGCTTAAAGAAAGTTTTACAGGAATTTTTAGTTTAAAAAAATTCTCGACAAAAATTTGTCTTCTATTTAGAAAAATTTCCTCAGGTAAATTCCTCTTCAATTTCAAAAAGTTTTAAAGAGAAAATTCGATTCAGAAATTTTTTGGATTAAATTTACTTGAATTCCAAAAAATTTTCTATTTATTTATTTATTAACGAAAATTCTTCTTCAAGTAAAAGAATAGTTTTAACAAAAATTCGTCCCATTTTAACCCTGGAAGTAACTCCTTAT
Organism: Pollenia griseotomentosa; assembly: GCA_963931875.1. Classification (NCBI taxonomy): domain Eukaryota; kingdom Metazoa; phylum Arthropoda; class Insecta; order Diptera; family Polleniidae; genus Pollenia; species Pollenia griseotomentosa. The sequence goes on from OZ007560.1 coordinate 250,414,643, forward strand.
TTAATTGTATTAATTTTAAGTTAAGCATTTTATTAAAAAATAAAATAAAAAAAATAAAAAAAAAAAAAAAAATAAAAAAAGTAAAATAAAATAAAGCATTTAAAATAAAAGTTCTTTTTCTCTTAAAATTCGATAAGAATTTGGATTTTTTTTTTTTGTGTTTCCAAATTAATTAATTGCTTAAAGCTTTTGTCATCAGCTAACGTTGTTAAAAGAAAGAGCGTTATTTGAATACACATAAAAAAGTTATCTGATAGAGAGTAAACTAGCTTCGTCTATTAGGCCGGCCAACCATCCAGGGTTAACGAAAACCGAAGAAATTACGAAAATCGAATTCGTCTTCAATTTAGAGAAAGTTTCCAGAGAAAATTTATCATTTTAAAAAATTTTTTCTAAAAAAATTAAGTCTCAATTTAAAAAAATTTTCTAAAGAAAATTTTTCTTTAATTTGCGCAGATATTTTCTAAAGAAAATTTCTCAATTTTACCAACCTCTATGTATAATGTGGCATATACTGACTAACGAGAGCATATGAGAACAATGAGAGTGCTATATTCGTCTTTGACGAATCTTAAATACCGTTTATCAAGGTGCAGCGCACTAGAACAATCATCCAATAACGCACCAGCATTAAAACAAAATTTGTTGGGTACATTTTGCCGCTTAAAACACATTTCTCTTTTTAACCGGCAAATCATTTATGTATACAAATTCTATACATTTAAATAAAAAAAAAACAACAATAACAGGGGAATTAAAGTGTAAAAATTAGAACCAGTCGTGGGTTTATGCGCATATCTCCGCCATTTGTAAACCGATATAGCTCAATTTCAAAAGCAAACAATTTCAGACCATGATTTTTATAAATATATTACAATCAAGCCCCCTTCGTATCTGGGGTTTCTGGAAACCCCATTTCAAGAGACATCGTTAACTCAACTTCGATTATATACACTTACACCTTTTTCACCTGTGGTGAAGAGTCTTATAACTAAGTACATGTGAAATATCTATGTCTCTATACAACTTGGACGTTATATTAAAAATGTGATACTTCGAAAAATAAACTAATTCACAAAATCCGCTGTATGGTGACTAGGAAATTGTTAGGAAATTTCGTAGAAATAATTTTTTTAAATTAAAGGCAATTTTTTTAAAGAAATCTCGTTTAAGTTTAAAGAAATTTTGTAACAAAAATCGTTCAACAATATGATGAAATGTTATTAACCCGGCAATTCCCAGAAGCCGAGTGCTAAAATTGTGTAGTTAGTTATGCCCAGTGTCACCTCTAGGTGACACCCCTATAAAATCGTGATCAGCATTATTTTTTTTATTTGAATTTTTACTGATATTATTTGAAAGGTATGAGAGGGTATGGGAATTGCTGGGTTAAGAAAAAGTACTCTTCGGTGTAACGAAATTTTCAGCTTGGTACCACTGTCAATAATTTCAGTAAATATTTAAGTAAAACTGTTTATTCTCTTAACAACTAAATGCAAGATATTCTCACTAACTCATTTCTTCTACGTTAGTTGGGCTCAGTTTTAATGAAACTATCAGTACAGCTCTTGCTTGCGAAGATTATTATAATGTTAATGATAATTCTAATAGTTTGGTCCATGATATTATAAATTGTGATGGCACACATTTCCCTGGCTGTCATTGTCACTACTGTTACTTGCTAAACTTCTGATGCTGTTGTGGATGATATAAAATAATAATAATAATGATTATAAGGATTATGAGTTGGAAATAAGAGTTTATGAGGCAACATAATAAAAATGTGCTTATTTTTTGTGTCTTTGCCAAAAAATAAAAGAAAGATGATAATTACGTTGCAAAATTCTTAGAATCATAATAAAGAAAAGAAATTTTTACCCGCTAGAGCATCAAATAAGTGTTGTGAAAATTGTACTTTGTCTCAGATAAACCCCGTAAATTTACTCACATGCACACGCACAATTACACTTGTGTTTTTACACAATTGCAAATGTATATTTTCATTATTTATGTTGGTACTTAAATCGCACGACAACTACAAAATTGTCTACAGAAAATTGAGGTACTTATCTTGGGTAGACAAAAAGTTTAATTTCCGTATATTTGAAATCTGTTTTTACTCGTATAATTCGTTTCTTGGAAGTTTTTCTAGCAAAAAATATGAAAATCTACTTTTCTTTAAAAAATTTCCAAAAATTTAAATTCCTTCGGAAATTTCTAAATGATGACAAACTTTCTCGAGAAAATTTCTGTAAGTTTATGACTTTGTTTCTTTAAATTGATGTAACATTTTCTGTAGAAAATTTCTTTAAGTTTCTGTAACTAAGAAAAGATAAACTCACTGTTTATTGTTGTTGTTTTTGTTTAAGCTTTGATATTGTTACAAGTAAAACTGTGGCTTATAATTCTTATTCGCTTAACAGTTTAATATGTGTAATATCTTAAGTTTTTCTAAAATCTTTGGATAAAGTTTCCTGACGATCTGGCCTAAGCCACCAGTGAAATGCGCATAGGAATAGCTTATCCCTTCAACAATAAATTTCAGTTTATCAATAGTATGAAATGGGAATGTAGCACATTTAAATGAAACCTTGTTAATTAAATTTTTGAATCCCAAGAAAAACTTTGATATTCAATATTTTTCTTTAAATTGATAACTAAATTTTTCTAGAAAACTTTTTCAAAAACTTTATTAAAAAAAATGACAAACTTTATACAAAAAATTTCTTTAAACTTTTAAAAATTGAAGTGGTTTCAATAAAATGTGCTTAAGACAAGAGCGACAAATGTAAAAAAAACAGCAGTTATTGTTCCAGGTTGCCTGTCAACTAATTGCCTGAGACGCATTGGCTTCAGCCTGCCACACAGGCTACTCAGTGCTCAGTCAGGCAGATGTCTTAACCACATAAGCAGCGGATACTTAATGTAAGCCGGAAGTAGTCAGCTGCATGAGTATTCATATCATGGTCCTCTTTAATTGATGACAAATTTTCTAGAAATAATACTTATATTGATGACTCTATAATATTCTTGAAATTGAAGGCTGATCTTAAAATTGAAAACGATCTTTAAAAAAAAATTAAATCGAAAAATTTTGTTTTGTCAATTTTTCCCCTACCCAATACCCTTTTAGTTAGTTTTAGCAATAAACATTTGTCTTTAACTCAAGTGTTACAAATACTTCCTTGTAAACAAACTCACTTGTGAACGTCATTCCCACATACCGTTGCTACAAATATTACAATAAATGTTTGTAAATATGTGTTTGTTTGTGTTTATGTTGCACCAGTCTTTTTGTGTCTTGATATGTAATTGTTATGATAATTATTAATTAATTTGATGTCAGCATTTTATTGTTCCATTTCATTCTGTTATTTTACTTTCAATTTCGTTTTCTATTATTTACAACTCTATGATGATTTTCATTTAACACTCAAAAGAAAGTTGTAAAAGGAGAGAGTCTGAGAATGTTTGCACAAAGGATTAAACTCTTAATTATTGTTATTTTTGTTTTAGTAATTGCAGTGGGAGAACATTCCTACAAAGACACAATAAAAATAACGGAAGTGGAAGTACTATTTCATCTATTTGCATTTATTCACTTCACTTTAATTTTATGTAAATGAAAAATGGCTCAAATTAAGCATAAAAATAATCGCTTTGAAAGCGGCAACAAACAGCCTGGATGTCAGGCAGCAGGCAAACGGATGGGCGTTTTCTTTTTAACACTAAATGGGGGAGTTAGGAAACATTTTGTTCAGTAAATTCATTTACTACTCTTTCTTTCACGCAAAACTGAACTGAAATAAATAGAAAGCTGAGTAAGTGCGGCATTAATTAAAATGGCTGAATGTTAATTGTCAATTGGGGAAATTAACTAAGTTTAAGTATAAAAAAAAAACTATTTTTATGCATTTAGACATTTTTGTATAGAACTATTTTATTTCATTTAAAACTCCAAGGCTCAAGGGTGCTTAAGCTAAACTATATAAATGAAAAACTTTTTATTAAATTGTCTGTCTTCTGCTAGAACTAAAATCTAAACTATGAAAGAAATTTTATTACAATCTTTTGATTTATTGTGTAGAGAGGAGCTTTTTATTAGCTTAAATCTAAATTTAGTTATAAAAATGAAAAGAGTATTTACTCCGATTTAATTTTAACAAACACTTTTGCAAGTGCTAATTAAAAGTGTTAAGAAAATTTTGGTTTTTCCTTTTATACAAAATATTGTTTTGTTTTCAAAATATTTTTTTTTTATAAACTTTTATTTCAATTACTTTTACATCCACATCAAATTGTATTTCAGTTGTAATCCTGTCTTTTGCAACAAGACAACCAGAATGTCAATGAATGAACAAAAAATAACTACATACAATTTGACACGACAAATACAATATTTTCTACTTACAACATAAAATACAATAAACTGTATGCAACAAAAAACTGAAAACAAAAAACCTCAAAACATGAATACACTGTTACAGATGTCCATCTCTTGCCAGACACTGGGTGGCAAGAAAAGAGCAATTCACGACATCATTCAAATATTTGTACAAAAGGACTACCAAAATTTATTTGAAAATCAAACAGAACACTAAAATCAAATGTATGTGTGCAAAACGTTTATGTACAACAATGACAAATGCTATGCAGTACTGTTCGTCACTCAATTTAAAAAGTGCTGTGATGTTCAATAATTCGAAAAAATACACTCCAGGCAGTACTTGTTTTTGTCAAAATCTTTCAAAATAGTAAAAAATTATTGTCTATACTCCTAGTAAAAATTACCTCATGTAGTCTGCGAGAATTTGTGGTGTTCACTTGTTTGTCGTATGTAAAAGATGCATACAAGGAATGGTTTTTGCAAGGAATATAATCAAAGAAATAAAAATACAAAATATTTCGTACATACATGCATATCCGAAACGCACATTAAAAAAATAATGTGTGTATTTTTTATTCCTACTCTTATCTCTTATTGCTGCATCTATTTCTCATTCCCTTGGTAATTTGTATGAGTATTTTTTATACCCGTACTTTCCTTTATATATTTTGCTTCTACACGTTCACACACTTACGTTAATTGGTCATCTACACTTCTCTTCAGTACTTGTTTGTGTACGACAACAATTTTCAATAGTTAGAATATGTGTTCAAATTGTGCTTTGACGTGTTTACTACACTTAGTGCAGTTGCAAATAAGTCTTCGGTTTCTGTAGAAACATTTAGTTAACGAATTCTTCTTAAGCAGTTTCTTCATCTGGTTTGATTGCATCAAGTAAAAAAAATGTGCTATACAACGTCTTAAATAAATTTTCTTTAGTAAATTACAATAAACTTTTTTTTATAAAAATTTTTTTTTATGAAAAAAAAAATTTCGATAAAACAACTAAATAATTTAAAAAAAATGTTCTTTGCCAATTTACCATCATTTGAAGACATTTTTAAGAGATAAAATTAGCAATCAAGTTAAAAGTAATTTTCTGTAGAAAATTTATTTACCAATTCATAGAAATGTTATATAAAAAATTGATTATGAATTTTGAGAAATTTTCTAGGTGAAATTTGCGTCAATTAAATAAACTAACTTAAGAAAATATCATCTTGAATAATTTTGTAAAAAAAAGTTTAGTCATCAATTTGAAGAAATTTTTTTTTTTTTTTTTGTCAATTTGAAAAAATTAACATGGGTCTGGACGAATCTTATTCATCAAACTGAAGAAATTTGTTAGAGAAAAATGTTTCGTTAATTTGAAGACATTAATTAGAAGAAATTAGTCAAAAATTTAAAGAATGCCCTGAAATAAAATTAGGCATCAATTTAAAGAAAATTTCTAGAGAATTTGAAGAAAGTAAGTAAAATCAAGTAAAAGTGCTATATTCGGCTATGGCGAGTCCAATATACCCTTCCCCATAAGAACAGAAAGTAATATAAATACCATTCATTAAATGTAAATCAATCTATTTTGTGCCACGCTCACTTTTTCCAATTCCGCCCACATTATTCGGATTTTATGTATTGATAGCCAAGATGTTTGTAGGTAATTTGGAAACTTTTGCTCTTGCCATTCCCCAGACATACAGACATCTTTAATGTCTTAGTAAGGGAGGTGTTATGCCCACTTCTTCTGACCTGCCTATTTTTGTAGAGAGGTTGGCATTGATAACCCAGCTATGATTACCAAATTTGGACAATTTTCTTTTACCGTTCTTTAGATATAAGAAAATAAATTTTGTGGCACGCTCACTTCCGCCTACATTTTGTCGGATGCTGACCATTGATAAACGCGATGCTTGTACCTAATTTGAAAGCTTCGGCTATTCGCCGTTCTTCGGTATCGTGATTTTTTTTTTCTCACAATTCAGTTACTTGTGGACTTATCAGGCTTAATTCCAAAAGCAAACTTAAACGATATATGATATAAATATATACAAAAGTAGTCCCCATGGACATATGGACTTTGTTTAATCACCTTCGCTATTCATTAGAACACATAAAATATACACTTTATAGGTTCTTAGATCTATATTGTATAAATTACAAACAGAACGACAAACGTATACTTTTCACCTTTTGTAAATGGCTTAAAAATAAGTCATCAATTTGAAAAATGTTTATAAAAAAATTAGTAACAAAAACAGAAATTGTCTTGGGAAATTTTTCGATAATCTTAAAAAAATTACTAAAAATAATATGTCTTGAAAAATCTCTTAAAAAAAATAAATCTGAAAAAAATGTTTCGTTAAATTAAAGATTTTAACTAAACAAAATAACTCATCAATTTTTCGGATAAAATTTGTTCGTATATTAAAAGAAAATAAGTCATTAATTTGAAGAATTTTTGTTAAAAATTCGTCCTTAACTTACAAAAGTTTTCTACGGAATATAAATCATTAAATTGAATAAATTTATTAGTGAAAATTAATCACCATTTCGAAGAAGTTGTCAGAGAAAATCCTTCATCAATTTAAATGTATTTTCTTAAAACGTTTTATTCGTCAATTTGAAAAAAATTACTGGAAAAACAAGACATTAATTTGAAAAATTTTATTGAAAAAATTAGTCAACAGCCTACAGAAACTGTAATGTAATTTTCGGGGAAAAAGTCATTTATTTGAAGAATATCATAAAGCAAATAAGTCAAGAACTTGCAGATTATTTCTCATCAAATTTAAGAAACTTTCTTAATAATATTTACTATCCATTCAAAAACATGTCCTACTGCGTCTTTTTACAAAATTAAAACAAATTTTCGTGTGAGAAATTACGCAGTAAAAACTTCACCTACAAAATAATGTGTTGAGTAGTCTGGAAAACATAAAAGCACTACTTACAATTCTACTGAAAGAACCAATGAATTTTAAAAGGGATGTCCCAAAACGAACGCATTCAAAAGTAAATCATTTTTTTACCTAAATACATCAAGAAAAAAGGAGTTATAGAAGTTGTTATAGAAGTATTTTTTTAATAGATTTTTCAAAACATATCATTTTAAAAAACTTCGCCTACTTTTTTTAAGTCAAAAGCTTCTTTCACTTGTTATTAAGTAGCTTTCTTCTATATAACTACTATAATTACTTCTATAACTACTTATTTATCGGATGTATGTAGGTAAAAAACAATGACTTACATAAAAATGCGTTCATTTTGGGACATCTCTTGTAAAATTCATTGGTCCTTTCAGTAGAATTGGAAGTAGTATTTTTACTTCATCCTGATAACTTAACACATTATTTTGTAGGCGCAGTTTTTACTGGGTATTATAGTTGGGGGTAGTGCACTTAATATTGATTTAAATTAGCATTGTACTATCACTAAATAAAACTGCAAAGAAATAAGTTTGCACTCTTTTTTACCAGCTTAAGTGATGATTGTTATTTTCTAACTACCACTAAAAAATTTTGAGTGATATTGCAAATTTTTTCACTATCACTAAACGCAGATTCGAATGCAAAAATCTGCATTCAAATCAAATAGTGCAAAATTTGGACATGCAATCAAAAAATCTGCATACAAATATTGTCTCACTAAAATCTAAAAAATGTAACTTTGTATGTGCATGGTTTTTGATTTCTTTTGAGGATATGCATACGTAAAAAACATTAAACAAAATGACATTTTGTCAATAACGGTACACTGAAAGAAAAAAGCTTCATATATTTAATGAATCGTTTTCATAAAAAATTTCGCTGTAAATGTCCAAATGGAATTTCGTAGTTATAATGAAGTATTTTCGTTTATATCGATTCATTGGATCTGGTAATTACGTTAAAAATTTTCACTGGATATATGAAAACTTAAGTTTGTACAAGTTAAAGTAACAATTTTAATTGGGAACATAAAAAACAATATACAAACATAACTACATTTGTAAATTAATACAAAATTATAGTTTCCCTATAAAAGCAACATATTTCAATAATTGAAAAAAAAAATTATTTTTAACATTCAAATAACTCTATAGTCTCAATAATTAAAAGTATAAAAATATTTCGAAAAAGCATGCCTTCAGAAATTTAATTTTTCATTATGACAATGAAAATGTCATTATAGTAATGAAACAAAAACTTTCAATTCATAAATAGGTATGTTTTTAGTTTTCTTTGTTCTCCCTTTATGTGGTTTTTTTTTTATTATGCGTTAGCAAAAAAAATCAACGTTGTTTTTGTTGTTATGGGCCATTAAATCTCATATTTACGCTCTTAATTGGGTAGTGGCAAAAAACATAGTTTTTTTATTCAAAAACTACACTGCCCCAGTAGGCTAGCTGGTAGTGAACTAGTCTATCAGCGCCGAGGTTGCGGGATCGATTCCAGCCAGCGACTCTAGTTTAAAAAAAAAAAAAAAGTTGAATAAGAACAACTTTGATTGTGAAAAAAAAAATCAAAAAAAAATAAATTAAAAAGCGTGATCGATTCCCGCCAGCGACTCTGGTTTAAGAAAAGTTGAATAGGAACAACTTTGATTAAAAAAAAAATAAAATAAAAAAAAAAATTTTTTTACTTTTCTCAAAGTATTCATCCAATGAATAACAGTCATAGATCTAATGTAATGTTTCATTAAATACATTTTAATGAAACAGGTTTCATTGATCCAACGAAGCGCTGCATAGGTTCCTTTTTAATGCAATTTTTCATGGGATTAATGTCAAAATTCATTGGTATTCTGAAGAAAATTCTTTCAGTGTATAATTATTGGCTTTAATCATGAAAAAACTAGTTTTTAATTTTAAATTTAGGGCAACAATTAAAGTTGCACTCAAATGAGTGAAGAAGAAAAAAGTTGCAATAAGCTGATGATTGCTTTTTTTAAATCAAACTATTTTTTTTTTTTTTTTTTGAGTGCAAAATTGTTTAACATCACTATCACTCATGTTAAGTGAGGCTGCAAATTTTCAATTCATCACTCAACATCAACAAAATGATTGAGTGTGAGTTGAAACTGCAAAATGAGTGCACTACCCCCATCTATGCTGGGCTTATTGAAAACAAAAACAAATTTGTTTTTCAATAACATTTCGCATATGAAATTTTGTTTTCATTTTCTATAAACAGTCCGTTTATATAACTTATCAGCCATATTATAAAATAAACACATTTCAATTCACTTTCTGTTCTGCTATTAACTGACTCACAACTGCTGCTGGTTTTATATCTATATCCGACTGTTTGAAAAGTATACTTGTATTTTGTTGGTTGGGTGATTCTTTGGTTAGTTGGGTTGTATGTTGTTTGACAAAATATAAACTGTAATCAGGTTACAAAGAAGAACGAACGAACATTGATCGTTGTGTCATACTTGTATTTTATATATACATATTATTATTATTATTTTTTGTTGTTGTTGTAGTTGTCAATTTATGTACATACTTGTATTGTAGTTGTAGTTTTATGTTTTTTCAGTGTATATTTAGTTATAGTTGTTATTGTCAATCTTATTGTGGTTAGAAAAAAAACATGAATGGAAGCAAATATATTCGAATGTATAAAATGTATTTTATTTTATTCGTATTTATATAAAACATTTTTATGGATTATTTTTATAAACACAAACTATTTGTTTAGTTAAAAGATAACAACAATTGCAAATATGAGTTAGACAGTACATGTTTATAATATTAAGTATATTTGCGAAGTAGATTTTCGTTAGAAATTGTATTTGGTACATATTTAAAATTATTATAATAATTTAATAAAATTAATTAATGCTAAAACTAAAAATAAAATAAAATTATTATATAATTATTTAACACAGTCGGCTGAAATAACCCTGAATAGTGTAGCATTTAAACAAGAATATAAAAAAAAAAGATCATTATAACAAAACGTTTTTATTAAACTTTACGAAAAACTTTTACATCACTTTAAAAATTTGCAAAATAAAATTTTTTTTGCATCAGAAACTTCTTAGCGATTAACGATGTGATTTACAAAAAAATCCTCTCAATGTCTTTATTATTTTGACACTAGACTGTTCCAATTAAAAAAATAAACAGGAAACCACACTAATACAAAATATACAAATATGTTGAACGTATGATTTTGTGTGTATAAAATTGGTAGACCCTGCTGTTTTTGTAACAATTTACGCATATATAATTTTATTTTCCATTAGAATCTGTCAATACTTACCAGTCTTCGTATATGTAATTTATTGAAGGAAAATTGCAATGTAAAGTTTTGCAGTCAGACGGTCAATTGATACCTTATGCATTACTAGTTGTTTGTAGTTTCTAGAACATCTGGGTATCAATTCATTCCTGGTTGTCTATATGTTTGTTATTTTATTTTATATATTTATTTGTTATTTTCAATATGATATACATACATATATTTGTGTTAACGTTGTCCATATTTATTTTGCACAAGTGTTGGTTGAATTTTTTAAAATAACGAATAAACAAAAATTATCAAAATAAAAATCGAATTAAATTCTTTTTTATTTTGTTTTAGATAATTATAAGCTTCAGATGTTGAACGTAGCTAAATCACAGCAGTTGGAAACTCTTTTTATACCCACACCACAATAGTGGAGTGGAGATTTTAATGAAGTTTTTAAACATAGAGAAATCCATATTTATATGGACACATAAGCATGATGTGTTTTTAAGTACTGTGGTGCTGGGTATCATATGGTCGGGCTTGGCCGACTATACTTTCTAACTTGTTTTCATTTGTTTTAGATTCTTGTGGAAAGTGATGCGGAAAATTAACATAAGTACCGGCCGTATTGTTTTAACCTCACGGTGGTCTTAGCAGCGGGTGACAAGCAAAGCGTTTTATAAACTCCACCGTGATTGAGCGCAATTAACACACACATTTATTCTATTCTCTGTTGTTTTTTAGGAAAACTTGATATTTTAAACGTCTATAAAAAGCCCAAAACGGTTTGTGTTGCAATACGAAAAATATTTAGTTTTTTCATCATAATGCAGAGCCTGATAATGAGATTGACAAGTTATCATCAGAGACTAACAGCTTTTTCATTTTTTGAAATTTAGCCACTTTTTTCGATTCAATAGAGTAATCTTCTATATATATATATAAAGGAGTTGCGTGAGTGACTGCCTGACTGACTCATTCATCGTCGCCCAGAACAAACCGCTGACCCTAGAAACTTGAAATTTGGACTAGCGATTGGTCACTCCCCAAATCGATCGATTTTTCTAAATTCGAATGTTTAGGGGGTAAAAAAGGTAAAAACGGGAAAATTCGGTTACCTTTTATCTTCAAAACTAAAAGAGATGCTAAATAAATGTAATACTTATCGTTGATCTTTAGAAAAATAAGCGGACAGGTATCTGGTACTTTTTTGAAGTTCGGCCCTATTAGGGAATAAACGGCTAAAATCTGGATACTTTTTTGCCACCCCATCTATCATTTGAACCAACAAACATAGAAACAAAGTTGATACCACATTCGAAACTTATCAAAAAAAATACGTATACGAAATTGGTACTTTTTCGAAATCCGAACATTAAAGGGGTGAAAATCGTAACTATTTTAGGTACTTTTTTTACAAAACATTTTCCTCCATTCATTGACATATTCGTACTAAATTATGGGCTTCCACTAAAGTACTGAAATTTTTTATTCTTTAATGGGGGAAAAATATAGTACCCAAAAAAGGAAATACGGGAAATTTTATATTTTTCTTTAGCTTTTTGGTTCTACTAAAGTAGCGGGTTAAATGCTAGAGTTTAAACAAGTTTTAACCTAGAAGAATAAACTTTGGCACAAAAATATGTCTACGAAGAAAAAGGAGACGCTAACGAAGTAGCGGGTATATGCTATGCATTATCTCAAGCACAAGCGACTTTCGGGCTTGATGTTCACTGGACTTAACTGCATTGAAAGTTTTCTTAAGGGAGCTTTAAAAGAAAGAGTGTATGTTACAGCGCCGAGAACCATATCCCAACTGTTAACCAACATTCGAAATTTGGCAAAAAATACAAAAGCTATAAGTTATTTTAACTGAACCTCTCATTCTGCGCCACCCTGTATAATAAGAAAGGGATGGGTAGTAATTATGTATAAATATAATAATTCGTTTTTAATTATACGCATATCACAATAGCTCAGACGGTATTATGCAGTTGTGCTGATGTTTGTAACACGTTTAAATAAACAACAACCTTTAAGTATACCGATATTCTCAGAATCACTTTCTAGTGAATCTTTTGAAATTAATTTGATGAACTTTTATGTTTTAATTGTCATGAATAAGAAGAATCGGTCCCTTATTTTATACATGCCCCATACAATCTCCTTTTCGGTACAGGGTTATTGTGCCCTTTAACCATCTTAAATATTTTATTGCAACCTAAATATTTAACCAATTTTTATCGTCTTCGTTCCGTGTTTGACCCCATACAAACTGCACTACCGAAAATGCAATACATTTGTTCGTCTAGTTCCTATAAAAGCATAGAGCCTCCAAAAAATAATTTTTGCTCCAGCTTTTCCCCGATCTCGAAGTCTAATTGTCTTGTTGTCTTCGGCAAGTGTGGGCAAGCCTTAATCTTCTTCTGCTGCCTTGCGGGTTCCAGTCTATTGTATTGCGTATAACAGCGAAAATCGCAATGCATGACCAATCCGTCGCCATTTCCTTCCCAGTATTTCTATTTATTTTTGGTTCACACAGAATACAAATTGGTTGGGAAACGGTTGCAGTAATAAAATATTGATCAAGTAACATGATTTATTATTGCAACTATTAAAAATGTATAGTTCTAATTGATTTTTAATTCTCTTGATTATTAAAACGTTGTTCTAACTGAAATATGATTCCTTCAATTCTTTTATTAGTTATGATAACTAATTTAATTTAGTTCTAAAAATTAGTACAAATGGTTAGAATCACAACCGAATTTAATACAGGGCAATACTGATTATTGGTCATTGCAATCAATAATTTGCTTTCGTCAATAAATTTTGTATTATAAATGTTAATTTATTTATTGCAGCTAATTATTGATTGTTGGAATAGTTTCAATTCGAGTACAACAAATGAAAATATAATTATTCGAAATTCACAACCAAAAAAAAGTTAAAAGCCCCAACTGCTTACTAAATTTTCTGTCAAAACATTTTATAGATTAAAATAATTTTTAATTTTATATTTTAAAATTTTCTTTGCAGTAAAAATGGAAACTGTGCAAAAACTTAATAAATAGGGGTAAGTAATTTACGTATTCTTATAGGTATGAACATATGCACGTACATATGTATGTATGTATGTACTATTTTTTTATACCCTCCAAATTATATTGGACTACTTGATCCATTTTGATCCTGGGCTGGTCCAATGTAATGCAAGTATGGACCATGGTATTATTAAGAAGAGGTTGCAGTTAAACGACATGTCTTCGTTTTTTAACGACATGTTTCCGTTTTGAAACGATTTCAAAGCATATCCTCTGGAGTATACCATGGAATAGTTTTAAGACTTTTCCTTTGTAATGCAAGCTGGGTTATATGGTCCTGCCCTAGGACATCGTACTGTAAAATAAGCCATTTTTTCCATTCATTGGGGTTACCTTTGGACAAGTCCTTTTCCCTTATGGGCTACATTTGACCGGTTAGAAAAAAATATATTGATAACGGCAATCAAATCTCTTGTTATGAACACCAAATATGTGTTAATTCAGTTGCAGCTATCATATATTCGGGTATAAACACAATTTTGTTTCTAATAATCATACTAACAACTAACAATATCTGTTGTTATGACTGATAGTGTACTAAAATTCAAATGTTGCTATCAACAATATTGTACTAAGCAACGAAATTTTCCGTAATTGGAACCGAATTGTGTGATAGTACATGCAACCGACGAAATTCGATTGGCGCCAAATTCGGTTGTGATCACGAATCTGTTTTCTCTGTGTTTCAAAGCCTTATAAATGTTGGTATTGATATAAAATTTGGCCACGTCTCATGACATATTTTTGTTCTAGTAGGTCCAAGAAAACCCCATTTCTAAAATCTTTAAAACCTTAAAGCGACAAATCCTCATATAGATATAAGTATTTAGATAATATTTGGCATAAAGAACTTTTATATGAATCTTAGCCCCATAACATAATTTTGTTTTGCCGGGTCCATGGTTGCCATCGGTCCCAAAAAGAGTATACTCCCGGGAGGTTTTCCGTTTATACTGTGGTGTAGGGTCTCAAATAATCACAACCTATACTATACTTTATGTTTGTTTGTTTTATAGATATTTTAACAGGAAAAAAAATTTTATTGTATAGGGATTTAAAAGTGAACTTAAACCTTCAAAGCACTTTCCCAATAAGATATTTGACTTTAAGATAAATCTGCGGAAATAAGGAAAAAGTTCCTAAGCCTTAGGGTGTGGCCAATCTTCTTGCGGCGTAGATTTTTTTAGGAAGCTATTGAGCTAATGATTCCTGGTGCGTGGCCGAACATAGAAATGCGTTGGTAATGGTGTTCGGCCAAAAAATTAGCATGATTCTACGCAAGCAGCGGTTGAAGAAAGATTGCAATGCCTGCAATTCTTTGTTCGCTGCGTTTCAGTTCTCTCAGCCGTAAAGAGCCACAGATTTTATGCTGGCGTTGAATATTTTAATTTGGGTTTTTCTTGCAATTTTTGTGGACCACCATATCTTCTCGAGAAATTTTGGTATAACTACATATAAAATCGTATAAAATCCTCTAACGGCTTTGGTTGCCTTAAGGCTACTATTATTATTTTTTGTACACTGATAAGCAAAATTTAAAAACATCATCTTTTTCCAAAAGTTATGTTATTAAACAAATTTTTGTTAACAATTAATACAGAACTAAATCCCCCTCCATACGTTAGAGGGTAAAAGGTGACATTAACTCAATTAAGCTTAAGTCAACTTAAGCAGTTTTTCCTTTTTGAAAAGAATTTATTTTTACTATCGATTTTTTAAAGCATTTTTTTAAATTCTTTCGATATTGATTCTGTTTATTTTGTTTTCAAAATGTTAGAGATTAAAAAAGTAAACTCTTAAAATAGATTTAATAAATTTTATTTTAAATTAAATTTTTTGCTAAAAGCAAAAAAGTATATTATAGTAAAAAAGAGGAAATTTTCATGATTTTATAACTTTTAAAAATGATTTATTTGTATTTTTTTTTTCTTTTTCGCAAATGAAATTAAAACTAAAAGTATCATACAACAAGTTTTTACTATTTCCTAAAATATTTTTAAATAATATAATATTTCATTAGTTTTAACAATTTTTTTTTTTTTTTTTTTCTGTTGTATTATTTTTATAATTTGTGTGCAATTTTATATGAACTGGTTTTAAATTTAAAATTAAATAAAATGCAAAAGCAAACAAATCCATCATTTAATAAGCGTTACGGTTGTTCGACTTTCTCTCTGTACTAAATTTTTTTTTATTTAATGGCTTTGAACACTTGTAAAACCAAAAAAATTTTGTTGTTTATTTACAACACTGTTAAAACAACATGTTGCCTTGAATATATTTTTTTTTTTTTGCCATTTACATACCAGTGGCATTTAAATGCCAAACAAGCACTTGACACACTCCTCTCTTTACTTAAGTATCGTGTCATTCCAATTGTCTGCCATTGTCTGCTGATAATCAATCAACATCAAATAATAAATAATAAAATAACAGTAGAATAGATTACGACGGTATTTTCGTTTCTGCTTCATGTTGTTGCAACTTTTATTGTATTGAATTTTCAAAAAGGTGTCAAAACTTCAATGTTTTGTATGAAGTAAAAAACATTAGAAGAAAATATTTATAAATTACTGTTTATAAAAAATAGCAACAATACAAACAGTCTGTCTGCTAAAATAAGAAATGTCCAGCAACATGTCTTTCTATTTGAAGGAAGAAATTGCTGAATTGTAACGAAAAATTTGCTTTATTTGTTTTATAAATGTCGTAATATTTGTTAGAAGTTAAATAATTGTTTCGAGCAATTTGTTTTTGTATTAAAATCTTTTTTTCTTAAATTTTCTACGAATTTTAAAATTTTTTTTACTCTAAATTAAATAATTTTTTAACAAATAGAATCTTGGAATTTGTTTCTCATTGTTATTAACATTTATTATACAAATTTTCCTGAAAAATATTGAAGGAATAAGACTATTAGCTTTTAAAAATTGTAATTTGAATTAGAATACACATTTGAATAATATGAAAATTTGTATAATAAATTTTTAACATTAACTTTAACCTTGAAATTGTATCTTACTTGTTTAATAAATCTAATTCTTTGAGATTATTTATATTTATTTAAGTATTTTTGACACAAACACTGTACAATTGCAAATAAGTGTGTGTGTGTGTCTGTATGTGTAAAAAATATTATTTCAGAATTTTTATGTAAAAAATAAAACACAACACTTTTGATAAATGTCAAGTGTGAAATATGTTACAACACAACCACAAAATGTTGCAAGTATACGATAAACAAGGAATATGATGTACGTGCATAAAAAATTTAGGTGTGTTTCTGCTAACAAGGTAGACAACATATCATACAGGACTAGCTTAACCCGGTGCGCTTTGCTACTCTCATTGCTGTAAATTTAGTAAAATTTTTTCTAACAGATCTCGTGTTTTGCTAACAAAGCAATTTTTACCCAATATCAGTATTCGTCCAGATATTTAGACAACTATATTGCCCTTCTATTGGAGGAGGTTCCGCGCTCACTTTCCCAGTTCATCTAGCTTTTTGACAGATGTTTCCCAAATATACTGTAATTTTACCCACACCACAATAGTGGAGAGGGTTTTATGCGTTTGGGTTGATTTTTGTAACACTTTTAATTATTGTAACCACCTTTAAGTACACCGATCGACTCAGAATCACTTTCGGAGTCAAACTAACGATGTCCGTCCATCCGGCAGGCAAGTTGGCTGCCCGTGTAAAATTTGTGCGCAAAGTACAGGTTGCAATTTAGGAGATAATTTAATGAAATATTAAATAAGTACACACGTTCTTATTTTCACTAGGAGCACGTTTGTTGAAAATTGGGTAAATCAGTCTATAAGTTTACAAAGCCCCTATACAAGCTTCTTTCCGGAAACCGTCTTTTTATGTTGGCTTTAAGATTAAATCTGGCTAAACTTATTTAAATTGCAATCTAAATTATCTTACGAAAATTTTTTGGAATCGGTTTATATTTGGCCATAGCACCAATACAAAAACTACTCCCGAAAATAGCTTTTAATGCCACAATTTTCTAATGAATGATTTGTATGTAAATTGGCCCCGATAACTTTTACGATAAGGACGATGTCATGACAAAATGTTGTGCTGTTAGGTCCAAAATCAGCCACAGGTCCCATATCTTAAGGGCAAACTAATCTTATTTACTTTGATGAAGATATCTAAATAATATTCACAATGAATCTTAATTTGTGTCCTTTTGTTCTGGCCGGTCCATGACTGCCCAGTGGTCGGAATTCATTTATATAATATGAAGAAAACATACATATATATATATATAAATGAATTAACATGATTCGAGCATTTGTTTTTTCCGTGCTAGTGGATCGTTTAGGCAAGGTACCAATCTCCGGTCTATATGTTATCTTCTAATCAAGTCCATAAATGTTTAATTTAATTTTTTAAGCTTCATAATATAAAAATAAATCAGAAAGTAACAATTGCAAAACAAAGAAGTATCAAAAAGTATCCTTTTATAGTCTCTCAATTACTCTGGACTCTACATGCTAAATTTAATGTTTCTATGTTCAGTACTAAAAAAAAATCAAAAACCACCAATTGAAGATTGAAAAAGTACCAAAAGATCCTTTTGACAGATTCTCCCTCATTCAGGACCTTTTGTGCTTAATTTTATGTTATTAGGCCCAACACTCACGAAAATTAAAGAAGTATCAGTTGAAGAACAAAAAAGTATCAATAAGTTAACTCTTATAGATTCTCATCCGCTGAGGGCATTGCATGGTAAATTTTATGTTTCTAGGTCCAGCATTAACGAATATTAAAAAAGCGCCAGTCTTAAAGCCAAAAGAAACCAAAAAGCTTATTTCTTAGTCAGGCTTATGCATGTTTGCTTTTATATTTCTAGGTCTAATATAATGAAAATTCAAAAAGAACCACTTTAAGAACAAAAAAGTACCAACACATTTCATATTATAGGTTCTCTTACACTCGGGAACCTGCAACTTTAATTTTTGTTTTCTGAGTTCAATATTATAGAAAATTCAAAAATTACCACATGCAGCACGGAAAAGTAAAACAAATATATTTTATTTACCATATTTACCCTTTTTTGCACTTTTTTCCTACCAATTGACGTATCAAAAATTTCATTATTGTTGCGGGAGCCCATAATTAAATAAGTATGTGTTTAATAAGCCCATGAAGGAAGAAAAATATTTTGTAAAAAAGTACCAAAAATTGCTACGATTTTTACCCCTAATCGTTGGTATTTCGAAAAAGTACCAAATTACTATTTGTACTATTTAGAGAAGCTACGAATTTTGTAAAAAAATTTTTTCTATGTTTATTGGCTTAAAAGATGAATGGGATGACAAAGAAGTTCCAAAATACATGTTATACCCGTATACCCTAAAAGGTCGAATTTCAAAAAAGTACCAGACACCTTTCCGCTTTTTTATCTAATGAACAACGATAAGTGTACATTTTTTTGTATCTCTTTTAGTTTTGAAGGTTACGGAATTTATTATTTTTAAGCCCCTTAGATTTTAAATAATTGTATTGTGCACTTTTGTATGTAAATACCTTTCAAATGGTGCATATGTTTTATTCAAAACGGTTGACAAACAAAGGAGAAAAGTGTTGTTTACTATTATGTCTAAAAAAATATAAAAAAAAAAAAAAATTTTAAAAAAAAAAGTTAAAAGTTGCCATATAAAAACATGAAAAAAAAAATCATATATATATTAGGTTTATAGACTTTGTTTGGCGCCTGGTAATGAGAAAAATACTGTAAGAATTTCAGGAAAATCGGTACACAAGTCTAGGATCCTATAGGAAACTAACAAACAAACAAAAAAACGCATTTTAATTTTTTTATATTTACTAAGCTATACAACGTCGAACTTAGTCCAAAACTGTTGAGACAACACAATCTGAAAGCAGACTAAATAACAGACATGAACCGATAACATAAACTTAAACTTTTGTTTAAATTTGAACATCTGGTGTATAAAGCGTTCAGTTAAATGATTTTTATGGAAAATTAATTGAGTAGAAATACAAAACAACAGCATAAACGAACTATAAAAAATTATAAAAAAAAAAACAAATATTATGTTTACAAGATGATTAAATGTCTTTTTGGTAAACCACCATAAGCGCCGCCACCTCAAGCAGCAGCAGGAATAAGAGCAACAACAACATCATCAACATTAGCAATAACTTTGGCATAAACATCAGTTAAACCAGCTACCGTCACATTTCAACAGCAGCATAAGGCAGCAGCTTCAGCAACCAGGTAGCCAGCCATCCAGACAAAAAAAAAACATTTTCAGAGTGTGGAGTAGAATCAAAGCAAGAGAATATTATGATCATAAACATACCTGTCACAGCAATTGTCACATGTCAACATGTTTGTTTCTGTGTGTGTTTGTGCAAATGTCAGTTTATCTGAGTATGAGAAAAATATTGTTAAATTTCTAAGTACACATTTGCTTTTTATTTTCATTTATAATTTTATGATTGATTTAAATTTTATTATAGCATGAAAATATTTTTTTCTCTTTTATTTAAAAATATGTAAATAAAATGCCGGATGTTTAAAAGGGATTTTCGTTAAAAAAAAATTTTGCTTGTCTGGAAAATGTTTGTTTTTAACAAAAATGTCAAAATTATATCAAGAAATTTTATAATCCGGTAAGACTGGGGTTTCCTTATGATTTTTTTGTTCTTAGGTAAACAGTAATGACTTTGAATATTCAAGGTGAACGCTGGCAGAATTATTATATCATAGACATGGCACATTTAAAAACAACATTACTACTAGGGCTGATTTTAAAAAAATAATCGAATTGATTAATAAAATAGATAATAACAATAGATTAAGGTAGAATATGCACAAGGTATAGTCATTAGAAATTTTGTATTCAATTTTAAAACCCATATAACGTCAAACAAAAGAAAATAACGGATAAAAATTAAAACAAGTCCACAAATCAAACAAATTAATTTGACATTATATGGGTAAACAATGACAACGCTCCCTAATGAACATACCTTCTACTTATTCTACCCTGAGATAGACTTGATAAAACAAGTAAGAGTGCTATATTCGGCCATGCCGAATCTTTGATACCCTTCCACGACAGTTAGAATATTTGAGGCGTGGGCCCGATATGGGATCTATAAATTATCAATAAATCTTTATAAAAAAAAACGTCAGCATTAAAATTCGTCGCGACGCACTGAGGGATTTGTCCATACAATGTTTGGCAAAAAATATATTATATTTATTGTATAAACAACTGAAATGTAGTAAAATTTTCATCAGTTTTCGTTGCATAATATTTAGATAACTTTAACACACTCTTTTTTATACAAAATTTTTTTTTTTTCGAAAACAAATCATGGTTTTCTACTAATGAAACAGTTCTTTACAGAATTGCATCATTAGATTTTTAAAAAATAACTGTAAAAAAATAGACTTTTTGCCAAAAAAATACCACTGTGCGACGTAGTCCTGCATATAATTAATTATTGACCGACAATCAAAAAGCAGTATGCTTTTTTTCTAGTCATATAAAACTTAATTTTAACAAATTTGAGTAAAATATCATGATGCGTTACAGTTTAAGTCGAATTATTTTCGAGAGGAATGGATCTATCATAAAAAAATTCTGAAGAGTGATTTCTAGTATTAAAGAGCCTAAATTAGACCAAACTTCAATAAAGTTGGGAGTTATGGGACCTTTTCTTCAATATATTTCTAGTCTGCATTGAGCATTTTGTATGGGAGCTCCCTTAAGGAATGGAGATAACGGGTAGGTATGTTTGAAATAAGCGATTGAGATGAAAATAAAGTGGGGTTGGTCGTACTTTGACCCATCTAGGGGCATCAGGGGCGCTGCTGGGGCCAAATTAAAGAATTTTATTAAACCGTTTTGAGTTACGCGAACATATGTCTTGCAACCTCCTCCATTTTTGAAATAACGGTATATCTCGAAAATCAGAGCTAACCTAAAAAATGGCTAGCACCTTTTCAATGTTTGTCTAATTTTAAGCAACCACTGTTAGTTTGTAAGAAACGTCAATACAAAAATAAAATTTAAAAATATAAAAATAAAATATGGAATTTGTTATTAATATGTGAAAAAAATGCACAAAGAAAGCCACAAGACTATTTTGCTTAAATTATTGCTAGAATTTTTTGTTTGTAATTTATAAGCACTTGTAATTTTCATTGAAAACGACGTTAAAAGCACTTAAAGATCTGTTTGTATAAATGCACAATTGAACAGCGCAAGTTCACGAGTCAAAATTGTTGGGCAAATGAATTCTCATACAATTTTTGACAGTTCATTTGCGAGGGCGTACAAATGCACAGTTTGCACAGATTACGAGGCTTTTAAGCGATACCATGAAAACCCTTATCAGTAATTGCTGAATTTGAATACAGAATTTTACAACATTTTGTTATAAATTTGGCAACGACTGTTGCAGAAAATTCAACAGCATTTCATAAATATTTCGATAGCAGCAGCTGACAATTTCAAAAAGTCTTCTTTTCGCACTGTGTATGTATGCCTAAATGTTGTTGTAAATTTTCGATTTTAATAGAGACATTTATTTTTATGCAATATTTTTATGCTTGAATTGTTAAATAAATTATTTATTTTGTATAATTTGATTTAAATACTAACACATACGCATTTTTGCACAGATACACACACACGCTCTTCTTTAATAGCGTATACATATAGAGCAGATTAACAAAATTATGTTTTATAAATATTTTTCATATACATATATATATATATATATATATATATATATATATCTGCTTTTTATGTATTAATGTATGTGTTTGTGTATATATGTTTTAGCATGTATGCATGCATGTTCATGTTTTTGTGTGTTTTAACTTTAATGTATAATAAAACTTTATTAATTTATCATAAATAAATTTAAAGTCAATTTTCAAAGTATTTAAGTAAAAATATTTTTAAAATATTATTTTTTGCAGAATTGATGTTTTTACAGAAAAATGTTTTTGTTACATTTTATTTGTTTATTTATGTATTACATATAATTTTTCGTTCAACATTATACCTGTCTATCACTGAAGGATTTCTAATTAACAACCATATTGAATAACAACCAAATGTTTTTTTTTTGGTAAAATGTCGAACTGGTCACCGCGAACAAAATATAATGGTTACTTCAACAATATTATTGTCGCCTGCGACCATATAACGGTCAAAGTAGTCCTCTATAGGAGCCACTACCACGTTACGATTGCTTCCAATTTTGCTAAGATTACTAATAACAGTAATATGTTTGCCACAAATAATTGTATTTTTGTTTAAAAACAATAACATTTTGCTCTTTTTACACAACAATACAATTGTTTGGGATAAACATATTAATGTTCTTATTATGTATTTGGTGTATGATCGGAGGCCACAATAATATGGTTGTGGCCATTAAAAAAATAGTTTTGTTCATACGTAATAAAATATCGTTGTAGGCAGAATGTTACAGAGCGAGTCGGAAAGGCAGCCGTTACACTGTACTTCTGTAAATACTATTGGCAAAAAGTAGAGATCGACACCAAAGTCAATCCACTTCCTTCTATACGCCAATCTCGTATGATGGCCAATCTAGGATAGAAGGCTCACTTGGGAAGACTGAGG
Organism: Pollenia griseotomentosa; assembly: GCA_963931875.1. Lineage (NCBI taxonomy): Eukaryota > Metazoa > Arthropoda > Insecta > Diptera > Polleniidae > Pollenia > Pollenia griseotomentosa. The sequence goes on from OZ007560.1 coordinate 250,438,006, forward strand.
AGGGTACAGAGAATGTCCTCGCTGTTAATTACAGGGGCTTTTCGCACAATTCCTGCCGATACGCTGGATCTTAACCTTAATATACTACCCTTGCATTTTATAGGGAAGCAGATGGCGACGAACTAAACAATTTGATGACTAAGAGGGATGTAATTCTTTTGGCATCGGTTGTCACGGGACACTGTCTTAAAGGTAGGCATGCAAAGCATCTGGTAGTCTGACACTATGAATACTTCCGCATTTGTGATAACGAAGACGAGGGGAGAACGTAGAACACCTTCTCTGTCGCTGTCCTGCACTGCCGATAATACTACATTTACACCTACGCAAAATCGAGTACTTACGAGATTTCGAGCCAAATCTAGTTGTTTTTGACTAGATTTCCCATACAAAACAAAATCTACTTCGTGACTAGATTTCGACGAAATCTACTCAAAATCTAGTAGTACTTAATGATGCAACTATGGTTTCTTCAATATAGCACTAAAAACTACTTCCCTGCACAAGAAAAAATGACATTAAAAAAAAACCAAAACAAAAGTTGTTACAAAAAAATTAAAAAGTTTTATAAAAATTGTAAAAAAATAAAAAAGAAGAATAATATTGATAAAATAAATATCTTTGATTATTAATAAAAGGTAATGCAAATTGTTTAATGTATATTTCTTTTTGTGTTTGTATGTGTAACGAAAAAACTTTTAGTCAGCTGTTTTGTTATAAAAACCAAATCTCGCTAATGTCAAAAAAGTATAATGTAAACGCACTAGATTTGGAAGAAGATTTTAAATCAAATCTACAAGATTTCGGCCTAATGTAAATGTAGTATAAGAGGACTGGCCAAAATGGCATACGACACCTTTGACGGGTTGTTCGACGTCTCTGGCGTTAAACTGGAGCAAATTTTAAACTTCGGTTGGAATTCGGATTAGTTTTGCGGTGGGGAGTATGTTTAGTGGAACACCATGGTCTCACAATCAATCATTTGCTCTAAGTGTGTCGGATGGATACTGACTGCCATTTCTACCTTACTTACCGAACATCGATTATCAACAAAGATGTATTAAAATATAGTTTATTATTTCCTAGTACTATTTGTACCTCTATACGTAATCGTTGTGCACAAGCATCTAAAAAAGTACCTGCCAGTGGGCGTTTTATATTCTTAATGAGAACTCTTAGCACATAAAGGGCGTTTTTTATAGAGTGACACAAGTTTAAATCATAACAAAACAAGGAAATATATTTTTAATATCAACGAAACGGGCTTTATTGCAAAGAAAATTTTGTGGCCTGGAACAACAATGCTCAGCAATTTTTCCCATTCTGACCATTTTCTGTGGATGTAACAATGTCTTGACAAAAGCTTGTGGATTCTCCTTACTCCAAATCCGACAATTCTGCTTATTTACGCACCCATTCAACCAAAAATAAAATTTTAAATCGAAATTCAAAATCAATATCAATTTGTGCTTCAGCCCATTCGCCGAATTAATTTGATCAAAATTGCACGCGTTGCTCTGGTGTAAGTCTATTCATAATGAAATTTTAAAGCAAACTAAACAAAAAGCAACTATCTGCTGTCAAGTGGGTGCTCAAATAAAGCAGTGACGCCAACTCAAAGCTGTGACACTCTAAAAAAACACCCTTTAGAAACAAGAGGTGTAAACTCTGCCGTTAGAAATTTGCATAGGTCATATATTAAAGACAATATATTTTAAAGGCAACACTGTTTAAAGATAAAGGTTTATTTACTTTTTCTACCTCTTTCTTATGCACTAAATTAGCCCGATCTATAGTTTACATATATTGCCTGCAGCAATACTTCAAGCAGAAAGTAGTTCTAAAAAAAGAGAAAAGGATAATTTTTGTGTCGTGAGCCCTCTGTTTTTTTTTTTTTTCCCCCAGAATTTCATAGGTACAGAGTTAGCTAATGTACCCCCCAATGAGGGATTAGACTCCGCCGTTAGCTAAATTGGACTTGGCTACGAAACAATATTATAATAATATCTGGAATATAAAGTTTTTGCTCAAAAAGCTGTAGTGTAAAGTTTTGTCACAAAAGATTTAGTAGAAAGTCGGTTTCCCAAAAAGCTTGTGAAATCTAAGGTATCTAACTTTGCTACGTAGGGTGCAATATTAAACTGAAAATTGATACTGTTGACATAAATTTATCATCCAAATATTAAAGTTTAGAATATAAAATTGATTATCAAGAATAAAAAAACCTTCAACCAAACAAAAAAGTTTAGAATTTAGTTGATAAAAATGTTAATAAATTAATAAATAAAATTCAACAAAATATGTTTATTAAATACTTAAGGGAGTTTGCTTGCTATTACTTTAGAAGGCCAAAATAAAAATTTAGTAATTAAATTTTCCAATAATTTCAATATGGACTATAATTTGTAAATTCATTGAATGTGGTTTGAGTATTTTAAAGTATATTTAAATTTTACTCAATTCAAATGCAATTTGAAACTCTTGCAAAAACTCAAGCTAAATTCTAATTAAATATAAATTACAAAAAATATGTACCAAGTCAAGGGGCTTGTCCAAGTGTTTGTTTTAAAATATTTATGAGTAGAATTTTAAGGAAAAATTAATTACGGACATGCTTTTGAAGTAACAATGAAATATTTAATTTAATTAATTCTTAAACATATTAAATATATTTCTTAAAATAAGCACTTTTTCAAAAAGACAAAGTGCCGGTCTTCATTTGCCTCCTGTTTTTTTCTAGTTAAACTGGCATTTAGCGAAGCAATTACCCCAGTGTTGATTCTACAAATTAAAAGGAAGCAACTGCAATGGGAAACGAGTGAAAGTAGAAATTTAGAGTTTTATAAATTGCACCAGATGGCAATAAACAAGAACAGTGGCAACAATAAATAAAACTAAAAACACAAAATGACTACAACACTTTACAGAACGAACAAAACGGAGACGGGGATGATGACAATGATAAGCATGATAATGATGATAGTTTTGTAGATAGCCACTCCTGAAAAGAATCCATGAAAAGTCAGAAGAAAAAAACTTCTCTCCCCTTTCTCTCACAAACAAATTCAGTCGCTCTAATGCCACATTTAATGCGTGCAGTGATTTTTAGAAAAATCAGCAGGACGTGATTTATTTGCTGCAATTTCATTTTGTACAAAAACTGTAAAGGAAACAGAGATAAAAAGTAGAAAAAGTTTTAAAGACGCAACAACAGCCATAAGACAAACATCTGAGCAGCATCTTCACAATTCAAACAACGAATTTTGCTTTTAACTATCCGTCAGTTTGTCTGTCCGTCCGTAACTCGTGTGTTTTCGCCCCTCATTTCCATTCTCGTTTAGTTGGCATTCTCAGCAAACAGCTGCAGCAACAATCTTTCACATTTTACAAAAGTATATAAGAAGACGAAAAAGAAGCAAAGAAATTATAATGCCAACTGAAATAATGAATGGATTGGAGGCGGATGTAAAAATAATACACGAAAAAATTCCCCGTTATTTTGGCAAAACAAAAAAAGATTACTAAAAAAAATATGCAGGGAAAAAGGAATGTTAAATTAAATGTTTAACAAGTAAGAAGGCTTTCTTAGACCGTGCCGAATATTTAACACGTTCCAATATTCCTTAAAACAAAACGAAATATTTAACTATTCGAAATTTCTTGTATAGAAAAAGTATTTTTGCTAAATAGTGTTGCCTAAGCTCATTCCGTATTTATAACAACATTCTTATCCCGGAGCGACCCTTTCATGAGGGCTATGGGAAATAATAGAACAATTTGCCCCATTTTTTAATAACCGTTGTTCGATTAATCGAATAATTGAAAATTGCTTATTTTCGATTAACGAATAATTCGAATAATTTGTGTCGATATATCGATTAATCAAAAATTTTTAATTAAGGTTTTTTATGTAAAATAATTATCCGGTACGTTTTAAATACCCGTTTTATTGTTTCTTAACCAAGGAACATTTCCTGCGAGTAACAATTTTTCTAAAATAGTACAAAGACTTAAACCAAAGAGTTTCGAAATAGTTTAGTTTTAAGAATGTTAAGTACAGACTTTTACCACAATGATTCTGATGAAGAAGATGATTTTTTGAGACGAATGTAAACAACCTTCTACCAGACGTTAACAAGACTATTTAAAGTATTTAAACTGGCAAAAAGTCAAATCTTTATACACACAGAAAACAAATTGGTTGGGAAACGGTTGCAGTAATAAAATATTGATCAAGTAACATGATTTATTATTGCAACTATTAAAAATGTATAGTTCTAACTGATTTTTATTTCTCTTGATTATTAAAACGTTGTTCTAACTGAAATATGATTATGATAACTAATTTAATTTAGTTCTAAAAATTAGTACAAATGGTTAGAATCACAACCGAATTTAATACCGGGCAATACTGAATATTGGTCATTGCAATCAATAATTGGCCTTCGTCAATAAATTTTGTAATATAAATGTTAATTTATTTATTGCAGCTAATTATTGATTGTTGGAATAGTTTCAATTCGAGTACAACAAATGAAAATATAATTATTCGGTATTCACAACCAAAAAAACAGTTAGGAGCGCCAATTGCTTACTAAATTTTCTGTCAAAACATTTGATAGATTAAAATAATTTTTAATTTTATATTTAAAAAATATCTTTGCAGGCAAAAATTGGAAATGTGCAAAAACTTAATAAATAGGGGTAAGTAATTTACGTATTCCTATAGGTATGAACATATGCACGTACATATGTATGTATGTATGTTTTATTTTTTTATAGCCTGTAAATTATATTGGACTACTTGATCCATTTTGATCCTGGGCTGGTCCAATGTAATGCAAGTATGGACCATGGTATTATTAAGAAGAGCTTGCAGTTAAACGACATGTCTTCGTTTTTTAACGACATGTCTTCGTTTTGAAACGATTTCAAAGCTCATCGTCTGGGGTATACCATGGAGTAGTTTTAAGACTTCTCCTTTGTAATGCAAGCTGGGTTATATGGTCCTGCCCTAGGACATCGTACTGTAGTAAAGTATATATAGGTACCACAAAAAACAAATTAAGAACTAGATTAGCAGGACATAGATCTGATCAAAAATACAAAAATACATCTTCTCAAAAAACTGCATTGTATTGCATTGTGCCAATTTCAATCATACACCAGATTTTGAAAATACAACAGTTTTAAATACAGAAACAAACTACAAACGACGCTTCATGTTGGAAATGTTGCAAATTATAAACATACCAATGGAACAAAGAATTAATTTTAAGACAGATACGGACAATGTAGCTCAAAATTACAGACATTTAATTTATAAGAATAAGATAGGAAATTAAATAAGTTTACAAAAATGTAATAGAATAATTTTTGTTTCCTGTGTATAATTTTTATTAATTTTCATAATTGACAATTTTGTTTTTCCATTAAATTTTGATTATAAAATTGTTTGAAATATAAAAAACCTGAAGAAGCTATCCATTGAGATAGCGAAATATTGGATAATTTTTAAATAAATATTCTTTATATAAAACGGACCTTGAGCTTGAGTAATTATTGAAAGGAAAGCTTATTGATAATTTTTCTTGCCTGACCCGGAGATTGAACTCCGGAAAGCTCTTCGACAAAACCAATAAAATCTATACTAATTTTATTTCACAAATAAGAACTAAACTTTATGAATGGCCAAATATTAAAAACACTATCACAAAAATTGGAAAAATCACGAGTTAAACATGCATCAACAAATGTTACTACAAAATTACCAAAATAAAAAAAAAAATGGAGAAAATTTTAAAAATCACAAAAACTTCTAGAATCTGGAAAAATGTTTTATATATTATTTGTTACAAAAATAATTTCAAAGTAAGCTCTAAGAATCGAATCCGCAACCCTCACTCACATAGACCCGCACACACCAAAAAAAAAAATAAATAAAACTGTGCGAAACCAGTCTTTTCTTAAATACTTCGTACTACTCTTTATATTTTTACATCTTTCTTCCTAACAAAACTCATTAGTAACCCATTTTAACAGTCTTCAATTTTAGACAAGTGCATTGCATATTATCTTACCCGCCCCACCCTCCGCCTTTTAACTGCGTCATAATAATAATAAGAAGAAAAAAAACATCTTTTGTAATACTAAAAAAAAGAAAAATATGTTTTCATAATGGATAAACGAAATGTGAAAAAAAAATATTTTTTTTTTTTTTTTTTTTAAATAATACGATTTTCAAGTGGCCAGCAAAAAAATTCAAGAAACGAAATGCAGAAATAAAACAGGAGATAAGAAGAAAACAGCACTTGTTTAACATTTATCATTTTATATTAGAAGCAGAAAATATCATTTGTCCGTTTGTCTAAATACGAAGTGATAAAATAACAATAATAACGAAGAAGATAAAAGAATAAAGATTTTTTCTCGCTTTCATTTTTTCTGTCGCAAATACGAAAAAATTATTAAGAAAATAATATTTAATAGTTAAAATTAAACGCAGTGGGGGGGTGAAAAATAGAGATAAGATTGCAAAATTTTGCAAATTACGAATGCAGCTTGTGAAAAAAGCTAATTTCTTAGTCGCAATTTACACTATGGACATTTCTTGTCGGACAGAAAACCAAACTTTTTCTGTCCGGCAAGAAATGTCCATAGTGTAAATTGCGACATAGCAAAATCAAGGATTTTGAAAGTTAAAAACAAATTAAGTAAATTTTTTTAAAGTGTCAATAAATACTCTAGTTATATAGAAAAAAAACTATTATAGATAGTTTGTGTTGTAAAAATACCCTTAACCATGGTGAAAAAGGTAAACATAAGTGTGTAATTCCGTTTGTAATTTTTACAATATTGATCTTAGACCCTAGCGAAATTGACTTGACGATGTTCGTCTGGCCATCTGGCTTTTGAAACGGGTTTTTCGAAAACCCCAGTTAGATTGTGACTAGGTTGTTTTTAATTTATTCTCTGTAAAAATTTGCTTTTGAAACTCAGCCAGATCAGTGCATAAAGTACTGAATTTCCACGACTACCTATAATTTTTACCCATTAATCTTAAATTTGTATCCACAAACCTTAACTCTTCGAAGTCCTCTTATAGTTTATGACGTTAGTTTTTCACCCTCATCTTTAACAAACTTACTAGAATACTGGCAGTTAAAATGAATAAAATTAGAAGTATTAAATATTGAAAATCACCTAATCACCTGGCCGCCATTCAAGTTTCCTATTAAGTTAAGGGTCTTAGTGCGGTAGGGTCGATACAAAAAAAAATTAAATCAAATATAACTTTCTGCTCTTTTCCAACCACGGCGAAGGGCTTTTAAGACTCGGCATAGACGAATATAGCACTTTTTATTGTTTTTGTTGAATCTGTTTTAAATGGAAATGAATCATCGACTCTATATCTGCTACCAAACTGCTTCTACCGCCAAGATTGCTACTTGCGGTGAAAGGAAAAAAAACCATAAATCTCTTCAGTAAAAACAAAAGTAAATTTGACAATTAACTGTAAGAAAAGTTAATTGCTACGATTGTAAGGTTTCGAGTGAATACAAATGTTTGAATACTTGTTCGTTATATTTATGGTGTTTTCTTTTCTAAAAAGTAATAATGGATTATAATTTTGTAATTTATTTATCAGGTTACACGCACCCTTAAAAAACGATACATTTTTCTAAGTTACAATGGAACAAAATATACAAAGTTTGTACTAATAAGCGATATTCACAACGGCTGTAGCAATTTTTTACATTAAATTTTCATTGAATTCCAATAAGCGTTAACAACACTGATTTTCAATAACACTGTGCTAGTTGAAAAAATAGACAAGCCGGGCACATGGCGTTTTAACGTAATAACGGGTACGCTGAATCCAATGGTGCTAACCATTTTTTAGGTTAGCTTTTGTTTTCGAGATATACCGTTATTTCGAAAATGGAGGAGGTTGCACAACATATATTCGCGAATCTCAAAAACTATTTAGTTTATTAAAATTACAAAAAAAAAACCGAAAACCGCAATAAAACTTCTTTTAAGAAAAGTAAAACTTTTTTCAAATATGCGCAGTCGTTTTAGAAAAATATTTTTTTTTTTAGTTTTTTTTATCAAAATTTCGAAATTTTTGTTTTTTAAAAATTCATAATTATTTCCAGACGTATAAAAAATTATTGCGGAATTTCGGTTTTTTGAGTAATTTCAATAAACTTAACAGTTTTTGAGTTACGCGAATATATGTTGTGCAACCTCCTCCATTTTCGAAATAACGGTATATCTCGAAAACCAGAGCCAATCTGAAAAAACGGCGAGCATCAATGGATTCTTGCACAGTGTAATTAACTAATGACTGTAAATTTGAGCCTAAAAGCTCAAAGAAGAAAAAGAAGGAAGATATTTTGGACATAGTGTACGTCATATGTTTTGAGATAAAAACTCTGTTTGGCGATAAAATTATTAAGATAGTTTTAATTTTTATTTCTTGAAGTGAGAAGATCCTTTTCAAAACTTGGCTTTTTGTTATTTTGCATAATTAAAGAAAATAGTTTTTATGTTATTTTGAACTGGATCAACATTTGAATTTTGGAGAAGATTTTCGTCCATCCCTGTTATTTATGCAGTAAGATCAGTATATAAGAAAAAAATGTCTGGCCGTATTGGCATCCTTAGTAATTCCAAGCCCTGGTTTAGGTATAACAACAAGCATAATAAAAATTTGTTTCGTAAGCAAATTACAAGAAAATCATATAGGAGTTTAAAGAAGTAAGAAAATTTTAAAAAAAATTTGTAGTTAGAAAAAATATGGAAAAATTTCATTCAAATATATAGAGAAAAGCCGTTTAAAATACTTGATTTATAACGAAAAAGTTGCTTTGTTGGAAAACGGCCAGCATAACCGATTAAATATGCCAACAATCTTGGTATCGAAATCAATAAAGAATTAAAAGCTAATTTGTTCTCCATGTTAAAAATTTCATAGTCTCCGAACGAGGTAACTTATGAGACATTTTATTTTTAAATACACTTTCTTGTCCGCTTTGATACATTTTTTTTAATTCATTATTTTTTTTCCTCCGCTAGGTTGGGATTTTTGCCCTCTGTGCGGCAGAAAGTTAGCTCGACTAATCTTTGTATTTTTTTAAGAATAGAATATGTAAAAAATGTTTGCAATTTTCTTAGACACTACATAGAGTTTCATAATTTTTAAATTTCAACAACTCTTCTACATTGTTGACATTTCTGATATATATTTTTTTTTTTTTTTTTTTTTTTTTTTTTTTTTTTTGATAAATGCACTGAAATTTATTGTTGAGGAAAACCCAGTTGCTATGCGCATTTCACTGGTTGCTTGAGTTGCTTCGAGTCGAAAAAAGCCAACCAATTGTAGAGGAATGTAAGAAAAGAGTTTTGATATTGTTACAGGTAAAACTTTGAGTGTTTATAATTCTTATTCGCGTTAGAATTTTATTTGTATAATATTTTAAGCTTTACTAAAATCTTTGGAAAAAGGTTTCCTGATGATCTGGCCTAAGCAACCAGTAAAATGCGCATAGAAACTAGCTTTCCCTCAACAATAAATTTCAGTGCATTTATCAAAAATGAAAAATCTTATTAATAATAAACTTTGTATTCCCAAAAATAACTTTGATGATAAATAAGTACTGATTTTTCTGCTATTCCAACGAAAATTTCTGTGAAATGAAAACCAATCTCTAACAGATTACACGTCCAAAACACAATCATTTTATATTTTCCTTTGGTTGCGAGAGAGAAAAACTACTCGAAATTGAAGGGTTGTTAAAGTTTTAAAATTTGAAAACTATCATAATTACTTCTTGACTTAAATTGTCTGTTTAAACTTCTTTATAACATACAGGATACACATACATTCTGGCACACACTAACACATGTATACATTCAACAGTCTGTTGCCAGAAGTCATTTAATACGTCATTAAATTTGTATGTTCGAATAAAAACTTGTCAGTCACTAACATTAATATGAGCAAATACTTAACTAAACATATATTATTCCCAGCAAACAATACAATATAAAAATTGTTGAGATTGAAAAAAATACAAAGGGAATAGAAAGGCAAATCCCTCTCGAAGGCAATACCAGATCAACGATTAATAAATGGAGAGGTTCGTAAGATAAGTCCATCCAATTTGACTAATAGAATAAGAACGTTAGTATAAACAACAAAATATTCGTAAATAATTGCACGTGTATGCATCACTATCATCAAATCACAATAATGATACCTCGTTAATGAAAACACTTAAATAATACGAATACAAAATAAAACAATTGATGTCAACAAAAATTTTGCTAATTAAGGCTGAACCCCTTTAGTTGGTGTGGGTTCAGCCTAAATTAACATAATTTTTCATTAATTGGCAAATATTTGTTGACATTAGCTGGCAGCAATGCTACAATGTTTTGTGTCTTTTTTCGTGTTTAACACTTGACTTTATTTGTGTGGGTTAAAGCATAAGAAAGAATGCAATAATGTGCAACAATCAACGTTTCAGTCTCTGTTGTCTTATTCTGTGGGGTAAACTGTATCAAGCCACATGTAGTTTCTGCAACCAATGTATTATCGCAGTAAGTCAAAAGGGTGCAGCCTAAAACGGCTGTGAGAATATTACAAAAGGCCATTTTTTTTTTTTTTTTTGAGTTAAGATATAACAACGTAAGTGATATTTATTGTTTTCTTCTTTAAATGAAAACAATTTTTTGTTAAACACAAAACTAAGGCGTAAGTGAAAATTTAAGGAGCAATTAATAAAATGTCTCGCCTTCTAACAAAAACTAAATTGGTCGATATGAATCCAAAAATGTTCAAAACAACATAAAGGCAATTTGGCGTCACTGATTCAAAATCTTCATATACGAAAGTCCGCTTATATAAACAAACACCTTAGAAATACTCGTATGATCAATTGAGAGCTTTCAGCAAAAACAAAAATTTTTTCCATATTTTAATTCAGAAAAAGTTTCTTTGATCTCAATAGAACTTGTGTTAGTTGGGCTGAAATTACACAAATGCTAAGACACATTATTAAAGCATATTTACTTTTATTTAATAATATGTTATTGCATTTAACATAAAACTTTTTTGGTTTTCTTTAAATTTAAGCTTTTTCATTTTTTTTTTTTTTTTTTTTTTTGTTCATTATTGCCCTTTTTCCGTAGTTTATGTCGAGGTCGAATAAGAAAAGATAACAAAACTTTTCAAATTGCGTGAAATTAAGTTAAACTAAAAAGTTTTGAACGTGTTTTAAGTTGTTTTATTTTTCTGTTTATATTTGATACGACTAACCGAATTTCTCTGCCACCATTAAATTCTCAACTACTGCTGCTGCTTGCTACATATTTACAAGCACATGCCACTTGACTCTTGTCTAATTTTATTGCCCCTCCCACAGTTGGTTTAATTTTCCTCTGACTGGTTTAACCTTAAAAAATAAACATTTCAAAGCAGAAGAAGTTTTAAAAAAAAAAAATAAAACAAAGATGTTGAAAAAACCAATACACTCACACACATAAATTCGTTAAAAGTTTATCATTTTTACTCATTAATTTGGTTTTGGTTTCATGGTTGTTTCAATACAGCAACAACAATAACAGATTGAACAAAACAAAAAACGAAGTCAAGGAATATTCTTCTTCCCACCCTCGTCCAACTTCACACAATTATAATTTCATCATCAACAACAACAGCAGCAGCAGCATTGTGAGAGTAGGAGCTAAAAAGAGTTTGTCTGTATTTGTTTTCACTCTTGTTTGGGCATTTGTGTAACTGATTGATGAAATAAATTCACTCTGATATAATCCTTAGTTATATTTGTATGTTGGTGTGTTTTGTAGGGCATATTGTTATTGTTTTTCAAATAAAATTTAGTAACATATTTTCCTCTTTTATGATAATATGTGTGGGGGAATGTGTTCATTTGTTTGTGTGAATTTTCTTTTTTAATTACTTAAGTTGAAAGTTTTAATATTTATAATTAAATAAAAAATTAATTGTTTCGTCATTTTTCGTTTTATACTCATGTTGTTAACGCACAGTGTCTATTGAAAATTGTGAGATGGAAATTAATCCAAAAAATAAAATTAAACAAAAAATCTATATGCACAATACTGGTGTTTCTAGCGATTTAAGAAGGTATTGTTAGTGGACTGTACAGTGAGATGCAGAAAACTGCAACTTTTGAAAATTCACTTATATCTGGTATAAATATAATCTCTCATGTAAATGAGTAATTATATCATCGTTGGGTATTTTACTTTTGGGTTGGGATAGATTTATAAAACTTAGTTTTAATTTAAATAGTTCTGGTTTTCCAAATGAATGTGTATATGTCACTCACCGTGATTGGATATGCGTAGATGCGTGTGTGTGTTTTATTTATTCAACTAAAACTAAACAGTTCGCATTAATGTGTACCAAATGTTAACGCACAACTGTTAAGGCCGTAGAAATAGTTCATTATACCTTATTATTCGCTATCACCGGTGTTCGTTATACCCGAACTCTGAAATTTCAACAAGATACCAAACATACGAGATGGATCCTTAAAGCTTGGTTGCAGGACAACAAGACAAATACAATGGTGTGGCCATCCCAATTGTTAAATCCTTTATTTCTTCGTAAAATATGCTTTTTGCTGCATGTTTAACCCCCCACTACTAGTGGTGAATGTTTTAATATTCACCTAATACTTATACCCATCTGACTAGAAATAGAATTATCCGTCTGTCTGTCTATCTATCCGTCTGTTGGAAACACGTTCACTTTGGAATGACCCGAAAGCAAATAACGATATTGGTGTGAAATTGTATGTAGTTCTTCTAAGCAGTTTGAATTGAAATCCAGCACAACCTGTTCAGTAGGAAAAGCGTTATGAATCTATATTTGAAACAACAACCCAAAAAAATTACATTTATGTTACAAAAACTAACATTAATTGGTGGCCGAATGCACCAAATAAAAAAAGGTGCTTTGTAAAGCCCAGTCTCAGAAAAATACTTTAGTACGCCTAAGAGAAAAATTTTGTGTTTCAATAAACAATCCCTCCTAAAAGTCACTTTAATACGGCCAAAACTGATACAGATCAAAATATTTTACTCCAATTAGATGAAAATTAGTTTTATATTATTTCTGCTGGTCGGCTTATAGTTTATCATAGGTCTAAAGCCGCAACAAATTAAAACAGTGTGGAGCCAATTCTTATATAAACTGATGGAAAGTTTATTGAAGCCCACTCCTGCGAAATGAAACTCTCGGTGAAAGCTGTAAAAGAGAGGCACAACCGAATAAAGCATTTCTACTTGTTTTTTATAAATTACTTGATATTTTAATTAAACTTCTTCATATTTTTTTTTTAACTATTTAAATAATTACGAATTTCTGCTTTTCGACTCCTAAAGAATAATTTGTTATTTTTTCATATATTATACTGTTTAAATAACTGTACACGGTTTTTAATCCAATTTTTTTATGTATTTTAAATCAGGCTTTAGTTCATCAAATTTTATTTTATTGGCAGAATTTCACAACATGAAAAGAATTCAAGTTAATTGACAATTTTCATTCTTGACTGAATGAACCAGAGCTTGAACTCGGGTCGAATTAATATGTTTTATATGTTTGGAGAATAACCACATTCTCCTCATCAGAATTTTTTTTATTTTGTTCGGTTTTTGAAAAAATTTTATCGTTTTTCTTATTTGTCTTTTTTAATTTTTGCAATTATTTTTTGTTTTTTTTTTTATTTTATAGGTTTTTTTTTGGACAGCAATTGTTTTTTTTTAATTTGAGCAATCTTAATCATAGAAACTAGCTTTTGCTCAACAATAAATTTCAGTGTATTTATCAAAAATAAAAATTAGAAATTTAGCACGTCATAGAGAAATCTTATTAATAATAAATTTTGTAATTCCGAAAATGACTTTAAAAAAAATAATCATACATAGACTCCATTTTTCCTTAAATCTTTACACTGTCAGTCAGAATACTACTATTTGCAAGTGCTCCTTTATTTATTACAAAATAATACTTAAATACAACCCAGTTTGTGTTGCTGTTGTTGGGTGCTGTTTTGCACTCGTTGACGTTGTTGCTAATGCTGATTTTTAGCTGTTTGTTTGTTTATTTAAAGTTCGGGTTGTAACTGTTTATCATAATTGTTATTATTTTCATGTAAATTGTATTAAAAAGTTTTTCCGTAAAAAAAAAAATAAAGTAAAAAACAAAAATTTAAATATATAACAAATATAGAAAAACACAAGAAATTCAATCTCTTTTGTAGCTTAAAATTTATTATCATGTAAAACAGTGTGGCAGTAATTCTCATTACACTTTTGTCTGTTCTATTTTAACACATTTCGGGGATTTTTCTTTTTGACATTTCAAATACAATTATTTAAGCTAAAACAGTTTTTGTTGTGTTAGTTGAAAAATAATATAAAAAAATAATAAAACACACCCACTTAAAAAATAATAATAGGATGGTAAAGATTTGCAAAGAGACGAAAATTTCTAAAATAAAAGATGTACGTATTTAAACTTAAAATTAAAGAGAACGTTATGAAAATTTTCCTTAATAAACGTTTGTTAAATTTAATAAACGTTTATAAATACTGGGGTCTAATTTTTATTAAAATGCTCTAATTTTGTTGATGATCAAAATTGATTATCCTCTTTTTTTTAAAGAGCGGATAGGTATTTCTACATTTTTCTTATAATCAAAAAACAGGCACCTCAGTAATAAAAAGTACTTTCTTCTCATAGAATTCATATTCCAACATGCATGTTTATTTATTTATTTAGAAAGAGATTGAAACTTTTAAGTGAGAATGCATGTGTGTTTTGGCTTAGAAGAGAAAGTAGAAGCTGCATTGCTCATATACATATACACAAACAATTTCATATTCTTGTTTTGCTGCACATAACATTCTCCCAAACACACACTTACGGATATACACAACAACGCAGAACACAAATGTATTCTAAACTGTGTCGTTGTTTATTTGATTTGCTGTTACTTTTGTTTTAATATTTGATAGTTGTTGTTTTTGCTGTGTTTTTGATAATACTTATTTCTATTATTGTTGTGCACTATTGTTGAACATTCATAAGCAGAGAGCTTTACATTAAACATGGTTACATTTATCAAAAAGTTTTATTTAACTAAAATACAAGAAAACTTACAATAAATAAAAAAATTAGCAAATAAATGACTTGTGTTCATACAGCAAAATTCATACAAAACGCATGACAGTAACGCAAACAAGTATGATTACTTTATTCTTATAAACCCTTCCAAATGGTATTACAAATCGTACCAAAACCTTAAATTAGGGGGTAAACTTGTATATTGGCCAAGACAAATTTGGAAAAATAAAATTACTGATATATAGGAAACGTCTGATCCATGTTTTGTTCTCCGAGCTTATATTGTTTGAAGAAGAAAAAATCAGCAAGTTTTCTATAGCTCAGCTAATTATGAACTTATTCACCCCTATTCTGCGTTTCGATTCGGATCGAAAGTTTCTCCGTTTTTGGCAACTATGGTGTTTTGTGCCAATGTTCTGTAACTCCCGCGTTGAGAAACTTTTCGATTGAAATGTGAGAAATGAAACAAAAATACCATAAGTTGAAACAAACATGTTTTTCTCACTTAACTGTTACTGAAACATTTTTGGCGAGTAATTTCCTTACGTTACAAATATTACACACCAAAAATTATACAGTAACAGCTTAGTGAGAAAAACATGTTTGTTTCAATTTATGGTATTTTTGTTTCAGTTCTCACATTTTAATCGAAAAGTTTTTCAACGCGGGAGTTACAGAATATGTGCACAGAATACCAAAGTTGCCAAAAACGGAGAAAATTTCGATCCGAATCGAAACGCAGAATAGGGGTCATTATGGTAATTTCGACTTCTAGCCATTTACTAAGCGTATTAAATATGAAAGCGAAAAAATAAAGTTCAAATGTTATAAGAAGACTTTTAAACGTAAAGGTTTATGGGTAAAAACTAGAGATTTATGGGAGAAATAAGAGAAAGTCGCGGTCTTTTGCTTATATCTTAGACATCTGAAAACTAATCTGACAGAATTTCAATCTAATATAGATATATATATATATTTATATATATACCTAGGCCCCTTCATATCTGCGGTCTTCGGAAAACCTATTTCAATACACACACAGGCACACTTACTGACGGACGGACAGATGGATCGATAAAATATTTACTTTATAGGATCTAACGTCAATATAATAGAAATTGAAATGGAATGACAGACTTATAAAAATAATATCTTATTACTCTTTCTACCTGTGGTGAAGGCTATAAACATGAAAAATAAGGCAGAAGCCAAAAATTACCACCAACAACGCTTCTAGTGCGCAGATATTTATTGCTGCTGGACAACATTATTCTTACCTAAGAAGCAATTTAGAAGGCATAAATCCAGAAAAATTACTTTTCTGCCATTATTATATTAAAATATAAATTTTTTAATACGAATGTTTTAAATTTTTGCTTTTTGCTACACATTTAATTCACCTTTTTTAAGAAAAGATCAAAATTTGTATTTTTATATTTCACTAGGGAAGCGATTTCCATGCAAATGCACGTTTTTTTGTCGATGGTCTAAGATCGATGTTGACCAATTATCTTTCCGAATCATTAAATTTGGGTTAAAATGGCATCGATTTCTTTTCGCATATTGTTGCATATTTTGGTTAAAATGCACTTTTTTGTAAATTTTGGTTTTAAATGCATATTTTAAAATTTTTAAGGGATATATTTTTTTATATAAAATATTATAAAACAAAAAAAATCTTCAAAAAAAAAAAAAATTCAAATCAATAAATAAATTTTTTTTGGAACTCTGCTCAAAATACAAGATTTCAACAAAAGATCCTTTTATTTTTAACCAATGCAGCACCTTACATGGCTAAGGCTGCCGATGTGCTTGATATATTTTAATCAAAACTGGTACATGTTACATGCTTGGCACACGAGTTACACCGAGTTGCAGAGAAAATTAGAGTCTAATTCGACAATATTGATTTATTGGTTGCATACGGGTAAAAAAATATTTTTAAAGGCTCCTTCACGATTTGCAATTTTTGATGAAATGTATCTTTTGGTACCGTTAGCCAGTATTAACAAAATGGGGATCCTGGCAATTTAAGTATGTTATTAAAGAATTAGTTGCTGCCGATGCTTATGCAACTAAAAAAATAAAAGATCAATTAGCATTTGTATTTTCCAACTACGGATATGTTGATGAAACAATACCTTAATTGGAGGAATTAAGTTCACTTAATAGGCAGCTCAAATTAATTGGCATTGCAGACAGTAAAAGAAAAAATGTGGAAGGAAGAATATCCCAACAAATTAAAAAAAAAAATCCAAAACTTTTGGCCAAAAAATATAGGTTTTCAAAAAATAAAAACAATTTTCAACCATTTTAGATTTGGTATCAAATGTAGGCTCTGAATTAGAAAAAAAATTCTATAAATAAATTGGCATCCTTCAAGTATGCTCCTATAACATGGGTTGACGTTGAGAGTTTATTTTTCATGTACATAAGTATTTTGCTTCCGAGTAGTTTGACTTTTGATAATATAAAAGGTATTATTTGTTTAAGTTTAAATTAGTAATTGAAATTAAGGTTTGAAAAATATTGTGCCTTTTGAATAAAATTAATAAATAACGCTTTTTTATTGAAAATGTTTAAGTTTTAAGTGCATTTTTTAATTTGTTTTTTTATATGCATATTTTGGACTTTTTAGTACATATTTTTGATTTTTTAGTGCATGAAAATCTTATCTCTAGTAATCACATTTAAAGTACAAATTATTTTTATAATACTATAAATTTGCTTATTTTGTTTTGTATTAAATTAATCAATCAACAATAAATTTGCTTATTTTGTTTTATATTAAATTAATAAATCACAAAAGTTAAAATTGTTTATTTTCAACAAAACAAATTCGGCTTCGGGTAATTCTGAAAAATTTACCGAAGTTCGGCTTCGGTATAAAGAAGCGTATTCGGGTGGACGCTTAAAATCAGTGATTTTTTATAAAGCTCGGGCTTACTATGCGTATGAGTATTAAAGAATTCAGTTTGCAATACATACAGTGTTTATAAAAGACACAGGGCGTATGATTATTACTGAATATAAAATTAAATATTAAGTATAAGTCAAAATAGTAGAGGAAGGAATTTATTTGAGTTCTTATATCAGGGACAGTTTGTTTTAAGAATTTCTTTGCAGTGGCATTTACTTATGGTGTTTTCTTTTCTACAAAAAAATGTGACATTTTATTTAAAAAAAATGCAATTTGGTGTCTGGTTCTTAAAAATTTTGCTCCCGAAAAGGGTGGCTTGTTTAATTCTAAAAAACTCATCCATTTCGGGAGCAACATTTTTAGGAAACAGACACCAAATTGCATTTTTAAAATAAAATGTCACATTTTTTGTAGAAAAGAAAACACCATTAAATTTAAGATCTTAAAAGCAAAAATAGTACTTATTTAAAAATTGGATAACCATTTTTGGACCAAGTTAAGGGTCACAATATATGACATTTTTTTACATCTGACTTGTCAACATTTCAACTCACAAATGTACATGTCTGTCAAAATTCCTGTTTTACTGAAGGATTATAATATTCGATCACAAACGTACATGTTATTTTCTTTTGACATAGTCTCTGTTTAATTAACCATTACGCATTCTGCAGAAACCAAAGTAGTTATCGGTTTCAAATTAGCATTCTGCCGCCACCTTAGTATTTTTTTTTATTTTTTTTTTTTTTAATCCGAAGATACCAATTTAGGATACAATAATGAAACTTTGTTTGTACATGCATGACCATAGTTTCTATTAAATGGTGAAATAATCTGACATATATCAGTATTGTAAAGTATTAACTTCAGCCCTTCAGTAGTGGACCAGCGATGACGGTGTGACCGTATATTTTTTTCATTATAAAAACAGCCAATGTCAGTTGGTTTGTCAGAAGAAAATAGAGTACGATTTAATTGAAATTTTATCAGAAGTCTTTGCGTGTGACTTTTACAAAAGCAATGCTATAAAGCTTTCATACGACATGTATGTATTTTGCATTAGAAATTCTGACAAGATGTAAAAAGCACGTCGTGTATGGGTATCTTAAGCGATATCCAAAATTTAAGTAGCTTGAGAAGCTGAGATTAATGTTTCATATTTGTTTGTCAGTATTTTATATTGATTAGAAGCTTCATTAAAATAATTCAATGAACTTTTAAATTTTCAGTGAAGTAAAAAAAACTATAAGCATAAAGTAAGGACAGCGCAATAGAAGGATGCAGGGAAGTGATATTTAACATAATTCTAAAAATTAGGACCACGATAAATGTTAAAAGAGTTACCACGATTTCAATAAATCGCAGGTGACGAGGTTTAACGATGATGCCAAGAATCCTAGAAACTATGGCAAGATGATCGCTATCAGATTCTATCTGAAAAGATACCAAAGAGTTTGAATTTGTTGCACATTTTATTACTTCAAACTCTAATTGTTCCTTAATAACAGCAGGCCTGATCAATCTACTAGTTCAGAGAAGTTTTAAGCAAAAATATTCTAAAAATTCTATGCATTTCTAAACAAAACTATTTTTTTTTTTTTTTCTAACAAAATTATTTTTTTGATTCCACACTTAGTTCCGCAGCGAATTAAAAATGGATTGACGTATACTTACTGTCCCATCCATAGCAAAATTAATTGGATTTAAAATCTCGTTTAACCCTGCTTTATTCTGTGGCTGATATTGACCCAATTTTATTTTTAACTCACTTTTTTATTGTTTTTTTATTTGGTTTTCTGTTCACACAAAAACTAAGTTTTTATACCTTTGTAGTCTTAATGGATCAATGTGCCTCATTTCTTGGATTACAACAAAAGTTTTGTTTGTTTGTTTGTTTCTCATCTTGATGTTATATTCTTATGATAGCCTTAACAAAACTGATATTGATGTGGCAATATCTATTATACAAGGTGGAGAAAAAGTAATCACTCTATTAAAGAATGCTATATCTTTTTCAAATGGTGCCAAATGTCGATTCGGTTTTGACATTTGTAAAGTATGTATATAAACGCAGAATACAGGTCAACAAGGCACTTCTCGGCTACGCCGCAAGAGCGCGAGATAATTGTTTCCATTTTTTCGCGCAAAAATTAGCGTGAATTTCGTCGCAGATTTCCTGGCAAACTGGACAAACACTATACTTTATTAAAATTAAGTTTTAAAATACGTTTGAGGTCTTAATTATTCTTAATGAATACCGCAGTAAAAATTTGATTTTAAAGAACATTTGCGGGATGTCTTTTTATTCTAAGTTTTATAAAAAAAATATATAAGTTGATATTAAAGAAAAGACTTTACTTCCAATTGCTATAATTTTTTTTTTTTCTAGATAATCTTCGGTTTAAAAACTAATCTTGACTAATATATACAAAACAATATTTTATTTAGATTTCTTTAATGTACAAACTTAATGGTTGCTTACATTTTTCAAATAGCAAAAGTGTAATACGTTTATAACACGATAATGCGAGTATTTTACTGTCGTTAGTTGGCAAAACAAAAATTATTCAAAACAAAAGTCCAACATTGCCATCAATCAAATCCACTGCTTTACACAAATACACTCATGCAAACAAGTTCTGCATAAATCTGAATTTCAGTGGTGGGCAATACAAGTTTACTGTATAATATTTGCGATTGTATATGCAAAGCAACAGCCAGCAAAGCAACAGCAGAATGAAAACGAGATGAGGATTTTAGTAGTTTTTTTTTAAAGAACAATAAATAGAGAGAGATAATTTCATGTATGTTGTATTTATTTTGCTTTATGAGTATGCGTGTCTCAAAACTTCTACTGTGCCTGCCCATCAATGATCTAATAATATGCACATAAATGTAGTTGTTTTGTATCTGCATATTTATATGAATATTTTTCAATCATATTCGCTCGCTTACTACGCTTCTAATGCAGTCAAAACGAACTTGACGTTGCATAAAAAATTATTAAAAATAGAGAAAAAAAAGCACAAAAATAGCAACAATAACATTCAGTCACTCATATGAAATAAAAACTAAAACAAATCATTACAGACGGTCTATGACAAATTGTTATTTCAAATGTCAGAACATGTGAAAGGACTGCAAAAAATATGACAAAATAACAATCACAATTTGAAAAAAACTCACACACACATTGTCTATGCACAACACAGATTGGCTGGACTAAATAAATTCTTGAAATATGAAAAATATTTTATAAAAACTTTACATTATTTTTCCAACAATTTCTTTTTGTTTTTTTGCGATATAAATGATTTTTATTATTGGCAAAGGAACAGTAGTGCAAGAATTTTTAGTATTAAACTTAAAATATTTTTTTAAGCAAATTAGAAAATATTTTTAATTAAAATTTCTTTTTAAGCTGACACTTGATGTTGTTGATTTTTTTTTTTTTTTTTTTTTTGCTTAATGAATGAATGAATGCCTTTCTTCAATTTGAAGTAAACAATCCTTAAGTGCTAGAATTCTTAGAAACTGTTAAGGGCCGGAGAGATTTTTGTTTCTAAAAAAAACACCTAAGGAAGAAATTTTTTTCACAAATTTCTAAGTTTCCTAAACCTTCTTTTACATTCATATACTTTGCTCTTTTCCAAAAACAAGTTGTTAAGAATAGAAATTTAGTCTTATTCTAAGTTTATTGTAGTTTTTTATTTTTTTTTTTTTTGAACTTTTTTTCTTTTTCGTTCATTCATTTAGTTGTTTGGTTGAATGCTTGACTGCCTGTTTTGTTCTGTTGGTTTGTTGGTCGGTTTGTTGCAGCAGCTTCTACTGCTAGTGATGGTGTTGCACTTGCCCTAAAAGTGTCATAAACACGTACGAAAAAATTCTTTTTCTTTTGTTAATTCTCTTTAGTGCTTGATTTTGTGTGCAGGCTATTTTCTTTTTTATTTATTTCTGTACCTCCGCACTTCATCTCTCGTTGGTCGTTTCGTATTGAATGCAACAAAAGTAATGTTGGATTTGGCCAGTCGCCAAGTTGTTGTGTGTGCAGTGCATTAAGGTACAAAAGCACAAAAAAAAAATAAATGGGAAAAGTGTTAAAACCGTCTCGATCGAATTGTTTTATTGCGCTACAATTTAAAGTGTGTAGAGGCGTATTGGATCTAATGCATGTTACATATTTTGTCAAACTTCAAACCGTTCATAAGTTTAAAAATTCTGTAGTTTTCTTTATTGTAATTACGCCTCTGAACTGAAAGTTCTGCGTAACCGAAACTTTTTGGAGACTTGATTTTAAGATAATCAATGGTAATTTTTTTAATATCAGTAAGTCGTCCATGTCACATGCGATGTAGTTATAAGTAAATATATTTCAGTTAACTTTTTCCGATAAAAAGTTAGAATTTCTTGGCATGTCATAACGTCCACGAAAATTTTGACGTACCAAAAATAGTCATAATGTCCATGGACGCAATGACACTTTTAAAAGTTTAATCTGGTTCGCCGACATTGTGATAATTTTTGGTGTTACTTGACATTCAAATGTGTCACAATGCCCACTTTAGTTAGCGAAACCAGTGTTGTTATACCGTAGTGTATAAAATCCTTGCGCCCGGCCGAAGGCCTTCAATACAGGGAAGCTTCAGTTATCGAAGCCGGTGAATTTGGCCATTATATTGATATTCTTTAAATAAATTGTTTAATGTTAAATGTTTTTTGCTTTATGTAAAAGTTATTTTCAAAATAAAGTGTTAATATGATATTCAAGTGTAATTTCAATAGGACTGGGTAATTTTGCTTAATCTAAAGCATTGTTCCGAAAACTGGGTGACCAAAATTAGCTAAATTGAGGGGGAAAAATGACTAAAAATGGGATAAAAAAATGGCTAAAAATTTGCTAAAAATGGCTAAAAGCTTTTTTAAATAAAAACACTTTAAAATTCAATAACAAAACAGAAATAATTCATTTAAAGCTGTTTACGATGAAATCGTAAGTTAAGATCAATTTGTTAAATAAGAATAAACGTAAATTAATAATTTGATAGATATTTAAAAAATTAAATCATTGATAAATTCGATGTCGTTATTGTTCATCTCATAGGATTTACTCGTGCCTATCAATTTTTTTAATAAATTGAAGGTAAATAATAAATAAATAAATAATCACGACAACACTACAACAAAATCTATGTGCCAAATTTTATCAAATAATCTCCAAAGTTGCGACCTGTACTTTGCGCCTACAAACCTTGTTAATTCGACTCAAAAAGTGATTCTGCATCAGTCGGTATACGTAAAGGTGGGCTAAGGACAATATTTTAAGGTGTTACAAACATCAGCACAAGCGCATAGCATCCCTGTTGGCCAAACTGCCGTCGACGACATTGTCGTTAACGATTTATGCACGACATGTCCTCTATCACTTAGAATTTCTGGAAAACAATTTTGAGGAAAATGTCGTGGAC
This sequence comes from Pollenia griseotomentosa, assembly GCA_963931875.1. Lineage (NCBI taxonomy): Eukaryota > Metazoa > Arthropoda > Insecta > Diptera > Polleniidae > Pollenia > Pollenia griseotomentosa. Next base: position 250,461,575 of record OZ007560.1, read on the forward strand.
GACAAAATACTCGACATTGTCTAGTGCACTGTCTTTTAAAGAAGTTGATAAACGATGACATGACAGACGTTGTCTTTCAAGTTGTCTTTTGTCAAAGCTTATCCACGACAACATGAGATACATTTTCTTGTAAGGTATCCTTTATCAACAACTATACACGACAGTATGAGCGACAGTGTCTTGTAAGCTGTCTTGTATTAAAGTGTATGCACGACAACATGACCGACAGTTTCTTGTAAGGTATCCTTTATCAACTTCTAAGCACGACAATATTAGCGACATTGTCTTGTAAGCTGTCTTCTAAACAAACAAAAATAATTTGTTCCCAATAAAAAATAAAAATAAATGTAAAATAACGATAATAATAAAAAACAATAAAAGGAAAGTGAAGAAAAAATCAGTCAGTCAAGTCGGAGAACTCAAAGACAAAGATCTGATTTTAAAAATATGTATTTGCTGTTGTATATTTTTATTTTTTTGCTTAGGTTTATAGGCGACATTGTCGTGTAAGCTGTAACTCCTATAACTTCATCGGCATTGTCTTATACGCAGTCGTTGACGATAAAGTAGAATCCTTTGTCGTCTTTATAGTTATCAAAGACAATATGAACGACAACGACAGGCTGAGCGACATTGTGTCTCTTTGTGTCGTGCACGATTTACGCGACACTTGTTTGAAATTTCCATTAGTTGTCCCTTGCGTGTCGTGCAGTATTTAACATTGTCGTGCACGAATCATCAATAATAGCCAACTGGGACCCTCTCCACTATTGTGGTGTTGGTAAAAATATTTTACCTAACTAAAAAAAGGTTGCCTAACGAATTTAAGGTTGCTAAATGTAATTTATTTCTCAAATTACTTTTAACGATGTTTACTTGGCTAAATACCCTCTCTACTTCAACATTAGACCATGAAAGTGAGGGCAACTTTATAGTCAATTCTGAAATTTCTAAAAAATTTTGTTGCCGCCTGCATCTCCTTATTAAAATATTTGTAACCAAGAAAAAACATCGATGTTTGTGTTGATCCATTTTATAAATTTTATATTGGAATACTGTTCCTTTATTTTGAAAGATGTTTCATCATCATAATTTATAGTGATTTTCAACATTTATAAAAGTTGTGATTTAAATTAAAGGCGTTTTAATTGTTAAAAATGTTTATTTTACTTTTTTAAATTTTTATAATAAAATAACATTATTCTTTTAAAAGAAAAACGGCAAAAAAATGTATGGCTAAACAAATTGAAAAATGGCTAAAAAATGGGTAATGGCTAAACTCATTTTTAATGGCTAAACAGGGTGAAAATGAAACTTAATGGCTAAAATGGCAACACTGATCTTAAGTGTAATTTTGAATTTTGCTGGCAAAGTCTTAAACATTTTTTTGAATTCATGCAACCCTTTAGCAATCAGAGGATTATTGTGTTTTGCACTCCATGGCATTAAGGGCCAACTAAAGCCTGTGTTGTTTATTTGGCATATAACAGTTATGCCACAAAAGTCTTCTGTATTTATGTACTTCAATTTAATTCTAAGCGTAGCTCTCTAAAAAATTCGTCTATCTCCTTAACAAATTTTATCCTAAACCTTAAATTCAGCATTTTTCAGGTGTTACCAATAATACGAAATAACTTAAATATAAACTTGCCAGTTTATGAGTTTCTTCATCATAATAATAAAAATAAAACAAAAAAAAAAAACAAGATTAACACACCAGTTCAACAAAACACCGCATTTACAGTCCGTTCGTGCGCAATTTTAAGGCCGCAAGTGGATTTCAACAATTCGTATTTTAAAAACTGAACTGGGCAGAGAATAAAAAAAAAGCGCAAACTAGAAAAGCATTAAAAAACTAAAATTCCAGTAAGAATTGCACTATTGTTGCATGAAGCAGAGCCAAATAAAAAAATAAAAATTTTAAATAAGTCAAAAAAAAAAAAATATGGAAAAATAGAAATGTCTTAAACAAGCACAACTTGAATGTTTTTTTGATTTTTCTGCTTTTTAGCAAAAAATAACAGCAGGAATCTGGAAAATGTTGGTTTCTGTTATATTATTATTATTTTTTTTTAATATATCCTACAATTAAATATTTAATATGTTTTAAACTAAAGTTCACCAAAGTTTTTTTTACTTAAATGTCTCATTTTCGTTTAACGCAAAAATAAAAACTTAAAAAGAACACAACGAAAGCTTTTTTAAAGTACAGGTTTAGTTGGTAGTGGGTTTTTGTAATATTTCTGGTTACAAGCACAATTTTTTGGAATAATTACAAAAAAAAATTTCTTTGATATTTGAAAGATATTTTAATTTGAAAAGGCACTTTAATCCAAAAGGTACTTTTATGAAGAAGGTACTTTTATTAAAAAAAACTTTTTTAACAGCACTTTTATTAAAAAGGTCTTTTTTAAGAAGTACTTTCATTAAACATGCTCTTTTATGAAAAAGTTTTTTAATAAAAAAGGTATTATTATTATAAAAGGTACTTTTACTGAACTGGATATGTTTTTTATAAAAAAAAACCTTTATATTCAACATTTTTTATTTTTCGAATTTATTCTATGAGTTTACATTTCAGTTATGTATTTTATAAAGCTTTTTTATAATAGTTATATTCCTTAAATTCAACAAGAAAATACAATATAATAGTCTGGTAGTGTATAAAAGTCATTCCTAAAAATTTAAGGAATAGATCTATTACAAAAAAGCTTTATAAAATACATAACTAAAAAATACTTTTATTAAAAAGGTGATCGTGCTTAATTCCCAGTTTTTATTATTGATAAAAACACTTTAAATTTATTGTTGATGGGATAAGCTATTCCTATGCGCATTTTACTGGTTGCTTAGGCCAGATCATCAGGAAACTTCATCCATAAAGATTTTATAAAAACTAAAGATATTAAACCAAATAAAACTGTTAAGCGTATAAGACTTATAGCAACAGTTCTACTTGTAATAATATCAAAGTTTAAACAAAACACATCAACAATAAACAGTGGGTTTATCTCATCTTACATTCCCCACTACAATTAGTTGAAATTCTCTCAACATTAATTGTAGTTGTAAGTAGGTTAAGAAAAACAAAATAAAAACAACAACAACTTACAAAAGATGTTGTCAATTAAGTGTTTTTTTACTCCGTGCACTTGCCTGTTTATTATCAAAAAGTAATTTCAATTTTTGGGAATACAAAATTTTAATTTCAAAAGATTTTGTTATTCGTGCTTAATTCCCAGTTTTTATTATTGATAAAAACACTTGAAATTTATTGTTGATGGGATAAGCTATTCCTATGCGCATTTCACTGGTTGCTTAGGCCAGATCATCAGGAAACTTCATCCATAAAGATTTTATAAAAACTAAAGATATTAAACCAAATAAAACTGTTAAGCGTATAAGACTTATAGCAACAGTTCTACTTGTAATAATATCAAAGTTTAAACAAAACACATCAACAATAAACAGTGGGTTTATCTCATCTTACATTCCCCACTACAATTAGTTGAAATTCTCTCAACATTAATTGTAGTTGTAAGTAGGTTAAGAAAAACAAAATAAAAACAACAACAACTTACAAAAGATGTTGTCAATTAAGTGTTTTTTTAGGCCGTGCACTTGCCTGTTTATTATCAAAAAGTAATTTCAATTTTTGGGAATACAAAATTTTAATTTCAAAAGATTTTGTTATTCGTGCTTAATTCCCAGTTTTTATTATTGATAAAAACACTTGAAATTTATTGTTGATGGGATAAGCTATTCCTATGCGCATTTCACTGGTTGCTTAGGCCAGATCATCAGGAAACTTCATCCATAAAGATTTTAGAAAAACTAAAGATATTAAACCAAATAAAACTGTTAATCGTATAAGACTTATAGCAACAGTTCTACTTGTAATAATATCAAAGTTTAAACAAAACACATCAACAATAAACAGTGGGTTTATCTCATCTTACATTCTTACATTCCCCTTACATTTTTCCTTATTTATCTGAAGCTTTCAAGTGGCGGAGATTTAATTTAAATTTTATTTATGCCAAAAAAAAAATCTGAATTTCCAAAATTTTTTTTGTTTTATTTTTCATTATAAAAGCAAAATTTATATCTTTTTCCGATTTGTTTTATTGTGAAAATTAAATGTTGATTGAATTTTCCTTAAATTATTGGCATTTTGTTGTTGTGATCAATGGCACACAAAAATTTATGCTCAATAAAAAATAAGAGGGAACTGTTTTTTTTTTAATCTATTTTGTTCCTTTTTTGGGTTTGTATACCAGTGAGAGTGTAGAGTGTATTGTGTGTATTTTTTTGTTCATCAATTTTTGTTTTGTATTTAGCATTCACTCAGAGTTGTTTTGTTCTATTGTTGTTTTCTTTCTAATGATTGATTTTTACAACGCAATTATTTTTAAGTCTGAAGACAAATTTTTTTCGTTTTATTGTTGTTTCTTTTCTGGATTATTTGCTGTTTTTTTCATTTCTTTTTGCATCTGATTACAAAATGCCAACAAATCCTTTGACAATTTTACCCAAGAAATAATTCAAGTGTTAAACTTATGAATGCAAATGAAGCGAAAAGGGTCACAGTGATGATGCTGATGAAAACGATGCTGGAGACTATGAATAAGTAGGGCTGACTTCCTAAACGCATGTTGCTTTGTAGTAATACATTGCAACGTGTTCGTAAATGCAACCCTGAAAATTTTTACAATGTATTTTGTTCCCTTTTGCAACACTGTTGTAGTTAATACGCAAGGAAAAGCAACAAAGGCATCCAAATAAAAGTAGATGCAATGCGAATGCAAGACAAAATACGATGGCGACGCAGGAAGATAAGTAAGCATTTTTTTGTTATAATTTATTATATTTCTCCATTCAGTTTTATTTTTTCTTTTTATTATAGTAAAAAATGGACGCATAATTTTAAAAATGTAAAAAACATCGTCTGGCATTTCAACAATGGTTTCCACAAAGCCTTTTGTTTTTGGTATTCTTTTTGATACCCGTGATTCTTTCAGCAAAACAGCAAATCGTTTATGTTTTCTTTTAATAATGTTTACAGCAATTTTGAGGCTGGAGTTTCCCTGTTCGCACAAATCTAAGACATTTTCCAATAAAATATGTTCTTCCCCCATTGTTCGCTTTATTATGAATGATACAATGCATATAAATGTTCCTAAACGATTTCAGTGTTGCAAAGTATTAATATGCAACGTATTAAAAAAGTTACTAAACAATGTATCAACTCGGTTTAAATACTGTATTGATACATTGTTAATATACGTTTAGGAAGTCAGCCTAACTCTTCATATGTATAAATGTATGTGGGAGCATATAAAGTTAAATAAAAACTAAGTAGTTAAACTAAAAAAAAGCAAAAACATTAAACATGAAATACTGAATTTTTAAGTAGGATTTTTATACCTTTTTGTCGCCGGTTCATAAAATAAGTGTGAATAATAGAGATTTTATGTGTTTTCTTCCCCCCTGTTAAGCAACATAAAAACAAGGAAAAGACAAGGAAACAAATCAAATCCAAATACGTACATATTATACATACTTTAATTTTTTTCATATTTTCTTTCGGATTTCAGTTCAAACAAACAAAAATAGAAAACTTGTTAGAAATATATAAAAAAAAAAAGAATCACAACAACAGCAAAAAGCGAAATAAAAGAAAAGGTAGCAAAAGAAAGATAACGATGACAGTTAATTAATTAGTTTTTAAATAATGACAAGAACTTGTAATGGCATTCGATTATTTTCAGTTAAATAAACCCTTTTTTCATTTGTATGACATTTTTTTCTTTTCAGCAAGAAAATGAAGATTTGATTAGTTTTAAAATTTAGTTTATCAAAAACAAATTTTTTATAACTTGTTAAAAAGTGAATAATTAAAATAAAATGTAAGACAAATTGTAATAGAAACGATCAAAAATACATAAACATTTAATTAATTTTCTATTTAAACTATCCTATTTTTCTTTATAAAAAAACTAGCTTTTTAAACTAACCATCTGGCATCTCTTTTTATTATTCACTAGCAACTCAGTAAATCTTTCCCTTATTAAAGTCAATTGGCCCCTGCCAGTATTTGCATTTCATTAAACTTTAATAAGACTTAAAATGAGTTTATTTTTCTTCAAAAAGGGTGGTGAATTCTTATTAAAAATAGATTTAGTGTTAATAATAAAATGCACTTATTTCCAAATAATTAAGAAATAATTTAGTAAATTTTTTTAAAGTAGTGAATTTATGCAGAATTATTCAAATAAAATGTTTTTTTTTTTTTGTTGTTCTTCTTTGTCTATGCTGAGTTAGTGAGTAGAAGAACAGTTATGTTAAGCATTATTTTTGTTTTAAATTGTAAACAGGGAGATGAAGAGGAGTGTTTCACTAATATAAAAGTGTTACTGAAGTATTGATACCACTGTGGTTAAAATTTGTATAACTAAGACTCGCTATTCCCTTTCTCAAAACATCCTAAAATTCTCTAAAACACAACGTTGACAACTATTTAAAACCAAAAGGGGCTATTTCCAAATAAAAGACGATGTATATACAGTATTAAGTTACTATAATAAAATATAATAAAAAGCCAAAGTTGTTTTGTGTATAAATGTTCGCTTATATGATATCTTGCATTATGGCTTTACAATTTAATTGAATTTTTATAAATTCCCTTGAAAAATTGTCTTATAAGCATCATTTAAAACTTAAGTCAATTGCAATAAAAAACTGTACATAATTTTTTGTATCAAAACTAAATTTACTAAATTGCATGGGCTTAATAGTTATAACTAGGAATATAACGATACGCCTATTTTCTGATACCATACCGATACTCAAAAGGAAATATCGGCGATACTTAAACCGATTCCGATACCGATGCGCATATTGAATTAGAATTCATCCTTATATTAACCGAACTGAAGTAAGTAATTTTTTATTAGTAACAGCGTAAGGTATAATAAATATTTGAAATTGATATTAATAAGATTTAAAAAACAACAAAGTTTATTAAAATTCATGGTTAAATTAAAAAAAAATATATATATTTTTTTATACAAAAAAAGTGTAGGAGACTATAAATATTTAAAATTAATATAAATTAGGCAATATTCCAAACCTGTTTAAACCAGCTCTGCAGTGAAAATTAGATACAAGAAAACTCATTTGAAACGTAGGCCCCTATTGCGGTTCACAACTCAACTCAGTTGAGTTGTAATTAAGACATTTGATTGTGATCGGTTGTAATTTTTGCTAAGTTTTTGTTCACCGCAATATAGCAAAGTTGTTAACCATAATTCAAAAATTAAGAAATTACAATTCAACTAAGTTGAGCCGTGAACCGTAATAGGGGCCTTAAGCGCTATTCTTTTCAAGTTTGGGTATAAGATGTCATTGCGCCAGTAAACAACTGGAACCGAGTTCTTAGAAATATTAGGAGATCTAAGGTATCTCTCAATTCGTCTTTAATGAAAATAATAAAACTAAGTACGAGGGTGAAGTAAATGGAGGGCGTTTAATTCAAACAGAATTGTTTTTTGGAAAGAACAACACTAAACTATATTAAGTAGACCTATAAGAGCATGAAAATATTGTTTATAAAGAAACAAAAATTTATTTGTCTCAGCTTTTCTAGTTCTATAAATCCAAATATACATGGATACTGGATATCTATTCCATTTAAAAACCTTGAGGCAGTAGCTAAAAAAGCATCTCTAACGAGGTTATTAAGTGCTGCTAAACAACTTTCTTACGATTAAGGCATACATGCAGAAAACTTGGTTTTTTGCGATTGTAATATAAAATTATTTTATTTTTTTTTTTTTTAATTCGTATATCACAACAAAGGTAAAAGAACTTTTTAATAACATGAAGATGTTAATTTTTTTAAAAATTACAAAAGTTGAAACTGTTTTTATTCCATAAAAAAAAATCGGCTTTGGGTTCGACCTTAAAAAGTTGCCAAAGTTCGAGTTCGGTCGGAAAAAGTGCATTCAATCGCAAAGGTTTATATAAGAGAAGCATGTTTTTAGTCTTTCCTATAAATTTTATTTTTACTTTACAAATTTCCCAAAATGTGGAGTTTTAATTAAACATTAACCCCCGTCTACATTAATGATTATAATCATCCCATAAATGCTCAGGAGTCGCCCCTAGTGGGATAAAATGTGTGACCGACCCCAATTAGTTTTTTGTCCTTAACATTTTCTCGAGAAAAACTTGCCCCTTATCACCACTTCTTAGGGGGGCTCCCATACAAATAATGCGTTTTATGAAAATCTTAAATTAGTTAAAATTTTTCGACTTTTGTGAATAAAAAGTTGGTAACAGATTTTAATCATTTATGGCTTGTTTTGTTTCGTTTTTTATACGTCTGGAAAAAATTCGAAGCCTAGCTGCATATTGCAATTTTTTATGAATTTTTAAAAAACAAAAATTTCGAAATTTTGATAAAAAAATCATTTTTTTCCAAAAAAATCATTTTTTTCCAAAAAAATAATGTGTTTCTAAAACGACTGGGCATATAAGAAAAAATTATTGCAGAATTTCGGTTTTATTAGTTTTTTCAATAAGCTAAAGCGTTTTTGAGTTACGCGAACATACGTTGTGACACCTCCTCCATTTTCGAAATAACGGTTTATCTCGAAAACCAGAGCTAACCTAAAAAAACGGCTGGCACCACTAGATTCAGCGTACCCGAATAAAGTTAAAACGACAAGTGCCCAGCTTGTCTAAAAAAGTGTCAATTTCTATCACAGTGATATCAAAATAAACAAACGCTTAAAAAGGCAAATTTTCATGGAAATCTTTATTTGATTGGAAATCGTTTTATTAAGTAATTCTTTTAAATTTATTTTTTAAATAATTGTATGTTTAAACTTATTTTATTTTAAATAATTTTATTTTAATAAATTAATTTTCTATTTTGATTAAAAAAACATAAATTCTGTGGAATTTTAATTAAATATTAATTCTTACAAATTCACATTAAAATTAAATATATTTTTAAATAAAATGAGAAATATTATTTTTCTTTTAAAATAAATTTTCCACTTTGTGGAATTCTTATTAAAAATTATTTCTTTTTAAGTTAAATTAAAGTTGTATTAAAATTAATGTTAATTTGAAATACCTAATTAAAATAAGCTAGTTTTTTTTTATTTTGATTTAAAAACAACAATTTTCTACTCTGTGGATTTTTTTGTAAATAAATTCTCATTAATTTACATCAAACTTTTATTTTAATTAATTTTATTTTTAAATTGTTATTTTAACCTGTGGCTACCTACCCCTTTAACAAGTCACATAACTACCAACCTGAGGTCCCACAGTCTCTTAACTTAACACTTTATGGAAATAGAATAGTTTATTTAGTGTAGCTTTTTATTTAACTCTTCAGTATTCGTTGGGTCGATTTGATCCAATTTTACTTTTCAACTCACTCACTACAGTATCGAGTTAGAATTTTATTTCATCATAAACAGGAATGGATATAACTATTTAGTAACTTTAGTAACAAAATAAAACAAAATTTTTTTTTGTTCACATAAAAAAATATCTTTATATGTATACACATAAGGTCTTGTTGGGTCAATTTGACCCACCTGAATTTCGACCTTAATTCTTGGCCTACAATAAAAATTTGTCGTTTATTTCTTATTTTACTATTAAATGAATGTCGTTACCTGAAATTAACTAGCATTGATGTTGCAATGTCAATTAAAGGCATTAACCTAGGTCTACACTAAAGATAAATATCTCAGCAAGTTGGCAATAACGTCGGCAGCATAACAAAGCAATATTTCTTCATGCTCAGATTATGTTAAAGGGATGGGAAAACGTAAATATGTTAACTCATAATTTTAAAGAAATCTAGGAGGAAGGTGCAGTGTAAAAATGACGCCATCATGCACAAATTATTTTTATTAATACAAATTCTTTCTTATTCTACTTTCTTTTTTAAATGTATATTAATTGGTTTAAATTGAGTTCTTTTTTTTATATAAAAATATTAATATTTATTAAATTTATTTTTTTTGTTAGAATAAAATTTATATTTTTATATAAAAAAGAACTCAAGCTTAAACAAATTAATATAAATTTAAATAAGGAAGATCGAAAAAGAAAAAACATATATTAATTAAAATAATTTTTGCAATTTTATTTAAGTGTTTATTTAAAAATTTAATTTAATTCTTTTACTACAATTATAATTTGCTACAAATTCACAAACTTAATTTCTTTGCCACACAATTTGCTTCTATTTTTTCATTTTACTTCTTTTTTCTCAATTGACAACCAAATTTGGCGATTTATGCTAGAAATAATTGTCAACGAAAATGGTCTAACAATTATTGCAACATAAATTGCCGGCAATAAATATGTACAAACAATTGCTCTCTACATAAGAGATAACATAATTTGGACATTTGCAGCAATATATGTCGCAATAATAATCTCTGGTATAGACGGGCAGAAATACCCGTTAAAAATGTGAATCCCCTCTTGTAACACAAGTTAAATTTCAGCTTCATTGTATTTACTTGCATACTTCTTGCAAATTTGTTTGCATATATATTTTTTGAAATGGAATATAAAAGATGAGTAAGTTAAGTGATGTAGAATTTTATATATATCTATATAAGCTGATATTTTCATAGATTCTAAGTAAAAGTTGGGTCAAATTGACCCACAAAGGTTAAGGTTAAAGGTTAAAGTATGAGAGGAATGCAGAAGGGTTAAAAAAGTAAGAAAGAATTATCAGTTAAGCCCAACAATACATTAAAACTGTATGTGTGTATTTGGCATATTAATTCAATCAAAAATTTAATAATAAATGCATATAAAAATCAAGCTTAGGGGACGAGTCTCAAGCCCGACCATATATGAGGTCTGTGGCCTCTCATAAGCGTACTTTTTCGCATTTTTTTTGGCAAATTAGTTTTTTGATAGTTTTATAACATGTGGGTTGAAATATTTAATGTAGTGATTTATGACAATTTAATTCATCTATTGCTAAGAAAAAACATGTTACCATTTCCAAATTCTTACAGTTTTAAAAGGAGGCGAAATAAATAAACCTCAATTTCCAAGTAAATATTTAAGTGAGGTAAAAACTAGGTTTTTTTTAATTTTAAAATACGCATGTCAATATTCCGCAAAAACTTAAAAATCGCGAAAAAAACAAAAACTAAAAATCTTCAATTAGTTTTACAGCCGATTTCACCACGTTCAGTTATAATTAACTGTAAAAGACGTAACAAAAATTTAATTGAATTCATAACAATTTTAAACTTATACGACATAAAAAAATAATTCAAAAGACAATTAAAAACTAAAACTATAAATAATTCTTAGATAAATCTAATATCGATACAATTTATTTTTTTTTAATTGCAAAACATGGACTCAAAAGCCATTCTTTTGTTAAAAACGGGACCAACTTGCGTAAAATGCAAATGTATGCAAAACTTATATATTTTTGGGAAAAACTTAAAATATATGCAAGTATATACTTTTCGTGCAAAGAGCTTTAAAAACTTGTCCTGCTTATGAGCTTAAGAAATATACAAGAGGAACTAACGAAGAATATAATCTAGATATCAACATCTATAAAAGATTTTTCCCTTAACAAGATTTTGTTTGTCGTGCTTAATTCCCAATTTTATGTTATTGATAAAAACACTGAAATTTATTGTTGATGGGATAAGCTATTCATATGCGCATTTCACTGGTTGCTTAGACCAGATCACCAGGAAACTTCATCCAAAGATTTTAGAAAAACTATAGAAATTATACAAATAAAACTGTTAAGCGAATAAGAATAATATGCACAAGTTTTACTTGTAAGAATATCAAAGCTTAAACAAAAACAACAACAATAAACAGTAAGCCTATCTTTTCTTACATTCCCCACTACAATTGGTTGGAATTCTCCCAACTTTAATTGTAGTTGTAAGCAGGTTAAGAAAAAACAAAACAAAAACGACTTGCTTAATTTATATCTATCTATTTACTAGCTGTTTGGTCCCGGCGCAGATCGTGATTTTCTAAATAAAAATAAAAAATGAAATACTGGAGAATTTTGTAAATAACTTGACCCCAGCGCTACATACCATCAATAAAAAAATTTAAAAATCACGACAACAGCGCTACTTTACAAACGCATGTACTCGTTTGAAAATCGGTTGAGTGGTTCTCGAGTTATAAAATGTCGAACATAGGACAACTTATTTTTATACATGTAATAATTTCAGTTAAAAGGGACCTACGGATGAAAAAATCGATTTTTACTTTTTTGTTGATTCTTTAAATAGACAATACTCTCTTTCCAATGCAGCAAACAGTTTCGAACAGTTTTCGAACGTCATTACTTTTGTCATAATTAAGCTTTAAAATACACCTTTGATAAGAAAAGAAAATAACTTGTTAACTTAAAAATCGTTTTTCTCTAAAACTCATTTTTTCCCCATAGGTCCCTTTTAACGGAAATTGTCACATATATAGATATTTATCAGGTGAAGCCTAACTCTATTTGTGAAAATAAAAATGCAAAATTTTTTATTTCATTTTTCTCGTCGTTTCGTTAATTGTTTTCGCAAGAAAATCAAACAATAAAGCAAGTTGCCAGTTCAGTTTTTTTAGGCCGTGCACTGGGTTATTTATTATCAAAGTAATTTTCTGGAATACAAGAATTTCAATTAACAAGATTTTGTTTGTCGTGATTAATTTCCAATTTTTATTCTTGTTAAAAACAATAAAGCAAGTTGTTTTTGTTTTACTCTACACCTATTTTTACATAATTTCGTCATGAAATAGTACCTAGCATGTACATTTTTTTTATTATTTTATTTGTTGCTTTCATCTTCAAAGTTTTAGCAGGCATATAAAATGCTCTCCGAAAAGATCAGCTGTATATCTTGATATATCGCGACGCTCAACGACTTTAAGTATTTCCATAGAAATTGCATGTATACCTTTTAACACAAAACTATTTACTTTTTAAAGAAATAGTACTTTTTACATCTTTTTTTAAACAGTTTATTTATGTTAAAAATGTGGGGTTTTGAACAAAAAGTAATATTTTTTTTAACAAATAATACCATTTAAAGTATGAATAATTTCTTTTTAAGAATTTGTGACAATTAGCAAACAAAACAAATGTATAAAACAATTTAAAGTATTTTTTTGTTATAGTACACTTAAAAAAAAAACGCAACTTTTGCAGGTGTTTTTACTTTATAAAGTGCAAATTGGTACAATATTCGTGAATGTGCATGCAGACTGTTAACACACTTTTACTGCAAACGCTTTTTTTCTGGTTTCTTTTTACTTTTTGCGGTTTCCGACAAAATGTTTCCAAATTATAAATATTACTAGGAAATTGTATCAGAGTTACTAAAAACAACAAAAACATTAAAACCCAGCATTATAGAAAGTAGAAAAGAGAAAACGTATATTTTGCACACACATTTATTTTTGTATGTATGTATATCTAGGTATGCTTGGTTATCTATTTATACATATTTCTATGACAAACATACAATTGTTAGTACAATAAGTATGTTCTAAATATGAATGTTGCTGCTGTTACTTAACACAAACGAAAGGGTATTTAGTGGTTTTCTGTTACCAGAACTTAACAACAGCACTAGTAATAGCAACAACAGAAATTAGAACAACCCGTAGTATCAAAACAATACATAGTAGCTGCAGTATGTAGTAGCGATTTAAGCAATGCCAGTAGCAAACTGCAAAAAACTCAACACAACTGAAAAACATGATGATGACCTACTTGCAAACATTCAATTACGAGAATTTAACAAAAACATAAAAGTAACATGCTAAAATGGGTTAGAAATGGTCTAAAGGTGCAACTTAATATACCTGAGATTAAAATATACTAAAAAAAAACACATTCACATTCAGTGAAATTTAATACAAAAAGCACCGAGAAAACACATACACGTCCATGGCCAATTTTTTATTTTTTTTTTTTTTTTTTTTATTGTAGTTTTCTATGCGTTTGTTTTTTTTTTCTTCTTTTTTCTACTTGAAGACACGCATTGTTGCAAAAAGCAGTAAAAGTGTTGAAAATTAAAAGATTTAGAGCAGCTTTTAAAAAAGTGGTCTGAGCAAAGACGTCCAATTACCATGTTTATGGCTTGGAATTTTAAGTTGAGAACATAATTCAAAATGTTAAAACAGTTTAAGTTTTCGCAAATAAAATCATTATTATATATGGGCATTTCCACAGAAAGGTATACTAATTTATATATCTGTGGCATTCGGAAAAAACATCTTAAGTCAAATTTAAAATGTTGTTAATCATACGAATTTTCATTCAAAAAACATTCTTGTTTACGTTTTTAAAATTTTTTATTATAAACGAAATTTTTCTTTAATTTTGATTTTTTTTATACTTTGATAACAATGATTTTTCCACCGATTCTTTCACTTTTTGCTATCTTATCTCGACTTCAGATGTTTTGTCAAAATGCAAAAGATATGCTTTTAACTTTTTGTATTTTGGTACAGAGCTCAACGAGCACAACATTTAGTGATAGAAGGGAAACATTTGAACAACGAGCATTCAGAGAAAAAACATTTTTCAATATGTTCATGTTGAAAATATGGCAACACTATATTAAACCTAATGGCAACCCATGCAAATACAACTATGAATGAATTCTACTTTCTATTTTTCTTTTGTTCGTTTAGTCTTAAGTATTGCTTTGTTAAATAAACATCTTGAATTGAAAACCGTGTACTTGTGTTTAATTTCAACAGGTTATGGGCCCAGGCTGCTCTGACTGTGTAAAAGAAAGAAAGGAAGAGAAAAACCAAATATAAAAAAGACACTGTGTGTGCAAACAAAATATAAGTAATTTATTATAAATTAAATACGATAAAAAAAAGGGTTTGTTTTTTAACTGTGTGTAAAAGAAAGAAAAGTGATTAAATTAAAAAAAAAAAAAAAAAAATATTGAACAAATAACTGTGTGTTAAAAAATAGTGTATGAAAATGAACTTAATGCAAATCGATAAGCTGGATGATGCAAACTTCATGACATGGAGCATCCAAATGAAAAGTGTCCTGGTACATTGTGACCTATGGTCAATCACGTGCGGAAGGGAAATAAAGTCCGAAACGGCCACAGCGGCCGAGACTTTAATATTTGATACTAAGGATGAGAAGGCGTTGGCATCAATTTTACTATGTGTAAAGCCAACACAACTTAATCACTTAAAAACCTGCACAACAGCTGCACAGGCGTGGAATAAGTTAAAGGAGATCCACCAACCTAAAGGTCCAGCAAGAAAAATTATGCTATTCAAGAAGCTGTTGTATATGCGAATGCCGGAGAGTAAAAAAATTGTGGAGCATATAAATGAGTTTATTGACACAGTGGAGAGTCTGGCAGAAGTGGACATTATTTTAGCTGATGAAATGTTGGTTATTTTGCTATTGTCAAGCCTACCCAAAAGTTTTGAGAATTTTGTGGTTGCAATTGAGGCAAGGGATAGTCTACCGTTATTTAGTTCGTTAAAAATCAAATTGCTAGAGGAAGGTGCAAGACAAAACGAGAAGGAAAACCCATCAAGCAGTATTGTTTCAACGGAGACACTTATGCAGACAAAAACAGACAAAAAATACCACAAAAAGAACAACAATAACAACCGTTTTGAAAGAGGCAAAAATAAAGAACAAAGTAACAGAAAGTGTTACAATTGTGGACAACCAGGGCATTTCGCAGCAAATTGTAAACAACAAAGAAAAGAAAAAAATAATTCTTGTTTTATGACACAGCTACTGACTTTAAGCAACAAAAACAATATGCGCGTTGATAATTGGTGCGTCGACAGCGGCGCAACCAGTCATTTCTGTTGTGTGCGCGAATTATTTACATCGTATGAAGAACATGAGGAAAAAATTGTGCTTCCAAATAATATGTGTGCACAAGCAATCGGTCGCGGTGACGTTAATATTCGCGGTACGACGGTAACATTAAAGAATGTGCTGCACGTTAAGGAAATACCCAACAATTTTATTTCGGTTAGTAAAGCAACGAGTGCGGGAATGTGTGTTGTTTTTAAAGACAATTTCGTAGAAATAATTGACAAAAACAATGTGTGTATTTTTCGTGCGTTTGAAAACAATGGATTGTTTGTATTTAAGAGTAAGGAAAAAATAGACAATAAATGTAACAGTGTGGCAAAAGTTTATGAACAGGCGATTAAGTGGCATAATAGATTTGGACATGTGAACTTTAATTGTTTAAAGGATATGATTAATAAAAATACAGTGCGCGGTACTAAAATGAAAAATATGCCAAATTCGTTAGAATGTATTACATGTGCCAAAAGTAAAATATGTGAGAAACCATTTAAAGTTTCGCAGAATCGCTCTACTGAAATGTTACAAATAATTCACAGTGACGTGTGCGGTCCGGTTAAGAACAGTTCGCTCGGTGGATCACATTATTTTGTGACGTTTATAGACGATTACTCAAGATATGTAACAGTTTATTTTCTAAAGTCAAAGGACAAAGTGTTTGAAGCGTTTCGTAAATACAAAATCGAGGTTGAAAAACAGACGGGAAAAACAATTAAGTGCTTAAGATCAGATAACGGCGGTGAATATCTGAGCAAAGATTTTGAAAACTTTTTACGCGAACGCGGTATAAGAAGACAATTAACAGTGCCATATACGCCCCAACAAAACGGTGTCGCGGAGAGGGCAAACCGTACGTTAGTAGAGATGGCCAGAGCTATGCTCATTCATTCTAAGTTATCTGAACATTTTTGGGCCGAAGCGGTACAGACTGCAGTGTATATTAGAAATCGTACGACGACGAAAATTCTGTGTGATAAAACGCCATTTGAGATGTGGAACGGTTACAAACCGGCTGTAGGTCATTTGAAAGTATTTGGTGTTAAGGCGATTGCGCTCAATAAGAGCCACTCAAGAAAATTCGCATCGAAGGGATCTGAATACATTATGATTGGTTACAGTGAGGAATGCAAAGCCTATAAATTATACAGCCAAACTACTCGTAAAGTGATAGTCGCAAGAGACGTAGTATTCTTTGAGGATACTTTTAATAATGAAAAACACAACGATGGTGCCAATGTTTTTACGTTTCTTCATAACGAGGATATTCAGAATCAACAGTCGCTTGAGTTTGAAGTTCGTGAGGACATTCCCCCCGACGAAGATAACGCAGTAACTGAACAACCAGAAAGTGGGGCAGGCGGTATAATAGAAGGTGTTAATGAAGAAGGAGTAGTTGGCGGGTCAATAGTTAAAATTGGACCAGGCAGACCCAAAATAATACGTGATGGTACCAGAGGGCGCCCTAAAAAGGTTTTTAATGAGATTCATGCTATGGGTAAGTGTTCCATTGAAACCCCGGAAAATACAGAAAGGGCTTTAAATGGTCCGTATGCAGAAGAATGGTTAAAATCCATGCAGATAGAGTATGATTCCCTTATTAAGAATAAAACATGGGAACTTACTGATTTACCTCAAGGTCAATTGGCTATAGGATGCAAATGGGTATATGCCGTAAAGAGGGACAAGGATGGTGGTATTCGAAAACTAAAGTCCCGACTCGTGGCAAAAGGGTGCAGCCAACTATATGGAGTGAACTACTATGAAACTTTCTCTCCTGTGGTACGTTACGCAAATATTAGAATGGTAATTGCTTTGGCAGTAGAGCACAACGTTTATCTACATCAAATGGACGTATCCTCTGCATATCTTAACGGTGATTTGCACGATACAGTTTTTATGAAACAGCCACAGTTTTTTGAAGACAAAAATAATCCAAATAAGGTACTTAGACTTAGAAAGTCTCTTTATGGATTGAAACAAAGTGGCCGTGAATGGAACGCCAAACTAGATGACGTTCTTAGAAAAATAAAATTTAAACCATGTATAAGTGATCCATGTATTTACATCAAGGAAGAAAACGGTATATACAATATTATAGTAGTATACGTAGACGATTTAATCGTCGGAAGTTCATCTTTACCAAACTTGGAAAAAATAAAGAAATTATTAGCAGATAAATTTGAAGTCGTAGATGGCGGTGAGCTGTCACATTTCCTTGGTATGGAGTTTGATCGTGAAGGCGATCTTGGTGCTATTACTGTGTGCCAAAAACAGTATATTTTAGATGTTCTTGATCAACACGGTATGAGCGAATGTAAAGAAGTATCCACACCATTGGAACCAGGGTATCAGGTAAATTGTACTGATGAAAGCTGTAGAAAAGTAGACCAAACTGGATACCAGTCTGCTATAGGTATCTTAATGTATTTGGCGCTTTCTACTAGACCTGATATTATGTTATCCGTTACCAAACTGGCGCAAAGAAATTGTGACCCACACTCAGAACATGAATCGGCTTATAAACATATATTCAGATATTTGAAAAGAACAGCTGATTACAAACTACACTATAAGAAAACGGGAAAACCTTTGGAGTGTTATGTTGATGCAGATTGGGCCGGAGATGCAACTGACAGAAAGTCATTTTCTGGTTATGCTTTTGTAGCTGCAGGTTGTGTTTTTGCTTGGAGTGCTAAAAAACAAAATATGGTGTCTCTCAGCAGTACAGAGGCGGAGTATGTCGCGATTTCATCAGCAGCAACAGAGGTAGCTTATGTTCGAAAACTTCTATTAGAATTGAAATTTCCACATGATGGTCCAATGATAATCTACAATGATAATCAGAGTGCTCAATGCTTAGTGCGCAATCCCACTTTTCACTCGAGAAGTAAGCATATTGCGATAAAATATCACCATGTCCGAGATATGTATTCCAATGGCGAAGTTGAAGTTCGTTACATGCCAACAGATGATATGATGTCCGATATACTTACCAAAAATTTATGTAAACTAAAACATAATAAATTTACAAATTGTATGGGTTTACATTAGATGAACTTTTATTTTTGATTTTAATTGAATTTTTAAATAGTGTTGAGAAGGAGTGTTGAAAATATGGCAACACTATATTAAACCTAATGGCAACCCATGCAAATACAACTATGAATGAATTCTACTTTCTATTTTTCTTTTGTTCGTTTAGTCTTAAGTATTGCTTTGTTAAATAAACATCTTGAATTGAAAACCGTGTACTTGTGTTTAATTTCAACAGTTCACCTCCAACAAAACGGTTTTTAACGAAAATTTCTAAACAAGTTATGGGTAGACAAGTCCTCCATCAAGAAGCTAAAACTATAATTTGGTTGCCTTCGAACATGTTATTGAAATAAAAACATAAAAGATGTTTAACACAGCATGGTTATTTTTAACCATAGCATGTTGCTCTTTGAAAAGAGGAAAATATATTGTTAATTTAAAAACAAATTATTGTCATATTTAACCATTACATATTTAGAGGCAGCCGTAATATGGTTGTTGCTTCGTGACGGAGAACTTATTCAACCACAATATGGTTTGATATGCTTTTAAAATTGCAATTTGACTTAGAATTAGAGTTTTTTTTTCCCGGACTTTTTCAAAATTTCCTGGGATCCCGGGATACCGCTCCATATAAATAATACAAAGTAAATTTTGTTATTAATTAATGAAAAAAACTTTTATAAAAAAACGTAAGGGAACTTGTTTACAAAGAAAGTAAAAGAAATGGTTCAATACTAAAAAATTAATCGAAGATCGAAATAGGAACTTGAATTATTATCACCTCACGCCTTTATTCCCTATTATTATGCTTTTATTCAGTATTATTATGCTCTGGATACAAGATAAAAATATAACATAAACATAACAATTTAATTCATAAAACAATATTAAAAACAAAATAAAAATTAAGATACTCAAGATATGAGATCAAAAAGTTAATGATTTAAATAGATAAAATATTTTATAGAAATATATAAAATTTTTTAACGGCTTAGGAAAACCTTTCTGACACACTCAAAGCGCTTAGTAAAACTTCAAAAAGTAAATTCCTGATTTTATTTACTAATTATCATGTCTCCGAAAAATGTCGTTAATTTTTTACCGAGGTTGGACAAATAGTTAAAAGTGCACCGTTGTAGCATGCTTCGGATTCACAATCAGAAGCAATTTTTTCTTTTTTATAAACAACGTCTATATCAGTCAAATGTATGTCAAGGTTGATGCAAAAATATCATCAACCGGACTGCTTCTTACAAACCTTTTCATTTCAATAGGTCCATTTGTAATCTTTAGGACAATGTGTTTTTCAAGTTGTATGTTGTGGTATCTTACACGAGTTTCCAAAATGTGATTTTATTTCGGTGTTCCCGCAGTTCACGGGTATATAAACCAACACAAATTGAAATTGAAAATTTGTGTTTATCACCTAATAAACATATCGCTCCTTCATTGCATCATAGTCATATATCAAAATTTGAAGTAACTTTAGCAAAGTTTTCCTTCATACGTTCTCGTATTATATCTCAAACTGAACCGAAGTTATAGCAAAATATATCTTTAAATCGGTAAATTTTGAAAACTTTAATCGCATTTTGCCAAAATCGTTTGTTTTTGTAGATATGACTATGTTGCAATAAAGGAGCGATATGTTTAGGTATCTCCTATTTTTAAGACTTGTTCATGGACAATGAAACTTTACTGCCTGCATCTTATTTTGAATTAATGTACTTTATTAACTCTTCACTTCACTAAATGTAATAATTATCAACTGTGGCACTGCTCGTTCTGCTTTTAGTAGATTTATTGCATCAGGAGACATTGATTTAAATACATGTACTCACTTCTTGCAATTGATCTAATCCACAACCCATCCACAGATGCTAATTTTTAGAGCTACTTTCTGAAAATATGAGGAATTTTTTATTTAGCGGGATCCCGCAAGAAAAATTCCGGGAAAACGGGAAATAAAATAATTGAAATTCCCGGGACAGAAAATCCCGGGAAACCCCCTACTTAGAATACACATTCGAATTGAAATGAAAATTTATATAAAAGATGTTACTCGCAATGAAAAATAAATTTCCAGATTCTTTTTAACTATAATATGTTTAAAAATTTTCGTTAAAAATAATTTTATTGGAGGTGACCATGTTGAAAAAGATTTTTTTTTTGCGTGTGGGTCTTTAATACTGTGGAAATACCCATATGTTCACCATGTTACAGAAATCTACATACGATAATAATCAGTGGGTAGACTTTCGTCAAATTATTTATGCTTTCTTATATGAGTTTGGCTTTTAAGCGCACACGCTGTATAAAACTATATTTATATAATTATATATGAATTTAATTTAATAAACTTTAAATAATTGCCAAAAATTGGTGTCGCATGTATATTTTTGTTACATGGTGTATATTTTAATTTATTTTAAGCCACTTAATTATTAAAACAAATAATAAATTTTGCTACTTAAATTTTGTAAAAATATTTACAACATTGAACAAAATTTAATTTTGCAATATTTTCTCTTACAACATAAGTAGAATATTTAATTAGAGTTCACCTGCAAAAGGCAACTGAACTCTTAACAGCATGCATCCTGCCCACATACACACACGAATACACCCAATGACCTGCAATCTACTATCCGAAGAATCAAATTTAATAAAATGTATTCGATCGAAATTTCATATTAATTTAATTGATAATTTATGCCTTCAATTAAAATCAAACAAAAACAAAACAACGGGGCGGAAAATGTTTCATAGAAAAGAATTAATGTAAATCTATGTAGCGGAAAAAAAGTTGGCAGGAAAAATAACATTGAATTAAAAATTGTAAGAGAAAAATAAATATAAAATAAATTAATAAGAGTTAAAGGGAAAAAAATGGTTGCTGTTTTTGTTGTATTTGTAATTATGTTTAACATTAATTTAATGCGATTATTAAGTGTTTTTTATCAGTAACTTTTTTATTTTTTTAATAAAAAATTGTTTGGAGTTTCATCATAATAATTTGCAATGGGTTAAGGCGGAAATCCTAAAAATGGTACTACCTGTTCGAAAGTGACTACTTTTACTTAAAAAATTATCTTTGTTATAAAAATTTTTTTAATTAAAATAAACTTTTTAATTAACTTTTTAAAAAAGAACGAAAGCTTAATATTAAAACAAAAAAAATAGACGACTAAGCACTATACAATGGCATATTAATACCAACAAAGAATGATATTTTTATTATAAAAAAAACTTCTTATTATAATGCCCATCGTTTCAACAAATAGATAGATAACTGTGTAAAGATGCTTTTGACAGCTTTTGACAGATACTTGCAAAGGAGTATGAAGGCATGCCTAAATCCACATACATACCTTCAAAGCTGATCAGATTGCGCAGATATCTTAAGCTGATACAAAATCATCAATGCATTAACATTTACACCCAACGCGGCTTAAAACGGGGTGACAGTATATCATACGACCTCTGCAATATTTTATCAAGAAAGGTCGTACGTGACGCGGGCGTAAATATTCACCAAAAGCCTTCGATAATGTGCTAAAAGAATTAGCAAAACTTCATTTGTCAATTAAGACAAAACTAAGTTGATGGTTTCAATGAATACAAAAAGATAAGGAAAATCTGTCAATTTCGACATAGTAGATGATTTTGTTTTTCTCAGTGCTGCCATGAACAAAACGAAGGACATCATCTTAGAAAAAAAGCGCAGAATTATACTTGTTAATAGACGTTAGTTTAGGCTAAATAAGCAATTTAACAACAGGGGCCTCTCGCGGCACATGAAGATTAAACTATCTAAGGCACTTCTCCTTTCCGTTGTACTTTACGGCGTAGAGGCATGGGTACTTGCTCATTTAGAAAAATACTTTGTTATCGTACGAACTTAGAGCTGTATAAGCTATACGCCGGCATTGATAAAACGCGTAAAGATCTTGGCGCTGGCTGGCTCATATTGTGCGAATAAATGACGATACACCAGTTGGGAAGACCAAGTACAGGATAATCTTTCCAAACTCAATATTAGAAATTGGAGACAAAACGCAGAAGAGCGATTACACTTGAAATCCATTCTTTGTTCATCCAATGACTCACATCAGTTTTTATTAATGGCCAACCAAGTAAGTAAGGAAATACAAGAACCCCAAAAATTTCTTTCAAGGGATTACATGGAAATATTTTTGTATTAAATGTTAGCGGGTTTCACAATCTTTATTGTAGATTGAAGATCATTTTTCTTATGGAAGCGGATATAGTTATAACTCTACCAGAAAAAAACGACATAAGTAATTAAGACAGCGGGGCTGAACATAAACAAGAAACACATTTGGCAACGTTTATATTGGTTAAAGATAATCCTCTGGAAATTTAAAATGTTTTTTGACAAAGAAACTTAATAATTGTTGAACTTTAGCAACCTCTCTGCGACAAGATGAACGAAAGGAAGATAGAGTATTTTTCCGGGGATAAGTATCTTTCTAATGGCACTAAACACCATATCCATGAAAAACCAATTCGTTTTGGTACATAATAAGATTTGGTACTCTCTACTCGTTTAGGTTGTCTTATCTACAGACAGGCTAAAACAGGCTACATACACCCATAATTCGGTAGGCACTAATTTAATTTTTAAACTACCATGTGCAGCAGATAACAGTTTTATTATGCATTTTAACGTATACTTGAAGAAACAACAAAACGGGCTATTACACCACCACCAAATCCATTTAAGTAAATAGACTGGATGGAGCACCAATAGCGGATGTAAAGGACATGAAAAAACGGTAAAGGGTTTCCACCTTCAAGTAACTGAGGTAATTTCCAACCCCACTTTAGTCCGTTTTTACTATATCTCCCTAGTTGGAGGCTGTGGAGTCGGAGTTGAGGTTTTAGAACCGGATTCGGGGTCGAAGTACGCACTAAAACTCTTGACTCCGACTGCAAAATTTTTCGGCATAAAAAATTTAATTAATTAGTATCGTGGTTATTTTGTTGAACTATTTATGGTTTTAATCCAAATTTTTAATATTTTAATTAGGCTTAAGTTCATCAAATTTAATTTTCATTAAATTATTTTTCTGAAGATAGGAATTTTACAACATGAAAATTAATTAAAATTGCTATTGATATTCTTTCATTCTTGACCGTGGCCGGGGCCGGGGCTCGAACCCGGGCTGGCAGGTTACCATGACATGTTTCGATCGCAACCACTCGATCTCCTCAGATGGATTTGCCGTCTTACACTCGCAGCCATCGACGACTGCTGACGTCAATAGTCAAACCACAGAATACCACAGAACTGAAAAAAGTGACGTGTGAAAAAGGCCCAAATCAGTTGCGAGGGCAGCTTTCGAAGAAAAAGACAGAAAGCTTTTTTTGGTGGTGAAGTGGCAATGTGTAAAAACAGGCAGCAACAATCAACACAAATGGCATGATCAAAACAAAAATAACAAAACACAGACCACGTTAAAAAAATGCATTAGTTCAACAAACGTTGTTTTGTGCAAAAAAAAGGATTTATTAATATTTTTTTGTTTTATAATGTTATTTATTTAATTAAATATTATTTACTTGTGTTGTAGTAAACTTAAAAGTTAATTTTTACAAAAGCTTTGCAAATAAATCTCAACTAAATAAATTTGTGTTCATTGTATGGCGGCATAAAAGATGATGCAAAGAGAAATGAAAAAGGGCAGCTTTCTTAAAAAGAGACAAAAAAAACCCAAAATCTTCCGTCTCGTGACAGTTCACAGAATACCACCTGTGAGTCAAACATCAATCCTTAAACCAAATTGTATTTTAACCTTTGGTAGATCGAAACTGGCTTTTTTGAATGATTATCCATATTTCAATTGATTTTACATGTTTTTCCTTACCTCTGTTTTTTCTTTTAAGAATTTTTCTAATATTTTCCAAAATAAAAATTCTTCGAAATTGTCGATGCAGAATTTAAAATATCGATTTAACGGAATAGTTCGCTTTCTATATTTAACCGTTTAAAAGGTTGAAGTCGGAGTTAGAACTATTTGTTGACGACCAACAAAAAAGCAACTTGAAATAAGCAAAAATGTGGTGTAACAATTAATTGGTGGACGTCGATCAAACACATTCTTTCAAATATTAGAACAAGTTCATTGGTGACTAAGATAGACCCGATCAAACACTACTAACTTTGTTATGTTGATCAATAAAAGAGCAAAGCAAAAAACAATCTTTGCCTATTTCTTTATACAAAACCGGTAGGCATATTGTCGGAATGCTCCATTAACGGTGTGGTAATAAAACACAGTCCTTAAGCCAAAAATTAATATAAAAAAAAATATTTTTGCTTGTTTGGACAGATAATTATCTGAAATCGAAAAAAAATTGGTTTATTACTATAATGATATCTTAGGGAAATATGGGTTTTTACAGAGTTACTTTTGGATAGAAATGCATTTTTCTTTTTTGTTAACCTTTTTTTTGTGAAAAGATACTTGTTCAAATATCTTTTTTTTATTTGAAGAAAATTTTTGTACAAAAGTGTATTTTTTGTTGAAATGAAATGAAAGCACAATTAATTGCTTGTCACCTGAAAACAACACATCATTGTTTCTTTGTTCGACTGTCATTTAATTATATGCCTTAATAAATTAAATACATTAAACGAAAAGCTTTTGTAAATTTAATGAAAATATGTTTTTGAAACTCATCGGTAATTAATAATTTCTATATAAGAGTGATTTAATTAAATGTTTTATACGAAAATACCAGTTACAAAATTCCAAAATTCTAAGTTTGGGTGAATAATCTTTATTTTAAAGACAAGACACAAGCTAACGCCCCTTTAACTTAGTCCATGATTGTGTGTGTGTACGTGTGTTAAACACATACTTATGCAGTAAGTTAAACATTATATGGTGTATGTCTCAAAAGCATTATGGTATTAAAACACCGCACTTACAAATTTAACATAAAAACAGTTTTACTCATAAACATACATGTATGTACGCATGTATTTGCTCATTGAAGCACACCCATACAAACAGTTAACAGTCAATATTGCGGTAGAAATCTGTGTAATTTGTATTTAATTGAATGTGGTTTTTAAATAAAATTATACAAAGTTTACGAATTTATGCACACAATCTCATACTTATTTATATACTCGCACACATATTTGTGTAAACATTTGTAGGAGTATCTGCGTAAGTGTTGATTTAGAGTGTATGTGTTGATAATAACATATTTTTTCTTAATGTCTTATTCTCAAATATCAAATTGGTGTTGAAACTGAAAGTCAAAATAACAACAAAAAAAATCAAGAGTAAAAAACAAATACTGCATTCAACATTAATTTTCATTGTTTCAAAATCTATTTTGAATACAAAGAAACGAATGATAAATGTTTAATTTGTTTGCGTATATTTTTCTATGAAGTGTGTGTGTGGGTATATGTAAGCATTTGCCTTTGTCAATCAACAATTTTTGGCACACACAAACGTTACATTTACATAATACCTTTGAACATTTATTACACATCCTTGCACACACACACATTCATTTTAAAGCTAACTGAGGCGAATAATTTCACGGCTTTTCTGTGTGAAAATTAAGCTGTTCGTAGAGCAGGCTATATAATGTG
This sequence comes from Pollenia griseotomentosa, assembly GCA_963931875.1. NCBI lineage: Eukaryota > Metazoa > Arthropoda > Insecta > Diptera > Polleniidae > Pollenia > Pollenia griseotomentosa. Next base: position 250,488,163 of record OZ007560.1, read on the forward strand.
TGTGAGTGTGTGCGTGTTTATATAAGTTTGTTTAAAGAAAACTGTCTGCACTGCTAGCATTATCGATAATTTTGGATAATACGATATATATAAAAAATGTTTAAGTATGTGATTAGTTAACGTCAAACAGTCGTCGTTCGTAAATTATTGTGTTCTATTTTATATGAAAAAAAAGACCTCAAGCTTAAATAATTGAAAATAATTTATATGAAAAATTTACTATAAATATAGAATGTTTTTATGTTGTCGAAAATAAAGTGACAAAATAGGACTTTCATTAAAAGAAAGCTATTGTTAAAATTTTTGACTGTAAACTCAAATGATTTATTAAGGTACTTTAAAAACGGAAAGCCATATTTAAATAATACAAGTAGTATTTTTTACAATTTACTTTTCTAAAATAGCCATTCTTTTAGCTCCTTTTTCAGGAATATACTGTTTTTCAAAAAATGTCTATTTCATTTTAGTGTAATAATAAAAGATACTTCTAGCAAAAAGTTCCTTTAAGATAAATTTTTCTAACAGGCTCATAATATAATTCAAAAGGCATTTTTAAAAACAACGAAAGAAGTTTTTATACCATAGTAACTGCCGCTTTTTCGGAGCTAACGTTGTCAAAGAGAACATGAAACACCTTCTTTGTCATTTATCTGGACTGAAGCGAAACGGACTTTTCTGAATAGAATCTGCTTCCTTTAAGGGCTTGTCATTACACAGAAAAAACATAAAAACAGATTTCAATCAAAAAATTTTTTATATTAATTAAAAAATTTATTAAATTTGCACAAGCAAATAAATTAATAGTACAATCATAAAATTATTACCGTTACTGATTGTAGGTTATAAACTTTAATAAAAATATACTTATTTTACGAATAGTTTTTTTTTTATAAAATTTATGTTTGTTATTCAAAAAACAAACTACCAGAAATTAATGTTTTTCCGTACATATTTTGTTATGTAGTTTGATTTTTTGTCGGTTACAATAAATTTTTTAAAAGTAAAATCTATTAAATTTTACGAAATATGCTGTTTAATAAATAATTTAAAAATTAATGTAAAATTCATTTATTTTAAACGAAATGTAAATGATCCTTTTTTTAAACGAATTTTAAGTTGTTAGAAATGAATTTTCGTTTGAATTTAACTACATAATATTTTGAGTGTACTATAAATTTTTTTGGTATTAACAACATTTTCCTCAGCAATGTTGTTGATATGAGTTAACTTTTTATTGACTTAATTAAATTTTTAATTAAAACGTATTATATTTTTAATTAATGTTTTAATTGGAATAAAACGGTGAGAATTTTTTTCTATGTTGTTTTAAAAAACTGTTCATATAAAATAATATTTATAGTCACAATAGTTGAGAGGGCTTATAAAAATGATAAAAAAAAAGAATATTGCTCCTAGACCTTTAAGTATACCGCCCGACTCAGAATCACTTTCTTTATCCATCTAACAATGTCCGTCCGTCTGGCTGGCTTGCTGTCTGTCCATTTAAATTTTGGAGATAAACTTATGAATGTTGGTTCATACGTCTAAATTGCCATAAGGACGAACTTATTTCCGGAATAGTTTTTGTGCCCATTAAGCCCTTATGACACTACATTTTTTATTCATTAATTGATATAGAATTGATAGAAAGAAACAGTAAATGTTAGAAAGAGCAAACTATAAAAAATGTAAACAAAGTTTTTTGGTTTTTTTTTTCTCTTGTTATGGTTTTGTTTCAGGGATGGCGTTGAGAATTTTTGAAATTGTCCCAACAACCTTTAAAAATTTTATTTTTTTGCCCTAATTGTACTAAAAGATTTTTTTAAGTTGAAATAAATTTTATTTATGTTCATAAAAAACACCACAGAAAGGTATTTTAAATCTTAGTTTAAAAAGTATCAACAAAAAACTACGATTGAAACAACTTAGCCATCCCTGTTTTGTTTATTTTATTAAATGTTGCCAACTTTTTGTTTATGAGAAACCTAAAAGCAAAAAGCGGTAAATCGCTGAATTTGCCCATTAACCGCTGATTCAGCAACACTTTAAATATTTCAAGCTTAAAATGTCAATTTTAAGTTAAACAATTTTACATTTTTTTTGACATAACTTCATATTTTATCGATAACTTTAGTAAAATTTTTGACTGTTTGCCATTTATCTTAATACAGCTTAACTCTTTGCACTTGGTAAATTTTTGTATTATATTTGTACTGTTCACCAAAACTTGAACAATGCATTAAAAATGTAGTGTCATAAGGGCTTTAACTATATTTTTATGTTGGTATTTAAATTAAATTTGTCACAAAAATGTGTTTTGTAAAATACATCGCCTAGCCAAATTTTTTTTAAATAGTTGCATATTTTAGCATTGCTTCCATACAAATACAACTCCTGAAAATGGCTTAAAGAAAGAAGTGTATTTTCTTAAGTAAAAGTTTCTTGAAACAAGAAAATATAAAAATCCAAGAATAATCTCATGGTTTTAACTTATTTTGTTCGTATTTAGTAACATTTTCTCATGATCAAAAAATTAAAATGTTTGGTATATGATCAAGAATTTCTTAAACTTTCTTAAAATGTAGCGTGAATTATTTTTAGTTTGGGATTTTTGGTAAATATTTTTTAATAAATAAAAATAAATTCTGATGTTGTTATAAATGGAAAATTTTTTAATCAATTATTTTTCATGCTTCACAAGAGGAGCATTACAATAATTTTTTTTTTATTGGTAAATGCTTTTGCACTGAAATCAGCTTTATAAAACAAGTAACACAAATCAAACAAATATTTCCCTTTAAGGGATATACATTCAAGCCAGGCAGACGCCCGGCCACCAAAAAATAAACAAAAAAAATTTTTTTAAAAGCAAGTAAAAACTTGCGAATTGGCTTGCGAGTTCATTTAAACGATCAGGGAATACAAATTAATGAAATTGTTATAAAAACAAGAGAATTTGTAACATTTAATCACGTTAAGTAAATAAAAATACGAAAGAAGTTCCAAAAGGTGACTCGTATCATTAAGAAAAAAATTAAAAAAAAAAATCATTTGCTGCCAAATATGTTAGCCCACTAAAAAACTTCGTAAGAATTTGCTAAATACTTTTTTTAGCCAGCCTGGTCTCGTAATTCTAAAAAAAAAAGTATTTAATAATTTTTTGATTACCCTCGTTTTAGCTCTGTATGTGCTGGTTCCTGCAATAATGTTTATTGGTAAGAAAGTGTGTGTATGTGTGTTGTTGTGTACCAGTTTATTAATGTTGTTTTTAACGTAATAATGACCAGCGTACAAAAGACCAACAATAAACAAACGAAACAAACAATGTTACAGCTATAAAAATTAATTGCTTTTGTTAGTATGCAAAAACAACAGCAGCAACAACAAAAGAAATAATAACAACGCCATCACAAAAGCATACCAAAATAACAACAGAACAGCAATGAAATTACCAACTACAACAACGATATCACATAAAATACTCAAACACACTTACACACATACAAATCTACAGAAAATTCACATTCATACACTCATACACACAACAAAACCAGTAGCAAGGACATTATAATAATTGAGTTATAGTGCAACAATTATAATTTCTCATACTTATTAACATTTTAATCAAGATAAAAATTGGCTTTGTTCGTTTTGATGTTTCGCTGTTGTAATTGTTGCTGGTGTTGTTATTATTGTTAATAATGTTACTGTTAACTTAAGGAGACTATACTTTTGATGCACATCCTATTCAGTCCATATCCAAACCATTTCTCATTGTAATTTGGAATATTTTGAATTCTATTTCTAATATTTTTCACTTATATTTCAACAACGAAGAGAAAAGATAATTTTTTAAAGAATTTTTTTTATATAGCACTTCGAGCTATAATCGCAGAAATAGCTTAAGCGACTTCATTTTCAATTTTCGTTTTTTTAATAAATTGGCGAAACTTGCATCATCTCCTAAAATTTTATGGTCATACAAGCTACCGTTACGATTTTATAGCAAAAACAATTTTAGCTCAAGCGCCATTTCTAGTATTTGTTTATAATAAAAAAAACCTTCTCCTGTAAAATTTTGTATTTGTCGCTTAAGCTTTTTTTTGAGGTTATGCCTCGACTGTTTGAAAATATTTACAAAATTATTTTAATACAGAAATTTGCTAATTTTGTTTAAATTTTAACTTTCCCTTGAGCATCAAAAATTTCAATTATGCTTTTGAATTTTTCATGTTTTTTACGAAAACTTTAAAGACAGAAAGAAAATATACTAATACTAGCATTTAACCCGATAATTCGTAAGCGTCTCCCTTTCTTTGGTAAACACATATATTTGTCAAATTTAATGTTTCTAGTTTTAACAAAAAAGTACCAACGGTTTTCATCATATAGGTTTGGTTCTCCCTCAGGACACTGCACCTGTAATTTTATGCTTCTATGATCAATATTATAGAAAGTTAAAAAAGTATCACATGTAGAACGGAATAGTAAACGAAAGAAATTTAATTTTCCGTATTCCCCTTTTTGGTACTTTTTGTCCTCCTTTTAAAAGTAAAAAAAAAATTTAATATGAATTGTGAAATATGTTTTGTAAAAAAAATACCAAAAGTAGTAACGATTTTCAAAAAGTAACGAATTAATATTTGTATTTTATATTTAAGTAACGAATGTGATATAATTTTTATTTCTATATTTATAAGTTTAAAACAAAAAAGATCCAAAGTATAGGTTATACCCGTTTACGCCCCAAAAGGGCCTAATTTCAAAAAAGTACCAGACACATCCGCTTTTTTTTTTTTTTTTTTTTTTTTTTTTTTTTTGAAGATAGACGAAAGAATTATTTTTGCGTCTCTTTTAGTATAGGAGATATGAGGTTAGCCAAATTACCCGTTTTTACCCCCTAGACACTAAAATTTACAGAAATCCCATCGAAGTGGACCGATTTTTTAGCGTTTAGGCTGTGGTTAAATCAGTCAGTAACGTTACAATTATTTATATAAATAGATAAGTAATTCCAGATTTCCCATTTGTGTACGAATTTCAAAAAGCTTTTTTTTGTATTTCAGAAGATTCTTGGGCTATAAAATAAATTTTAAATTGTATAAAAATATAATTTATAAAAAAAATTTTTAAAGCTTAGGGAATTTATTCTATTCATTTTCGAAATTTTTGCATTTTTTTTTAATATTCCTAAATTCAATTAGAAATGGTGTAGTTTAACTTCCTCTCAGAAAAGTTGTTGTTTCTTTACCTGGAAGTTGATCTAGAATTTTGTTTTCTTGTCCGCCTTTTTATACAGTTTTCTTTGTTTTTTTTTCTTTTCGTAGTTATTGTTGTTGTAATAAGTAGGTTTTTTATTTTCACTCATTTTATTGGCCCACCCGACCAACCGTTATTTTACAATTTATTTAAACATGCACGCACTTATTTACTAACACTGCCAAATGCACGAAAATTCAGTGCTTATTGTACGCAAACAGTTGTAATATATTTTGTATTTATGTACTGACACACACAAACGCAAACAAGTTGTTTGTATTTGGTAGCAAAAAAAAAAAAAATACACAATAAGCCAGAATCACAAAATACTCCCTCGTAGTTGAACTTATACAAAATTTAATGCGTGCGACTGACGCTGGGTAATTATAAATTTGTTGATCGCAGTGTTAAGATAACTGTTAAAAATGGGGCCTTTTAACCCCCTGAATGTTGTTGGAAAGGGTAAAATTTAAAGCTTTAGATAAAAACTGAAACCCATTTAAACTCCCTTTAGTATTAAATAAAGTTACATACTTTTTTTAAAATCTAAAGCAGTAATCCAAAATTTAAAATGTATAAATTCAAAAAGGTATAAGTTTTTTAAAAAATAGCTAATTTATCATTTGTCTGAAACTTATAATTAGTATTTCATGAGATGTCTTTTTTATTCAGGTCTTTTTTCTTAAATGTAGTGATTCCCTTTTAAATGATTCTTTTAACAAAAGCATTGTTCTAGATGTTGACCATTTTTTCGATGTATAAGTAAACAAATTTTAAACTGTCCATCAAGATTTAAGGCCTTTCGCTATAATATTAAAAATTTGTTAATGAGCTAATTTTTTTTAAAGTTTAGAGTTTCTGAAAAATGTGAGACATACAGTAGAAGTTTGCAGTATGGCTTCCGTAGATGTCGTTCACCAATTTGGAGAAAGAGAAGTGGTTGCTCTAGATATTTCTTAAGCGATTGATCGTTTCAAAGCTTTTTGCGTTCGGTGTCGGTAGTTATTTATCTCGAGCTTTCTCAAGGACCGCTCTATACGTGTTGTAATAAATAGGTTCTCATCGAAGGAGTTTTATTTAAATTCGGGGGAACCCCAGTGCTCTGTTCTTTCTCCTACACTTTTTTTTATTATTCTTAACGACCTCCTGGGTCTAACTTCCAATCCTATATATTCTTTCGTAGACGACAGCAGCATTTGTCATTCATAGACCAAGCCTTACTGAGGTTAAAGCTATGAGACAGAATATGAACGACATAATGACCTTACGACAATCTCCGAGTGGGGTCTTGCGAATAGGGTCGATTTACTCATTGGAGCATCGTGGGAATGTTGGCTGTGCGTCATTGTTCTATCGTAATTACCACTATAAGTGTTCAGCTGAGATGGGCGAACTCATCCCTGAAACGCGGGTACATGTCCGTAGTACCCGCCTTTTTAGCAGATAACATCCGTTCGTTGTCGACTGTCCAATGTATCGCACAACGCATTACAGAGAAAATTCGTTTCTTGGTCGAACTAGCCGTATGTGGACTACCGGCAGAAAGTCTTGCTAGTCGGCTACAAATTGGGAAAATTTAAATTAAATGTCCACAAACACTAATACCAACACAATGCATTGCATTCGTAGGGGGCATCCCCTAAGTGCTGGCTCAAAGTAAAAAACATGACTTTTTAATGTCCCCCGAAGAAGCCTCACCAATAGCCAGTCCATGGTTGAAGTTTCAATAGTTCCCGTGGTACCACAAAGGGGTCTTGCCAGTCATGTTTGCAAATAAACTGAAAGCAATGTCTGTGTCCATATCGGAGGAGTTATGACGAATTTTTTATAAAAACATAATTTTTGTTAAATTGTGGTTTTTTTTTTTTTTTTTTTTTTTTGGCGAAAACATAGCATATGGGCATTTCCTGGGGTCACGAACTTATGTTCGGACGCTTTTGATTTACAAATAATATAAAAAACAAAACTTTTCCTAGTATTTTTTTTTTTTTTTTTTTTTTTTTGCTATTCGATAGCATTTGGGTTAAGTTTAAGTTTAAGTTTTCATAATGATAGTTATATAGTGAAATGTAAAAATCTACAAAATGGAACGGAATATTCAAAAGTGATTATTTTTTTAAAAGTGTATCAATATAGTTCTCTATCCAGTATTTACACAATAAAATATCTATATTGTTTAATTGGCTTATGTACCGGTCGCGCACCTACGATTTTTGCGTATTTTTTTTTATTATTATCACCATTCATTTTTCGATAAAAATCTACACGCAGAGAAAAACCATGGTTAATGAGTGGTCCATTAGAAAAAACATGGTTCATACAATCACAAACGCAAACTATCATTAATGTTTGTGGTTATAATTGTGTCAAACACGTCTTTAGTAACAATGTATGTTCAAAAATAATGCTTATATCTAATTATTATCTCAAACAAATTATAATCAAACAATAATAATTATTATTATATTCAGAAGAAATACGCAAACCATGATTCAAACTATGTTTCTATTTTTCCCAACACCATGCAACATGTCTATTTCAACATGTTAGATGGTTCTCAGAATAAAACCAAAAACATATTTAATATCCATAGTATCGATCACGAAAGTCAGAATTAGGCCCCTGACATACATTTTAATGGAAAATTTTTAAGAAACGTACATATTCATGGCACATAGTACTGGAGTTTACCGAGGAAACGTTGGGAAAATTGTAATATAAAAAATTTCTTTTTATTTATAAGGAAACTTTAGGCCTTATTAGCTTACTAACAACAAAAACTGTTCTGTAAGTTTTGCGTTAAATTTTGAACTTTATTTTCCTATTTTAAATTTTTGAAAATTCAATTAAGGCCCTAATTTACTTGGCCAAACTAAAAAATCTGTTTTTAAGCCCACTTTCACTTGCTACATTCATTATTTGTAGACCTACTAACGAAAAAGTATGTTTGTACGTATGTCTATGCAGAGTTCATATAATTGCCAAAATATTTGTATTTACAACAAAGAATGTAACTCTAACTGTTACTTTTTTTGCGTGTTTAATTTAATGGGGTGACTCTTAAATCATCATTGACTAATTCATACCTAAATATTACGCTGAGTGTTGTAATTTAGTAACAATATAATGCCACACAAATACAGAGACGATAGAGTATTCAGAAAGTGGCAGCAGCTATGGCATATAATAAAACGTAAAAGCTATAAATGTGTATAAAAGCTTAAACATAAATAATCGTACGTACTACGTCGTAATTACATTTCAGCCATCATCACGGTCTACGCATAATAACTAGCGAGCCTTCTTTGTGTTCTAGCTGCAGCTCCGGCTGTTGTTTTTTTTTAATGTTGTTATACTTAATTTTGTTGCTGGTGTTCTATCAACATCATTAACAACAACAGCTGTAGCGGCATTAACAACGGTGGTATACAAAATGAACAACTTGGCGGTTTGTCGTCTATTTTACTCTTCATATGCTTTTATGAGTAGAAGGAAGAACAAAAATAACAATTTGTATATACTTCAAAGCTTTGAATTACACTTGAAAGCACCTACACCCTCGCACCAGCTCATATACCCACCTCTACATTTGTACATGTAACTGTAGTTGTTTTTAGTAGTTTTATACACTTGAGTCCCGGTACTGATTGTTTCTCTGTTGTATCCTTTTGCTCTGCTATATAAGTGTGTGTCTGTGTATGTGTGTGAATGTAAATGGGTATTTGTTTGTTCATTCTGGCTACAATTATTTCATATTTTAATTTTTCTTTCACTTTATGTTTTTTTCTCTTTGTTACAGCCTTGTTTTAATTAAGTTCATACCTTCGTTTTGGGCTTTAATTGCTTTTTGAATTATCTCTCGCCGTAGTCGTTATTATTCTTGCTGTTGTTTTCTTTTTGTATTCATAGTTAATAATAGTTTTCACTGTAGTCAATTAAAGGTGTAAATTTTCGTTAAAATAATTGCAAAACACGTGTAATTTTATGTTTTACACAAAAGATCAACATAATCAAAGCATAAATCTCTTTTTAATAATAGAACAAAACAAATGTAAGTGAAGATTAACCATTTTCACAAACACTTATACAAGTTAAAATTACAGAGTTGGATGCTTAGATTTACACAGTGTACGTGTGTGGTTGCAAGGAAGTGTTTTGAATGAAAATTATGGTCAGGAAATGATTATGTTTAAATTATGAGATTGTGTTGTAATAGTGATTTATAATGGCTTTTTTTTTAGTTATTCCAAAACTTTTTTATATAACAGTTTGTGTTATTAAAGTTATCAGTGCAAGTGTTGCGGGTTCGATTTCTTCTAAGGGTTTAAATTGCTTTTGCTCGGTAAATTTATAATATTATAGTATGTAATATAATTTATATTTTTTATATTTTAACATTATTTACCGAGCAATAATTACCACCAGTCGGTTGTAGTAAAAAAGACCAGAGTCTTTGGTGGGAAACGAACCCACAATCGATTTTTGATTGATTACTAAAAAGGTTTTATAAAGTGAACTAAAGGGTGGTCCAACCATAATGAACGATGTTGATTGTGAGTCACAGCTTAACGTCAAGTTTTTTGCGACTTTTTAAAAAAAATCTTCTTCAGCGACAAGGCACAATTTCACCTCAGTAGATTCGTTAACAAGCAGAATCGGCGCTTTTGGGCAAATAAAAATTCACGAGTGATTATTAAAAAGGTGGCATGTCATAACGTCCAGTGACACAGTGTCCATGGACGTTAGGACGCTCCAAAAGGTGTCATAGTGTCCATGGACACTGTGACGCTTTTATAAGTGATAAGTAATGTCCATCAGAGCACTGTTGTAATATCCGCGGACGTTATGAATCCTTGCAGAGTGTCATAAACTCAGAATGAGGTCGGCCAAGCAGCTAGGGTGAATGATGTTCGCTATCGAGAGATGATAACGGACTTCTTGTGACCAGAAATTAAGGATATGGACCTGTTAGAAGTGTGGTTCCAACAGAATTGTGCTACTTGCAACACATCCAACGAAACAATGACTCTTTCGCGACAAGTTCAATGGCCGTGTTATCTCACGCCTTGGCGATGTTAATTGGCCGTCACGATCATGTGATTTGACACTGTTGGACTTCTTTCTTTGGGGATATTTAAAAGAAAAAGTGTACGTCAATAAGCCAAGAACAATTCAAACAAAGTAATTTATATAAAACATGAGTCCCAAATAGGTAACATCTACAAAAACTGTGTAGAAGGGGACCCAATTGTGAAACTCGGCCGACCATACTGTCTTAATTTTTTTTTTTTTTTTAATTTATTGTATTTTTCTTTTATTTTTTTATTTCTGTCTCATTGAAATTTAATAAAAAATTCGATATGAATTTCTAAACTCTAATCGCTTTTACAATATTTACAAAATATGTTGTCATTTACTTATTTAATAAAAGATTTTAGACTACATCAAACTTTTTTTTTTTAATCCAAAGTTTCTAAATACCTCCAGAAATTCCTTAGGCGAAATAGAAACTTTCGTAACGAACAACATGCTGTACAAAATTAATACTTGTTGATTATTGAAACGCCACAGGTTATTTTTTGTTGATTGCCAAATTAAACTGACATGTTTTCGATATACACTTTTATCAATGTGTAATTAGAACACACACAGAAACTCTTGTAAATATACATTTACAGAATAATATAAGCAGATTATTTTAATAAATAATTACATTTACAAACACGGGTTCACAATACACATTTTGTTACATTATAAAAACAAATAAAATAAATAGAATTGTGGCATTTTTGAAAAATCCTTCAAAATATAATTAAAATTTACTCCCACATATTCAACACACACACTTACCCCCAAACTTATACGCACTATACATACTAGGGATGCCAAACGGGAAATCCCGAATCCCGAAATCCCGGGATTTTTCGGGATTGACAAATTCTTTTTGTGTACAAAAATTTTCGTTTTTTTTTTTTATTTTTTACTCTATACAAAAAAAAAATATATTTTTTTATTTTTATAATTCTTATTTTGAAGTTACATTTTTTTTTTTTTTTTTGACACACAACGATTATTTTTTTTGATTTATGCTTGATTTATGACGAATATTTCATGATTTTGATATTTTGCTTAATGATCACCATTATTTTAAGTTGAAACGAAATTTGCAGATTCACATTTCAAGCCTTTTTTACAATTATATTTACTTAAGAAAATATACCAAAATAATAATGATTAGTCTTATGCAAAATATAGAAATCAAGAAATAAAATAAAAATGATTAAAAATCGTTATTTGTCAACAAGAAAATAAAAATTATTTACAATACGATTTAAGTAATATTCAGAAACTATATGTTATATGCTTATAAAAATTAAATCATAATTTTGATAAAATATGTCATATACCTTCCGGTCCATTAATTATAAAAAAATTAAAAATTGGCTTAAAAAACATACGTTAAATAAAATAATTTTTATAAATAAACACAATCTGCCGTATTTATAAAAAAAAATGTATTTAAACTTTAAATCGATTTTTAGAAACATTTGTATGAAAATTTTGTTTTAAAATAAATTTCAAACGTAATTGAATTATTGATTGTGAATGCCGCAGTAAATGTAGCCATATGATGAGAGACTATACTTTGCTGTGTATTAATTTTGTCAAAACTTAAGGTAGCAGCATACCTCCAAACTATAAATATATTTAAGCTTTGGTTAAATAATTACATGTATGTAATACAATCCATGGTTTAAAAACAAAAACATAATTTGATTGATATCATTACACACAATTTTTTAACATAAGTTAGCATTAAAAATGATAAACAAAATTATGATTGATTAATTTAAAATTGATTATTTACATATGGGGGATTTCATGTCAAGTGACCCAATTTTTAAATCGATGTATTCCGATTTGGATGAAATTTGCACCAAGGTTAGTCCTATTGGATAGTAGTTTAGACACAACAAGATCAGTCAAAAAGTTTCTGAGTTAGAGGGGGTCAAAATTTGACATTTTGGACATGCAGGTGTTCTTTCTCATTCATGTAACTTATTACCTATTGGTGTTACCAAAATTTGTCCCAATTAGCTTCGATAGCTATTTTAATTTTTTTGTTATCAAAAGTAATTTTTGGGAATAAAAAATTTTAATTTAAAAGATATTGTTATTCGTGCTTAATTCTCAGTTTTTTTTTTTTTTGATAAAAACACTGAAATTTATTGTTGATGGGATAAGCTATTCCTATTCGCATTTCACTGGTCGCTTAGGCCAGCTCATCAGGAAACTTCATCCATAAAGATTTTAGAAAAACTAAAGATATTAAGACAAATAAAACTGTTAAGCGTATAAAAATCATAAGCAACAGTTTAAACAATAACATCAACAATAAACAATAAACAGTGAGTTTATCTCTCCTTACATTTCCCACTACAATCGATCGGAATTCTTCCAACATTAATTGTAGTTCTAAGTAGGTTAAGAAAAAACAAAATGCAAAAAACAACTTGCACTCACTCACACAATGTGGAGATAGTAATACGTCTCTTGCAAATATATTTATAACTCATTCCTTGATAATGATATCCGAAGGATATCGAAATATTGGAACAAATAATTTAATAAACAATATACATATTTTTTACAAATAATTGGCCTCGAGCTCGAAAAAACTTTTTCGAAAGGTCGAAAAAATAAAATTTAATTTAATTTTAAAAATTTTTTACAAACAAAAAAAAATTTTTTCAAAAGATTGATCAAATAGCTATCGAACCTACTTGGGGCAAATTTTTCTAACACCAATAGGTAATAAGTTACATGGATGAGAAAGAACACTGCTTATGCTAAAAATTGAAAAACCCTCGTGTAGACTTGGAAATTATTTTTTTTTTTTTAAATAAGCCACTTGCATCCCACTAAGCGACCAAGACTACCTTAAAGAAAAAGATATAAACTTTCTTTTGAGCAAAAACAAAAAAAAAACATTCCGGATATAAAAAAAATAAAAAAAAAGTTTTAAATTTAAAAAAAAAAAAAAATTTTTAAAAAACAAAAAAAAATTTTTGCAAAAGATTGATGAAATAGCTATCGAAGCTACTTGGGACAAATTGTGCTAACACCAAGAGGTAATCAGTTATATGGATGAGAAAGAACACCTGTATGCCCAAAATGTCAAACTTTGATCCCCTCTAACTCAGAAACTTTTTTAACGATCTTGTTTGAAAATTTGTGTCTAAACTACTATCCAATAGGACTACCTTTGGTGCAATTTTCATCCAAATCGGAAGACATCGATTTAAAAATTGGGTCACTTGACATGAAATCCCCCATATGTATAAAATAAATTGTTTTGTTATGTTTTCTTTTGAAAATTCATAAGTAAAAAAAAAGTGTTGTTTATTTAAAAAAAAAATCCCGAAAAATCCCGTAATCCCGGGAAATCCCGGGTTCTAAAATCAATCCCGATTGGCATCCCTAATACATACCAAGAAAAGGCCTAATTTAGTTTTTATTGAAAATATTCAAAAACCCACACAAGCTTTTGTATTTTCCTAATGTCACGTTGTGAAAAGAGGAAATAACATTTCAAAACAAATCACAGCAATTTTTGATTGACGACTATTTTAGAGATCCCAGCAATCATTTGTTATCGCGAAAGCTTGGTAGAATAGCGACCATAACATTAAAATTATCTAGCTGTTATAACTTTATTGTTCCGATAGGAAGGCATGTTCGCCGTTTAAGCCTCAACTCTATGAAACGTCTAAAACTTTTCCAGACGACACTAAGAAGGCACTTCAAAGGATCGCTAAGGTGTTTATTAGAAATGAATTATTATAATAGATTAGAACTTATATTCAGCATCTTTTAGATAATTAACTTTCATTAAATATACTTCATTTTAACAACGTAAGAAAAAATTATTCTTTTTTTTAAATTGAACTTTTTATTTTAAATTAAAATATTAATTAAGTATTATTATATGATTAAAATGCATTTTCACTGAGTTTTTTAAAAAATGTGTTTGCTATCTTATCTCGACTTAAAAATGTTTGTCAAAATGCCACAGAGTTAAATATTTATAAGTATACAAAAAACTAAATATGATACTTTATTTAATTTAAATTGCATAAGTGTGGGACACAAAAAATAAGGACGACGTTAGAAAACTTTTGATTTAAATTGGTAATTTCCTGTTTTGCAGATGAAAAAAAAATTTATTTGTTTGTGTAACCATTTGTGTGGTTTATTTGGCCCTTTACTTACTAAGTATTTGTACAATAAAATGTGTAAAATTTTCTTTGTACCTTTCCGGAGCTGAAGAAAAGTGTCGCCCAGTCACTTCCATCTCCAAAAAATCTTTAAAAAGCTTGCAGGGATGTACAATTGTTTGAATGGGTGAGTGTGTATGATGTCCATGCTTGCATGGGTAAGTGTACTAGTGGCATGTTGAAACATTTTCATACATGCGGAAGTAATTAGGAGACTAATTATCGAAATAAAAAAGAAAAAAGCAAAATCACTATATTTTTGTTGTTTTGTTTGGGGTTTGAAATATTTTTGTGAGTTTAATAGCGAGATAATGACTACTTTAATTTTAATACATTCTTGACTCTTGTTGACATGACATCACATCAAAGTTGAAAACCATAACAATTTCTGTTGTTTTTATTATTGTTATTTCTCAGTTTTTTTTTTTTAAGTTTGGAATACAATAGTTGTTAACTGAAACACATTGTATTCAGGGTTGTTAACATGCTGTGGCTTTACGAGGAATAAATGTAGGAAAAAAATATTAATTTGGGTAATAAATGAACACAAATGTACCCTACAGAGATGCAAGAAAAAAAATACCAAAAACCATTGTTAAAAGTACTGTTTTAGAAAATGATTGAATTTTTTGTAACTTTAATCACAATTTTTCTTGCAAATAGGAAAATCAGCTGCAAACTTGACCATTAATTTAAAACACTCTGTACCGGCAGAATTTTCAGCATTTTGACATAAAAACTATATGACTTTCCGTGTAAAATTTTCTATGTTGTTTGTTCCAACTTCTTTTGTAAATTATGAAAGTTTTATTGTATTTTTTTACTACTCATAAGTTTTTAAACAAGTATGTAAGTGTATGCGAACATAGCACAAAAACCGACAGTTGGTCGAAAGGACGGAGAGTTAGTCAGTATGTCGGGAAAGCAAGGAAGACATTAACATGCCAGCACGCAAAAATACAGAGAGTAAAAGAAACGAAACAAGAGAAAAACAAAAGTTTAATTTGAATATTGCATGTTGAAAAAGTATCCTTCTTGCAGAAAATGGCAACAGTGTTTCCGTTGGGTTGGCTGTTTGGTTCGCGTAATAATTGTAGGGCGTTTGTGCCACAAACACACGCACACTTCAAATTGGACTCATAACAATACAAGATATAAGGCCAGTGGGTGGCTTTAGTAAATCAAATATGATTATTCCAAACCAAATCTTTTATCTGATATATGAATCAAAGTAAATGAAACTTTAACAACAACCAGGGTATTTATAATTCGTATATTCTTTATACAACACATGTATTCAAGTATTGCCGTAGATTTTATATAATTGGATTTCATTGTTTTCGTTGTTTTATTTTAAAGTCATATTGGACATATTGTTTTCCGTATTTCTCAAACATTTAAATTTATTATTTGTAGCCCATTTATCCTTCTTCCATTTTTAGCCGTTTTTGGTGTTAAGTTGTTGTTGTATATTCCGTGGCGAACGGGGTTAAGACACTGAAAAATGACTTGCTGGTTTAAAAATCATTTAACAGGCATTATGAGGCTTTTGCAATAAGCTCCTAAATTAAGTTATCAATTAGAGGAAGTTATTGTAAATTTAAGATTCAAATAAGAATATGCCCACAACAAAAAGCACACAAGCAATTGTGTGCTATTCATGACTACACAGCAGGCCTGTGAAGTTTGAGTATCACTATGCTCCTTGCTTTCTAAAGGACATAGTGATGACAAGGGCTTTTCCGTGAAAAGCCACGAAAGATTTAACATGGAATACTGAAATTGTTAAACAAACAAGTTAGCAATAAATACAGTATCAAAAATAATAAATGATGTCAAATTTTCCTATTGAAGTTTATTTAAAAAAATTCTGCAAAATTCTTTATTAAGTGTAAGTAATATTTTGAAAATTTTAAATTAAAATTAAAAAATTTTACACGTGCTTCCTTGAGCAAAACAATTTCTTATAAAGCAAATGTTTGCATAATTTTTCTAACAACAAATTTAAGCAAGATTTTTATAAACAGTAAATTATACCGCAATTTATCAACAAATTCTA
Organism: Pollenia griseotomentosa; assembly: GCA_963931875.1. Classification (NCBI taxonomy): domain Eukaryota; kingdom Metazoa; phylum Arthropoda; class Insecta; order Diptera; family Polleniidae; genus Pollenia; species Pollenia griseotomentosa. The sequence goes on from OZ007560.1 coordinate 250,504,759, forward strand.
GCAAAATTTCCTATAAACTGCAAACACAAGCAAAATTTCTTATTAACAGCAAAATTTTCTGTAAACAGTTTGAGCAAAATTTCCTATAAAGAGCAAATTTTTGCAAAATATCCTTTAAACCGTAAATCTTAGCAAAATTTCCTATACACAGAAATTTTTCCTGCAAACCGTAAATTTAAGTAAAATTAAATATATACAGCAAATTTTAACGAAATTTCCTTTAAACAGTAAATTTAAGTAAAATATCCTATTAAAAGCTAATTTTAGCTACACAGAAAAAATTATTAGTAGTTTTTTATCAATTAAAAAAATTATTTAAAAAGAATTTAAATTTAATTAATGTGATAATTCAATCAATTATTTTTTTTGTTGAAAGAAAATTAAAACTATAATTTTGATTTAATTAACATTTTAGTTGTTTTGAAATAAATTTTGAATTAAAATATTAATTAAATAACAAAAAATTATTATGTTTAAAATAAAATAATTTAAACTTGTAAAATTGTTGTTGGAAATTGTCAAAATCAATCAACACGTTGTTTGAAACGGCAAAGTTTTTTGATCATTTTTTTAATTAAAATTAAAAATATAATTTATTGGAAAAAAAATGTTCAAAATATAAAATTTTTACAATTTTTAGTAATCAATACAATCATTTTGGTAATAGGTGCAAAATCAACAAATGGGTTGCTTGATTCTATGAATTTGGAATAAATTTGATGATTAGAGACAATTTTTAATTTTTTCTGTGTATAGAGATCAAATTTTACCAAAATACCTATTAACAGTAAATTTTATCGCATATCCTATCCTATAAAAAGTAAATTTTATTAAAATATCCTATAAAAAGTAAATTTTTGTAAAATTTTCTATAAACAGTAAATTTTATCACAATTTGCAATAAAAAGAAAATTTTTGTTGTATCTGCTTTAAAAAGTAAATTTTAGTAAAATTTCCTATGAAAAGTAATTTTTAGCAAAATTTTCTATAGTCATAGTAAAATTTCTTATGAAAAGTAAATTTCATCACAATTTTCAATAAAAAGAAAAATTTTGTAATATTTCCTATTGAAGTATATTTCCTATAATGAGCCAAATTTTGCAAAATATTCTTTAAAGCGTAAATTTTAGCACAATTTCCTATAAACAACAAATTTTTGCAAACATTCCTCTAAAAAGAAAATTTTATCCAAATTTTCTATAAAGAGCAAATTTTACCAAAATTACCTATAAACAGTAAATTTTATCACAATTTTCAATAAAAAGAAAATTTTTGTCGGATTTCCTATAAAAAGTAAATTTTAGTAAAATTTTCTATAAAAAGTTAATTATAGTAAAAATTCCAATGAAAAGTAAATTTTAGTAAAATGTCCCATAAAAAGTAATTTTTAGCCAAATTTTCTGTAATTTTAGTTAAATTTTCTATGAAAAGTAAATTTTAGTAAAATATCCTATAAAAAGAAAATTTTAGCAAAATTACCTTTAAACGGTTAATTTTATCCTAATTTTCAGTAAAAAGAAAATGTTTGTAATATTTCCTATAAAACTATATTCTGGTAAAATTTCCTATAAAGAGCCAAATATGGAAAAATTTCCTTCAAACCATAAATTTTAGCACAATTTCATATAAACAACAAATTTTAGCAAACATTACTATAAAAAGCAACTCGTAGCCAAATTTTTTATAAAGAGCAAATTTTACCAAAATTATCTATAAACAGTAAATTTTATCACAATTTCCAATATAATGAAAATGTTTGTACTATATCCAATAAAAAGTAAATTTTTAGCAAAACTTCCTATTAACAGCAAATTTTTCTTATATATGCAAATTTTTGCAGAACTTCCTCAAAAATTTACTATTAACCCACAAAACTTTGTTTTTATTTAAAATCCCATTAATAATATTAAATAGTTTATTATACTTGGTGACAAAACTTTTAAAAATGCAGTTTTTTTTTGTTAATTATTATAACTTTCAGGCCTGAAGACTTTTTACCGGCAGACGACCGGTCTGATTGAACACGTTTTATAATCGTTGTATAAGTTATAATCGTTCTTATGCTACGAATATTTCCATGTTTAACTTTTGCCCATGGAATTTAGTACACAGTCATGTAAATATGCCGTTAATAATTGCACATCCGTATTAAAAAAAAAATTGAACGTACGGAAAAAGAGGTGCGCTAATTCCTGACACGAATGCTGTTTCAAATTCCCAAGCAACTGGCTTCACAACGAACCAAATTTTACGTTTTTCTTCTTATTATTAAAGCGCAATCCATGCAACATACACCCCGAGCCCTCAAAGTGTTGTTAGGCCAATGGTCGTTTAGGATGGGTTTGTTCAAGGGGATTGAACTGAACTACTTGAAATTTTATTGCTTTGCGTGTTTTAAGATCATTTCAATTAAACTAAACCATTAAAACTGAAAACAAATGTCCACAATTGTTTTTATTTTTATTGCCTAACCCACCGTATCGTTCCAACAACTCCAGCTTAATAGTTCGTAGTAATATGTATTTAGTATACGAAAGCTGTAGTAGTAGTATTTGTTATTCTTGCAATTGCCATAGTCACACAGTTGTAGTTTTTGAGCAACGTAACACTAACGTTTTTAAATTTTTATGACCACATGCATTCAATCATGAACATTTATATTTGATTAGCCAGTCAGTTACTGCAAAAGTAGGACAATGTCCTTCCGAACACACACACGAACACAACAGCACCAGAGTAATGCCACTTGACTACAAGCAAAAGCCTGTACTTACGAGAATTAATCGCAATAATGAAAGTGTACAATTTAACAGTTTTACATTTTCCATTTTCATTACATTTACCTTCTTTTCTTTTTAGTGGTTAGCATTTAATAGATTTGGTCATATGGCTTGTAGAATTTTGTGTAATAGGCTTTTGTTTTGAAGAATCAAATGTCAAGAGGAATAAAGATGTTATTGGCGGTTACCTAAAAACAAAAAGATTTCAGAAAATTTTAGAAAATTGGTGGCAAGTTCCTTTTAAGATACGCAGTGTCGGAAATTTATGGCGAAAATGCTTAAAATAACGAATCAGTGCTTTATTTCCAATATATAACAAATTTGTGGCGAATTTACTAATAATAACATATTTGCAGTAAATTTTCTATAGCTAACAAAATGCGGCGAATTTCCTACAGATAACATATTTGTGTTAAACTTCCCATTTATTAAAAATAAATTTCCTAAAAGTAAAATTTGCTATAAAAAACAAATTGGTTGCAAATCAATGGCAAATTTCCTAAACGTATCAAGATTTTTTACATTGGAAATTAACGGCAAATTTGTTTTAAATAACAAATATATGGAGAAATTCATATAAACAGCAAATTTTACGCAAACTTCTTATAAATATCAAATCGATGGTAAATTTTCTAAAAGTAACAATGTTCTTTTAAACAGGAAGTTCAAGGCAAATTTTCTATAGAAAGCAAATTTATGGCAATTTTGCTTTAAAAAAAATTTGTGGCAAAGTTTCTAAAAATAACAAATTTGTCGCAAATTGATGACAAATTTTCCAAAAGAAACTGGGTTTTCAAATTAATGGCAATTTAAGTGTCCCGTTACGCAGAAAAAAATCTCCAAAATGTTTCACCAATTAAAGCATTAATCACAAATATAATCAGTTTTAATTAAAAATTTAATCAACTGAATTAAACGTTTAATCAAGTTAATTAGTTTTTTAATTAATATCACAAATTTTTTAATTGAAATCAATTTTTTTTTTCTGTGTAGGTATCCTGCTGACCAGCGTAGAGCTTTGCGGAATTAGCATAATAATAAAAGATAATTTTCATGAATAACAAATTTTGTGGCAAATTTTTTCAAAAAAAAAAAAAAAAACTGTCGAGAATTTAGGCAAATTTCCTAAAAGTAAGCGGTTTTTGAATTAATTAAAATTATACGGCAAATTATCTATAAGGGCATATTTGCAGCAAATTTGCGAATCAATACCAAATTTCCAAGATGTAACAAGTTTCTTTGTCGCAAACTTTTTATAAATAGTAAAGTAATGGCGAATTTGTTAAATTACAAGTTTCTTATAAATTGGCAATTTACGTCAAATTTATTTTAAATAACACATTTGCGGTAAACTTTCTATGAATAACAAATTTTTCGGAAATTGATTAAAAATTTCCTAATAATAACTAGTTCTTGAATGAATTAGAATTGTACGGCAAATATTTTATAAAAGCAAGTTTGCGCAAATTTGTGCAATTTTATGGCACAACTTCTATTAGTAGCAAATTTTTTGAAAACTTCTTATAAATATCCAATTTATGGCAAATTTGCTAAAAGTTACAAGTTTTTATATAAATAGCAAATCTCTTAATTAAAATTGATGAAAAAATAAATGGGAAATTTAAATATTAAAATTGCGGAGGATTTTCTTTAAAAATTTAAAAATTTCCTACAAAACTCTTTCGAAACATATTCATTGTATTTGCTTTTTATTGATACATTAATATATACATTTTTGTCATCATAAATCATCTTAATTATTTTTTGTTTTTTAATGACCAAAATTTCAAATATTTTCCAGATGTATACTAAACTCTACATAAGAGCGATTTTTTGTGTGTGTGGGTTTACTTTTTCAATCATTTGTAAATTATTGCTGTTGTTGGTCATGTATTTGTGTGTCTTACATAATTAAGCACTTCAATTATTTTGCCCTTTTTTGCTGCTGCTGTTAGCGGTGCTCGCTGTAAATTTTTCTTGTCCTTGTTTTTTCTGCTGTTTATTGTCATTTCAAACTGTCAACATAAATATCGAATTTCATCACCTGTTTGATTAATCGAATGTCATTTAGTTCGTTTGTGTAATAGTGTGGTTAAATGTGTATTTGTGGTCATGGATCTAATATCGCCAATAAATTGGGTGAAAAACTAAAATGATTTTATTTTTTTTATTTGGTAACTAATTCGTATAAATTTTGGGAAATATGTTCATATACACACATCCATACGTATGAATATATGCAACACGCCTATCGTTAATAAAATTTTGCTTTTCCCCATAAATTTTTTAGGAAAAAGTAGAAACATTTCGAGAAAAATTTTTTTCACAAGAGGGGTAATATTTTGTTTTTGCTAACAATGAGGTCAAAATTTTTTTAAAGCAAAAAAAATCAATAAAAAAAGTTAAGTGCAATGATTAAATAAAAAATTAAATATTTATCTGTCACATCCGCCCTTGGTAATTAGTTTTTACTACGATATCGTTTGTGGGCAAAAAAAAATTGTATTTATAGCATAGTTTTTTATTTAGGGCCAGGTCCCTATTTCTCAAAATTAAAAGTTACAAATCAACAAGTAAAATACATTTGAAACAAAAACAAAAATTGTAAAATTGTTGCATTTTTTAATGTATTTTATTTGTAGATTTGTAACTTGTATTTTTGAGAAACACGGCCCAGCACTCAGGGGATGACCCCTACTAATGCATTGCATTTTGTTGGAACTAAGAAAATAGGTTATGGGAAGCAGGATAGAGGAAGTAGTGTTTGTGAACATTCGAATTGAACTTATTAATTTTGAAAGTAAGAGGGAAGACTTTAGTAGAAAGGTTATTTCACAGTGCGGCCAAAAAATTAATTTTTCCTGTAATACGTTGTATGATGCACCGGCCAATCGACCAGACAGAATACTAAACTTGTGCAAAATTAGCTACAAAAAGCATTGCTGCGTGAACAAAATATATACAAGGTGGCGCAAAAATAACCTTCCGATGTTTTTTGGCTGTAGTTTAAAAAAAAAATGAAAAACTTTGATTCTTCTTGTGGACTATTTTTATTTGGTCTTTTAATTTTTATTACATCAAGTCGAGAATATGATGTTATGTAAATGGCCGCCGCCACAGTTGATTGTCATTTGAGCCCTTTTTATGGCATTTTCCATCACTTTGGCCAAAACTTCCGGCGATAGGTGCTCACATTCTTGACGGATATTGTCTTTAAGAGCTGCAAGAGTCTAAGGCTTGTTGACATAAACCCGCGACTTCAAAAAGCCCCACAAAAAGAAGTCTGGAGCGGTCAAATCAGGCGATCTTGCTGGCCAGTGCAAATCGCCAAAACGGAAGATTAGGCGCTCGGGAAATGCATCCTTCAGCATATCGGTTGTGGCACGTGCAGTGTGTGCTGTTGCACCGTCCTGTTGGAACCACATGTTTTCCAATCCCAATTCATCAAGTTGAGGCAAAAAGAACTCGTTGATCATTGCTCTGTAGCGCTCACCATTCACAGTAACCGTTTGGCCCGCGACCTCTTCGAAGAAAAAAGGTCCGATGACTCCTCCAGCGAAAACAGCACACCATACAGTGATTTTGAGCGGGTGTAATGGCTCTTCGTGGGTTACACGCGGATTTTTAGTGCCCCAGAAGCGTAAATTTTGCTTATTTACGTACCCGCTAAGATGGAAAAGGGCCAAACGTTGTGCCAAAGTCACCGACCGATTATTGGTCAAATAAATAGTCACCAATATTCCGCGTTCTGGAGCAGTGTAGCGTAACATTGTTTATTAACGTGTATTTCGCATGTGTTTACTACACAAATGTCAAAACAGAACTGACATTAGGGGCCAATCGCAAAATTTATAGCATTTTCTGATAGGAGGATTACTTTTGCGCCACCTTGTAATTTGCTATCAAGAGCAAAATTTACACAAAATTTTCTATTAATATCAAACACTTTTTTTCAAATGCAAATTTGCGCAAAATATATTTTTTAATGATTTTTTTGCATAATTTTAAAGTATGTATGTTTATACATATAAAGAGGCAAAATTAACTCAAATTAAACTTAAAGCAATTTAAATAAATTGTTTCATTAAAAGAAAGTCTGCCCTTAGTCTGGATTGTAAACTTTAACTTTTCAACTCTTTCTAACAGCATACTGGCTCCACGATATATATTTATTTATTTATGGAACGATCTGCCTCGGCCTTAAAAATAGAGAAAATCCATGGGCGGCAAAATAAACTTTTTAAAGTTATAACAGCCACCACCTGGATGTTGCTCAAATCCACTACCTCGAAATATTTTTAATTCATTCATTTAAAGAGGAGAGATACGGCAGGAGTTGTCCGATCAGAAGAGCACTAAACATCATCGTGAACGGAAGTCGTGGTAAAGAGAATTTTCGTCGGGCATTAGCCGAAAGTAAACTTAAGAAATTAGAACCAGAGTGAACTATTTATCAATAAATAGATTAGGAAAAAATTGGAATTAAAGAGATTATTTTGTACAGTTTTTCAACTAAAATTTCGTTCAAATTTGTGAAAAAAAAACAAAATTAAAGAAATAAGTAAATATGGATGAAATACTGTTGTCGGTTGTGCTATTTATGTATATTATTCCTTTCTCCTTTAAAAAATAAGCTTGTACTTTTTTTCATTTGCTTACAATTTTACGCGAAATAAGTGCAGCTTATATTAAATCGCATTTCGTAGGATTTTTACAAAGTGAACATACTACAACTCTTTCAACATTATTTCATAGAAATTCCGCACAAGTTTTTTTTTAAGATGAGTTATGGCAGCATTCCACATGAAATGTTGAACAAAGTATCAGGACTTTAGCATTTAAAAAAACAATTAACTTTTTTTTAACTTTCATAAAAGGAAAAATTGATAACTCTAACCTTAACCAAGACCACATTTTTGTTTATTGTTTTATTACAACATCAAAGAAGTTTTACAAAAAGAGGTGTACAAAAGAAAGTAACGGTCTTATTTATAAAAATAAAACAGGTTTATTAAAGGTTTATTAAAGGGATTTTCTATAATATTTTAATTAATAAACCCTTTATAACCCTATTTAATTTTTTTAATAAATAAGAGAGTAAATATTTTGTATTTATTTAAGTATTTTCTGTAGCATTTAATATTTTATTCTTTAATGATATTATTCTCCTTCTTTTCAACTCTATCAATTGCCTTTTAACTTTATCAATTCCATTAACGCCGGAAATGAAAATGTTCTCAATTTTTGCCTCACTTTGTAACTTAAGATGTTGTCGTATGTCCTTGTTGTGTTTGCGAAAGAGTTTATTGGTTGTTGTCGTTACAAAGTAATTCTTTATAAAAGAGTTTGTGTGTGTGTGAGCTTATAAGTGCGTATAAGTTTTGTTTTTATTTTCTAAGAAAAGTTGATTAGGTTTTTGCACACAATTCAATTTAGAGTACCCTTCAACCCTTCATTGCGTACTTTACTTTTTTTACTTCTCTGCTCAATAGGCTTGAATTCATTTTCAATTTATTTAAATTATTTTCAATGTCATCAAACACTCACCATGGCTAAAAAACACAAGCTTGCTCCTCGAATGCCAGGGTATTACAAGCACAGTTTCTTCTACTCATGTTGATTGTCCTTATCTTAATTTTGTTGTGACACAACACTGAATCCTTCGACAGGATTCGTTCATACGCGTCATAAATTTTAAGATGCCTGGGAGAAAAAAAAATACGAGTATTAAATTATTGCAAACTGTAGTGGTCGACACTCTTACATACATGCAACCCCAGAGCTAGGCAGACGAGTGGACTAAGCAACCGTCCCCGAGTCCAACATTTACAGTTAAGTTGTAATTTATCGTTATTTATTCTATTTTTTATTTTTTCTTTTGAATATTTTTATTATATGTATAAGGAGTTCCCACACGTAGTGGAATGGATTTTTTTTTTATTTTTTGATTGAAGTTTTTTAAAACATACCAAAAGTCAGTAATTTTTCTCTAATTTAAACTGTAGTTTTTCGTAATTTTAAATCTTATGCATTAAGACTTAAGACCTTTTTCCAAACGGCAAAGAATTGTTTATAGAAAACTGAAATATTTCAATTTCTATATGATCAGACTTATTACCATTTATTAAATCTTCAGAAATGTTCATATATTTCTAAACACTACCATAATAAATTGTGTCTTCTTGTTAAATTTTTACTTTGGTTAGCAATAAAGTTAATTGATTGCACAGAAAATATTATAATTATTGACCTTTTAAATATAAATTAGTCTATTTTGTGCCACGGCCACTTCTCCAATTCCACCAATTTTTTTGAACAGGTTGTGAGTCGATAACCAAGATCGTTATACCTAACAATTCCAGATATACAGTAAACAAAAGAAAAAAACAACAACAAGGTATTTGTGGGTAAAATTAGTGTTGTTTTGTTAAAATCTCAGCCATTTAATGAGCAAGCTGGCAAACTTTTCGGGACTATATATATTTTGCAAATGTGCAACAACCTTGTCCCCACCATATCTGTTGTCTTCGGACAAGCCATTTCAATAGACATAAGGACTGACGGACAGACGAACAGACGAACATCGTTAAATCAACTTCGGACCAAGAATAAACATATATGGGCATTTCCGCCAAATGGTCCACCGTGACCGAAAATTTAAAAGTTATTAAAATCTGATTATTTTACGATATTGTTATGGAGAAATATTTAGATTTTACTAATTTTATAAGTTTACCCATAAATTTGTTTACTTAGATGAACAATCAGACTGCAAAGTTGTGCAAACGTAATTTCTTATTTGTGAGTATGTTTTATTGTATATTTTCTTTAATATTATCTTCCTTAAAAGAGGTGATATTTAATGAAAATTATTCCAAAAAAAATTTCTTACATGGTCTGTAATCTAAGGAAGAGTTCGAAGAGAAATATGTTATTCGAATTAACGGTAAATTTTTATTTTGTATTTATCATTATTCAGTTAAATTATTGTGGAAAAAATTTCACGTTCGAATTGTCACGTATCGAACCAGATTTTGGCTTAAACAAAAAATAGTACAGACGATTTTGGAACCAAACCAAAGACATTTTAATGTTACATTGCTATGTAAAATTCTGAAAGTAGTTTGACTAATAAATTGTGCCAGGTTACGCTGAATTACAACTTTTTATACATGGCCACAAAAACTACTTCTATTTTTTTCACGTTCGAACCGCTACTTCTTTTGCCATTATCTTTGACCTAGAATCGCGCCCCCCATAAACTTTAGCATAGATAATAGTGCTTTCTTAGTGCTATAATTTAAGGGTTAAAAGAACGTAAAAATATTTGTTGTTTAAAATGTTGTTGCATTTTTTATGCGTACGACCGTCACGTTCAACACTTTGGAATTACCCATATACGTTATAGGGTCTAACATCAATGTTATCAAAATTACAAACGGAATGACAAACTTATTTAAATCCTTTCCACCTGTGGTGGAGGGTATAAAAAAAAAGAAAAACTTAAAAATTTATACTTATATTGATTTGTGTAAGTGCAATTATATCGTTTTGTTATGGAAGTCCTCCGATCATGTTATTTATGTGTGTATTGATTTTTTCTTTTTTTTCGCTAGCAACATTAAAATATTGTGATTGTTAGTGATTGCAGCTCAATGGGTATTGACATCGTTTTATTTTTTCTTTCTTCATTTTGGTTGATTTGGAGCGAGCAGGGAGGGTGATTAAGTGTTGAAAAGATAAAATTTATATTCCATTTTTTACTTTTTTTCTACAAAAATTTAAGTTTGTGAATAAAGATTCTCTTTTTGTTTTTTTTTTTTTACTTAAAAAATTTATAAGTATATGCTTGATGAAGCGAAAAGTAGTTAAAATCAAAAAGCATCAACGGTTGGTTGATAAACGTATTGAGTACACAAAGAAAAGAATTTAGTCGAATTTCAACAAGATTTTATTGATGATTTTTTTAATAAAAAAAAAAAAAACACTAAAACCAAAAAAACAAAGTTTTGGAAAAACTACAATGTAACTAAAATTGTAATTTTTTAAATGACACAGAAAAGCTTTGGGACACGTAAACTTCGATTTGAGAATCTAGCAGACCAGTTTTATATATGGAGACACTGAATTTGCTCAGTTTATTTTCTCTTCGGAGCGATATCTTTAGAAAAACTCTTTTGATATTACAAAATTTCTTGTTTCTAAAAATAATAAACGTTTTTTTTAAGTTCAAATGTCAACTTTTCTATTAGGTTTTTTTCTTTTCTCTCCTGATAAACTTCGGTAAAATGAGAATCAAATAAAATTTTGCATACTGAGAGATAAATAAAGTACGCCACGACAAAAATCAATTTTTTTATTGCAAATAAAAACGTCAGACTTTACTTAACATTTTTGTGTGAAATTAATTCATTTAGGTTAATTACGGAAGGCGGATTTTCAGGTTATATGGTTATGTTTTTGTATAGCAGAAACAAAATTTATTTTAAAAAAAATTAAATTAATGCATATTGTTGTTGATAATATATCTAAATAATCACTTAACCTTAAAACCAGCCTACGTGGACAACCCAAATATCTTCAACTTGCATATACCCGCTACTTCGTTAGCGTCTCCTTTTTCTTCGTGGACATATTTTTATGCCAAAGCTTATTTTTCTAGGTTTAAACTTGTTTGAATTCAAGCATTTAACCCGCTACTTTAGTAGAACCAAAAAGCTAAAGAAAATTATCAAATTTCCCGCATTTCCTTTTTTGGGTACTATATTTTCCCCCCATTAAAGAATCAAAAATTTCAGTATTGTAGTGGCAGCCCATAATTTAGTACGAATATGTCAATGAATGGAGGAAAATGTTTTATAAAAAAAGTACCAAAAATAGTTACGATTTTCTCCTCTTAAATGTTTCTTTGTTTATTGTTTCAAAAGTACTAAATTTCAGATTTTACCCGTTTACTCCCTAATAGGGCCGAATTTCAAAAAAGTACCAGACGTCTGTCCGCTTATTTTTCTAAAGAACAACGATAAGTATTATATTTATTTTGCATCTCTTTTAGTTTTGTACCCCCTAAACATTCGAATTTCGAAAAATCCCGTCTTAGTGGATCGATTTGGGGAGTGACCAATGGCTAGTCCAAATTTTAAGTTTCTAGGGTGAGCGGTTTGGGCTGAGCGATGATGAATGAGTCAGTCACTCACGCAACTCTTTTATATATACAATAGATTTATTATTGTTTTTTTTTGACAGTTGATTACACTAGCCAACGAGGCTTTGGACTGGAGCAACGAAATCTCTTTCCTGGAGTAATTTGGTGGGCTGAATTTGAATCTGTAATTGATTTTTCTCTATCACGTCAGGTTTTCGAGATATTAAAGAAATAAACTCAACACATTCGGCTAATTCGGCGAAATTATGGCATTTTGAATATGACATAGCGTTAAAAAAAAATTAAAATTTTTTTCGTTGATATATGTTCTTTTGAGGATAAAAGGAACCTTCTCACCAAATTTTATTCAAATCGAAAGGGGTCGGGTCCCACTCTTGGTCAATTTTAAATGGAATTACCCATATCTTTTTTCAAACCAAATATTCACCAAACACAAAGCAAAAATAGCTTGAATCAGTAACACACGATCTTTCTGACATGCTTAAACGTTACTATTATGATGATTAAGAATGAATGTGGGCTTCTGTTAAATATATAATTGTGTAACTGTAGTGTCAGTATTGACTGTTTTACAGTATTGCCAGCACGCTAAAAAAAATCTTCAAGACGTAATAGCCCAATTTGTATGCCAGATTCGAATTAAGCGCACCCATATTAGTAAAAAAACATGCTTCGTTTCTGCAGTAAATTTTTTTCCAAATTCGTAGACGAGTGTTATTTAATAACGAGCCCAATCTACACGAAGAAAAAGTTTGGGCTATTTTGTGCAATAAGAAGAAGAACGTTGTTCTCTCGAAGGAGCTCTCATTTACATAATTTTCGAGTACGGGAACGGAAATTTTGAGTGCGGGAACTAACCTAATATTTTTATTTTATTATTGCTTGTTTTTGTTTTTTTGTTTTACAGCGGAAAAAAAGTTTGGTCTATTTTGTACAAGAAGAAGACATTTTTTTCTCAAAACCGGCCTTATTAACATAATTTTCTCACGGGATTTTCATCTTGGTGACAGCAAAAAAAAGTAAGTGTTGCCATATATTTTTTTTATCAATCATAGCGCGCAAATGGCTCATAAGTGTAAGTTAGTAAATTTTAAGTCGCGTGCGGAAGATTTAAACAGAAGAAATACCTACGTCATTTAATAAGAGATGCACTACACAGAAAAAACTTTAATAAAAAAAACTTGCTTTTTCTTTGCATTACCTCGCTACTCTAAAATACACTTCTAACATTGCACTGTATTTCTCTGAAGGGCCCAGCTGAAAATTTAACAAAGATGTTAACTCTCAAATGCTGTATTGAATATTTTTTATGTTAATAATCATAGATGTTCTTTGTGCCTGATAGAACTGTAAAATTCTGCAATCAGTTTAATTGCAATAACATGAATTCTCGGTAATGATTGCTAATGTTTTTAATTCTTTAAAAAATCTTGTGATTGAAATTAAGGAATGTAATCAGTTTGGTTGAAATCATTTCGAATACAGCTCTGGTTTCTTATAACAATACAATCAGGAGGCAAATTAAGGCATTCGATTCTGATCGAAATCACTATACAATTTTAATTGAATTTTCGATCGAGTTCTAATGCTGTAATTTGCCCTTAGATCAGTAACGTCCCTTGTGTTGTCTAATGTTCACTTTAAGTCTTTTAAAACTTAAAGCATTAATTTTCTTTACAGTTATTAAACAATTCTTACTAAGCATTACTCATTACAACTAATAATGATTCTTTTTTCAATTTACATAAACTAAAAACTAATATCAACCCACTGTGGTAGTGTAGGCTTTTATTAAAGAAAAAAGACGGTATAGAAATAAAATAAAATTTTGGTTTATCACAGACAAATTTGCTACAGCAATAAATGACGTCTTTGTCTAAGATTGAGATCAATGTTTTCCTTTCATTATGTTAAATGAAAAAATCTAAAAGAGAGGCCAGCGATTCCTGCATTTTGTTATTACTGAAACAAAAAAAGAATCTTCTGTTGTTCTAAGTAAAGACTTAAAGGACTTAGGAACTGGTATGATAAAGAAAATAATAAAAAAAAGAACGAAAAGAACTGCCTCGAGGTAACAGCAGGCCAGACTTTTTCAAAAACAAACCTAAAACAAAAAAAAAAAAAAACAAAACAAGACGAAGAAAGGACGCTAATTCGACATTATCAATTAACCGCAGAGAATAATAATTCATGTCAGACAACTTAATGCCCGAAGACAATGGCAAACCAAAACAAAACAAAAGTCTGCTAGAGTTGGTTTTGGTTAAGGAAGTCTATTATACACTTTTGCCATTTGTATTGTAGCTGTTGTGTGTATGTATGTATGTATATCTGTACTTAAAAGTAGTATATGTTGGTAATTTTGTATGTCCGAATGTAAGCAATGATGGCCTAAATGGTTGCATGAGAGTTTAAAGTTGGCTGGCTGTATGACTGGTTGATATGGGGTCGGCAGGGCTGGAATGGGTTGCTTTGAATTGCTTTTGGTGCTTGATTTCATTTGTTTGGTTAGTTTTGGGGGCTTATTAACTTTAGCCAAAAAAAAATACAAAAAAAAACAACAGCCTACAATATGGTAAAAGGCCAACAAATAAGTCAATGTAGATACAAAAACCAAAATTAAACTATGAAATAAAAACAAAAACCAAAAATTTAAACAAGTCTAGAAATAAAAGTTGACTAACATTGAGTAACGAGTTCATTAAAGTTTGTGATTGTGTATGTGTGTGTGTGTTTCTGAGTCAAAATACCAAAAGCCCAAATGCAATTGTCTTTCCATGTCGTTGCTTCCTTTACTAAAATTGACGCACAGGGAGCGTATGTTAGTTTCTAAAAGTCTGCACTAAAGATAAATATTTACTTAGTAAGTAATGTACACACACACTCATAAAAATATTCCATAAGTAAGCAAACATACACATAAACACCTTGTGTATGTCAGTGCTTACAAAAAGTTTAGATAATTCTATGCTTTATAAGTTTGCTAAGATAAACAAATATCTATAACACTTATTTGTTTATAGTTACAGGCAACGATATGCTACTACTACTACTTTACTAGTAAATGCATTTTAAAACGTGCAAGTAAAAGTATGTTAGTGTGTAAACCTTATTTAACATTAAACAAAATACATTAAATAAAATATATATACACGTACACACATTACTATGTACATAACTTATACTAGTAGAGCATAGTTGTATCTAGTATTTCTAATATTTAAGGCTTATCATGCACTCGCTCTTTGCTGCTATGCACTTAAACACACCAACACTCATATGTATTCCCTTATTCACTCAACAATCTCCCGGTTGTGTGGCAAGTAAATGCGGAGAAAAAGGAAATGAAATTGGCAAATTGCGTTAGAATCCCACAAAGTTGCTACCAAACTCATATCGTAGACTTGCGCCTAAAATCATGCATTTAATTTCTTTATGAAGAAAGAGTAAAGTGCTAAAGTGTAAGAGTAAAAAATTGGTTAAAGAGAAGTCTAGATATTGGTTTTTTAAATATCTAATGTATTTCTGCAATGGAATTTTAACGATTCATAACATTATCATAAGCTTTTATTATAGGTAGTTTTACTTATCAATTAATTAACATATGAAACCAAGTTTTGTAAGGAAAATACCGTTTTTTAGAGAGATAAAAATAAATGTTTTACATATGTCAAGTTTCTTTAAGAAATCTAAAAGGAAAATAATTTTGAAGCTTTGAAAAATATGGATTGGTTTTATATATATATATGAAAATGAAAATGCGTTTGTGTGTGTGTTCGTTTATTTCCTTTAGGCATCTAAACAGCTGTGCCAATTTTCCTCTAATTTTCATGAGTACCCAGCGCTTAATATAGATTTTAAAAACTTGTTAAACTCTAAGTGAGCCTAGCACCTTTCTTAAAATAAAAGTTTGGAAATTTTGAATTACTAACTAAAAACAAGACTGTATTGGAGAAGTGAGCGTTGGAGCTCTTATACAAAGACATTAAAAATTTCTTTGTATCTTGAAAAAGGAAAAATATTTAAATTTGACACAAATAGCTTGGTTATCAACACCCAACATCTGTCAAAAAGTTGACTGGATTTGAATAGTGAGCTTGGCACGTGCCATACAAAGACGATATACATTTCTGTATATCAAAGGAATGGTTACAGTTAAAGTTTCCAAATTTGGCCCAAATGGCTTAGTTATCCATGAAACACCATCTGAAAAATTTGGCTTGGTCATAAAAGTGGGCGTGGCAGCTTTCATACAAAGACAAAATAGTTTTCTACATATCTGAAGAAAGGCAATAATAAATGTTTTACACGATAGCATCGTCATTAATACACGAGAATTGTATTAAAAAAATGTATTTATGGTTTCAATGGTTTCAATAAAGACAGCAAAGCGCGCCGGGCTTAGCTTCTTCAATATAAAATTTTTTTAGTCTGCAGAAAATTGTTATTGATATGATTTGTAGTAAAAAATGTAAATTTTTTTTAAACAAATATAAAATAAGTTCAGGCAATTAGACACGTTCTGGAAATCAAATTCGAGTAAAATTGAAATCGAAATCGAACGAGCTTTCAAAACTATCCTGTTTTAAAGGTTCATAAAATTGTTCAGTTTTATATACGTCATACTTTGAGTACCACTTATGTTTATTAGAATTAGTCTAAAAATCAGGAAAAACTGCGTTAATTTTTAAAATAAAATTTAATTAATAATGTCTTGCTTTCTTAATTGAACTCGATTTCGATTTCTAGCTTTAAGCTATTCAAAGTAGAAACATTTTAATAGTTCGTGTGAAAAACACGGTGTGCTCAAATCTTACCGCAAACAGGCATCATTTGACTTTGCGACTTATTGATTGCCATTGCAAATGCCAATACAATAGAGAAAAGAACGAATTTGAATTTACTTGACACGACTGCGGGAATCATTGGAATTTGTGGCAGAAAAATATTTTCGAAATTGTAACTTTCATCAGTTTTTAAATGACCAATCGCGTACCATTGCACAACCGTGATGTGCTCAAATTCCAAAGTCAAGTAACTGGAGATCCAATTTTTAGTTGTAGAAGGTGTGGTAATATGCCTGGCAAATCAAGTGAGTTCAAAAACTCTGTTGGGTAATTTGTAGCTTCTTAATACGCCTGAAATCGCAACAAATAACAATGCTGTGAGATCGGGATCTATAAAGGTAGGCGTATAATTTACAGGTCCCATATAAAGCCCACTCCTTAGATTTTCGAATAAAGCGCTCTTACTTGTTTTGTATTTATTTGGATCTAAACATAGTATAATGAGTACCAGGTATGTTCATTAGGGAGAGCTTTCATTATTTACACATGTAATGTCAAATTAATTTATTTGAATTTTAACGTTGTTTTAATTTCATTGATTTCTTTTGAGGATATGCATACGTAAAAAACATTAAACAAAATGACATTTTGTCAATAACGGTATAATTATTGGCTTTAACCCTCTGCGACTGACGTGATATAGTTCTCACAATTCTAATGACGTGGTAGACTACCAGACACCATTTCCGTGGCTTATATTTTCCAGGTTCCGCTTTGTAAAACTAATAAAGCCATTTTTGTATCTTGTTTATGAGTATAATTTATTATTTATATAGTTATTTTTCTAATTTAAAGCGAAAATTCGTGTTGTATGTTATATATCGGCATGGCATGAATTTTCAGTAAAAAACTAAGACCCAAGCCAGAACAGAAAAAAAAAATTCAAAAATAAATTTTTTTGAACAAATGTTTTTTATTTTTTATTATATAGATTTAAATTAATCAGTTTGTAACAAAAAAAATTAAATTCAGTGGTTAAAAAAAAATTAATAAACATTTCAATTGGCACATCAAAGCCTATAACTTAACCAAAAAATATTTCATTTTATAATTTATATAGCAAAAATTTTAGATTTGGCTGATTTGCACTTAAGTTAATCAGTCATAAGGCTTGAGATCATAGGTTTATATATTTTGCAGACGTGTTGTTTGACAGACACTAAGAAAATATAATAATTAATACTATGCAAATATAACAAAAATACTGATGTGATTGTCTCTCAGACACCTACCTTAATATTGATGTGGTTGAATCTCAGACACTTTTTCGTTTACACTGGCACGTGTGGTTACATTATTCGGTCTAAACATAATATCATACCCATAAGAACACAATAAGAAGGTACAGAGCACGCGAGAGTAGATATTTGGAAACTAACGGTACAAAATACTCTTTTGTGTTTGTTGGTGTCGCAGAGGGTTAATCATGAAAAATCAAGTTTTTAATTTTAAATTTAGTGCAAAATATGTAGTTGCACTCAAATGAGTGAAGAAGAAAAAAGTTACAATAAGCTGATGATTGCTTTTTTAAATCAAACTATTTTTTTTTTTTTCGAGTGCAAAATTTTTTAACATCACTATTCAATTCATCACTCAAAATCAACAAAATGATTGCAATATTTTTGCACTATCACTAAGTGTGAGTTGAAACTGCAAAATGAGTGCACTACCCCATCTATGATTTATATATATTTCTTTTTGCTTAAAGAAACTTTCCCTGGTGCTAATAAAATTACTAGTAGAATATTCAAACGATTAACCGTTGGATCGATTAACTGTTCGATTTACTATTTTTGATAAACGAATAATTCGAATAATTTATGTCGAAAATTTGGTTTTTTCACAGTATTATTTTTTTTATGTAAAATAACATGTCGGTATGTTTTAAGAAGACTGAAACCAAAGAGTTGGGGAATATTTTGTTTTTTAGAATGCTTAGTACAAATTTTTACCACAATGATTAAGATGAAGATGATTTTTTTGAGATGAATGAAAACAACCTTCTACCAGACCATAACAAGACTATTAAAAGTATTAAAACTGGTAATAAATCAAAAAGAGATTTAAGTTTCATAATGGAAGACTACCAATTTTTTGAAAAGACAAGATAAAGAACAGATAAATTGGATATGCTTTATACCGCTTTACTTTTAGTCTCTACAAATAAAATTTCATTAAAACAAAACGAAAATCATTTGAAACATAAACACTTAAACTGCAAACTCTTTTTGAAAGATTATCTAAGAATTTTAGCTTAAATTTAAAATTTTGTATTCGATTAACCGAATAATATTAAATTGTTCGATTATTATTCGATTAAATTTTACCTCGAATAATTATTCGCGCGATTAATCGATTAATTGAATACCCTAATAAATAGCTACTAAAATCATTACATTAAGGGTAATCCTCTGAGCTATAAGGATATGTAAAAAAAAATAGTTCGGGCAGAAGGTCCTCTCACTCACAAACAGCTGGTTTTACAAACACATCAATATCAATTACGCTTTTTAATTTTTGCTTATTTGTTTTTGTCAACGAATATGGACATATCAAGCCCGTTATGATTTTTATTGATTCTCTTTAATTTAAAACTTTCTCTTAATTCTCTGGATTTCTCTGTTACAATATTGTTTTTTTCTTTTTTATTTTAAATTACAATAAAATGCTCCGTTTATTTGGGTGATTAAGTGGAAGTGTGTATATATGGTTTTTTCTTCTTAAACTTATTTTACCCAAATGGGAGAGAAAAACTAAATGCTAGTTTTTAAGCTCAATTTTAGTTTTTGTATGTTGCTGAAGGATTTCCTGTTGTATAGTTTTACAATTTAAATTTTTTTTTATGTCAGTGTCGTTATTATGGTAAAAATTTGTTGTTGTTGTTGTTGTTATAGTTCACACAAATTCTTTGTTGCCTATGAAAAATTAAAAATTTGTATACACACACTATTAAAAAGGGCATATTTAAGGCGCGTATTCTAATAATAAACAAATTGATTTTTAGATTTCATTTACATATATTTAATACTTTTCGTTTTAAATAGTTAACCTCTGCTTGTATCTGTGAAACAAAATAAATTTTAATATATATTAAGATTTTAATTTTTCCCCAACACATTAACATATTTTAATGATACACAAATAAAAATATTTACTAGCATAAATAAAGATAGGCATGCATTTACATTTAGGTACTACATATGTATTTGTGTGTAAATGTATATGGTTCTAAGTGTCTAAGTGTTGGTATGTATATTCAAGTTTTATCCGTGTGCTGGTATGTAAATGTTTTTAAGATTGTGTTGTATATAATTAATGCTGGAATATATAATTAAACATGACATTGGGTCAAGTTCGGGTGTTTTTTCTGTTTCCTCTTTCCATGAGTTAAGGTGAATATGATAAGTTATTGAGGAATTCAATACTATTTCTTTGTCTTTTATTTATTTGTTTCTTTTTTAATTTTCCTTTTTTAAGGTAGAAAATCAGAAGGTGTATTTCGGCTTAATTAAAATGAAACCCAATGAAACGCTGTAGGGGGTCAATACTTTTGTTAAATAACATTTGAGCTTTCATTTGAATGGTTTTCGCTTTAATAAGAACAATTGCCAGGAAAAAAAAATATTGCAAGAACTTCTTTCCAATTAATTAACATTCCTTTAACGAAATTATAGTAATCCGTTAAAAATATAAGGGATTAAAAGCAGTCAAATAATGTGGAAATATTAGATCTTAAAGAATGTGTCGTCATATTAAATGCAAACGCACGTAACTACACAAAATTTCGAAATTGAGTTTTTTTTATCGATTATGGTTCGTTTTATCAAAATACATGTTCGTGCAAAATTTTAGATTCCTACGATCAAAAATGACGATTTTATTAACGAAATTTTTTTTTGCTTCTCCTGTAAAAAAAAAAAGTGTAGTAACGTCCGGCAAACAAAAGCACTATGATAGCGTACAGATCATGATAAGCGTATCTGTAGTGTTCCTTAAGCGTTTGGATTGTGTTTTTGCGTAGTGTACTTTTAGCGTACGCGTTCTGTATTTTTTAGTGTACACTAAGCGAACTTTAAATGTACATGTTGTACTGACTATACGTTAAATGTCGTAGTGTCCTAGAATCCAGTTTAAATTATCAATGAAAATTTATTGTTTTATGATCTTTATTATTTTTCACAAGCTTTATGATGCCTATGAGAATCTGTAGTCTTAGTGTTTTATATTGTCCTTACTATTTCTTTCCGGTTAAAAGTATACTGTTTTGTATGTGTTCACCAAAATATCCTTATAACTATCCTTTTGGTAATGCTATGTTATTTCATGTGACTTAGGTCGCATAAAAATTATTTTTTTAAATGCCCAATTATCAGGATAGTAATTAAATTATATTAAGTTAATTTTCATATAAACTTAAATCGTAATTAAATACAGATTGATTTTTTGAGTTTTATTTGAAAAGTCTTATTTAATTAAAAGTATGGTAGCACTATTAAATACAAAAAAATATCATTTATTTACAAGGTGGTCTCAAAAAACAGCTGTCTGTTTTTGCTTTGGTTGTTCTTGTAGTATTGTGAAATTAAGGCCACCTTGCTAAGTTTTTACAATGGAAACTTAAAATTAATTTAAATGTACCAGCTTGGTGAATTAATTTACATTTAAGTGCTTAGTAAAGAACGGAATTTTGTATTAAAAACGAGTTTAAATATAAATGTGATCTAATATTAAACCTTTAAAATGGCCGTTAGCTTGCTACAGGCTTATTACTTTAATTTGATATTGTAATTTTTTACTTATTTAGTTAAAATGTTATATACTTTTAACCAGTGTTCGAAAATAAGCTGAACGTTATTTAGCGTACGGTACATATACCCAGAAATGATATCTAGTTCTTAATATCTTCATAACTTTTTCCAAAAAACTAACAAACAGAACAATTTAAGTGCTTCTGTAGACATACATTAAAATTTTAAGTTCTTTAGTGTTTTTTTTACATTGATTATTGCTTGACAATTTGCACGAACAGCCTGTGTGTGTATTGTGTACATGTTTTATTTTTGTAAAAAATTGTTGTTGGCTGTAGTATGTTCCAGCCAAAAGGGCGCTGAAACGAACGAACATTAATGTGCTGAGCAGAACAGAACAGAAAGGTACTTACTGCACAAACACTATAAGCGTTTGTGTTTTCCATATTTTTACCGTACCGAACAGTAAAGAACAATATTTAATGTTTATTTTCGAACACTGCTTTTTAGAAAAATTACCGAAAAATTTTAATCTTAGGATGAAAACTTTTTTATCAAAATTATTTTATTTTCTTTTTTATTTTAACTAGAAATTTTTCTTTTAGACAATATTGTTGTGAAAACAAGTTCCATAACTTTTTTGAGTAAATGTCAGTGTTCAATCTTGATTTGCCATTTCTGGGCAATATTTTTTCCCATTTTTTGTTTCAAATCGATCTTAACATAAAACAAGTTTATTTTTAACTCCAAGGCGTATGTTTATTTCAAAATAGTAAATACTTCCATTACTCATACGCTCATGGTACACAAAGTGTTCAAATAAATCACTTTTAAAAAATAAAGTTTCTATTTTCCAAGTTATGTTTAGTTTAATTTTCCTCCTGCTTTAGCATTAACTTTGCATGTCCTCTTCACATATAGAGCAACATGTCAGTGTATATGAGTAAAATGAATGACCAAGAAATAGAGTAGTAATAGGAATATGGTAATTGACTGTATGTGCATACATGTGTCGTCTACTCTCGTGTATGTTTGTAATTTTATCGCCATTATTAATTAGAAGCACTTAACGTCCGCACATGATGAAAAATATTTTTACATTCCTTGTTACTTTTGCTTCCCCTCTTTTACATAGAACCGCTAATATTACATTCTATTTTGTTGTCGTTTTTGCAAACCATTAAATTTATTAGCAGTATTTTATGTAAAAGAAAAATTAAAACAAAATAGTAAACGGAAGAGAAGGCCAGTTAACCGAAAGTTTTTCTCTAGGCATTATTATGCTTTAAAAATATTTAAGAATATGTGTAACACGAATGTAATCAGGGTTGCATGTGTAATTGTGTATAATGTTTGCTACACGGAAAGAATTATTTACTAAATTGTGCTTTATTCTTATTTTGCTCTTATTTAGTAGAATTTTCTTAAATAAAGAAACATTTTTCTAAAACCAAGCCACATGAACATATAAGAATAAGTAATTTTTGGCTTGGACGATAATCATGCAAAATTTTCTTGGTTCAAGCCATATTTAGTAAATAATTCTTACCGTGTATGATAAATTTTAACAGAAAAATATTGCTATTTCTCTGGTCATAATGTAGCAGGTTTATTTGTCTTTGAATGTGTCCTTAACGAACTTTAGTGCGATTTCGTGTGTTGCAAAGGAATTAAGGGTAAGCAACTAACATTACTATTTAAGGCTGTTACAAATTTTGTGCACCCTACGCCACAGTTTGAAAAATATGTAGGTAGTTCCAAAACTTTTAACTCGAAAGTTTTTTTGTATGGGTGGTCATTTGAAATAACAGGCCGATTTCTCAGAACTCAATTTCAACATTTAATATTCCTTATGCATAAGAGATAGCGCATATGGTATAGGCACTTTTATGCCAAAACCATTATTTCACAAATGAAAAAGGTAGATTTGCCCAAGACTACGTCATTTATAGACAGAATTTGTAAATGTTCACTACTTGTTTTTTTTTAGGATCAAGACTCCATAACGTAAAAGAAAATGGGTAAACATAAGATATTTATGGGTAAAATCTGCTTATATGTCAGCCGTTTGTGGACTGATCTTGTTGAATTTCTATAGCAAACTATTCCGAACTTAATGGAATGAGCGATGAATAATTGGTTTCGCATACGCGAACTATTCGCTTATTTTTGCTATTTGCACTAGCATTCTTAAAAATGTATGCGAAACTTTAAAGCGAATATCTTAATGTTGGCAATATCAATAATATCTTAAAACTTTTTTAAGAAAAGAAATTGTAACAAGCTATTAAAATACTTTGATAAGAAAACATCAAAAAGCTAATTTCATTAACAATTGATCGTATGTTTATAAAATATAACTTGGCTCAATAGAACTCATTTTGAACATATTGTATGAATTCGTACTCGTATTCGCATTCTTAAATATTTTGATTTTTCGCATTCTCTTAACCCACACTTATCGCTCTCCTAACATAAATACATATAAAAACGTAATTCCCATCATATCAAGGGTCCTCGGAAAATCCATTTCAACACCAACACGGACATCGTTAAATAAACTCATAAGGGCCCCCGATAGTAGAAATAACAAATTACAGAGTTATATAGAAACGATATATATCGACGCTGTTGTATAAAAAGGGCCAATCTGCTGCTTAAAATCATAATTCTAATATTTAAATAGATCATACGCAAACAAGTAATTTCTATGACTATAAAATTGGTCAAGTTCTGCGAGCAATTAAGTGGTCTACCTATTTCATTAGCACCACTGTCATCTCAATGTTCAAATATTTAAGAAAAATGATAATAAGACCAACATAGTGCAATGTACTGTGTGATATTTTGACAATCTAGGTGGACAAAATTAATTCTTTACAGAGTTTTGCGCTCATAAAAACAGTTTATACATCTCATATGAAGATATATACGCTGAAAAACAAATATATATTTATAACATACATATGTTGTCTTGATTATACTCAGAATAAAAAAGTGTTCCTTATTAAATTTACACAATACCAAAAATAGTTATAAATTACTAGTAAGTTTCCGGAATCTATTTAGAGTCATTTGATGGGTCAGGGTAATTTTCTTTTTCCGGACTTTCTAGTGGTGGCTCTTTTAATAAATTAAGTACTTTTGGTGAGATTTGGCTGCGCTTGGGCTTGGGTGAACAGTGTTCACTGAACACCTTAGGCTAGCAATAAAACGATCCGACGATATAAGTAATCAACGGAATAAGTCAGTATTAGAGAGAGAGGCTTATCGAGTAAATAACTCTCTTAATTTTTTTTTTTTTTTTTTTTTTTTGCTTATTTTGCGTTTCTTGGGCTTCCTCAGATAATTGTCCGATAAAAATAATGCAAGAAAATAATATATATATTTCCATGTCATAATAGCTTGTGCATCGTAATGGGGCATTGGGTAACATGGATATTTTTTAATGTATAAATCTTTTGTTGTTTTCACATATTCCTAAAATGTATAGGTCTTAATTTTAACGTTTAAATTATATGACCTCTAGGATCACGTGAAATTGAATTAAAAGATTAGTTTCTATTCCAGTAATTTCAGCAGATTTTTGGACATTTCGAAAAAACTTTCGAGCATAATTATCGTCTATAGTATTACCACCTCTTGTAATTGGTAGACATAAACCGCTCAAAATTTGTGCCTGATTTTTTTCATATATTTGTAAGCCTGGAGCAAAATATCCTAATTTTAAGTTCGATTGAAGATACGATCAGCTCTGATAACGTTGAGCTATTTACTTCCTCTAAAACATACGGGCACTTAATATGCGGCTGCTTCAAAAAATCGCGTCAATACGAATACAAATGCAAGAAATTGCAATCTAAACTGCAATCTAAACTTATTCAAATTAAGAAAAAAAATATATTTTAATGAAAATATTTAAAGTTTTTCATTCGCTTGTACACATTCCTGTTATTTTTTATTTTGTTTTGTATTAATTTCCGTAACAGTGGTATGTTTCGCACCATATATGTAGAAGTTGTTGAATTCTATCCAAGACTTTTTTTTTTTTTGAATTTTGTCCACCTAGATTGTCGATATATTACACCGTGCAATAGTTGTAGTAATTAAAAATTAAAAAAGTCCCAATGTGGTAGTTCAGTTTTTACTTGAAAAAATAATTATTTTTAAGGAAAAAATACATTGGATTTAAGAGATATTTAATGTTACGTACTTAAAATTAATATAAAAAAGCAAAATATTTGAGAAATTACTTTTTGTTCTAAAAACTTATTATTTTTACATTACAAGCTTTTTAAAGGCTATGAGAAGACTACAGATTACTGTTTTAAAAATTAGCACATTTCTTCAAAATAGCAAGACAGAATATTCAAATTACATCACATTCAATACAAAATATATGTGTGTCGGGCCAGAGCATATGCATAACGAAACACACATGTGCAGCAAAATATCCTTATAACCATCTTTTTGTACATGATATGATATTGCATGAGAATAAGACAAGTCGTACGCTAAAAGAACACTACACGTACGTTTAAACAAGATCAGTAAGTTATCTTAGTACATTAGAATAAAAAGATATTTAATGTTATACAAAGCCTTAGGCCCTCAACGCCACAAGATATGCAGCGTTTCAATTTTAAAAACTCAACATGAATTTCTGTAGAAAGCAACAACAGAATTATGAAATATGTTTGGCTTTGTTTTTGTTTTCAATGTAATTTTTGGCGTTGCGTTTGCGTTTTACACAATTAGGGCTTTAATGTACTTAAAAAGAATACTTGTTTCTCTGTGTTTAAGATTTTTTTTTTTTTGCATAAATTGTAAATACTAGACACCGAAAAAACATAACAAATATTTTTAGCATTAGAAACTTGTTTTTACTCCACACACAGATAGCATCGAATAATGAACGAATGTTGTAAAGAAGGCAATCCAGAGCAAAGAAATGATCCTACACACAGCAAACGCATGTTGCAATTGTTGTCGATTAAAAGCGAAGCAAAAGCAATAGACTTATGATTAGGAAACAAAAGTGAATGCATTCAATCTGCTATATGATTATCAAAAGCTGTATTAAACTTTTTGTTATTTCGGTATCAGTATCAAAACTAGTATTAAATTTTTAATGGTATTTAACCTTGATCATTTTCTATGTATTCCTTTAAGATAGATTTTTTCATAATAGATTTCTTTTATCTACAATTAGTTAAATTAAAATTATTTTTGTTTTATTTTCAAAAAACAAGTTTTGCTTAGAATTTTTTGTCCTTTCTGCTTTAAATCCCCTTTTTCGTTTTGGTTTTTCGATTGGTTTCAAATGGAAAAAATGTTCATCATTATACAATTATTTTAAAACTCATATAAATTTTGCTTAAAGAGTTTTTCATTAATGAGATCATTAAGTTGGTTTCCTTTAAAAATAAATATGCAATTTAGTCTAGTTTTTTTTACTTGATTTTTTACTAACTTCATTTCCTTGTTTGCTGTAGTTGAAGGATTTCAAATTCAATTTGATTATTTACTTCATTAGAAACTTCCGTATTTTGGATATTTGCTGCATACAGCAATACGTGTCTTCTGCAACATACTATACAATGATGGGTGCCATTGCTGATGTGTGCATTCAGGTTTAAAGCTGTATGTACGAGCGCACACTTGTGTTGCTGTGTCTCTGTTTGACTGCAATTTATTTCGTCATAACACTAACGTGCCCTAACGATATTTTGAATGATCCCTGTGAACAGATGCGGCAAAAATAAATACCGAGAAAAAATACTTAAGATTGCCTAGCCAAATCAGCCAGCCATGTCGTAGCACCATTTACCATTTTACCTTCCACAATGTCGACATCGATGCCATGCATAGAATTTTGCTAATTTTTTTTTGTTGTACGGTTCCTTTATTTTTCCGATTTTTCTTTTCTTTTTACTGCAAATACACCCACTAGCTCGTATATAAAAGAAACCAGTGCAGGCAATGTGAACATCCTTATATCCTTGACAATGCGGTGAATGTATGTGTGGGTGGATGTGTTTTTTGCTGGTGATACTGCTGCTGCTTCTGGTAGTGGGTTGATGTTGATTTCATATGCAATTTAAAGTGTGTGTGTGTGTGCTTGTGCGTTTGTTGCTGTTCTTGTATGTTCTAGAACCTTTTTAATAGCATTTTTGTATTTTTGAAAATAAAATAAACTCTCTACTGTGTTGATCTCCCCTTGAGTGAATGTTGAATATTTTCTATAGACAGCTTTTCTTCGAAAAACAAAATAAACTGCATCAACACTTGATGCAGTTTGCTTTTATTCTGCTCGTTCTTTCGTTTGTTTATTTATTGTAAGTGTGTTTGTGTGTATGTTTGTGCAGCACGAATGTTAGTGCCTGACATTCCTGTTGTCATATTCGACTACAGTGTTACCCTGTGCTACCAATTTCTTTTTAAATTTTTTTCCTCTTTTGTTCCACATGTTGGCATGCCTCAATGTATTTTTGTTTTAATTTTCTTGTTTTCTCCCAAAGTTAGTTTTCTTTTTCATACATTCATATATTTGTAAAATGTACGAATCTGCCTGCTTAAATGTTCATTACATTTGTTCGTCATTAATTTTCTTTAGGCTGGTATGTTGATGTCGTCGTCGTTGTCGTTGCAATCATTTTCCATTACAATTGCAAACATGACCTAAATCTATGACGTCGTCATAGTCATTGTATCTGCAACATCATGATTCAGTGGTATATAGTTTTCATCACATAATCTTACACAAGCTCACACACACACACTCATGTACTCTCATTATTATTATTTTTTCTGATTATTACGTGTTGCCAATTTCCCTTTCTAAAACACAGTGGTTGCAACTGCAGAGTAAGTTGTTGACAATTTTTTTGTAAAAAAAAAACAGCGGATACCCTTTTTGCAAAAAACACTTTGCCACTGGAAATTAATCAATTAAAAGTGGTTGAACTTTTTTCAAAGGAACGAGAAATAATTATTTGTACGTTAAAAAAAAAAACTTTTTCTAGAATTTAAATTACCAAAAGTTTAAGCGGTTATACCATAATTTATTCCTAAGTGACTTTTACTTTTACAGTGTTTCTAGAAAAAACTTTATTTTTATTCTGTTAAAATTGGTAAAATAGTTACTACTCGTTAATTATTCCATCAAACTAATATGCATTTTCATTTAAGTCTATTATATAAAGGGGTCATGAAATGCAATTTTAGAGACGGAAAGTAATTTCAATAAATAAGTCACTTTTTCTTAACAAAATAGCAAGTGAAATCTTACCTGTCATGGTCTAACTAATTTTCGAGCATATAAACTCATATATTAAATTTAAGACGTAAAAAAATGTAGAAAAAAATTTTTTCATAGTGTGAGTCTCTTCTTTTACTGAAATATATTTTATATAGAAAAGCAAGATTTCTATAATAAGCTAATTTATGCAATATTTTAACTAAAAGCACATTTTTGCAATGTTGGTATGAATAGTAAATTTTCCCCAAATCGCAAAATTTCCTACAAATAGTACATTTACGCAAAATTTACTATAAATAGTAAATTTTCGCAAAATTTACTAAAAATAATAAATTTTCGCAAAATTTACTATAAATAATAAATTTTCGCAAAATTTACTAAAATAATAAATTTTCGCAAAATTTACTATAAATAATAAATTTTCGCAAAATTTACTATAAATAATAAATTTTCGCAAAATTTACTCTAAATAATCAATTTTCGCAAAATTTACTAAAATAATAAATTTTCGCAAAATTTACTTTAAATAATAAATTTTCGCAAAATTTATTAAAATAATAAATGTTCGCAAAATTTACTATAAATAATAAATTTTCGCAAAATTTACTATAAATAATAAATTTTCGCTAAATTTGCTATAGATATATATACATATAATAATTTTTCACAAAATATCCTATAAATAATAATTTTTCACAAAATTTCCTATAAATAGTAAATTTTCGCAAAATTTCCTATTGATAATTAATTTCCACGAAATTTCCTATAAATAATAAATTTTCAAGCAATTTCCAATAAATATAAATTATTGCAAAATATCCTATAAAAAACAAATTTTGGAAAAATTTTCCTATACAAAGCAGATTTTTGCAAAACTTTCTATGAAAAACAAATATGTACAAAATTTCCTATAAAAAGCCAATTTTTGCAAAATTCCCAAACGGTTGGTTTTCGCAAAAATTCCTTAAAAAAAAAATTTCCCAAAATTCCTATCAAAAATAAATATTGGCAAAATTTCTTATATAAAGCAATTTTTCGCATGATTTCCTATAAATAGCAAATTTTCAAAATATCTTCTTTTAAAGCAAATTTTCGCAACATTTCCTTTAAATCGTTAATTTTTGCAAATATCCTTTAAAAAGTAAATTTTCGCAAAACTTCCTATTAAAAGCAATTTT
Organism: Pollenia griseotomentosa; assembly: GCA_963931875.1. NCBI lineage: Eukaryota > Metazoa > Arthropoda > Insecta > Diptera > Polleniidae > Pollenia > Pollenia griseotomentosa. The sequence goes on from OZ007560.1 coordinate 250,534,739, forward strand.
CTAGCAAAAATTGCCTATAATAAGCAAAATTTCGAAAAAATTCCAATAAAAAATACATTTTCGCAAAAATTCCTATAAAAAAAAATGTTCGAAAAACTTCCTACAAAAAGTATACTATCGCAATTTTTTTATAAAAAGCTTATTTTTGCAAACTTTCACAAAATAAAATATTTGCAAAATTTTCTAAAAAAAAAATCAAATTTTTGCAAAGTTTTTTTATAATTAGTACAAAAAGCTTTTAAATTTATGTGTCACTAATTAATAATAAATTTTCTTTTTATTAAACAAAAAAAAAGTTTTTGTGTGTCACTTTTGTCTGCTTTTTGTTCGTTGGTTTTTCAACAGTTTGTCCTATTTTTATTGTGCTGCAATATTTGAATTTTTTTGTTTATTTTTATTTTTTATTCGTGTGTCCTTTATTTATGCCAAACTTTATTCTTTCCCAACCAAAACCTTCAGCTCTATAATTATTTCCTTTAAGAATAACTACCTCTTACCATTGTAATTTTTTTTAGGATTTTTTACGAGTTTTTATTGTATTTACCTTTTAATCAGTAGTAGATATATAAAATGTTTGTGTTGACGATGCATGTTTGGAAGAAAACACTCAAAATTAAATGAATAGGGGAGATATTTCGGAGAAAATTATGTGATTTCAGGCATAAATAAATTAGGTGTTTTTTTATATGACGTATTAAATTACTAAAAAACTTTTTTATATGGTTAACATTTTGTTGAAATATTTACTATAATTTAATAAATTATTAGACTTTCCCAACAAATGAATGCTTCATCGCTTTAATTACTTTAAAACTACGAACTTTAAAAATAAAACATTTCCAAGAGGAATGAAAGTAATTAAAACCTCTGGCCGACAAATAATGTCCAGCATCAAACTGTCCCCAGTGTTTGTAAAGAATATGTTTATTAGGGTGGGTCAATTTGTTTTTTAACCATAAAGCAGAAACGTTATCTGTGGAAAATTAAAAAGAAATCATTACCCTTAAATCAAAATGGAGCCTCCAAATTTCCGCGAATAAGTTTGTAGAGTATTGTTTTTTTTTTATATCAAACAAACAATGTTTATTAACATTTAGCCTGGTTTCACACCATGAAAGCTTTCTTTCAGAACGTCAGAGTTTATAAGTGAAATTGCAAGAGAACATTGTACTCTTTTCTCCCCTCCATAATAATTTCACATATTTTTTAAAAACCTTTCACTGTGTGAACCTAGACTTATACACACATTCTCTTGAAAAATCGGAAGCTCCGTTTTGATTTTAGGGCAATGATTTCTTTGGATGACCTGTTTAGAATTTTCCGCAGATTACGTTTCCGCAATAGCCCTTGTCACTTTTTTTAATCCGAAACAAATTTACCCACTCTAATATATGTAAAAAACATCCATATTATACTATAATGTATATATTTTTTACTTTTTCTCCATGATTTTGTATCTTAAAGTTCAACCAAAAAAATAAGCAAAAGTTGAAACTTAACTGAACGCTATAGTCCAGGATTGTTTTATTTGTCGTCGTATTAATGTTTTCTATTTTCTATTTTCTCTTTTTTCAGTCTTTTTCTCCCTTTCTTTGTTGATTCATAAACTAGTTTTAATGCTGCTTAAAAATGTGAAATTAACGTCTGTTCTGTTTTTCAATTGAGTTTACGAGATTGTGTAAAATATTTCTGGTGTTTGTCTACTTGTTTTTCCTTCACTACCATTCGTTTCTTTTTGTTGTCTAAACAAATATGTCTTTCACGTTGAGAAATTAATTGAAATTTTGTAAAAATATATGCTTTTAAAGCAAGTGTGTGAGTGTATGTGTGGTATGTGTCAATATCTTTCCAAAAAAAAAAAAACAAACAAAAAACATACAACAAATGAAACAAAAATATTTCTGTTTGTGTTTTCTTGTGCTGCAAAGTTTTTGTTTTCATTGTTTGTGTCATTTTTAAAATGTGTATGTGTGCTTGTATGCCATTTTCTCTCTCAATTGTTTCGCCACCATTCCACGGTAAATTTTTTTAAAGTAAACTGACTGCCTTGCCATCCTGCTAGCCTGTCGCTAGTGTTAAAAGCTGATGCAGTTGGGACCAGAAGGTGGGCATGTTAGTCGAGTACACAAAGAATATTGTTTTAAATACCAGACTATTTTCACAACTCATTCAGATTAAAAAGTAATTGCATCTCACCCATTTAGTTTCATTTACTTTTTGTTTTATTTTTATTATTCCTTTTTCTCTTTGTAGAATTTTTTTTTTCAGTAAATACATACTTACATGAGCAAAAATGTTTGAATTTGTTGTTGCAAAAACACCAACATTATACGTGAAGATTCATACCTACAATATAGATTTTGTTTTCCTGATGCCACTGTTTCTTCTTTTTATTATTGTTTTTGTTGCAACATTATACAGTGGGGAGATTTTCTGGAAAAAGATTACTGAGCAAGCTCAATGACTTGAATAAAATTTTCCACGTCTGTTGCTGAGGTGTAGAAACAAACATGAAAAGGAAAGGTTTTAAAATGATGGAAAAAATATAAAGAAAATTGCGTTTACTTTCCAATGATATACATGATTTTTATAAGGTATTAAACTCGTTAAATAATTGTTTACAAAACAATTAATTATGAGTTTTGTGCAAAAAAGAAGTTTTGCTATCGGCTAAAATCTGAGATTTTAAACAGTTTTCAATAAAATCTTACATTTATACTGATTTTTACTTACGAATTTTAAAAAATCCCAAAAATAGAGTTCTCAGTACTAGAAAATATAATAAAAAAAACATTAACAATTTTATAAAATTCAGGAAACTGCATCATTTGTGTATAGATTTCCCACAGTGCAACGTAAACAAGTAACGAAGAGCAATAGTAACAACAACAGCAACAAAAATAATGACAATAAAGACTTAACGTTATGAGAGTGTAAAAGAAATTGAGAATGAATGAATAAACCGTGCCAGAATTTTGTTGCCAAAAGATGTGTCTGCATTAATCCCCAACAACTGGCAGCAGGCAACGTTGTTGGGAAGATGAAACAATAAGACCAACAATAGTAAAATCACCAACAACAATAGCTGCTATATCAGCATCACTAACAACAATAAAAAAGAAAACCGTTGATGACTACGTTGCCGTTACCGTCTTTGTATTGCTAGAAAAAGGTTGATGTTAGAGTTTAAAACTGTATCTGATGCTTGTGTGGCTGCCACATTTGCCAAAACAAAAAAAGAAATAATTTTAAGATAAGAAAATTCTACCAGCACAATGAAGACTGCACACACAGTGGGGTGTCTGCAAAATGTTTGTTTGTTTGTATGTTGGTCTATTTGCCAGCTTCCTTTAGAAAAATAATTACACAACTTTTGAATTAATTTACTCAAACAGTTTCATACTTTACTCCTTTTTTTCAGTTGAAAAGAGTTTAATTGTTTGTGTGATTGTTTTTATGTAAGCTTTTTTGTTGCCAGTGAATGCGAAAGTGTATTTGGAAATATTGCAGAGCTTAACTTTAAATTCCTGGTCTTATAAATCAATTATAAAATCACATTTGATAAAGAAATGAATATATATTTTTTAGAAGCAACTTAAAAATAACGACAGGTAAATATTTAATGACAATTGAGACTTAAATAGAGCTTAAGTGGGAAAATGAAAAGGTTATTAAAATGATTATTCCATCTTATTTAAGACAGTTATTAAAATGATTATTCCATCTTATTTAAGACAGAAATTCTTCAAATTAAACAAAATATTTAAAATGGTACACAAAATAAAAAAATATACAAATAATTACAACAAAACAAAAAATTAATTGAAATTAAACAAAACCTCCCACAAAATATTTTTACAAAGAAAATATGCAAAAAATTATTAAAAAAAAAAAAAGTAGTAAAAAATCCTCAATCTTTTCAAAATCAAAGGCGTTTTACCAATAATAACCGCTTAAACCAAAAAAAGTTTAAATATTTTAATATAAAGTTTCTTAAACCGGTATTGCAGTAGAAATTACACAAATTTGCGTTATTAAAAAAATCGCTTAGATTGAAAAAATTTAAAAACTATTAGGAATTTATTTTCATTATTTTCTAAAAAGATCCCAAAGGCATTCCTTTTATCAAAAATTTTTATATATAAAAAAACTTTACTCTTAACTAAATCGCCTAATGAAATCGCTTTTTTCGGAAAAAAATCTATTTTTTAATTATTTGAAAAAAATCTGATCAATTCCAAAGACAAAAATCGTTAATTAGATAAAATAGCTAATTTTCTTCATGAAATAAAAAAAATGTGTGAATTTAGAGAATCCAAAAACTCATTGAATAAATCGTCGCCTCAGAGTGTAACTAACTTCCAACAAATTTTACACAGCAGACAAAAAGCTTAAAAATTTTTTATTTTTAGCTTAAAAAGCAAGCCCTTTATATTAGAGTTTGCTAAAAACCGTAAAAATATGAAACCGCGGTTTCGGTTTTTAAATGATTAAAGCCAGTCGGTTTCGGTTCGAAAAGCATACACAACACATATGAATTCTTTCTTTACTGTTTTTTCGAAGAATAGTTCTATTTCCCAAAAAAACGTTTCTGCTATAGCCATAATACTCTATACATATAAAAGAAGTCCCAGCCTTGCCCAGGGGTTCATTAGTGTGAGTTTTTTCTATAGTCACAAAAACTTTATACAAAATACTATAGGGCCTGGCTGGGAGGCCCAGGAAGTAGTTTGTGCCACACAAAAAATGCTTTCCTGATCTAATTATTTTTTGAACATTTTTAAAAAACAATAAAAACTTATCATGAAAGGGTTGCATTTTCGTGAATTACTAAAGACTTTGTGGGATAGTGTATAACGTCCTTTTAGAGTTAAAAAGGTAACATTTGTTCTTTTAAGTACTTATTTTGAATTTCAAGAAGTTTGGAATACCTTGTCATTGTTGCAGGCTGTTATGTATAAAAATTTTGTATATGAAGTTCGAGTATTATGTATAATTTTCAATTTCTTTAAGCATAAATATATTTTTAAAGTAAAAGCTAAAACCGAGGTTTTTTGTCGGTTTTCGGTTTCGGTTTTTAAGCATTTAAAACCGTGGTTTCGATTTCGGTTAAACCGAACAGCAGTCCCTACTTAATATATTTGGTTTATTTTCTAATTTTCTATAGAGTCCCGAATTAAAGTAAATGATTTTCTTAGTCAATGCGACGTCTCTTTATTATTCGATGGTTTTTTCAATGCCATATAATGTGAAAATTGGATTTAGTAAGCTTACACCATGAGCTGCCAGATAAATTTGTAAGAAAATCGTCAATTTCCTGCAAAAAAAATAAAAAAATCGTCTTTCACGTTTCGAAAAATCATCAAAAAAATCGGACAACTTAAAATTTAGTTTTTCGCTAACAATTTTTGTTCGAATTTTATAAAAAAAAACATTCAAACATGAACATAATTACTTCATACTCAGCCAGCATTTTCAATCGTATAAGAGATACCGCATTTTTTAATCGTATAAGATTCCTCACACGGGAAAAACTGTAACACGACTGAGATTCTTCCATAGCATAGCGAAAGACGCTTCTTCAATCGTAGTGGGAATCGATTAGGACGTGGGTAAAGATGTTTTAACGAGTCTTTCATGTCAAGAATCGTTCGTATAAGACTCATGTAGATATTATCTTACAACTCGTTTAATATTCGCCGTATAATTATTGAAAATATGATTTATACAGAGAGTCGTAAAAGGTTCATTCGATGATGGATTGACGAAAGATAAACCAAGTGTAACATTGTTGTTTTTGTACTCTGAAAATAATCATTTAAAGATTTTCTTAAGGCGAGCATATTACAACCCAACCTAAACAAATGCGGCACGCGTTTTCTAGTTTATGAAAAACCGATTTTGCCAGCTCGTTTAATAGTGAAGTTTGCCGCTATTGTTGATTAATAATGGCAATTTAACTATTTTTTTAATCAAACGAGCGTTTTTATCTCCATTTTTATTTATAATTTGTGGATTTTATTAAACAAGAAAGCTATCACTGCTGTTCGTAACACAACGTTGACGTTCTTGCATATCAGCGTACAAGCGAAGCGAAATAAAACGTTTCGCCTTCCGCTCTTGTTAAGGTACGGCTATTAAACATTTCAAGATTAAAAAAAGGAACGTGTTGGAAAATTTAATGTTTTATTCAGACTTTTGAGATTGAAAAAAATCGTCACTTTATAGAAAAAAATCAGCAAATCTGCACTTTGCTAATTTCGGAACAAAAAATCGTCCAAATGACGATAAATCGTCAAATCTGGCAGCCCTGCTTACACCCAATAATATTAATGTCTCTCTCTTTCTCTCCAAATCAGATAAAATCCTTTGTTTACTTTATTGAATAAAAATGGGAATGTAAGAAAAGATAAACTCACTGTTTATTGTTTGTGTTTTGTCTAAGCTTTGATATCGTTGCAAATAAAACTTGAGTGTTCTCATTCGCTTTACAGTTTTATTTGTAGAATAGCTTTAGCTTTTCCAAAGCCTTTGGGAAAAAGTTACCTGATGATCTGGCCTAAGCAACCACTGAAATAAGCATAGAAACTAGCTTACCCCCAACAATAAATTTCAGTGTATTTATCAATGAATATTCGAAATTAAGCATAAATGATTAATGAATAGAAAATGCTTTAACTTAAATTTAAAAATGTTAAAAGTATAACTAAATACCGATTCCAAACAAATTACGTTTAAAAAAGAAAAAAAGTCGTTAATTTACTTCATAAGCTTAACTGGGAAAAAATTCGCTTAATAAGGAACAACATGCGTAAATGAAAAAATGCCAACAGCAACTTACTCTTTACAAATAAAAATTTTGCACGGCCACAGTCAAAAATGAAAGATTATCAATAACAATTTTAATTAATTTTCATGTTGTAAAATTCCTTTCTTCATAAAAATAATTTAATGAAAATTAAATTTAATGAACTTAAGCCTAATTAAAATTATTAAAAATTTGGATTTTTGTAAACTTCATAAAAAAATCACTTCATAAAAATCACTTAAAAATTAACCCCCGTATTCATAGACGATTATTAAGCTTAACAAACCTTTATTAAGAATGATTTTCATAGTAAATTTCTTCTTTAAACCTTAATTAAATTTAACATTTTTTTATGAACACAGCCATAAATCTCTTAAACAAGAAAATATCGCAAATCTAGAAATAAAAAATCAATCAACCTTAAAAAAACAAACGTCTTAGATTCACTTTAAAATCGACAAAATCGCCAATTTACTGAAGAAAAACCGGAATTTACGAAAACCTTTCAAAACTACATATTCCAATTTTTTATGCCGCTTTAAAAGCAAAAATTTCGAATTTTTGCTAATATGTAAATTACTTTTTATTTGCCAAAAAAATTATGTTTTAAAAACGACTGCGATTAGAAAAAGGTTAAGCCTTACTTAAAAGTAATTTTATTGCCGAGTTTTGGTTTTTTAGTTTATTCATTAAACTAAGCCACTTTTGAGTTACGCGAATATGTGTTGTGCCACATCCTACATTTCCGGAATAACGGAATGTCTTGAAACAAGAGCCAACCTAACGGTTAGCACCACTGGATTCAGCGTGCCCGAATAATGTTTGATCGCCAGATGACAGCAAAAAAAATGTCAAATTTTAGCACAGTCTAATTAATTAAATCTTACTGGCTATTTCACTTTATGTGAGACAACTCTTTCTTTCGCACAACTACGTTTAAAACAAAAACAAATTCTAAAATTTCATGAAATATTCGCAAGTTTTTCAAAAATTGCTAAAGAAAACACATTTCTAAGTTCCAAGAAAATACTCAGTACATATTAAAATATTATTTATTTCCACAAAAATAATAAAATGTTGAAATTAAAGAAAATAGAAAAAGAATGTTTTTTAATAAATAATACTTAACGCCGCCTAAGAATGTCTCTACATCTCCTCCTTTTAAACCACTGTTCCTTGAAAAGCAAAAATATATTTCATATAAACATGTCTATGTCTATTTTCCCTATAAGTAGCCTGCATTTAAAAAAAAATACCAAAAATTATTAAAAAAAAAAAAATAAGAAAATAAATAGAACAAAAATTAACCTCAAGTTTAGAGAAACAAATAACGAAATTCTTAAATGACAAAAGGCTTCGAAAGAAAAAAATGGAAAAAAATTCAAAAATATAAAAGAAAAACATGTTCGTTCAACAACATGACTTTGGATTTTGCCGACGTGTGCAACAAATTCAAACAAACAAAAAAAAAAATTACAAAATTGAAACAAACTGTAGATGATGTCTATAAATAATACGAGAACAAGCAAAACAGTAGTAAAACATTCTAAATTTTTGGCATTAAAACCAACAGCATGAAGTAGAAAATGGCATCCGAAAAATATTAAAACGAAAAAAATGGAAGAAAAAAAATCTGAAAAATGAAAACTAAGTGCAGCTGTAAAAATATTATGGTCTGTTTGCTGTACATTAACATTTGTAAATTTACAAAAGGAGACTGAAATGTTGTTTGGGGAAATTTAGGCAGGCAACAAAGAAGACATGAGTCATGGGTTTTGTGTTTTTTTTTTTTTAATTTTTCTGGCGAATACACAGGGATACATTTGCTTTAAATTGCTGGAGAGGCAAAAACGAAATAACATAAAATGAAAATTTCGTATTCAAAGGCTTTTGGAACCCAACAAAACTAATTCGAAGCATATTGAAATGTTACATTTGCCTTTTTATTATGCAGACAGTTGTTGTATGTTTTATAGTTCTTGGTAAAAGCATTGATTATAAATAATGAAGTTTTTAGAGGCTTAAAGAAAAGAATCATTATGTCTTAAGTAGCTTAAAATATAGTATCTAAGGTTTATTGCTTACGAGTTTTACACTGAACTTTTGAAGAAAAAAGTACCTTTTTGTGAAAAATCAATTTTTTGTGAAAAAATACCTTTTCAGGAAAAATTTAGGTTATGTTAGGTAATTGTTGGAAGTATTATTTAAAAGGAATAAATTTTTTCCTCTCAAGATTAGCTTTCTGTTTAAAAATTACGTTTTTAGACTGCAAAATAATTTTTGTGAAAAAAATAATCTGCCTTATTTCGGTTGCCGTTATCGTCATCGACAGTGTCTTTTTTTGTAATAGATTAAAGTCGGTGTATCACTTTAATCTATAACAAAACTGGAATAAGGCTGATTATGTTTTTCACACAAATTACTTTTGTTCTTTAATCTTCTACAAAAAATGACACTGTCGATGACGACAACGACAACCGGAATTAGGCTGAATATTCTTTTGTATGTAATAAACTAATGTTTTGTGTGAAAAAATACCTCTTCGTAAAAGTTTTTTTTTAATAAAAAGAAATCCTACTGTTGCACAGAAGTAATCTAGGAAGGAAAATTAAAATAATTTTGGATTTTGTAAACAGTAGGTACGTTAGAATGATATCAGTTGTCAATTAAAGACTTGTAGTTGAGAGAACGTTTTGGATTTTGGAGTACCTCGGGTATCAAAAAATTTAAAGATTTTTATGTAGTTTTCTACACTTAAATTTTTTTATGTTAAAATATTTCAAAAAACAACATTATATGAATTATTCAGACTTATTGTGTAAGGCGTTGTCGTTAACGAGTGAGTCGTTTTTTGTAGTAGATTAGAGAATACAGATTGTTTGTTAGTTTACACAATAAAGCCGATTATTTTGAACATGCGAGCAACCGATATTTAACTTTATTCCGGCCATTGGACCATAAGTTTTTGGTGTACACTGAAAAGAAAACTCAATCCATCTGTACTTAAATCAATCCGAAGCGATATCAATAGTACGTTAAGTACAGATTTTCTTGAATCACGTACAGAAAGATTGATTCAAGTACGGATTATTCAAGTGCGAAAAACTTAGCTTATCCAAATTTAATCCCGAATTCGTACATGAAATAATCCAAAAATGAGATTGATTAAAGTAAAACTAAGATTCAATCAAGCTCAAAATGCGCTTGATTCAAATATTTTAAGGTTGAAATTGAAATTAGATTGATTCTAGTCAAAGTAACTTGTCCCGGAAATAGAAAGAGAATATTATAATGATTAATTTACTTACCCGTTTTACACCTATTTGTTTCACTTTTGCTGTATTGCATCCTTTGTGTACAGAAGAACTTGATTTGACATGGTTTCAACTTTATTTAACTTTATGATTTAACAAAAATAATGGAAATTTTTGCATATATTTTACTTTTTAAACATGAAAATAATGGATGTTTTTCTTCTTGTTCTGTTGTTTTTGTTGTTTCTACACACAACAAGCAACTCGTTTTTTACCTACTTTTGTGGTGTTGTTGTAGTTTCTACGACAAACACAAGCGTATGCATGCATTTAGAACGCAATGCTGAGAGTTGAGACTAATACCCAGGGGCGAATTTTTCGATTACAGAAGCCATGATGTGATAGACACGAGTAAGATAGTAATGCACACCATCTCAATTACAACCTAGTACACTTTTTCGAATGCATTGCCGCATTTATGGAGTGAACGCCTAACACTTGCACACAAAGTAAGCAGGATTGTGAAGTGTTCATTCAATAAATATAAACTCAGCACAGCAGTACTGTAAGCAGGCAGTAGACAGTCTATACACAATCTCGCTTACTTCGCCACTGGGGAGTTTAAAACGCTCACTTTTTAATTTTCCTCTCAGAGTGACACATAGTTCAATCTTTTTTTACTTGGTAAAGAATTTTATACCTATTTTATGAAATTCCGGGATTGGTTTTAGCAAATAATCCCATTTAGAATTGTATAAAAAGCTTAATTTATGCCAAGTGTTTTTCTTTCTGTGTCATATCCAAATTATCAAGAAGAGAAAAAGTACTAAAAGTACCAATTTTTTCGTTTTAATCTGGGCCATATGATATATCTTTCACAAATGTTTTGAAATCTGAAAATTACGAATTTAATCCCGTTTTTACACCTAAAAAGTATCAATTTTACCCCTTAAAAAATAACTAATATTAATTTCAAAAGATTTTGTTATTCGTGCTTAATTCCCAGTTTTTATTATTGATAAAAACACTTGAAATTTATTGTTGATGGGATTAGCTATTCCTATGCGCATTTCACTGGTTGCTTAGGCCAGATCATCAGGAAACTTCATCCATAAAGATTTTATAAAAACTAAAGATATTAAACCAAATAAAACTGTTAAGCGTATAAGACTTATAGCAACAGTTCTACTTGTAATAATATCAAAGTTTAAACAAAACACATCAACAATAAACAGTGGGTTTATCTCATCTTACATTCCCCACTACAATTAGTTGAAATTCTCTCAACATTAACTGTAGTTGTAAGTAGGTTAAGAAAAACAAAATAAAAAACAAACAACAACTTACAAAAGATGTTGTCAATTAAGTGTTTTTTTAGGCGGTGCACTTGCCTGTTTATTATCAAAAAGTAATTTCAATTTTTGGGAATACAAAATTTTAATTTCAAAAGATTTTGTTATTCGTGCTTAATTCCCAGTTTTTATTATTGATAAAAACACTTGAAATTTATTGTTGATGGGATTAGCTATTCCTATGCGCATTTCACTGGTTGCTTAGGCCAGATCATCAGGAAACTTCATCCATAAAGATTTTATAAAAACTAAAGATATTAAACCAAATAAAACTGTTAAGCGTATAAGACTTATAGCAACAGTTCTACTTGTAATAATATCAAAGTTTAAACAAAACACATCAACAATAAACAGTGGGTTTATCTCATCTTACATTCCCCATTACAATTAGTTGAAATTCTCTCAACATTAATTGTAGTTGTAAGTAGGTTAAGAAAAACAAAATAAAAACAACAACAACAACTTACAAAAGATGTTGTCAATTAAGTGTTTTTTAGGCCGTGCACTTGCCTGTTTATTATCAATTAAGCAATTAAGCACGAATAACAAAATCTTTTGAAATTAAAATTTTGTATTCCCAAAAATTGAAATTACTTTTTGATAATAACTAATATTTTAATCTAAACCATAATTAATCAAACCAAATTAATCAAAAAAATAAAAAGTTCGAATTTTTCTCCGTTTTTACCTGGTAAACGGTACCCTTTAGGAATAGGAATTTTTATTCAATTGTTGTCTAAGTTATTGTGCTTTTTATGTAAGAAATTATAGCATTAATTTCATTATATTGTACAATATTTCGATACGAAATAAGTGATTGGCATTGTTAATAAACTTTTTGCGTCAAATATTCGTTAAGAGTGAACATACCTTAAGACATGCATGCATAAACTCTTGCTCCAACCAATATATCGAAAAATGTACATCCTTTTACTTCATTTGCAAACACATGTAGTCAAATATTTAAGTATTTACGTCTATACAAAATTACCGCTGAGAAGAAAAACAACAGCAGAGATTTTTTTATTGGTTAACAAAACAAAATCTTTCGATTTATTTGAGTTGTCTGGATTTTTTTCGTAATTTGCCAAGTTTTCACTCGTATTTTTAGCCTGTGTCTGTTGTAACAATTTAGATGCAAAAGGTGTATCTTTACTGATTGTATGCAAAGCAGAAAAGGAAAAAATCTCCATATCATGGCTGGCATAATAATGCTTAGATTTAATCGTTCTCACCAACCGGGTTTAGTGAAGGTAAGCATAAAAGCAGGAGGTCGGTGAGACAAAGACTTCGTTGTAGGCTTTTATATTATACTGTTGTCATGACTGTGGTCCAGCCACTTGACATCGACACGCTAAATGTAAAACAAAAAAATGAAAACAAATAAGAAGGAATCGATCAAGCATGGTCTAGCAAATAATACGCTACATCACAGGGCAGTCATCGACCCATCAGGACAAAATGATGTTATGAATATCAGATATCAGCATCTCTAAGAATTTTCGTGATAAAGCAATTTGGGGGTGTGGTTTATATAGGATTTATGATTAATTCTGGATCTAAAATCCCATAATTTTGCCCTGACATTGTTGTTATTATTAAAGTTACCGACACCATGCCCCTTGAGGGTAATATTTGTATGAGCATTATTCAAATATGGACCGACTCAAATAAAATTTTGGTAAGCAATAAAATCATTTTAAGGCCGAATTCCTTCCTCTGATATTCTATTATGGTTTTCTTCTTCTTTTAATTTTTTTTTCTACGGCGTCACAATGGAGTAACTGGTCTTAATACCATACTGGTCTCGTGGTTAGGTTTTTATGTCTAAATATGACTTTGCCCAGAATGTGTACATGGACAGACAACAAGTCAATCTATCAGCCGGTAGGACATGGTTAGAAAGTGATTCTAAGTCAACTGGTATACTTTCCACCTTAAGTGATGTAGGGTATAAAAAAACAGTATAGATAAAAATAAAATTGTTTAATTTACTGTTATACGTAAGATTTTTTACTGCTGCTTTCTTTTCTGTTGCGGTTAAGAGATAAATAAAATAGAAAGAGTAAAAGAAAGTTCATTACGGGATTTTTTTTAACAAAAATACCTTTAATGAGCACTATTAAACATTAAGACTCTAAGAAGTACTACTTAAAAGAATGTTCTTGGTGTTGCTTTAGCCAGATGTCTTAAAAGTCAACTAACACATTCACTTGCAACAATTCAACTTTAGACGATTTCAAAGTCCTTTTATGTTTAAAATAAATAAATATAAAAAAATTTATTCTAGATTTTTATTTTTTAACATAAAGAAGAAGAATCATTGTTCGTTCACGTTGTGTCCACAACGTTGATCAAATGTTAATGTGTGCAAAATTCTCAAATTTCTGCTTGTATTTTTTCCATTTTTTTTTTTATTATTTTTCTAGAAGAAGCACATTCATACATGCATTCAAATATCCAAAGGATGTTTGTATTTCGTCAAGCAGTTTGTTTACTTTTTTTTTAAAGCAACAAAAATCGTTATAAACAAACAACAAATTTTACACAGACATCTAAAAAAAAATGCTTCAACACTGAAAGAAATTAGAACAAAAAATATTGTCTTAAATAATACAACAACAAAAATAGAAAAGTAGATCAACAACCAGCTGGATTACAATTGCCAATCTGCATAATAAACTCATTCAAGCTCAAATTAGTTTAAGGTAAACCCTTTATCAATATAAGGAGCCAAAGCTTCCTCTAGTGTATACTCGATAGGAAGTTGTTGATCTTAATCAAGACTTCTTTAAATTTTTTTAAGTATTTTGTTTACGATTTCTTCCTACCATTCAAATAACTATCGATACAATCCGCTTTCCAGCTTTGTATAAGTTGAGCTATCATGAGCTTATCAGTTACATGTATTGTTTTGCGTGGCAATTTTCTTTTGTTTTCTTTTTGCTCTTTTTTAGAATTTTGACATGCAAGAACTTCGTGCTACCTTCGTCTAAAATTTTGACGAAAAAGCTTAGTTTTGGTCTTTAATGAAATAAAAACAAAAACAAATTTCGCCAGAAAAATCCGAGTTTCAGACTACGTTAAACTAAGGTTAAACTTAATCCACATCTCAAAAACCCGGCCTTAGGGTCTATTATATAGGGAAGATTAATATTGTAAAAATTACAAAAAAAACGCAAGTGGTCAAGGGTTTAAAAAGCAGCTTTTAGTCATACAAGCAGCTTTTAGTCAAACAAGTAGGTTTTTGTAAAAAAATTAACTGTTTGTGAAAACGTATCTTTATGTGAATAGGTACCTTTAAGTAAAAACATACCTTTTTGTGAATGCGTAGCTTTTTGTTAAAACGTACCTATTTGTAGAAAATTAAGGGAAATAAACCACAAAAACGGTTACACAAACATTAAAAAAAGTGTTAAGCAGGTTTGTGTAAATATTCAAAAAATTCGTGCTATTATCACTACAACATTTACTTGGTTAACATTAAACCACCGATTCGCGTTCGTAGAGTGCGTACCGAAGATAATATTGCAGCCGACCAGTGTTAATGAGGATAGTGAAATGCCGTTCGTCGCCGTTCTCAGGTATTTTGCATGTGTTATTCAACCCCGTGCCATGATACGCGACTTTTTTTGCCCCAATTGGCAGAGTTGGACTTGGTTGATATGTGGTTTCAACATGACGGTGCCACATGCCACACGGCTCGTGAAACAATGGACATATTGAAGGATGAATTTGGTGCGCAGTTTGTCTTTCGAAATGGCCCTGTTAGTTGGCCGCCAAGATCATATGATTTGACGCCTCTTGACTATTTCTTGTGGGGTTTTGTGAAGTCGTTGGTCTATGCGGACAAGCCAAACACGATTGAAGCCTTAGAGTACAACACGTGTTATTCATGGAATACAGGCCGAAATGCTCAAAAAAGTGGTTCAAAATTGGACCTTACGAATGGACCATTTGAACCGGAGCCGCGTGCAACATTTTAAGTTATTTTTAAAAAGTAAATGGCAAAGACCAATTTATCGATTTCAATAAAAATTTTGAATTGAAATTTTGCGAAATTAAAAGCTTTTTAAGAAAGTTGGATAAACAATTACCTTGTGAATAAAAAAATTCAGGTAGCTTTTTGGAAAAAAGTAACTTTTTGTGAAAACTTTCACTTTTTGTTTAAATATTTTTTTTTTAATTTATTTTTGTTAAAAAGTATGTTTTAGAATTTTTTTTTTTCTAATAAAGGTGTTTTTATTGTCGCCTTTTGCAAAAAAAATTGCTAAATTTTTTAAAAAAAAGCATTTTTTTATAGAAGAAATTAACTTTATGTTAAAAGTTTTTTTCTTAAAAAAAAAGTATCTTTGTTTAGAAAGGATTTTTTTATTATTTGTTTTAGTAAAAAAGATAATTTTGTATTTTATTTTTAAGAGGTATAACTAACGATGTTTTACTATAAAAAAAAAGCTTTTTTTGTTTATTCTGGAAGACAAATGCCAAACGTGTTTGCCCTAAAATGTTAGTGTACAAAATATTTTACATCTTTTAAATTTAAATTTCATTAAAACTTGTTTTTTAGCTAAAATTTTACGGATTTCATTGATTATTGTTTTATCCCGTATGAACAAATAAAAAATCATATTAAGCCATCGATATTTATGTAACTTTTAAAAATTTTCTTCAGTGTTTTTTGTTATTTTAAGTATGTCGGTATATTTTTTTCTTTCTTTTTTTCTATTATAAAATGAACGTAATATGTATTACAAAATTGATATATACACAGGGAGTATGGCTATTTATGTGTTTTTCTGTTATCGTTAACGTGCTTTGGGTGATTGTGTGTGTAACACTGAGTGTGTTTGTGTGTGATTGTGTATAAAAATTTTTTGTTTGTCCACTGTGTACACTTGATCAAACAAATGCTTTTGAATTTATTCTAATGAGAAGAATGGGACATCATTTACACATAAACACACTTACACACAAGCACATATCGCTCATTTACTTCAAGAGTGACATAACTCAATAAATTAAATTTTGGAGTAAGTAGTGCAGAACTGTTCACTATGTTTTTTTATTTCTTTTATACTGTCCCCGTTTAAAGAGAATGTGGCGTTATTTTATCTTAACTGACTAAGAGGAAATCCAAAACCTTAAACGATTTTATCTCGTTATGGATTTTTTGAGTTATCTCACTATTGAAGTAAATGAGCGATATGAATAAGCAAATACAGACACATTTATATAAACACTAACTGAACTATACAAATACTTATCCGAAGAAGGTTTTTTTTTTAAATTTTTCCACTGGATAAATAAAATAACAACAAAAATTTGCAGTTATCTTATATTTCTGTTTTTCTTTTAAGGCAGACATTTTTTAAATAGTCACCCTCGTATTTCATTACATATGAACAAGGAAAACAATCATTTGTAAAGATGCTGAGTGAGCTGATTGCATACACACGCACACGTTTTAATAGCAGCAACAAAATCAAGAACAAAAGCAGCAAATAAATAAAATTTTCAAAGAAAAAGATTTAAATGGAATTTATAATGACTTGTACAAAGTGCAAGGAGGAGGGTTAAAAAGCTTTTCATTTAAGAATTTCTTGTATTTTGTATTCAAAAAAAAGGAGATTAAATTACAAAATATGAAAGAATTCCAAATAGATTCTTTATTTGGATGAGTATAACTTAACTAGCAACAAAAAAATGTTGATATCTTGTAATGTTTTAAAACATGTTTAAATTGGAAGCTTTTTTGATTTAAACAAAATTTTATGTAGAGTGACATAGAAACAAACTTTTTCGTAACTTTCTTTTTTTCCCGGCATACCGAAATAGAAATGAAATGCTAAAATTTCACTGAAATAGAATTAGGTCCCATAACAGCTAATGTATCTTTACGGATTTTTATTTCATTAGTTTTTATAATTTTATTTTTTAACTAGCTGTTAAGCCTGTCTCTGCCATACAGGAAGAAAAACTACTTTAAGGTTAGCCCCAACGTCAGTATCATATGCTTAGCAATTCTTAGTTTCATTGGTCTTTAGGCGCTTTAAAATTAGCTGAAATGTAAAATTAAGCACGTCATACAGAAATCTTATTAATAATAAATTTTGTATTCCCAAAAATAACTTTGATAATATACTTGCATGTGCCCGTGCAAACAAACTGAACTGGCAAATTAGTTTTTTTGTTGTTTTCTTACGAAGACAATAAAATAAAGCAATGGGTTTTTTAATTTTGTTTTTTCTTTTTACCCACTTAAAACTACAATTTGAGTCAGAAAAAATTCAACCAATTGTAGGGGAATGTAAGAAAAGATAAACTCACTGTTTATTATTGGTGTTTGGTTTAAGCTTTGATATTGGTACAAGTAAGACTTATTCGCTTTAGGGTTTTACTTGTATAATATTTTAGGCTTTTCTAAAATTTTTGGAAAAGGTTTCCTGATGAGTTGGCCTAAGCAACCAGTGAAATGCTTATAGAAGCGAGCTTTCCCTCAACAATAAATCTCAGTGTATTTATCAAATGTGAAAAATTGGGAACTTAGCACGTCACACAGAATTTTTATTAATAATAAATTTTGTATTCCCAAAAATAACTTTGATCTTTAGTCTTATTTAAAAAGTTGAAAAAAATATTGTTAATCATACGCATTTTCATTTAAAAAATATTTTTGTTTACGTTTTTTAAATTTTGTATTATAGTTTTGGTTTATTGGATTATTTAATAAAAATAACTTTTTCACCGAGTTTTTTCTTTAAAACTGTTTATCTTATCTCGACTTGAGATGTTTTGTCAAAATGCCACAGATTTAATATTGAATTTTGACTAGAATTTTTAATTTTATAAAAAATTGGTTTTAACTCAATTATTTCTTAAAAGGAATTAACTTTAATTTCCGAACTTAAACAAAAATAAAATCAATTTTAAAGCTTAACTAACTATTAAGCAATTTCGAACGTTGAAGTTCGCATAGAAAAACACTCAGTTTTAAAATATTTTCCATACAAAATTCTAAACAACCGTTAACGTTCGAAATTGTTGAACAGTTAGTAAATTTTTTATGCAACAAAAACTTTATAGAACGACCATTAAGTCAGTAGTCATTCGTGTTTTTTCGCTTTGTATTTGCCAACATTTAATGAATAACAGAGACATATTGGCTTATTTCCAGGATTTCTTTGTAAATATTGGAACTAGATTTTTTTTCTTGTTTTGTAAAATCAATTTTATATTGTTGAAATGACATGGTCGGTCATTGATGGTATGTGCTATTGTATACATTTTATGTATTAACGTATGTGTATGTCAATCGGCATGTATGAATGCGTCAGCACCAATTGATTTGTTCATTCATCGGTCCATCTAACGGTATCCATGGTATTGAGAATTGAAAGTTGCCGCGGGCAGATCTAACAATCAGTGTAAATAGCATAACACAGTATTAAAATTGTAAATGCTCAGCTTATATAATACACACATACATATTTATTTCCACATATATAAATATAAATATATGGGGGATTTCATGTCAAGTGACCCAATTTTGAAATCGATGTCTTCCGATTTGGATGAAATTTGCACCAAGGTTAGTCCTATTGGATAGTAGTTTAGACACAAATTTTCAACAAGATCGGTCTAAAAGTTTCTGAGTTAGTGGGGGTCAAAATTTGACATTTTGGCCATACAGGTGTTCTTTCTTATCCATGTAACTTATTACCTATTGGTGTTAGCAAAATTTGTCCCAAGCAGCTTCGATAGCTATTTGATCCATCTTTTGAAAAAATTTTTTTTTGTTTTTTTAAAAAATTTTTTTTATTTTTTTTTTTTAAATTTAAAATTTTTTTTATTTTTTTTTTTAGCGGGTATGTTTTTTTTTTTTTTTTTGTTCAAAAGAAAGCTTATGTCTTTTCCTTTAAGGTAGTTTTGGTCCCTTTTTGGGATGCGAGCAGCTTATGTATAAAAAAAAATAATTTCTAACTCTAGACAAGGGTTTTTCAATTTTTAGCATATGCAGTGTTCTTTCTCATCCATTTAACTTATAAGCTATTAGTGTTAGCAGAATTTGTCCCAAGTAGCTTCGATAGCTATTTGATCAATATTCTGAAAAATTTTTTTTTTGTTTTTTTAAAACTTTTTTTTTTAAATTTAAAATTTTTTTTTTAAATGTAAAATTTTTTTTTTATATTTTTTTTATCCGGAATATTTTTTTTTTTTTTTTTTTTTGTTCAAAAGAAAGCTTATGTCTTACCCTTTAAGGTAGTTTTGGTCGCTTTTTGGGATGCGAGTGGCTTATGTATAAAAAAAATTATTTCTAACTCTAGACGAGGGTTTTTAAATTTTTAGCATATGCACTATTTTGAATTTTTTCCTATTTGTGTTTAAGTGTTTCTAAAGCCTTAAAAATAAAACGTTTGCAAAGAAACTAGACAAATTAACCTTTCCGACGGTATGTTACAAACCCAATTACTATTTTATACCTTCGATACTATAATGCCCACGATATGTTAATCCCAGGAATAAAATCACTTTTTTCTGTAGAAATGTTGACAAATAATTCTTTTTTTAATTTTTCCTACATAAATTTTATTAAATTTTTTTAATCCAAATTTTTAATAATTTTAATTAGGCTTAAGTTCATTAAATTTAATTTTCATTAAATTATTTTTATGAAGAAAGGAATTTTACAACATGAAAATTAATTAAAATTGTTATTGATAATCTTTCATTAATGAAAATTAAATTTAATGATCTTAAGCCTAATTAAAATTATTAAAAATTTGGATTAAAAAAATTTAATAAAATTTATGTAGGAAAAATTAAAAAAAGAATTATTTGTCAACATTTCTACAGAAAAAAGTGATTTTATTCTTGGGATTAACATATCGTGGGCATTATAGTATCGAAGGTATAAAATAGTAATTGGGTTTGTAACATACCGTCGGAAAGGTTAATTTGTCTAGTTTCTTTGCAAACGTTTTATTTTTAAGGCTTTAGAAACACTTAAACACAAATAGGAAAAAATTCAAAATAGTGCATATGCTAAAAATTTAAAAACCCTCGTCTAGAGTTAGAAATAATTTTTTTTATACATAAGCCACTCGCATCCCAAAAAGCGACCAAAACTACCTTAAAGGGTAAGACATAAGCTTTCTTTTGAACAAAAAAAAAAAAAAAAAAAAATATTCCGGATAAAAAAAATATAAAAAAAAAATTTTACATTTAAAAAAAAAATTTTAAATTTAAAAAAAAAAGTTTTAAAAAAACAAAAAAAAAATTTTTCAGAATATTGATCAAATAGCTATCGAAGCTACTTGGGACAAATTCTGCTAACACTAATAGCTTATAAGTTAAATGGATGAGAAAGAACACTGCATATGCTAAAAATTGAAAAACCCTTGTCTAGAGTTAGAAATTATTTTTTTTTATACATAAGCCGCTCGCATCCCAAAAAGGGACCAAAACTACCTTAAAGGGTAAGACATAAGCTTTCTTTTGAACAAAAAAAAAAAAAAAAAAAAAAACATTCCGGATAAAAAAAAATATAAAAAAAAAATTTTACATTTAAAAAAAAAATTTTAAATTTAAAAAAAAAAGTTTTAAAAAAACAAAAAAAAAATTTTTCAGAATATTGATCAAATAGCTATCGAAGCTACTTGGGACAAATTCTGCTAATACTAATAGCTTATAAGTTAAATGGATGAGAAAGAACACTGCATATGCTAAAAATTTAAAAACCCTTGTCTAGAGTTAGAAATTATTTTTTTTTATACATAAGCCGCTCGCATCCCAAAAAGGGACCAAAACTACCTTAAAGGAAAAGACATAAGCTTTCTTTTGAACAAAAAAAAAAAAAAAAAAACATACCCGCTAAAAAAAAAAATAAAAAAAAGTTTTAAATTTAAAAAAAAAAAATAAAAAAAATTTTTTAAAAAAACAAAAAAAATTTTTTTCAAAAGATGGATCAAATAGCTATCGAAGCTACTTGGTACAAATTTTGCTAACACCAATAGGTAATAAGTTACATGGATAAGAAAGAACACCTGTATGGCCAAAATGTCAAATTTTGACCCCCACTAACTCAGAAACTTTTAGACCGATCTTGTTGAAAATTTGTGTCTAAACTACTATCCAATAGGACTAACCTTGGTGCAAATTTCATCCAAATCGGAAGACATCGATTTCAAAATTGGGTCACTTGACATGAAATCCCCCATATGTATATTCTATATATTGTTAAGAACTCGTTAGTTTACCAAGCAGCAGGGCACAGTGAATTTTTAAGCCACTATAAATTTTGTCTCAGAAAACTAAGATTATATTTTAATGCACTCTTGTCATAGAATTGAGCTCTATTGATAGCAGTGTTGCCAATCTGTGCGTAATTAAACATATTGTGTGTAATAAGGACTTGCATGTGTAATTAGTTTCATGTGTAATCTGTGTGTCATTTTACTTTGTGTTTTATTTTTTCGTTTATTTTTGACAGTCACGTTTTTCTTTTGAACAGTAAATGTTCAAACAGAATTACGTCGAGACCATGTTATCCATACATTTTGACATACGAATTTGTCGTAGCAAGCCATCGTGAAATAAAATATATTTTATTTTGAGAACGTTTCTTCTTATGCTCTCACATCAGCGTTGTCAACTCGGTGCGTTTTGCACCATTTTGGGTGCGTTTTTAAAGTGTGTGTGCGAAAAATTCCTTAGTTGGTGCATGGTGCGCTCTTTTTTAATTTCGGTGGGTTTTTTTTAATTTTTGGTGGCACCAAAGCAAATTCAACACAACATTTTGTTTCAGTATGAGAAAAAATCTTTGTACAATAAAATACGCCTGTTTCAATACCATTTTATTTAACAAACCAAAATTTTTACAAACAATTTTGCAGACCACAATAAGAACAACGAAGTAATGATGTTTAAGACGTACCAAATCATAAGCACTAAGTAAAACGTTCTTGTTGTTGTAGTATTGTGTAAGGAAAAAAACATTTCATTATATGAAATTTGCTGTATTATTAGTTTTGAATCTATACTATTAATCGTTAATCTCTTTTTAAAAAGCTTGGTATTGATTTTATGATAATAAAAAAAAATTATTATCTACACCATTTTTCATTGAAAATGAGAAAATTTTAGATTAAATTGAGAAAATTCCAAATGAACATGAATATAATAAAATTACATAATTTAATTGTATTAATATAAAATTTAAATTTATCAATTCCATTTGGAATTTTCCCAATTTCAAATTAAAATTCTCAATTTCCTTTGAAATTTTCTCAATTTCAAATTTCAAAGCAATTTTCTCAATTTCATTTCGAATTTTCTCAATTTTAAAATTGAAATTCACAATTTTATTTGGAATTTTCTCAATCTCGAATTTAAATTTTAATTCTTATTAGGAATTTTCGCAATTTCAATGAAAAATGGTGTAGTATAAAAGAACTATTTAGTTTTTTTCTTTTTTCCTGAAAACTCTGAACTGTTAAAGACTGATTTATTGTTATATGTATTTTCAGTATAAAAATTATACTTTTTATGGCAAATTAACTCAATAAACCTTTTTTAATAAAAAAGTTGGTGCGTTTTTCTTGAAATGGCGCGTTTTTTTCTCCGTTTTGGTGCGTTTTGAAATTTTTAAAGTTGACAACGCTGTCTTACATATAGAAACTTTTTATCCCAAAAAATTCTACCATACTTTCATTAAATTTCACACATTTTGTAAACAGAAAAAGAAACCATTAATAAAGAGAGAGAATTTAAAGTTACTGCCGACATATTTATTACAAGCTTTAAGATTTTTGCCTGAAGTTGAGGACTCAATTCTGTTTGAACACTTGAACTTGATTTTAAATCCCATTTCCGCTTGTATACACAAAGGTATAAAGATTGAAATATGTATGTACTAAACTGTCAAATATTGTCATGTGTAGACCGTCAAAGTATTTATGCGCACATGTATTGCGAAATAACTGCTCAGACATTTTTTAAGGAAATAATGTTAAACATAAACTGTCAAATTTGATCGTCATTTCTTTGACAATTTTAAATTGCGCAAATTGAAAAAGAAAAGTGTGAACATTCTATAGATTTAAAAATTTAAGTTGTATGTTCCTAATGTTTTATGTTTAGACTATTGAGTGGGCAATACAGAATACCTGTAATTAATTAAATTTGTTTGCATAAAACATTACCATACAAAAAAAATTTAAAAATTCATGTTGCTTTGGCTTGTACGCAAATTCTTTTTCTGCTGACGTTATTGCTTATGTTCGGAAATAAAAATGCGCATACATTTATTTCTTACTTAAGCAACCATTAAATTACAAACAAAGAATATCAAATGATTCATTCTTTTAAAGCAACTTTTTAGTTTTTTGTGTGTAATTTTGCTTCAAATATGTAATTTGGTATGCAATCATTTGTAATTTCAGAATTCTTCATTGGCAACACTGATTGATAGTCTACTGTGCCTTTAAGTGCAACGATCAGATCCGTTTTAACACAAATGTAAAATATATACATATAAAGAGATGCATTATTCAAGAAATGCATAAGTACTAGTATTTTTGCGATTAAGTTTACGAGAAAAAAATTATTTTCTTATATCAAAAGTATATTTTTGTCAGAAAAGATCTTTCAATGAAAAGGATTTATGTAATGTGTGTATCTTTGTGAAAAAGAAGCTTTTTATGAAAAAAAGTAGCTTTTTGTGAAAAAAAACATCTAACCATGTCTTTGTCTTAAAAGGCAACTGGTAATCAGACAGCAATGCGACAATTTTTTTTGTCTTTTTTTTTAGTTGTCTTAATTGGTGGGGGTTACATCTTAAGAAAGCACGAAATTATGTGCAACGAGGTTCGTTTCAGTCTGTTTTGTCTGAATTTGTGTGGGTATGATGCATCAAGCCAGATGTATTTTCTGAAACCAATGTTTTGCCGCAGTAAGTCAAAAAGAAAATTTTGTGGTTTTTTTTTTGGTGTGGGTTGTCTTTTAGGAACTAATGTTCTGTTTTCGTATTAGTCAAAAAAATAGTTTTGTCTTTTGTTGGTGTGACCTCAGCCTTATGTAATTTATAAATAATACACATAATAGATTTCCACAATTTTTACTTAAGGCAATTTTTTATGTGCTTGCAATAGGGCCTTTAGTTTCTGGCAAAAGTATTTCATGATTCAATTTACATTCTCCTTTTTTAACACAGTGTTTACATTTTTTTGGATTATTATTGATCATACGCAAAGTTTACTTTGCAAAGTCTTGAGTTTATTGCAGAGAAGGGAAACCCGTTAAGTGACTTTGTTCTTAGTTTGTCGTAACAGTGTTCGGAAATTAATATTAAATATGGTTTGGTATGTTAGCTATATAGGAAAATAGTGTTCGATTCCCGTCAAAGAATCGGGTTTCTTTCCTACACAAAAGCTAAGAGCTTCGCGGGATTAGGGAATTCCAAAAAAATGTAAAAATACACTAAAGAAATTTTAATTTTAATGTATGTTTACAGAATCGCTAGAATTCTTTTGTTTTATATAGAAAAACAGAACTCTTCATACTGTTTGTTAATTTCTTGGAAATTGTTGTGAACGGTAAAAAGGGTTGTGCACAAATACACAAACACTAAAAAAAATATCGTTTCTTAAGTTAAATAACGTTCGGTTTATTTTCGAACACTGATTTATACATGGGCACAAAATGAGTCAATGTGAAATTTGCGTATGAAGAAGCTAAAGATATTTTAAGAGAAAACTGTAAGGAATTTGTCAGAGTAAAGGCTCAGTTAGCCAGGAGTAACAGCAATGTTGCAAATCAGCTGCTTTATTTTGTTGTATGTCAAGCAATTAGAACGATTATAATTAGCAGTAAGATGTTACGTCTTATGGTGTTTTCTTTTCTACAAAAAAAAAAATACCACATTTTGAAAGGTGCATGTATAAAATGTCTTGCCTAACATGTAAAAATGCAATTTTGTATTTGACAAGAACAAAATTGGATCGCCCTGTTTTTAACAGCTGACAAAAAGTTTGTTCTTCAATATAAAAAAAAATATATAAATAAATCAAAAAGTATGTTCTTCAAAGTATAAAAAAATATACATTAAACCAAATTTGTTAATAGATTGATATCAAAAAAAAAAAAAAAAGAACAAAATGAATGACTAAATTCCAATTTCTTTAGTTGGTTTTTCATAAAATATGTAAACTAGAAAATAACTTTGCCAGATTGCCAATTTATTAACACCAAGTTTTTACGATTTCTTGATTTGACGTTTTTTTTTCAAAAACAATTTTATAGCACCGAATCCATTTAAATTTTATATCACTGACAACCTAACATTAACAATGTAATGCTTTATTTTGTTTTTACTATAAAATAATAGAAAAAATTACAATTAAAACTTTGAATTCTTACTGTCCTGATTAGAGGCGATATTTTCCCAACATGTCTGGTAACCCTATATATAAACAGAAGCCATCTTTTTACAGGGCATTATCAACACTCTCGATTTATACGGGGCGTAAAGTAAGGCATTATATGGCATTTAAGGGTGAAGTTTTTTAGAATAAAACACGCTGCCCTATTAGAGAGCAAAGCATGTTTAAGAAACGAACACCAAATTGCATTTTTTTAAATAAAATGTGACATTTTCTGTAGAAAAGAAAACACCATTAATCGGTAAGAAATAGATTGGTCTTACTTTGTTACGGTAAGTTTAAGTTACTATTACTCCCGGCTAACTGAGCCTAAAACTTTGCGTTTGAGAAAGCGGTATATTTATGTAACTAGGGTAAGGTAATGTATTTTTGTTTTGTTTTTAACTTACGACAAGACAAAAATATGTGCATTAGTGTGTCCCAAAAAGCTCAAAGGCTCAAGAATAATTTGAATTTTTCGGAAGAGGTTTAGAGGTCGCACAAGTCGATATTTTGCCAAAAATATTTGTTTGTTGGTCTTTTTTAAGTTTTCTTCATAAATTTGACAAAAACCTTTAAAGGAAATTATTTAAAAGAAAAATGTCCTAGCTTTATATTGGTGTACAAAGACTATAAGTTTTTCAATGCATTTGCTCTTTTATGCACCCTACATTAAAATTTTTCGGAATTTTTCTATAAATTTTGTAAATAACGCTTTATAACTTTTTAAATCTTTATGAAACTGAAACAATCCAACAACGCAGTTTGAAAAATCAATTTATTCTAAATAACTTAGAAATAAATATTTTTGAATTCGCTCTTACCGTTTCTGAGCTATACCGGTATTCAGATTTATACCCAGTTTATAATATTATTACTCTTACCCAAAAAACAAATAAAACTCAAATGTTTTGCTTTTGCTTTGTTTACAAATCATTAATTACAGTTCTTACGATATAATTCTATGCCCTGCAATAAATTCTTAAAACCAGTTTCAGAAGTTTTTTTTTTTTTTTTTTTTTTTTTTTTTAATTTTTTTATTTTGAATTCCCTAAGCTAAACCCCGCTAAGCTCTACGCTTGTCTGCAGGAAAGAAACCAGAGCCTCTGGCGGGAATCGAACCCGCAACCCCGGCGCTGATAGACTAGCTCACTACCAGATAGCCTACCGGGACATTGATGAAAGTTTTATCCCTTATCAATACACAACGCTTTGAGAATTTTATTAAAGGCCAGCTTGAAGACATGCCACCAAGAGAAGATTATAAATAATTGCTTCATTTGATTCTTATTAATTGGGTGATAGTAAAAGCTTCAGAAGCCATTAATCGGGCCCGCTTGATGAAGAAAATTATATATTTTGTAAACTTTTGCACTTTTCGAAATCGCTGCAATATTGCAGGGACAATTCAAAATTCGATGCCTTGCTAGAATTTAGTTCATATATTTTAAGAACAACTATCAAAAACTGGTACCTCTGTCAATGACCTCGATACGATTTTCTTAATTATCTTAGTCTAATAAAGCAGTTGGATAAATAAAAAATTAATAATGAAACAGCTGAATGCGCCACGTTAAAAACTTTTTTACGTCATCAGTGGTAGTTTATCCCAAAATTGGCTTCCTTAGCCGACACCGACACCAGAACTTTGAGTTGAATGGCAAAAAATCTAAATACGCCAATAAGCGAGAACGAAGTAGTAAATTTAAACAGAAGACACCTTAAAAATAAAGAAATTCAAGGATAAATTTCCAAAACCAGTCTTATTTGTTTTTAAAGCTTGCGATATTTTAAATTTTCTTTTAAAAACGGATCCAGAAAATTTGGAAGCCAACAAGTTATTTCAAGATGCAAAGAACAAAGTTCAAAGTTTGCAAGTAGTAAATGATGTAGCAGAACGAGGTGTAACTTTGGCTAACACTTACTTCAATGTCACAACTTCTGAAACAGGTTTTCAGGACCCCAATAAAAGATTTTTAAACAAAGTAAAATAAAAGGTTTGATTTAAATTTGTTTGTTGGGTATGAGTAATAATATCATAAACTGGGTACAAATCTGAAAGCCGGTTATTAAGTTATTAAGAATAAATGGATCTTTCAAACTGCATTGGTGGTTTATATCATTTTCACAAAATTTTAAAAGTTACATAGCGTTATTTACAAAATTTATGGAAAAATTACGAAAAATGTAGGGTGCATAAATGAGCAAATGCATTCCAAAAACTTATAGTCTTTGTACACCAAAATAAAGCTTGGACATTTTTCTTTTAAATTATTTGCTTAAAAGTGAAGAAAATCGTGGTTTTTGATAAAGTTATGAAAAAAACTTAAAAGAAGACCGGCAGACCCGATTTTTGGCAAAAATTCGACTTGAGCGACCTCTAAACATCTTCCGAAAAATCTCAAAAATACTTTACCCTTAAATTAGGCTTGAGCAACCATGAAAATCCAAAAAAATTTTTTTTTGGGACACACTAATTGTTAAGGCTTCTTAACTTCCTAGCCTTTGGACAATGTTGGTAAATTGAAAGAAAACACGATGGGTTATTCTTAAATTTCAACAGATAAACGGGTTCTTTATTCGGCTTCTTGCCTTGTTAACGGTCGTATAACTACTTAAAAAAAAAAAAAAAAAAATTTATAAACCTGAAGTTCAGTAGTAGCAAAATAGAACTCAAAAAAAAATGAACTCAAGAGAAACTTAGAGCAAAAAATAAAGAAAAAACGTAATATTATTCTACACTTAAAGAAAAAGAAATACAAATTCAAAGAAATTAGAAATTAATGAACTTAAAGCGTAACCAAAATCAAAATTCAAAACTTAAACTCAAGATAAGAACATTAAGGAAAAAATAGAAAATAATGAAAATAAATAAGAATAATAATTGAATTAACAAAAAAACGTCAGGGAAATTCAACACTAATGAACATATTTATATCAACAAATCTAATAAATTATAAATATTTTATGAAAACATTAAGTGTTTTTTTAAGTTTTAGGACATTTACCAAATATGATGTGTCAATAAATACAAATATTAAAAAAAAAAAAATATTATAAATAAGGTCAAAATATTTTGTACCAAAAAAATTTTACTTCCAAAAGAGTGGGTTTAATAAATGAATGGACTGGACTGTATTTAAAATAAATAAACTATTTTTGTATAGTTTTTGTCTATTTTAGAAAAAGTTTTCGAGCCGAAATCCTTTCAGGGAATTTTAAGTTAAAAAAGAGTGAAATTTAATGAAAGACTTTTGTAGTATCCCTTTTTTGTGGCATTTATGTTTCTACGGGTTTTGCTGACTTCGTTTTAGGGACTCCTAACTATTTATACTTTTTTTAATTTTCGATTTCTTTTATCTGGATTTTCCTTCTCATTTTATCATTTAGGAAACATTGTAAGAATATCAATATGCTATATACATATTTATATATAACTACACCAGTATGTAACTATTTATCATCCAAAGACATCATAGCAAATCCGATTTAAATTTAATGTGTCTGTCTGCCAACTAAAATACGACTTCTTTTCTTACTTATTCGACAAGAGTAAAATGTTAAGGTATTTATTTTTTCTTCTCATTGTCTGCATTTTAGTTTCTTTTGCTTAACATCTTTATAGTTCAAAAGCTTGTGTTTGCTTTAGAATTGTATTATTTTCTGTGATACGCTAGTTGGCAGATTATTTTGTAAATTTTTTGCCTCTAAACTATTAAATTATCTCACAATCTTATAAAAAAAAAAATGTTCTTGCAAAAAAAATTATTTAAGCCATGGTCACACTAAACAAATATTTGACGAAAACCCCGAGAAAAGCGTGACCACCAAATTTATTTACTGTTGACCAGTGTTCAAAAATACTCATTATATACTGTTCATTAGTGTTCGGTACGGTAGAAATATATAAAGCACAAACGCGTATAGTGTTTTTACAACAAATACCTTGCAAAAAAATTGATTCTCTGTTTACTAATCCCTCTTAACATCATACTGAGAACTTATCATTGCGTTCGGTTTTTCGGAAAAAACCAAAAAACTTCGTTGTGTTCGGTTCGGCACACTTGTACTCGTTGGTATCAGTTGTGCTCAGCGGCGTTTCGGCTGGTGAACTCAACAAAAATTTAAAAAAAAAAAAACAAAATACTTCTATGTTTTTTACGAAAAAAGCAAACAGTTATCAAAAAAGTTTTACAAAAACCAAAACGTGTACACAATACTTGCACAAGCTATTCTTGCTGTGGTCATGCAAAATGCCAACCAACAGCAACAATACTAGCAAAAGCGTTGCTAAAATTTTTTATTTGCTCATTCCTTCATCAATGTAAAAAAAAGCGCTAAAGAACATTAAAATATAAAGTATGTCTACAGAATCACTACAATTGCTCTTAAAACGAAAAGCAGAACACTTTATACTGTTTGTTACTTTCGTGAAAAAGTTTGAACGGTATTAAGGGTTGTGTACTAATACACAAACAGAGTGTGTGTACCGTTCGCTCAATTATTTTTGGTTTATTTTCGAACATTGCTTTTGACTAGTGTTTTTTTAGCAATTTATGTTGATATAATAAATTAATAGTAGATACATCTTGCTAGCCATATGTTTGTCAAGTGGGACCTAAGCTTTATTAATAATAAACACACTTCTAATTTGTCCCCTTTTTCAAATACTCGTTAGTATCATAAATAAATTACATTTTAATCTCGATTCATTTTATTTTATTTTATTTTTTTTTTTAATTTTTTGCTCTGTCTAGTACAAATTATACAAGCATTAGGGCAAATTAAAAAAAGAATTTCAATTTATCTTAACTCGTATTTAACGAAAAATTATTTTCCTCACACTTTTAAAAAGCAACATGCACGTTCTTGTTTGTAAGTATGCGATGGTGCGTTTCGAAAATGCTGTTAAGACTTCAAAGAAACGAATACAAAAAATAACCCTTTTTTCTAATAAAAAATAAACTTAAATGCCTCTTTTTCTATTGCGTTTGTTTGTTGTTGGGGTTGGGGAAAAATATCTTTATTTTACCAACATTCATTCACATGTCTTTGTGTCTGTCTTAATGTGTAGAATTTCCTCCTAACAATCACATACACACACACAAACACACATGTGAAACTATAATAAAAAAAGTATCTGTTTCATTCATTATTTGATACCTAAATTTGTTGTTTACATGCCAACCAACCCATTCACTGGGTTCCTCAATTCATTTCCCATGCCTTTTGTTATTGTCAACGTTCTTTTCTTTACCGCGTTCTTTTTTGTCACTTACGACATTTTCTTTTCCCTTTTAGATTTTTTTATAATGTTTCATGTGTGTTGCAAGCCCCAAACTGCCTATTAAATTCTCGAGTTTTATTAGGTTTATCACACAAAATGTAACACTCTTGCAATTAAGAGGGATTTTTTGGAATTTAAATTAAACATTTACATTATTCTTAAAATTTAAAATTAAGCAAACATTTACCAACAATTGTATAAAATTTTTAATTTTTTTTAGAAAGTACTTTTTATCAAAAGTCATATTTTACTTATTAAAGTTTTTTAATAAATATAAAAAAAGTTAAAATAATTATTTTTCCTTAAATAAAACTTTTCTATAAAAATTAATTTTTCATGTATGTATTTTTAAAAACATAGTAGTATTTGTAATAAGATACACTTTTGTAAAATATACGCTTTTAAATTGGTACTTTTTGAAAAGAAACAGCATTATAAAAAGATGTTTTAATGAAATGGTACTGTTTTGTAAATAACTGATTTTAACGTACTGATACAAATTTTACAAAGATATGTGGTTGTTGTAAAAAAATAATCGTTTTATCAAAAAGGTACTTAAAGGAAAAAGTACCTTTTCTTGAAAAAGTATCTTTTTAAGAAAAAGGACCCTTTTTGAAAAATGTATTTCTTAGAACCAGAACTTCTTTGTGAAAAAAAAAAAAATATTTTTTGTAAAAAATATATATTTTGTACAAAAATTTTTTATTTAGATTTATTCCTAAATATTTATGTTTTAAAAAGTCAATCATTTTTAAACTCTTCTTTAAACAAGAAAGTTTCTTAAATTCAGCTTTAATCAAAGTTTTTATTTAGATATTATATTTTAGTAAGTGTACTTTTTCAGAACGCACTTTCATAAGCAACCTCTTTGGCTAGTTGTTTTTCATAGGTTTTATTTTTATTTTTAACTACTTTTTTTAAATATGAATTGCAAAAATTAATCTTTTTTTTCAAAAAAACGTTTTTTTAAAAAATGTCTACTTTTAAAAAAAATCCCTTTATTAGCCACTTTTCTAAATGAAAATTTGCAGAAATGTATCTTTTTTTAAAAACTTTTTGAATAAAAATTTCGTAAACCCTATTAAAAAAAAAAATTGCTTGTTTTGATATTTTTCAAAAAGCACTTGTTATAAAAAATTGTTTTTAAATGCTTATTTTTAGAAAAAATTCCTAAAAGAGTACCTTTTATTAAGAAGCTCTTTCAAAACACATTTGGAATTTTTTCAAAGAGAAATTGTTTTGTTAAAGGCACTTTTA
Source organism: Pollenia griseotomentosa (assembly GCA_963931875.1). Taxonomy (NCBI): domain Eukaryota; kingdom Metazoa; phylum Arthropoda; class Insecta; order Diptera; family Polleniidae; genus Pollenia; species Pollenia griseotomentosa. Next base: position 250,567,114 of record OZ007560.1, read on the forward strand.
ACCGTAGGAGCACAATTGCAACGTATAAACGAACGTAATAGTGTGCGACGTAGAGCCGTTATCTAACTAGAACGTACAATATTTTATACCAAAGTACACAATAGCTGGAGTATACGTAAAATCGTATCTACGTCAAAATCTAGTTTTACTCTATACGTCGGCTAAAGTAACAATATTTTTGTCTTTTCAAATTGAATGTTTGAAAACAAAATAAAAGAAGCACCCAATTAATAAACATTTTAACAATGATTGAGTTTTCCAATATAATTATTTATAAAAAACAAAAACGTTTACGACAGAATTGTGTGCAAATTAAACGTGTTAAAATGTGCGGCCTTGCCTTCTACGTTCTTAAGACGTATGACTCAATTGCATTTCCAATATAAGACAAAAACTTTTTCAGATATTTTCTAAAAAAAAGGTACTTTTTTAAATATTTTCTAAAGAAAGGTGCATTTTCAGATATTTTCTTATTGGAAAATACTTTTTCAATTCTTTTGTAAAAGAAATTCGCGTAGGTGACAAAAATATGTCATAACACTTTTTATTTTAAATTTTTCAGAACTTGTTTTCTTGTTTTATATTTTATTTTTATTTTTATTGCCTTCAATGGCTTTTGCGATTTTGCTGGCGATAAGATATTTTTATGAATTAAACGACTTTCCGCTTGCGATGGTATTTGGAATGTCGGCAATTTCTTTAGCCTTCATTTCGTAAGTATCTGCGTATGTGTGTGTGTATCTCCGTGCATATGTTTGTTTGTATTGTTTACATATGTATGTAAGTCTGCATGTATGGTTAAAATATATGATTGAAGTTGGGTTTTCGTTTTCCTTCTTACATGCAAACATTCTTTCGAAACTCATACACACTCGAACAATTATTTCATTTTCCTCCTGGCAATTTAAAGGAATTCAAATGAAAGACTATGCCATGGCGACTATGATTGTTATGACATACTTACTGGCGTACATAAATATGTACGAGTATGTTTTACCCGTAAATAACTTTATATGTCTTTTGTACCTTTTTCTTCTTTCGTTGTCTGTTTTTTCTTGTTGTTTTAATGGAGGCATAAACAAATTATGCCTGCAGTGTACGAGTCTCATAAAACGTACAATTTATGTTTATGTTTTCGAGCAGTCAACTTCAGTCGTACTTAAAAACTTTAACTTCAACTTTAACTACAATATGACTATAACTATAACTATAAATGCGAGTGCTATTCGTTTTTAAGTGCGAGAACAATTCCTGCCATTCTTATTCTCCTTATTATGCCATTGTTTTTTTTATTGTTGTAAAAAATGTTGTCGTTTTTCGTCATATTGTTACTATCATCATCATTAAAAGGGAAAAGTAAAATGAGACAATGACTGCAATTTATAGACACTTTCCCTCTTTAGTTCTGCGTGTTATTTTTTTTTTGTTACTGGATTTCTTTCGTATGTTTCTTATTGCTTTTGTCTGACACATTAAAAAAGAGTTTTGTAAAGTGGTCCATGAAGTTTTAAATTGACGGAAAAAGTAAATAAAGTCAGTAGTTAAGTTTTGGTAGAAATTTACTTTTTAAATTTTAAAACTCGATTTCATTTTGAAATCTTTAAAGGCAACACAAACTGCTAAGCAGAATTTAGTTCACGAATTTTTTATATTTTACAAGAATCCAAGAAAAAAATGTATGAATAAAAAAATAATAAAGACTTAAGTATAAGTCTTATACTTAAGACTACTTCTTATACTTTATACTATATATTATACTAAAGACTACGTCTTATACTAAAGCCTACCTTTTATACTAAATACTAAGTCTAACACTAAAGACTACTCCTAATACTAAAGACAAAGTCCTTTACTCAAGACTTCGTATTATACCAAAGACAACGTCTTATACCAAAGACTACGCCTTCGTCTTATAATAAAGACTACCCCCCATATTCATAAACGATTATTATATTTAACAAACGTTTATTAAGGATAATTATCATAGTAAATTTGTTCTTTAAACCTTTATTAAATTAAAAAAAATTTTTTATGAATACAGGCATCAATCTTATACTAAAGACTACGTCTTATACTTAAGACTACATTTTAAAGCAAAGACTACGTATTTTACTAAAGACTATGTCTTAAACTAAATACTACGTCTAATACTAAAGGACTACGTCTTAAAATGGGTTTTTAACAAGAAACTTATTTTTCAAAAGAGGTATATTTGAACAACACAGTGGTTACACTGCAAACAATTTTGCTCGAAAATCGAACTAAAATATATAAAATCTACTATTAAAATCGTAAATCTTCAAAAAACATGTTTAATAAAATTCGTGATATCTTCTGTCAATATACAATCGACCTTTTGAGGCTATATTTAGAATTTAATTGCTTGTCTGAACACATCGTTTAAGTGATAATATCGCTGCCAGAACCCGCAGTGTTAAAGGAGATCTGAATTTGTCAATTACTCTATGACCCTAACAATTGGGGTCCTCTACAACGACCACTTGGCAGACTTTGCGTAAGGAATTGGCTTTGAAGCCTCAAAAAGTGCAACATGTTAAAAAATTTAAGTCGGCCGAACAGTACATTATTAACATTTTTTTATACTTTTAAACCTCAGTTAGCTTGCCAATAGTGGATATCTCTCCGATATCATTGTAGATCTATTTCTAATCTATAAAATAAAAACTTTATTAATTTGTTCTTGGGTGCCCCGGAAGGCTGGCTAGTAGCGACCTATCAGTGCGAGGGTTGCGGGTTCGATGACCACTATAGACACTGGTCTCTTTTACTACAACGAGCTGAAGGTCTATGTTACTTATGCTCGGTTAATTAAGTATGAATTGAATTTATCATTATATTTGTAACTCTTTATTAATAAATAAAATAAAATAAATTATTCTAAATGTCTTATTAGCTGCGTTCGAGAACACAAAAGTTTTTACTATTTTTTACTGAACTTTACTGCATTTTTCGAAATTGCGTTCGAGTACACAAAATGCAGTAAATGAGAACACAAATTGAGAGCGAAAAGTGACAGTTCTTGTCTGAGTATTTACAAATTTTTACTGCAGAAATTTTTGCAGTAAAATTTAGTAAAACAAAAAAACATATGTTTCAAAAGGTAAACAAACAAAAGTAACAAACAAAATGCTTACAAATTGTGAAAAAATTGTTAAGTAAACGAAAAGTTGAAATAAAAATTAAACAAAAACAAAATGTGAATAAATATTAATTAATTAAACTTGTTTGTGAATCATTTACTGGGCTAAATACCAACATTTGAAACTTTTTTGTTACGTTAATTTTTTAGAGTTGTAAAAGTGCTAAGTACTTGGGTACTTAAGTAATCAATAGCAAAAAACTTTTCATGTTCTTTTGAATAAATTAACCTGCCACAAATTAGTTACATCAAATAAAATAAAAACAAACAAATATGAAAGATTACATAAAATAATTTGTTTGTATTTTCCAAATATGTTTGTGTTATAAAAAGTATTTAATCGAGTACCGATGAGAAAACGAGTTAATATTCAAAAGTGTTAAAATTTTTCAACACTTCAACTATTTGTCATCAGCTGTTGCCTTTATTTTACGAATTTTTACAAAATTTGCGTTCGCGTACTTTTTTGGACAACAGCTTTTTGTGAGAGCAAATTTTACAATTTTCTCATTTACTGCATTTTACTGTAAAAGTACTCAAACGCACCTATTTTGTTGTTGAAAACCCCTGTACAAGAAAAAAAAAACATTATATTTAAAACCATGGTAGAATAAGTACAACATACCTGGTACTTATTATACTATGACTTAAAACAATGTTTTATACTAGAATTGGATCCTTAAATGTTTTATTAAAAAAAATTTGGTTGCCATGTTGCGCCCCTTTTTTATTTCACAACTTATGTGCGAACTATTTGTTAACCTCAATGAACATCATTAAATTATGAAGTATTATTTTGTATATTAAGGAAAATAACCCTTTTTCATCAAAAACATTCATCATTTTCTGTCTTAATGAAAACATCAGCATCAGTTCTCAAGCACACAACTTTAAAAGGAAATTTATTATGCAAAATCTTTGATCTTATCTAACAAATAATACTCCACATGCAACTTAAGTCAATGACCAAGTTTAGCCCCTGCAATAAAACTTTTAGAAACGTTTTTTATTATTCTTTCTATTTGTTAATTTTTACTTCAAAAGCTTATTAGATTGACTTTAGGCCCTCTGGAAACAAGACCTAAATGCTCTATTTAACTTATAACAAAGATTAAGCTACAAAAACTTTTTTTGAATAGTGAAAATACCTTAAGGATATGTTGTTTACGCCCAAGCTAAATATTTATATAGTTTAAAATTCTCTGACTTTAGATTTGACGCTGACTTATTAAGGTTTTGTCACAACTTTTATTATCAATATAGAAAATTCGGTGAGATCTTGGAGGGTGCAAAATATAATAGACTTTTTTTAAATTTAGTATGTGCCCGCTCTCTCACCCCCTTGACTCTTTCAAACACAAAGAAATGTCATCATGCACATGTGAGTACATGTAAAACATACAAACACTTCACTTTTACATATCCACTTTAATACAAACACACTTACATACATACACCCACACACACACATATACAAGCACAAATGGCTCAGCACTTATCATCCATCTATAGAGAAGACACTTATAATGTCGACCCGACCTTTGCCTTTGAGTGTTTGTCATTTCATGGCCTCGTTTTGTTCGCAGGCTTGTTGGTTTATTGTGCCTGTACGATAATTGTGTTACAGCAACAACAACAACAACAACAGTGATAGCAAAAACAACACACTCATACAGACACAAAACTATAGACACACATTCATACTAAGTGATAAACGTCATCACAGTTGAGCTCTAAAAAAGAATTGTTGCTGCTCCTGCACATCACACACAGCTCAAGTTATGCAAAGTAAATAAACATTATATTCGGGTTTTAAGTCTACGAGGTCAGTCTGAAGGTGTTTAAAGCAAAGTAGAAAGCTTTTTTCAATTAAGAACCATTTTATCAAATTCAAAAACTTTTTACTGCAAAGAAAAAACCTCAGAGTGAGGCAATTTCAAGCCCCTGCCTTTAAACTTTTTTTCTCAAGATATAATTTGACTCCTTGCCTTTTCAAACTCTTATTCAGTCCGCCCTCCTATTGCACTTTGATTAAATTTAACAGTGTTTTTGATGTTGTGTCATTGCTGCTGCTGATGTTGTTGATGATGATGTTTTGCTGGTTTTCCCTATTGTTTTTGCCTGTTTGTGATTGTGTGCGTGCAGGGCTTTGTTTGTGCGTGTGTGTGTGTGTGTGTGTGTGTGTGTAAGGTTGGTAAATGAGAAAGTTTTAACTGTGATACTTACTTTTACTAATGATACAAGTTGCACAATTACATTTAACAAGTTTCAACTTTTTTCACTGTAATTAGTGGTTTTTTCCTCTCAGTTGTATGAATAACTCTAAGCAAAAGTTGCTAATTTAGCTAGATTTTCCCGACAGAATTTGCGTTTTTGTTTTTATTGTTATTGTTGTTGCTGCTACAATTTTTAATTCGTTCTATTTTATTTGCGTACAATTTCTAAGAAGAGCAGAAAGCAAAGGATTAACTGCGGAATTCACTCTAAAGTGAAATAAAGAATTTTATGAACAAAAGAATGGTTTTGTTTTTAAAATAAATTTAATTTGATTGTGCATTAGAGTCCTTTTTGTAATCACAAATTGGTTTTGATAAACAAAAAAAAAACAAGCAATAAAATATAGTCGGTGAAGCCAGACCTTATGATACCCTATACCAAAGTATTAAAAACAAATTTTCGGGACCCATGGGCAATCATGTACCCGCCAGAACAAAATTATGTTATGAGGTTAAGATTCTTATAAAAGTTCCTTATGCCATTATTATTAAGACATCTTCATCTATTTAAAAATTGTTTGCCTTTTACTAATTTTAGTGTGACCTGGAGTCGGAGTCGGAGTTAGAACTATTTTTTGACGACTCCACAGCACTGGTTTTTATCAATATCTTTTTTTTCTTAACCCTAGAAAGATAATCTGCGTAAATTTTACGCACGCACTTTAGAAATATTGCTATATCTTTTTATTAAGCTTGAATAAGTTGCTGTGCACTTCAGACATTTCATATATAAACATGTTTTAAATTTTGTATTTGTATTTTTAAAAATGTAAAAAAAAAATGCATATAAGTTTTTTCTTAATTAATCAATTAATACAACCATATAGCATGTTAAAATAATGCGATATTTTTACGTATGATTATCTTTAACGTTTGTCATGATATGATTATCTTTTTAGGGTTAAGCAACTAACGCTCAAAAAGAATGTTAATTAAATAACCATCCGCAAAAAACTTCATATTTTTACAAAAAATATTTTACCTTTATGATAATTAAAGAAAGTTACTTATTCCGGACCTCTTTCTATCTAGCAGTATAGAGGTACCACTATTTTCCATGTTCAATAATCGATTGACATGTTTCGTAGCCAAGTCGTTAATCGAGCAATTTTCGTTTTCATTTCTTTGCATTCTTGGCTTAATCGTCCGCTGTTTCCTATACCGGTTGGGTGGTCTGCTCTCATATGGGGTTCCCCTGGATGATTCTTTCGCATAATTACAGTGGTCCACATGCTGGCAATTCTGTAAAAAAGTCAATACTGACACTACAATTTCACAATTATTTATTTGACAGAAGCCCACATTCATTCTAAATCTTCATAATATTAGCATTTAAGCATGTCAGGGAGAAAGTGTGTTACTTATTCAAGCTATTTTTACTTTCTGTGTGGTGCATATTTGGTTGGAAAAAAGGATATGCAATATCAGAACCATTAAAATGTGCTTATTTGCATTATTTTGGTTTTCCAGTGTTTTGCAAAATCTTCATTCGCATTTAGATTTTTTTTTTCAAAAAAAAAAACTAGGTGCAGTGAACGCGAACAAGGGGAGCGTTCTCACCAAGATTTAATGAAAATTTAAAGAATTTATCAAGGATTTTGAGACAAAAGCATGCTGGGAGACTATTGCTGGTCTCTAAAACGTGAAACCGAACCAACAAAATGCAAACGACGTTAAAATAACGCAATTCACAATTCATTGATTTTTAAATAAACTTGTGATTTTTTATGTAAGAAACGAACAAAAACATTTTTTATATCTCGAAAACCTGAGGTGATAGAGAAAAACCAATTACAGATTTTAATTCAGCCCACTAAAATACCCTAGGAAAGATATTTGGTTGCTTCAGTCCAAAAACTTGTTGGCTAGTGTTTTTTTTTTTTTTTTTTTTTTTTTTTTTTTTTGCATGGCAGTTTTGTACTAATCTTCCACGAAGTGTCCTACTCCTTTCTCATCCGCTCTTGGAGGAGTTATTTAAGAAAGTACTTTGTAAGATAGCTATCTTCTTTTGAAGGAAAAGTTCATTTTAAAGGTCAGAGTTAAAATATACAAATTTTGTTAAAAATTTCCTTATAAAGAAAATTAAAAAACGGCAGCCAAAGTAGAAAAAATGCACATTTCTTCCACTTCTTTATTTGTCATTGGCCAAAAAAACTTTTTGCTTTTTCTTTTGACTCATTGAATGTAAACAGTCGTTTTTTCGTTTTTTGCTCGACAGTTTTTGGTTTCGACTGCAGTTTTTTAAGCACTGGAAAAAATAATAAACTTTTTTTTAAAAAAAGTACCTTATAAATTTCAAAATAAAAAACAATCATTTTTTTGTAAAAAATGTTCTTATTTAGAAAAAAAGTTGTACCCTTTGTCAAAAAAGTACCGTTTTGCAAAAAAAAAAAGTACACTTTTAAGAATGTAAAATAGTAAAATAAGCAACTTTAAAGGCCTTTTTATTAAAAAGAAATGAAAAGGTACCCTTTTAAATACAAAAAAAAATATGCACTTTTTTTACAAAAAAAAGTACTTTATAATGAAAAAAAAATAAACATAATTCTAAAAAAAAATACGTTTTGCGAATAATCGTATTGAATGAACAAAGTACTTTTTTTAAAAATGAGTATGCTAAAAAAATGTATTTCAATTTTACAAGTTTCTTTCACAAAAGCTATTTTAATAAATTCTTTAAGATTTTATACTTGACAGCACTGCTTTTCTCTCCTTTTTTTTTTTTTTTTTGTTAAGCTAAATTTTAAATTTTGTTTTATGTTTTTATCTTTATTTCAACTACTCAAAAAAACAGAGGTTTGCACATGACGTAAATTTTTCCTGTAGCGTATGATTCACGCGTGATTTCAACATACTTTTTACCTGAGTGATTAAAATTTTAAAATCATGAACGATTTTTCAAATTATAATATATTTTTTTTGCCTAAATTTTAAAAATACTTTGGAAATTCACGAAGTGTTGTATTGTGTCGTATTGGTTTTATTTGCTATTTTTTTTTTTTATAAATATCATATTCAAATACAACTAATACAAAAAAACAGAACACTTTGTGAATTGCCCAACTTATAAAAATTAAATTTTAATTATATAAGATTTATTTTTTTTTTTTTCAATAAAATATTTACTGAATGTTCATGATTCTGAGAATTTAGAATTGATTTGTAAGTGAGCGTGCGTGTGCTTGCCATACTTCACTTGCTCTTGTGGGCGTGCGTAATCGTGAGTCAAATACATCTCACGTGCACAACCCTATCAAAAACCGTAGAAGTGGTTGTGTAAACGAGTTCTATTATGTTTGCTTTTGTATGTGTTTTTACATTTACTTATGTACGCAAAGATCTACATTTAGATTTGTGTAAAATGCGTAAGTGTTCGCATACACTTGGGAGTAACACAGATAAGAGTATTTGACACTTTTAAGAAAGTAAAAGTTTACTTCACTTAAAGTCTACGAATATGGAAATGGAGTCGTCTCTGTAGGCAGCAATAATATTGTGTGTAGTTGAAGTTAAATTTAGCATAGTTTGGTTAAAGTTTTGTTAGAGTTTTGATAAAAAGTTTTGCAGTAGTTAAAAAACTAAAGATAAAGACGATACGAATTAAACAACATAAGTTATCTACCAAATGATTTTATTTGTTAAAAGAAAAAAACATAAACAAACAAATACATAGATAACACTGCGCAACAAAATTTTTTTACTAATTTGAGGTCAAAAATGTTCCTTTTTTCTTCCAAAATTCAACCATATCTCCGAAACTACAGGGCAAATTTTAAAAAAATGTAAGCACGGCTTAAAGATAATACTGTTGCCGAGTTTCGGACTTTTCCTAACTGAATATTGTCCACCGTTTATAACTTATTCCAATATATGTAGTGAAAGTGCCTTAATTTTGGGCATAACGGTATATCTCGAAAAGTAAATTAGTAAATATTTGCAATCAAATTCCAGACCGCACAAGAAAAGTTTAAATTTGTTTCCTTGTGTTACTTGTTATAGTAAAATTAATTTTACTTTTATATAATCAAAAATACAAAGACAAGTAATTAATTACCGGAAATTGTTTTTCTAATAATATCACGACCAATATTAAATAAAAAAAAACCTAAACTTTTGTTTGTTCTATTTAGTACTTATCGAATCTAATAAATTTTATGGTCAATAGACCACAAGTAATACTGAATGAATATTAAACATAATTAATATTTTTCTTCTTCCAGAGTTTTGATAAAAAAAAAACTTTACGCAGCTGGATTTGCTACACACAACTGACTGCTTTAGCAAGAGATCATTTTCGGAATTGTATAATTCAGCAAAAAGCTAAATCTTATACAAAATTCAAATAACGTATAAACTCATACTTATTTCATTAAATGAAAAAAAGTCGATAAAAGACTTTCTTAAAATGTCTTTAGATAAATTGACAGAATATAACAGTGTTGCCTATTAAGCCATTTATTGGCAAGATTTAGGCATTAATTTAATGTTAATTTAGCCAATCATTTGTTTAGATTTTTTTTTTAAGCAAAATTTTTGCTTAATTTAAAATGAATATATAATAAATATATTATGTATTTTTATTTATTTTCAACAATCTGTTAATTAAAATTTGATTGTAAAAATATAATTTTGCCATTTTATTTAATTAACTTGGATGTGATTTTTGGTCATAAAACTTCGACAAGTAATTTGTTGGCCAATATCAATCAATTTTTTTTTTTTTTTTGTTAAAATTAAGCCAGTTTCGGTCTTGGATTGTTGACTTAACCTTCTGTAGCAGAAGAGTGTTTATATTTACAGATATTTTTTTCTTTTTTTTGTAGTTAAATAAACAAACAAATAAATAAATGAATAAATTCCATTAAAAATTTACCGCAATCACTGAGCGTTTACATTTTCATGGCTTCTTTACGTCAACTGTTCATTATTGAAAATCTGGATTAAGATTTGTTTGCGTAGCCTTCCTTTTCCGTAAATTATGTAAATGTTTGGCGACAACTTTTACACACCCACACACAGCTTTCATAATGTTTTTCCATCTTATTTATTATTTAATTTTTTTGTTTTCTTGAAAATCTGATGTCAATGATACGAACCAACACAACACTGGCTTTATAAATAAAAATAAGTATATATGGGAAATGTATATGGACATGCTAATAAAAACTGTTTAAGGACGCAGGAATATTGAAGTTTGTAAAAAAAAAATGTCTTTTTTTAAACAAAACCCAAATAATCTTACTTTTACTTCTTATATAAACAATGCAAAGCTATTTTAGATTTATCTTATTGAATGTAACATATTGAATTATCAATGAGCTAAAATATTCAATGTCTCTAAGTTCGTTTAAATCAGATTTACTGAAAACTTAGCCAACTTATTTATTTAAATATTGGAACTATGAGTTATGTATATATCCGATATCGGAGCTTAATTAAAAATACTTAATATCTTTAAACAAATAGGTTTGATACCCAGTTAGCAAATTCAAACAATAGTTTCTTTGAAAATTAATCAGTTTTTTGTAAAATTTCCTCGAAATTTATGTTAACGACAAACTAATTAAATGAGATCTTCATGAAGATCGATCAGCCGTTGTCAAAGGCAATCTTATCGACATCGATGATGCCCTTATCGACTTTGACTGACGGCTTTCAAACACTTTTAAAAGGGAACGCGGCTTTCGGATCGATTAAGAATGAAGCCAGTGCGCCATTGTCTGCTACTTTTGAATATTTTCAGATATTCAAAATTTAATTTTGAAATAAACTCCGCACTGCCGGTGCAGAAAAAAAAATAAAATTTTATTATTAAACAGAAAAATTAAGTTCATTTTATAATAAACTGAAGCAATAGTGCTTGCATGTCGGAAAAAAAACAATTAGGAAGTAATAAATGAAAGTTCTCTTATTTAAGGAGGCTGTGATTACAACCTTGCACTTAAGCCTTTGTGGCATTTACATTATGCACCAATATGCATATAGTGCAGTGAGTCTATTAACATCCTGTTGCTAAAAGCAAGAAAATGAAGATTTTGATTTTTAGAATTTTAGAATTTTAAAGGACCCGAGAATTATATATCAACGTAAACTGGACTTTAGGAGAACTTTTAAGTATATATGAGGAGGTTCTTCCCAAAATTGATTATTCCACTTTCGACAGAAATGGTTTGAAAATATCGCAGCTGTATCGGCCAGTGTTAATGATGACCATCAATTATCGATTCGTCGCCGTTCGCAGCAATTGGGCCTCTGTTACTCAACAACGTGGATAATTTTGCGGGAGGATTTAGGTGTGAAGCCTTTCAAAATACAGCTGGTGCAAGAATTGAAGCCGAACGACCGACCGCAACGTAGAATTTTTGGTGAATGGGCACTTGGAAAGTTGGCCGAAGATCCACTTTTTTATCGAAAAATTGTGTTCACGTTAATAAGCAGAATTGTCGATTTTGGAGTGAAGACCAGCCAGAAGCATTGCAAGGGCTACCAATGCATCCAGAAAAAGTCACAGTTTGGTGCGGTTTATGGGCTGGTGGCATCATTGGACCGTACTTCTTCAAAGATGATGCGAATCGTAACGTAACTGTGAATGGTGAGCGCTACCGTGAGATGATATCCAACTTTTTTTTGCCCAAAATGCAAGATCTTGACTTGCATGACATGTGGTTTCAACAAGACGGTGCCACATGCCACACAGCACGCTTAACAATTGACTTATTGAGAGGCGAGTTCGGTGAACATTTTATTTCACGTTCGGGACCGGTCAGTTGGCCGCCAAGATTGTGCGATTTAACGCCTTTAGGCTATTTTTTATGGGGCTATGTTAAAGCTCATGTCTATACACACATGCCCGCTTCAATTGACGCATTGGAAGACAACATTGAAGCATTTATTCATGAGATACCGGCCGAAATGTTGGAAAGAGTATGCCAAAATTGGACTAAGCGGATGGACCATTTGAGGAGCAGTCACGGTCAACATTTGCATGAAATAATCTTCAAACAATAAATTATATGGACCGTACTATCGATTCATTTTTCTGAATTTTATGTGTTTTTTTTTTAATTTTCCTATAGCTCTTAAAAACTCAGCCATTAGAAGAATTCACAATTATAAGACACCAGCATAATGCCCGCAATGGTTATCTTAAATATTATTTTTTTAAGATTTGTTGAGCTTAACTAAATAATTTCCACAAATAGAATTTGGTAATTTTTGCTTTTTATTTCAGTTTTTAAACATTAAAATAATACATGTTTTTCTTTCTGTAGTGTTGTTGTTGTTTCTACACAAAACAAGCAAATCGTTGTTACCTTCTTTTGATGTGTTGTTGTTGTTCCTACAACAAACTTTTACAAAGACACTCGTATGCATGCATAAAGAATGCAATGGTTTTCGAAAAAATCCCATTTTGGGTTGTTTTAAGTACTTTTCGGTGTTCTTCATACTTTAAATTTTAAGTACGACTTGTAATAAAAGTAAGTGGAAAAAAACTTAAACTTAGTACGAGCTATTCCTTTCTGTGCATGAACTATTTTATTGTGTTGCCATTTGGATTATATTTGGCTGAAAAATACTTTTTTGCAACATAAATCGTCCTACTAAACTTGTTTAAAAAAGGTCCATATTTGACAATTGCTCTCATACAATGCCATAATTTGTTATAAATGTTGTTATTGATATAAAGCTTAGCAACAATAACTTTTATAATACCTAATACCTCATGGCAAAATTTTGTTTTGATAGGTCTAGAATCTAGAATTGACCACAGGTCCCATAAAAACTCCAAAATCGGTTTAAGATGAGCAAAGCTCATATAGATGTAATTGAGATAATATTTGGCACAAAGAACTCTTAAATGATTCGTAACCTCATTATTTAATTTTCTTTTGCGGGGCATGGGTCTAAAATAAGGTACTTTATCGAAATTTATCTTTATTTACTGTTGTGCAGGATATCAAGTGGTCGGGCTTGACCGACTATACTTTCCTTCCTTTTTACCTAGAATTTCTTTTTTTCTTATCGACTTTGTCTTTTAATACTTTAAACCAACAATCGAGTCCAATACTCAGTTTATCAACTACAGCAATTGCGTGTGTGTGTGAGTGGTTTTTTAAGTAAGCGAATTTAAGAGACAAAAATGCCATATGAGAAAGTTCGAAGCTTGAAATTAAGGGATTAAAAAACCTAAAATTTTGGGGTTTTCCTTAATATTGGAACAAAATGAAAAAAAAAAAAACTACTAAAAAATATTTTGGGTTTTTAAAAGGTTTATTAAGCAAATTTCATCGAAAGTTCGCTTTATAAACCGTTTATAAATCCCAAATATTTTTTATAAATGAGGAGGTAAATAAGCAAAAACATAAATTATATTTTAGGGAAAACTTTAAAAGGAATAAACCATATTTCATAAGTTTATTTTATGAATATTAGAAATTGTTCATTTTAGCCAGTTTTAAAAATTGGTTTTCTTTTCTGATCCATCAGGTTTTTTCAGCCCTCTGATGTGAGCAATTTCCTTCAACTTTGAACCTTCTGAAACTTTTTCTTTTAAAAACTACAGCCACTTTCGAATCCCAATTTTGCGTGCGTATTACAAATGTTGATATATTGTTATGTAAGTTTACGATTGTAAAATATTGTTCAGAGGTCACAAAAGTGTTTCCCCTTTCTTGTGATTTCTTTTACAAACCATTTACTTCATGTTTTCGTTTTCTTGTTTACTTTTACTTATCGAAAGTTAAAAGAATGTAGACGTTTAATTGGAGGATGCAAACACAAAAACACACAATCGTATCTACTAAATAACATTAGAAATGAAAATAAACTAAGTTTTTCTTATCATAAATACTGATGACAGTACTGCTAACGTATACGAAACATTGTATTTTTGTATAAAAATAAATAGATTTTTTATCCGTATCTGTGTGTATGTGTAAAAGTATAAGTGTTATGACATAGAGACACCTAAGAGCATTTGTATACTAACTATGCATAGATTTCCCTTTAATATTTCCCAGAAATACAAGAAAACAAAAACTCAGCAAGACTTTGTTGTCTGTTTGTAATTGTGTGTTTAATTTCACATTGTATTTATTGCCTAAAACAAACACATACATAAATAAAAATCAAAATTTCAGACACTCAAAAAAATTTTGGAAGAAATTTCCAAGTTTTATTTTAATATTAATTTTCGCTAGTTAATTGGTGAAATTTTCTATAGAAATCATAGGAAATTTTCTATAGAAATCATAGGAAATTTTCTATAGAAATCATAGGAAATTTTCTATAGAAATCATAGGAAATTTTCTATAGAAAGCTTATATAATTTTCTATAGAAAACTTATGAAATTTTCTATAGAAAACTTATGAAATTTTCTATAGAAATCTTATGAAATTTACTATAGAAATCTTATGAAATTTTCTATAGAAAACTTATGAAATTTTCTATAGAAAACTTATGAAATTTTCTATAGAAAACTTATGAAATTTTCTATAGAAAACTTATGAAATTTTCTATAGAAAACTTATGAAATTTTCTATAGAAAACTTATGAAATTTTCTATAGAAAACTTATGAAATTTTCTATAGAAAACTTATGAAATTTTCTATAGAAAACTTATGAAATTTTCTATAGAAAACTTATGAAATTTTCTATAGAAAACTTATGAAATTTTCTATAGAAAACTTATGAAATTTTCTATAGAAAACTTATGAAATTTTCTATAGAAAACTTATGAAATTTTCTATAGAAAACTTATGAAATTTTCTATAGAAAACTTATGAAATTTTCTATAGAAAACTTATGAAATTTTCTATAGAAAACTTATGAAATTTTCTATAGAAAACTTATGAAATTTTCTATAGAAAACTTATGAAATTTTCTATAGAAAACTTATGAAATTTTCTATAGAAAACTTATGAAATTTTCTATAGAAAACTTATGAAATTTTCTATAGAAAACTTATGAAATTTTCTATAGAAAACTTATGAAATTTTCTATAGAAAACTTATGAAATTTTCTATAGAAAACTTATGAAATTTTCTATAGAAAACTTATGAAATTTTCTATAGAAAACTTATGAAATTTTCTATAGAAAACTTATGAAATTTTCTATAGAAAACTTATGAAATTTTCTATAGAAAACTTATGAAATTTTCTATAGAAAACTTATGAAATTTTCTATAGAAAACTTATGAAATTTTCTATAGAAAACTTATGAAATTTTCTATAGAAAACTTATGAAATTTTCTATAGAAAACTTATGAAATTTTCTATAGAAAACTTATGAAATTTTCTATAGAAAACTTATGAAATTTTCTATAGAAAACTTATGAAATTTTCTATAGAAAACTTATGAAATTTTCTATAGAAAACTTATGAAATTTTCTATAGAAAACTTATGAAATTTTCTATAGAAAACTTATGAAATTTTCTATAGAAAGCTTATGAAATTTTCTATAGAAAACTTATGAAATTTTCTATAGAAAACTTATGAAATTTTCTATAGAAAACTTATGAAATTTTCTATAGAAAACTTATGAAATTTTCTATAGAAAACTTATGAAATTTTCTATAGAAAACTTATGAAATTTTCTATAGAAAACTTATGAAATTTTCTATAGAAAACTTATGAAATTTTCTATAGAAAACTTATGAAATTTTCTATAGAAAACTTATGAAATTTTCTATAGAAAACTTATGAAATTTTCTATAGAAAACTTATGAAATTTTCTATAGAAAACTTATGAAATTTTCTGAAGAAAACTGATGAAACTTTCTGAAGGAAACTTGTGAAATTTTCTGAAGAAAACTGATGAAACTTTCTGAAGGAAACTTGTGAAATTTTCTGAAGAAAACTTGTAAAATTTTCTGAAAAAAACTTATCAAATTTTCTAAAGAAAACTTATGAAATTTTCTGAATAAATCTTATGAAATTTTCTATAGAAAATAAATACGAAATAACTAATAAAATTTTCTATAGAAAACTGATGAAGTTTTGATGATACCCAGCAAAAACTTTACTTACAATCCTACTTTTAATGACTTCAAGAATTCATTACTTTGTAGCTTTATTCGCCACTTTTTGGATTATTAGTTATATATTAAATAATAACTTTATTATTATATCTTAAATATACAGAAAAATTTGTATTTTCATTATGACAATAAAAATGTCATTATAGTCATAAAACATAGTTTTTTAATGCAAAAACTACACTGCCCCGGTAGACTACCTGGTAGAGAGCTAGTCTATCAGCACCGAGGTTGCGGGATCAAATCCCGCCAGAGACAGAAAAAAAAAATAAAAAATAAAATAAGGTAAAATAGAATAAGAAAACATAAAACCTACTTAACTTCTTACAACTACAGTTAATGTTGAGAGAATTTCAACTAATTGTAGTGGGGAATGTAAGATGAGATAAACCCACTGTTTATTGTTGATGTGTTTTGTTTTAACTTTGATATTGTTACAAGTAGAACTGTTGCTATAAGTCTTATACGCTTAACAGTTTTATTTGGTTTAATATCTTTAGTTTTTCCAAAATCTTTATGGATGAAGTTTCCTGATGATCTGGCCTAAGCAACCAGTGAAATGCGCATAGGAATAGCTTATCCCATCAACAATAAATTTCAAGTGTTTTTATCAATAATAAAAACTGGGAATTAAGCACGAATAACAAAATCTTTTGAAATTAAAATTTTGTATTCCCAAAAATTGAAATTACTTTTTGATAATAAACTGGCAAGTGCACCGCCTAAAAAACACTTAATTGACAACATCTTTTGTAAGTTGTTGTTTGTTTTTATTTTGTTTTTCTTAACCTACTTACAACTACAGTTAATGTTGAGAGAATTTCAACTAATTGTAGTGGGGAATGTAAGATGAGATAAACCCACTGTTTATTGTTGATGTGTTTTGTTTAAACTTTGATATTGTTACAAGTAGAACTGTTGCTATAAGTCTTATACGCTTAACAGTTTTATTTGGTTTAATATCTTTAGTTTTTCCAAAATCTTTATGGATGAAGTTTCCTGATGATCTGGCCTAAGCAACCAGTGAAATGCGCATAGGAATAGCTTATCCCATCAACAATAAATTTCAAGTGTTTTTATCAATAATAAAAACTGGGAATTAAGCACGAATAACAAAATCTTTTGAAATTAAAAATAAAATAATTAAAAAAAAAACAAAAAAAAAAAAAATTAAAAAAAATTAAAAAAATTTTTACTTTATTGACTTTGTGTAACTACATATTTTTATAAAAATTTTAAGTATAAAAAAAACATATTATTTTTTAGATTATAATAGGCTAAATTATAAAGGATTACTTTTGGGACATCTCGAACAAAAATAAGTACTTCTTCTAGTAGAAAAATAAGTAGTCTGTTCGTCAAGTTCTCATTATTTTTCTGCTTATTTTGTAAGCAAAGTTTTTGCTGGGTACATTGACAGCAAACTATTATGCTATTCTGTTGAGTGTTTCAAAAGTGAGCGTGTTTTTAACAAACAGATAGACAAACACAGTTAAATAGACTTAGAATATTAAGAATCCATAATATTTGCATTTTATTAGGTCTTAGAAGAATATATAACAAAAGTTTTAGACGGAATGACAAACTAAGTATACCCTTATTCACCATTAATGGTAAAGGCTATAAAAAACTGTTCTGATGCAAACAGGTCCTCTAAGTTAAAAAATATATAAAAATCTAAAATAGCAAATTAGAATTTTTTTAAGAGTTTGTTATTATTTTTATTTGCCATACTTTTTCTTCCGTGTATTTTTTTGTTATTGTTTGTTATTTGTATGTGTTTGTATAAATGTGTGTGTGTTTAAGTATGTGTTTGTTAGTTTTTATTTAGCTTAAGTTGAGTACTGATTGCTCTTATGACTACAATGTTATACGTATTTTTTGTTATTGTTGTTTCCATTGTTGTTTGTTATTTTTATTTTATTTCATTTCATATTGTTTTTTTTCCTACCAATAAATCTTTAACATTCATGGCAGAAACATACAATATGCCAACACGAAATGCTGTCTTTCACATACGTACGTACAAACATACATACATTCATTCATACAATCATTGTTACGACACACACATATGCATGAGCTGTAAATGTAGTGTTAGTGCGAGTGGTTTTGTGTATGATGAGGAAGACACTCTGGCTACAACCGTTGTACGAACAAAATTTTCATTTATGTCTGACGTTTTTGGTTAAAGCGTTGTTTTGCGTTTTTCACAATTTTTTTTTCAGTTCTAGTTAGATCAGCAGTTTGTTGAGATTAGAATTCTACAAACGGATATTTGTGCCTTTAAAATAAGGACTGAAATAAGTTAGATATCGAAAAAAAATACTTGCGTTTTTTTATAGATTTATAAAATTTTTTAAACATTAACAAAAACTGTTTTTGATCTACCCCACATTAGAAAGTACAATATATTTTGAAGAAGATATTTCATAAGCTTTATTTATCTCAGTACTTACTTTTGTGGTGCGTGCATGCATGAGAGCTTCAGTAGGAGTGTATATCTTAGCGCCTTGAGGTATATTTTAGTGAGGTAGGTTATCGTGTTTATACGAGTTAATGTTTGTATATTTAAGTGAACAACATAGATGTATGTATGTAAGTCAGCACTAATTGTCCTTTTACTATTACAACCGGCAACAGCAAAGTTTGCAGATGAAATAATCGATATACAAAAGAAACAAAGTAACGTGATAATAACACTGTATACTTAGTTTTTCATGATCAAACGAAATCTTTTTTCAAAATGATTTTTAAATTTTTTAAGATAAAAAAATCTATTATTTTCAAAAACTTTAAAAATATGAAACTATCTGAATAAAATTCAAACAAAAATCGATGAAAGAAACAAGGAAAAATATGCTGATGAGAAATGCTGTTACAAATTTAACAAAAACTCTGAACACTACTTTCATTTGCTGCAATTATAAGGTCGAATGAAACAAAAATTTTGCGTTTTTTAGAACTCCAATTCTCGACTAGGTTTTCTAAAAATTTGTTACCGATTCTTGGCAATGTAATGCCTGCTTTTTTAACATTACTGCCTAAAATTTCTTATAAAGTTGCCGATTTATTAGTAGAAACTAGTGCTCAAAAGGGTAGTCTAACCATAATGCACGATATTAATTGTGAACCACACCTTTATATCAAGTTTTGTGCCCAGTGTGTCCGAAATTGGGAGAATTGTGCGTAAATTTCAGCAAACCGGGTCTGTAGGAAATGCAATCCACAAAGAGTGACTGTGTGGTGCGATTTATGGGCTGGCGGCGTAGTCGGGCCGTATTTCTTCGTAAATGAGGTCGGCACAGCAGTTACCGGATATAGAGTTCGATATCGCGAGATTATAACGAACTTCTTGTGGCCAGAAATTGAGGATATGAACCTGGACGATATGTGGTTCTAACAGGAGGGTGCCACTTGCCGCACAGCCAACGAAACAAACTCTCTTTTGCGCTAGAATTTCAATGTCCGTTCTATCTCACGTCGTGGTGATGTTAATTGGCCGTTACGATATGTGATTTCACACCGTTGGACTTCTTTCTTTGGGGATATTTAAAAAAAAAGGTATAGGTTAATAAGCCAAGAACAATTCAAAAGCTAAAGGATGAGATAATTCGGCACATTAACGACATTGAACCTCAATTATGTCTCAAAGTCATTAAGAATATGGACCATCGGATGCCACCGAAGCCGTGGCGAGCATATGGCCGATATGTTGTTTCACACATAAAAAATATTGAGATATTTCTCTGAAAACTTTTTTTTTATTTATTTTTAATTAACATCATGCGTTTTGGTTAAACCACCCTTAACAACGCATTATAATCGCATGATCTTGGTGGACATTTTAGAATATGAGTATACAAATGTTTTCCCTAAGGCAAGTTTATTATTTGAAGCGCATACGGTCTCATTCTATGAGAAACCATGTTTTCACCAAGCATCTCATCCGATTGCATCCTAAACATGGTACGATACACGAGTAGTTACATGCAAGATATTCGTTCTAAAAAAAATCAAAAATGTGATGGTCATTTAAATCATACTTATTGTTTTATTATTGCCCTAAATCATGTACACTTTTAATATGACCATTGTTATTTTAAAAATATATCTGTGGCATTTTGAGTCGAGATAAGATAGCAAAAAAGTTTTTAAAAAAATCTCGGTGAAAAAACCATTTTTATTAAATAATAAAATAAAAAAAATTTTAAAACGTAAACCAAAATGCTTTTTGAATGAAAATTCATATGAATTACAACATTTTTTTCAACTTTTTAAATTTGACTTAAGATGTGTTGTCAAAATGCCACAGATATAATAATAATAATATGTTTTATTTAAAGAGCTCAACCTTAAGGTTAAACATTTGTATGAACATAGCGATGGCTAATGAAGATGGTGTGTTAAGATTTTTTATTTATTTATTTTTTTCAACTATCATTAACAACCATAACATGGGCATTCCTACGATAATTAGATCTTTGCTCCAGAATGGCCACTTACTCTGATAAAGATTAGTTGAGTTCAAAAACATCATAATACTTTGTAGTCAAAGTCAAAAATTAATCTTTAAAGGAGAGTTTAGACGATGATACGAAATATAGTAAATATTTAAGCGTAAATCCTATCTTGACTTATCATTGCAGGGTCGTATTTTCCTCAAAATGCGTACGACTTGTGTGATCGTGTACACTACCCTTAAGTTCAACGATGCACACTTTTCTTATTGCGTCTGCACGGGTAACTTTTTTGGTGCAATTTGGGACAGATAAGACTGCTGCATTGTAGAATGCATTGAAAAAAAGCGAGTTGCGATGCAACCGATGCTGTGGAACTCAGACATTGTCAACTCAGCAAAAGCTGTATCAGCCAAAAGTTGTTTCCACAGGAAAGTACTTTTTACGACAGAAAACCTGTTACAAAAACCATAATATGGTTGCAGCTGGAAAACCGAGATATACTTAAATCATGGTAGGATTACGGAGACAATAATACTTGGGACATTTTCGATGGAAAGACTTATCACAGAACAAAGAATCAAAGATCATATCGAATAATGAGCGATGAGACCCATTTTCACCTCAATAGTCACGCGAATAAACTTATGAGGCACTCAAATCCAGAAATAATTGTTTAACACCGTTATATAGAAAAGAAATAAAATTTATTTCAATTATTTTATTTCTTTCTACAGGAATACAAAGTTTTTTTTTAAATTCCCTAAGCTACTCCCGCGAAGCCCTACGCTTGTCTGCAGGAAACCAGAGCCTCTGGAAGAAATTGAACCCGCAACCCCGGCGCTGATAGACTAGCTTACTACTAGCTAGCCTACCGGGGAGAATTTTTCCTGTGTAGATGCTCAGTTTGGTATGAAGACCCTTCAGAATACATCATTGTGCCATATCTTTTCGAAAACGACAAACAAGATGCGGTTAATGTGAATGGCGTTCAATATCGGACAATAATTGAAACTTCTTTAAGGCCCAAGTTAGGAAGCAATCCGGAATTATGGCACCAACAAGATCAAGCCAAAGCTCACACATCTTGTCCAACTATGGCTCTTTTTTTAGAGATCGAATAATATTGCGTTTTTCGGATTTTAACTGGCCATTGCATTCGCTGGTACCTAAAGGTTGAAGTGTAGGCCAATAAGCTTTTAACCCTCTAGAAGCACAAGGCGAATGTGTTAGAATAAGTGAGCTGGGACCTAAAATTCTAATAAAAGTTATGAGAAATGCACGTCAGGTCGAAGCAAACAATGCGCATCATTTGAAAGATAATATATTCAAAGCATAAAGTGAACTCATTTTCAAACTTTAATCGACATTTTAATAGTTGCCAACATTAAAAAAAAAAAACAGAAATAAAAATTATTGATTTAAAAATATCATAACGTTACTTATATGCCAGCCACTCTGTATGGTAGGATTTTTTTGCGTTTAGGGCCCTTACTAACCAGTGCTCTTAAACTTTTTTCAACTTCATTTCGACACAACTAAATAACAGCAATTCCACGGTCAATAAACACCTTGTTTTGAGATTAGCAGCCCCTAGATAATCTTCAGCCGATTAATTTCCGTATAATACAGCAATTCGGTTTATAAACATTAACATTAACAAAAAAATAACTATAGCTCATGGAGTTGACTGTGAAATAAGCAAAAAATCATAAGCTGAACTTTGATTTTCGAAATATGTACATATAAAAATTTGCAAGACTCGTAATAGATCTTTTGGCTTATTAAAGTTGTTTGCTTCTAATCTTCAATACATTTCTTATCATCCCATAAAAAGGCATAAGTGCATATATACGTCACTATATAGATGTATGTAAGTATATAAAAAAATTAACAACTTAAACAATACAATACTCCCATTGCTGTTAATGTAAACTTTAAAATAATTTCTGTTCCACACAAACAAACTATATAAGTCATTCTAATAAACTCCTTGACAAATACACACATGTTGTATATTTAATACGAGTATATTAGTGTGGCATACTTATTTGGTAGCAAGTCAGAATGTGGGTAACTGTTTGTCATATTTACGCCCATTCTCATTTCATAAGATTTTTTCCCTCAGTTCCCCTATTTTTTTATTGTTGTATTATGATTGTGGCATGTTTGTATGGTTGTTTAAATAAATTTGCATGTCAAATGATTTTTTTTTTTCTTCTTATTTTGTTTTTCTTCCTCTTCATTCTTTCATTTCATACAATAATTTTCTTTATTTTTCCTTACACTTTCACTACGACTCACATAACATTTCGTTAGAGCAGATTAAAAGACTATTGTGTTCTTTGTATCCTTGTGTACGCTTGTTTTGTTTGAACATGTCTAAATTGTTGTTTTCATTGTTGTTGTTATTATTATTGTTATTATGTTGATGATATTTGTTGTCAATGTTTCAAGAAGAGGTTGTATTTAGTTTTTCATTTAATTTTCTTTAAGCATTTGCCTTTTCTTTGCTTAGTCTTTTTTCTGTTTTTAGACTCTTCACTCAAAGTATATGCAAACACAATGTATTAAAATACAAATAACAAGTTAAGCAGAATGGAAAAAATAAAGGATGGCAAAAAAAGTATAAGAATTATAGTAATAAATAATAAAAATATATAATCACTGCTTAAGTAGAAACAAAAAAAAATTAAAAAAAAGAACAATAATAAAAACAACATTGATATAAAATTAACATGTTTTGTTTTCATTCTTTTTTCATTCATGATTGTTTTGCTTTGTTTCATTTTATTTCATTATTGTGTTAAAAACATGTTTTCAAACAAACTAAATTAGAAAATGTTGCTGATGATGACGATGTTCAAGTTGATGTTTTGTATATGTAAGTATGTTAATGTATACGAAATAATTTTTTTGTTTGAAGTATATGAATGAATTAACCCTTTAAAACATGATCAGATATTTGGATATGAAAACAATGAAACATAAAAATTTGTTTTTAAATTAGTTCAAGTACTCCAAAATGAGTCTTAGAATTAAAATTAATCAAATTTAAAGGTTTTTTAAATTTATTGAATTATTAGATCTTCTTATGTTTATACACAGAACAAACTCTTTCCACTTTTTTTCATTTAAACCATTAATCAAAAATAAAATCAGTTTTAATTAAAAATTTAATCAAGTGAATTAAACGTCTAAAACCTCTAATGCCTAAGAGTGCCTCAAGGCATGCTTTACAAAATTTCTACTGACGTCTAATATATAAATAATTTATATTAATCTCCATTTTTTTACAATTGCCTTAAGATCTAGAAAAATGTTTGTATAAAAGCACTAAAAGCATTGTAAGCAATCTCGAACACAATGCTTTTGTTTAAAATGCAAACTTCAGTTTTGCTGCACATTAAATATTTTTTTTTTTTTATTATTATCATAAACAAAACCAAATATTTTTAATTGGTTTCGTAACTTTTTATTTTCAATACAAACTAACAAACAGAATTCACAAAAATTAAATGTGTTTTTATTACTAGATGCCCAACGGTGCCTCAAGGTACTCCTTGAAGTTTTCTCACCTGGAACGTAAACAACTCATTGTACGGGCTTAAAAATATTTTTTTTGAATACAGGAACCCAAAAATACCTTTAAAAAATTATTTTCATAGTATGTTCCCATTTATTCTGAAACTTGGCATTAGAGGGTTAGTTATATGTTATCGACTACAGAAAATGGTGTTTATATCAAAAAATGTTTAATTGATACTGTTAATTTGTTTAATGGTGCAATTTTACTTAATTTTTAAATTAATATCACAAATTTTTTAATTGAAATCAATTTTTGTATGTCAATATGGCTAACAAAAATTCATTAAATTTTATTCTAATTGCTTTTTTCATGTCCTGATAATGCCAGACGAAAATTTTTCCCATCAGGTTTTCAGTTCACATGAGCATTTGTTAAATATGCTCCTTATGCTCTCCTTATACGGGTGTGACCACCATCACTAAAATGTTTTGATCTAAAGGATTTGGTTAAAATTCAAGCCTTTTAAAATACTATACTGAATATTTCGTGATCATACACAGAAAGAAAAACACTCGGAATAAATCAAGGTTTTTATGATTACTTTAAGTAGGGCTCATACTTAAAAGTACGAATAACACTTAAACGTACTCAAAACAATCTTAAATGGGATTACTTTAGAAAATCAATCCCGGAATTTCTTGAAATAAGTATAAAATTCTTAAATCAAGTAAAAAAAGATTAAACTTTTCGTTGTGTTTAACCCTCCGGCTTACGCATGTTTTAATTTTCTATACACATTGAAAAAGGTCTGGCCAGACTCATGTGTACCACAAAGGGTTAAAAAGTAAATTTGAACTCTTGCTTCTCATTTAGTTTATATTTTTGGTTAAATATGTACAGAAGGTTTCTAAAGTAAAAACCATATCGGTCATTATGTTGGTGTTTTATCATTATGTAACGTTTAATACGGGTAAGTTAATTAACCATAATAATTTTTTCTTTCGAGTTTCTTTTGTGGTTTTTTTCAAGCACGAATTCATGTTAAAATAAACTTTATAATACTTTAGTCAATCTCATTTTCTGATAATTTCAAGTACGAAATCGGATTAAAAAAAATTTTATAATTCTTGAATCAAGCGCATTTTGAGATTGATTCAGTCTTAATTTTACTTAAATCAATCTCATTTTCGGATTATTTCAAGTACGAAATTTAATTATTTTGGGATTGAAAATCCGTACTTTCTGTATCTTTCTGTACTTGATTCGCGAAAATCCGTACTCACCGTACTATTAATACCGCTTCGGATAGATTTGAGTACGGATGGATTGATTTTTATTTTGAGTGTAGTTTTTACTAAAGGCACCTTTAGATACTTGTAAGTATTTGAACTTTTATCATACCAGTAGTGCGATTCACTAACTCTTATAACGATAATCGAATCGTTAAAATAAATATAACGAAAATTTATCGAATATGCTACTCAGTAAAATTTTGAACGATATTCGCTGTCGTTTAAGTCAGGTGTTACTTTAAGCAATTTTTTTTACGTTATTTTAGCGACAATAATTTAGGTTGTGTTTATTTAATCGATAAAATGTATTTTTTGTTTAAAATAGCTTACATACATACAAATATATCTGTGGCATTTTGACAAAATATCTTAAGTCGAGATAAGATAGCAAAAAAAGTTAAAAAAAAAAAATCGGTGAAAAAATCATTTTTATCAAATAATAAAATAAACAGAAATTAAAGAAAAATTTCGTTTAAAATACAAAATTTTAAAATTGTAAGCAAAAATGTGTTTTGAAGGAAAATTCGTATAATTAACAGCATTTTTTCAACTTTTTAAATTTGACTTAAGATATTTTGTCAAAAGGCCACAGATATATTTATATGTATATTTATGAACAAAAACAACATCCTAAATTTAAAACTTACAAAAAAAGCAAATTAAGAACAAAAACAAAATTCTAAATGTAAAATTCAGAAATAATATGATATAAAATATCAAAAATATAAAAACCACAAATTAACCCTTCGTCTTACTCATGAGTCTGGCCAGACCTTTTCCAATGGATTTTTAATGAAAAAACATGTGTAACACGGCGGGCTAAGAACAATTTTATTTGTTTTTATTTCATTCTCTTTTGTGCTTTTCGTTTTTTTTTTAACATTTAGTAGATGGAGGTGTTACAAAAATACAGCTGTTTACTATCTTTAAAAAAAATTATAGAATCACACTATCGTTACTGCAAGTGAATATTTATGTCGACAAATATAACGATTACGATACGAAGGCGGCTGCAATTATTTGAAGAAGTTTATTAAATTTTTTTAAACATTAGAGACCGAGGCAGTGTCCCATAGCTGAATAGCACTTTTGCTAATTGAGTTTTATCTTCCATTGTTTTAATAACATTTCATCATGTGATTAGCCAAAATTAAGGTTTGTGTATATTTGCTTGTTGGCAGTCCGAATAACATGCTAAGTATAATAAGGGCCCAAGATGTTGCCTTGTGGAACCCCAGCGTCACTAGGCTGAAGAGACCCTACAAAATTTTCTTTTTAAATAATAATAATTATAAATGACTAAGTAACTTTATAACAGCTTGTGTGTGCTTTTGGGTACATTAAGCTTGAGAAACATCGATAAAATGTGTAAAGCAATACGAACATAATTAGATGGTTAAAGGGCACAAAGACTCTATTCCGGAAACAATCGTGTATGGGGGCTATGTAAAATTATGAACCAATTCTAGCCTTAAGCTCTGTCCTTGTGGCAATTAGAGCCTATGCACCCAATTATATCAAATTATCTCCAAAACTGCGACCCGTACTCGGCTCACAATCCAGCCAGGCGGGCAGACGGACATAGAAAGATATTTAAAGGTGGGTCCATAACCAAAATTTTAAGGTGCTACATACATCAGCACAAACGCATAATATCCCCTTCAAACCATATTCAAACTCATTCTGCACTACCCTGTATTAAAAGTGTATGTTAAGCCTTTTAAATATGTATACATTTCTAGAACAAATAAACCACAATATCTCCTTGAAGGGTTAAACATTGAAAATTACAAGGGAAACACATACATATGTAATTTCTAAACCAGAAATGAAAACGTAATTGAACGTTTCTGTTTTTTTTTCATTTGTTTTTTATTTCCACATTATTTTACAACCTCCAGCCTCTACAATATGTTTTATTCACAAGTTTTTGTCTTCTCTTTTTCCATATTTTTCTTGTGGTAAAATGGAAAATTCTTTTGTTATTTGTGTTATAAACAATATTTTTTTTTAACATGACCATGAATTCGATAAAATGTTTGTCAAACATTAATGTCATATTAAATTTAGTAAATAAATTTCAAGTATATTTTAAGACAAAACCCCAAGAAAAAAAAACGATAAAAAAATATACGATAAATTAAAGAAAAGAAAGTAATAGTAAGAATAACATTTTTTAGTTATTAGATTTCCTGATATACTTCATACTACCATTCTGAAGTTATACCCACAAAGGTATAAATAACACTACATGATTTGTGACTCTAACAAAGGTATATACATTTACTGCCGAAAAACTCCAAAATATAAAAATTTCACTACCAAACATTTGCAAAATAACGCAAATTTACAGAATATCGTAAATTGTCCATAATTTTTCAAAATATCGCATATATTTAAAATATTGTATTATATTGTATTGTGTATAAATATTGACACAACTAAAAAATTTTCTTTGTTAAGTGTATCAGTATTAAAAAAAAAAAACTTTTTAAATCATAATCTGTGTGGAGTTTTTACTTAATGGTTCAAAGATTTATTTTTAACTATTTTTTTAGGTCAAAAACTGTTTTTTTTTTATTTCTGAAAAATTAAGTTTTTTGAGTTGATTTTGACTTTATTTCAAGGGAAGTTTCCAGAACGCGTAATTTCACGTTTTGGCGACGTCTACTGGCCTTTAAAATCTTTTAACGCCGTCAGACTTTCTTGTGAGGCTTCGTTAAAGACCGTTTCTATGCGGATAATCCATTTAGGTTGGAGTATTTGAAAACCCACATTCGTCAAGTTATCGCCCAAAATTTACGAAAAAGAAGTCAAGAATCCCCTCAAAAAGATCGAATGCTGTAATCAATCTAAAGGCGGTAATTTTAATGACATTGTATTTCGTACATAATGGCAAGGTCCAAGCATTATCTATATATCGCTCATTTGCTGCAAGACCGGCATAACTCAAAAAATGAAATTTTGGATTAGAGATGCAGAATTATTCGCTTTGTTTTTCTATCCAAGCATAATCTATATATCGCTCATTTGCTGCAAGACCGGCATAACTCAAAAAATGAAATTTTGGAGTTAGAATTGTTCGCTTTGTTTTTCTATCTTATCTTTATCTTTTATACTTTCCCAGTTTGAAGAGAATGTGTCTTCTTTTTTTCTAAGTAGTAAGAGCAAGTCAAAAACTTTAAATGCGTTTATCTCGAAATGGATTTTTTTGAGTTATGCCGGTCTTGCAGCAAATGAGCGATATATAAAAACGTTTGTGCTGTGTATGTGCTCCTAAAACTCAAGAACCGCTGGACCGGTTGACACCAAACTTGGACAGTATATTATTTTAGTCGGGAACCAGGTTTCTCAAGTTTAATCCCGAAAGGTGGCGCTGTTGTCGTAATATTTTAATTTTTTTAATTTTTGTTACAATTTGGCTTAAATTCACAAAGTATATTTATTTAAGTAAAATTAGTTTCCTGATCAAATTTTGACTCGGTAGATAGCGCTGGGATCAAGTTATTAACAAAATTCTCCAGTATTTAATTGTTATTTGGGAAATCCCGAGCAGCGCCGGCACCAAACAGCTAGTAATAAAATAAAAGTTTTATCGAAATTATAGCTTTATGGGCAACTCGTTATATAATATCTGTGGCTTGGTGCTAAAAGGGCCAATGTAAATATTTTGTTGTTTTGAGTTAATCGTTGCATATTTTGCTTAAATAGTCAAGTTCTAATTTAACCCAGAACAGCTTCATAAAGGCTTTGCTATCCAATTTCCATAAGAACTCTTTTATAAAAAAACTTCAATTTCAATTTTCTCAAAAGTTAATATTTTGACTTTAGCCCTTTTAGCACCAAGCCACAGATATATTATACCCTTTCCATTTGTGGTTAATTTTGTAAATTACAAAAAAAAATCTTTTCAAACTTTATTTCAACTTTAACTATTCTAAATATCTAAAAATAAAGTTACTTCGCTGAACCCCTCTAATATTTATTTTTTCCCATATTTATTAATCCTTTAAATTGTGGTTACATGACAAAAAATTTTTTGTTGTTTAAACATAACGGATGTTTGTGTAAATGTGTGTGTGTGTGTAAGAGTATGGACAAAAGGACGCCTTGTATATTTTTAATTCTCCACAATAGAAATCAGAATGTTAAATTTTTGGTTTTTGTAATGCGTGAAAACCACAAAACAAAATTTTGAAATTAAGTGGACAAATTGTAATGGCTTTGAAGACACAATAAATACAAATGAAAAGGTCAAATAAAAACTCATTGTTTTTATCGCCTTTAACCAAACCCGATCAGCCCATTAACTCCATTAACAAATGACATCAAAAAGTATAACATACGAGGGCATTTATGTCGGTTAGTTGTTTAGTTGGTTTATGTTTTCTAATAGATTAAAAAAGGTTTTATGGTATATTTTTTGTGCGTATTGAGGTTTATGACAGCCTTCATAGTTTTAAAACTTTAGGTGGAAGGCTAAAGAGTTAAAAAAGATGAGGTTTGAAAAGAATGTTTTTTTATAACATCAATTAAAATTTAAAACCATTTTTTAAATATCTTGAGATAAAAGTGGAAGTCTAAAGGGCAACTAAATGGGGAATCATTAAAATTAATTAATATTAAGTATACGCACTGATGTTGTTATAAACAAACTGGGATAAAATTAGAATATTGGGTGTATAACTTAAAAATGCGTATTTAGATGAGATGGCACATGGTTTGTGTCTCTAATAACTTTTATTGCATTTCGAGGTAGGCTCACATGATCGTCAAAATGCACGAATTTTACACAATTTTAATTGGTTCACAATAAAAAAAGAAATTGTCCTAATCAAATGATCAATTGATTGCCTCATTTCAAACAAATTTGATTGTCTCAAATTGTCGTAAAACGATTGAGGGGCAAAAGTTGCTGCATTTCAGTCACACAATTGTTTTAGTAAACGGCAGTTTTGAGAAACAGTTGTTTTTAATTATGAATGAATTAATGAAAATTAATGAAAAATTGCTTAACAAATTGTATCTAAATACCCGCATAACAAGATTGTTAATGGGCAGAAAGACTTTTCTGAAAAGAAGTTTGTACGAGGGCCACGTGAAACTGTGGACCGATTCTCACCATTTAAAATAGGCTTTGTCTTTATGACATTCGAAACGTATGTACCAAAGCTTATTAAATTATCCTTGAAATTGTGATTAGTACTTTGCGCACAAGGTTTACATGGACAGACAGCAAGCAATCCGAACGGACGGACATCGTTAGATCGAACCAGTAATTATGCGTCAATCGGTATACTTGAAGGCCTAAAACTTATATTTTTATGTGTTACACACATCAGCGAAAACGCATAAAAAACGTTTACTCTCAATCGATGCCATAATTTATAAAAAAAAAACTTCAAAACGGACAAATAAATTGTTACTGCCTTCATTGGTCGTAATTTTAATTAAATATTTACAGTTTTCCTGTTTTAAAAGCTAAAGCAGGTAATAATACAAAGTTTCTAGCATATAAAGAGAACAGATTGGGCTTTTACAAAATGGTCTCAAAAAACGCCCTCTACCCCGTTCATATTAAAAATTTTTAGTTGCTTGATAAGAACTTGAAAATTCAATAAGCTTAAGGCGAGGAATTTTTATTTCAACACAACAGGAATGTCAAACTTCTAACCCATATCAAAGTTCAAGGGCAATCCTCTATGCTAGAGGAAAAAGTAAAAAAAAATCTGTAATGTGAAATCTTAAGAAAAGTTTCGTTTTACCACAGAATTTTGGGAAAAATGTAAACGGGGTAAAAGGGTTACATAATTTTAGTGGTAGGGATATTTTGTTGAAAATGCTAATAGCTCTTTAAGCAATGAAAATATTATAATAAAGCTTTTTAAATTGTTAAGAGATCAAACCAGGCTTTAAAATTTTTTTTATAGACCAGAAACCGCTCACAATCATGCCTGCATACATAAATAAAGAAGTTTAAAACAAAACTTACATTTTTATAAGTACTTGACGTGGCATTTACATTTTTACCTAAAAAGCGTCTCACTTCTTTAGACTTCATAAAAAACAATAATTCTATATCTCCTCAATGCAAATAAACATTTAAATAAAACACTTATCATGTTTAACAAATTAAAAACTTTGTTTATTGTTTTAATATAGTTAACATCTTGTCATTAACTAGCAGATTATTTTGTTTTTTTTTACATAATTATTTTAATTCAATTTATTATACAATAAACCTTTCAATATTAAACAATTAAAATTATTTATTAATTGCTTTTTACAATCAAGTGTTTATTTAAAAATTTTTTAAATAAATTAAATAATTGTGTCACATTTTTTTTTTTTTTTTAACTTCGATAAAGAAAATCAGGAAACCAGCTGAACTATGGCAGGCCTAAAATTGTAACCTGGAATGAAAAAAAAAGAATAATTGAATCACCAAATGCGGAAAGGAAACAACTGATATTTGCTTCATGTATTATTTGAGTATTGCTAAGAAACCAGTGTTAAAAGTGTCATTATAGAAAACTTCAAATTAAAGTCAGTTCTCCCCTCTACGAGCTAAGAACATAAAACTTGCGTTTATTATTACCTAACTATTATATTACCTAACTGATTATCTCAAAATGAATGTTTTGAAGTAGTTCTGCACTTAGCGATTCAATTTATATTGTATTTTTTAGAGCAAGAGCAAGTGCTTCGGAAATAAAATATTTTATTTAAGTTATATAAAAAAACTATTGCTCAAAATTTAGAAAAGCATATAGAAAAGAATATGTGTATGTATATAGAATAGACTGTAGACCAGACCATAGTCTTGACTCATTACTGCCAACTAATCACGAACACAACTGGCTGAACTCATGTTTCTATTCTATTAAAAAAACTCATCCGTATTATTGAGAAATATAACGAAATTTATTTGTACAAATAAGAGCTCTTAACACAAGCTTAGTTTTGGAATAACAAACATCGATAAAATTGAGTTATTTTGGTCATTTTAAATGTGACATTATCCTTTTAGCAGCCTAGATTTTATTGAACTTTATTGAAAATTTTGCTTAACAAAAATAGCTAAGAACTATTTTTTATAAAGGGTGGTCCAGCCATAATGCACGATGTTAATTGTGAAACAAACCTTAACATCAAGTTCTTTGCTTAACTTAATTTGACATTTCTTTCAGTTTTTGACAAATTTATTCATGGAGAGGCACACAATTGAGCAGCGCATTAAAATGGTTGAAGCCAGGCAGAAGTCAATAGGTAGTTTACAAAGAAATTGATCTTCAGCGACGAGGCACTATTTCACCTCAGCGGATTCGTTAAAAAGCAGAATTGCCGCATTTCGCCAAATGAGAATCCACGAGTGATTGTTAAAAAGTCGATGCATCAACAAAGGGTGCTGTTTGGCGCGATTTATGGGCTGGCGACGTCATCGGGACGTATTTTTTCGAAAATTAGGTCGGCCAAGCAGTTACCGTGAATGAAGGATAACGAACTTCTTGTGGCCAGAAAGTGAAAATATGGACCTGGAAGATATTTGGTTCCAATAGGACGATGCCACTTGCTATGAAACAATGGCTCTTTTGCGCGAGAAATTCAACGGCTGTGTTATCTCACGTCGTGGCGTTATTAATCGGCCGTTACGATAGACTTAATTTTTAGGGATATTCAAAAGAAAAAGTGTACGTCAATAAGAAAAGAACAATTCAAGAGCTAAAGGATGCGATAGTTCGGCACATTTACGACATTGAACCAGAATTATGTTCAAAGTCATTGAAAATATGGACCATCGGATAGAGGTATGCCACCGAAGTCGTAACGAGCATTTGGCCGATATTTTGTTTCACACATAATTGTCATAGTTCCTTCTAACATAATAAAAAACATTTAGATAATTCTGCGAAAAATTTTTGTATTATTTAAAATTAGCATCGTACGTTTTGATTGGAACACCCTTTATAATAAAATCGCTAAATTATCAACTACAGTAGTATTCCTGTTTAACGAACCTTCGATTCTGCAAACATCGCATTTAACGAACACACAAGTTTGCTCCCTTGAGTACCTTATATAGCGAACAAAAAATATTTTTTTGAGCTCAATTTAGCGAACATATAAGATTCATAATTTTTGTTTAAAAAGGCATAATGTGAAGTAATTTCTAACAAAAAACAAAGTGAGTAGCAAAAAGTACCGCTCTATTTTAGGTTTTGTTTATAAAGCATTTTGTTTGATTATGCTGCAATGTTCAGTAAAATGAGTACAAGAAAGACACTTTTTTTAAAAGATAAACTAAAAATTGTGGATAATTGCAAAATTGGATTACGAGTTGTGGATTTGTGCAAAAAGTAACAAGAAGTACAAACTTTGGAGTTAAAAATAGGAAAGCCATTAAAAAAGGTGAATTTTCAAGAATGAAGAAACAACTTTTTTCTTGGTTTTTACGACAACGACATTCATACATGCCTTGTTCTAAAAAAAAAAACAAACATTACTCGACAACTTTTTTATGTAAAATTTTCACGGAAATTGAAAATGAATTTGAACTTATTTTTCATTCAAATTATTTTAGGGTTTATGCTACCAGAGTAATGAATTGTACCTTTTTTAATTTTTTTTTTTTAATATATTATACAGATCTCAAACATACTTCAAAATAAACCACAAATAAAACAGTACTAGTTTTTTATTTATTGATAATATGGGTACTAGACATAAGTATGGCATATAACGAACTTTTCAGTTTAACGAAAAGTTTTTACCAGCTTTGGTGATGATTATTATATTTTTAACTACCAAAAAGTAATTTCAATTTTTGGGAATACAAAATTTTAATTTCAAAAGATTTTGTTATTCGTGCTTAATTCCCAGTTTTTATTATTGATAAAAACACTTGAAATTTATTGTTGATGGGATAAGCTATTCCTATGCGCATTTCACTGGTTGCTTAGGCCAGATCATCAGGAAACTTCATCCATAAAGATTTTAGAAAAACTAAAGATATTAAACCAAATAAAACTGTTAAGCGTATAAGACTTATAGCAACAGTTCTACTTGTAATAATATCAAAGCTTAAACAAAACACATCAACAATAAACAGTGGGTTTATCTCATCTTACATTCCCCACTACAATTAGTTGAAATTCTCTCAACATTAAGAAAAACAAAATAAAAACAACAACAACTTACAAAAGATATTGTCAATTAAGTGTTTTTTTAGGCCGTGCACTTGCCTGTTTATTATCAAAAACTACCACTAAAAAACTACCACTAAAAAAATTTGGTGATAGTGCAAATTTTTTCACTATCACTTAACGCAGATTTAATGCAAAAATCTGCACTCAATTCAAATAGTGCAAAATTTGGACTTGCAATCAAAAAAGCTGCATACAAATATTGACTCACTAAAATTTAACAAATGTAACTTTGTATGTGCATGGTTTTTGATTTCTTTTGAGGATATGCATAAGTAAAGAACATTAAACAAAATGACATTTTGTCAATAACGGTATAATTGTTGGCGTTTATCATGAATAAACAA
Organism: Pollenia griseotomentosa; assembly: GCA_963931875.1. Lineage (NCBI taxonomy): Eukaryota > Metazoa > Arthropoda > Insecta > Diptera > Polleniidae > Pollenia > Pollenia griseotomentosa. The sequence continues at coordinate 250,602,419 of OZ007560.1, forward strand.
GCTTTTGATCTTAAATTTAGTGCAGCATTTGTAGTTGCACTCAAATGAGTGAAGAAAAAAAAGTTGCAATAAGCTGATGAAAAATTTTTTAACATCACTATCACTCATGCTTAGTAAGGCTGCAAATTTTCAATTCATCACTCAACATCAACAAAATGATTGCAATATTTTCGCACTATCACTAAGTATGAGTAGAAACTGCAAAATTAGTGCACTACCCCCATCTATGACGGTATTAATATTTTGGTGATTTCAACGTTAATTTTGCCTACGTGAATTAACTGTCGAAAATCGATTATGTAAAATACACTACACTTTAACCCGTAGCACTGTGGGCGAAACGCTCAATCTAGCGGAATTAAATTAATATCTCGGCTGTTTCTTATCCGATCGGCACTAAACTTTCAGAAATAACTTGTTGTAATATATTTATCAAGTATCTTTTAAATCGGACCACTATTATCCAATAGTTCGCTTTTTTTCATACTATTTAAATTAAAATATATTATACTCATATGGGTTGCCTGTATGAAATAAGAATAACACACTTAAAACAACGAATCTACGCGTAAAGAGTGGATAAATTACACTAGAAAAAATTTTCAATTACAGGTAGATTATGGATCATTTTCGGCGTGGCTTTACAAATTCCGCATGTTTGTGATGATGTTTTTACAATAGTACTAGATACTTTTCCATCTATCATTGTCATGTAAAACTGATGATGGACTTGGACTGTGCTGACTCTTGTTGTTCTTGTATTAGATATCTGATTTTCCACGCTCTTAACCTCGGTATTGACCACGCTAATTTACATATATTTTTTGTATATTTTACAGGTAGTTGTCTTTAAGATTGAATACTTTGTTAATTTTTGCAGCCTTGACTTCATTTGAATACAATATTTAAACCACCTTGGATGCACTTCTCTTACCACTCCTGTAAAGACTTGAACGAGTTGCTGCAATTAGCTCGCTGCACGAAGATTAATTTATAAATAAAGAAACTTTATTGACCTGAATTTTTACAGTACAAGCTGAAAACTCCTTTACCGCCCGTCAAACTTGTGTAGAAGTAATTGGAACAATTTACTCTCCTTCTAACCATTCTTTGTTTTTTCTCACAAAACATGATAATCTTCTTTTGCAATATTTCCTTTTTTCCACTAACTTGACAATAAACAATCTTAATTTCCTTCGTTATGTTTATTTTTGTCAATTATGTTCCTAAGTATGTTGTTTTCTGCTGCCAAATATTCTTTTTTAGACGGAACAGCTTCGTTATACCGTATTTAAAAAAGTTCTCGTTTTGAAACTGACATTGCACCTACAAAATGGAATAAAAATGAGAGTCGCAAAATGTAGCAGAAGATGATAGACATTTTACATTCACAAGAAACAGTACAAACAAAATAAATAAGATTTGGACCGGACACTTTTTGACAACAAAAGATCTGCTCTATAAAAGTTCACTAAAGGACATTCACTGGGCGACACATCGAAAGCCGTTTCTACTGATATTTGTGACAACAATATATAAAACACAAGCCATAAATACATTTCTTTTCTTTAATACATACCACAAACTTAAAAAAAATCGCTTAACTTGGCAAATAGGAAAATACTTTTACTGGTTACAGAGCTCGTACTGCACTTTATGAAATGCCAGGAATATTTCTTGCTGCACCTGTTGACACAAATGTTATATTTGAACGCTCACAGCTGTTCGAATATATTAAATGTGAGAAAAAAAACGTTATCGATAAACTCTGTGGGATATTGGTTATCGAAAATACCAAAAAAAGGTTCGCAATTCCACATTTCAAATTTGAATTAAACGACGCTAGATTAACCTTTTCGTCCACTGTGCGTAGGTAAGAAAGAAATACATTTTAAAATTATGAAAAGTACGTTATACCATATATATCTCTACACAGCTTTATATCTACTTGTAGAAATTACGGGCATAAATACGATATTCAGGACTAAAGGTAAGAATAAAGACAATTCTTTAGTGACGACTTCAGGCAAGAATATAGTTAATGTGTTAGAAATGACTTTTTTATCAATAATAAAAACTGGGAATTAAGCACGAATAACAAAATCTTTTGAAATTAAAATTTTGTATTCCCAAAAATTGAAATTACTTTTTGATAATAAACAGGCAAGTGCACGGCCTAAAAAAACACTTAATTGACAACATCTTTTGTAAGTTGTTGTTGTTTTTATTTTGTTTTTCTTAACCTACTTACAACTACAATTAATGTTGAGAGAATTTCAACTAATTGTAGTGGGGAATGTAAGATGAGATAAACCCACTGTTTATTGTTGATGTGTTTTGTTTAAACTTTGATATTATTGCAATTAGAACTGTTGCTATAAGTCTTATACGCTTAACAGGTTTATTTGGTTTAATATCTTTAGTTTTTCTAAAATCTTTATGGATGAAGTTTCCTGATGATCTGGCCTAAGCAACCAGTGAAATGCGCATAGGAATAGCTTATCCCATCAACAATAAATTTCAAGTGTTTTTATCAATAATAAAAACTGGGAATTAAGCACGAATAACAATATCTTTTGAAATTAAAATTTTGTATTCCCAAAAATTGAAATTACTTTTTGTTAGAAATTACTTTCATAAAACCTCAGTCAAAACTATAGAGTGTATATTCAAAACTATAAACAAGATTTGAATTAACTGCCTGGCCCACGAAAACTAAAACAAATTTTATTTTTTTAGGCAAAAGAATTGTTCTTGTCGACATTGTGGACCTGGCAGTAAGTTTATAGTAAATTCTTTGATAGGCTTACAGCCAATATTGTAGTCAAAATTTAAAAGATAGTTTTTCTGCATTTTACTGTTTCTTTAGATACAAACATAAGCAATATTGTAGACAACACTATGGTCAACAATAAAGACGATTATAGTCCATACTTTTGCCACGACTATTGTCAAGATTTTCTACAAAACTGCAGGCAAGACAATTGTCAACAAGTTTTATAGTCATGGTTATGTCAACACTAAGGACAAGACTACAAAGTACATATGCATACACTAAAGTAATTAATACTGTATTTAAAACAATGGATTAGCCTAAAGCAAATATTATAGACTGCATTCATAGTTATGTTATGATTTGCAAAAAATTCATTTGAGAGACCAAAAACTTCTTTCAAACAATATACTTTTTACCTAACAAAACAATTTAAATTTATTGCATCCGGCCCTTTTTCCGTCAATTTAACTTAATTTTAATTTTTAATTTGTTGTCGTTTCAACGCAGGCCAAAACAAATATTTTTTATTGCATTTTTTTAATTTCAATTAATTTTTATGATGCAACAAACAGGATTATATATTTGTATTGTCTATGTTCATTTTTGTATCAATATTCCAACAAACATACATATACCTATTGTATTAACTTCAACCACATATGTTCACCCTAAATGCAGACAGACGTAAATACACAAAAATTCGATATTCAGTTTTTGATTGACTTTTGTTCGTTTTTTTTAAACTACCCTGCGATCAAAAATGGCGACTTTCTTAAAGAAATTCAAACGCCAAAACACCTTGTTGTTATTGATTTTTTAAGGTTTTTTGCTTCCTCCTGTAAAAAAATAAAAATGTAGTTACGTCCGTTTGCATTTCAGATGACGATAAACACATAATTATGTAATATTAGTATGTACATTGGTATGTATTAATATGTACTTGTGTAATTCCATATGTAAATATTAAAAAAATTAATTTAATTTAGCATAATTTGCCTTTAGCAAAATATTTAAATGTTTTTACATTTAATAAAAAAAAAAACACTGACAAAAAAATTATGTATACACGCTTACACATACACACAAACATACATACACTCATGAAGATGATGAAGCAGAAAAACGCAATAAAATAAAAAATAAATTAAAATTTAATATAAAATAATTATACAAAATAAAGAGAAAATTTCAACAACGAAATAATCAAAACCATACAACCAACAACAACAACTGACAATGTTGCTATACACAGATAATTGAAAGAATGTTTTTGAAATTTTGTTACGTTTCGTTACCAATGACCAAAATAAGCCTGAGGAAAAAAAGTTTTTTTTCAATCTTAAATCTTTGAATACATATTTTTATCAAATGCTTAAATAAAAAATTAAATGAATATTTTATTTTTAGGCTTAAGCGTTGTTGTACTTGTGTGCCCCCATTCATACAGATAAATTTTAAATTTTTAGTTTATGTTTCAAATATAACTTTATATTTTAATATATTTCAAATATTATCAAAAAGTAATTTCAATTTTTGGGAATACAAAAGTGTAAGATGAGATAAACCCACTGTTTATTGTTGATGTGTTTTGTTTAAGCTTTGATATTATTACAAGTAGAACTGTTGCTATAAGTCTTATACGCTTAACAGTTTTATTTGGTTTAATATCTTTAGTTTTTCTAAAACGTTATGGATGAAGTTTCCTGATGATCTGGCCTAAGCAACCAGTGAAATGCGCATAGGAATAGCTTATCCCATCAACAATAAATTTCAGGTGTTTTTATCAATAATAAAAACTGGGAATTAAGCACGAATAACAAAATCTTTTGGAATTATATTTCAAATAAATTAATTAAAAGGTTTGTTAAAAAGTTTTTTCTTGTATCAAAATTACAGTCAAGAACATAAAAATGCTTGAAGTTAAGAGTATGTTGACAAGACAACAGTCAAGATTAAGGTTACAGACCATGCTGTTTAAATTTAAAAATTGTTACAAGGATTTTGATTAAAACTTTAGTCAAGCAATATGACTGAATTTAACCTTAACCGTAGTAAAGACATTATGCAACACTATAGACGGAACTAAAGACTAGACTTAGCGCAAGGATATGGTGAAATGTATTGCCAAGCCTATAGAGAAAATCCTATAGACCAGATATTAGCTTGAATTATAGACAAATCTTTAGCCAAGACTATAGCCTTTTTTGCGCCGGAGTAGTTTAACCTTTAAAAGATTAATTTAATCGGTATTGGAAAACATGCACGACTTCTTATTGGAGCAACCTTACCCAATTAGCTACTCTACATTCATTTAGACTATAACATTTAGTTCTACTGTAAGCTGTTAACGAGGAATTTTTTCTCGTAATATTTGGTTTATATCGCTAATAAACGTTTTAATTGTATTTAATTTCTCCTGGGATTTTCTCATTATTTTAATTGTGTTGGCAATGGCTATACTTTTACCTGGTGAATGAGCTTTTTCATAGAGGTGCACCTAGGTGCATTTACTTGGGAACAGCAAGAATCAATTCCTTTATTGAATCTCATATGCAGCCCACAACGTCCGATTTTGTTTTAAATCAAGCATTCCCTGAAAATGCCGTTCAAAAACCTGTTTGCCGGCAACTAATGTGAGAAGGCGGTCAACTGAGTAACCAAAATTGCATTAATTTCAATTCGTCTCAGGTAATTAGTTTACAATCACTGTAAATGAAACTCAATTGAATTTTACATACCTGCCTAGAGGTGGCTGGCAACCCCAGGATGGATTGCCTAATCAGCTGCACAATTTTAGTTGATCAGATTAGTGAAACAACACAAAAAATAACAAGAGAAGCAACTTCAACGGCACAACCAATTGGCTATCAAAAAAGGACAAGAATTGGAACATGGAATGTTAGAACAATCTCATTGCTGCTAAAATAAGTGCGTTAACTTAAATATAAAAAAAAAATCTTCAAGTAAATAGGGCTGTGGAGTCGCCAAGAAAAAGTTCTAACTCCGACAGAAATTTTTTAAGTTCGATTCCGACTCCAATTCCAAATTAGACTCCGACTCTAACTATAAACTCTTTTTTTTTTTTGATCCTGTACCTTATAAATGGTTAAATATGGCAAGAAATTAATTCTAAAAAAAATTTCAAAACGATGTTTAAATTCTAACACGTGGCGCATTGACCTTTAATATAGTTATTTACTTTGTAAAGTAGACTGGTCCTTTTTTTCTGTTTTAAAAATTTTTAAAGCAGACCCTCTTAAAATTTTTTTATTTTGGAAAAGCTTACGGCTCCAGCAAGTTATTTTTGTTTACATTTTTAATTTTTTGTTTTCGTTTATTTATATTTTTTAATAACCCCTGAAGATGGTCAACAAAGTTGACCGAAATATTGGGAACTAAATAAAATATAATTTTTAAACAAAATATGTTTATATTTTTTATTTAAAAATTGTTTTAACTCATGACCTAATGCCGAACAAAATTAAAAAACAACAAAACTAAAGGTCAACAATTCACAACTTTAAAAAAAAAAAAAAAAAAAAAAAAAAAAAAAAAAATTTGGAAAATTTTTAAAAAACTGCTTATGACGAAAAATTTTGGAATCGAAGTCGAAGTTTTTTTGGGTAATCCGACCTCGGTACAAAACTCTTGAGCTCCGACTCCCCAGCCCTGCACGTAGATAAGATTCTAGTCTAAAGAATCGGACGCATAAACATGTGAAGTGTTCTGTGTCTGCCTTTGCATTATCTTCGCTGCATACTGGGCACCTCGGAATTCTCATGAGCAATTGTCATTTGAAAAAAAAATAAAATAAAGAAGAATTACAAGAACTACAAAAAAAAGGAATGATATAAAGTCATATTTAGATATAAGAGTATCGACAGGAAAGGATTCCGTAGATGCGGGCAAATTTCTAATTGATATCACAGCTAGAAAATTTTCGAAAGAAGACAGAATGAAAATCTTTGAGAGGTAGCATAGATTAACGCGACTAGTCAAACACAGAATGTCCATGCAGAAATTATTCTAGTCCGGGGCGATTGAAGTACAAATTAATTCTAAATATCGAAAGGTGGGTGAAAAGTATAGGTCACTTATAACCTGGCGCAGTTTTAAGCGTGTCATGGAGGATAAGTTTCGCTCACGATTACTCACCATTAGGACCAGTCTGTCCGCATAAAGAGCAAAGCGTAAAATATGCAATGTTTGGATGAAAAAGATTCCAACGAGAGCAAACACGTCTTGAACAACATTTAGGACACATCATGATGAAATCAGAGGCAAACTAGGATAGTATGAAAAAAATTCTAACATTTGTAAATGAATCCCTAGGAAAGGTTAAACACTTTCAAAAGCATTTCAAAGAAGCGCAGCCATGTATCCGAGGAGAAAACCTAATTAAGATTTTTCACCTTGCGAAGTGATCTTTATGGCAGTTCCGCAGAGTTAGATTAGACTCCTAGAAGGTTTTGAATTCCAACACAAAAAAAGACAAAACTATAGCCAAGACTTAAGTTGGGATTATAGTCAGAACTATAGTAAGGAATATAGTCACGACTATAGCCAGGTCTATTGATAAAGCTATAAGACTCAAGTTAGACAAGACTTATGCCCGTAATTTCTGGCTGTGTAAAGATATCGATTATATTTATAATTTTAAATCGTATTTCTTGCCTACGGGTTAAGGTGTACTATATTTTAGACCATCGATTTTCGATAGTTAATTCACGTAGGCAAACAATAATGTTATCGGATAAGTAAAGATAACTGTTGGGTACGAACACGTCCAGATATCTGTTTGTAGAAATTCTGGCTGATGCCAGAATTATAAACAATATTGTTATCAGAATTGTGGACAAGGATTTTCGAACTATAGACAAAATTATAACCAGAATTATAGACAAGTCTGCCAGATCTATAGACACTATTATAATCAGAACTATGGGCAAGACTGCTTACAGAATATGGACTACAATCTGGACAAAGGAAAACATACGAGTATCTTTTTGTTACTGATCAACGTATCCCTTTAAATGATTACTTTCTTAAACAACGACAAATTATGAACTTCAAGATAACAAAGACATCAAGGATAAAAGTACAAGTTGATAAGAAAAAAACATCCTTTTTCTTTTCAAAATACAAAAGAATAATTGAATGGACAACAGACAACCAAAAAAGTTCCCCTTAAGTCTATTATTCCATTCAACTTAACTGAAGAGTACTTCGACAAAAGAGGGAATCAGGGTTATGTGAACACTCTATTAATTGTTTTGAAAGGACACATTCTTAAACGGCACATTTATCTTTTTTTTAATAACTGATAATTTACTAGTGCTATGAATGTGTATGTGTTGTTAAATGTTCTTTTACAAATACTGGGTAATTGTTAACAAGTGATTAATGCATTTTTAGTTGAGCTAGTTTTCGGACAAAACCACATACAAGTAAACTAATCAAAACTGTAAATACAGACCGAAGTATTTACTAAATTATTTACATAGGACAGCACTTAGACTCTCTAATACCTGCTAACATGCTTTTTCATTCTTTTCCAAGAATTCACTTTCAAATCCCAAACATATCTCAATTTGCTTTTCAGTTTTTGTCTAACAAAATGAAGGTTGTTTTAAGCAATTTTGTTTAAGTATTTGATTTATTGTTCTTTTTTGCATACAAATACTTTCTTGTTCTATTTTCCAATTTTAACTCATGTGTCATATTTCAACTAACCCAAAATTCCTTGAATAACACATTTCAAAAAGTACTTTGTTATTGAAATGCTGAAAAAGAAAATTATTTTATTGCTACTTAAGAATTGAAAGTTTCTTGTTTTGCTACACAAATTAAAACAATTTTCACTCATATCGTTATCCTTATCATAAAGTTTTGTCTTTACTACATAATAAACAGGGGAAGTGGAAGTGGCAAAAAAGTTAAAACAAAGTTTTGTGGCCATTTCGACTAAACATTTATGATCATACTTGTATTTATGACAATTCTTTATATTTTATTAAATGACATTTAATCAACGAAAAAAAACCTAAAAAAAACAAAATAATAATCCTTAACTAAAGTCAACTTTGGTAATATACTTAGTCAAACTTTAACAAAATATTTTTTTTTTTTTATAACAGGTGGGCCAATTGAAAAGTTTTTAAGAGATATAGCGATTTTGTCAAAACGATTAGTTTTTGAAAAAAGTAATTTTTTGTAAAAATTAGTACTTCTTAAAATCGGATTAAGGTCTTTAAGTAAGAAATTAGTTTTTAGGGTATAAAACATTTTTATAAGAAAAGATACCTTTTTGATAAAGACTACTTGTTTATAAAATAGTATTTTTTATAAAAAGTTTCCAAAAAGTAGATTATATTTAAAGGATAAATGTGTAGGTACCTTTTCGTCAACAGAAACATTTGTGTACCCTTCACCGAAGGTAAGCGGTTATATATCCCAGCAAAATTTGTGCTTACTCGGAAGCAGGTTTGTAAGGCAGAGATCAGTTGTGAATCGCTTCCATTTCTGTGAAATATTACAAGATTTTTGTATGGGATTCCTCACGTAGAAGCTCTGCCGTCGGAATCCAATGTATGCTTCATTCACACAGTTATTCTTTATGTGAATTCACTACATGAAATATGTGCAAATAACTATTTGCCATACTTTAGCTGAATATATGCCTTCCACATTGCAGTTGTGAACGTCAATAATTTTAAGAAGCAACAGACGAAGCACTTTGGATGCTGTTTCTAATTTTATTGCTTCCAATTATTGAAAAATTTTTGCTGGGATGTTTCTACAATATTGATTTTAGGCCTTATTAAAAATTTATAATCTAGCGAAGTTTATTTAACGATGTGCGTCTGTCCGTGTGTATGTTTAAATGGGGTTTTCGAAGACCTCAGAAATGATGGAGACTAGGTTGTTTTATTAATATGTCCCATATACTCCGTTAAAGTTTGCTATTGAACTTCAATTATATGGGACCATAAATACCTGTAAGTAAAAAAAACACGACTGCCTCTAATTTTACCTATAAATCCCTTTGTTGTTGTTTTTATTATTTTGTATATATTTATTTTTTTTGTATATCTGGAGAACGGCAGGAGCCAAGGTTTCCAAATAAGGTACAAACATTCCAAAAAATTTGGGCAAGATTGGAGAAGTGGGTGTAGCACAAAATAGTTTTTTTTTAATTCTTAAGTACGTTAATAGAAATATTCTCCAAATTTGGTACACATAGCTGGGTTATTTATACACACCTCTATAAAAATATGGGCGGGATTGAAAAAGTTGGCGTCGCAACTCCTGTATAAAGACATTAATGATCTCTATATAAATAGAGAACTGTAAGAGCCAAAGTTTCTACATTACGTTAAAAGCATATTGGTTATCAACACAGTGGGAGAAGTGGGCGTATCTAAGAAATTTGAAAAATGTAAAACCTGTTCATTATGTGATCCAAAAAAGAACGCAAAACATTTCCCATGTGTCTGAATGCAAAAATCCGATTTTTGTTGAATGTTGTGTATACCGCAAATATTGTGATTAATGCCTGGTGGCAAGTTTATTCAAATTACAATTTAATCGTAACAAAAACAATTTAATATTAACGTCTAAAATATTAAGTTATAAAAAAAAAAAATAAAAAAGGGTACTTTTTTTAAAGGTACTTTTTTAAAAAGTCTTTTTTACAAAAAGGTTCTTTTTTAAAAGAAAATTGTCTTTATTGTAGAGCAAAATATTAAATTTTTTTAAGATTCATATATCAGAAAAGTACTTTTTTTAAAAACGTACTTTTTTGAAAAAGTACTTTTTTACAACTGTTTTTAATTTGCTTTAAGAAGTTTTTTTTAAGTTATTTTCAATTGACCCCCAAAATAGTCGTGCTCATATCGTTTTCCTGCATTCAAACTTTTACCATTAACGCACACATCACAAACAAAATTGGCAACAACAACAACAATGACATAAACCTCAAAAAACCGACAACCAAATTGTAGTTGCTGTAGCTTTTTCTTTTTTGTTTATATTTTATTATCCATCTTCCTTAAGTCATCATCTTCTTAACATTGATATTTAGCAGCTTAAGTTTTCAGTAGAACCAGAAAGACACCGAAAGACAACAGTATCAAGTAAAACCGAAAAATCGGCAGTTGGAGAAGGAGCAAAGAATTTCATGTAAAATAGAATAAAGGAACAGATATTGTCCGTATTTCCGTCAGAAAACTAAAATTACTTTTGTCGAAGAGGAATTGAAACTGCTCGAACACTCGTTAGTACAAAAACTTTGTTGCCAATTTCATGACTCATTTAACTGATTACAGATGTAAAGATACTGATACAGCGAAAGAAAGTAAAACATACGTCCTGTACTAAAGAGATACAAATACACTTATGTTTTAACAGAATCTCTTCATTCGTATACATGTGAGCATAAAATTAGTTTAGCAAAATGTTTTATATAAAAAAGTATTTTCATTTGGTATATTTTTCCTTTTTTACATTGTTGACAGCACATACATACATGTATGTGTGTCTGTGTGTAGATATGTAGGCAATTACTTTAAATACACACTTGCATACCAACTAATGCAATATAAATAAGAGGACATTAACGTTTGCATGTGTGTCTGGGTCGGTATCTGCATGTGCATGTGTAATTGATATTTATTTTTTGTTTTATTTGTTACCGAGTTTAAGTTTTTAAATGCTGTAATAAAAACAAAACAGGAAACGGAAAGGCATTCCGTTTGTTTTGTTGCGCCCCTGTGTTGTTATTGTTGTTGGCAAAAATACAAGTGTATATGTATATGTGTGTTAAAGTATGCAAGTACACCATTTACACACAGAATAATTGTAATAAACAAATAGATAAATTGTTAATCTGTAGAAGCCCCAAATGGAAATTGACTAAACAAAAACGATTATTTTTTCATGATTTTTTAAATTTGAAATTAATATGATTTTGATTTTTACGAATAATTAGGTATTTTATTTTATTTGTGTAATAACAGTTCGTTTTCACGAATTTGCAATAAAACGAAAGGCAATTTTTTGACATCGGCTTTTCTATAGAACACATAAAAAAATTTTTACTATTCGATAAAATCAACAAATGTATTAATTTTGGAATTTGCTATTTTTTTCTGCGGTCAACTCTGACTTGTTAATAGTGACAACAAGTGTACGCGATAAGATTTTTTATCGAAAATTAATATCAAAAAAAAAAAATATTTAAAGCAGTATCTTTAGTTACTGAGTTGTGGTAAAAGTATCCTGTTAATCGCAAGTCTTTCGCAATCAATTGACATATTTTGTTTTCATTGTTTCAAATAATAAAACTTAAGTTAAGAGGAAGAAAACCTGTACACTAATAACACGAATTTTCTTGCATTACGAAAAGGACTGGCATTATATAATTCGTGCTATTGCACGTCCACTGTATATCAAAAAACAAATAATTCAGTTGTATAAAAGACTTCTAAATCGAAGTTTTAATGAAAATTTGTTGATTAAACCATTTATAAAACAGAAATATATTTTGTGACCAAGTACGAATGCTATATTTAGCTATGCCGAATCTTAAATACGCTTTACCATGGTGCGATAAAAACAGAAAGTTATGTTTAAAATATACACTAGTGGGGAATGTAAGATGAGATAAACCCACTGTTTATTGTTGATGTGTTTTGTTTAAGCTTTGATATTATTACAAGTAGAACTGTTGCTATAAGTCTTATACGCTTAAGAGTTTTATTTGGTTTAATATCTTTAGTTTTTCTAAAACGTTATGGATGAAGTTTCCTGATGATCTGGCCTAAGCAACCAGTGAAATGCGCATAGGAATAGCTTATCCCATCAACAATAAATTTCAAGTGTTTTTATCAATAATAAAAACTGGGAATTAAGCACGAATAACAAAATCTTTTGAAATTAAAAAAAAAAAATTTTGTATTCCCAAAAATTGAAATTACTTTTTGATAATACACTAAAAACTTAAAACAATTCCCATTAAAACCCGTTTTTAAATTTCATTAAATCAGAAAAAAATAAAAACACTTATTTAAGTTTTTGTTTATTTATACAAATAAGTTTTATATTATCAAAAGTGAAACTTTTTGTCTGTTCAGACGCAAAAAACATTTGAGCATGGAAAATAATCCATCAACGTCAAACGAAGTTAAAGGAGAATACGTGAAGAATGCCAATGCATTTGCAGATTGATTGGTGCCATTGTCAGATGCATTAATTTTACATATCTGCCAAATAAAAATGAGCCTACAATGTTCATACAGTTGCATGACATTTTTAGGCAATTTTAATGACAACATTGTAAGATCTGACCACCGTCTGTACGAAGCTTTAGACTATCGAAAAAGCATGTATTTGCGTGGAAATCGCAGCCCTAGTCGTTGTATTTTCTTAACCACTATTATTATTAAACTTGAAAAATTACCTAGTGTAAGCTGTTCGTTTTGTCACGTTCTTTCCCATACGAATTTTTAAAATTTCTTATACACCCTAAAGCTACGGTCACACTTATTGAATATATGACCAAATAAGCGTAACCACTACTTTTGCAAATAGTTAGTGTGATTTAGCATGGTCTTAAATCTAAAACAAAATAAAACTAACTATACAACTAGACATAGCAAAAAAAATGTTTTTCGTAATAAATATTGGAATTAAAGAAAATGATTTTTTGGTTTGCTTGTTGGTCCCGTTATTTTCGTCAAATATTTGGCAAGTGTAACCGTAGCTTTAGACTTAGAGTTATTACGAAAAAAATGTTTTTGGGTAGGTTCGTTTACTTATCCAGTAAAAAATATCGTTTCCTTTTTTAAAATCAATAGCTTCTTTCACTCATTATTTGCATGGCAGCTATTCCATAACTACTTTTTATAACTTATTATATAACTCATTATCTATTTCTGGATCAAATAACAATATTGAGATTTTCCTCTTAAAAGAAAAACAATTTATTTTTTGTATTTGGCTTCTTATAAGCGTTTTGTAACTAGTGACGTTTTACCTTTTTGGAAGGTAATGGGAAACCACTTATCTTTTAGACTTTTTATAATCACTTACTTTTCGGACGTATAAAAATAATGAATTGGTTTTCAAATAACATTTGGTAAAGTGTGAATGCGTTTATTTAGGGGCATCCTGTTTAAAATTCATCGCTTTTTTCAGCAGAACCTTAAAGTTTTCTACTGGGTAGGAATATATGTAATTGCTTATAAAAAGCGCATATACATATCGCTCGTTTACTTCAATAGCGCCATAACGCAAAAACAAGATTTTTTTACTAAGTATGCAGAAATGTGCGCAATACTGTGATCAATATTGCTTAAAAAATTTTTTCTGAATTGTTGAAAATTAAGCGCTTCTGATAAAATATGCCGTTATTCAACTTGTTATTCAAATGTCGTCATAAGGCTAAGTTCGTATATTTGTTAGAGCAAACAATATATTGATCCATTACCTTAAAAAATCTTAAACGACAAAAACACAATTTTACAGGAGAAGGTTTTTTTTTATATTTCATAAAAATTTTGTATGAATTTTGTATAAAATCGTAATGGTATCTAATGTGACCATCGCACTTTAGGAGATGATGAAGTTTTTGGCATTTTTTTTTTTTTTTTTTTGATTAAAACAACGAAAATTAAAAATTATGTCGTGTGTATATACAAATAAAATATTTTAAGTTTAGTCGATAATAGTGATCAAAAAAATTTTTAACTAGGACACTTCTAAGACAAAGTAGCGATATATGCCTTCATACAAAAAATATTATAAATTTAAAGGTCTTGAGTTTTGCGTAATAAGTGTCACTTTTTTATGAAAAATACGACTTTTGGTACAAAAAATGTGTCTTCTTTGTAAAAATTTTGACTTTTTGTGTAAAAAAAAACAAGTTTTAGTGAAGATTGTAAAAAACCTGGCGTTTTGTGTAAACAGTATGACTTTTTGTGCATAAAAATTTGTAAAAGTATGACACTGTATTTACAGAGTGACAACTTTTTTAAAACGTCAAAAAATTTCAATATTTTTTATAAAAAATGTGACCGTATGTATAAATAGAGTGAGATTTTTTAACCAAATCACAAAACAATTTCAGATAATCAAAAAAATCATGAAAAAAAATTCGGACAATAATGAAAAATAACTACCTGTATTTGATGAACAAAATCACATACATTTTGTAGAAAATTTAATCTTTTTCTTTCATAAGTCGTTTAAAAAGCAAAAATCGTCTAAATAAAAATAACGCTTTCAAAAGTTCTAGAACCCATACTCAAAGGGTTTTTGCAAAATATCTCTGACTATTCAGAGTATTTTAGACAATTTCTGAACTGATTTGTAATGTAAGACAACAACGCCTATAACCTACACAAGGTCGCCTTTTAAGTTTATTTTAACTGTAGTGTACCACGTAATTATCTTACATTTTTGAACAGCCGAAAGCGAAGGAACTTCTTGATTTTGAACCCAATTCTAATCAAA
This sequence comes from Pollenia griseotomentosa, assembly GCA_963931875.1. Lineage (NCBI taxonomy): Eukaryota > Metazoa > Arthropoda > Insecta > Diptera > Polleniidae > Pollenia > Pollenia griseotomentosa. Next base: position 250,617,708 of record OZ007560.1, read on the forward strand.
CATTTTCATTACAATTTAACAGAAGCTATTTCTAAATTAAATTGTAAAATTTTTTTAATGAAAATAATTTATCTTTAAAGTCTTTGTTTCATTGGGTTAAAAATGGCGCAGCATTAAACAAGATGTCAATTTTTGGTTATGAATGCTTTTGACAGCTAATTAAGGTAGGCACGTTAGCAAACATAGAAAATAGGATTAAAAAATTTAACAGCGGAAGTTGTTGAAAAAGAAATTAATAGCAGAATATTTTTTAAATATTTTCCCAGATTTAAATTCTAAAAAAAGTATGTATATTGAAAAATTAATACAAAATGGAAAATATATCCACCACAAATAATTCAAATGAACTTATTGTTCTACATACATAAAAACAATAATAAAAAGCACAAGAGTTTTGATACATTTCCTACGAGGTATTTTAACAAGAAACAGGCTAAAAGATAATGATGGTAAACTGTGGTCGCCAGAGCGGAAATTAAAACATTTGTAATACTTATGTTTTATATTTAGGAAATGATTACACATGTATGTCTGTACAAATAAACATTCATACATTCCATCCATACATTGATACCAGTTACATTAACATGCATATTCAAATGAATAAAATAACATTCCACTCATACAAGTACATTGATGATCAAAATTGTTATCATACAGTACACAAGTCTATTTAATTCCAATCTTAGGAAATATTTTGCCTTTAATGTTATAACAAATATGTTGTTTAATAAAAGAACAGAAATATGTTTTTTTCTCCTTTTTCCGATTGCTGCTGCTTTCTTTCATTTTTATGAGAGGACCTTTCTTGAACAGTTACCCAAAGATTTAAGTAAAAAGCAGTTTAATTTAATTAAATTTGAAATAGTGATAAACTTTTTTATTGTGGAAATAAAATTAAATTGCATACATTTTGTAGATTCAAACTACACATGGGGAAAAAACTTTGCTTCATATGTTTTTTTTTTTCTTTATTTTGAAACTAAAAGACTATAATAGTTGCTTAGTTAAATGGACAGTAAAAGAAGAAAAAATTAAAAAACACAAAACAGACTTGTAAAACAAAATCTGGCAGATGGTGAAGTTGATCAAGTTAAATGACAGACAGATATAAACTTAAAATTACTCAAGACTTGTATATCCCTTTTCACCACTACTGGTGGAGGTACGTAGATAGCTTAATAAGCAATACTGATACAAATGCTAAAAATAATTCTTATTCGTTTTTTCTTCAGTATTTGCATTACACTTAAAAAATGTTTACATTAAAAAAACCAGATTAAAGTACAAACCTTATTTAACCAAAAATCATTGTTCACAAAAAAAACATCACTTTTGAAAAAATAAAATTTTTACACATAATTTGATTTAAAAAAAAATCACTTTTAACACAAAAAGAAGTCGCTATTTGTTCCAAAATGTTTGGCGTCGTCTTTAAACATTTTCATCGGATTACAAAACAAGCCTCCAAATTGAAATTAGGGCTGAGGAGTCTTCAAAAAATAGTTCTTACTTCGACTCCGACTACAAACGCTGAAATTTGTAAAGTCTGACTCCTACTTCGATGATAAATGTAAAATATATGGACATGTGTATGCATACACATGTATAAAAACAAGATCATTAATCAAATATCTGCTTAGGCAATTTAGACTTTTACCTGCACTAATACCAACATAATTTATATTAGCCCTGCAAATAATAGGACTAGTCCAAACACGCGTGTAAAGTGTAGCCCATAAGGGAGTAGGACTAGTCCAAAAGTAGCCCAAACGTATGGAAAAACATGGTCTATTTAAGTCCATTTAATCAAAATGGATCAGCTGGTCTAACATTATTTGCAAGGAAGTAATTTAAGAACTTGAATGAACTAATCCTCATTAAAAAAATTTAAATCTACTCATTCAAAGTGATCGGTAAATATAACGTCGCCAATTTCGAATAATTTTTATTTTGGAAAATTCTTTGAATTTTCTATTGGTAATTATATTGGTATATAAAGTATACCAATAGACTCAAAATCACTTTCTCGGTCGATCTAACTATGTCCGTCCGGTGGCTGGCTGTCCAAGGTACCTTGTGCGCAAAGTACAGGTCGCAATTTTGGAGATATTTTGATAAAATTTTGCACAAAGTTATGATTGGCACAAGGACCACGCATTTTAAAAATGGGCCGAATCGTAGGACCACGAGGGGAGATAGGGCAATATCTGCCTCTCAGAAAGGTATCATATGGTCGGGCTTGACCGACTGTACTTTCTTGCTTGTTTACTATATAGACATTATCACATATATTTTATGTACCTAAAGACTTTTAATATTATTTTAAATATTGCTATAATTCTAAAAAATGTATACTTTTATAAAAAATTTCCTACATCATAAAAATTGATGTTTTAAAAATTTTCAATTGAATTTGAAAAATGTATACATTTGAAATATAACTTTACGGTCAGTCCTGCTTGTCTAATGCAAGAACTACTCATTAAGATCAACGATAACACTGTAAAACAATTTCAAACTTTTTCCAAAATAACGGGGTTCCTACGGTTTCTGGTAGAGGAGACCAAACCAAAATGTACGTTTTTCGTCGTTTTTAAATATCATATCGTTATTTTATTTTAGAAGAGGTTAAAGTTACCCCCTTTTGGCCTGTTCGTGCAGGATGTCGGTATATGAAACTTAGTGTTCTCCAAATCTAACTTAAAAGCTATGTTCAGCAACTTTGTAGAAAATAATACGGCAAATATTTTTGATGCACATATTAACCATCTAGCTAACAAATAACCCTTCTAACAAATCGTGAAAAAAACACCCCTAAGGTGAAAAGCGAGGATGAAATGTGCTGCAAAAATGTTGGTTTCGTTTTTTTAGTAATTTCAATATTCTAAACCGAAAATGCATGCTGTGCAACCTCCTACATTTTCGAAATAACGGTATATCTTGAAAACCAATGCATTCAGCGTACCCCAATAAGGTTAAAACACCTGGTGCCCGGCTTGTCTGTTTTTTGCAACTAGCGCGGTGTACTTATTGCTCAAAATTACAATATTAAAATTCTATTTTAAGATTAAAAAAAATCATATCTTAAAAAAAAAACACCTCCTTCAAAGTTTCAGGATTTTTAAGGAACAGTTTGAGGTATTATATAAAAAAATCAGCGATAAAAAAATAGGTTTTTGACTTAGTCTGTTTTAAATATTTAATATTTTACAGATATAACATTTTTCGAAACAATAATTTTTTTCAATTTTTTGTTTATAGCCCCTAGTATTCTCTTTAAAATGACATAAACATCTTCGTATGTAGAGTAGTTTTCGAGTAATTGAACTACGCCGACTTATTCGGCGAAATTATAACATTTTGAATATGATATAAGTTTAAAAAAAATCGAATCTTCTCACCAAATTTCATTAAAATCGAATGGTCGGGGCCCCATGGTCGATTTGACATGGATTTACCCAAATAATTTTTTAATGCAAAAGACTTTTTTAGCAATAGGATAAGTTTTTGTTGCCGAATGAATGCGTGGCAGAAGCGAATATATTCATTCTGGTTTTCTGGTTCGTACTGAGGCTTTTCAAACCAGCTTTAATTTTTCTCTACAAAATTTATACTCATTGTTTTGTAAGTTTGTTGTTTTTTGTCGTGTTATTTATTCTGTAACAATAATAAGAAAAATTTATTTGTATTTTTCTGTTTTGTGTATAGATGTTCCTGACGATGCTTACCGATGGTAGGCGAAATATTGAATAAATAAATAAAATAAATATTTTAACACATACCTCGAGCCTGACTATTTACTTAATTTATTTAAAATTTTAAAGGTCGCAACAAAAACATTTTTAGTTACAAAATTTATATTAAATCAGATTAAACAATTTATTGAAAACTTAAATTTCATTATTCAAAAGTTAATTTAATATTATTCATAAGATACTATACTATTAAATATAATTTCCTAATTCGGCTACTCTGGAGAATACGCTTCTACTGGGCCATTGTTTGTTTATAAATTGGCCTCATTTAGTTTCACCAAAATTATATTATTTTCCAAAGCTTATTCTCTGGGCAACTATTACATAGATTACTTGTTAAGTTGGTCTATACTTAAACGAAAAAAAAACTCATACTGTTTGCCTTTAAATTGTCTCTCATACACTCTTAAGAGTGAAAACAATTTATTTATTGCCATAAAGTTTGATACAGATTCGAGCCAAGTACACACGTATTTAAGTTAATATTAAGAACGTGAATGAGCAAATGAAAAAATATATTTAATGTGTTACACATTGTTCAAGCATCAGAAGACCAACAGCAGCAACACAAACAACTTGAACTTTATTTAATGACTTTTTGATAGATTTGTGTAAGTGCTTGTTTTTTTACTTTTACTTTTCCTATTACATAGATGTTCTTTAAACTTTATTTTAAAATCTTAAAGTGCCTTAGTATTTTTTCCTATAAAAAAAAAACCAAAAACACACGTTTTTAGAAAATATCATAAAATGTCAATAACATGGTGCGTATGATTAATTTGTTTTTAATTAGTTTAACATCCGCCCGCTATTTGCGCTTCATCTTTACTTTCTCTTACCTTTTTTTGACGTTTGACATTTTCTTTGCTGATTGGCTAAATGTTTGTTGGTTGGTTCGTAGGTTGATTGTATCAATTTTAATTGGTTATCGAAAACAAAATTTTTTTTCTCCAATTCATTTTGTTCGTGCATCAGTGACTGGACGGCACACACATTGAAATACATCTATATACTTACATATGTTCACTAATACGCTCTTGTAAAGTTTTTGAACAAGTATTTATAACACTTTAACAATATTTATTCACAACTGGACTGAATTGCCAACGATTACATGGATAAGTTTACGTCCACGTACACACTGGGGATCGTTAATAAAATTTTGTGTATGAAAGAGTTTTTTTTTTTTTTTGTTGAACTAAAGTGATGAAATTTAATAAACAAATTTATACAAAAACTTTTATAAAAAAGCACAGTGGGTTTCTGTACGGTAAAAATTTAAAGTTCAGTCACTTGTGTTATGGAAACAGCATATTATGCTTGTGAATATTTAGTTTTAAAAAAAAAATATTTTCTAATATGACATTTTTGAGTTAAATTTGTAAAAAAAAGTCGGATTTTAATTTAAAATTTTATTATTCCTAATAAAAATAAATAGTTTTTTCCAGCTAGAGGCCAATTATTTGTAAAAAATATATATAGTTTTTATATTTTTATTAAATTTTTTGTTCCAATATTTCGACATCCATCCACATTCAATATTGTGGAGATAGTAATAGGTCTCTTACGAAAATACTTGTAACTCATATCCTTGATAATGATATTCGATGGATGTCGAAATACTGGAACAAATAATTAAATAAAAATATAAAAATTATATATTTTTTTACAAATAATTGGCCTCGAGCTCGAATAAACTATTTATTTTTATTAGGAACTAACTGGCCAACCCGGCTTCGCTCGGTAACTGATTACTAATGATCGATGGAGCCGTTTTCTGATTTTAGGTAAATCAAAAAAAGTGGTCGTAAAAGTGGGCGGGGCAATATTTTCTTTCTGCAAAAACCTAAGTTGGACCATTTTAAAGAAAAAATCATCCAAATCGGTCAAGCCGTTCTCAAGTTATGCGATCAGCAACACACAACATTTCACTTTTATTATATAAAAAATTTGCTTTCTAAAAGGACATTAAATACACTCAAAATATGATGTTGTTAATTTCAAGCGAAAATTCATTTTAAACAACTTAAAATTCATTAAAAAAACGGATCATTTACATTTCTTACTTATTGAACTGCATATGCCTTAAAATTGAATAGCTTTTACTTTTAAAAAATATATTTTAACCGACAAAACTCAAACTACATAACAAAATGAATACGGAAAAACATTGTTTTTTTGGTAGTTTGTTTTTTCAATAACAAACGTAAATGTTAAAAAATAAAATTATTCGTAAAATAACTATATTTTTATGATATTTTTATTTTATCATTCCAAATTTACAGGGAAAATTGTGAAATAAGATCATTTTTTCCAATAATACAAAAAGGTTAAAATTTTTGGTTTGTTTCCTTTTTTTATTTTTTTTAAATGGTGTTTTTTATGTATTTATGAATATCCATCAATAAAAAATATCGATATTTTAAAATTACGACTTCTCTGAATTAATCGCCAAGTTCAATGGATTTGGCCCCTCTGTGCGACAAAGAGAGTACATCCATAATGATTTAAAGATTTCACTGGTAAAAACTAAATTTCGCAAATTCCATGCAAAACATATTACAAAACTAAAAAACCATTCTAATCATCTTGCAAGACGGATCAACTTAAAACGCGAACAAGTCTTCGAAGAGCCGATCCTTAACCCCCCTAGGTAAAGGACCGTCTAAACATTATTGTTCCCCAAGAGTGGGACTAATTTTTAGTTTTTACATTTCTCTCACTTACTGTAAGGTTAACATAAGGCAGGTTCAGTAAATGAATGTTTAAGATTAAAAAACAAACTTTAAAAAACTACTACTTCACTTTATTTTTTTTTAAATACACTACTGTCTATTTACTTTTTGTTCTGTAATTAAAATATATTTCACAACAATCAATTCAAAACTTTCTGAAAACAGATCTTCTAAATATAGAGACTAGATTTAAATATCTAGACAAAACAGCTTTTAGTCCAACTACAAAAACTTTTATGTTCACATGTGCTATTTAGGCCTGTTCTGAAAATCACTTGATTTCAAATCGCATGTGTTTTTAAAATCACACGTGTGATATTGTGGTGTTTCGTTTTTGTGATTTTTCGATGTGTTGTGATGCCTAATAAGAAGGATTCCAATTCCGAACAAAACTTGCATTGTCAGATCAACTAAGAAAGTTATGCAGCTGTTTCAATGAAATGTACAACTTTATCAACTATTCTCTTAACATTAATATCATAAAAAGCAATTTCATATTATTTTTAAATCAATAATGTTTATTCTAATCTTTCTTTCTTTGATTAAATAAAATAATTTATTTGTTACTACACTAAGATAGTCTGTAAGAAATTTGTACTAAGACTTAAGGCTCAGTTAGTCTTTACTTTCTGTTTCTGTTACGTGCCGTTCTGTTATGAAATTGTATAGTTACTTTTTCTGTAGCAACTTATCAGCCATTTTTGACAAATTTATTAGTTTTGCACCATCCATTGTCTTATTTCAATAACTTTAATGCACATAAATTTGAAGAAATTAAATTTTATGAATTCTTAAAATCAAAAAATAGTTTTTTTCAATATAAATATGTATTTTTTATTATTTATTTTGCTGTCACTTACAATTACTTAACAAGTTTTTGATTTTAACAAACTGAACCGCAACAGAACAGAAAAACTAATCAATTCCACAGGTTTTTTAATAACAAAAACAAATCATCTGATTCGTAACAGAACAGAAAGTAAAGACTAACTGAGCCTTTAAATTAAATAAATAAAAAAAAAATTAAATTTCATTCAAATTAGTTTGGTTGGAGGTGCCTATATTGAAAACTGTTTTTGTCCCTGCGTGCAGATTGCAAAAAAAATAAAAAATAAGTAAAATATATTAAAACCTGCCCATTGTGCAACAAAATAAATACATAATCTCAAGTAAATCTAACGAAAATTATTTGTTATAAATAAAAAAAAAACACTTGTAGGAATTTTTATACACGTAAATAAATAAATTTTTTTATATCAAAATAAAAACGAGAAAAACAATTGAAAACATTTCTATAAATAAAGATTTCGTTGTTTACATTTATTTCAGCAATAAAAAAATATATTACAACAGATTCAAATTGTACTTAAGACGAAAAAAATAAAATACGTGTGTAATATAAAATAAAATGTTGCCCGTAAATTTTTTTTAAGGATAATTTGATGTGTGTTATAAAGAATCTAGAGGATACAGGGAGGTGGGTAATTGTACTCATATAAAAGTCAATTTATAGTCATTTTTAAGAGACCTGTGCCCACGCACAAGTTTAGTTTGACAAATTCTTTCAAATTTTTTTTTTTTATTAAAACTTTCTTTTACTTTTGCACACGCAAAGTTTAGTTTGACAAATTTTGTGTTGCTATTACATACTGAATTTTATTTTTTTGACAGAAATAATTGCTATTTAAATTTATATTTATATAAAAATATATATGTTATATTTTTTTTTTATATATTTTTTGACAAAACAACAAATTATCAAATCTAAAATTTAAAAAATGGTTTATCATCGAATTCATTAAAAAGACTGTACTGTAAGAAAAGATAAACTCACTGTTTATTGTTGTTGTTGAATCTTTGATATTGTTACAAGTGAAATTGGTGCTTGTAATTCTTTTTCGCTTAACAGTTTTATTTGTATAATTTCTTTAGTTTTTCTTAAATCTTTGGATGAAGTTTCCTGACGATCTGGCCTTAGCAACCTGTGAACAATAAATTTCAGTTAATCAATAGTATAAAATGGGACTCTAGCACATTTCAAAGAATTTTAATTTAATTTTAATTTTTTGACTCCCAGGAAAAACTTTGACATTTTTGTTTACGTTTTTAAAAAAATTTTAGTATTTGTTCATCTTATCTCGACTAAAGATAATGTTTTGTCAAAATGCCACAGATACAATTGTTACGTGTTTTCCGTTTTTTTTTTTTTTTTTTTTTTTTTTTGGTAGAAAAGCTTTTTATTTCTTTGTTTCATAAAGTTTCAGAAATTTACAAGTGATATAAAAATTAAAAATTAAGAAGTAAGAGTGCTGCATTCGGCTGTGGCAAATATTTAATACACTCACAGAGTTCGAATATTTCAGCAGTGCGTTGTATATGGGATCTATAAATTACGAACCCAATCTTAAAAAAAACTGATATCACAGTATAATAACTCCTTGCCTTTTTAAAATAATATATAATAGCGGAGTTCAGTATTAGTCTTGCAAAATTGCAAATGCAAAATATCGTAGCTCTTTTGTTAAATCCAACAACAAAATACACAGAGTTTCCGTCAGATTTAATTAAACTACAACGATATTTTGCATTAGCTTTTTTGCAAGCCGCTAATGAATTGTTTCGGAAATATTTCAATGCGTGTTGAATTGATTTTCAGGAGGGGATATAAAGTTGGAGCTTTCGTAAATTTTGATTCGTTCAACACAAAATTCGGTGCAATAATTTCTTGCATTAAGAAGAACTTAATTAGACCTTATTTTAATATAGCAATAAAAAATTTTAGAATTTAATGCTTCTTAAATTGCTTCTCGGGTGGCCGCTTTATACATGATTAATGGTAAATTATGGACGGATTATAACAAAATAGCAGGGTGTTGTTTCTAGCCAAATAATTCTTAAATGGACCGACTTTTACCACAATATCTATATTTCTTACGGCTTAAGTCGTTTTTTTTTTTTTTTTTGTCAGCGTGGGGTTTACGTGGGGCCCATGATTAATTTAGGGACTGATCTTCACGAAATTTGAAAAAATGGTTTTTAATTTGATGAAATTTTTACAGACTAAATTTTACTAAAAAAAGCATTTTTCGTTACGGTTTTAAGAGAACTAAAGTTTGTTCCCGTAGTGGATTATATAAGGGGCCCCTGATAATTGACCGATCTTCACAAATTTTGTAATATGATTTTTAGTGACATAAATCGATTTTTTGCAAAATTCATAGAAATTCGTTGCATTAAGTAGTAAGTAGTTTAAGGCACTCAAATAAGTATTATAAGCTCACCAACCAAGTATATTATTACAAATTTTAAGCTTTTCAAAGTGTGAATTTAATCAAAAGCCAGTAACTTTATTAAATATGAAAAATTTAAAAATTTATTATTTAAAAGTCAAATAAGACATTGAGACAGGTTTTATACTCACCAATCTGAGAGATAAAGCATTCTTAAAGCCATTAAAATTCCGCTTGTTTACAAATGCAATGACATGTTATACCCAAACTTGAAGAAAGACGCAGAAATAATTCAAATTTCAAATGATATCTGTCGCATCTGTGAGACTTTTTTCACTTCAGGACTGGCTTTAACGGATCGAAATCGTCTATTTATGCAAAAACTTAAAATACATTGTTTTTTAACAAAAAACAGATTAATATCAGTTTCTAATATTAATAATCTCTTTCACTTTTTTTTTGTAAAAAAATTTATTGTTTGCAATTGTTTTTAGTTTAATCCTTGCTATGTCAATTTCAAATATAAATAATATCTTACGCTTTTATTTAGCTAATTTTTGCATGAATTCAAATTCAATATGCGTTTCGGTGTCGGAATCGGTATCGCCGATATTTCTCTTAGAGTACACAGAATAAAATATCTCAAGAAAAATTGTAACAACACAGTTTGTTAAAAATAAAATTTTAGGTCAAACAACTTTTTTTTTGATTCAATGAAAAAATTTATCAAAATTACACTTTGCAAAATAGCACTCAATAAAACATATTTAATAATAAAATAATTAAATATTTCTTCATATTCAATAAAAAAAAATATTTGAATCGAAGTAAAGACAGTATTTTTACAATTCTTGTCCATTTTTTTAAAAGCTTATAATTCTCATTCGCTTTATTTTGGGCAACAATTTTTTGTATTGACTCAATAAACTTGGTTGTTGACTTAAAATTCAATAACTATACCTACAAACTTTTTTATCAATACCGCAAAAATCGTCATCACAGATAATTTAAAATTTTTTTTTAATTAAATATGCGATTTTCGTATTCAAATATAAAAAAAATTTGTTCTGTGTATCGGTATCAAATCTGCCTTTGCACGTTGTACGTTTGGTTTTTAAATGGGTTCCCAAAACTTTATCGCGTTACAGATTTTCAGGGTTCCAAATTAAAATTTTAAATATCAGCATCAGTTTTCATATTTCTAAGGGACTGACTTTGAAAGTTTCGGCTTCCTTCATTAAGGTCTAGGTCGTACGATAGTTTAGGGAGGAGGTTCTTCAGTTATAGCCTGGCAATTTGTGTGTTGTTGAACGCTGTCATCATTATTTACACCTTAAACAAAAAAAGTTGAGAAACAAATGCATCCTGTAGATATTTATTGATACTTAAATTGAAAATTAGCCTTTAATATTTACTGGGGTATTCATTTAATCGGGCTTTTGCTTTAATTTGGTCTTGGTTCAATCGGGTAATTTTGTTTTTGATCGGTTAACCGGTTTATAAGGTTTTTTTCCTGAATTAAGTAATTTCAGTAAATAAAAACTAAAAATTATTTATTATTTGGAGTTTAGTAAAAAAAACAATATTTGATATAAGACGAGCAAACAAAAAAATATTTAACAACTATGTAATAAATATTTTTTAAATAATACATATTATGTTTTTTTAAAAAAAATAAACTCTGAAATTATTTTATTACTTCTTTCGATAGTTGAAGGAGATCTTATAAAATAATCTTTTAGAAAAATTGTTTTATTTTAATAATTAGGACTTTAGCGATTCTTTTCTTTAGTTTTAATTAAACTTGACTTGGAAAAAATTCTTATCAAAGATGTTGGAGAAATCGAAAGCAACCCATAATACAGATTATCTAATATCTCAGTTATTTTCCTTTTATCTTTTTAATCTTCCATTATGCCATTAGAGTCCTCTTTTAATTTTTTGTAGTGCTTAACACTTCTAATTGCTTCGGTTTATTGTGTTGTTGTGTTATTATCGAGAGTTTCTTCTGTTGTCAGGTCATCATCAAACTCATCCTAACAAAGCTCAGCACCGAACATTCTGCAAAAAAGTTTATTTCCGAATTCCATAATTTCGGTTTTTGTACTGTATTTTAACTGCCGTATTCATACAAAATTAAAATACATTGGAAATTATTTTAAGAAAAATGTGTATGAAAATTTTGCCTTAAAGCACATTTCAAACTTGTTTTATTTTTTATGAATACGGCAGTAAGAATGTTTTTCTAGAAGAAAATATATTGTAGAAAAAATATTTCAAACACAACTTTTTTGGTGTACTTTGGTAATTTTTTTGGGGAACTTTGGTACAGATAACATTTTAAAATTCTCTATGGTTGCATTGTAGAATGCATTTAAAATAGCGAGTTGCTTTGCAGCTGAAGTTTTGGAACTCACCCATAATTAAATACACAAAAAAATATGCTTTCATACTAAAGGGAGTTTTTTATGGAGTGATAGTTTAGTTTAGTTTATTTATTTATTCCAATTCTATACACAAGACTTAAAGCCTCTTATTGCAGTATAGAACATTGTTTTAGCAGAAACATTAAAAATAAAAATAAAATAAAAATTGTTATTTGTAAATGATAAAATTTTAAAACAAAAGAAAAAATTTTAAAAGAGAACAAAAATTATTAAATAATAAATTAAATTGAAAATTAACAAAATGATAATATTAAAAATCATAACACAAAAAAAAAATTTAACACGCAAAAAAATTTAGAATGTTTTTTTTAAAGCTCAGTGCGTTACTAATTATTTGTATATTATGCGGGAGTAGATTCCAAAGACGGATTGCATTAAGGAAAAATTGCCAATCAGATGTTAAACTTTGGTGTCTAAACAATAAAATTCTTTTACCTCTATTAGAGCTAGATATGGTAAGGCGGCTATACAGATGTTGTGGTTGTTGAGTAAACACGATTTTGTGCATTAATATCAGTACTCTTGTTTTGAGAAGGTCATCAAACTGAATACCATAAAGTTTTACCGTAAAAGGAGAAACAGAATTAAACCTTTTTACGCCATATACGTATCGTACAATACATTTAAAGACTGAGTTTAATTTTCTTTCACTTGCGGCATCACATTTGGCAAATAATTCGCATCCATACATCAGAATTGGCAATAAATAGGTTTTTGCAAGAAGTATTCTTATTTTGATAGGTGTACAATACTGCGTTTGCCAGAGAGTTCTAAGCATGGAATACGTACGGCCACATGCATAATTAATATGGTTGCACCATGTCAGGTTCTTATTAAAAATAATACCAAGATTTTTTGCTGTATTTACTCTTTCAATACGTTCATTACTAAGAAAAATATCAGGTATATGATCGGTTATAGTAGTTCGTTTTTGGATAACAAGATATTTAGATTTTTTTGGGTTTATACTAAGACCATTAGCAGTAGCCCATTCATAAAGTTGTTTTAACTCAGTATTCAGAGTTAAGACACATTGTTCAATTTCAGATGTATCACAGCTGATGTAAATCTGAACATCGTCAGCATACATTCTGACTTTGCAGTGTGTAAGTTGACTCGGAAGGTCATCAGCATAAAGCGAAAATAGAAGGGGCCCAATAATTGACCCCTGCGGTACACCCCTCGCTACAGGTAGAAGTTTTGATTTGTTGTTACCACTTTGAACATACTGATGCCTGTTGGTAAGATATGTTGATATCAAACGTGTAGCAGCTGTAGAAAACATAAACATGTGTTGTAGTTTGTAACATAGGACGTTATGATCGACTGTATCGAAGGCTTTTGAATGGTCCAAAAGTACTAAGATATTTGTTTTTCGTTCATCTATACCACTTCTTATATCTTCCGCAACATCTACAAGTGCAGTTATACAACTGTGGTTTTTCCGAAACCCAGATTGTTTATCATTAAGCAGATTATGATCATTTACGTAAAGCGATATCTGATTGTGAATTATCCTCTCAAATATTTTCGACATAAAGGGTAAAATGGCAATTGGCCTATATTCTGTTTTAGTTTTGGGTATTGGTATTATTTTAGATTTTTTCCAATTTGAGGGAAAATGACTGGTGGTAATTATGGTGTTAAATACATGTGTAACAAAGGGCAATATTCTTGGGAGAATTAATTTAAAAAATCTTGGGTGGATTTCGTCCACGCCAACTGCATTTGATTTTATTGACATACAGCTTCTTATAACGTCAAACTGGTCTACGCAATCAAAAGAGAAGTTATAATGGGGTTGACGATTGTCATGGTTGTGATTGTAAAAATCAATATCTGCTTCTACCATAGGAATATTCACAAATTTTTCATTTATAACGTCTGGATCAATAATAACAGGGTCATTATTTCCAGATTTACCGATACCGATTTCCCTTACAGCCTTCCATGTTTTTTTTTGATCCCAGAGCCAAGGAGAACTTTTTAGTGTAAAATTTAGATTTTTCCTGTTTAATGATTCTGTGTACTGTTTTTCTCGCCAAACAATATTCAACATGTAGATCGTTGGTTCTAAACCGCTTCCAACGTGAAAATGCAAGGTCTCTTTGATTAATAGCTTGTTTAATATTTGATGAAAACCATGGTCTTTTTGTTTGACCCACTACTTTAGTTTTTAATGGAACAGCTTGATCAAACAAATATAATATATTACGTTCAAGAAAGGCTAGTTTATCCTCTATTGAAACCATATAATAGATTGCATTCCAATCAATTCTAAGAAGTTCTAATTCCAATGTGGCGTATTTAATATTTTCGAAGTCACGAAAAGTTATTGAATAGGGTGAGATTTGGAGTTGAAAATTATAGGTCATAAATAATAAATCGTGTTTAGAAAAACACGGAACAGACAGTTGATCGTATAATATAATATTACTTACATTACTAACAAAAAGAAGATCAATTAAGGTGCTGTTGGACGAGGTAAAGTGGGTAGGTGTAGTTATGTTGGTTGGAAAAAGTCCCAATGGTGCCAAGATGTCAATAATGCTTGAGTCAATTAAAAGGTTCCAGTTAAAATCACCAACAAGGACAACATCATTATATAACGCTGTGAAATTCTCCAAAATTGAAAAAAAATTTTCAATTGGTATGTTGTTATTAGGCCTGTATAAACTACCTACCAGCAATTTTCTTTGTTGAGATATAACTTCTATTAAGATGTATTCCACCAAACCATTATTATTATCACCATTAACATTAATAACAGAACTATCATTAGATGTGCTTTTAATATTATAAGATATGCCTCTTCTAATATAAATAGCTACTCCACCAGCGCGCCCAACTCTATCAACCCTTATTAAATTGTAGCCACTTAGAGAAACGGAAAGATTACTGATACTTGCATGAAACCATGTTTCTGAAACGCATACGATATCCATGTAGGAGTTCTCAAATATGTACCGGAATTCTTCAATTTTAGGCGCCAAACTTTGAGCATTGATAATAAAACATAGTATTGTATTTTTGAAATCAATGAAACGGTCTTTATTGGATAGAAAATTTTATGACATTAATGTTTAAATATGATTTCGGCCATATGGCTGGCCCATAGAAGCCGCAATCTGGAACACCAATTTTCAACAATTTTCGCATTCTGCCCATCATCGTTTTTGAAGACAGATGGTCTAATAACTCCGCCAGCCCATAAAGAGCCCCAAACAGTAATTTTCTGTGGATGTTATAGTGTTTCGACAAAAGCTTGTGGATTCTCCTTACTCCAAATGCGACAATTCCGCTTATTTACGTACCTATTCAACCAGAAATGGGCTTTATCGGAAAATGAAATTTTAAATGGAAATTCAAAATCAATATTAATTTGTGCTTCAGCCCATTCGCTAAAATTGTTTGATTAAAAATTTCAACAATTTGCACGCGTTGCTCTGGTGTAAGTCGATACATAATTAAATGTCAAAGCAAATTAAACAAAAAGCAACTATCAGCTGTTAAATGGGTAGTCAAATAAAGCCGTGATGCCAACTCAAAGTTGTCACTCCATTAAAACCACCCTTTACAAGAAATTCAAAATTTTGTTACATCGGTTAATCGACTGAAATTAGCCGGTTTAATCGTTAATGGAAAAAAGCCAATTTTTAATTAACCGATGAGTTAATCGGGTAGTAATTAATCAGTTACCCGATTAACGGTTAACCGAATGAATACCCTAATATTTACGAAATAAAACACTGGCAGTAGTAACATTTCTTTATATCATTTTTTTTTATTCGATTTTTCTCATTTTTTCCCTTCTTTATTTTATTGTTTTAATAAATTTAACATGTTTTTTTTAAGTTTTACTTTCTTTTAAGTAGTTTTTTATTTGTTTAAATTTATTTGCTTTCAGTTTTTTATGAATTTTTTTTTTTAATTTTATTTTAATATGTTTTGTTTGTGTGTGTGTGTGTTTGTGTATGTGTTTTTTTATGGAAACTTATTTTAATTACAATAATTGAAACATACTCGTTTATTTGCTTTTTTTATTATTATTATTTAGCATTTTTTTATTTTTTATTAATTATTTTTAGTTTAATCAAACTTTTTTTTGGGGATTGATTTTTTTTTAATATGAAGATGCTGTAAAATCGAAATGGTTTTTGTTGGAAATTTTTAACTGATTAGATTTCTATCAACATGTTGAAACATCCATTTATTTTTTCTGTTCATAATTTCTTTTATTGAGTTTTTGTTTGAGTGTGTTAAATTTATTTATGGGATATATTTATTTTTATTTATTTTAGTTGTTTTTTTGTTTTATTTCCTTCATTTAATTAAGCCATTAATAACATTTCGGAATATTTTAATTTATTTTGTTTAATTTTTTCTTTAATTTAAACTTTGTTAAATTTAATTTTAAATGCATATTTATTTTTTTATAGTTTAATTAATTGTAATCAGTATAATTGTACAATAATATAATAATTATGTATTATAATATATATTTGTTTTTTTTTAAATATTTCTTTCAGTGTTATTATTAATAATTTACAATTGTTTAATGTTTTTTTTTTTTTTTGTAAATGAGTGTGAGTGTTTTTTAAAACATTTTAAATTTTACATATTTTTTTTTTAGTTTATTTTATAAATATTTAACTAGAGATATACATACAATTAAATTTACAATTTGTCATTATATTTTTTTTTTGCAATTTAATAAAAAAAAAATTAGTTTTTTAAAACAAATAAATAAATTGATCACAATTTAAATAGCACAGAGCTTAATTTAGAAAAAAAAAAATAATATGTTTTCTCTAATTTAAATAAAAAACAAAATCAACAAATTTGAGCATTTTTCTTGGTTGATTTTTTTTATCCTTAAAATTTATTTTTTTACCTTAAATTTTACATGTTAATCTTTTTGAAGTTTTTTTATTCAGTTTTAAATTCATTTATTTGTTTTTATGTTAAAAGAATTTCAAAAACTCCTATCATTCCTTATTTAATTTAATGAAATTTCAAAATAATTTAGCAGAAAATTACGTAAATGTATCAATTATTCTAAAAATTTGCATAAAATAATGAAATTTGTTTTACATAAGGGGTATTCCATACAAAAGAAATTTTTTTTAAAAAAGAATTAATTTCTAATAAGAAAACAATGTAGTTTGACACTTTTTTGTTGAAAAAAAATTTTCTAGCAACAAATTCGTTCATAATTTTTATAAAAAAAAGAGAATTTTTGTAAAAAATTTAACTTTGTCTATATGGAAAAGTACATTTCGCGACCATGTAAGAAAGAAGTTCCTAAGTTCGCGATTAAGTGGGAAAAACTTAAAACTATTATTCTTTAAAATAGTATAAAATGTACCAATACAAAAGGACTTTTTTAATAGAGTATACTCTTTTTAGCTAAATGACACATTAGCAAAAAAGATTATTTTATTACTAGTAAAAGGTATTCTTTTGCCAAAATGATACTCTTTGGTAAAAAAAAGAGTATCCTTTTGTCAAAAAATACTCGATTGTAAAAAGCGACGTAAACACTCTACAAGTGTTCACCAACATATCGTCAGCTCAGAATTTGTTTGGCGTATATTATGGTAATTTAAGCATGATATGCGCCAAACCAATTCTGAGCTGACGATATGCCGTAGAAGAACTTTGAAGATATTTTTGCAGGCGAATATCTAATAGGGATCTACAGACAGAGGCAGGACAATCCCCCAGGCAATTTAAATCTTAAGACGCAAGAGGAACTGGCTTGCGCAAACAACAAGACGACCTGGCAAGATCTGCGCTTGACAGAAATCAGCAGGAAAAGAGGAGGAAGCCACGCCCATACATAGTGAAGAGAACTCGACAGCGAAATCACACAAATAAAAAGACCTGGAGTAAAGCAAAAATATTAGCCCTTAATAGATCAGAATGACAGCTACTTGTTATGGCCCTGTGTTCCACTTTGGAACAACGAGAATTAATATTTTGTTAAAAGGATAGAAACTCATTGAAAAATTGGTTTTTGTATAAAGATACTCTTTTGTAAAGATATGATGTAAAAATTTTTTCAAATGAAAATGAAATAATTCCCACATTCTATTTGGTAAAGAGATATATTTTGTATAAAGTAACTTTTTATGAAGTAGTACTTTTTATTAATGGTTCCGTTTTTTTTAAGTACCTTTTTGAAAAAAAATTTTTTTTATACTTTTTTTCTATAAAGCTTTTTTATGTGAACATTTTAAGAAAAAGCTTTAAAAAAAAATTTTTTATGAAAACAAAAAAATGTGAAAAAGTAGTTCTATAAAATAGGTACTTAAAAAAAAAATTACAATTTTAGTGTAAATATTTTTCTAAGCTTTTTTAAATTATTCTAAAAAGTAATTCTTTTTTTTTTTTTTTGGGGGTAAAAGGAATTTTATTATAAAAGAGTACAAAATCCGAAGTAAGTAAATTTTTTGTTAAACAGTAGTTTTTTGGCGAAATATAAGACTTTTTAAAAAGCGAGAATTATGTATGAGAATTTTGTTAAAAAAATGTTTTTTGCCAAGAGAAACTTTCATAAAAAAATGTTAATGTACTTTTTCAAAAACCTTGTTTAGAATGAAAGATAAGTGAAGCCCTTTTGTGAGTTTATCTTGTGCAATCTTTGTACATTTTGTAAAGATTACATATTTTGTAGAAAAGAGAACTTTTTACTTTTTGTAAATAGAGAATCTTAAAGTGTACTTAATAATAGTACTTTCTTTACGTGAAAGCACTAACTGGTTAAAAATGAACCTATGAAGCTCTGCCCTTAAGAATGTCCTTTAGAAAACGCTTTTAAAAGCAAAGCACACTCAATAGAAAAATCATCAAATCCGTAGTTAAATCAAGGTCGTATTTGAAATAATTCAAAAGTGAGATTGATTCTAACCTAAACACTTAACCTCAGAGGGCCAGAGATAGGGCGAATATTATTATTTGTGTACCCTTTACACATGTTTCTTTCACTTTTGTTGTACTCCCTCCTTTGTTTTCAGAAGAACTCTCAATAATAAGAAATCAACATCATGTCCGACAAGGTTTTCGTAATTACTTTAGTTTGAAAATTTTACGTAATTAACTCAAAAATTTAACAAATAGAATTCGGGAGTTTTTGTTTGTTATTTTACTTTTTAAATGTGAAAATAATGTATGTTTTTCTTCTTGAAGTGTTGTTGTTGTTTCTACACAAAACAAGCAAATTGCTTCTTCCCTACTTTTGTTGTATTGTTGTTGTTGTTTTTACGTCAAGCTTTAACAAACACACGCGTATGCAGAAAAAGAGAAGTTCAAGGTTTTCAAAATTAATCTAATTTAGGTTTGTATTAAGCACTTTTTAGTGCTATTCGTACTTAAATTTTAAAGAACGACTCGTACTAGAAGTAAGTGGAACAAACTTAAATTTAGTACGATGTTTTTGATTCCCTTGGTAAGGTTAAGAAGGGATATGCGCCCAAGAGCACAACTCCTCTCGGATACCAATGCGATTAATATAGATGGAGGAGAAAAAAAGAAAATGAATTGAAATGTAGAGTTAAGATAGGAAGTAGGCCGAAGATAGAATAATACTCTCCCTACAGTCCCCTTATAATCGGCATATTTCCCTGACAAGCCCTAGTAGATCGCCGGGGTTACATCCAACGATACTCCCCAGTTCTTCCTGAAATCTATCTCTTAGTTATGTCTGCCTGAGACCCTGCATTCTCCTCAGCATCCTCGCATAATCTGCTGAAGTCTGGTATTACAACATTACAACTTACATACTTTAACTATTAATAAAAAAATCGATTTTGTAAAAATTTACTTTTTTGTAAAAAGTACTTTTGTTAAAATCAAACTTTTTGCAATTATGTTGAACAAAACTTTTTGGAAAGAAGAACTTTTTGTGTTGGAAAGGTACTTCAAAAAAACAAGCACACACTTTTTTTGTAGTAGTTGTTTATTGAAAACATTAATATTTTTCTTGATTCTAGGAACTCTAGCAAAAACTAAACTTTCCTGGAAATTTACCACATCTAAATATTAAATGCGCAATTGAATATTACACATAATTTATTCATGAAATTGCTGCTTTTGATTTCCGTAAATTGTATTTTAAGTTAATTTTAAGTATATATAATATAATTTAAGTATAATATATACAACAGTGAAATCTCCCATAACCGGACACTCTCCGTCAAGGTGTCTTTGCTTTGTTATAAGAGATGTCCGTTTATGAGAGAGGTACACATTTATTATTTAAAATATTTTATTTTTTAAAGATACCTTGCAATTAAAACAATGGTAGACTAGTCTTTTATGGTTAAACATTTTTTTTAGAATTGAACTTACTTTAATCTGTTCAATTTGAGCTGCTTAGTTGCAAAATTACTTTAAATGGCTTTGATGTGTTGAAATGCGTCAAAGTTGTCTATGACGAAAATATTCAAACGGGCAATTTTTGTTAATGCTTCATCATAAGAACTAATAGAATCAGATAGTTATCCATTTATTTCGTATTTAGAGTCCACGACTGTGCCTGAAATTAATATTTCAATACAGTCAAATTTCGCCCAGCCATTTGATTTACCGAACAGTTCCTTTAAATTTACAAACGTTTCAGGTGGGATATCATCCTCGGCATCAAAATCCGGAAGATTATAACTAGCTGATGAGAATTCATCTTTCCGAAAGCCATTTTGTAATTCTAAAGCAGACAACACGAGCTAAACAAGCAATTTCTTCGAAAAAAAAAACAGCAACATCTTTGCCATCATAAACACATGAGTATATATATAACTTTGTGTTAACAGGGGAATCACCAATGAATCAGAGTTCCAGAGAGAAGTACTAGAAATAAAATACCATAACTTTTGGTGTTTTCCACTACTTCTGTCCGTTTATTTTGAAAGAAAAATTTAAATTTTAGTGTCCGCGCCTGGTTATGAGAGCGGTTAGTTGAATACATTTTGTATGAAAAAACATATAAACAGCTTGGATCAACAAAATATGGCAGGTTATGGGTGGTGTCTGGTTATGGGAGATGTCCGTTATGGGAGGTTTTACTGTATATAAATCATATAAGCTAATCTAATAGTTTGTCTGGTACAACAACAACACACAAAAAAAGCTATTCATAAACACACTTTGTGGCATTAAAACTAAAAATTTACAATGAAGCGTATGATTGATATTTAATTTAATCTGCTACAAAAAGAATACTCATACGCCTCGGAGCCATTGATCAGTGTTGCGCTACGTGCATATTTAATTATTAATTATGCATATTAACACAATTAAATAGAACTTTGTACGCCTTATTTTCATTTAATATTATGAATAATTTAAAACTTAAGAAGTAAATGGGAGCTTAAATAACATTTTGGTGTCAAGCGAAACTGAAGACCAAAAAGAAAATTAGCTTGAATTTAAATTGTGGGAAAATTATGTTGAAGTTAAAAGTAAAATTTTATATTCATGTATGCAGTGATTTTAATAATTCATGCCTTCGTCGTCATTTATTGAAAAAAGCAGAAAATATTTTGTTGCCATTTAATAGATTATTTAAATAACTGGAGCAAAGGATTGAGAGTTATTACAAACATTGATGTTTAACTTTAAATGGAACAAAATATTAGTCCTATGGGAATTCAAAATACCTATTTTACTTAATGTAGAAACTAACTATTACTTACTGTAATGACAACATTTCTATAAAACATCGACCCACTTCACATAAATCAAATTAATGTCAAGGGAATTTCGTATTTAGTTTATGCACTATGGCTAAAAATGTCATTAAAGCAGAAAATAAACAGAAGCAAATATTTTGTTCCTTCTTACAAAAAACATTTTTTTTTGTTTTCATTTAGTTACTTAGTTAGTAATCTTATCACAATATTACACCTCTTCCCAATGGAATACCCCATAAAAAACATATTTTCTTAATTTAAATTTTTAAATACAACACATAAATATTTACTGATGTATTTACATCTGCAATACGTACATAATTATTCATGTAAAAAGTTATTTAGCCATAAAATATCAATAAGACAACAAAAAATTTATAATTAAATTTAAAACCGAATAGAATAGAACAGAACAGAATGTGATAACGAGTGTGAAGTAATTGTTTTAATCAATTTAGTACATTTAACTCATTAATTATAAAATGTTTGTCTTTGTGTCATTTAGGAAGTATCGCATTGATTTGAGTGTGTGTGAGTGTTTTACAAATTTGATTTACTTTAACTACAAACAACAATAACAACAAACAAACATATACGAAAAAAAAAAATATTTTATAATAATAAAATTACATACAATTAACGGTAGATAATTTTCATATTATATACTATTACATATTTACACAAAGTTGTCTATATAATATATGTATGTATAGGAGTTAATGAATAAAGGATTTAAGAAGCAAACATTCATTAAGTAATTAAATACATATATTTAAAAACATTTGTAAATTAACATTAGGTACATATTGTTGGGCTCATGTAGAAAGGGCCCAATTTTCGAAATTTCGAAATTTTGTGTTTTTAGTTACTCTAAAAAATTCACACTAATACCCCTCGTCACTAAATTGAATGACACAGTATCAAAAATTACAATTTAACAAGCAATCGTACAGACAATTTTACATTTTGATACATTTACTGCCAATTTCACGATGTCGAAAGAACGTTTTTTTTCGCACAAATACAAACAGAGTTTTGAGAATTTGTTTTTATTTTAAATGAAGTTGTGCGAAAAAAGGAGTTCTTTTGCATTTATTGAAATAAGTAGACGGTTTAATTGTGTTTATCTTCTCCTGTAAAGTTGCAATTAAGTGAGTTAGGCCCTTTCGACGTGATTTGAAAATTTGTTTGTACACTTTATACTGCTGAATTTTCCACACCACTTGGGCAGAACTTTATCAAAAACTGCCTGTTAAAAAAAATGATAATAGTACTTTTGTTAACGACTAAACAAATATATTATTTTTTTTTTTTTTTTTTTTGCTGAAAAATCCTTTTTTCGTAAAAAGTACATTTTTGTAAAATGGTACTTTTTATAAAAGAAATTTTTGTAATTAAAATACGATTTCGTAAAAAATAATTACTTTTTTGTAAAAAAAAAATACTTTTTTAAAAAAAAAGTACTTTTTCGTAAAAAAATACTTCTTTATAAAAAAGTACTTTTTTGTATAAAAAATCATACAAATAAATTTCGTAAAAATCGGTCCATAATTCACCATATGCCGCATATAAAGTCCACTCTTAGAAAGCACTTTAGTACGCCAAAAAACCGTGAAAACAATGCTATATAAAAAAATAAGTTTATCATGATACAAACAGATTTTAAGAAAATCGGTTCATAATTTACCCTTAGCCCCATACAAAGTCCACTCTCAAAAAATCTTTTAGTACACCTAAAAACATAACGAAACATGATATTGTATAAAAATTTAGTCTGTCAAACTTCC
The DNA here is from genome assembly GCA_963931875.1 of Pollenia griseotomentosa. NCBI lineage: Eukaryota > Metazoa > Arthropoda > Insecta > Diptera > Polleniidae > Pollenia > Pollenia griseotomentosa. The sequence continues at coordinate 250,641,357 of OZ007560.1, forward strand.
ACAAGACTAGAAATAACATTGAAATGATTCGTGAAGATCGGTCAATAATTTATTATAGACCTTATATAAAGCCAATTTCCGAGAATTTAGTTTTGGAATAAGCCTAAAGCAGCAACGAATTTTACAACTGTGAGGTAAGTGTTTACTAAGTTTGGTACAAATCTTCTAAATTCTATAAAAATTTTGTTATGATATTTTTAAATTGTACTTTGCAACACACAATATCTTGTTTATGGTTTTGGGAAATATTTCAGACACTCTTGTCATTTTCTGAAAATTACTTGTGCAATAAACAACCATTTTTATGTAAAATCTAGAAGCCAATTTATTCGTTTTTTTTAGCTGCAACATGAAATAGAACTTAACGGAAAAAATTCTAACAAATCCCACTTTTGAAATATTCTTGTGGTCGATGAAGCGTATCAAAAATTCGCATAGCCCAATAAAGCATTTTTACTTGTTTTTAGTACAAAAAAGGTGTTTTAAATGAATAATGTTCTTAAGTACATAAAAATACTTTTTAGAAAAATTAGTACTTTTTACTACAAAACATACATTTTCAGTGAAATATGGTAAGTCTTTTCTCAAAATAAAAATAAAAAATACTTTTAAGTGACTTTTTTAGCGAAAACTTTTTAGTGAAAAATACGTTACGGTTAAAAAGAAGTACACGGTATGCGTTTTACAGACAAATTTTAAAATATATTTTTATAAAACAAAAAATTTTACGACGTTGTCGTAAACGACTAAGTCTTCGAACAAAGGTTGTGTGTTACTTTAATCTATAAAAAACGACACAGTCGTTCAAGACAACGACTTCCGTAATAAGGCTGAATAAAAGAAACCTATTAGAGAAAACACTCTTTTCTTTTATTAAAAAAAAATTTTTATGAAAAAACATTTTTAGTCCAAAAAAATTTACATATATTTAATTAAATGAATGTCATTATCTTCATTTACTTTCATAATCCTTATTTATTCCTTTTTTTCCATGTTATCCTTAAGTAATATTTTTCTTTTCTTCCCACACATACATATATATAAATATGAACATTATCCATGCATTAGATCTTTTATAATTAATTAAATTAATGTCATTTTTCTTATCATATTGTAAAAGGTATAATCTTAAATAAACATCTTGTTATGTCTTCATTTTTTTTACTATTAATTTTGTATATTTTGCTGTATTTTTTTTTTTTTTTTTTTTTTTCTTTATTTTCGTTTTTACTTTGTTATTTATATTTGATAAGTTTTATCTGTTTGTGTTAATCTGTTTATTTCATTTATTTGAAATTCCTTTTTTTTTTTTTTTTGCTCTGCTTCTTTGCCATAAATCACTCTACATTTTAGTTTTATAGTTGAAGAAAAACTCCCCAGTGCATTTGTTTTAAACTAAAAATATACACAAAACTAAAGTCGGTTACATACTCGGGATACAACAGAATATTTTAGAAATCCTTTTAAAGATACATCATCCATTAACTGAACATTTGTGTTTATGATCTTTTTAGCAGAACTCAACTGTATACCAGGATGTGTATGTTACTTATCTCTTAATGAGTAAAATCCATAATGACTTGCAAAAAAAAAAAAAAACATATATAAAAAAGCAACGGCAACAACAAAAATGTTCTAATTGTTAAACAAAGTCCTTAATATATTATTTGTAGTTTTTTTTGTACAGCACTTAATTATACTTAAACTTGCCTGCTTTTGTATGAGGGGTGAGAACCAAAATAAAAAAATGTATTGCCTACTTTTAGGAGTAAACAAATGCAAGGGAAAGTGTTGAGTCATTTTATTACGAAACCAACTGACCAAATGAATTTTTTTGTTGATTGTGTGTAAGAATCTGTTTTCTGTTTAATTTAAATTTTATTATTATTTTTTTTATTCTTCATCTAACAACTTTGCAACATTAATTTTTGTTTTTGTAAGTGAATTGAGTTTTTTTTTTGTTTTTGGGTTTTTTTCTTTTATGTTTTTATTTGCTTGTCTATTAATTTTTAATATTTTCATATTTTTATGGCTGTTTATTTCTGTTTTATTTGTTTTTTATTAGCAGTTGTTAATAGGGTTGCTTTTAGTTTTTTTTTTTTTTTTTTTTTTTTTGCTTTTGAGTAAAAAAAGATTTCATTCTATTCTAGAAATTAAAGGAGACCGGCTCTTTATACAGTTTATTGTTATAGTTCAATGAATGATCCTAGAAATGAAAGTGATTTAAACTGTTCTTAGATAATAATTTTAAACACACAAAATTAATATAAATATTCATTTACAAGGTAAACTCATACACACAACTCTATTTTTGTAAAAATTATTAAAAATAAAAAAAAAAACATTTAAAGCTTAATGGTTTCTGACAAAAAAAAAATAACTGGAAAGAAAACAAAATTTTTCATAATATTTAGATTCTTTTAAGTTAAAAAAACCTATACAGAGAATTCAAAAGTTTTCCTTCCAATGCTGCCTAGACCAGTTAACAATGTCTGTCCAAAAGACGTATTCTCATAAGGAAAAGTATCCGTTAAGGATAAAATGAGGGCGAATTTATACATTTATTTCTCGAATTCTTCGCTAAATGGAGAAACAAAACACCCGTAACTACTGAGGAGTCACCCCAAGAGCTGTTAAATGTATTAGCAACCCCCATTTTTTTTGCATCCCCAATATTTCTCTAGAACTAACTTATCCTCTATCTCCAACTTTTCATATGGTCCCCATACGAAAAATTTAATTTTCTCGAAAACCGACTCTAGAACAAACGGACGAACAGCCAGACGGACCAGAAGTCCAAAATTAAAAAACGGAACCAACTGAAAGCAAAAAATTTTCAAATTGGTTCACAAATGGCGGACTTATGAGAGAACCACCTTAAAAAAAGGACTTTTAAAACCTGAGAAACAAGACAAATTAACCTTTCCGACGGTAACATACCCAACTATCATTTGATACCTTTTGATACTGTAATGCGTAAAAATAATGGAGGTTGCTCATACATTTTGCATCTCTAGGGGTGACTTCTCAATAGTTACGGGCGTTTTTCTCTCCATTTAGCCCGAAAAAAGAAGGACCACCCTAATGAACATGTCTGCAAGCTTGTGTCTGGCCTACAGGTCTAAGGCAGTTAGGCAGTAACGCCTTGTTCCTAAAGCGTACGGCCCAAAATTTTCTTAATGTTCTACGTAGGCAACGGTTGACGAATGGTTGAGTTCTATTGACATCCTTGTGAGCGGCGTTTCATGCTTGACATCCATATAAGAATACAGACTTGCCAATCGTATCTTTATTCTTGTGTAGAGTTTCGTGAAGTTCCATTTCCCAATATGTTCTTGATATCTTGGGAGGAACCACTTTTTGTTAAAATAACACAGCCCATGTAAATAAAGGACCTACATGCTCAAGAGAGCGGTCCAAAGGTTCAAAAGGTTGGCGCTCTGTTGCGTTTTTACGCTTTGTCTTTTTCCTTAGGGCTTTATTCCCTAGTAGAAAGATCATAAAGGAAGGTAATTCGAGACCTAAAGAGCTTAAGGATCAAAAAAATTAAAGCAAAAAATTAATTTTTTAAAAAAAATTCGTTTTTAAACAGTACACGGAAGGAATTATTAACTAAATATGGCTTTAACTAAGAAAATTTTGCATGATGCTCGGCCAAGCCAAAAATTACTTATTCCAAATATAGTGTGGCTTGGTTTAACCATATCTTCTTTTTTTAGAAAAATTTTTCTAAATGCAAACAAAATAAGTTAAAATTAAGAAATTATTTTTTGATTTGGGATTTTCTTGTTTTATGAAACAAATTGATTACTTTAGAAAATAATGGCCTGTTCGTCGATTTCGAATGAAGAATGTAAAAAAAAAACCATAGCTGTTAAGTAATGATTACTAATCATAATAATTAGTAATTAGATTATTTTATTTTTGAAAGGTGTTGTAATAATTATATTACGATTATTTTCAGATTCGCACGATTACTAATTGATTACGATTACAGATAATCGAAAAATAATCTAGATTAATAAAAATTACGAAAAAATAATCAAAAATAATAAAAAGTAATCGAAAAATAATTTGACTACTTTCGAAGATTACTTTTGACTGTTTTTGATTATTTTTTAAAAATTCAGCGATATTATGGCAATACTGTTTTATGTTTGTTGTTTGTTTTTATTTTTTGTTATTATTGTTCATCGATTTGATCAAGGCAAATTCAACTACAGGTGGTGTCGGAACTACAACAATGCAAAAACAACAGAAACAACATACGGTTTTTTGCATTGCATTGTTAGTGCTTATAGCTCGAAATGTCGACCATTCTTAGCAAAACTGTAAAAATCATATGCCGTTTCGACACCTCCTGTAGTTAATTCGCCTTGTAATTATGTAAATCACACATAAGTCTCCTCAAAATTTACTTTTTTCTCACACTTCAAGTACTAATGAGAAAACCCACCGTAGGTATTAGGATAGAATTAAGAACAAAAATGTTCTGGAAAATTGTGTGCAAAGGCCCTGGACTTTCTTCAAGGAGAAAGCAACATTAATTATGGTATTTTTATATTTTTGTTCTTTAAAATATAAATTAATATTTATATTATTACAGGATTTTTAATACCAACTCTTGTGACACTGAGCAATAGGCTGCATAAGCTAAGCAGATCCCAGGAATTGCAACAGTTATCATCTCTTATTTTAAAATTGGAACAGAGGTTAAGAGAAAGGTTCCAACCATATTTCATGTTGAAGCCTGAGGCAAATATTGCAATTGCAGCAACAGTGCTTACTCAAAGCATTAAAACCAAATGGGTCAAGGTGTTGCTGAGATTAAGTCCGGAATTGCCAGAATTAACTGTCGAAAAAATAATCAGCAGAGTTTTAGAAACACTTTACAGTTTTTACGCCAAAAATTGTAAAACATTTAATTTTGAAAGGAAACTTAATAATGTGTCGACTATGCCCGATTTTTTTGATTTCACTGATGATGGTGAGCTTATGCGCACATTTATTTTGTTTTTTACTTTAAAGATTTGACTTTGCAGATGATGAAATTGAAGTAAGTCCTTCTCCACAAGAACAGATTAAAGTTGACCAACAGTCCGCAATAAAACATTAGTTCTTCAGCTATTTAAATGATACTGCAAGTGCTGACGAGATTTACCAAAAATATGATTTATTAAGGGATGCATTTATTTTTTTTAACACGCCCTTAACGTCTTCAGCTCCAGTTGAACGACTGTTTTCATTTGCCGTGATCGTCAACAGTCCAATGCGGCAATCATTGTCTGATTTTTCTTTTGAAAAATTAGTTGTAATGAAGGCCAATTGTAAATATATGTAAATTATAAAACTTTTTTTTGTGTATTGAATGTATTCTGAATGTATTTGTTTTCTTAATTTTTTTTCCACGTATTTTTCCCTTTCTTGTTGATTATGTAAGTACTTAAATTGTTATCGGTTGTTTTGTTATTGAAATGAATAAACCTATATTTTGTATATAAAAACTATCTAATTTGGTTTTATTTGTTCAGAATTTTTTTGACGTTTTAAATGCAAATTTTTAAAAATAAAAAATTTGTATAAAATGATGCGCATTCCGAATTTTTAAAAAATAATCGAATATAATCAAAAATAATCCTTGAAAGTAGTCAATTATTTTTTTGATTACTTTTGACTATTTTTGATTATTTTCTCGTAATCCTAACCAATCTTAATTATTTTTTGATTATTTGTAATCATAATTAATTAATAATCAGGAATTGTTAAAAAGAGAATTATGTAATCAATACAATTATTTTTAAAATTTAATCTAATTGATTACTAATTGTAATCCAAATTTAACAGCTCTGAAAAAAACAATATTTTATAAGTTCTTTTTGTTTTATATGTTAGTTATGCAAACGAAGTCTTCGTTCGAAAGCGACGAACAGGCCTCAAACTTCTTTCCGTGTAGTACCTTTAATGTATTTAAATCAGTTTCTGTCCCAAATTAATTTAAGTGCAAATTAAAGGATTTTCTCTTTTAACCATTTTGTCTCTGTTTCAAACATTTTTGACAGTTATTGTATTTTTCCTATTTATCGTGTTATCTTTTTTATCATATTTTATTTATTAAGAATTATAGACATGTTTTTAATATTTTGGCTGTCACAGCGAATGATTAATATTTATTTCTTTGAGACATAAATAATAATTATACGCCATGTTGTGATAAAAGATAAAACTGTAAAACATTACAAAATATTTTTATGGCAAATTAAAATAACCCCCTTATCTTTTAAATCCTTCACAACACTCAAAAAATATTTTCATAAAAATTTTTGAAAATTCAAAAAAATCTTATTAAAAAATTTCAAAATAATTCCCTTAAAAAAATAAATTTTTTTTTAATTTCCGTTAACAAAGCAAATGTTTTGAAAGCGTTTCTATAAAATACCAAGCTTGATCATGAGGTTAGGTTAGGAACCTTTCTGGGCACTCATTAAGAAGACAGCAAACGTGGGTTCTTTAGTGGTTCCTTTGCGATGCTCAGTTACTGAATAGGCGTCACTACAGAATTAGATCGATTCGTCTTTCTAATGAAGAAAAGAAGCAACCCTAGTTCTATATTAAAAAGATCATCCGAACAGACAAGCACTGGCCTTCCCAGGTATATCTCTTTAATGTCCCAAATCCCAAAGAACTGACACAGAACTTTAAACACAGTTTTCACTTTGTGTTCGCCATTTCAACTTCTGCAGTAGGCTTCAGATTCCATACCCATTCTCTTCGCATAAGTCCCTACCGGTCAGTGCCCAGATATAGCTAAGATCAAAGTTATAATCTGTTCCCTATTTAACCTGAGTTGCGAGCATGTTCATCATAGCCAGACCACAGTGCCTTAGATACAGAGCAGGTGGATTTACGAGCCCACCCCAAATGTGTAAGTTTATAACACTTGCGTTTATTGAGAGACTTACGGTGAGCAATTGAAAAGCCAACGAATTGATTAATAAATATGACATCCAGATGACCACGTCGTTTGGCAAGCTCATCTGCTATTTGGTTAACCTGGCAGTTCGCATACCCTGGTATCCACTTTAGCATTACTCTCGACTGCTTTAGCATTACTCTGGAATAGCTTTGAATGCTTCATTAAAAGTCATCCGACATTCTGCAGTTAAACTAGATTTCGTAAAAACAACCGCTAGGGATGCAATGGCAGCCTTACTGTCAGTCAATTTACAAACAGGGTGGATCATTATGATTAAATAAGCTCAACACAGAAAAGGTGGCTCAGTTTTATTTTGAAAGTCAGCATTCGATTATTTAGACACAAAAATCATATTGAATAATGAGCGAAGAGGCCTATTTTCACCTCAATAATAAAAGAATGGCGCACTCAAATTTTAAGAGTAGTTATTGAACATAAAATGCGCCCACTTGGGTGCACATTATGTTGCGGAATAACTTCCGGAAAAATAATTGGACCGTTTTTGCATTTTTTTTCGAAAACGACGAACTAGTTGCGGTTAATGTGAATGGTTTTCAATATCGAGTAATCATTGAATATTTACAAAGGCCTGAGGTAGAGAACAATCCAGAATTGGGATTCCAACCTCAGCAGCCACAGGTCACAGAGCTCGTCCAACTATTGCACTTTTTGGCGATCGAATAAAATTGGTTTTTTCTGATTTTAACTGGCCAACAAGCCAAGAACCATCCCGGCGGGTATTCGAAAACAAGTTAGAGCGCTGGGAACCTAAATTCTAAGAAAAGTTATGTTTTGAAAAGAGCTCACCAGGTCAAAGCAAACAATGGACAAAATTATTTGAAAGATATTATCTTCAAAACATGTTTATATTTGAACATATTTCCAAACTAAAATCTAAATTTAAGTTACTTCAAAAAATCAGAAAAAATGTATTCATTAAGTTCATTAAGTTACTTATGCTTCATTCATCGATATCTTATCCAGGAGAATACTGCCAGCCGGCAGATGAAAGGAAATCTGTATAGCCAGTTTCTCTATGTAGAAAAGGCCGCCAATAAAATAGCACATTTTTAGCACAACATCCCATGATTACAACATTTATAAAAAAAAACTAAACTTAAAAAAAATTCTTTTATTACTTTATAATTTATTAAGAAAAAGTATAAGCAAAAAGATTTTTATTAAAACAAATCATATTGACAAAGTAGTTAAATAAAAACTTCAGCAAAATTCAGCAAAGAAAAAATTAAATGTGCTGATGAAGTACCTCAGCAAAACTTTAAGATTTACTGTTTATGGTTAAATAAGTTCAGAAATTTCCTATTTGTAATACACACAAAATAATTTCCTTTACTTATATGCCCAAAAACATTTGGAAAATTTTCATAAATTGAGTACACAAATATTTGAACCTTTTCCTCAAAAAAAAAATGCTGAAAATGTAATTTTTTTCTTTGATAAAGAAAAAGGGAAATTCTTCATAAAGTTGAAATGAAACCTTAAATTATGTATAATAAAGAAATTATAATAATAATTCTGAAAACTAAAGTTAGCAAATCAACAACAAGAAATAAACCATTTTATTAAGCTTGAAAGTAGAGTTATTATTGAGTTGACAGGACTTTTGCTCTTTAAGAATTTTAAAAGAAAATTGTAAAATCTGTTTAGAAAACACAAAACATGTGTTTTTTTATGAATATTTTATGAATCTACAGAAATGTAATTGATTTCTGTTGGATAAACAAACATTTTTATTAGAAACAATAACAAATAACCTGCATCTTAACTGATTTTTAAATGGAGAAGAAGACAAGAATAAATTGAATTGCTGCAACGAGTCTTAAGTTATGAATTTTTTATTAAAAGCATTTATAAGCTTCAAATCAATTTATAATAGAATTGAAAAGAATTGAATTTTGTTCTTTATTTTTCTCTGCTGCAGTTGTTATGAAAAGTAATTTGACCTTTCTTTGCTACACACAAATATGAAAGTAAAAACACATACACAGACATGTTATATGCTCTTATATTCATAAATAATATCATATGCACACACACCCGCACACATGCCTGAAAATTAGTTTTCAAAGGTCAGAGTTCAAGTGAGATGTAATTTCATGCACTATAAATGAACCTATAAAATTTTTTTAATCAACATTTTATTATGAAAAATATAAACATATATATAATATTATTATTAGGGCGTGAAATTTCAAGCATTTATTATGGGAAAATATGCGCATAAAACATGCTTAAAACAATTGTAATTAGGCTTTTAAGTATAAATAAAAATATGCTTTTATTATTCAACACTTCAAAAATGAAGACACCAATTTGAAGATTTTTGTCGAACACAAAAACATTTTCCAAATCAAAAAAAATAACACAACAGATAAACGTCAGAAATACCAATTTAAGAATAAAACTAACTGCAATTTTTAGTTTTAACAAAGTCATTTACTGTTCCCGATTAAAAATAAAAATAATCTAATAAATCTCTGAGTGCTTGAATCTGTTTGCTTTTAATAAAAATAAAAAACATTTGAATCATGCCAAAAAAAATATACTGTTTTTTCAACAAAAACTTACAAAATATGCAAATTTTTATGCATGATATGCAAAACTATGCAGAAGCAAATCGATGCCATTTTTCAGCAAAAGTTGCGATTCAGAAAAATGTATCACTTTATATTTAAACTTTCGAGGTAAAACATGACATGAATTTGCATGAAATTTCACGCCCTTGTTTGTTTAAAGGTTAACAAATTATTTTACTTTGAACATTAATCTTTTATTAATTCTAGGAAACTTTAGAAAATGTTCCCCAAGGCTTTGAAACATAACCCTGAAAACTTAAATGTCATTGTATGAAATGTTTGATTATAAAAGTTTAAAGAGTTTTAATTTAATTTAAAATAGAGAGAAACTTTTTTAAAAGATTTACATTATCCCACACATTTTAATGGATTTCTTACATTTCTCTTTCTTTTGCATGTTGCAAAAACTCGTTTGTTAAATAAACTTCAAACGAAGTTTTCAATAAAATCGATTTTGTCTTTGTAAGAAATACTATCAATTTTCTTTACACACTTTACTTTTTTTTTAAGGGAATATTCAAAGAAAAGTTGTAAATCAATGAACTAAATATGTGTTTCCTTAACTAACAATCAATTACACAGTGCAACACATAGAATTTCTCGAAGTACTTATCGAAACTAATATTTTTTTCACGGCTTATTTCGTTTAAAAAGCTCTGTAGTAAAATGGAACCAGTGTTGCCAGAAATATTTTCTTTTTGAAAACTAAAAAATCCGATTTTTCGCCACACGTTGAAAAAATTTCCCCTACCAAAATCAGTACCAAAAACCAAAATCAGTACGCGTTTTTTAGTCATTAATATTTAGGAAAAAACAATAGTTATAAAAACCTAATTTTATTCTCATATGTATAGTTAAGCTTTTGTAACAAAAAAAAAAGTAATAAAACTAAAAAAAATTTTTATCTTCTTTTGTTTAAATGCAAAGAAAAACAACTAAAGGGCAATTCCACGCATAAGTGTACCATTAATGGAAAAAGTTAATACCTGATTTTGGTAGTAAAACTTCTTAAGTATGGTGGCAATATTTTGTTACTTTTAAGTTTTTATATTGGCAACAATTTTTTTAAATTTTTTTAAAAAATTTTATATTTTTTAAAAAATTTGAAATTTTTATAAAATATTTGAATTAAAAAAAAAATAAATTTTTTAAGTTTTTGAAACATTTATACTTCTTATTTCTAAAAAGGGTTTGTTTTGAATTATTTTAGTTTTAATGTTGGTTTTTAACTTATTATTAGTGATTTCGTTAAGGTGGTGTTTATATTCAAAAAAAGCATTTTAACGAGTTCATTAATTACAATTTTGTATCTTTTAAATAATTTTAGAGTTCATATCTTATGCGCTGTGATTTCAATTCTAACATTTTATGTAAAAATACTGACTTTTATACTACACAAAGTGTGTGTGGTGTCGGTCACGTTTTGAGCTGGAGTGTCAGTTACAATTTATTTTACTAATAAATATTTTTTTTTTAAATAACTTACCGCTTTTATTTCAGCATTTTATAAAAGTTTGTTTCTTGAACTTTCGATAAAAACACAAATTAAAGTTATAACGAAAGTGCAGAGGAAGATTATTGAAGTTTAAAAACACTCTCGAAAACGACTTCCTTTTGCATGTAGTGTCAGTCACGTTTATATTTTATTAAATAAATGATATATCAAAATATCATTGGTTGCCATTTTTTTCTCTATCGCATAATTTTTGAGTTGCATTTTTTAATTTTCAGAAGCCTTTTTATGTATATTATTAATGTGTTTTTCCATATCGTTTCCAAGCTATTGACAAACACTGCAAAAGACCGCTTTGGCTCAATGTCTTGGTTAAGCCATTTCTACTTCAGTTCCCAGTCTTAAGAATGGTATCACCAAATATGAAGTTTCTTGAAAGGACCTGCATTCATTGACTCGGCGGCTAAAAATAATTTTGTAAAATGAGCGCTGCAAACCAGAGATCAGCAATGAATCTTTTTTTGCTACTCATAGTGACTCATGCAATTGTAGGTATAAGTGCGTGGACATCATTTAAACTAAACTACTCTGATTCACTCATACACACAAGAGAAATTAATATGAGTGCGACGTCGACATTATACGCATACTTATAAATGACGTCAGTTTGGTTTATAATTTCAGAAAAATACTTACAATACTCACAATGATTCAACTCATTTAGCTCATCCATTTACCGTTTTAACACAACAGATCAAACACATAACTTCATAGTCAGCGCTGCCAGATAAATTTGCCGAAAAATCGTCCACTTCATACATGCAACTTTAGGAAACTGTAATTGCCAAATCGTCACTTTGCTATTTCGGGGACAAATCTGGCAGCCTCGCATTTTGCTTCACCTATACACATTGAGTTGAGTAGATTCTAAATCAACCACTACAAATGTTGCTAAGTGTGTGTACGATGAGTAAAATTAAACTTCTGAGTGAATATTAGTTTGAATAACATTGGAATAAGTATGAGTGCGTATAAGTACAAGAATTTATGAGTCATGATTTAGCTCTACTCACTTTTTCGCTACTCATTGCTGATCTCTGCTGCAAACACCCCAATTTTTTATTTTAAAAATCGTTTTAGCTAAAACTATTCTTTGAAACTTTGCGAAAAATTTCTTAAATACATTGTATGCATGACAAGGTTATAAAATTGGTGCCAAAAGAACAATATTCTGTAAATTAATTTTAAATTTTGACGACGTTGTTTTGGCAATTTTTTTTTTTTGACAAAAATAATAAGAAAACTTATAATTTACTGCAAATTAATTGTTTTTTGTGAGAAACTTTACAAAAAAATGATAAAAATTAAAAAAGTCGCAAAAGTCGGTGATAAAAAAATCTCACAAAAAGTCGCAGGCCGCTAAAATAGGGTCAAATTGCGACTTTAGTCGGGCGAACGGTAGCCCTGCGTATAATACAAGTTCAAACTAAAGTTGTGGCACAGTTTTTTTCGCTTTTTGGTGGTCTCTCTGTATCTACACATAAATTGGGTAAAGCAAACAAAATCCATACCAGATTCGATAAATTAAAATATACAACCTTGTCATTAAAAGCTTTTCTTTTTAACTTTTTTTTGTCCAAAACTGTTTCAAATCTATGTCTCAAATATATTAATTTCAGAAAAATTACTCACACATGAGATCATTGAGGCTTAAGTTAAATTCTTAAAATAATAGTTTAAATTCATCTTTTTTTTAGTCCAAAAATATTTTTGGGATTTACAGGCGCAAATCATTATTTTGGCGAATATAAAAAATCAGTCCGATTTTTCTTACGCTCCTATTTTAGTACTAAAAACCCTACATTCAGGGATTTTTCCCTACTTTTGGCAACACTGAATGGAACACAATAAATATTTTTTTAATTATTAATTTTTTTGCAGTACCATGCTTCTTAAAATAAGTTACAAATATACAAGTTAAAAAGATTTGAAACAAAAACAAATTGTAAAATTCTTGCTTTTTTTAAGTATTTTACTTGAAGATTTGTAAGTTTCAGTTTTGAGAAAAAGAATCCAGGTCATAAACAACAACACAGTACGAAAATCTGACAAACTAATTAAAGAAAATGTTCACTTAAATAATTAAATTTATTCATTTAATGTTTTTATGACTTTTTTTCAACAAAATCTAACTTTCTATTTTATTTCGGTTTCATACGATTCAAAGCGAAACTGCAAATCTTGTCTTCTACTTTTTCTTTCAATTCAGTTTTTTGTTTGAATAACTTTTTTCGCTTGATGCGGGAACGTCATCGCAATACAGAAAATCAGGACTAAGTATTTAAAGCTTGCGTTACATCAAATACCATTTTGATTCTACCAAATTCTTTCCATCCGGTTAGAATTAAAAAAATTGCTGTTAACATGGTTCAAAATGCCTTTTCTATTTATAAAGTCATCGATAACATCTCCCGTTTTTTAAGATAATGTCTTTGCTCCTAAGTTAATAGAAATGCGTTAAAATATTCTTTTATTTGGCATATCCCTTGTCCATTTTTTTCTCTTCCAAAAGTCTTATGTCTTGATACCACTCTTTAGAGAGTTACCTGTATCAGTGCATGAAGCGTTTTTATCAAGAATTCTCATACTCATACAAAATGTATTAAGTAAACTTACATAGCGCGGCGTTCAAATTTTGAAATTGAGAAATCCGACGTTAACAGAGCATTAGGCAGTGAAGTTGGCTGCTATTGTTAAAAATTAAAGGAAATTTAATTATGTTTTGTTTAATTTAGCGGTTTTATCTCCTTTTTTATTTCTTTTTTGCGCGTTTTATTCAACAAGATAAATTTAGTTACTGTTCATGGCACAGCGCTGACGCTCTAATTTAAATTTGTTATTGCAGCGTAAAAGCTACGGGCAAGAAAATCTAACGCCTTACGCTCTGATTTATTTGTCATTGGCCAAAAAAACTGTTGCTTTTACTTCTGATTCGTTAAATTAACCAGTCGCTGTCAAACCAAAATATTGAAAAGTTGTACACAAATATTAATTTTTTGTTTAACAGTTTTTCGTTTTGACTGCAGTTTTTTAAACCCTGCTTAGAAAGTTCTAAAAACTTTTACAAAAATATACAGAAATGTTCCTTTTTCTAACAAAATTAAGAAATATGTCGTTGTGGAAAAATACAATTCACTCTGTTGTAAATGTTGTTAAACTGCAAGAAATTGTTTGTAAAGCCAATATTTTGGCAAACCATTCTTTATCGGGTTTTACTTATTTTTATCTTTTTTTCAAACAAGTTCCCAGAATACTGGTACAACGTAACGTATGATTAATATTTTTATATTAATAACACTCATACGGCTTTTTGCAATGAAACCAAATCAAGCCACATGAAATTTAAGAATTGAAATCGCATGGTATACAAAAATAGATTGTAACAGACTTTTATAACAAAAAAAAATCATGACCTTTGAGTTTTAAAAGAATAACTAAATGACAGTATTAAAATCAAATAAAATCTTCTCCCCACAAACAACTCATTGAGTGAGTATTAATTATTTAATTATAATTTATCGAAATAATCTTTATTTGCCACAAATAAGTCAACCAATTATTGAGTGAGAATGACTGACCAACTGGCAAATTTTTCCTATCACATCTAGAAATGGCGTGCCTGGACTAAATGATAAAACACAGTATTTAAAGTATTTATTCAAAACCAGCAATTATCTTTATGAAGAGTAGAGAATTGAATACAAATTCAAATTGTTATTTGTATTTAATAACAACGGCTTTTAATCCTTAACGAGCTACGTGTTTCAGTTTTATTTCTAAATTTAGAATTGACAATGTTTAACGTTCAAAGGAACTCATTCAGTTTGTTAATTAAAATCCATAAACGTTTGCTGAAATTTTTATTTATAAACTGCATTTAATAATTAAAATATATAATTGTGTTTGTTTAACATTATGTTGCATTAAATATTCGTTCTACACAAAACTGCAACATTAGAGATAAGGGAAATTTTTTGGTTGAAATAAAAATAAAATAAAATTTATTCTTTTTAAAGACTAAAATATAAATGCGTGTGTGTATTTTTGGAATATTTTAAGTATGTATTTAGTTTGTTAATGACTTTCTAAGATTAAGCAATAGGCAACAGATTTAAATGTTAAAATTTTTATACGAGAATGTTTGTTTATATATCTTTATGTATATTAATATTAAGTATTTTTCATTATTTACAAGTATTAAATATACAAAAACTTAATTAAGAAAATTTCAACTAAAAACAGCATTTATATGTACAAAATTACAATAACATTCATAAACCTAACCTCTTATGTAGCTCTCTTTTTATGTCTATCTCATGCACTCATTTATACATAAAATTATTTGTTTTCTCTCTTTCTCATGTACTCACACACACACATATACTCACACTTTGCTACTCTTATATTTGTAATACTTCAGTCGTACGAACTTTTCTTAATTCATTTCACTCATACTATTCAAACTCAGTCATTCGTAACTAATGAATTTAATGATTTCAACGTGAAGAGTTTGTTGCTTTTAAACATAATTTATAAGATGTTTTTCAATCTGTTATTTCTTTCTTTTTTTTTAATGTATTATTTTTTATAAAAAGATGTTATTTATTCTGTTGCTTGTTCTTGTTTAGAAGTTTATTTTTGTGTATAAAAAAAACACAAATTTATTAATACACAACATAAATAAGATGTGATTTATCAGTATAATTATGTATTAAATTGAATTTTAGATGAAAATGTATTTAAGGGAAGTTCCATATAAAAATTATTGATTTGAATGGATTTTTCAAAGAGCTTTCTTTAATTTCTTGGCAGTTCTTTTTTTTATTAATCAAAAAAGTTATAAATTAATTTTAACCTGTTTTAAATAAAAAAACTTAAAAAAGTTAAAAAATAAATTTAAAAAAATTATTAGCTTTTCTGCCCATAACTAACTATTTCTTTTACTTCTAGATAACAATATGTTTCTGACAGTTATAACTGGTATTTAAATATAACTGAACTTGGTGAAATTGGCCGTTAAAAATAAAAATGTTTAACATATTTTTTGTCAGACAGAGAGCAGATTATAACTAATTTTTTGCGAAGTTACTTTTAAATCTAACAGAATTTTCTTAACAAGCTTTGTAGCATTTTATTAAATTTGTTTAAAGCTTTTATGTTTTAACAATGCCCTGTTTTACTGGCTTTTATCCAACATTTCAGTGCAACATGACGCATGATTAATATTTCACAGCAAATGCCATAAAAAATAACACTCATACGTCTGTTTTGTTTTCATTTCTAACTGATAATATAATGGGAAGTAAACCGTATTCATAAAGCGGCTCATACACTTGCAATAAAATTTTACGTATTGTACAATTATATTGCTTATTTGTATGTAATTTTCAAAGGTGGCACAATATATTGGCAACAATCAAAAGACTTTTGATTTTTATTGCACAACAAAAAGAGAGTGCAATTTGTTGGCAACATTGTACAATGTTGTTTATGTTATTCCAATAGGTTATGTTTACCTTTTTATTGAATGAATGAAACCATTGTGCGACTTGTTGCATAATACAGGACAAAATGGAAATAATATGGCGAATATCATATACAATAATATTGCAAGTGTATGGGCCGCTTAACAGTTTGATAATATTTTGTCAAGAATTAAAATTTTTATGGGAAAATTTTTTATCGTCGTTAGAGGAACCGAGAAAATATGATACAAACCGAAACGAAGTACATTGGCTTTTTAATTTATTAAGTCTAAAAATGATTAATTTAAGAAAAAGATTTATAATTTGGATAAAAACAAGTCATATTAACATTTTTTTTTTTTTTAATGCATTTAATTTAACAAATGTTTTGTATTGTTTTAAGGAAATAAGAAAAAATAATTTCACATAATAATATGAGAAAATATAAAAAATTAATTTATATTCATATTAAAAGACATTAAAGAAAATAATCTTAATCTAAATCTGAATTAACAACACTTGTATCCGTTTTGTTAACAAAAGTGTCAACTATGAAACAAATCAATCAATCAATGTAGCGACGTAATATGACACTAAGCGAATTGACGCAAATCGAAGTCAAAACAGTTCAAATCGAATCTACGCAAAATTTAAATCGCAGCGATGCTACGCAAATTGACAAATCGAATTAACGCAAAACGGGGCTTTGGCGTCCACTCAATAATGTGTGGCACATTCAACAATCCAGTCAAACATGATGCCACAGGACCTTAAATGGCTAAATTTTAAATAAAACTGATAAAAAAAAAATTGCTTAACTTAAAAACGCTGAACTTATACAACAAAACTGAATAAATTAAAAGACTGAGACTATAAATCTGCGGCAAAAAGGAAAAGGTGTGTAAGTCGATGTAAACAAAATGAATGGCAATGAATTCACCTTTGCCACTGTTCCAAAAGGAATGCCATTAAATGTCCTGTAAAACTGCTCCGACAGAATTAGTATTGTCTGTCCATCCATAATAAGATAATGTTCCTTAAAATATTTGCCTTGATTAAGAGTTAAAAAAATTTTTTTTTAAATTTCAAAGAAAAGAATACAGCTTTATATTGTCTCGGTTTTATATTGTCTCGGAACTGTTTAGACATATCAGTTTTGCAAAAGTCGCATACATTTACCTATGTTATAAAAGTCGCTGCAACGGTGTTTAATCTTGTGCACTTGTTGCTTGCCAAATATGTTTAATGAGAATAAGCATTGAATTTAAGACAAACATTCAAGCTCATATTTTCCAAAATTTTGTTAAACTAAAAAAAGTGTTCAAAAATTTTTCAAACAAAAAAAATTAAATTTATTAAACCGTAAACAAACAAGAAGTTATGTTCCCTGGTGCTTACTTATGCTAAGCTTTGCTGTCCAATATTTTAAAAATTCAGTCAAATACAACGTCATCATCATTCAAAAAAATGTTGATAAATTTTCCTTAAACTGAGCTACGATTGGTTACCTGTCAATACGTTTATTTTTAAAAAACTAGTTTTTCGACATTAAAACACTGTTTAACTTTTAAAAAAAACGTATTTTTAGCTTTGGTTCAAGAAAGGGACAAAACTGCCCATTGTGGGTTAAAATGTTATGTACAGGTTTTAATAACATATCTATAAAATATTGGCCCAACACAATTTCAAATAGTTTGCTATGGGCACAAGGGTATCGAATATTTAATGAGCGTGAAATTCGAAGACACGAATGGAAATGGATTAGGCATACGTTACGAAAGCCCCAAAACGATATAGCGCGAACAGAAATAGATTGGAATTCACAAGATAGCCGCCGACGAGGAAGGCCCGCAACAAAGAAGTTGTGAAGACGGTGAAATTAAGAATAAAGTAATGGACAGATTTAACTGGATATCATTTGTCGAGGCAATATGCTGTTTATAGGAAAAAATATATATATATATTTCTAACAGGTTTCTTTAGGAATAATTGAAAGGACTAGTATATGTTAAAAATCCAAGATTCATCCATCAACTAAAAACCAACATTCAAATGAAATCAAAATGAGACATAATTTAAATGTCATTGAAAATTTTTTTGAATCTATACAAATAAATACCTTCGACACCAGATCATTCATATTTCTTAACTTCTTCTATAATTATTTCAAGGCATTAATTTTATCTTGAACAAATTTTTATTAAAATCTCATTTTAAGTTAGTTTTTATCAATTAATTGTGAACATTTATCAAAACAACAAAACCAAATATTAAATAAGAATATTTGAAAACAGTATTTATATATATATATATATATATATATATATACATATATAGATATATAATTGAAATATTGGTAGTTTAATTTATATAGTAAAAATATGTGCATATGATTAAACACAACTTTTAAAGAAAAATTAACAAAAAAATTTTAATTAAAAGCGGCCACCCTGTCCCAATTTATTCGTTGTTCGTCAGCGTAATTTAAACAAATAGAATTCGGGAATTTTTGTTGTGAACTTTGATATATTTAAACCATTAAACAAAAAAATCTCGACATAAAACAAAAGTTTTCAGTTTTTGTTTTACTGAAAATGAAAACATTGCATAAAAACCCAATTTGTCAACTTTAAAACCAAAAAAAAAAAATTTTTTTTTCCTTATAGTGTTGTTGCTTCTGCACAAACAAGTTAATAGTTTTTTTTTTTTTTTTTTTTTTTTTTTTTTTTTTTTTTTTTTTTTTTTTTTTGAACAAAAATATTAATAGAAACAGTAAAAAAATTTATTGAAATTTTATAAAATTTTTAAACAAGTCGTTAGTTTGAAACTGGCTTAGCAATAATTTTTTGCTGTGTATCATAAATGTTATATGGAACTCCAATCTTTTCTTATAAAACTTAATATATTTTAATACAAAATACAAATCTGTAGCCTTTTGACAAAACATCTTAAGTCAAATTTAAAAAGTTGGAAAAAAATGCTGTTAATTATACGAATTTTCCTTCAAAAAACATTTTTGCTAACGATTTTTAAATTTTGTATTATAAACGAAATTTTTCTTTACAGGGGTGTCATGGAAATAGAAAACGTAAAACGAAAGAATTTTAAGAGTCGTTTTTCAATAAGATTTCTGTAATAAAAAAATTGTATGACACTTATTATACAAATTATGCTCTATTAAACAGAATTTTTTAACAAAAATTGTAAAAATTAGATTAAAAGTTTAATAAAAAGAACTATCAAATTCTTTCGTTTTACGTTTTCGATTTCCATGATACCCCTGTTAATTTCGGTTTATTTTATTATTTGATAAAAAATAATTTTTTCACCGAGTTTTTTTAAAAACTCTTTTTTGCTATCTTATCTCGACTTAAGATGTTTTGTCAAAATGCCACAGAAATGATCAAAGGCAAACAAATTAAATTAAAAACCATTTGTTGTGTTTTTGTTTTAAAAATCCAGTTGTGTTTGTCTTTTAATATAAATTTCCTATATTTTTCTTATCGATTCTTGAAATACACAAATGAGAGTATTTTTTTATTTTATCTTATTTAGAGTATGAGCTAAAGTTGAGTAGTTTCATTTATTTTTTGTAATTTTATTTTAATTTTGTTATTAGTACATAGTTTAAGTATAAGTCGTAGTATTAAGTGTTAGTTTTTGTGTTATTTGTTGTATTTTTAACTTATTTTTTTCTCATATTTTGGTAGTGTTAGTAGTTGTTGTAGTTTTGTTTTTAAGAATACTAGTATAAAAAGGAGCGCGAGGATATTTAATTATACGTCATCGTTTGGAACAGCCTTTAGAGTGGACTCACCTTATATCGGATTCACTGAGGAATACTGCAATTGTTGTCGGTGATTGTGGGCAAAAACATTCGCAAACAGATGAACTCAATCGAGATGCACCACAACACAATGAAGCAGGACAATTGTCAGCCCATCTAAAAGCTGACAATGAAACTGTAAATTGCGTTGATGATGCAGCTGTTGTTGTAGTTGTTGCTAATGCAGTAACTGTTGCTGATGATGCATTTTTAAACAAATTATATTCTTTAGAATACAAAAGGTAACACCAGATATCCACAGCACAAGAAAGAGTGTTTTTGTATGCAGCAGATAATGAAGGCGATGACAATGATGGAAATGTTGTTGCAGCTGAAGTTGATGGTGATGATGATGAGGATGGCGCTGACAATGATTGACGTTTACACGTAGATTGAACAACAGTTGCTTTTGAAGTATTAGTCGTGGTTGAAAGGGTGTTGGTTGAGGTGGTGTAAGTGTTAGTGTTGGTAGCAGTAGTTTGTAATGCTGAAGTACGTGTCATGTGATAATTTTCGCGCAATTGCATGTAGTAGCAACATGCTGTAGTATTATTGTTGCTGGTGCTGTTGTTCGCTTTTGTTGCTACTTCTCCCATTGTTTTTATACTCTTATTGTTTTTGTTACTGTTTGTAATTTTAGCATGTCTCAACACTTTAACAAAGCCCGTCAACAGTGTCAGTAGCAGCAATCCTAACAATTGTATGCTCGTTTCTATCACATGACCGCAGATTTTTGACCAGGCACTACAGCCGGTAGCTGCATGTAGGGCCTGGCATATGCTAAGGTAAACAAACACATTAACAGGTACACTAAGATATAATGACTTGGAGACATTCGATGATGTGCTAGTGCCGCGCGCTGCATTGCTGCTGGGAATTCCCCTGGAAACAGAATGAGAAACACCTGTTTAATTTACATCTTTTTTGCTGTTCTCCAACTCAAACATAATTTGTTAAATATTAGTTAATATAAGGTTTTAATACATTTTTAGTTTAAGTAATTAAGTAAAATTTAATATTAAAAAAATTGCAAATTTTAAAGGAAATTTTTTTTAATTTGCTATTTTACATGATTTTTTCTAAAAATTTTTTTTTATAGGAAACTATTAAGAAAATTGTTATTTTAAAATTAAAAAATAAGCAGTTTTAAAACTTAATTTTTTTAAAAATTCATGGAAAACTTATCAAAGTATTTTTTGAGAATACAAAATTTTTAATTTGCAAGATTTTGTTAGTCGTGCTTAATTCCCAATTTTTATTCTTGATAAAAACACTGAAATTTATTGTTGAAGGGATAAGCTATTCCAATACGCATTTCACTGGTTGCTTAGACTAGATCGTCAGGAAACTCTTTCCAAAGATTTAAGAAAAACTAATGATATTAAACAAGTAAAACTGTTAAGCGAATAAGAATTATAAGCAAAAGTCTTAATTGTAGCCATATCAACGCTTTAACAAAAACAACAACAATAAACAGTGAGTTTATCTTTTCTTAAATTCCCCACTATAGGAGCATCCTACGCGCTGCAGGTGCCAAATTAAAGAATGTTATTAAACCGCCATATTCGTATGGTACAGCGCGTAGGATGCTCCTAGATGGATGCTCCTAGATGGTACCGTTTTTGAGTAACGCGAATATATGTTAGGCAGCCTTCTCCATTTTCGAAATAACGGTATATCTCGAAAACAAGAGCTACCATAAAAAAAACGGTTAGCACCACTGTATTCAGCGTGCCCGAATTAGGTTAAAATGTTAAGTGCCCGGCTTGTCTGCTTTTTTGCAACTAGCACAGTGTACTTTTTGCTCAAAATTACAATATTTAAATTCTTTTTTAGGATTTTTTTTTTAAAGGTGGCGAAAGAAAAAATCATATCTTAAAAAAGAAAAAAAACACCTCCTTCAAAGTTTCAGGATTTTTAAAGGCCGGTTTGAGGTATTATACTAAAAAAATCAGCCAAAAAAAATAGGTTTTTGACTTAGTCCGTTTTTTAAATTTAACACTTTGCAATTATTACATTTTTCAATATGTATATAGTTTGTAGCCCCAAGTATTCTCTTTAAAATGACATTAAAATCATCTTCGTATGTAAAGTAGTTTTCAAGATATTGAAGAAATAAGCTCAACACATTCGGCTAATTCGGCGAAATTATGACATTTTGAATATGACATAACTTTTGCAAAAAAAAAAAATTAAAAAAAAAAGGAACCTTCTCACCAAATGTCATTAAAATCGAAAGAGGTCGTGTCCCACTCTTGGTCGATTTGACATGGAATTAATTACCCATATACTTTTTAATACAAAACATTTAATTTGATTAAATATGCTTTTTCTACAGCCCTTTTTTTAAATTCTCTTTATGAACTCCACTTTTCTGTTTGCCTTTTTTATTCGTTTTAGCCAGGGACCGTAATAATTATTCCTGTTTTTTTTTCATAAAAGTCAGACGATAACAGTTTGTTTTTGGATTTTTATTTTTCAAAAAAATTTTTTTTTAATTCTAAGTTAAAAAGAATGCAAATTTATGCAAAGTATTAATTTTTATGAAGAACTTGAAAAATATCCAAATGCATATTTTTCATACAAAAAGCACTAAAGACTTTCGCTGGCGATCATCATGGGGATTTCTTATGTATATTCAAATAAATATTTAAAGTCAACTAAATATTATAACACGTACATTTCTTTTTATTTTTCGAATGTGTTCAATAAATCAAATTTCAATTTGTAAAGCTTTCTTTCAATAGTCCCCTTTCCTGAATATTTCACATACTTTTTTGCTCAAGCCAGCCTTTGGAAATTTGATTTATTGAACACATTCGAAAAATATAAAATTGCTAATATGTATAATAAAATATAATAACTTTTATTTTTATTTTTGATTTTTGCTCGAATAAATAAAAAACAAAAAATAACTTATGAAAATAAAAATCGAAAAATAACTTTTATTTTTGCTCAAAAAATTTAAATAAAAAAAAATAACAAGCAAAAAATAAATTTTATTTTTACTCGGAAAAAAAAATCAAAAAAAAAATTCAATTAATTTCTATGAATTGGGTTATGGCGCCATGGTAATTCATCTATTATCAGTGTTTGAAACCTAGAGAGGATATCAATTTTTTATGTGATTGTGTATTAGTTGACCAGTGTTGCCCAAACTAGGTAACAAAAATGGCTTAATTTACGGGAAAAAATGGGCAAAAATGGCTTAAAACTTTTTTAAATAAAATCACATTAGAATTCAATAACAAAACAAAAATAATTTATTAAAAATTTTCTACAATGGAATTGTTAATTGAGATCAATTTGTTACACAAGAATAAACGTTAATTAATAATTTTAGCCAGTGTTCGAAAATAAACAAAACATTATTTAGCGTTCGGCTCAGAAACCCAGGAACGATATCTATTTTTTTAGTGTTAGTGTAGACGGACGCAACCCTTAATACCGTTTGTAACTATTTTCAAGAAAGAGCCGAACATTATATAGTGTTATGTTCTTCTTTAAAAAAAAAGAACATTGTAGTGATACTGTAGACAAACATTATATTTTAATGTTCTATAATGTATCATTTTTACGTTGATAAGGAAATGAACAAACAAAAAATTTTAGCAACGACCGCAGCACGAACAGCTTGTGTGTCTATTGTGTATGTTTTTCGTTTGTGTAAAATTATTTTGCTGGCTTTTTGTATTTTTTTATTCGTACGTGTATTTTGCTTTTGTAAAAATGTTTGGTTTTTTTAACCAACCCAAAAGGCGCTACGAACAACAGAAACAAACGAACAATAATGAGCTAAACCGAACACAATGAACTTTGTGATTTTTTTTTTTTTTTTTTTTTTTAAATTAAATTAAAGTTGGATAAGAACAGTATTATTTTTGTGTTCGAAATATGACAAACAGGAAAACGTTAATTTTTTAATGATTTACTACACAAACACTATTAGCGTTTGTGTTTTTCACAAATCTGCCGTACCGAACACTAAGGAGCGAAATTTAGTGTTTATTTTCGAGCCCTGATTTCAGCATTTAAAAAATTGAATCGTTAATAACTTCGATGAAGTTATTGTTAGTTTTAAATATTTAAAAGGTAAATCATAATGTACGAATTACACAACCCTTAAATTACCATCCCTACTATCAAGAAAGTAACACACAGTATGAAGTGTTCTGTTTTTCGTTATAAAACAGTAAAATTGTAGTCGTTCTGTAGACATACATTATATTTTAAAGTTCTATATTGTTTTTTTCACATTGATGAGCAAACAAAAAATGTTAGCAACGTTTCTCACTAGTATTGTTGTTGTTGCTTGGTAATTCAGACGAACACAGCAAGAATGGCCTGTATGTGTATTGTGTACATGTTTTGTTTGTGTAAAAACTTTTTGTTGGCTTTTTTTCCTTAAAAACACATATCGTCAGTTTATTATTGGTTTGGCGCATATCATGGTAATTTCACCTGACGATATGTATTTAATTTTTATTAAACATTTTTTGTTTTCCTTACCAGCGAAAAGGGCGCTGAGTACAACTGAAATGAACGAGCATAAAAGTGCTGAACCAAAAACAACAAAGTTTGTGGTCATTTACGAAAAACAGAACGCAATAAAATGTTCTCAGCTTTTTGTTAAGTTGAATAAGTGCAGATTTATTTTTGTGTACGAAGACCACAAACAGAGAAAGGTTTGTTAAGGTATTTACGGCACAAACACTATAAGCGTTTGTGTTTTCCACATTTCTACCGTACAAAACACTAAAGAACAGTATATAATGTTCAGTTTTAAACAAGGCCTATAAAAAAAATATAGTATTGTCCATAAGGTTGGCTCGAACAGCTTTTTTGTATGGTTATGTCACGTCTAATTTAAGCTTATGAATAAAGGCTGCCAGTGTATTAAAGCAAACGAAACATTTCGCAACGATGGCAAAATAAGCAATACTTTTCAATTTTTTTTTAATCTTTGTTAATAAGTAAAACTGAAACAAATTATTTTTAAGTGACAACGAGTGCAAACGAAACAATTACGGTTTCACTCATCTATATGCTTCGATTTACCGTTGCAATCGTAGAAGCACTAATAAAAACAAAAAAAACTTTAAAGAAGATGTTTTTAATTCCATTAAAAACATGAC
The DNA here is from genome assembly GCA_963931875.1 of Pollenia griseotomentosa. Taxonomy (NCBI): domain Eukaryota; kingdom Metazoa; phylum Arthropoda; class Insecta; order Diptera; family Polleniidae; genus Pollenia; species Pollenia griseotomentosa. Next base: position 250,666,866 of record OZ007560.1, read on the forward strand.
TATAAGGAGCAAGCGTTTGCAAAAAGTTATTCCTCAAAACTTTTCATTTCGTTTATTTTGTTTTACCTTCTAGCTGGGCAAATGAAAAATAATCTTCGTGTTGTGCTCAGCAGCAAAAATAATAACTAAATAAATTTTATGGCAAAATAATTATATTTCTTATTGTTTTTGCTTTACTTACTGCAAAGTGCAACACAAAACGATTGCTAACGTTTCGCCATGTTTATTTTCGTACTCTGCTCTAAACTAAATTTAATTACTTAATTATTTTTTTTTATACCTCAAAGCGCAACTTTGTTGGCTTCTATCCCTTTCAGTTCGTTTAGGTGTGAAATAGCAAGCGATAATCTTTTGATATGCCAAAAAATAATTCTCAATAATCACAAAATAATAGGATTAAAGGTTGTTCCACAAAGCCACAAAAATCTTCTGCTTAACAAGAAATTTTATAAAAACGAATTGAAATAAAAAATATAATAATAAATCAATACCGTTTGTTAAGAAACTCAAAGAAAACGTTGTGTTCCCAAAGCTAAAAAGGGAAAAGAAGCTAAAAAATCTTTTTTTTAATTGTATTTAATAGTTTAAAATTGAGGTCAACATCAATTTTGCTAAGTGTTTGAGCAAAATTGTTTAAAAAATTATTGCAAATTTTACGGCCACACACACACACCTAATTTGAACTTTTATGGCACAAAACATTGTGTTTTTTTTTTAATCAGAGACTGGAAAAGTTTTTATTATCATTATTTTTTGTGGTACTTCGATACCACACCACCTCTCCCACATTTTTATGTAGTGTACTTTAAGTGTCCCAAAGTTAGTACATAAGTATCTTAGTTTGTAAGTGGATTATTACACAAAACAGGAAAATGTATCAGCTGAATCATTTCTTGAATACTTACCATTGAGCACGTGAACTGTTACACTTTTCGGTTTAGCATTCGATGGATTGCATTGATAATGGCCAGAATCTGATGGCCGTGCAGATTTAATCAATAGAAATGAGGTCGTTGTTTCGCCTTTATTTGTAACAACCGAAACACCACCTCGCGGTGAATCATAGTTGATAATCTGCAAAGTAAACAAACAAAAACAAAAAAGAAAATTGTTGAAAAATGAAATTCGTTAAAGACATGGCAAAAATATTAAAGTTGGGTTGGCGGAAATGGCTGGCTGTTTCTAAACGTCCGACTGAGTCGGAATGTGAATAAAGAAGCAGCAGGAGACTTTAGTGCTGATTTTAAATGCAAACATAAAAATACAATAAAGAGATTTCTTTTATGTACTGAAATGGAAAAAATGGGTTTTGGTTGAAAAACTTGTTTTTTATAAAATAGTGTAACAAATTTAAAAAAAAAGGTTTTATTTAAGGGCTTCTATAGGGAAAATAACAAAAGTAAACAAAATTTCATTAAGAAGTTAAGGGAACAAAAAACTTTTTTAAATGCTTAAATTCAAAGATCTGTCTTAAACTTTTAAAATAGAAGATCTGTATTTTCTGGGTTATACTAACACCTACATAAATCGGACAAGTCAGATCACATTACCACCGCCATGTCTTGTCATGCAGTGTCCCGTAATAAAATTTATCGAGGTCCTAATGCAGACTTGCTCTTACCTAGCAACGGCCAAAACGTCAATGATACTCTACAATTCGTTCTATCCCTCGATTAGTCCCGATTAGAACCCATTCCCTAATCTTCCCAAAATAAAAGCTTTTTGGAGGTCTGTCAGGATCCTTTATTTCTGAGCACAGGCGCGCGAACTTAACGGCCATTTCATTAACGGTGAAATTGAAGTGACCCGAGACCCAGTATAGGCTCACCACATACTCCCCTAAGAATCATCTTCTAGCCTGGAATTCACAAAACAGTCCAACGAGGCCTTATATAGTGACCTCCGAGCGCCAACAATGTTGCCCCTTATCCTCCTGAAATACACTGCAGTCGTCAGAGTTTTCTCATAAAGCAACCGCCCCCGTGCTCCTCCTTATCTTCGAGTCATCAGTAAAAATAGTGAATCCCTCATACAATCTTCCCTGACCTGCCCAGCTCTCCCTAGAAGGTGATATCACCCTTGGCAAATGCCCAAAGTCGACAATAGTACAAAAATATTCTATGGAGCCGTAAGAGCCTGGCAATAACAACAAATGCTAATTTTACCCAAAATTCGCTAGTGATGAAATTTCCTTAAATTCCCAGCTCCATCAGTCTTACAATACTCCTGGCTGCCGTTCATAGAGTGGTTTTTTACTAAAAGTTGTTCTTTAATTCCGATAGATCAAATTATAACCAACAAAAACTAAATTTCAAGGATTAACATTTAAAACTGATTCCGGGAATATCGGCACCGCTACTGTTCCTGACAAAGCGTATTCTGAACGTACAACTTTGGACCACGTTTGCGAGCATTTCTTGCCGAATGTCACGTATAACAGAAACAATAGTCGCCTCCAAGGTGTCAATTGTTGCTGGTTTATCAGCATAAGCCCGTGACAGTGACAGGCTAATTTCTTCAAATCAACTTATCGACAAAGTTTTATTTCAATCGCTTTATGGCACGTTGTGTCATTCTGTTCAAACTATTTCTCGCCCGGATCAATGTCATGCATATCTTCAAACAAAAGATCATGGATTTTGGTGCGATTACGATATTCGTTGAACGTAACGAGGCTTCAGGATTCATTTTTGTAGAGTTAAGGTCCTTTAATATCATTAGGGCTCCAAGAAGTAAGTTCCCACGACAGTAGTCCCCAAAAAACGTTGTTGTTGCTTTCTGTAGATTTTTTTTGGGACTTAAGGCCCAACTATAATATGCAATATGCAATACAAAAAGTCTTTCAACTGCATTAAAAAAAAAACAAAATCAAAAAACATTTGATTCCGTAAATCAAATAAAATAAATGAAAAAGTTCGATCGGTTTCCAACTTTGCTTAAGCAAATGACAGATTCATAAAACTCAAAAAAAAAAATTTTTAAGTTCAGTGACACATAGTTGGGCCTTTATAATATTTTTTGTTTGTTTTTTTTCATGGCACCTGCCACCAGCGTATAAACTTCGCACTAAACGGTGCATTTTTCGGAATGTAAAGGAGTCTGCAGCATCCGTTTTCTGGATTTTCGTCATTCTATACGCAACAATTCTATTTATTAACGAACCCGTTTAGCCAAATATGGGCCGAGTGACATAAAAATTACGAAGTTGTCTATAAGTTATGAGAACTGACGACTGAGTTTCAAAATTAATTTGTGTAATGTGGTAGTGTTGTTGTTTAAGCACGATGATTTTCCAGAGTATACTGATCATAAATATTATAAAATGATTGCAAAATGGCAGTTCGTATGACGACTCTATAAAAACACCCTTTAAAAAACAGTCTTTTGTTCTAAAAAAAAAAAAATAGTTCATAATAAATAAGTTTTCTTAAAACTACAGTATTAAGAATAGTTTTTAATTTAATAAATTGTACGAAATAAATATAAAAATTGTTTGTACCAAAAAAATTAACTCAATTAAATTTGCTCAAATAAACTTTGAATGCGCCAAACTATTTCCAGTCAGTAAAAACTCCGCCTACAAAATAATGCGTTGAGTAATCAGAAAAACTTACAATTCTACTGAAAGAACCAATGACTTTTACAAAAGATATCCCAAAATGAACGCATTAAAAGTAAGTCAAGATTTTTTTTAAGCCTAGAAGAAAGCTACTAAATAATGAGTGAAAGCAGCTTTTCATTTTGAAAAAGTCAGCGAAGTTTTTACTGGGTTTTTTTTATTTTTTTTAATTTGGTATTGAAAATTTGTAAAAAAAAATTAGAAGCACTAAAACAATTAATGCTAATAAATTCTTCCAGCACAAGATTTAGTACTTTAATTTTCAATTAAGTTACTAAAAGTTTTAGTACCAGTAAGATCAAATAAAAAATTAACAATATTTAGTATTTAGTAATAAATAAGTCTTTCGTGTTTTTAAAACAACACAAAACACAAGAGTAAAATAAAATTATATTACGTTTGTCATGTTGTGTGTTACAGGTAGAAATATTAATTTCAAATTTTGATTAAAAATGTTTCTAAGTAGCTGGGAATATAAATCCTGCAAATTATTATAGAAAAATTCGGAAGACTGGGAAGGTTCCTTGAAAAGCCCAGTACTAAGATATACCTGTTGGTACTTACAATAGATGAGTACTAAAATTAGTTTTATTATAGCTTAAAACTTTTAGTACTTAAACTTTAAGTATTTATATCGCTTTAAAGAAAACCTTTAATATCGGTTTGCAATGTGTTCATTTTCTAGGCCACCCCTGCAACAACTCCATGACTGCAGATAGAATTGAAAAGGGTATCGTTTCACAAAAACAAAAAATCAAAAAGAAAGAAAATCCCTCATAGAAAATTCACACATACACAACAGAAAAAAGGGATAACACAAAAAAAGGAAACCCATAAAATAAAATTAAATTGATGAAAAGAATGCCGGAACTATTAGAGTATCTACACGTCAATACCACAACTAAAGTGGGCAAACACAGCGAGTTTTTCACAATTTGTTTTATTTTTCTTTTTTATCTCTCACTGCGCTTAAATGACAACAACACACAAACCATCACAATAATGAAAAAAAAACTTTAATACATGTAAAAAAACATAATAATAAAAAATTCCTGGGTTTAAAGAAGCCATTGAAATTCAAAAAGTATAAAAAAAAGAAAAAAAGTATTTCAAGGATTTACAAGAAAAGATAAAAAAGGATTAGGTTGTATTTTAGACATGCATACGAAGCACCAACTGGAGCGTGACAAAACGAGACAAAAATGTAATAAACACATAGGAACATAAAGAGAGCTGGAAGAAAGTCTGATAGGGAGGCAAAGAGTTGTCATAAGTAGTAGACAGCTTACCGCATTATTATGATTCCAGAATATGTAGGCAGGCGGTTCGGGTGAATTTAAAATAACGCAGGTTAAATTTATAGTAGAGCCACTTTCTATATAAAGATCTGGGGCACCTATAATCTCAGTAGAGGGTTCTGAAAAAATTATAATAATGAGAAAAAAATTTCAATATTAGAAAGATGCATAAACAGTTGTAGAAAGTTAATAGTAAATGAAATTAATCTTAAGACAATTCCTGAACTTACCCACAACATTTAGGTGAATATAATGACTCATGTGCGGTGTGGTCGAGACTTGACACTCATATATTCCCGAATCTCTATGTTGAGGATATTTTATTTGTAATATCCAGTCTTCTGTTTGTGGCTGATGTATGGCACGAAATCTTTGATCTGATGTGTATGTATATCGGCCCACTGTTAGCAGATGTATATCACGATGCCGCACCCATGACACTTGTAACAACATCTGTATTCAATGAAAAAGAAAATATTTACGTTTTATTTTATTTCTTTCTTAAAACGTATAATAAGTAGGTAATTTAAAAGTCAAAATAGATGTTGATGGAGGAGTTGACAAATGTATGTGGCAATCAATGGAAATTTGTAGACCATAAAAAATATATAGTATGTATGTATATGTAAATACGACTTGAATGTAGAAATGCACTTATGTGAAAAGTGTAAAAACTTTAAAAAAAATTGTAAACGATTTAAGCAATTCGTAAGTCATATGAAAGATCTTCACGGAGCGTTCTCAGTTGTGGGTATTTGTCGCCATATATACGATTTTGTTGTGTAATTAAGTATTAAAAAATTTCGTAGAAATCGCCAGATGATTTTTTAGGGAAAGAACTTTTTGCAATTTATGCAAGACCGATTAGGTCAAGATGTGGGTACGAATTAAAGTCTTTTTTTTTTGTCTAAATGATAATACCAGCCAGTAACGTTTGTATTAAACAATACAACCAAAACTGAAATTCGCAACAGGATGCAGTATGAGTTATTATAGCCCTGCGGGTCCAACAGACTGGTCCTGGGATATGTGAAAATAGAGCAGGTACAAAAAGAAAGGACTCATGACCAGTGAAAGAAGAACCAATCCCTTAACTGGTTTATGAAGAACAAAAAAGTAGAAAAAGTAATGAATTACAGTACAGTCTTCACCGGTGCTGTGACTAATTCTTTGGTACTTTCAAAAATTTGGTTCTTGAATTTAATTCTAGGACCTGTTTTATTGAAATAATACTACATTGTTTTAAAATAGTACTACATTTAAGTAACTGACACTAAGCACGTTCATGGAGAATAAATCTGTGACTGGTCAAATGGTGTCAATTGGCCCCCTCCAATGACAACCCCATGTAAAAGTGATAGGTCTTATTCATATAAAGTGTTAGAACTAGAACCGGTCTCTACCACCAAAGACCTGTCACGGGACTACTTTGGTGTCAGTTCGCTTCCCTGTAGGGAAACTCTTCTTAGAATAAATTTAAACTTTAATAATAAATACATACTTCACAGCTGCGGTGGTGTTCATGCTCTCAGTCGCTGTGCATGCCTACCTAAGTGTCCCATGACAACAGACACCAAGACTCTTGCTCAACGATAGTAGAGCAATGATTCGCCTGTCATCGATGTCTATCTTCTCAAATGTTAACACTTTTTAACAGTATTCGAAAATTAACATTAAATATCGCTCTTTAGTGTTCGGATCGGTTGATTTGTGGAAAACACAAATGCTAATAGTGTTTGTGAAGTAAATCATTAAAAAATATATCGTTTCCCTGTTTGTCATCTTCGAGCACAAAAATATTACTGTTATTATCCCACTTAACTAAAAGATGAGAACATTTAGTCCCTAATCATGTAAAACGTCACGCAACGCCAAAGAATTACATTGAAAGCAAAAACAAAGTCATAAATATTTTGAAATTTTGTTGTTGCTTTCTACAGAAATTCATGTACCGTTTTAAAATTTTCAACGCCAAGTTATGAGGCGTTTGTTTTTGTTTCAATGTTATTCTTTGGCGTTGCGTTTAACATGATTAGGGCCTTAATTCCGTTCGGTTTTTTTTTAAACCACAAACTTCTTTGTGTTCATTCGTTTTAGGTGTGCTTAGCGCCCTTTTGGCTAATAAACACAGTTTTTGGATAAATGAACGAAAAAAACTGAATTACTGCCAGTACAATGTATATATGTGTGTAAAATCGTTGGGTTTTAATCCGATTCAAAGCGAATAAATTCATTAGAACAATGACTATAAGGATTTTAGTATGTACAATACTATTCAGCTCAAAAAACATTTAGTTTCAAAAGTGGAATTGTTGCGTTTTGTTACGGACCTCCTCAATTATTCTGTTTTTTTTTTAACGAAGAACAGAACACTATATAATATTCGGCTCTTTCTTGAAAATAGTTACGAACAGTATTAAGGGTTGTGTTTTGCTGATGAATAAGAAGATATGTATTTATTCTCAAGTTTTTGAAATGATAGACATTGATGTATAATTATTTTTGCTTATGCGTTTTTTTTTCGTTACTCTTTCTATATACATGTGTATGTGTAAAGTATTTCCGTAATAGATTTTTTGGTATTTAAGACCAGTTTTAGTTCTAACACCCTTTATCAATGGGACCTATCACTCTTACATGGGGTAACATGTGACAAGTTGCACATCTTATATTAATGAACGTGTTAAGTGTTAGTTACTAAACTTCTACCCATTACATAAATAGAAACTCACTTTACATTTTTTTATAAAAAAAGCTTCGACATACCAGTAGCTCGCAAATTAGGGATAAGGTATAAAATAAAACTGGGAACACTGTCTTCACTTTAGCTTTGTCTTTATTAGATATCTTTTTTTATAAAATGGGGACTACCTTTCTATTTAAAATTAAATTCATAAAAATAATTAAACATTTTCTTAACCGGTTTTCTCATGGAAATTAATCCTGTTGAAATATTTTTATTTTATTGATTTTCTTTAAGCATTTGACTACAATCAAATAAAAAGTTCCAAATATTCGTACATAATCCTTACCATATGGCAAAGTGCACGAAAAAGTACTTTTTTAAGACAAATATTTGCGAAAGTTGCAAAGAAACCTCTAAAGAATTTGGCTGACGAAAGTGTTTGCCAATGTAGCAAAGAGGAAGAAGAAGATAAAGATTGAGTTTCCAATATGTCTGCCAACCAGTCTGTTTGTCTATTTGCTAGTGTAAATTTGTCATTTTTTTTAATACTTTTCAAATGAAATGAAGCAGAAAAAAGTGTGTATCCGTAGGCAAACTTAAGATTTTGTTGGTTCGGGGTTAACAAACAAAAATAAATAGACTGCTTATAATTTAGCTTGAATTTAAATGGATGAATACTCTAAGAAAGCTTATAAATTAAACATTAACTATTATGTAAGCCTTGATTTCAAATTGAATTTCTTCACAACTGGGGGATTCGTATTTGTTTCTTACCCCCCACCCCCCGCCCTTCCCCTATTTTTAAGGGAATTATGTATATAACAACGTCATATTTCTGTAGATTTGGATGGCTCAAAAGAAGTATTTTACAAAAAAACATTCTTAAAAGGTACTTAAAAAAATTGGCTAAACAGTTACTCTTAAAAAACAATATTTTAAAAGAAGCTCTGTTTTAAAAAACTAAAGGCCTTATTCATAAAAAACATTTCAGTACCCATGTTCTGTAACTGGCAAAGAAAATATGTGAAACAAAATATTCCATCGTTTCTCGAAAAGTGAGAAAAAAGTGTGTCTGTAACTCATGTCGAAAACTATCAAAAGAGATTACGTCGTTACGTTATAAATGTCATAATATTCTACTCAAAGCCAATGTGACATTGCAGACGTTGAGAACGCCAGTCACACATATCGTTGACGGCGACGAAAATTTACAAAAATTTAAAACTTTTCAAAGACGGCGCACACTGGTTCATATTTTGAGAAGGCGGCCAAAATTATTTTTTTTTATGTTCTCCGATTTTAAAATTTTTTTATTCATGTGAAAGTAAATACTAGTGAACCTCGGGAGCCAAAAAATTTCAACCCTATTTCAACTATTTCATTGAGAACAGCGTGGTCCGAAATGGACTTTCTCAATATTTGGTTATAGTTTTGAATTTCTAAGTCAATTTTTGAAGTTGAAATGCTCATAACTTTTTTGTTTTTTAAGATTTTTTGACAGAATAAGTTTTGTGTATTAGTTTATTTTATTAGCTATACGTGGTTTAAAGCATTAAACTCTGCGACCTATAGAAATATTTAATTTTTTTTTTTTTAATGTCAAAATTTCCCGGAAATTTCCTACTTTATAGAGCATAAGTCCTGAGCGTCAAAATGCGTCAAAAAAAAATCTATACTCTCTTGTAGTCCAGAATCTAACCTACATTTCTATACCCCATTGTACACACATCTGGATACGGCCTTGCGAACTACAGCAATTTCTGTGACCCAAGGTAAGATATTCGGTTCAAAAAATAAGTCCTGCAAGGAAACATTACTGAAATTAAAGAAGGTGAATCTTAAAGAATTTTCGACAAATAAAGCAGTTCAGGCCACATAAATTATCTAGCACGTCAGGTTATCAATTAATTTGGAGAAGGTAAAGGTATTGCCATTATTATGAACTTATTGTGGGTGAACGGATGCTGCAAAACGAATAGGCGACATAAATAGACTAACACGTTAGATTTCTGAGTAAGTTAAAAGGTTAAACATTAGTAAATAGCCGCAACATAAACTACATAGTTTAATTACCTGAAAATTGCAACTTAATTTAAAAAAATGGAAGAGCAGGTAAATGGTAAAAAAACTAGCACGCAGTTATATTTTACGTGAAAATTATGATAAAGGATTCATTTCTGCATCAAATTCAACCAACGCAAAATAAGAAAACAAAAATTGCAATAATTGAAAAAAATAGTGGAAGCGAGCCCTAAACGCACAAAGACGATTTTAAAAAGTATGCCTACACCAACTGAAGAAATGAAATTTACTCCAGAAGAAGCATTTGCACTATTTTTGGATTTAAAACTGACAAAAAATCAGTATACAGAACTGCGAAAGCGAACCAATGAAAAAAATTGTGGAATCTTTCCAGCATATCGAGATTTAGTTTCTGTCAAAGAGTGCTTACCTTCACAAACGGCTATTAGTGTAACTTCAAGTTCAGCAGAAGTAAAAATGCAGGCTCTTCTCGAACACACTGCAGAACGATTATTAAATACACTTGATGCTGACTGTTTAAAAAAACTTAAAAATTGCAGCATCACTTTATTTTCTAAATGGGGATGTGATGGAAGCTCTGGTCAGAAACAATACAAGCAATGTAATTCAGAAAATTCATCTGATGCTAACTTATTCATGGTATCTTTAGTTCCATTACGTTTAAGAAAAACTTATATTGGCTTAGAGCCGTCAACCAGTAGAGTTACAGAAATGGATGTATGTATGGAAAAATGAAATTCCCTCTTCAACAAAGTATTGCAGACCAATAAAGTTTGTTTACAAAAAGGAAACTAAAGATGTCATAACTGAAGAAGTTCGAAAAATAAAAGATCAAATTAAAGAACTTCAACCGGCAATATTTAAATTTGATGACCAATGCATTGAAATTAATTTTCAAATGTTCCTTACAATAATCGATGGAAAAGTTGCACAACCATTAACCGAAACAAAGTCTGAGTCAAGCTGTACCATATGCCAAAGACATCAAGTCAATTAAACCAACCCCCATCACAAGACAATAGTTTCAATGAAGCATACGAATTTGGAATGTCCCCTCTTCATACCAGAATTAGTTTTATGGAGCATATTCTTAAATTGGGTTATGATTTGGAATTTGGCCCGTTAGGCGAAACAGTGAGAAAAAAACAAAGAAAATGTGGAAAAAAGGAAGCAAACAAAAAAAACAAATTCAAGAAAAATGCCTTCACCTATGCCTTATAATTGATCAGCCAAAACAAGGAGAAGGAAATTCAAATGATGGAAACACTGCTAGGAGATTCTTTTCCGATCCAGAAACTGCAGCATCTATCACAGGAGTACATTTTGAATTAATAAGACGATTCCAGATCATTTTACAAGTTATATCATGTAGCAGAAAGATAAATGCAAAAAAATTTGGCCAGTATGCAAATGAAGCAGCATTTCTTTATAACAAAAAATACTCTTGGAGACATATGCCAACCACAGTTCATAAAATTTTATACCATGGGGAACAAATAGTTCAACACAATATGCTACCAATTGGAGATCTATTTGAAGAAGCGCAAGAAAAAAGAAACAAAGACTACAGATTCGTCCGCGAGCATAACACAAGAAAAATGTCCAGATGTTGTACTAATGAAGATCTTATTACTATTTTGTTGTGCACATCAGATCCATATATCCATATTCGACAAAAATGGATATCAACCTCAATCGAAGAAGCTAAACAACTTCTGGAAAATGAAACCCGAAGCTATTTAGAAGAAATTTTTACTAATATTGTTTAATTTAAAATTGTTTATAGATTATAATTTGTTTTTGATTTAAGTATATATTTGTATTAATATATAAAAATAAAATACACATACATCTCAAACCAAAAATAAAAGTTGAATTACCTAAAATGTTATCGGTAGCCAAGAATGCTATTTGGGAATTTTTCAAAATATTCCTTTTCAGTTTTATCCTTATAACAACTTGTCTCGTCCCAAAAAAGCCAACCTTTGGCCCCTGTGAATATTGCGACTAAAAAATTTACAGGGGCCAAATATTGGCATTTTCTGACAGGATCTAAGTTCGACAATAAAAAATAAGTATCAGTTGTAAAATACAAGAGAAATAATGATAAATTATAAAAAAATCATATTTGAAATATTCAACTTTTACACCGAAACTCAACAAAAAAATGAAAATGCATTTTGAACTCCCCATAACTTTTGCTCCTATCAGTCGAATTTTACGTTTTGTAGCGCAAATGAAAGCCTAACATCGCACCTATCGAACAAAAAAAATTGCATAAAAAAATACCGATCCAGTCAAAAGTTATGGAATTTTGACCGCCTTCTCGTAAAATTTCCCACTGTGCGGCGGCGAATAATGTAAAGTGAGAATTTAATGTTTGTTGTTTGTAAAGGAGCTTTGAAAACATTCGTATATTTTACAGAAATGTGAAAAGCAAAATAATTAAACAATGAAAAAATGTGCCAAGATCAAAATATAATTATTATTCTTTGTATTTTGCTTTTTTAATTGTTTTTTAGTGTTAAATTTTTTTCTCAGCCCATTTTTATTCGTGAGTTTATTCGACAGTTCAAAGCGGGAACTATTCTCACAAATCAATATATGGCATTTTTGTTTAATTTCACAAATTTCAATCGAAAAGTTTCTAGACGCTAGAGTTACAGAACACGAGCACAGGTTTATAAAACAAATTTTCTATGAAAATTTGTTAGGCTTTGTTACCTTTTATAAATCAAAAGTTTTTTTACTTTTTATTATGTATTTTAAAAAAAAAATTAATTTAAAACTTTCACTTACAGCCTGTTCATCGATTTCGAACGTCATCGCTCGCATAGAAAATTACATTTAAAACAAAAACAAAATTCGAACATTGTACGAACTTTGTTTTTGTTTTAAATTTAATTTTCTATGCGAACGATGACGTTCGAAATCGTTAAACAGGCAGTTAAACAAAGTTAATATTACAAAAAAATCCATTTCTTTATTTAAGTAAATCAAAGACAAAAATATATCATCAAGTTGTTCAATGCACATTTTGCTCATTGTGTACGCGTCGATAAATTTTTTGGAACACTTTGGGACAGATATCATTGTAAAATTCTACACGGTTGCATTGAAAAATCCATTTGAAAAAATCGATTTTGGCAATTGGCGTTTTGAAACTCAGCCGTACTAAAAAAAATATAATTGAAAAAAAATTGTTTGTCGATAAAAGTTTTTTTAACTATAATTGTTTAAAAACTACTAATTTAAAAAAATATTTTTTAAAAGTATAGCTTCGTTCACAATCGGAGAAACAATTTCGTTTTTTCTTCTATCTTTTTTCTTTCTAAAGTATTTAATATATTTTCCTTTCATTTTTAGAACAAAAAAATGTAACTAAAATTTTTTTAAAAATGTAACTAAAGTTGAGTCAAGTGAAAATGTTTTTTTGATCGTGAACGAAGCTTAAGTTCTTAAGAACTATTTATTTTTCTGAATGATTAATATATGTTTGATTGATTTCCATTTATATTTTCCACTATTAAAAAAAAAAGCTTTTCAATTAATATCACTGTGCAAGAAACTTACACTCTTTTTAGACAAGCTGGGCACTTATCGTTTTAACCTAATTCGCTGAATCCAGTGGTGCTAGCCTTTTTTTTAGGTTAGCTCAGGTTTTCGAGATATACCGTTATTTTGAAAATGGAGGAGGTTGCACAACATATGTTCGCGTAACTCAAAAACACCCCGCTAAGAAGTGGTGATAAGGGGCAAGTATGTCTCGAGAAAAAGTAAGGGACAAAAAACTAATTGAGGCTGGTCATACATTTTATCCTACTAGGGGCGACTCCTGGGCATTAATGGGACTTTTTTTCAATATATTTCTAGTCTGCATTAAACATTTTGAATGGGAGCCCCCTTAAAGAATGGATGTAGCGGGTTGATATGTTAGAAATAAATGATTGAGATGAAAAATAAAGTGGGGTTGGTCATACATACATTTGAAATTCTTAAATTTGGCTAATGCAGCGCCTAGTATGCCCCTTTAGTAATTTCAATAAACTAAACTGTTATTGAGTTACGCGAATATATGTTGTGCAACCTCCTCCATTTTCGAAATAACGGTATATCTCGAAAACAAGAGACAACCTAAAAAAACGGTGGGCACCATCGAATTAAGCGTACCCGAATTATGCTAAAACGCCATGTGCCCGGCTTGTTTAAAAAAAAATGTAAATTTCGAGCACAGTGTTATTATTTATTATGCGCATATTAGAAAATAGTTTTACGTTTCTTAAAGGAAATTTTATTGCGGAATTTAGGTTTTTTTTAGTAATTTCAATAAACTAAATCGTTTTTGTAGTTACGCGAATATATGTTGTGCAACCTCTTCCATTTTCGAAATAGCGGTATATCTCGCTATATATACAAGAGCTAACCTAAAAAAACGCTTAGCTCCATTGGCTTCAGCGTACCCGACTTATGTTAAAACGCCATATGCCCGACTTTTTATTACAATTTCATCTCAAATTAAAACTCCCATACCTGGTTTAATTTATTTGTATTATAAACCAATATAAATTTTATTTAATAAGAAGATAAAATTAATAAAAATATAAAAATAAAATTAAATATTTTGGAAGAAAATAAATTTGTTAATCTTCTTAAACACTTGACTCAAACTGAATTGACTAAGTGCATTGAATTGATATTTTCCAATTTGGACATTAAGCAATACGTCAAAGAAACGATACAACAAATTTTGGTATTCACAAGCGGATAAATACAATTTTTTGTTTTAACGATCAGCCCTACAACAGAGCTTGTGAATTGCACATATGTGTAAGAGTTCTCTATATGTAAAATATTAAAATAGAAATAGGTACTTTTTGTAAAAAACTACTTTTTGAACCATCCTAATCTATATTAAGAGATTTACTGATATGTATATTTAAATATACTTCAAGTATGTAAATGCTTAATTTTATGAAATACTTCAACAACAAATGAAAATAACTTTAAAAATTTTAGATTTTTGTATTCATGTGTGGCAGAGTTAATGTGATCTAAAAATAACAAATAGAAAAACACAGACACATGTACTCGCACCTGTAGAAGAATAAAGTGTATGTATCTACGTAAAGAAGGTTGTTAAGGGAAACATAAACTTATTTGTCATGTTCCACAAATTGCAGGTCTAGTACTGATACACTCTGATAAATGCAATATAAATCTACAAAATTAAAAAAAAAAATTCTTACATTTCATTTCATATGGTTTCTTTTTTATTGTTATAAACATCCTTTTATTTTACGTAATTCTTAAAACACCTGAAACTTTTGCTGCTATTTAACAAAAAATTTCTTTCAATGCTTAAAAAGATTACATAAGGCGTGTTGTAGCAATGAAATATTTTATTCTGTATTTTAGAACATTTGTCGTCTGTCACCTGTGACCCATGTTAGTGTTACAAGAACAGCGACAACAACAACAACTGCTACTGTAAACAATTTTTGTTTTTTTGTCAACAAAAACAGATTTTTATTCATTCTTAAAAAAAATTCAAAAACAACAAACAATTTTTACACATTCACTTAATCCCACACCTAAATATTCACTTTTACATTCTCACTCACACATACACTTGATATTAACACTGTTATCCTTTGTTGTGTTGTTGCTTTTATTTTATACTTATTGGCAATTTCTTCTATTTTTTGTCACAAAAAGTACTCATACAAATACAATTGAACAAACATGTAAGTGTGGGTGAGAAAAGGAAAGTGTTTATGTGCAAGCGTGTGTGTGTTGTGTTTGTAAATCCATAGAAACAGTTAAAGCGTTTTTTTTATTGTATTTACAAACGAATAATTATCACCTGTCAAGCTAATACGAGCAAAGCGAAGGTGTGTCAATGTGTATTTTTAGGTCTGAATATGTTTGAAAAATTTGTTCTTCACCGCCTGCCACAACTTCCATTAACAGTACTAACCGCTGATACCAACAGCAACGTTTTACAAACAACATACCAAAATAATATGATGGATGGATGAATGAACTTGGAAACATTTGTTTAGAAATCACTTCAAAACATACATGTAAATGTATAACTCATCAAGAAAACAACAACAAATAAAAAAAAAACTAAAATAATAAGAAAAAACATTTTGTTTCCATAAGCGAAAAACGTGTTGCATTAATTTTACCTGTCAAACAGTGAAAACAAAATAAGAGCTTCCTTTACAAAACAGTTTTATTTAAAATTTTACAAAAAAGGCGTACTATTTCACACTTTGTTGCAAAAATGTTCCTTTAAAGGTACTTTTGCTAAAAATGTAATTTGTTACAAAAAAAATTTTTAAATGCTTTTTCGAAAACTGTTCTTTTTTGCCAAAGAAAAATTTACGTTACTTTTAAAAATACTTTTTGAGAAAGGTTCTTTTTTTTATCTACATTATTTTTTGAAATAAAAATATTTTTTTACAAAAAAACTCTTTTTCTGTAAAAACAAATACTTTTTTGTAGGAAAATAATTTTTTGTTAAAAAAATGTTTTTATAAAGTCCGTTTTTAAAAAGCACTTAGAAAAAAGAAAAAAATATTCGCTAACGAAAAGCATTTCTTAAAATAGTACTTTTTAACTTAAAAAAAGTACTTTTTATTAAGAAATCACATTTATGTATAAGGAACGGATCTTTTTCCTTAAAGAATGAATTAGTCACAAATCATAATTGGAAAAAAATACGGCCAATATTGTATATAAGAAATAGGTGAAATCGCCTTGGACAGAGAAAAAACAATATTACTTATAAAAAAAACGATACGCAAAAAACCAAACAAAAAAGTTGTCAAAAAAATAACTATGTCGTTCGCAAAAATACCAACTTTGCTTGAAAATAATCGCCAAAAATAAATTTAAAAAAATCTCTAATAAATTAATGTAATATGGAAAAAAACGCTATTAAAAGTAATAACATCAAAAACAATTACATTAACGAAAATGTAATAAAAATCTTTTAAACCGAAACAATTTATAAAGTTAAGTTGCAACATATACCAAAATCGCCAAAACTTAAGAAAAAATCGAGAATTGAAAAAAACTTTTAAATTTGTTATAAATAATTATTTAATGTATAATTAAGGTTTAACTTAAAAATAATTTAACTTAAATTAAAGAAAACTTCAATCATCGAAAAATCAAAAAATTCCGCGACAATGAATTGAACCGAAAAGTGAGATTAAAAATCGCTTAAAAAATCAAAAAAGGAGGAAAAATCATTTAATCAGAAAATGTCAATAAAATTAAAAAAACTCTTAAAATCTTAAGAAATTTTATTAAATAATAAAAAAAATCACTGATAATAGGTAAAACAATGAATACGAAACTTAAGTATTTTTATTTTTGAACTTCCACTAATAGTTTTTTCTAAAGTACTAACAAAAAGAAAAATTTCAAATTTGAATTTAAAAAAAAAACTTAAAAACATAAATATCATTATTTCTGTGGCATTTTGATAAAACATCTTAGGTCGAGATAAGATCAAAAAGTTTAAAAAAAAACTCGGTGAAGCAATCATTTTTATTAAATAATAAAATAAACCAAAATTAAAGAAAAATTCCGTTCAAAACCCAAAATTTTAAAAACGTTAACAAAAATGTATTTTGAATGAAAACTCGAAGGATTAACCGCATTTTTTCAACTTTTAAAATTCGACTTAAGATGTTTTGTCAAAATGCCACAGATTTTATCATTATTTATAAAAACAAAAGCATCTCCGAACATTTCCATTTAGTTCCCTTAAATCATCCAACCAACTTTAATTGTGACACATTCAATAAACCGCAAAAATCCACATTAAGAAAAAAAATCAATTATATTTAGATTTTACTGTTTCCTCAAGCCATGTCAATTAAATAAAAGACCCACCCAACCTTAAATACTTAACTAATTCTTTTATGTAGAATATATTTGTCATCGTTTTATAAATGATTGTCAGTTGGTACCTCTGTCGGTCAGCCAGGGTATTAACGTGCATGTCTCCATATTTGTCTAACTAATTAATCATACAGGCGGACATTTAGTACAACATTACGTATGCGAATATTAGATTGTGGATGTATTCTGCCTTTTCAAAATTAATTACAGCAATCAAAAACTGATTTAAAACAATGCCCTCTAACAGCTCCAAAACAACAACATAAAGCACATGTGTTTTAGGTGTAAATTAGAAACGGGAAAGGGAAGAGTTCATTGGGGAATACGGAAACATATTTAATTGGTTACTTTAGAGAAATAACTAAAAGGTTTAAAAAAATGAATACTCACAGTTTTATTGCCCAGATTTTTAACACGACAATTTAAATACGCAGTCTTGCCCAACAGAGCGGTGACATTCTTTGAAGCACCCTTATCGAAATAGGGACCATTCTGGGATTGCTCCTGCAGTTCTATGGAATTGCGACTTGAGCTGGATGGTTTGTGGAAGCTACTACTACCACTTGAACTCGAGCTGGAACTGGTGGTGTGTGTTGATGTGGTGGTGGCATAACCACTACTGCCAGCCGAACTACTGGTGCTGGTTGATGTGCTGATAGACAAACTCGTTGTTGTTCTTTGTGTATTTATATTTGCTGCCCCAATATTGTTGTTATTGTTGAGGATGTTAGAATTGGAATTCCCATTGCTAATATTATTGGCATTACTATGGCTCACAGCATTTTCGTTTGAATTACTTATGCTGCCACCATTTACACTGCCTCCGCCCGCCCCACTGCTGCTGCCGATTTCATTGAATATGGCATTTGCATTATTGTTAAGACTATTTGAATCTTTAGGTTTAAATGATTCCCTTTGAGCGGCAAAAGCTGAAAGAAAACAAAAAAAAATATTAAAAGAAGAAAAACAAACAACATTGTTTAAGATTGATTTGAATTTCAAATTAACCAACTTAGTAAAAACAATGTGGAAGAAAGACCTTGCTACATGTCTAAATGCCGAAAAGAAAAAATGATTATGCTACTCCACGTGTGTGAAATTGGCGTTTTATCTTTATCTGCCAACAATTTTGACTCGGTTGTCAGATTATCCCCTGATAGGCATGCTTTAGATAATGACAAGAACAAAAGCCTTGGGTTATACTTAGCAACATAGACAACAACAAAAATCATTTCTTATTTTGGCACCCAATCATTTCTTATCAACTTTCTCTCTTTTTTCTTTTGGACACGCACAGTTACGCATACAAAATTAAATTATTGTATATACTTCTGTTCAAGTGTAGCAACATATAAAAAGAATTATACAATAATTGTTTGCGTTAAAAATTTTAAAAAACATTTATTTACTACAGCTGTTTGGGTTATTAATTTCACTCATCAAGAGAGTTCAAAGCAACTAATTAGATTAAACAAAAGAACAATTATTTAAAATAAACCCATTTGTTTAAAGAGTAGATGCAAAATGGTCCGCAATAACCATCATTAAAGTAAAAAATATATATATAAGTTTCGCAAAAGTTTTAAAGGCCAATAAAACCACATTTGGCATCAATGTCACAAAGTTTTTATAAAACAATAAAAATAATTTGCATACTTTTGGGGATTTCCATTTCTCATATTTTAGAAAGATTTTTTTATTTTGTAAATTAAACCCTTTAAAAGTGCTCAATTAAGTTTTAATTATATCCAGTTAATTTTGTTCTAAAAATAAAATGTTGTTTTAAAAATTAAATGTTTTTGTAAATAATATATCTTTATTAAATAAATATAAACAAGTGGATACCCGGTGTGTGCAACTACGCTAAAAAGAAAATAAAAACGTTTTGTTTATTCGTTGAAAAAAGGAAATGTAGGTTTTTTCGGTAGGTGAGAAAACATAAACATTTTTCGGCGTTCCAACTCTGGAGCAAGCAATATATAATTGGCCGTGCGAAAAACAGGAATTTTTTTTAAGTTCAAATGAGCATAATTAGCCGATTAGCCTTGAGCCTTGAGTAATCGCTTCAAAACATTAAAATTCATTTAACTTACATTTTTTAAATAGCTGCACGAAAGCTTTAAAAATTTCAAGTGGAACGATTGGAAACACATAATTTTTTTGTAAAAAAGCTGTTTTAAAGCTTTTAAGATAGTTTAAATGCATATCAAAAAAGCTATAACAAAAATGTTTTAAACTCACATTGTAAGCTTTGCTAGGTAAAATCTGTAATAAAACCTTTTAATAAAAATTATCTTACAAAATCATGGCATCAAGCTAATAACATAAGAAATTTAACTAAAAGTTTATACTAAGCTTTTAGCATTAGTGAAAATAACTTAACACACAAGCTTTTGAATATCAGTAAGCTTGAAAGTATTTTTTTATGAAATTAAGCTCTCCAAGCTTTTTATAATTTTACAATTAGTTTAAGATATTATTATTTTTAAAACAAAAAAACTATTTTAAAGCTCACAAAACCTCAAGACATATGCAATACCTAGCGATTAAACTTGAGCCTTGTTTATGGTTATGGCAAAAGCCAGACGCAGATTAAGCTGTAATCGCTTGAAATCGTATTGCATAAATCGGTTAAAATCATTGCAGTTTGTGGTACATAAATTTTTAAAATAGGTGCAAGAAAGTTTTAAAAATTCCAAGAAAAACAAATAAGAAACTTTACTACATTAAATTATTTTTCAAAAAAGCTTTTAAACTGCTTTTAACATTATGTTTTTAGTTAGTTTTTACATTAAATGCATTTAAAAAGCTATAAAAAAGCTTAATAAAACATTGTAAGCTTTGCAAGCTTTAAGCTGCAAATTGGCTAACCTCATATCTCCTTGACTTAAAGGGATACAAATATATTTAAAACTTCTCCTTGTTCATTAAAAAATAGCCGGGCAGGTATTTAGTAGCTTTTTGAAATTCGGCCCTTTTGGAAAGAAAATGGTAAAGCCTGTATTTTGGATATTTTGTGTTACCCCATCTGTCTTTTTAACCAAGAAACAAAGAAATTAAAAAATACAAATTTAAATTTGGTACTTTTTCGAAATTCGAAAGTATGAACGGTAAAAATCGTGCCTATTTTGGTTAAGACATTTTTCTACATTCATTGATACATACATACGTATTAAATTATTGGCCTCCACTAAAATAATTAATTTTTGATACTTTACTGGGGAGAAAAAATAGAATCAAAAAGGGGAAATATTCATTATTTTACTTTTCCGATCTACATGTGGTACGTTTTGAGTTTTCTATAATATTGAACTAAGAAACATAAAATTATAGGTGCTGCGTCGTGATAGAACCTAAAAAATTAAAAAAGTTTTCCAATCCAAAGCCAACAGAAACAACAGATGTTTTTTGTATTGCATTGTTGCCTTGATCTAGTGCTGCACTCATGCCC
This sequence comes from Pollenia griseotomentosa, assembly GCA_963931875.1. NCBI lineage: Eukaryota > Metazoa > Arthropoda > Insecta > Diptera > Polleniidae > Pollenia > Pollenia griseotomentosa. Next base: position 250,687,883 of record OZ007560.1, read on the forward strand.
CTTTAATTAAAATGAGTGTTGAACATGTAGCATTTTTTTTAGTTTTAAAGGGAACATCATCAGAAAAGAACGCTTTACACTTTTAAAATAACACATGTTTTTCAGAAAAGAACAAAAAAAATGTAAAAGGCAGCATAAATGCAGAATTTTACTCAGAAAATAAAACGCCATTAGAGTGTCACCAATGCGCAAGAAATTACTAACGACTGATTTAAATTAACACAAAAGCTTTTCTACGTGTACAGAAAAACTTTAGATCTGGTTTCTTTCATATATATTATTCAAATATTTATAATTTAATTAGGCATGTCAATCTTTTTTTCGTATGTCTTACAACTAAAAATTAATTTAAGTTTATTATTATTTTTCTTAAGGCTTCTTAAGCTTTAAGGGTAAGAGCTTAAACGGTACTCTGTGTAATCCCTATACAATGACAAGTATTTCAAATCGCTAAAGCTCTAGAAATTTTTGAAAAAAAGGTTTATTTTTGCCATAATAAATTCATAAATCTTTTTTAATAATTTTACTTCAAACAAAAATTGTTATAAATACCAATAACAAATTTTTAGAAGCTTTTATGATATTTACAATGAGGCCATAAAAAAGCTTTATTTACATTTTGTGTTCCTAATTTAAACATCATAAAACAACATACACTGATAGAATTATCTATAAACAAAGAAGTAAACAAAAACTTTTTTAGCTTAAAAAAAGGAACAAAAAAAAATATTGTTTGTTTTTCAAATGAATTGTTTGTATTACTGGCTGTTAAAGAATGCAAATCTGTTTACATTGTTTGAGTTCAAATACAAATATATTTTGTTCAGTGTGTGTTTTGTATACAGACATTAATAATTTTTTGTTTTTTGTGTTGTTTATGTCTTTTTTATATATATTCTGTTGTCTTTTGTGGCTGGGTTGGATGAGGAGGAAATTGTAGCAAATTCCCTGTACAATTTGCTTGTGTGTGCGTGCGTCCTTCTGGCTGTCTATGTGAAGGAGAGAGCAGCAGCCTAGCGGTAGCTTTATGTCCATCCATTTTTTTTTTTCAAAATAATGTTCTTCTTTTAATTTGTTTTGTGTTTCAGTTGCTGTTGTTCTTTTTTATTATGGAAAATTTATTATCTTGTCATCTTTCTAGCACCAAAAATATATTTATTTTGGTTATAATTTTTTTTTTTTTGTTTTTACTTTCTGGTAAGTGGAACGGTAGATAAGGGTATATAAATAACGGTAAATAAAATAAGTGTGTCAGGGATGGCAAAGTACTGTTTTTTTAAATTTCACATTTTTGCATCTTAAAGTATACAAGTTGGACCAAAATGGTCTTAATCTTCTTTGGTACCTGGTACTTTACGTCAGAATCTTTTAATATAAACATTGTATTAATCTGTACATAAAAAGGTTGAGTTAGGTTATAGAAACAAAGGGACCTACTCTGGCGAATTTTCGAATATGTTGAGGTATATTCTTGTACAGTGACGTTTTCGGTAATATATATATATATATATATATATATATTTGTTCCTTTTAATTCCTACAAGGAGCATAGGCCCGTAATGCACGTAAAGCAGACATCTTTTTGGCTTAAAATTCTATTTTTAACGACAAATTTTTAAACATATTATGGTTATTTTAACCATATTATTGATACATTTAACCTTATAATGATTAAATTGGTCTTCTATAAGGAAACCACAAACATTTTTGGGATGCCTCCGATTATGTATAATAATGAAGGGTTTTTTAACAACAATTACATTTCCCTACTTTTTTAAAAGAAACATGTTACGGTTGGTAAACAACCATACTTTCATTTCTGGTTAGCATTAAAACTTTATTATTAAACATTACAGGATCGAAGGCAGTCATAATATAACTGTGTATTTTTTATGAAGAACTGATTAAACCATAATATGGTTGCCTCTGAGAACAATATGATTGAAGTAAATTTAATATGATGGAAAATTGTCGTAAAAAACTGTTATGTTTGCCATGAGCATTTTGAAAAATTGGTTGCCAGATTTCAGAAAAATTTAATGAACTCTAAAAGTGTAGGTAAAGTGGATGATTTTAGGCCCTGATGCATATCATCAGATTGTTTTAAAAATTTATATAAATATGTATTCCCTCGCTGAGATTGTTCATAAAAAAATTATCGGTCAGGGGTCTGGTACCTTTTCAAAATTCAGCCCTTTTGTGGAGTAAACTGGTAAAACCGGTTTGGAACTTTCTTTTTGCCACCTCATCTTTCTTAAAAATCAATAAACATAGAAACTAAAGTTATATTTCGTAACTTATCTAAAAAAAAATATAAATTTGGTACTTTTTCGAAATTCGAACGGTCTCCGTACTGTTTTATTATTTACAAGACCCCGTTAACGTTCGTTTGAATTTTCAACGACAAACAGCTGAATTGCGCCCCAACTAAAAATTGTAAGCACGACAAGTCGATTGATAATGCAAGCGACCGATAACGTAACAGTTTTCATACAAATTTGCGGCCCATTAGGAAATATTATGCGGCCATAAATGTCAAAATCAGTCACTTGTGTTGTGGTTGTCGACAGAGGCATTTTGTTGGAATAATAAACGAGATTCTTTACACACCAACACTAGTGGCCTTTTTCACCAATTCTATTTATATATCAATTCATATCTTAATATGGTTTTTCATATAATTTTATTTTTATTTGACATGAAAAACTAATTTTAAACATATATGTATGTAAATGTTAATAAAATTGGTGAAATAGGTCATAAATATATTTTGTAATTATATATTTTTTAGCTTTACAAAATATTTTTCTCAATATTTTTTTCGATATTTTTTGCTTACTGCTTTGTTTGTAGCACAGAGCTGTATAGAATTGATTGAATTGATTCTTTATTAGATAAGACAGTACAACAAGAACGGTGTCTTATATTACAGTACTGTAGAATTAATGTTATACATATGTGGCACAGTATAATAAAAAATTAAAATTAAACATATAAATAAATAAAAAATTAATAAAAATAAGTAAGCAAATATAAAACTTAAGATTTATGCTTGTATTCATAAAAATATTTAAAATTTTACATATCAAATTTTTTATGAAAATTTTCCTAAATGAACGTTTGATAAGTTTAATAATCGTTTATGAATACAGGGTTGAAAATTGAAATTGAAAAAAAAATTTTGACTAATGACAAAAAAAAATTAAAAAAAGTTATTAAAATAATTTACCAAAAAATTTTAACAAAAATGTTTAAAAACGGCAGATTATTATTATAGATAATTGTATGGCTGAATTTACACGTTTGGCCGATTTTTATTTTCAAACTAGCGTTTAATTTGTGGAATAGTTGATGTGGCAATATTGTTATTTGACAATGAATAAATGGATTAAGTTATGTACGTATATCCGATAATTTAGATAGGTAGTGAGCCGCTTAAGAGAACGATAACGAGTGACTTGTTGTCGCTCGCTTAAGTTCTCGATCGATATCGTGGGTCAAGACGTTAGACTAATGGCAGCTTCCTATAACCAAGTCGAAGTTATGTCTAGTTATATTCGATTTTGAAAATCGAATAGTGCAAACAAAATGCCCATTTTAGTGAGTGAATGTCTCTGAAAGTTTTTTTTTAATAACATTAGGAAACGTTACGTAGTTACGTCTCTTTGTCTAGACATACACAATTCATCACGTTTGATAATTTTAATTATTTGAATTATTTATGAAAAATGCGAAAAATTAAAAGGGTTTTAAATTTTATTACAAAACTTATTTATATTCTTTAATTTTCTGGCCCAGATTATATTCTTTAAACAACTTTCATATTTCTGTTGCTCTGGCTTTAGTTTTCATAATTAAATTTCCAAGGTATGGCATCAAACCAAGCAAAAATAAAAAAAAAAATATACTCAAGTATTCGTTTTTATTTATTAAACTCTTACAAAGTCAGCTTTTTTTTTAAAAAAAAAAATGTTTTATTTTGCTGGTAGAAATTTTTTTTTAATTTTTCATTTGGTCTTTTTGCAAAAACATATTTTACGCATCCTTTGTTAACGGTAACGGTTTGTGACTACACTGGGGAACTGTTTCAATTTTTTTCATGCCATTTGACTTTGTTTCATTATACTATTTTTCCACTTTTTCCCATTTTTCTTTTTCTGCTGTTGATGAAAAATGCTTCGAGTATTTTTCTGTCCTTTTGCAATTTTTTTTTTTTTTTTTTTTTTTTTTTGTTAATTTTATATTGGAATACAAATATTGGACAGGAGAGAATATAAACGAACAAGACAGTTGACAGATAAGATTACCAGTTTAGCTTTGATGTTAATTTAAATTGACAATAACCTGGGAATACCAAAAGCAATAACATCACACGAACAACAACAACAACATAAATTATTGAGTCCAATATACAATCTGCTTTTAACTCAGACACATATTACACAAAAATTAACTTTCTGATTGAAACTTATTTTGAAAATTTATTATTATTGGTGTTTTTGAAATTTGAATTAGAAATATTCAATAGAATCATTAATTAAGTTTGTTAATAATTAATCATTTTTTTAAAGAGCTCTGCTTTTAGGGGTGACCCATAGAATTTTGTTTGATAAAAGATATGAAAAGGCTTTTTCTTAATTGCTTTAAAAGGAAATATAATAATTAATAAAAATAATTATTTTTGAAGTAATCGAATTAAAAGAAAACTTTGAAACATTTTTTTTAGGTCAAATTTCATTCTATTTTAAATAATAATTATTGAAATTGACATAAATAAAGGGTTTCTCTTAAGAGCCGTCGCTCTTAAGCAACGGTCAGACTTATCAAATATTTGACGAAAAAAACGGGACCAACAACCAAACTAAAAAATCATTTCGCTTAATATCAATATTTATTTTGATTAAAATACCACATCTTACAAAAAACTGTTTTTTGCTATATCTAGTAGTATAATTAGTTTATTTTATAATATTAAGACCATTTTAAATCTCACTAACTATTAACAAAAGTAGGGGTTACGCTTATTTGATCAAATATTTAATAAGTGTGACCGTAGCTTTAGTTATGAAAATGAATTTTTTTAAATAAAATAAGGATTATTTGGGAAATACGATATCCTTTTAAGTGTTTGATGTGAAAGCGCTGGCACAAGTGAATAAGCTGCCTACAATTTTTCATAATTTCAATGAAAGAATTTTCATTACAGATTCAATGGATTTTAACATAATTCCAATGAAAATTTTGCATTAATTTTGTGCAAGAAATTTTATTAAGACTGTAACTGTTTGCCATCACATTAATAAAACATTTCACTAATAAATGATAAAGAGTCAAACGCTTAAAAAAGTTTTTTCATTATTTAAATGCAATTTTTAATTTCGAGCCCTCTTTACGATTAAATAGTCAGCGACAAAAGGCAAATTTTACAGGAGAAGGGTTTTTATTATTTTTTTCTTAAGCAATGCAATACAATATTTGGATTTAGATAAGCTTTTTCTCAGCAACGGTAAAAATTCAAAGCCTATAAATTTGTTTGTCATTGTAACGAAAATACAAAAAAATACAAAATTTCGATAAACTGTCGCTAACGATATAATAGCAAATAGGGCTCAATATGTTCAATGACTTAAATTCATTAAATCAATTACTCAATTTCGTAATTTTTATTTATGCAGTCTTTTATTAGACTTTTATTTTTTGCCATTTTTTCAATGTGCACTTTGAGTTCTTGTGAATTTGATTACGTTTTTATACCCTTCACCACAGGTGGAAAAGGGTATATCGTTAGCTAAAACGCAAAAAGGCGTAACTAACAAAAAAATTCAAAATCGTGTTATTGATTGGTTATTATGAATGAACTACATGTTTTGACAAAATTTTACACTTCTGCGATCAAAAATTACGCTTCTATTAACAAAAAACAAAGGGACGTACGTAACTACAAAAGAGTTTGTGTTATAAATGCAAAATTACGTAATAACCCATTTTTTCTATCAAAATATAATGAAATGGTTTCCTTTTAACATTGTTTGAAGAATTTCATGGACGACTTATCAATGCATGTTTCTGATATGGTTAAACTCAAAAGAAAAATCAATCCATCCGTGCTCAAATCAATCCGAAGCGCTATTAATAGTACTGTGAGTACAGAAATGTTGATTCAAGTACGGATTTTCAATCGCAAAATACTTAAATTATCCACATTCAATCCCGATTTCGTACTTGAAATAATCCGCAAATAAGATTGATTTAAGTAAAACTAAGTTTGAATCAACCTCAAAATGCACTTGTTTCAAGAATTATAAAATTTTTTTAATCCGAAATTGTACTTAAAATAATCCGAAAATGAGATTGTTTTAAGTAAAACTCAGATTGAATCAATCTCAAAATTCGGTTGATTCAAGTATTATGAAATTAATTTTATCCCGAATTCGTGCTTGAAAAAAACCAAAAAAGAAACAAGAAAGAAAAAGTAATTATGGTTGATTTACTTACCCGTATTACACCTTACAGAATGATAAAACACCAACATAATGCCGATATGGTTTTTACTTTAGAAATCTTATGTACATATTTAACCAAAAATATAAACTAAATGAGAAGCAAGAGTTCAAATTTACTTTTTAACCCTTTGTGGTACACATAGGTCTCGCCAGACCTTTTTCAATGTGTATAGAAAATTAAAACATGAGTAAGCCGGAGGGTTAAAAACAACAAAAATTTAATCTTTTGTTTTACTTGATTTAGAAATTTAATAATTATTTCGAGAAATTCCGGGATTGATTTTCGAAAGTAATCCCATTTAGGATTGTTTTGAGTACGTCTTAGTGTTTTTCGTACTTGAATTTTTGAGTACGACTCGTACTTAAAGTAATCATAAAAAACTTGATTTATCCCGAGTGTTTTTCTTTCTGTGTATAGTTTTCATTTTATAAAGTTTCTTGCTTCTCCTGTAAAATTATATTTTTGTTAGTTACGCCTTTTTTCATTTAACCTAACGATATATAAGTTTGTCATTCAATTTGTAATTTCTACAATATTGATCTTAGACCCTATAAAGTATATACATTCTGGGTCCTTATGAGGAGAGAAGTTGATTTAACTATGTGATGTCCCTTTAATAGTTTTACCTTACAGCAGCAATTTTAGGTGCCAGGAACTTAAAAAAAAATTGTCCAAACAATACTGTTTTTCCCGGCCCCGATTTACTCGGAGTTGTGGGTGTAAGAGTCGAAAGGACCTCAGATTCGAATTAACAGTCTGCTCAATTGTACTGTAAGTTTCTATGCTAACGTTAATGTTCGAAATCGTTCAACAGGCAGTAAGCGCGTCGAAAAACATATGTATAACAGACCACTTTTTCACAATGTGCCAAAAAAAGCTGGCTGATTACGCCCATATTTTCCAACAAATGTTCTTTTGTGTTTAGAGATTATAAATACCAAATTTTACTTCGATATCTGCTGCGGAACGGCAGGTATAAATTCTTACCACCAGATAATGCATGAAGTCCCACTGTGCCGGGTTAAGTTATTTGGTTAAAAAAGATTATTTTAAACTTTACGCTTAAAAAAACGAATTTAAAATTATAGACTTAAAATCCAGTATTTTGCTACACATCAGAATATTGCTTTATTATTTGCCATAAAAATCCCAATTTAAATTTTTTACTAGCATTTCAAAGTGATAAACATAAAGTCCTTAATTTTATACACATGTGTACTTAAACACTTATTTCTTTAGCTTATAAATTATTAATTAACTCCAGAAAAATCATGAACAAGAAGGCTCTTCAAAACTGCTGTTAATTATAATTTTGTAGCCTAAGAAAAAATGGTTGGTTCCTTTTACTGTTTTTAATCAAAATTTGTATTTTTAAGTACAAAAAAAAAGTATACAGTGAGATTAAAGTAAAACCATATTATAACTTTTATTTCACTTTAATTAACTTTTAAGATCTATATTTTAATTTAAGTAAAACTTCTTCCAAATATGTATTTGGAAGTACATACATACACATTTGAAAGTGATGGACGTAAATCTGTCTGGAGAAAGAATGGGGAAGCACTTAATCCACGAAATATTTCTCATACTGCTAAGCACGGTGGCGGCAATGTTATGGTTTGGGGGTGTATAAGTGCTAATGGAGTAGGTAACCTTGTGTTTATCGAGGGAATCATGAATAAAATAGATTATTTAAATATCCTGAAAAATAATTTGCCACAATCCGCCCAAAAAAGGGATTTATGGAATGATTTTGTTTTCATGCAAGATATTGATCCAAAGCATTCGGCCGTTATCGTAAGGGAATGGTTGCTTTATAACACAAAAAAAGTTTTGGCTCGTCCTCCCCAGAGCCCGAATTTAAATCCGATTGAGCATTTGTGGGCTCATATGAAAACTAGGGATTACCACATATCCGGCAAAGAGTCTGGAGTTCTATTTCCCAAGAAGTTACAAAAAATATAGTCCATTCGATGCCAAGAAGACTTCTATCTGTTAAAGAAGCTAAAGGACACATACAAAATACTGAAAACCTAAATATTTTAATCTTTTTTAAAGTTACGTTAAGTTTTTGGTCCTGTACAACTATTTTTTTGTTTATGAGTTTTAGCATATTTATCTCATATTAATCTCTGTGTTTTCTTTTATTTTAATTTAACGAGTGTACAAGTTTTATTTTTGCTCACTGTATATGTATATATGTATATAAAACTCACCTGAATTTCCCGACAATACAACTGATATCAGAAACAACATGGTCATCATAATACAGGTTAAATCATGTCTGGAATTAAAACAACTCCATAAACTTCGACGTAAGTGTGAGAATGTGTGTGTTGTTGGGGATGATGATGGCGGTTGTTTTAGTGGTAGTGATAGTAGTTGTTGTTGTGGTATTTGTGTATTTGTCCCTGATAATGAGAATGTTGTTGTTGTTGTTTTTGTTGTTGCTGCTGCTGTTGTAAATTTTGTCGTTTCTGTCGTCGTTGTTGTTGTTGTTGTTGTTGTTTCTGTTAAAATGTTATTGCATCCCAATGACGCCGCTCTAATTTTACTACCACTCTCACACCCTTTTTGCTGCAAATGCTGCGTTCTTCTGCTTCTACTTCTGCTGGAGAGCGCCTCTACGGGAGTTGAACGCTTTAAATGAAATGCTTCCATAATATATTTCGAAAAATTAAAAGTCGCCAAGTTTCTTTTATTTCGACACCTGGCAAAATTTGTTTTGTTTTTTGTTTTTTGTTGAGAATAAATCAGGCGAAAATATAATACTTCTTTATTGTTTATTTAATCTTTCTCTCGCCCCCACTCTCCCGTTTTGTTTTGGCTCCAGCTGTCTTAACTTTTTTCTGTTTTGGTTGGGTGAATTTGTTTTTGGTTTTTTTTTTTTTGCTGACCAGTTTCTGGGCAATTTACAAAATGAGTCCTTGTTTATTTATTTATACAGGAGGCTACTAATAGCGATTGAGCTGTTTGTAGTTGTTGTTGCTACTGTGGCATGACTTGTGCTACATCTCATTAGGACTGTTTGTAAAATGTGATGAGGCCAATGTGAAAGCAGGAGGCAATTGCTATACAACATGATGCTGGTGGCTTTTGCTTTTGTATATGATGAATGTCCAAGTGTCGTGACGTTTTTGCTTTGTTGTTTGCTATTTATTTTATTTGCGGTTAAAATGGTTTTCTCTTTATTCGTTTTGCTGTTTATTTTTCATTTTTTTTTTTTTTTTTTGTTGGCTTTGTGGTTTTTTTAGTATTGTTGTTTTTTTTCGTTTTTGTTTTATAACTTAATCACAAATATTTTATTCATTTATTTATTTATTTTTGCTGTTCTTCTCTGCATTAAGTAGTTTTGTTCCTTTTTTATTTGTTGGTATAATTATTGATTGTCCTTGTAATCTGCAAATAAAAGAAAACAAACCGAAAAAAGGTTTTAGTTGCAAGCCCAAGGTTAGCTGAAGGATCAAAAGTCTAAGGATTTCATTAGAGTTAAGTGTTGTTGTTGATGTTTGTCGGGCAAAACATGTGTTTACATATATTTGCAATAATTAAAAAACAACAAAATAAATAATAACAACAGCAATTTATGTTTATCATAAAAACTAATAGATTAAAATATTCTACATAAATTTAAATTGTAAACTATAAAGTTTAATGTTTTGACCTTTTCAACTTCCATATTGCACATATTAATTTATTTTATTGGCATCATACATATTTAAGATTAAGACGTGACTTGAGACATAAGCTCTAAAACAAAATAAATCCGCAATTCAAACTTCTATTTTCAATTAAAAATAAAACTGTTATATTCAGCCCAATTATGAATAAAAATTCCCCGGGAGTTTTCTCCCTTCTCCCAATTTTCCTATGTTAATTCAATTGTAAAAATAGGGAAAGGGAAAAAATTCCCGGGGAATTTTTATTCATAATTGGGCTGATTATATTTATGAAGAAAGGAATTATACAACATGAAAATTAATTAAAATTGTTATTGATGATCTTTCATTCTTGACCGTGGCCGGGGCTCGAACCCGGGCCGGCAGGCTACCATGACATGTTTCGATCGCAACCACTCGATCTCCTCAGATGGATTTGCCGTCTTACACTCGCAGCCCTCGACGACTGCTGACGTCAATAGTCAAACATCAATCCTTAAACCAAATTGTATTTTAACCTTTGGTAGATCGAAATTTGCTTTTTTGAATGATTATCTATTTTAATTGATTTTACATGTTTTTCCTTACTTCTGTTTTTCCGTACTTTAGTCAAGAATTCTTCTTGAAGTGCAAAGTACATTTTTAGTTTTTTCATTTTTGTCTTTCTTTTTCTTGTTGACCTTTTTCAGCACAACTTGAAGGACAAATGTATACATAGAGCTCGTGCCTTAGCTTTAACAATAATTAGTATTGTAGTTATTTTGTTGAACCGGGTTCGAGCCCCGGCCACGGTCAAGAATAAAAGATTATCAATAACAATTTTAATTACTTTTATGTTCCTTTCTTCATAAATATAATTTATTGAAAATTAAATTTGATGAACTTAAGCTTAATTAAAATATTAAAAATTTGGATTAAAACCATAAATAGTTCAACAAAATAACCACAATACTAATTATTTTTAAAACTGTTATATGTATATAAAAAACAACTCTTAATAAATTTTTTCAACTAACATTTAATAAAATCCTCAAATTTATTTTAACTCAGTATAAACAAATGTTTCACACTTGTCAGTTATCATAAAAGGCAGTTATAGTTCCTTTTTCTTTAGATTTTAACATGAACATTTATTAATAATGGGAATGTCAATTTAAAGTGAAATGAAAGCAGGGGGCAAATTACGGCATTCGATATCGATCGAAATTTCCATTTAAATTGTATTGTAATTTTGATCGATATCGAATGCCGTAATTTGCCCTCAGCTCTTGATGTAAAGATTGTTTGTAATTTCTGTTTAATGTGAAGAGCAAAAAGAACAAGTGAGAATGTATAGTCGGTAACGCCCGATCATTTGATAACCTACGCTACAGAATATAAAGAAAAATTTTCGAGAGTGCACCCTATTTGGGACCCATGGGCAATCATGGACCCGCCAAAAAAATTACCTTAAGAGGTTAAGATTTATGTAAAAGTTCTTTTTGACGCATATTATTTAGATATCTTCATCTATCTAAGATTTGTTTGCCTTTAAGTGATTTTAAGAAGATGTTTACTGAGGAAATATGGCTAGTTTTGGACCTACCAGTACAACATTCTGCCATGACATAGTAGCTATCTTCAAAGTTATTATCGCCAATTTGTATGGCAATACCAGCACTTATAAGGAAGTAAAGGCATTTAAAGTTATTTTCAGGAGAAGTGTTGGTGTGGATGCTATGTTCAAGTCTGGACCAATTAAAAAAATTAAATTGGTAAGACGATTTATGTTTCAAAAAATATTTTTGAGCCAAATTTTATACAAAATCATTAATAAGCACAAAGAATATTTCGGAAAGAAGTTTGTATGGGGGCTTTGTGAAATTTTAGACCGATTCCCCCCATTTTCAATAGCCTTCGTCCTTATGTGAATTCAAACGTATGTATGTACCAAATTTTATCAAATTATTTTTAAAAATGAAATTTGGTTACATGGACAGACAACCAGCCACCCAGTCAGCCAGCCGGAAGGACGGACATTATTAGATCGACTCAAAAAGTGATTCTAAGTCGGTTGGTATACTTAAGGATTTAGTGTTACATACATCAGCACAAACGCATTATTCGCTTTCGACAATTGTGGTGTTGGTATAAAAAGACACAAAATTTAAGTCTAAAAAAATACTTTTTTCAAAACGTATTTTTTTAAAATAAAAAGAAATTTTTTCATAATTATGTTTTTGAAACAAGAAATTTACCGCAGAGGTACATTTGCAAAAAATTGCAGCGGAGCACTTCGTTTTTTTTTTCTTTTTTAATAAGCATTTTAAACATTTTTGGTTAGGTACTTTTTGTTAAAGGTTGCCTTTTTACTTTGTTATTATAAATAATTTTTTCTTAAGTCAAAATATACAATTTGTAAAAGAGTAGGTACCTTTTGTGTGAAAATATTTTTTTACAAGGAACTTTTATAAAAAGAAAAACATGATTTTTTTGGACTATGGTACTTTTTGGTAAATATATACATATACTTAAATAAATATGTTCATATATAGCATAAATAGTATCTAGGCACAAAAAAGTACCTTTAACAAACAAAAAATTCCCTTTTATTTTGAAAAAAGAAAAACAAAAATTTTAAATGTAAAAAAATATATATAGATGGGAAAAGGAAAGGTAAATACCCAATTACTTAATAACCGGAGAATCGGGTAAATAAGGTAATAATAGCTAAATAGCCTGGTAATTACCCAAAGGTTGGGTATAAACTTTAAAAATGTACACATTACGCTGCAAAATGTTATAATTAATAACCTTAAACATGTTTTAAAAACGATCGTCGGTATATTCATCAGATATTGGTTGGCACGAGTTTTATGATTTCACAGAATTCGATGAGAGATCACTGGATTGTTGAAAAAATTCCATTTGAAGCATTTTACCCTTATTGAACACTTAATTCAGTAAATGTTTCGTCACAACATCTACAAAAAAAACTGATTTTGTGTTGCTAGCGCTTGTTGCATGATGCTTCCATAATTCTAAATTTTTAGGCCTTCCCAACCTTTTTTACAATTTGGTTCAATATATTCCGGTTTAATGCGGCTTTAGTCCAATTTAATCCGCTTTCTAATATTTAACAGGCACACGATATATTAAAGAATACTATTAAAGAATACTAACGCCAAAAGAGAAATATACGTGGTATTTACCCATACATCGCACTCTAGGTAATTTGACCTACTTTTTAGGCCAAAAATAGTTTCAGGCAAAGTTTTGGACCGATATGGCTGGAATTTGAAATTGAAGAGTTTTAAATGGGCAGTAACGCTGGGGGTTTTGATTTTTGGTATAGTCGAATTTTTAAGGGCTGCCACCATTTGAAAAAAAGTAAAAAAAACTGAATATGTATCTCGAAATCTAACGGATATATATTTTTTAAAAATCCAGCACGATGAAAACACGCAAGGGGCCAACAAAATGGCATACAAGCCATGCAGACAAAATCAGTGAAAAAGTCGTTAATTTTTTATAAAAAGTCTGTACCTTTTGCTTTAACGAAGTCAAATCTTTTATTTTGAAATTTTATTTAAATCAATGTCAGTGATAATAACAATGCAAACAGCATTAGTTTTTTCTTTTGATTTTTTGACAAATCAAAACATTAGAAAGTTCGCTATAGTTAAAGCTATAAAGATATAAATCAAAAAACACAAAAAATTGCAACGTAAAATAAAAAAAAAAATAAAAATTCAGAATTATTTTCTTAACACTAACACTTAACACAACATCACAGAAAAACACGGCAGTCGCTTATGCGAAGTTTATATTTATGAAAAAGGTAATTAATTTAAGGTTAAGTTAGAATTACACTTTTTGTTAACAAAAGCAATAACGTTCACCAAAATTTTTTGGTTTTTTTAATTACTTACCTTACCCTCTCTTCTCCATATTATGGAGACACAAAAAAAAATATTTTGGGGTAAATAATTTGCTGTTGGGGTAAACAAAAACTTTTTGGAGAAAATGAAATCCTTCTGTCGCAAAAAAGTTTCCAACAATATTTTTTTTACCGGAACAACATGAAAGTATTTGAAATTTTTTAACAGCAAAATTATTTGTTGCAAATAAAATAACTTTTGCTGTTTCTCTGAAATAATGGCACATTGAAAATTGCTGTTGACGTAAATGATTTGCAGGAAATAAAAATTTTTATTCCCATAAAATATTTATTTTTTTAATCAAATAATATTACTGTTGTCGTAAAAAAATGTGCATTTGGCAATGATATGAGTCGTTTGTCGGTGAGAAACTAGTGAAAAGTGAACTTTTTAGTTTTCAAATAATTAAAATAAATATTTAACAGCAGCATTTTGAAAAATATAAATCGGCAGAAAATCTTGGTAAGTTAATGTGATATACATATTCTTTTCTCTAATTTATTGCATGAAAAATATTTTTACAGATACGCGACATTTTTATTTCTTTTATTTACTACATGCGGTAATAACTCCACCCCGCATCAACAAGGCAGCGAAACCATCTATACCTGAAGCCCAAAGGATACGATTGGCCATATAATAAATATAAACAATTATCTGAAAATTGTAAGAACTTAAAATAATTTTTCTCAAATTAAAAATCCTCCTTAAAAATGTTCGCAATTGCCACAAAAGTATATTGAACTGTTTAGGCAACAATTTCTGCATTTGCGACAAGGTTCAGTATCCTTTGGGGCAACAAGTACGACATTTTAGGCAACAGTTTTAACTTTGCCTTAACAAAGAATTTACACTTTAGGACAACAGAAACAGACTTGTTGCTACAAATGCAAAATGTTGTTGGGCACAACCCGAATGTAAATTCTATTTGAATCAAAATCAATTTTTTTTGGGATTACAGTCTTTTTTTGTGTGTATTAAAAAACGTTTTAATTTATATCAAAATTACACTTTTAATGCTGTACTCTGAACGTTGCTTGCAAATGTCAACTTCGACTGCCCATAAATCAGCTGATATTTATTTTTTTGCAAAAACCTAACATGCAGTTATTTGCTTTGATATATTCTAAATCAAACGTCATTAGCAAAAAAAAATTTTATTGATAGTGCAAAAAATTTTTTTTGGCCAAGTTTTTGGATCAAATTACTTTTAGTGCATCGGGTAGAATCCCATCTATAAAAATATCCTAATGTTTTACAAAAGTTTTAAATAAAATTGTTGTTGTGCTTAAAAAAAGTCCTAAAATAATAAGACTTTTAATGCTGTAATTATTATTTTGACATAACTATTTACACAGCAGAAATAAAAATTATGAGGGGTTGCTTACAGCAATAGTTGTTTGCGATAAAAATAAAGATACTGATGAAAAACATGATGATACATACTTTGATATTTTCGAAACATAAACATTAGTTAAAACTATAGTTCTAAACACTAACCATCATATACTTGTACACTCAAAATATTATAACAGTAACGGACTGTAGTTTATTTAAGAAGTATTCCGTTCAGTCATTTTTAAATAAATAAACATTTTTAATTCCAAGCAAATTTATTTTTAACTGATTCTAACAGTTATTCAAAAAACTAAGTGCATATCAATACGGATTTTCAGTTGCAGTTAATATTGTCCGTTGATTAAGTTAAATTCTTCTTTATGTAAAATTAAATAAAAATATTCAGTTATTTTTTAAAAGTTAATTTATATAAAACTAGCTGACCCGGCAAACGTTGTTTTGCCATAAAACTTATTTCTTTCAGATGTTACCGTGTCTTAATGGCAAATTTTAAGAAAATCCGTTGATTAGCTAAGAATATATAGGGAGGAAGAACTTGTACCCCTCTTGCCATATTTCACGCACTATTCCCTATTTCCTTTCAGAAGTTAGAGTGTCTGCATGCCAAATTTTAAGAAAACCGGTTAATTAGTTTAAAAGATTGGGAAGGGGGAACTTTTACTCCTTTTGCCCTATTTCACGCCCTAAATAATAAAAATTTCAGGCTATAGTTCTATTTGCCTGCAAAATTTCAAGGAAATCGGCTGATTAGTTAAGAAGATATAGGGAGGGAGCTTTTACACCTTTTGCCCTATTTCACGCCCTATTGCCTATTTCCTTTCAGATTTTACAGTGCCTGCATGCCAAATTTTAAGAAAACCGGCTGATTAGTTAAGAAGATATGGGGAGGAGGAGCTTTTGCCCTATTTCACATCCTATTCCCTATTTCCTTTTAGATGTTACAGTGTCTGCATGCCAAATTTTAAGAAAAGCGGTTGATTAGTTTAGAAGATTGGGAGGGGGAGCCTTTACCCCTATTGCCCTATTTCACGCCCCATTCCCTATTTCCTTTCAGATTTTACAGTGCCTGCATGCCAAATTTTAAGAAACCCGGTTGATTTATAAATATTTTGTGCCCTATAGCGATATTAAATATACTCTTCGACCTTTTCTCATACCTAATAAATACACATACAAAATTTCATAAATATCACTGGGCCGATTTCTTGCAAACATAAACCATATACAGACTATCCCCAACGTACACTGAGATTTTGGTTGAAATCCGTCGACCCGTTTCCGCAGTTAGTGGTGACATCAAAGTGTACACTTCCTTTTATATATATAGATAATTGAAAATTCATTTGTTTTTACGGAACATGCAGTTGAATTTTTGACAGTAAAAATTAAATGAACTTTTTGTTATAAATAAATGAAAAATAAGTAGACCGATTTTTAACTGAGTTTTCATATATTTTATATTACAATTTCAGTTCATTTTACGTACAGAATATTGTGAGTGGGTCTGTAACCATAAAGGTCTGACAATTTTTGAAGACACATCTACACTTTAGTTAATCATTTTATATCACATTTTTGCTTTTGTCAATATCAATGTACGAAAAAATGTACAAATTAGGTTGTCTAACTGACTGGTTGAATTAGTCTCACAAATAAGTACTAATTACCCCAGTGTGCGAGTCTAACATTTCGTTCTTATCAAACTTTAAGAGATTAACTTAAGCTCTTTCGGGTGCTTCTTCTTATTCCCATGCCAATTTTGACCTTTACTGTAATATGTCCATTTTAACTCTTTTCTTATATCAACTCTTTGTTTCATGTTGTCTATTTTTTTTAATTACATAATATATATACAAAAATTTTGTTTTGTTTAAACGCGTTCATACAGTGCAGAATTGTTTGTATTATGATCATAACACTACAGCGACATGATGGCGTCAAGGTTGTCATTCTTTTATTCAGATACGAGTGGTTGAGGGAGGAATTTATGTCAAGTCAGCCAACAAGCAAACAGACAACAGAGAAAAACAAGAGCAAGACCAAATTCAAATTCTAGCCCAAAAGCAAGCCCTAAACACTTCATTGATATCTGGCTGTATTTCTTTTATTTACATTTCGTTTGTGTCGTTATATATCGTGTTGTTTTGTTGCTATTGTTGGCTTTGTGTTGCATTTGTCCCTGTAAAACGAGACTATTGTTGCTGCCAAAAGACAATGGGTAACAAGGGACATCTCTTCTTTTTCTTTAATAATTTTTATTTTTTTTTATTCGTTTTTGCTGTAATTCGTTTTGTAGCTGTTATTTCATAGTAGACTGTGTCCTGTCATTATCTTAACATTTCATTGCAGTCATGAAGCATTTCATTATCATACGTATACTTAATGTGGCACATTATATGACATCAACACCATTTCCAATTAGTCCAAAAACCAAACTAGATTTAAACAAGTGATAGGAAATCAACATCATAAAATGAAATTTGAGACGGTCCATAATAAAACGCAAGTCGTTAGAAAGTAGAAATTTTTTCAAATACTTGTTGTTGTGTATTAAAGGTTCTTTTATTAATAGAAATCATAAATTAAAATTAATTTATCTGAATAAATAAAATAAAAATTGGGAATTTAGCACGTCATAGAGAAATCTTATTAATAATAAATTTTGTATTCCCGATAATAAATTTGATATCTGAAAGTTTGCTTTTAGGTTATTTAGAGTGTTGATGGTTTCAAAATGCATTGTCCTACAGTTAAAAATAAATCTGTTTTTTCTACTATTTATTTCGTAATTTGGCCCACTGTGCCTGCCTATGTAAGTACAATTATTTTCTTCAACACATTGAAAATACTTTTACGTTATATTTAATTTTGCCCATAAATCAGGGAAATGGTGCCTTAAAAGCTAAAAATACTTTTTTCCCCCAACAACATTTGTCTTTCTTTATTTTTAACGTACAACAAACAGTCATTATAAATTTCACTCATTTTTATTTTTCTCCTTTTTTCATGAAGTTTTTATTTAATTTTTCTTTTTATTTATTTCTATATTGTGTGAACTGAAAAAGAATGAAAAAATAAAACGAAGCAGAAAAAGGATTTTCTTGTAATGTTTCGCAATCTCAATGTAGAATTTCGTTATCTTGAAGTAATAAACATGACTAAATAACAGGGCTAAAATGCTTGAAAGAAAAAGATTAAAAAACAAATGTAAAGAATATTTTAGCATAAAGAATTGTGTAACAATTAATGTGTTAAAAAAAATGGCTTAAGCTCCGTTAAAAATGGCCTAAATTGTAGTTTGTGCCGTTGAAAGCCAAGCACTTCGTGTGCCAGTGGAGTGGAACTCGTAAAAGGCTGGCAACGACACTGTCTCTCAGTGCCAAAGTCTCTGCCACTGTCTCTTTAATTTACTTTATTGTGCCGCATTGTCGTTAATTTTGCTTTCTAAGCGAAAAATAAAAAAGTTTTTAAACGTCTTTGATTGTTGAAATGTTGTTGGCAAATTGTAAGTTGGCTGGCGTGTGTGTGTGTGTGTGCCGTAATTATTGAATTGTCTACATCAAAGAGACGAGTTTATCATTTTTATGTTGGAATTTAATGTTGAAATGCTTTTTTTAAGGGGAGAATATTAATCTTTTTTTTGTTATTTTGAAAAAACAAATAACGGAAGTAAGAATTTTAAAGTTTGTTGGAAAGGAAGAGATAGCGAAAGGATCTTTCCGGTATAAATGTTTATTTTATAATTGATTAAAATTTTCAAGTAGTTAACTAAATAATGCCGTATTTTTTCTGTGTAATCTTTTATTTTTTCCTTTTCCGCTTACGAATGAATATTTTTAATCTTAATTTTTTATTGTACGTCTTATGAACATTTATAAAGAGCTTAATTAAACTCTAACTGCCGTATTCATAGAAAATTAAAATAGATTTGAAATGTTTCAAACTTATTTCAAACTTGTTTTATTTTTTATGAATACGGCAGTAAATCCTTAACAAATTAAATGTTGAATAAAAATTATTTTTAAGTTCTTTCAAATGAAAATGGAATTTTTTATTATTTTTGTAACATTTTAATCATAAAGTGCTGCTTCGTGTTATTGACTGCAAATGACACATGTTTTATGGAAGTTCCAAATTCGTTTATCTAGAGAAAAAAATCTTTAATGTGTAATTGTTAATGGACTTAAAATTGATAGGTCTTCCAAGATTACGTATGGCCACAGTCCTATCTGGTAAGGCGGAAGCCAGTAGTCCTCAAGTAGTCAAATAGGTCCTGGGGTCTACTCTCTATTATGATGCGAAAGAAAAGTTGTAGCAAATCGAGTGGTTGGTACTATTTTATTGCGTTTACGAATTTGTCTTTCACATTTTTTTTTTATTTTTTTTTTAACTTTTCAAACAAAAACACGTTAAACTGCTTAACTTTCCTTCTTTATTTTTTACATTGCATTAGTGTCAGTCTGCGCCATCTTTAATTTTTAATGCCAGTGTTTCTATTTTTTCAAAAAATTTTGCGAAAGCGACAGAGAGTACCAAATTGGCTTTTTACCTCATTTAGCTTCCGTATCGAAATTGCATTCGTATCAGATGTACTGATTATTGGTGAAACGTTTTTGGTTTTTTTTTAAATTCGATGCTGAGTCTAACGTCCGACTAATCGAAAAGCTTGATAGGAGTTAGGACTTTCTCAAAATTACGAAATTTAGACCCATTGTTTAAAAATTTGCAATCATTTAAGAAAAATGTTTAAGAGTTTTTGTAATTATATTTTAGAATTCAAATTAATTTTGATATTTTAATCAGGCTAATCTATATTGAATTTAAATTTTATTAAATTATTTTTAAAAAGAAAGAAATTTTTACAACATTAAATAAATTAAAATTTATTGATAATTTTTCATTCTTGACTGAACTGGGATTCGAACCCAGGCTCTCACGGACAGGTTGCCCTGACATGTTTCGATTGTAACCATACAATCTAGTTAGAGGGGTTTGACGTTTAACAATCATCGCCATTGACGACGGCTGGCAGTCAATAGTCAAATATTAATCTTTAAGCCAAATGTAATTTTAACCAGTGTTCGAAAATAAACACTAAATATCGCTCCTTAGTGTTCGCTTAAGTATTAACACAAACGCTAATAGTGTATGTGTAGACAATCATTAAAAAAATAACGTTTCCCTGTTTGTCATCTTTCGAACGCAAAAATAATACTGTTCTTATCCAACTCAACAAAAAGATGAGAACATTTAACTCCGTTCGGTTTTTGTTTAAAAACAACAAACTTTATTGTATTCGGTTTAGCTCATTACTGTTCATTCGTTTCTGTTGTGCGCCAAACATTTTTTACAAAAACGAAATACACATACGAAAAAAACAAAAATCCAGCAAAATAATTTTACACAATATACACACAAGCTGCTCGTGCTGCGGTCGTTGCTAAAAAATTTTGTTTGTTTTTTACATTGATAAAGAAATGAATATCAATTTAAAAAAGAAACATTAAAATATGTATGTTTGTCTACAGTATACCTACAATTGTTCTGTTTTTTTACGAAAAACAGAACACTATATAATGTTCGGCTCTTTCTTGAAAATAGTTACGAACTGTATTAAGGGTTGTGTTCGTCTACACAAACACCAAAAATATAGATATCGTTCTTTGGTGTGTGAGCCGAACGATAAATAATGTTCCGTTTAGTTTCAAACACTGATTTAACTTTGGTAGGTCGTTTTTTTGTTTTGAATGATTACACAGCCCGATAAAATTAAAAAAACACAGGCCAACACTCAATTTGCTTCTTTGAATTTATCAACTGATTCTAGTTAATTTGGGTGCGCTGAATTCAAATCTGTAATCAGTTTGTCTCTATCAGCTCTAGTTTTCATGATATAGCTTTTTTATACCCTCCACTTATGACCTGCATTTATGACCGTCTGTTAGTTTTTTCAAAAATTTTTTTCATCAAAATTTCTTATTTACAGTTATGGTAGTTGCCAAAAAAAACATTTTTTCCGTAAAAAAATATTTTGTGTAATTGCTAGCTGATTAACGGGAATTTTATATGTACAATATTATTGAGAACGTTATTTTTTCTTGTTGCACTCCAATTCAATATCGGAAAAAAAAATATTTGAATTAAAAAAAATTTTGGGTAAAAAATTTTTTTACGGAAAAAAATGTTTTTTTTTGGCAACTATGTACCATAACTGTAAATAAGAAATTTTGATGAAAAAATTTTTTGAAAAAACTTACAGACAGTCATAAATGGAGGACATAAGTGGAGGGTATAAAAAGCTATATCATGAAAACTAGAGCTGATAGAGACAAACTGATTACAGATTTGAATTCAGGGCACCAAAATTAACTAGAATCAGTAGATAAATTCAAAGAAGCAAATTGAGTGTTGGCCTGTGTTATCTATTTTAATTGATTTGCATGTTCTTCCTTACTTCGGTTTTTTTCGTACTTTTTGTCAAAAGTTCTTCTTGAAGTCTAAAGTACATTTTTCTGCTTTTTTGTCTTGTTTTTCTTGAGCCTGATTAAAATATCAAAATTTGCATTAAAACCCATAAACAGTTCAATATAATATTTTATTATGATAAAAATCTTACTTATATCCATAAAAAAATATTACTTTTTATTATGTATGTCCGTAAAATAATGCTCTTATTTTTTTATATATTATTTACCAGTTAAATGTTAAATGACTGTAGTAAAACAAAAAAATAAGTATTTTTTATTGCATTAATTGGTTCTTGGCCATATTATTTTGTTATTGTAAAAATTTACCGATATTTCTTAGAATTAAATAACAAGCCAACAAAAATCATAATTCTACCGTGTTTGTAATAATTGATTTATGGTAAAAAAAAAAACTGAAAACGAATTAATTACATTTCTTTCGAAATAACGTTGCTATGACGCCAGACCCAAGTCTGAAAAAGTCTACGCATGAAATGAACAACAAAATTAAAAACAAATTTGTTGCAAAAAATAACGCAAACAAAAAATAAATATTCTAGTAAGAAGAAAAATCAATAAAAAACAATTAAGACTAGAATTGTTTTTTCTTTTTTAAGGAAAATTTAAGAAGATTATAAGATTTTATAGAAAAAAATTGAAAATTGAGGGCGGTCGTGCTAATTGCATGGGTGGTTTTTTAAGACATTTTAAAGTTTTTTTTAAACTTTAAACTTCTTTTAACAGCCATTAAAAACCCTGCGAAAATTCTATAATAATTGAAGTAAAAAAAATTTTAGTGTTTGAAAACGTTAAATATTTTAAATTGGATCTTAAATTGTGCAATATCGACAATAATGTTCGGTTTCAGAAATACTGGCGATTGATTGTATAGTAAAATTTTAAATTTTACTCAAAAATCAATCGCCTGTATTGTGGCAAGCCGCACATAAAAGTGTGTATAGACAAAACAACGTATGTCTGTCGAAGCAGGTAATTTTTTTAGTAAGTAAAATATATACACTGAACCAAAAATCCAATGAAAATGTACGTTAAGCAAACGAATTACGTTTATTAAAATAGTTTTCGTTGGCTCAATGAATTATTCGTTAATATAATAAAAAAATTTATTTTCATTAGTTATTATTTTCATTATATTAACGAATAATTCGTTGAGTCTACGAAAATATTTTTATAAACGTAATTCGTTTGCTTAACGTACATTTTCATTGGATTTTTGGTTCAGTGTACTTTCTATAAACAAAAAAAAACTCTAAGAAATGTATTCAGAAATAACAACCTTTGTTCTATTTGTAGAATTATAGATGTTTTCGATACAGATTTTTTTCTGCTAATAACATAAGTGAAAAAAGAAATATTAACACTGATTTGTTTAAATATACAAAAATGCTTAAAAGTCAATTTATTATAACTAGTGTTTGCCCAGTGTTCGAAATTTTACCATAATTTATTAAATGCAAATATGAAAAAAACATACATGGGTATAAGTAAATTTGAATTTACATGTTGCGAGCATTTTTTGCATATTATCAGATCAATTTGGCGATTTAGGACCATCCGACGGTACATATGTTATCTTCCACTCAAGTTCGAAAATGTTTAAGGAAACTCTTTACCCGATATAGATGAAGTTCGTCTGTAGAAATTACTCTTCTGCTGTTTTCTTTACACCCATATGCTGGCGGAGGAGGTAAGTAAGCAGTCTTTAGTGTGCTTTTCAAATGATTATCTCCAGATTATTTTTGTTTGTAACATGATTTGGACATGGCACTTTCGGCATCAAATGATAAATACATTGGCGCTGCTGTATCATCACTAGGAAAGAGACGATTAATGTTCTCCATTGTGTCCGGCTTTTAGTTTTTTATTTACTGCCAGGCCCACAATGTCGACAAGAACATTTCTTTCGCATATTTATATTGAAAACAATAATAAAAAACTAAAATTTGTTTTTATTTTCAACACAAATATACGAAAGAAATGTTCTTGTCGACATCGTGGGCCAGGCAGTTATTATTATATTATTTTATAAAATTTTAAAACACAAACAGCAAATACTGGTAGTATTTTGCGAAATGTAAAAATGTTTTTTATTTACATTGTTTTTATACATAAAATATAGAAAAAATCTTTCCATTGTCCTTTCGTTTTAATTTTCTTTATCGCCCAATTAGTTCTAATCGCTTTTTTTAGAACAAATTTATTTTATCAAAATTTTGATTGAAAATTTTTCATTTAACAAAATAAATACATGAGAAATACAAAACAACTATTTCTTGACAGCTGACAACTTTTTGACATTTTTACCATTTGTATACACAAACAAAACGCGTGTTGTTTTTCCTATTGTTGCATTGTAGTAGTTGTGCGCAGACCATGATAAAAATTATTTTTCCACCGTTTTTTTTTAAACTTTTTTGCTATCTTATCTAGACTTAAGATGCTTTGTCAATATGCCACAGATTTAATTTTAAAAAGCTGTGCAGTCGCAATTTTATTATCTTTCTAATTTTTCGTCGCCTAGTAAAACTAGTAAAAAACTAGTCTTAAAACTTACTAGTAATGATTTTAGCTGCAGGGACCCTCTCTGCTATTGTAGTGTGGCCATAAAAGAACAAATATGTTTGTATGTTTAATTTCTGACAACGAATATTCGTTGCAAAAAATTCGTATTTCGTCCCAATTGTGTTTATACAAAAATTTGTTAACAAATTCTTTATTTAAATTATGAAAATAAGAATTTCTTTTCTTTTTTATAATCAAAAGGAAATATTGAATTACATTATAACTCTTAAGGACATATTATAAAATCAATAAGATACATATTTGCTTAATAACGTCTTGAATACTACTTATTAATTACACTTTAACCTCAATTTAATTTCAGATATTTGAGTTATTTAAAAAACTAAAATGTTCAATATAAAATATTCAAATTATTTCCAAGAATTTTTTACAAAATTCTTTTACCACAATTCAATAACATTTACAAAAATTATCCTTTCAAATCTGTCTTTTTTCATTGCCGCAAACAAATTGTCTGTAATATTTAAGCATCTTAAAAGTTGATTAAAAAATTTCCAGAATTTTTCTCACAAATTTTATTTCTAGATGTACATATTTACATTTTCAATAAAATGGCAATTATTTAAAATTTCCCACATAATAAATATTTTGTTCACTTTTTAATGTCATATACAAACATACAACTTATCTGTCTAGCATTCTTTTCTATGCCTTTGCCTTTCCCTCCCCCTTAAACTTTGCTTTATATACAGTGTTGCCAGAATGAAGATTTCAAAAAATGCTAAATCTTTACAATGATAAATTTGTTTTGGTAATGGAGCGATTCCCTAAGTTCAAAAGAAAAAGTTGCATTGATTTATAAGGAGTAACAGATACAATTACAAGTTATATTCTAATTTGGATAATTCCATGTCAAATCGACCAAGAGTGGAACCCGACCCCTTTCGATTTTAATGAAATTTGGTGAGAAGGTTACTTTACATACGAAGATGATTTTAATGTCATTTTATAGAGAACACTTGAAGCCTGACTTGACTTGAAGTCGCATAATAGGTGTTCTTTAAATCGCAATCGCTATCGCAATAACTTTGGCAACCTAAAATCGCAAAAGTATGCTTGAGGGAACTAGAATATTAAAATATTCTAAAATTCGACAATTTGTTTTTGTTTTAAATGTAATTTGCTATGCGAACGTTAACGTTCGAAATCGTTGAACAGGCTGTAATTTTTTTTTTTTTTTTTTTTTTTTTTTTTAAAGAGAAACTGGGAATTATTTCCTTTCGTAGGTTACTTTATATTATATTCAACATTTTTTTATTTTTCGAATTTAGTCTATAAGCTAAATTTCAGTTATGTATTTTATAAAGCTTTTTTGTAATAGTTCTATTCCTTAAATTTTTAGGAATGACTTTTATACACTACCAGACTATTATATTGTATTTTCTTGTTACATTTAACCTTAGCGATCCTTTGGATAGCAATGAAGTATATTGTATGTACAGAAAAATTTACAATTATTAGACACCAGCAGAATGTAATGCATTTTCTGGCCCGCTACGGCCTTCGTCAGCATTCTTTGTGTCACACTGGATAGTGATACTTTATAAATTGAATGTATTTAACTCAACAATTTTAACAAATAGAAACTGGGAATTATTTTCTTTCGTAGGTTACTTTATATTATATTCAAAATTTTTTTTATTTTTCGAATTTTACCATGAATTTAAATTTAAATCGCTGATTTTTATAACATACATGCGTTCATTCGTAGACAATTATCATGCGTTTAAAAGCTTTAGAGCATGAAAAATTGTGAGTTACGCAACGACCGTTAAAAAACCTTTTTCAGCTGGGGGTTTTTTATTTGTTAAGCTCTTTGCTTTTAGACTTCCAAGCATTGGCTCTTTCTTTTATGTAGTTCTGGTTTCCGTTTGTTATACAAATGATAGATATGGTATGGTTTTTAACCTCTTCATTAAGTATTTCCTCCGAGATTCACAAATTCGTTATTATTCTTTTTATTTATTATCAGCTGATTATGTACTTGTCAAAAATACACAAGACATTTAAAAGTTCAAAATTAACCAACTTTCTGCCGCAAACGCGTATTAATGTTTTTATGTAGGTCTGAATTTACACGTTTCATCTTTTGATGCTCAACTTCTTTTCAATTCCCTTTTAAAGATGCCAATGTAATCACACGCAGTAATAAAACACAAAAGCGTACTGACCGCGTACAGGCATCTTCGTAGTAACCCCCTTTCTTCTTTCTTCCCACACATAAAAACTTAAGAATTGAGCATCAAAAGATGAAACGTGTGAAAGCAGACTAGGTGCTTGTTCACACTCTTCAAGTTCTAGCCTTCAAGTCTTGAGTTTTTAGGAATGAGAGAAAAAGAAATGGCATTCTCTCAAGACCAGCACTAACTTGTTGTATCAAAAAACACAAGTTTAACATTTTTTGACTATTGTGCGCTATAGTGCGCTGCTCGCGTACTAACGCGTATTATGTACTTCAACCCTAATCTAATTAATATCAATTTTAAATATTAATCATCTCTTTCACTGTAATTTTGTATGAAAAAAAACTATTCTACTTGAGTTTTGTTAAGTTTAACTTGAATTTAAATTCAATATGCATCAGTAACGCCGATATTTCTATTTGAGTAGCGGTATCCGTACCGGCAAAAAGGCGTATCGTTACACTATAATTAAAACATTTAAAGAAAAACATGATTTGCATGTAATTCCTCGTCCTAGTTACTATTATTAATAAAATTAAAGACTAGATGGGGCAAAAGTCACCATGGAGTGTAAAAATTTAATAACTTTTTCATTTATATATTTATGTTCTTTTACCTTAGAGAATAAATATTTCGCACTGCGGAAAATATTTAAGATGTAGAGCAAAGCGTTAACGAAACACCAGAATCATCTAAATGCCCTAAATAAAGCCGATAATTGTGAAGCTGAGGTCATTTAAGTGACATTATTTTGTATACACAGAAAAAAATCTCCAAAATTGCACACTTATTAAAGCATTAATCGAAAATAAAATCAGTATTAATTAAAAATTTTATCAAGTGAATTAAACGTTTACTTTGCACTATTTATTTGTCTACTGGCGCATATTTAATGAACTTTTTAATTAATATCACAAATTTTTTAATTGAAATCAATTTTTATTTTTTTCTGTGTATTTAGTGTAAAAAAAATTTCCATTTTGTATATTTGATAATCTGAAAAAAAAAATATATACGAAAAAGTTATTAAATTTGTAAGCCCCATGGTGACTTTTGCCCCATCCTGTATCTTATTTTTCAGTTATTTGCAATAACAAAATAAATTTTTGTTTAAAAACAAACAAGTTTTTCCATGATTATATTTCTTAAAACTAAATAAAAAATAAATTATGCTAAAAAAGCATTAAGCATATTTTTTACAAAATTTTTGCAAAACAAGATCCAAAATCTAGCACAGAAAATGCTAAAATGGCATCACTGATTTTTTTTTTTAGGTTTTTGGTTGCAATTTTCTAAAAATGACAAAAATCTCATCTCATGTCCTGCAGCTTCAACGGCTGGGTTTCACTTGAAATGTTAGTTTTATCAGATTCAATTGAAATGAATGCAACTATTTTTGATTTATTTGTTGTTTTGATTTTCAATTTCCTATTTTCTTTTTATTTGCAGTTTTAATTTTGTTTTGTAACAGCAGGCAAATATTTTTTTAAGGTCTTAAATTTTTTCCAAGGCTGTGTAATGATTATGACTCCGGTTTCAGAATTTAATATGTGCTAATATCGACTATGCCAGAATGTGACAGAGAAGCATCGAAATTAGTAATAGATTTTTGGATAATTTCCAAAAAGGATGTTCAATCACTAAAGGTAGAGAAGACAATTGTGACAATATAGCTACATAAACATCAATTTGCGGAATTTTTCGTTTCCTTAGAAATATTTATAAATTTCTTCAATAATCGCATATGTATTTTCTTAGTGATTAAGAGCTATTTATGGAAGGTATATATGTACATATCGTTAACTAAAACGAAAACGGCCCTAACTAAATATATGAAAAATCAACTCTTTCATTGAATCTGATGTACTCCATCAACACAAATGTCCACAAAAAATTTTGGAATTTTTCGATCAAAATTAGCAATTTTATTAACGAAAAACAAACGGCCCTATCTAAAAAAGATTATATGATAAAAAAAAAATAACTTGAAAACAGTTTAAGATCATTTACCAATTTATCATTTTTAGTAGATTTTTGCTTCTCCTGTAAAATTTTCAAAATGTTAGATAGAGCGTTTTGCGTTTTGTGTAACGACATATTTTAAACGGATCTTAATATTTTTAGATCAGTGTTAATTAGTTTTTGAGTATTTTTCTTTAAACAACTAACAGTGCGCCATATTAAACTGTCTCGAATCTTTAATACCCTTCACCAAATGTAATGCAGCGTTCTAGACCACTCACCCACTAACACACATTATCCAACAGAATTATATATAAAAAAAGCCAGAAAAAATTCTTCACATTAAAATACAGGAAAAAACAACAACAGTTAATTTTATAGCAAAAATTAGAAGCAATTGTGGTTTTTTGCTCAATCATTTATGTATGAACCGATCTGGCTGAATATCAATAGAAAAATTTAACAGAAACATATAACAACGAAGTACCCATCATTTCTGGAGTCTGCGGAAGATCCAAGATCAATTTTGTAGAAATTACAAACGTAATGACAAGCTTGTATACTAAAGGGTGTTTTTTATAGGGTGACACAAGTTTAAATCATAATAAAACAAGGAAATATATTTTTAATATCAATAAAACGGGCTTTATTGGAAAGAACATTTTATGAAATTAATGTTTAAATATGACTTCTGCGCCATCTGGAACACCAATTTTTAACAACTTTTCGCATTCTGACCATCATCGTTTTTGAAAACATATGGGCCAATCACTCCGCCAGCCCATAAAGCGCACCAAACAGTAATTTTCTGTGGATGTAATGGTGTTTCGACAAAAGCTTGTGGATTCTCCTCACTCCAAATGCGACAATCGATTCATAATGAAATTTCAAAGCAAACTTAACAAAAAGCAGCTATCAGCTGTTAAATGGATGCTCAAATAAAGTGGTTGTGACACTCTAAAAAAACACCACCTGTGGTTAAGGGTATTCAAAATAGTAGATGATGAGATTGATCCGTATACTCTGGTTAATCATTATAAAAAGATACACACTGTTTGAGCGTTTCCAAATTATCCAAATTTATTTTGAAAACCTGTCTCCGCTTCGTAAAACTTAAAGACGACTTCGTGATCCTTAAACAGGATGGCGCTATTTGTTAAGCCTAGTACTCTGTTCAAATTTTGGGAAAATGTTGAGCAACATTGATTATTTCACACGAAAATTTTGACATGTATTTATGTTACCTATCTTGCGAGTTTGCACAATATGATAAACTAACTTTAGAAAAAGTTAATAATTTAACAAACTTTCAAATTTAGGATTTTTTTAAATAACCGCGTATGTCAATTTCGATAATACCATTTTTTTTTTATTTCAACAAAATATCAACGAAAATCATTCATGCTAAGATCGATTTACTTATTATCACATATTTCTAGAATTTATTGCATTTCAAATGAATTCCAATGCAAAAGCACATACATACGTTGTTATTTCTGATTATTGAATTTTAATAGTTTTCTAGTTATAACAAGTAAGATAGTATAGGCGGTCAAGCCCGGTCATATGATAACCTATATCACAACAGTATATAAGAACAAACTTTTGCAGGTGAATCCTATTTGGGACCCATGGGCAAGCATGTACCCGCCATAGCACAATTATGTAATCGAGTTTAAGATTCATATAAAAATTTCTGCGTGCGGAATATTATTATATCTATGTGAAATTTTTTGCCTTTTAGTGATTTTAGGAAAGTGGCTTTTATGGGACTTATGCTTAATTTTCGACCCACCAGCAAAACATTTTGTCATGACAAAGTAGATATCCAATAGACCAAATAAAATCTTAATACCAACATAATAAGATGGTTTATGGGCACAAAGACTCTATTCCAGAAAGAAGCTTGTATGGGGGCTATGTGCAATTATTATATATTATTATCAAAATTCGTGCTCTGTGAGAAATGTCCATCGTTTGTTACGAACTTTTTATGGCCGTCATAATCGACCTAGTGAATCCACATTTCGTGCTATTATCACCAAATTTCGCACAAAATTTACTTTGGTGGACATTAAACCACCGACACGCATTCGTAGAGAGCGTACCGAAGAGAATATTGCAGCCGTAGCGACCATATTGAAGGATGAATTTAGTGAGCAGTTTATCTCTCGAAATGGCCCTGTAAGTTGGCCGCCAAGATCATGTGATTTGACGCCTCTTGACTATTTCTTGTGGGGTTATGTGAAGTCGTTGGTCTATGTGGACAAGCCAAACACGATTATAGCCTTAGAGTATAACATAACACGTGTTATTCATGGAATACAGGCCGAAATGCTCGAAAAAGTGGTGCAAAATTGGACCTTACGAATGGACCATTTGAACCGGAGCCGCGGGCAACATTTTAAATTATTTTTAAAAATTAAATTCCAAAGAACAATTTATTGATTCCAATAAAAATGTTTAATATATGATGCAAATTTGAGTGTTTTATTAGATTACAAAAAAAACTACGCTTACAAAATCACCCTATAAAACGATTCGCCATTTTCAATAGGTTTGGTCCTTGTGCTAATTAGAGCCTTTGTATGAAGTTTCATCAGTTTATCTCAATCTATTGCGCACAAGGTTTACATCGACAGCCAGCCACACGGACATCGTTAGCTCGCCTCAGAAAGTAATACTGAGTCATACGGTATATTTAAAGGTGGATCTTGGACCAATATTTTAAGGTGTTACAAACATCAGCACAAATGCATAATACCTTCTCCACTATTGTGGTGTAAGTATACAAACTTATATAACTATAGCATTAACTTTTGTGCTGTTTAAGAGCTTTAATTTGTGATTGAATTAAGAAAATTTTTATTCACCGACAACAATCCAAGTTGACAAAGGTTGTTTTATCCGGAATTAATTTTTAAAATATATCAATCTAAAACTTTTCTACAAAAAGTTTGAAAGACTTATAATGTTTCATATATGTATATAGCTTTTTTACTCCACTGAAAAGTTTGATTTTAAGACAAAAAACAGGGGTGTGCTGGAAATCGCAAACGCAAAACGCAAGAATTTTAAAAGTCGTTTTTTAGTAAGATTTCTGTAATAAAAGAATTTTATGACAAATATTATACAAACATTTCTCTATTAAACAGAATTTTATAACAAAAATTATAAAAATTAGATTAAAAGTATATTAAAAACAGCCTCCAAATCTTTGCGTTTTGCGTTTGCGATTTCCAGCACACCCCCCAAAACAAAATAAGTCGATTTAATTTAATTTAAATATTTAAACAAGTTTAAAGAACTTAAATTAAAACTACCAAAATAATTTGATTAGACATTGTCTCTATTAAAGGTAAAGTACTGAAGTATTTAAATAAAAGTAAGTGGAATTGTTTTAAAACTTATTTAACCTATTTAATAAGGCATTGTCATCTAAATTACAAATAACAAAGTTAGATTAACTCCCTGCAAAATAAATTTAAACCAAGTCAAGCAATTATTAAAAAAAAAAAACAATTATATAAGAAGTGGACAACATAAATGTTGGTAATTCTTCAGATTGTACTACAGTTTATACGAAATTAAATTTATACAAACATCTCCCAAAGCGTTTTGTGTTATTTAAAAGCAAAATTCCAAAAAAAAAAAAACAGTCACAATTGTTTTAGAAATTTGATCGTAAACAAAGGAGAATTTTTTTATTTTTTCAAAAACTGGATGGAGTATCCAAAAAAGTAAATTATTTAAAAAGCCAATATCTTGAAAAGACGAGCCAATCTGACAGACAGTGAACTGTGCCTTATTCGATTCCTTGGATATTTTCTTACCAAAAAAAAAATTTAGCTTCCAACGAAGCAAGTTTGTAAGGGGGAAACATACGAGTTTCGCTTACCATTGCGCTTACGGAAGCCCTGAATTTTATATGGCGAGCTTCCACTTTGAAGCAATACATTTTTGACACATAAAGCACATTATTCAGCGCATGTAAAAATTGTTAGATCAGCTTTACGCACTGAATGTTTTGATACCTTTATTTTTAAGTATTCTCCCTTACAAACCTGCTTCGTAGAAAGGGAATGCCGTAGCACTTGAAATGTTATTTTTTTTATAAAAGTTGTTGAGAGTTCTTTCACTTACTTTACTGCATTTCTGTATGTCTTATTGCGTAGCGCATAATTGTGCGCTTATTTTTTTAAATGTTCCTTTAGTGCTTCGCAAAATGATAAAATTTTTTACTGGCTAGCTATCGGTAAGTTGTGAAAACGGGCCTAAATATGTTTGTGTGCCGTAATGCTAAAAACTATTTATTTCCAAAAATTTTACTTTGTTGCAAGTTAAAGAAAAACTTTTTTGTAGATCAAGAGCCAATTTTATAAGGTATGGATGAGTTACAAAACGTCAATTGACTAGCAACTATACAAAAAAGTTTTGTATTCTAAATTGCAAACGTGTAGAATTTTACAATGTTATCTATTCCACAGTGCACTACAAAAGTTATCGATGTGTACACAATAAACAAACCGTGCATCTTTTAACTTGATGACAAAATTTTTACTTTGAGTGCAAAGTATTGTAATGTTTTGGAAATCAGACTTTGTTCGCAGCCTTAGAAATACATATTTCCAAAAAAATGCAAAAAATTGATCAACCTTTAACTCACTTTTTAAAAATTATTTTTTTTTTTTTTAATTTTTTGCTATTCATATTTTTGCATTCATTTTTATATATGTACCACACAAATTGACAGACTTTTTAAAGTTTAAAAACTGTCGGGTCATTTTGACTCCAAGTGTATTTAAGGGCTAATCTTTCTGTCTTCGTATGACCTTAGGGTAAACTTTTCTCCAGTTTTATAAAAATCAGGGCTAAAATATACAATGTTTCGCTATCTTTCTTTAGAAATATCAAATAAGTCAAAATCTAACTTTTGACCTTCATGATTTTAGGTTTAATGTTTTACGATTTTAGTTAAGCCTTCAGAGTATATTTAGAATTAGGATGAGGATTATATTTAGGATTATCTGGACTATATTATTTCGAATAAATTTTACTTGAAATTGATAACAGTTAGGAAATTAGGCGCATTCGCCAAAATATGGTAAAAAAACGATTTTTTTTTTTGAAAATCGCAAAATTTAAATCGCAAGTACGGAAAAACTATGGGAGGTATTAACATAATTATTCTCTATTATATCCTTATTAAATCCAAATGTAATCAAATTATGAAAATTGTTTCACAAAACTTTTAAAAATTTGAAAATGGAGTTTTGAAACTGTCGGTAAAAAAATTATTTTAACCAAATTTGGTTTTTTATATCTCATGAGAACGATAATAATGTACACATTT
Source organism: Pollenia griseotomentosa (assembly GCA_963931875.1). Lineage (NCBI taxonomy): Eukaryota > Metazoa > Arthropoda > Insecta > Diptera > Polleniidae > Pollenia > Pollenia griseotomentosa. The sequence goes on from OZ007560.1 coordinate 250,721,894, forward strand.
CGATTCTTTAACATTTAATGGCAAAAGTAATTTTTTAAATGAAAAATTTTTACGAAAAGTGAAAAAAAGTAATTTTTCTCTTGTAAATGCAGCTTAAAACTTTAGCGTCGCAGAGTGGGGTGAAACATATGCAAAACGAGGATTAATTTAGGCAAGCCTGTAATTTGTGACAACAATTTTTTTTGGATTCTGTGTATATTGATTAATAAAAAAAAACTTTTGTTGTAAAATTTTAGTGGAATTTAAATTTTGTTTTATTAAATAAACTTAAAACAAATCAATGTAATTTTTGAGAACAATATATTTTTTTTGAAGCAAGGCACATTCATTGCTAAAATATGGAATTAAAAATCATCTTCATAATTATCTTCACCTTCATTAAAATCATAATCTTCATGTTATCATCATCAACATCGGAAATATTTAGCAAAATTTACTAAATCTTTTGTAACTTTTTCATTTTTATACCAATCTATGTATTGTTGGGGGCAAAATGTTCATATTAAAATAATCTAATGTCGCATGCAATAAAACATGAACATTTTTAAATCATTGGTTTAAACAAATAACTTGAAAAGAGCAAAATTGAACAAAACTTTCAATGAAGCTTAAACTTTTGTCCCCTGTAAATCTGTCATTTCTTGACCAATCTTCACTAGCAGTCCATGGTAATTTAAGAAATTGTATAACCTTTCACTAAAAAGAAAGAAGTACATATTTGCATTTCAGTCACATCATCTTTTTTAAAAACACAAATAAAGGTTATTTTGGAATTTGGAATGAAACTGTTCTGCTTTTGACAATTCTGACTTCATATTCGGATTCAGGGGAAAATTTTACATAAAGCTGTCAGATTAATTTAGTCACGACTTTGTTGAAACTTTGTGATTAAGTGTAATTCTCTAAACGAAACAAAACAGAAAAAACAAGTTAATTGGGCTATTCACAAGGTAGTCATAAAGTTGTAAAGTCATATGTCATAAGATAATTACAAGAAATATATGGGCATTTCTCCAGAATGGTCTACCAGGATAAAAAAATTTAATGTTGATAATCATCGTCTTTTATTGTTTATTATTATAAAAAAATCTATGTTGTTATAAAAGAATGGTTTCATAGCATATCTCAGCTGTTTTACTTGAGGAAATTGCGTTGGAAACTGGAAAATTTTGTATTTTCTTATATTTTCTACCTCTAAAGACATTTTTATGTACTTATTTTACATGCAAAAAATATGTTATGTGTACACTCTTTCTTCATTATCTCTCCATTACAATCAACTGCAAATTGAGTATTAAGTTGCTTGCTAAGCAAATTTGAAGATATTTATGGGAATCTGCATGGTGATAATAATAAAAAAACATATATGTAAAAAGTGTCACGTGCGTAATGTCACGTGCGTAATTTACAATTTATTTTTTTCTTCGCCAACCCATGCATAGTTGCTTTTGAACAAAACATGATTATAAAGGCCCATTACTAACCTTTATAAAAACATTTTTTCTAAAATAAAAAATTTCTACAATTAACTTACTTTCGCACCTTTTTCTTACGGTCCTAAAAGGCACTTCTATTTTTGTCACGTGAGTAAGTCAACTTTGATTGCATGGCATTTGGGTACCCAGTGCTCAATTTACCATTATATATACTTTTTAGAAAGAACTCATCACAAACAATGTAACGATTCTAGAATTCATTCTAAAATTCCAATCCACTTCTATTTTTTTAATATTCAAACACAATAAAACGCGTACAAATGTCGCGTGCATAACCAGAGAAACACCCATATATGACTGCTGTGGGCAAGCGCTTATAATTTAGATTTCTAATGTAAAGTTACGACGAAATAATGAACATTTTATTTTGTTTCAAACGCAACAATATTTTTTTTTAAACAATTGTAAAATATTATTTAGGACATTATTGCGATATGACTTGATAGCACACCTTGTGAATAGCCCAAATGTGTTTCACAAAATCTCAAATATTTTCAAATTGCGCAAAAACGGGCAAGATTTTTTTTTTTTTTTTTGTTGATTATGCAAGCAGAAATACCATATTTTAAGTATATGTATATATAAAGTTTTGCCCAAGTATTCTCACAAATATTTTAAAAATCAACATTTTCTTAAAAAAAATAATTTTTTTGACCAATTTAAAAAAAAAAAATAAAAATAATTCCTCAATATTTTTCTTTCCAAAAGTTTATTAATAAATTAGTTAAATACCTGAAGTTGATGGATCCATTTAAAAAAATAGTGTTTTCTAAGAAACAATTCTCTCAAATCGCAATTTAAATATCTTGATTTTCACTTTTTAGCAAATATTTCCAAATTATAAAATATTATTCAACTTTGGCAGCGTATAACAAAAAAAGTAAACAACATAGATTCAGAATTTTTGCAGTTATTCGTGTTGAATTTTATCTACTTTTATATGGTACCAAAAACGTATACGTAAAACTAACTTTATTTTTGAATTAGTCCTCGTTTTTGTTACTGTTCACCCCTCTATGCGTCGTTGCGGCACCGGCTAACCTTTTCCTATTATCCTAATATACAACGTATATCTATAATATAAGAACAATTCTAGGGGGCCTGTACCTTGATATTTATTTTTCGTCCATACAATCTTGGAGAACTCTAATGTACACACATATTTATAGAATAACATAGCTATCCAAGGATTTTATATATGTACATTAGGGGCATAACTCATTTGCCTATCACCGAAAACTAAATTATTGATAAAACTCGTGTTTGCTGGTCATTTTGGCAGAAAAACCTTCCGCACCAAATGCAAGTTCTAAAAAATTTATTTATAATTACTTAAGTATGTATGTATGTGGGTCAAAATTTCTTTTCTTTTATCAACTTCTAATATCGCAAATATGTTGTATTTTTGTCTGTATCAGACCCTGTAAAATATTATTAATTTATTTTTAGTGTAAGAGCCCGCTCTTTGACCTTCAATTTTGTTATATTTTGAATGTGTATAACAAAAAAGCATATTACTGAATCCTTACGACGTTTAAGTTTGTGAAAATATTGTAAGAAGCATCTATGACTATATAAATTAAGAGAAGGTTTAATAGATAATAGACGAAACTTTAATCAAGACGAGAGATGCCTAGATTTGACCAAGATATATTTATAGCAGGTAGCCGCGAGATTACAACAGTTGTACAATAAAACAAACAACAGGGCTTTTTATTGTTGTTACGTGATACGAACTGTCAAACAGCAAAGGGGTTGATAAAAGAAAAATGAAAAAACGCCATCTTTTTTCTAATTAAATATTTAAGTCTTTACCCAAAATTGTTATTTATTATAAATCACTTTGATTTTCTTATTAATTTTATCACATTTTACTTTGATTAAAAAAAACTTGTTTACTTTTAAAGCTAGAAATTTAACACGTGTTGAAAAAAAACATAAAAAACATTTGGCAGTTCGTATCACAAAACAAGCAAAAAAAATAATTAGCAAGCTTTCCGAGACTACCTGCTTTAAATATACCTTGGATTTGACAGTAAACAAGAATTTGTGACCAAAAAATTATTTTATTGTTTTATGTTGTATAAGAACCAAAGTTTTATTTTTGTTTAAGTTTAATTAAAAATGTTTTCAGTTTTAATTAATAATAATTGATAGTAAATAAAATATTAAAATTTCAAAAAATGGCTTTTTTGAAAATACTTAATTCTTAGGAGCTCCGGCGCGAGCTTAAGATGTGACTTTTTTAGCAATTTTAATTTGTTTGAATTTGTAAGAAAAAAAATTTGCTATTAGAATATGATTCGAGAACTTTTATTTTTTCTCATACATCAGTGACCCACCCTTATGTACATGTTTAAATTATATGAGGAATTAATTGAATACGTTTTATATATCGCAATATCGAAAATATTTTTAGCAAAATATACAAAATGTGTCGAAAAAATCAGCCCAGAAATAGAAAAGTTAAGACCAAAATAAGAAGTTTTTTGAAAAATACTAATTTATAACCCTGATTAATGGTTAAATGCTTCAAAAACTCGGCGGTATATATTTCTGTTAAATCGCTGAAAAACTGAGTTATAACAAAAATGGTGAAATCCTAAGAATTACACTTTGCATAACCTTCACCGAAAGCAAAAGGGTATATCGTGCCCTTAACGCAATAAATAGCTTAAGCGACAAAAACAAAATTTTACAGGAGAAGGCCCTTTTTAATTGTGTCTTGTTAAAATCCAGTGAATTTAACCAAATTTTGCATGAAGGATTTGTGTTGTCTAATGCATGAAATGGAAATTAATTTGTTCACATGTTGGCAGGATAACGGCTGTTTTTGGCGCTTAAGCTTTTTTGCCGTCACTCTGATGACCTAGTAAAGAAGATTGTGTCGGTTGAGATTAATACCCTTAATGCTCATTTAGTCTTTACTTTCCGTTTCTGTTCTGTTCCGTGCCGTTCTGTTACGAAATTGTTGCAGTTACTTTTTCTGTAGCAACTTATCAGTTGGATTTGACAGTAACAAGAATTTGTGACCAAAAAATTATTTTATTGTTTTATGTTGTATAAGAACCAAAGTTTTATTTTTGTTTAAGTTTAATTAAAAATGTTTTCAGTTTTAATTAATAATAATTGATAGTAAATAAAATATTAAAATTTCAAAAAATGGCTTTTTTGAAAATACTTAATTCTTAGGAGCTCCGGCGCGAGCTTAAGATGTGACTTTTTTAGCAATTTTAATTTGTTTGAATTTGTAAGAAAAAAAATTTGCTATTAGAATATGATTCGAGAACTTTTATTTTTTCTCATACATCAGTGACCCACCCTTATGTACATGTTTAAATTATATGAGGAATTAATTGAATACGTTTTATATATCGCAATATCGAAAATATTTTTAGCAAAATATACAAAATGTGTCGAAAAAATCAGCCCAGAAATAGAAAAGTTAAGACCAAAATAAGAAGTTTTTTGAAAAATACTAATTTATAACCCTGATTAATGGTTAAATGCTTCAAAAACTCGGCGGTATATATTTCTGTTAATGACAATTTTATTAGTTTTGCACCGTCCATTGTTTTATTTCAATAAATGTAATGCACATAAATTTGAAGGAATTAAATTTTATGAATTCTTAAAATCAAAAAATAGTTTATTTCAATATAAATATGTATTTTTTATTATTTATTTTGCTGTCACTTACAATTACTTAACAAGTTTTCGATTTTAACAAACTGAACCGCAACAGAACAGAAAAACTAATCAATTTCACAGGTTTCTTAATAACAAAAACAAATCAGCTGATTCGTAACAGAACAGAAAGTAAAGACTAACACTTTTGTACGAAAAAAAAATAACAAATGCTATTGTAGTTAAATTTGGTCTGTCATAATTCCATAAATCACTCTGCAAAATTTGGTAAAGATTGGCCCATCATTAACATTGTATGGTCGGTCGGTTCATAATTCACCACAGGTCTCATATAAAGCGATATTTCTTAAGGGTTTTAAGACGCATTCAACGCTTACAAATTACAATACGTTATTAAAATCTGGCTCAATTTAGTTTTTCTAATACCAAATATCACTCTAGTATATTTTATGATGGTTGGTGCAAAAATTATCATAGGTTCTTTTAACTTAAGGTATGTTCAGACCAGTAAATTGATTAAACTATTGATTTACTAAACTTCATTTGTAAGAAGATAATGGTATAATGTAATTTAAAAACTGTGTAATTATGTTTGATTTATCCAAACGCTTTGAAAAAGCAATTTTTTTAGTAAAACTAGTGGTTACGTGTAGAACGTCAAATACTTATTAAGTGTGAACAACTTTACATTTAAAACATATAAAATTTTGTTTTTTTAAATGTACTAAAGTTAAGCAAACGAAGTCTTCGTTCGAAATCGATGAACAGGCCATAAATACGGTCTAATGGGTTCCACATGAGCAGTTCCAGCGAAAAGACTACTTTTTGTAACGTAACACTTGAAGTAATTAAAATTGTTTCTCAAAAAAATTGTATATCGTTACCTAAAACGCAAAAGGCCCTAACTAACAAAAAATAAAAAATTGACTTTTTTATGAAATCTGATGAACTGCATCAACACTAATGTCCACAATAAATTTTGGAATCTTTCAACCAAAATTAGCGCTTTTATTAACAAAAAACAAACGGCCCTATCTACAAAAGATTATATGGATACACGCTAAAAGGCCTTACTAACAGTTTGCATATTATGCAACATTGTCAATTGTCAAAACAACTGGTAGGTTTTACAAGAAAAATAGAAGGAAAATTAATTATAAGCAGTTTTAGGCAATTTATCAATTAACATTTTGAATAGTAATTTGCTTCTCCTGTAAAATTTTCAAAATGTTAGATAAGGCGTTTTGCGTTTTAGGTAACGAAATGTATAATTTACTTTTTTATATTTTGGTGTAAAACGCAACTAGCTCTACACTCAGTAACAAAAGGGATAACATTTAAACAACATGGGCCTAAAATACAAGCTAATTTGTTTTCTGGCGTTACATTACAAAAAGTAGACTTTTCGCTGGAATGCCCAGCGACTGAAACGAATTTATCATAGAAATTAATTGGCTTATTTAAAGGAGTTCTATCTTTAATCTCGATTGCAAAATTTTACTTAACAACTGTATCTTAAAACCAATCTGGTTCAACGGTCTTCAGTTATGGGTCGCTGCCTCGGCCTCTAATATCGAAAATATTCAAAGGCGCTAAAATATACTTCTTCAAATAATCACAGCCGCCCCTTGTTTGTAAAAAAACTCAAATATCCACAAGGATTTCAATGTGACATCAGTAAGACCTATGATTATAAAATATGCAGTAAAATATATTTAAAAAGGAAATCCGCCCATGTTGCAAAATAAAAAAAACACTTATAGCAGAACTAAAAATAAGTTTTGGTTTAGTTTTCTTCCAATTTCTTGAGTTTTTTTATTGTTAACAAGTCAATAAAAACCTCCTTAAAGTGAAAGAATGAGTTATTATTATTGACGTAAAAATAATTATTTATTTATGAATAATTAACAGTTAAAAAACTAGTTCGAAGGAAAATTTTCAAGCAAAAAATTTTAAGAAAAAAGCTTTAAACGTTTTCAAACTAAAATTTTTAATTTTTTTCCTTTTTTAGTTAAAGAAAATGTAATGAAAATTGGCATTTAACTTAAATTTATTGTAATTTTTTTTTCTCTAATATATACATTTAAAAAAGACATAACAAGCTAAAATTTAAATTATAAAAAAATATTTTTTTTTACATTTTTTTTAAATAATTTGGCAAAAAAAAATTTTCCAAGAATTTATATAAAAAACTTCATAACCTGCAAAAATATTTCAAATTCCTTTAAACTAAACTTAACAAAATATTTTTCTTAAATAAACTCGCTGGCATAATTCCAGCATAAATTTTTTTTTTTTTTTTTAAGAAAGAAAAAGATAACAAGTAAAAGAAGGCGAAATAAATACAACAACAATTTTTTGTTATAACTCTACCTGCAGTATTTTTGATGATGTTGGTGGTGTTGCTTGTGCTAAACATGAGTTATATCCTTAATTACAATGGCGTCACAAGAACAACAACTAAACAGCAACAAAATTTTTCTGTGAGGTTTTCGTTGTAATCCGTTGCAAGAAATTTCTTTTCACGCTGTGGCTGGCTGACATACATTTGCCAACATTTCTTAATATGTGATTTAAAAAAGTATTTTAAAGCATTTTTTTAGCACATAAACTTTTTCTTTTTGTGTTTTAAATAATTTTGGTTAAAAAAAGAATAACGAGGTCTTTTAATATTTTATTTTGTATTTTTTTTCAATTTTAAGACTTTAATATTACACACAAATACAACCTTAATATATTTTTTATCATTTACTCAAGCCAGCCAGCTATTGAAGCAGTACTAGGTGCTGTGCTGATGATGATGATGCTGCTGGTGATGATGGTGAAATTTTACAGCCGTTAATATTTGAAGCTTCAGAAGGTTATCGATTGTTGTAATGTGAACACGTTCTTATACATCTACCGTTATAAAATGTTATTTATACGCGAGCACTTAATCACACACACATTTTATATTTACTTTATTTATACGTTTATTTGTATTGGTGGCACATTTACTGTATTTTCTTTAAACGCACCCTAAAATATACTTTGGTTTTTAATTAACACTTGCTTTACTTTGATGTGCTGTTTGTTGTTGTTGTTTTCTTAAGTTGCAAGCCATTTTATTTTGAAATTTTTTCAATCCGTAATTTTCTTCTTTTTTTTGCTTTTATTTTAATTATATCACTGACTGCATTTAGTAGATGTTGTTGACAACTGAAAGAAAATGCCCTTGGAATATTTTATATAGATTTTTTACTCATCTCCTTTTTTCGTTTTTATTATTTTTTTCTTCTCAACTTTACATTTTATAAGCACAAATTTATATTCACACATTTACATATTTTTTGCACAGACACACATCCATTCATACACCTGGGTTATATTTTTTATAAAATCTTATTTTTCGTAGTTTCGTATTTGTGAAATAATTTATTCATTTACATTTCGTGCATTCACGTTCCCAAGGTGAACTGCCCCTGAGTTCATTTTTCTTGTTTTCTACTTTTATTTATTGTAATTCGGTATTCCGTAACGTTCAGTTGGGTTGGCAGGTCATAAAGATGAATTTTTGTTCAACAAAAACACGTCAAGCGAATTTATCTTTTATATATTTTCAAACTAAGATTTATTCCGTTTTATATTATTTAGGTATTTATCCGTAATGTGCAACTTTTCAAAATTTGCCTAAGAATTTTCTGTTTCCTTTAAACTCTGTATTCTTTTTTATTTAAAATAAGTTCTTAAACAAGAAATTTGTCATAATTGAATTTGTTTATTTTTCATTTTCTTAAAAAAAAACTTTTGATTGTAATGGGTGAATAGTTTAAATATTGTGTTGGTCACACTTTTTAAAAGAAAATTTTTCTCCTTTTAACGAAATTCCGTTTTTAAGGCGAGACGTCTTTACTACACAATTGAACTAGAAACACTGCCAGAAGGGATGAAAATTTTGTGTGAGTTTGCATGGAAATGGAAAGTGAGCAAGCAGCTCTATGAAAACAACAATGTTGTTTAAAGTCAAAAGCTTTTCTCAGCAAACCATCATTTATATGGGAAAATCCAACATGCTTTCAACAAAGCTTTCCCAATTGAGTAATACTACCGTTAACTCTCCTTTTAATTCGGAAACAACAACAAAATATGCTAGTAAATAGAACAAAAGCAACACAAGACATGAGTTTGAATGTATGTATGACCAAAAATAACGTTGACTTTAAGAGTTAACAAAAACATTTCTCTTTTTTAGCAGTCTGGAAAAAAACAAAAGCTTTTTATTAACCTTTACAAAGAAAAAAAAAAGAGTATTTTTCCTTAATTGAAAGAAAGCCGGAATTTTTTTACGCAAAAACTTTTAAATTCTCTTTACTTTTAACTCACAGGACTTCTTTCAAAAGCTTTCAAAATAGCCGGGTATTTTTGTGGTTAAGAGAAAAGTTTTTATGTCAAATTTCTCTTCATCTCAAAGGTAGACTTTGACATTTAAATTGACCAGGATTTCTAAGAATTCAATATATAAGAGCTGAACAAAAATTCGAAGCTTGTCATCTGTTAACCGAGGCAGGAAACCTTTTAAAAACGGGACAATTTATTCAAAAGCAAAAAAAAAAAACAAGTTAAAGTAAGAAAATTTGTTTTCCCCTTTTTGGTTCCGTTCTGATTTTGTGAGTTATGTTTTTTGACACAAAATACTCATTTTTTAATTTTTACGAAAAGTTTTTTTTTTTGGCCAGCTGATTTCTTTTACAGAAAAAGTAATTACAAAATATTTGCTTCAGAATAACACGACACAGAACGGCCACCGAAAGTTAAAGCTAACGATGCCTTTAGACGTGCTTCACACCATGATACAAATACAGAAGGTAGTTCCACTCTCTCTTTTTGTCGCCATATTAACGATCTGACGTTTATGGGAATTATGAAAATATGTGCTACCACATTTTATTAAATAATCCCATTTTTCTGTCTTTGTTTTGTTTTTTATTTGAAGTTTTAAAAAAATAATATAAATTTACATAAAATTGAAAACAATTTATATTAAAATGTTTTAAAATTAATTTTGTAAATTTTGAAAACAAAAAATTAAATAAAAAATGTTGTATGTAAAATATGTATATTTAAAAGTTAAAAATAAGAAAATTGTATCTAAAAATGTTGGGAAGTTTTGGAAGATTTAATGCGGAAGAGTTTGTGCTGATGTGTCCAACACATATTGGTTCTAGGCCCAGTTTTAGTATACCGATTAACTTATAATCACTTTCTGAATCGATCTAACGATGTTCGTCCGTCCGACTGGCTGGCTGTCAACGCACACTGTGTGCGAAAAGTTGTTAAGTACAAAGAACGCAATTTTGAAGATATTTATGTATATGCAATTTGTTGTATATGCAAGTTCTTATTGTCACAAGGAAGAACCTTTTTATACCCACGCCACATTTATGGAAAGAGTATTATGCATTTGTGCTAATGTTTGTAACACTTAAAATACTTAAGCTTTTAAGTATACCGATCGATTTAGAAACACTTTCTGACTCGTTCTAACGATGTCCGTCCGGCTGACTAGCTGGCCGGCTGGCTATCTGGCAGATTGTCCCTGTAAACCTTGTGCGCAAAGTACAGGTCGCAATTTTAGAGATAATTTATAGAAATTTATCACATAGGTTATAATTGGCACAAGGACCAAGTTTATTGGCGAATCGGTCCATAATTTCATATAGCCCCTACACACGCTTCATTCTGGAATACGGTCTTTGTGCCCATTAAGCATCTTATTATGTTGGTGGTATTAAGATTAAATTTGGTTTAAATTAATTTTTTTGCAATCAAAACTATTTTATCAAATTTTATTGAAATTGTTCATTATTTGACCACAGCTTCCATACAAATACTACTGCCGAAAATAGTTTTTAATGTCATAACTTCCTTATTAATGTTAATATTTACATAAAAATTGTGCAGATGGGACCAAAATTAACCATAGGTCCCATATAAACCCTCTTCTTAAAATCACTTAAAGGAAAAGTTTTATATAGACAAAGATATCTAAATAATATGCGGCACAAAGAACTTTTATATGAATATTAAGCTCAATTGCATAATTTTGTTCTGGCGGGTGCATGATTGCCCATGGGTACCGTATAGGGTACACTTGGAAATATTTGTTCTAATATTCTGGAATGGAGGGTATCATATGGTTGGGCTTGACAGACTTTACTTTCTGGTTTGCTTAAGATTAATCGTTAATGTCTTAATAGCTCGCAGAATAACATGAATTTTAAAATCTTTGGGGAGAAATGAAGTTGTTAAATGATGTGGAATACGATGGCCTTGACAATTTTATAAACGTTTTATCTAAAGGCGTGCTTAACAAAACAAGCAACGATTTTTTGACCAAACTTGAACAACTAAATTCAAAATTTGTTATATCAAAAAATTATTATGTTATTTAAATTTAGAGTTAGATAAAAATGTTATGAAAAGGTTGTTTTTGGGTAGAATCTTTTTTAAGAATACATACTTTTTTTAAAAAAAACATAAGAGTTTTAAAATCTTTGTTCAAATAAAAAAATTATAAAATTGTAACTTAAATCTTGTTTAATATAAAATAAAATAAGAGCAAATAATGTGTTTTAAATTTTCGCGAAAGCAAATTAAAATGCTTAAATATCACATTAAAGCTGTTAATACAAATTACACATTTATACTTAAAATTTCCAAAAGGAATTTATTGTCCTTTTTATATGTGGCAACGTTTTTTTTAATGTTTACATAAAACAAAATTCAAATAATTCCGATAAACTTCAAAAAAGAAATTGTGAGATAAAAGTGGAACTACCTTGTGTATTTGTATCATGCTTCACACTATGCGACATATCGCAAAGAAGTACATATTTTATAAAAAATGAGATTAAGGACGATGGAAATTTAATTTGTATTTCAATTTCGATTTAATACTTAAACGTCAAATGTAGCTTGTGAATTGCAACAAAAAACTTAAAGTTTGAACTTCAAAGGGACCCAAAAAGGAAAATGCGTATATGATTGCAGGGTTATGTGGTTCGAAAGTGTGCGTGATTTCAACAGACGGACATGACGAAATGCTTAGAGTTACTCAAGGACCCAGAATATATACAGCCCAATTATTAATAAAAATTTCCCGGAAGTTTTCTTCCTTCTCCTATTTTTCCTATGTTAATTCAATTGTAAAAATGGGAAAAGGGAAAAAGCTCCCGGGCAATTTGTATTCATAATTGGGCTGATACTTTATGGGGTCCGAGTTTCGAGCTCAACCGGCCACGAACATACATCTATGTATATAATTCATTTCACAGTTAACAATTGATTTTTACATACAACCAGTGTTGCCAGATGAGCGCATTTGTGCCAAAATCGGGGATTTTTTTAAAGTAATTTGGAGTCAAATTTATGTGATGGTGGGTTTTGGCAAAATATGGGGATGAAACATGTTCCTTAATACTACAAAAAAAATTCTTGTCTCTTATTTCTAGAAAATCTTAGGAATTTAATATAAAGAAAAATATAAATTTAAGATGAATTAAGATTTCTCTAAGAAAAATATATACATACATACATATGACTTTCACAATTATAAATAACACTGTGCAACAAAATTCGTTGTTGGCCATCTTCGAACTTATAATGTTGAGACAAATTTTCAATTTGAGCAGACGCCATAAAATACGTTTTAATTTCATTTGTTTTCTGCAAATTGATAAAACGATAGTGCATCGGGTAAAACAATGTTTTAAGATTTGGTTATTTGCCATATGTTTTTTTAATGACGGCTCAAACTCCATCAACGGTTCCCTTTCCGTGAGAACCATCAAATTTGTTTAATAATGTCATTCAAGCTTATCAAAATATAAATATTTGTTTTGAAATTGAGCGCAGCTTCCATCAGAAACCAGTATAATCTATGAAAAATGCTAATAACTTTTTTTATTTCGGTTAAAAGGGTTAAAACAAAAATAAATACATCGTGTTTATTATGCCAAGCTGCACAAGTAAAAATTATTACCTGTCGGCAGTGTTGCCAGAAATAGGAGAACTACATGTAGGTATTTTTGATACTAAAATAGAGGCGTAGGGAAAAACGGATAATCACCAAAATGTAGGGATTTTCGTCATATCGCATTATTTATAAAATAAATTCAAAAAAACGTTTTGTTAGTGATATTTTCTTGTCCAAAGCAGTTGAAAATTTTTTCTTTTCACTAAAATTGCTTGAAAATATATTTCCAGAGATAAAATTGTATGGTGAACCCATTTCAAGTTGTACCAATGTTTCTTCATTTTGGATATAACGGTATATCTGAAAATTCGAGTTGATAGAAAAATATGTAGATTAGATTTGAAAACAGGGACCTTAACTTAGTAAAAATTGCCGCAAAATTACTGTTCCCCAGTGTAATTAAATCTAGTTTTAATGTCAAATCAATTTGACAAAGTTTCAGTTTTCACAAGTTTTTTTGGTGCTTTTGTTGAAATCATTTTAAAATGATGATCGAATACTACAGGTAATTATTTGCCCCTCATTTAGATGCGTCACTATTTTTTTAAAAAAACCACTAGGTTAGTTTTATATGACTAAAAATTAAATTTTAAAATATTGTGATGATCAGCTCATTATTTAGCATGGGTCCCATACAAATCGTACTGTCGAAATGTACGATTAGTTCGTAATTTATTATATCTCCCATATTAAACTCACTCCTGAAATACTCTTACTCTTGATAGAGTACAAAACCAATTTTAGATCGTGCTCTTACTTAATGTTTTTAAAGAAAAGTTGATCAATTTAATTTTAAGTTCTTAAGTAACGTGTTATTAAACAATTAAAAATTTTGGAACAAAACTGAGAATTTAAATTTGGAGAAGGGAATTTTTGATGACATCAAACTTAAAAATAAGGGACTTGAGCTAAAATTTGTGGCAACGCTGCAAAGAAACACAAATCTTTATAAGTCGTGAGCTCATTGTTGGTTTGGTGTATATGCCAAAAAGTTGTAGTGGAGCAAAACTAAAATAAAAGTTTACATGAAGTTTTCTGAAAATATACCCGATAGAATTTTTTTGTATTTTCACCACTGCTTTTGGCATGTGTTTTGAATAAAAATATTAATTTTTGTGAACGTTCATGAAGGAACTTGAAGTAAAAAGTATTTTTTTGAAAGTTATAATTATTGTGTTGTGCTCCATACGCCACATTTCTAAATTTTATTTTAAAAAGTAACTTTTTGTGCTGCATACGTATACTTAATGATGTGTACTGAGTTGTTGACGTTTAATTTTGCTTTTCCTTTAACTACTTTTTCCAAGTCAGAGTCTTCTTTATTATTTTAAGTATCGATTTATGTATATGATATAAAGTTGGCATAAGGTTGTATCGATCAAGCAGTAAAATTTGACCAGAGCAATAACTAACAGGGATGGCTTGAAAACCCATTTTCATTTGAAATTTATAAACTGGTTTATGATTATAAACTTCATAGAAAAAATTATAAAAAAAAGATAACGCAAAAGATTACAGATTACAAATTTGAAATCTTCTGCACATGTCGGACAAATAACTTCAAGCGAACTGTATTCCTTTGGGCTAATAATTGCAAGCTGGAAAACTAAAGATAGTAGGCGTTTAATAAAGGTGTTGCCAGCTCTTAAAAAGGGCATACATTTCTTATAAAAAAAATCGTAAATTTTAGGGACTTTTAGTTTGGGCATCCCTTGCCAAGTCAAGCTGCGTCTACCAACGGGAAATCTAGCGCATGGCGCACAGTATGGCATTTTCATGTTACGAGCAGCCAAAAATAGAAGCAGTTGTCTTAAAAAAAGGTTAAAATTTGGCACACCTGTTTTAATTGGTGAAAGATAACAAAATATAAAATTTGGAAAATTTCGGTGCAAGGTTCTCCCATATATCCCGAAATTTAAAATTGTCCTAAAAGCCGTAAGAAAAATTCGAACTTGCTGAAATTTATATAAAAATTCGATGCATTTTATACACACATATAGAGTGAATAGACCATATCGCTCATTTGCTGAAGACCGGCATAACTCAAAAAAATCAATTTCGGGATAAACGCATTTAAAGTTTTTGATTTGCTACTTAGAAAAAAAGAAGACACATTCTCTTCAAACGGGGAAAGTATAAAAGATATAAAGATGAATTTAATACACAATATAAAGAAAAACAAAGCGAACAATTCTGCATCTCTAACTCCAAAATTTCATTTTTGAGTTATGCCGGTCTTGCAGCAAATGAGCGATATTTTTAAAATGATCGATTTTTATTTTTACTAAATACACTGATAAAATTCATTTCCGTAATTTTTGTTTCTGCTCCACTTATCATCGATAACGGTTTAGGTAAATTTACTTTGAGTTTCTTATTAGGTGTGTTTGTTTACTTTTCCAGTAAAATACAGAAGGTGAGTAAATTTTGGGCAATTTTAACTGGATTGTACAGGCAAAAATTAATTAAGCTCTTTGCTGGCAACTGTCACTTTACTCTCTCAGTAGATGCTCTCTTTTGCAAATTTATCGCTACAAGAACAATGACAGTCATTTGATGCATTATCTGATGGGCATTGCTGATGGGTATATACATCAGAAGTTTCTAACATTTTATTAAGGGCAATATAAAAAAACTAATGTAAACATTCGTGTACGTGTGGCATTTTTTCCCACTCATAGTTGTGAACTATACGTGAATTTAATACAAAATTGCAAGTGTGTTAGTCTATAAGTTTTGTATGTGTTAGTTTTAATCAGCCATTTTTGTAAGGTATGTGTACGCGAACATATTTCATTAAAATCCAGTACAAATGTTTGCAAATATTTGGGTTAACGAACGCAGCTATGATTAGATTTGTACGAAAATGTTTTGAAGCGCCATTTTTAGCTTGAATGCACTCTTATGCCTGTGTTTAATCAAACTTGGTGTTTCTTTCAGAAAATACAATTGAATTGGTCGGCAAAATTTTATAGAAGAATGTTAAACATAATTAAAACCTACTTTTTCAATTACCCGATATAAAACTTTAGAGGTACAAATGAAGCGACAAAACAAACTTGTCGCTTGATCTGGAATCAGAAAGCTTTTTTTTTGTGCATGCTATATCCCAAACTTCCATCGAAGTCCCATTTGAGCATAAAAATCAAATCACTTTTTGTATTAACACGGTATTCTTAAATATAAAGGCACTAGAGCAGATATTTCAGAAACTGGAATATTTTTCGGAACATATTTTTGTTTTGTTTTTTCAATAAATTTTATTTCCGTAATAGTTTTAGCATCCAATTTGGCTTTCGCCATATATAAAAAAATTTACGAATTTGGACCTCTCTTGATACGCAAATACGCACATTAAAGTTGCAAAAAGTAGCATCTAAAAACAAAATATTTTGAATTTTAATACCTTCCATAATAGCTCTGTTTCTTTGCTTTTTGGGTAAAGTTCATGCAAATGAGAGCAAGCAAAAATTTCTCTCTTAAAGAGACAAAATAACACAAAAGTACGCGAACAGAAAAAACACAATTTAAAGCACAAAATAAAAATTCAGTGTTTTGACAGTCTTTAAAACACAAAAAAAAATGCGCCACTTTTGAAATTTTTATGTTGGCTGTATAAACTTCTTTTACCAAAAATAAAACAAAACAAAAGTGTCGTACTTTTTCCAGAATTTGGATCATGAACTTTTTATACCCACACCACAATAGTGGAAAGGGTATTATGCACTTGTGCTGATGTGTGTAACACCTTAAAATATGGATCCTGTACGCACCTTAAAGTATACCGGTCGACTTAGAACCACTTTCTGATTAGATCTAACATGAAACATTGTGAGCAAAGTACAGGTCGCAATTTTGGAGATAATTCGATAAAATTTTGCTCAAAGGTTCTTATTGGCACAGGGACCAAGCCTATTGAAAATGAGCCGAATCGTAGGAGCACGAGGGAAGATAGGAGGCAATTTCTGCCTCACAAACTTTCAAACCGATTTTAATGAATTTAACACATAGATAGATCCATATTTATGTGGCTACATAGGCTATGCAGCTTTTAAAAAATAGGACCACAAGGCGAGGTAGGGGGCAATTTCTGCCTCTCACAGATATTTCCATATTTATATGGATACACAAGCATGATCCTTCATGCGTCCCGAATTGGGTGCACTCTCGTAAATGTGTTTTAAAATACTGTGGTGTAACGTATCATATAGCGGGCTTGACCGACTGTACATTCTTGCTTGTTTTCTTGCTTTTTTGTTTTGTTTATGTTTTACAGCTGGTTAGCAATTTACACAATTTGCACGAAGAAAAAGTCTGGGCCAAGGCGAATTCAACTACAGGTGGTGTCGGAACTACAACAATCCAAAAACAACAGAAACAACATAGGGTTTTTTGCATTGCATTGTTAGTGCCATTAGCTCGAAATGTCAACCATTATTAGCAAAACACTAACAAATCAAAACAAATAAGCCCGAACTGTCAAAATCAGATGCCGTTTCGACACCACCTGTAGTTAATTCGCCTTGGTCTGGGCTGTTTCGTGCAAGAAGAAGAAGAATTTGATTCTCTCAAATCCGCTCTCATTTACATAAATTTAAAGTACGGGAACGCTTTTCGTGCAAATTGGGATCCCGAGGGATCCCAAAGTAAAGTAAAGAAACAGAGCTAATATTACGTAAAAATATGGTACATAATGGTTTTTTAGGGATGTAACGAATACCGAACTGAACTGAAAAATGGCCAAGTATATATTGTCCTCTAATGCCATTAGAGGAAATAGTTGCTGGTCTACTAGCTATAAATTACTGTATTGAATGAATGAGTAATACGTCTAGATTAGGATATGTATAGGGCGCAAAAGACGAGAGAAAGGGACGCTTATTGAGCTCAAAGTGGTGGCAAACAGGAAAAAATTACAAAAAAAACTCCAAACTATTTAACTGCAAAAAATGTATGACCTACCCCTTTAATTTGTTCTTCTCAAACATGCTTACCCCCTATCTGCATTCCTAAAGGGAGCGTCAAAACAATGTTTACACTTTTATTTAATTGTAAAAATTGGCAATAACTCCTAGTAAGCCCCCTTTAGGAATGAAGATAGCGGTAATGTGTAATGTGATGTCGGTCATACATTTGCCCGCCTAGGGGCATCCTAGGTGCATGACGTACACAATATGCAAACTGTGCATCTTTAAACTTGATGATATAATTTTGACTTTGACTGCAAAGTATTATGATTTTCTGGAACACAGTCTATTAACTAGACATTGGTGTACAACTGGAGCTTTGAAAATTCAATAGTACAAAAGAAAAGTGCATCTGTATCAACTTTTCTAATGTGTGGTCTATAGAACACGAGCGCCTTACTGGTCCGTTCAACTTACATTTAAAACAAAACAAAAATTTCGAAAATTTGTTTTTGTTTTAACTGTAAGTTGGACGGACGAGTAAGGCGCTCGCACATAAAACATAATTATTAAATTTGTTAAAAAGTCTAGTGTGCGTTACTTGTTTTTCTACAGTTACCATTTTCTTCAATCATTTAACGTGCGGTGATTGTTGTTGTATTTTAAGTTATTGAGAGAAAAAATTGAAGCATATACTTACCATAATAGTGGCTTATAGTTTGTAATTCTTTTTAAAGTGTCTGTAATGGAAAGAAATAATGATGGCTTAAATAAATAAAATAAAATGAAAGTGTATAAAAAAGTATGAAAGTATAGTCGGTCAACCCCGACCAAATGTTACCCCACACTACAGTATTTACAGCGATCGGCCGGTGGACTAATGGTGTTTTCTTTAATTTCTTTCTTTTATTAAAAAAAAATGCAATTTGGTGTCTGTTTCTTAAAAATTTTGCTCCCGAAAAGGGTGGCTTGTTTTATTCTAAAAACTCATCCTTTTCGGGAGCAAAATTTTTAAGAAACAGACACCAAATTGCATTTTTTAAAAATAAAATGTCACATTTTTTTGTAGAAAAGAAAACACCATAAAATGTATGAAATACATAAATATTAAATGTAATAAAAGAATTTGAACGCACAGTAATTTTTTTATAATTTGTTTATTCTAGTTATAGTTTTGTTCATCTTACAATTTATAAACGTAAACTAAGCCGTTTTTTGTTTAATTTAATCGTTTAGACATCTTAAAAAAAGCCTGCTCTCCCCCAAATTTGCCTTTTAATAGTCAAACTGGAGGAGCCAAATTCGACTTTTAGCTAAATTTGTTTCAAAAACTAATACACACTTATTCAATATTGTTGTTTATCATAATGAAAACTTATTGTTATAATTATATTTAATATTATCATGCTTACTAGTTATTATTAAGAGAACAAAAAAAAATTATACACCTGCTAGACCTGTATGTATTTCTACCTATAAATACTTTCATATACATACGTTTCATTTTAATTTTTATAAGTGTTGCAGAAAAAGGTGTAGAAGGGTGTTTTTGGTGCAAGTGTTGTACATAACTTTCTTTTTTTAATATTTATTATTTATGAACGAGCTGAGTTTAAGTGGACTCTGTTTCACAGGATAGCATTATGTAATTGAATGTATGTAGATAGATGGACGCATACATTCATACAGCTATATCTAACTAACTTATTAACTATTGAAACACAAAGCGTATTCTAAATTTATTATAATAATTAAATATTTATGTATATACTTTTATTTAATACATTTTATGTTTCTTTTTTTTATAATTAGAGTTATAGAGTAGACTAATGATAAACAGTTCCAAGAGATAGATAGTTAGTTTAAATATCTACAGTTACGAAAGGAAATTTTATTTCTAATCAATGACAACCGAAGAAAAATAATTTAATCATGTTGATGTCATTTTGTTATTCAGACGCAATATGAATTCAATTAGATTGCAAGAGCAAATTTATTATATTATTAAATGAATTTCAATTTCAGATTGTTGTGGGGTATTTACATATTTGTGACCCTTTTCTTAAAAATGTCTCCCCCAGAATTATTGCTGCTCAACTCTCTCTTCTTTTTTGTGTAAAATAATTGACAAATTAAAAAATAAGAAGTTTTGAAAAGGAATATACTACATACAAACAAATAGGAAAAAATAAAGAAAACATAAGAATTAGAGTAAGAGCGTTAGAAGACAGTATATACATATATATTTTTTTAACAATGAGCTATTATTTATGTGAACACAATTTCACTTTTCTTTGTCATGCACAAGATAACAAAAAAACTGAACAAAATAAGCTGAATTCGTTAGAAAGATTATTATTCGTTGATTAAAACTTCGTGACTCTTTTTTAAAGAGCGATTGTTTAGAAAACATTGTTATTTTTAAAAAGTAAGAAGAAATTTTTAAATTTACATGTTGTACAAATATAGTCGTTGTTGTGTGGGAAGTTTGATTTCTCAGTTTCGTATTGAATTAGAATATGCTTAGTTTGCCTAAAACAGCCAACAAAGTATACAGGAAACATAAAAAATAAGGACAATGGTAGTTTACCTCTGCGCTTTCTTCTTTCTTAGCTGTTGCTAAAAACTAAATTTAATGAATCTCTATAAATTTATGTAGAGCTTTGGGCACTGTGTCGTTATATTTAATATTATGTTTTTGTATGGTTTTCGCTGCTAGACAGGCCAATGTCGTGTACTTGAGAGGATTTGCAATTTCGTTTATTTTCTTAGGTTTTATAAGAGATTCAAAGGTTTCACCGACTTTGTTACGAGCATCCTGAAATTGAAAGAAAAATTAAAGAATTTTTAATATGAGTTTAAAAGATTATTGAATAATGCAAATAAACATAAAAATTATCTATTGCAAATACTAGTTATACAGGGTGGGCCAAAAGTCAGTTTTTACACGCTGGTAAAAATTTAATAACTTTTTTGTTTAAAATTATTTTTTATTGTTTTTTTTTAAGATTTTTTCATCGAACCATGCATAATTTAATGACCAAGGTACGAACCAAAGTGGTAGAATTTTACTTTTCAAATGAGCATTCAATTTTACTGACGCAACGAAATTATTTCAACACCAGACAATCATCTAGCCAAATTGCAATTAATCGCCAGGAAAATCGAGAACCAAGCGAACGTTGATCGTGTACGGGAGAGTGTTGAAGTATATCCAGAAACTTCAACGCGAAGACGTTCTGGACACATGGGCATCTCTAGAACATCACTTCGCATTTTATAACGTCATTTACACATGCATCCATACAAGGTCCAATTGGCCCAACAACTTTTACCAGTTGACTACCATTAAAGACGAATTTCAATCCAATTTATACACGCAGGCCTGACTTGGGCCACCCTGTAGTAAAAATATTATTATGAAAATCGACCTTTAACATTTAAATTATTATTGTCTTGGCAACAGTCTATAAGACAAAAATTATAACAACCAACCCTGTTCTAGTCGCAAATTGTAGCAAGCTGGGCACCCTACTGGTTAAGCCAATTCGAGTATGCTGAATTCAATGGTGATAGCCGCCGCTTTTCAAAGTTAGCGCTCGTATTTGAAATATCCGTGGCTTTAATACTAAAGTACCACAAAACAATTTTCACAATGGTCATTGTGCAAATTTGCAATTTGAAAATCTGTCCAAAATCTGCATTGTTATACAATAAACACAAGCATATTAAAAACCAATTTTTTCTATGTGAATTATTTAAATTTAATTCGGTATTTTATGTTAAAACCAACGAAAATTGTCAATTAATAAGTTATCTTAAAACACAATATGGCGCTAAATATGCCAAATGTTATTGTGTCAATTTCTTTGCAACTGAGCAAATATACACTTCCAATTTTGCTCATGGTTTTTTGAGTGCAAACGAAGTGAAATAGATCAAATTGCAAATACGTACATTTGGTTGTTGCGTTGTGCAAACGTGTTTTTTTGCAACCTTTTTTTAGTTCCCTAAGCTAATCCCGCGATGCTGTTCGCTTGTCTGCAGGAACGAAACCAGAGGCTCTGGCGGGAATCGAACCCGCAACCCCGGCGCTGATAGACTAGCTCACTACCAGCTAGCCTACAGGGCATCGTTTGCACAATTTGAACTACCCATCGTTAAAACCCATAATATTTTTTTTTTAGTCTTGGGATCATTGTTTAATTTCAATCCAACTCTGTAAAATACATACAATTTTTTGTTATATTTTTTTTCGCGGAAAAATTTGTGTTTTTTAAGAAATACTGAATTTCTTAAAATTTTACCTAACAGGACATCCAACTCTTTAACCACTTTACTAGTGTTGATGGAATTTCTCTACATGCTTTTAAGACTCAGCTGGTGACTGTTCAGCAAACTTGTTGGAGAATATAAAACTTTCTTTAAAAAACAAATTGCGAAATAAAAACAACAAGAAATGGTATTTAACTGAGTTGGATTCCTTTAATGGGTCGATTACGAATGGCAACTGAACTGAAGTTGAGTTGCCAGCAGCGAAACAAGAAAACGCCACTCATGATAAAATATAAAATAAAAAAAAAATTGTATATTTTAACATGAGCAGCGATGCTTGATTTCGCCGCGGGCAACTTAATTTCATTTGTGTTGCTATCCGTAATGGACCCATAAAATAAACAATGATGCCAGAAGTATGAAATTTTTAATAGCAAATATGACCGTTAACTTTGAAAAATGACTAGCACCATTGAATTCAGCGTACTCAAATTAGCTTTACCGGCAGGGTAACCAGCTTATTAATAAAAAAAAAGTTTCAAATTCAAGTGTAATTAAAACAAATGCAAACGGAGCCTTTAAAATTTTTTGTATTATACAGTTAAGGTAAACATTTTTAAAGGTAATTCTTTGTAAATAAGGAAAATAAATAATTTACTTTTTAATATAAAACTTTCTTTAAAGAAAAATTTGTGTGCATCGGAAAAATAACTTCCCGGGAAAGCGGGAACAGAAAACCATTGGATATGAAAAGACTATTACGAAAAAGCTTATAAATTGAAATTTGACTTAAAGACATTCGAAAAAAATGTTTAAATAATAAGATTTAAATTATTAAAAGAAAATCGAGAAAAAAACATTTTTTAAGAGAAATCAATATTTTCGGATAAAATAAATTTTAAAGGAAAAAATCAATTTTTTAAGAAAAAAAATTTCTTTTGATAGAAACCAACCATACTTTCAGAATCATTTTCTTTTTATAATAAAGAAAATAATTTTTTGAGAAAAAATCAATTTTGTTCTATTTAAATTTTCGCGGAAAACTCTATTTTCTTAATAAAATCACTCCTTTAAACAAAAACCTTATAAAATACCAACTTACTATATGAGCACCATTATCCAACAAAATCTTTGCTAAATCCTTTTGACATGGTTGTGCTAAAGCAGCCAAATGTAAAGGAGTATTGCCAGCATCATCGATTGCATTAGGATCGGCACCCACCTCAAGCAAAGCTTTAGCCAAAGATGGCGATGGGAATTGACAGGCCGGATACCGGCCAACTAGAGTACCTTCTCTGTAGCAGGCATAATGCAAAGCTGTGCGTCCCGAACGTACTGCAACATTAAGTTTATTCAATTTATAAAGAGCTACAAAAATTTCACGGCGCATTTTAGGACAGAAAGTTTCATCTTCAACCAGCCAAGCTAATAGACAGCCGATATGCAAAGCACTAACTAAAGCGCGACTTAAAGCATTTGGATCGTGATTGCAATCGTGCACAGTTGTGATAGCCTGTTGTTGTTGCTGATGGGTTTGTTGGGGTGTTTGATGTTGCTGGGACTGAGTTTGAGATGCTGTGGCACTTTTTTGTTGTTCCACCGACCAACTTTGTCCTGCAAGTGATGAAGAGACCTTTGCACCAGATTGTAGCATTTGATAGTTTGACAAACCTCTCTCAACCTCCAAGACAGCCTTATTAAAAATCTTAAGCATATCGCTAGCCGCAATGGGTGGCACCACACGACCACGAGGTAGCAACCGTCCTGCTTCCATTAGCATAAAACTGAAGAGTTCGGCAAAAGACAAGAGAGAAGACTGCGTCATAGGACTGAGGGGTGGTAAGATTTTTTGTTGCATAGTTAAAGCATAAGTCCAAAGGTCAATACAACGCTCAAAACGACCTGCGTCGGCATAATGAGCTCCCCTAAAAGAAAAATTTAATTAACCAAATATATGATTTATCTTATTCAAATCCAATTTTATTTCATTTCTTACCTAAAACGTATATAATAACTTGTGTCTGGATGAGTTGGACCCAATATTCTTTGACGTATGACCAAAGCTTGCATACGCATCTCGTCCGGATCCAAGACCAACTCTTCTAAATCCTCAATTGTTGTCACTTCTGATACAAACTCGTAGGCCGCTATTGGCTCATTCACTAATTTTGGTATCTTTGGCTCCTGATTACGTTCTTCCATGGCCCTTCGCCACAACGACAATGCACTAACCATATCACGCTTCTTGTCCACATACGTGGCTCCCAGTAATTCCAGGGCATCTATACGACTCTCACGCCTGACACTGGGCAATGTTATCAGGTGTTCTACAATGGGCAAGTGACCCGTTACACTTGCTGCCAGCAGCGGTGTCATACCATAATAATCTACTTCCATTGTGGCACCATGCTTCAATAGCAGTTGCAATATTTCCAATGAACCCGATTCGGCACAATCGTGTAAAGCTGTATTACCCTTAACACTGCAACGATTCACATTCGCATTGAGCGAGAGCAAATACTGGGCAATTTTGAAATGTCCTTTGTAGCAGGCAATCATTAAGCAAGTGTGGCCATGTCGATTTGCAACCTCAAAATCTGCCCCATTATGTATTAAATACTTGACTATTTCAAAATGTCCATCAAAGCAGGCTGCCCGTAGAGGTGTGGAATTTGTGCGCGTTGTACTGTTAACATTGGCGCCATGTCTTACCAGTAATTTTACTATACCCAAGTGGCCAGCTGCCGAGGCACACCATAGCGGAGGAGCATCTTCAATTGGCTCACCATCGAAACTAACAGAGCCGACCTGTTCAACATCA
The DNA here is from genome assembly GCA_963931875.1 of Pollenia griseotomentosa. Lineage (NCBI taxonomy): Eukaryota > Metazoa > Arthropoda > Insecta > Diptera > Polleniidae > Pollenia > Pollenia griseotomentosa. Next base: position 250,747,055 of record OZ007560.1, read on the forward strand.
GCTTGACACCATGTCAATAAATATTCTACAATTTCACTGTGTCCATTTCGGCAGGATATAACCAGGGGTGTGGCTCCATTAACTTTTGATGAAATAAGTATTGATATCTCTGAAGCTGATCTTCCATTGAGAGCATTCTGAAGGTGAAAAATGAAGAAAAGGATGATTATAAAACAAAATGTGAAAGACAGGAGAAGTATCGTATGTTTTAATTGAATTGAAAGTCTTTTTAAACTTGAGTAATACTTCTTTCACTGTTTTAAAATGTACTCCAATGACTAAATTATAATCAAAATTTGTGTAAATTTCGAAAATTTGTAGAATAAGTTTTCTAAACCGAAGACTTTTGTATAGTCTAATTAAAATCCTCTATTCTCAAAAACCGAACAAGATTTCAGCTGATTAAATAAAAAGATGAACTTTAAATTCAACGAATTGGTTGAATTCTGCAATGACGCCTATTAAGTAACTGCTCTTTAAGATTAGCATTGGTGATGTGTATCCAAAGGCACCACTAAAGAACCTAAGTGAGCTGTCTTCTTGATAGCTACTCATGAAACCTAAATGTGTTCTCCATTGTAACTTCGGTTTCTGAAAGTAAATGGATACTTGATTTTTATTTTTTTTTTTTTAAGGTAATATTTCTGACGGCTATGTACATCTCGAAAGTCCCTTAAAATTTTGTTTTCCTGTCTTCAGCATTATTGTAGGTATGGAATAAAGCGGCCCATACACTTGCAATATTATTGTATATGGTATTCGCCACATTATTTCAATTTTGTCCTATATAATGCAATAATTCGCACAATGGTTTCATTTATTCAATAAAAAGTGAACATAACCTACAGGGATATCATAAACAGCATTGTACAATATTGCCAACACACTTCACTTTCTTTTCGTTGTGCAATAAAAATCAAGGGTCTTTTGATTGTTGCCAATATATTGTGCCACCTTCGAATATCACATGCACATTGGCGATATAATTGTTTCTAGTTATCAATAATAGTGGTTCCAGACGTACTGTTTTTAGCAGTACATGAACCGTGTTTTTCAATTGTACTGTTTAATCCACAACACTCAAAACTGTACGCAAATGTACTGTTTTTTTTTCACTTTGTAAACAAAAAATACACAACAGTCCTCTATTTCAATAACACTTTAAGAGAGTTTTTTGACCAAATGAATCTAATACCTAAAATTGCCGACAGAATCCGAATATGAAGTTAGAATGCTCAAAAGTAGAACAGTTTTCGAGATTTTAACAAATTACCGTTATTTTTACCGTTTTCGAGAAATTTCAAAATAACCGTTATTTTTGTTTTTAAAAAAATATGATATCACTTAACTAAAATGCAAATATCTTCCAAAATAATAAACGGATTATGTGTTTCTTTTTTTTTATGAAAGGTAAACAATGGATTGCTAGTGAAGATTGCTCAAGAAATGACATAGTTACAGGGCACAAAAGTTCAAACTTCATTGAAAATTTTGTGATTTTTGCCATTGTGCTCTTTTCAAGTTATTTTTTTTTTATACCAAACAATTAAAAATTGTTACGTTTTATTGCATGGGGCATTAGTATATTTCAATACACTTTGCGTCCAACCAGTCCTAGATTGGTGAAAAAATGATAAAGCTACTGAAGATTTAGTGAATTAACCCACGTAGTAATTTAACAGTTTTAGGCTTCATTTTAATATTTTTTGTTACGAAACATTTCGATATGTGTATTTACTTCGTGTGTTTTTGGTGATTTGGTAAAAATTGAAAAGTGGGATATTTCAAATAGTTTTCTGTAACTTTGTCATTATACCCACACCACAATAGTGAAGAGGGTATTATGCATTTGTGCTGATGTTTGTAACACCTTAAAATATTGGTCCCACCTTAAAGTATACCGATCGACTTAGAATCACTTTCTGAGTTGATCTAACGATGTCCGTCCGGCTGGCTGTCCATGTAACCTTGTGCGCAAAGTACAGGTCGCAATTTTGTAGATAATTTAATAAAATTTGGCACATAGGTTCTTATTGGCACAAGGATCAAACCTATTAAAAATGTGCTATCTATGTTTTAAACTGATTTTAAAACATAGATAGATCCATATTTGTACGGACACATAAGCTATGCATTTTTAAAAAAATAGGACCACGAGGGGAGATGGGGCAATATATTCCTCTCAGAAACTATCAAACCGATTTTAATGAAATTAAAAGCATAGATAGATCCATATTCATATAGCCATACACTCCCGAAAATTTGTTTTTAAATACTGTGGTGTAGAGTATCATATGGCTTGACCGACTATACTTTCTTACTTACTTTTTTTACCGATTTGGGTCCTATTAGGCAGAAAATGTGCGTATTGAAATAAGCTAACGTCGTTACTGATAAAACTAAAAAACACTTATTGTTTGGTTTTAAAAAAATAAGTTGAAAAGAGCGAAATTGCAAAAATCATTAAAATTTTTGTGAAATTTGAATTTTGGTCCAATGTAACTTACGTCATTTCTTGACCAATTTTTACGAACGACCTGTGGTTGTTTTAGTAATTTCATTATCTTTGAATAAAAATAAAGGAATGAAAAATCCGTCGAATATTTTCGAAGATACTTTTATTAAAGTGACATCATCTCGAAAACTGTCCTACTTTTGACCATTCGGACCAGTGTTGCCAGTGAAATTTCAAGAAAGAAACATTTTAGTTTCCAAAAAGATACACTTTTTCCCAAAAAGATACGTTTTGAAAAAAATTTGTAAATCCATTTTTAACGTTTAATATTTATTAACATAACATTTTTATTTCATATTTAAATGCATATTTGTAAAGAAAATGATTTCGTATAAATTAATTTTTATATTTATTTAAGTCATAAATATTAGATACATATGTAATTTTAAAAAATACAGTAAGCAAACTTTAAAATTAATTATTTGTAATTATCTTTGAATGTTATCAACACAAATTAATTTTTGTAAAAATTAATATACGAGTTAAGGCGATTATATCAACGTTCATTTAAATTTCCTCAAAATAAAAAAGATGTTCATATATCCTCAGAACAACTTTGCACTAGTAATCATCGATTTAGGTGGATCGTATATTGCAACCCCTTAATGTTTTCTTTCACCATTATTAAAGCCGATATCAAGGCGAATTCACTAGAAGGTGGGGTCAAGTCCACATGTGGTGTTTTTTTTCGGTGGTCGAATTGTCAAAGTGTGTATGCAAACTAAATTTTTATGTAAACTAACGGCATCGATGATCAGTCTTAATAAGTTTTAGTTGGCTAAATATTTTCGAATGTTTTGTTTCTGTACATTTTGCGTACAGATTCAAAAGATACGAAAAATGTCAGGATTATACATGATACCTGAAGTAGTCAAAAGATACGAAAAATGTATCTTTCGTATCCTAACGGCAACACTGATTCGGACTTCACATTCTGATTCAGCGGACAATTTTACATAAGGATAAGGTGTCAGATTCATTTGGTCACGACTTTGTTGAAAATTTGTGGCACAGTGTAATTGATATTGAAAATTTTGTTAAGTGTACAAAGAAGGCAAAGTAATTAAAAAAAACCCTGTTCTAGTAATACACATTGTTTGATTACAATACAGAAAATGACTAGAATTTTAAGAAATTTTAAGTTTAGATTAAATAAATTAAAAAATGTTGAGAATGTGAAAAATTAATTTAATATACGCAACAATGATTGTGAAAAAATGCTTTTTAATTGCAATATTTTTAACCCTTTCGTGTAACAAACGCCTTTGGTGCAACTTTATTATATTGTATTTAAAAACATTTACATATGGGGGATTTCATGTCAAGTGACCCAATTTTTAAATCGTTGTCTTCCGATTTTTTTGATTTTTAAAATTTTTTTTTTTTATTTTACTTCTTTTTTTTATCCGGAATGTTCAAAAGAAAGCTTATGTCTTTTCCTTTAAGGTAGTTTTGGTCGCTTTTTTGGATGCGAGTGACCTATGTATAAAAAAAAATAATTTCTTACTCTAGACGAGGGTTTTTAAATTTTTAGCATATGTAGTGTTCTTTCTCATCCATGTAACTTATTACCTATTGGTGTTTTCAAAAGATTGATCAAATAGCTATCGAAGCTACTTGGGACAAATTTTGCTAACACCAATAGGTAATAAGTTACATGGATGAGAAAGAACACGTGTAATGACCAAAATGTCAAACTTTGACCCCCTGTAAATCTAAATTTCATCCAAGCCGGAAGACATCGTTTTAAAAATTGGGTCACTTGACATGAAAACTATCCTTTAGTGGTATTTCTTAATATAATAATTCATGTCGGTTATGAAGTTAAAAGTTTTAAAAATAAAATTATTTGAATATATCGTTATATTTTCGTTAAAATCAAAAAAATGTACGGGTTCTTCCTTAATTGTTCGTACTGTTTTTTTGTACTCGGTGTACTCATGGTGAAATAAACAGGTGGCAGCACTACGCCAGATGACGATTTTTTGCTCTTGCATTGTTTGTCTAGGTTTATGTCAAAGTTTTGTTTATGTTAACAAAAAGTTCACGTTTTTAGCTGTGATTTTTGTTTTTTATTAAATTTTTTGATAATTTTGATAAGATATTGACCATAATTAAATAAAAATTGCCTAAAAATTTATTTATTTCATCACGTTCAGCGGCACGCTTTGATTTTTGTTAAATGTATTTTTTGACGTAAACGGTTATGTAATTTCCATTTTTGTTGTAATGTTGTATTTGTTGCCGTAACGATGCCACCTGCTTATTCCACCATGGGTGTACTGCTTTTTCGAAGTTTAAATCTGGCTACCCTTGTTATTAATAAGGTAAAATTTTTATGAATTTATTGTTTAATATGACGAAATCTTGTTTATATCAATAAGTATACAAATATAATTAATTAATATCTACGTTTATCAATATTCAATAATTATATCTTATTTTGTTTTGTATTTGTGTTTTTATCAGTTTTATAATAAATAATCTAGAGAATTCCTGGAAATATAAGCTGAAATTAAAATGTTTTTAAATATTTCCTAGACAAAAACCCCCTGGATGAATGACACTTGAAAGCAATGGGGTAACGAATTCTAAAATTAAATGAACTTTAAGTACTTTTTTATATTTTATTATCATAAATTTTTAATAATTTCAAGTTTTTTTAAGGATTTTTATAAAAGAAAATGTAATTTGTTTCGTAGAAAATAGAAATTAAAATAATACAAACTACCTTTTTATAAAAAAAATCTTTCCAAAACTTGTAACATTTAAAAAAAAAAGAAATCATTTGGGGGTTCCCTTTTGTTTAACTTAATGACTTTTAAGCTCAATAGATACGCAGAAAAACGCTTAAAAATTAAAAAAAAGCAACAATCACGATTTATTTCTCATCGTCATTACTATTTTAAACGTTTCCTTCCGTATTGTCTCTGATATTAATAGCAAGTAACTAGCACAAGTTAAAATAGCATTTATCTAGCAGTAGTTTTTATGCCCATCCAACCAGCAGTGACACTGTGAGGCGGCACAGGCACGATACAATTGTTAGTGGGTACGTGGTCTTTTTTGTACGCAGTTTTTGGTCTGTTTTGATTTTTTCTTTGACTTTTCTGTTTATTTTATTTTATTTCATTCTTATTCGATTTTTAATTTAAACTTGGCAATGAACTCGTACAATGTCAATGCAGCGGCGAGTTGAATGAAATAAAAAATCTAAAACAACAAAAATAAAAATTACAAAACAACAAAAGCATTGCTGAAATAAAAACTATTTTGTTTGCAAAAAAACCATGTGTATCTAAAAATATAGTAAATGGGTTGAAATCAGTGTTGCCACCAGTGAAATTCAAAAATTACTCAACTGTTGGTCTAAAATTATTCAAAACCATATAAAATTACGCAATAAAATTGAAAAAAGTTGTTGCAACAATTTCACTGCAGCTGAAAGTTTGTTCATCACCACAAAAAAATCTAGCTGATAATCATGTCACTAACTTAACAATCTTTGAATAAGTGTTACCTAAAACGTATCTGAGCGAGTATACATTGTTATACATTGCGTCTACACTGACTCGTAAGATCCAGAAAAAATTATTTCTGCATTAGTATAGAGATCCCAAAGTATATAAATAATTTTCTAATACGATCAAAGATATTCATCTAAGTGTTCAAGTGAACTTTTAAATGAACAGTAATTAACAGTACGTATGGATAAAGACATTGCTTATTTTAATGGGGGATCGTCTGTGGATGATAAATTCATTTTTTGTTATTTATCGTTATCGTTAAATCAATAACAAAGTAAAAGTGTTCGACTGAATTATAGTTTTCGGCTTCATTATCGGCCAAAAATTTCTAATCGGTCAATAATCGGTGTTCGGCATTAATTTGGCCGATTTTTCCCGAAAGCCGATCTTTTTTACACCATTATATGCTACAAAACCATGCAAAAAAATTCAACTAAAACTTTTTTTCCAAAATTCGGTTGTGGTTTATTACATTGTTGTAGAAAAAGGTAAACAAGCAAGCAATATCGGAAGAAAAAAGAGCAAAACAATTTAAAGCGAAAAAAATAATGGAATAATTCTCGAAAAGGGATAACGTACTTATGTAAACAATCCTATAAGCATTAATATATGTATTTAAGTAATGAAAGGCAGGTCCATTTAACAATGTAAAGGCATTAGCAATAAAATATCTGTCGGCACCACCAACTAGTGTTGCCAGCGAGCAACTGTTAAGTGCAGCTGGGCAGTTTCATTCCAATCGCAGAAGTTACCTTATTGGTACTAAACCATAAATATTACAGTTTTGACATCAAAACATGAAATATTTTAATTTTGAATATTAAACAATATGAACCATACATACATCGCTATTTTATTGTTGCAACCAGCGTTTAAAAAACTGCAGTCAAAGTCAAAAAACTGCAATTTCTTCATTTGTCATTGGCATTTTTCATGCTAGATGTAGCATTTTTTAAAGTCATTTGGCATTAAAAAAAACTGATTTAGCATCTAGCATTATTTTAAAATTTCGGCTTAAATCTAGTTTACCGACGCAGCTCCAAATAAAAAAAAGTACCTATGGTGATAGAAAATTGAAAAATAAGAAGAAAAAATTAAAAAAAAAATTGGCACCTTTTGTAAGGAGACTTTTGTGATTTTTTAACATTTTTCACATCTTTTATGATGTCATATTTCGAAAGCCGAAAGAAGCTGGGGTCTGAAAATTTATGTTTTGTTAAAGTTCAATAACATACAACATTTGTGTTGAATTTCATTGATATCGGAGGTGATGATGCCGAACGACATTATGGCAGCTCAAAAAGCAAAAAGTTGTACACAAATTTTGTTTGTTGTTTTTTTTTTTTTTTTTTTTTTTTTTTTTTTTTTTTTTTTTTTTTTTGAAATTATGTAATTGATCTCAAAAAGTTCAAATTTTTTCTCGCTGTGAATTTGGTTAAGTAAAGTTCGGCTTCGGTTGAGCCGAATTAAGCCAATTTGACCGAACTTCGGCATCAGCCTAAAAAAGTGACTTCGTTCGTACACTACAGAATGACCATAAAAATAGGGATTTCAGAAACGTAAAAAAATGTTTGTTATTTATTTTTATTAGAAATTACACAACAATATATGGGTTCAAAAAGTATACAAATATTTAAAATTAATACATTGTTTGAATAATTATTTAGAAAGTGGCAACCCTGATTGAAATAAAATTTAAATAAAAACAAAAACAATATTAATCACGAGTAACAATTTGCCAATTAAAAAAAAACATTACCGAGCACTTTGCCAACTTTTGCGATTAAGCGTTATTTGAGAAATTACTTAAATAAAAACAGATTATTTTTTAAAATTTCTAATAAGAAAAAGAAATGAAGGTAAAAAAGTATTATTTAAGTATTTAATAGAAGAAATCTGTTTTAAAACCGATTTAGTTTTTTTTAATATTTTAAGATTTATTGAAATTTTTTAACAATTTTAATGTCATTGTTTCTTTCTAATGCTATGTTCACATTTGGGTTCTTAAACGCGTTTAAGCAGCTCGAACGGGATTTAGGTCTAATCACTTCAAAATCGAGATGATTATAAATTTGTTTGTTGTGTTTTTTTTTCTTAATCATCTGTCATCTTAATCATCTCAAATGTAATGTGAACGGCTTTGATTAGCTAAATCAACATTTTGCTTAAACGCGTTTAAAAACCTAGCATGATCGTGTACAACCGGCCACGATTTCTGCTTAATGTTTTTATTTTTTTCCTTAAATAATTCATAAATTTTCACAATTTCATCATTAAAATGATTAAAATAATCTTCTGATAACTTTATAAAAGCATTTTTATCTATTTTAAATACTTTAAAAAAAATATAAATTTGTTTGTTGTGTTTTTTCTTAATCATCTCAAATGTAATGTGAACGGCTTTGATAAACTTAATCAACATTTTGCTTAAACGCGTTCAAAAACCGAAATGTGAACATAGCATAACCCTTTGGGCACACTGTTTCTCAAAATTTACATAAATTTTAAGTTGTGAGGTACGCTGCACGCAATTTTTAAGCAATTTACTTTCAAGATGCCTTCAAGAAAACAATTTGTAAAGACAAACTTCTAATCAGCTGTAAAATTGCTACACAAATGGAAAGGTGAAATTGAAAGTAATCTCGTGGTCGATTTAAAAAGTGTGAGTGTGTTAGTAAAAAAGTGAGAGTGTATTGCAAATTGAAAGGAATTGAAAGGCAAAACTTGATCGTGTGGCCTCCAAGTAATTCAACTTCAAATTTAAGTTCTAATTGACCTACACAAAATATGTTTAACAATTTGTCTGGGTTCACACTCTGAAAGTTTTCATTCAGAAAGTCTCAGTTTATTGGTGAGAGGGGAAGAGAAAAGAAAACTTTCATAGTGTGAAAGAACTTTGATTTTATAAAAATTATTTTTTCATTATTTTTTTGGATATTTTTGATTTTATAAATAAATTTTTTTTAATAAAAGACAGTTTGTCACCTAAACAAAATTTATTTTTATAATTGTTCACATTTTTAAAATGATACCCTGAGGTATAATGTTTTATAAATCTGTAAAGATCTTTTGTTTGACAAGGATTATTCGGCCTTATTATGAGTGTCGTTGTCGTGGTCGAAAACCAGTCGTTTTTAAAAATTGGTATTATGATTGTCGTAAACGACATAAATATTACGAGCTTCATATGTGTTTTATATTGTCGTAAACCCTAATTGATATCGTAGGAAATTTAAAACAAACACTAATAAGACAGAATGTCTATCAACGTCCAAATAAAGTACACAAGCGGTTTGAAAACAGCAAGATATTTGTGTTAAAGAAACTTAAGAAAGTAGTATAAAGCATGTTTGTGAAAAAATATAGCTTTTAAATATTCACACAAACGCCTTGTTATTTCAAACACCCTAGTAGTTTATTTGGCCCTTAAATATCAAAAATTTTTTATTTTCGTTCAAACATACTTCATAAATTTTTTTTTTTATGTTTGAACAAACCGCTTGTGTGGTTTTTAAATTAATATTAGGCGTGTTTTATTTCCATATCAAGGCGGGTTTTTCCATTGCATTGTTAGTGCTTACGGCTCGTTATGTCGACCATTCCTAACAAATCAAAGCAAATTGGTTCGAACTGTCAAAATAGCGTTTCGACCCCACCTGTAGTTGAATTTGCTTTGGTCCATATTTTACAAAAATAAACGCATGATATTTCGTCCCTTATAATAATTTTTAAAAAACAGACAATAAAATCCTTTTGAAAACAAGTAAATAAGATGACGTAAAGCTTCGTACAGACGATGGTCAGATCTTACAATGTTGTAAGCAGGCGTTGCCAACAGCAATATTTTTCTGACAATGGTGCGATTGTCAGATGCATTAATTTTGCACTTCTGCAAATACAAATGAGCTGACAATGTTCACACAGTTGTAAGACATTTTAGCCAATTTTAATGCAATTTAAGCAACGCTGCTTAAGACCTTAAAACAAAAAAAAAACTCGAGCTTCGATTGATGTCTCCCACTAACAACTTAAGGGCCAAATACACTTGTTAGATGCTTGTCCAGCAGGAGAATTCCCGCGTGTACGTGTGCTGGACGTAATATTCGCCGTCATATCTAAATTTTTTGATTTTCCATCCAGCATCGTCGGTACAATATCCAAACACATTTTCACTAATACTACCACAATGCTTGATGAGTATTTTAATAAGTGTATTTGGGCCTTTACCAACTTTGCAAAAGAGCAGCCGGTGATAAGTTTTACTTCACCCTTTTGTTGGTCTCTTAGACAACTATTTTTTTATTGTTTCAGAAAAAATTGACTTAAAATAGCTTTAATCGACGGTATTAAAAATATCTGGAAAAAATATTTCCAACGATGATCACGATTTTGTTGCCACATTAATACCTTCAGTAAAATATAAAAAAAAAACTTTTGGCATACAAAATAACTATGACGAAACATTTACCTTGTTTTATGTACTCTGAATAAAACTTTCAATAGCTAAAACAAGACTACGTGCTAGGCAATTAATTTAAGAATCTTAAAACTCTGGAATTCTCGAAAAAAAAGTTAAAAGTCAAAATCTATGAGTTGAATTCAAAAGCGCTGGAATAAAAATTGTTTTAGAATAATCAATGTTTAAATTCTTTTAAAAAACAGTACTGAATAAAAAAGTTATGTTGGTATATTTTGTTTTTTTTTTTTTCTAAATTATACTTAATCTTCAAAATTATCACTCTTTTATCAACAACTATCAACCTGATTGACAACACTATTCTATCCTCATGTCACTATTTATCTGGATATACTAGAATAAAATGACGAAACGCCTAAAGCGAAATTAATTCGTCATTTATCATGCACGAAAAACAAGTTTAAAAAAAAACAAGTTTAAAATCAAATATCAATTTTATGGTTTAAATAAATGAATGAATTAAAACAAGTAAGATTGAGTGATATATTCATTTTTGATGAATCTTATGAACTTTTCACCACCTTAACTTTGGGAGGACACTTGTGTAGCAGCCAGGCAAAACGGTGGACCGGTTTGCTGGTTTTCAAGATTTTATAATCTTTTTATTTAAAAATATATCTGAGCCAAATTTGGTCCACCTACCTTATATTGATTGCATGGGCGATCATGTAAGTTATTTGTCTATAATTCGGTAATTTTTGATTTATGACCGATTTCACTTATTTTCTTACTAAGCATACTTATAATGTTTAAATGCAACAAATGGACTTGCAGAAAGAAAATTTCAGGAAAATAGTGAACGGATCTAGCTGAATTGAAATAGCAATCTAGCAAACTAGGTCCCACCGTATCTGGGGTCTTTGGAAAGTTGATTTCAACAAACACACGGACAGGCGAGCACCGTTTAATCAACTCTGCTACTTATAGGGATCCAGGATAAATGTATATACTTTATAGGGTTTTAGATAAGTATTGTAGAAATTACAAACTAAATGAATCATTAATTGTGGTAAAAAACATCTTTCAAAATTACAAAATTGGTAAAAAAAAAAAACTTTAAAATTATCATAAAATCTTACTTTTGATCAACTTTAACGCAGATATTTTTTTCGGATCAACGCCAATTAGCAACTATTCAAACCAGCGTTTCACTCTTGATGGCGCCTGGAGAAGTATGTATTGAAAAACACATATGAACCGTTACCTCGAAAATGTGATGTGCTATGAGTCAAATCAATATAGCTTTCCTTTACTTATACGACAATAACCACAAATAATAATAGTTTGAGAAAAAAAATTTAAAAAACTATAATTTCGCAGGCATGTATTTTTTAATCTTTTCGAACGTTTCAAAAAACTATTGTTATTTAAATATATAATAAAAAAGAAAAATAGCTTTAAAAATAAAAATTCTAATTTTTCTTTATATACATATGTACATAATTTTATATTTTTCAATTTAAATTTCATTTTAAAAATTCAGAAGCGTGTTTGCCTACACTATGCAACACAAAAAAAGCCATACGTATGAAACAGTCAGTTTAGTATCAGTCCAGCGCAAAACAAAAATTTTCTTTAATGAACACTAGAATTATTTAAATGTAAAGGGTGTTATTTAAAGCCTGACAAAATTTATGAAAGGGAAAGCGAACTGTCATATTCCGCTCATTTATGATCAGTATACTCTGGCAAATCATCTTAAATCCAAAACCAAATTTACTTTGATAATCAGTCATCGATTGGACTTCGTGGTTTTAATGCCGCACGGCTCATGTTTAACTTCTTTAAAAATAAATAAAATTAGACGTCCAAATGCTCTTCTCTTTTTATTAAATAAATATTTACCCCCTTATTCATAAAAAATAAACCTTTTAAGAACCTGTTTTATTTTTTATGAATAAGGCCGTCAATTTTTTGTGTTACTTTTTACAATTCCAAGTTTTATATAGCTTAAAAAACAACCTTAAGTAATAGACAAGCAGCTCCTTCTTAGAGAATTAATTAACAGGCTTAATAAGAAAACAAAATTTGTACCAGCGCATTTCCTAACTGGGGTGATGAAATGTCTCAAAAGCCGATCTAATCTGGTTTTTACGGACGCTTTGGTAGGCAAAAGTTGTTCTTAATAACTAGGGATGAGATTTTAATGAACTAAAAAATCGAAAATATGCGCATAAAATATGCACTAAAAACTCCAAAATATGCATTAAAAAAATTAAAAATATGCACTAAAAACTTAACAATTTTCAATAAAAAAAAGCGTTTGTTTTATTATTTTATTAAAAACAAAAGAAAATAAAAAATTCTATTGGTGTTTTTATTTTATTGGTCTTCAAAGGTATAATATTTTTAAAACTTAATTTAAATAACTACATAATTTAAATTTTTGTTTGCATAATCAAATAAATACATTCTTATACATGTACATGGAAAATTATCTCTCAACGTCAACCGAAGTTGAAGCATACTTGAAGGTTGCCAATTTATTTGGAGAATATTAATTTTCTAATTCAGATTCCACATTTGATTCCAGATCAAAAATAATTGAAATTTGTTTTATTTTTTGAAATGCTGTATTTTTTTTTAATTTGTCGGGCTATTTTTCCTTCCACATGTTAATTTTACTTTCTGTGAACTAAATCCTTCCAATTTAGTTATTGTTTCATCAATATATCCAAAGTTGGAAAATAAAAATGCTAACTGACTTTTGATGTTATTTAAATTTAATATTTATTTTACTTGTGAAGGAATTGGCTTCTAATTTCCTCTGCAACGCGGTGCAACCCATGTGGCAAGCAAGTAATATGTAACAGTTTTTGACAAATTATTTGAGGACAATTGGGAGCCTTAACCATGTAAGGTTCTGCATCGGTTAAAAATTAAAGGATCTTTTGTCGAAAGCAGGGCAAAAAAAATTTATTAATTGATTGAAAGAAATTTTTTTTTGAAGATTTTTTTTAATACAATTTGGAAATTTTTTTAAGCACTTTTTTTTTTTAATAGGACAATTTAAAAAAATGTATCACTCAAAAATTTTAAAATATGCATTTAAAACCAAAATATGAAAAAATATGCATTTTCACCAAAATATGCAACAATATGCAAAAACAAATCGATGCCATTTTAACGCAAATTTAATGACTCGGAAAGATAATTGGTCGACATCGATTTTAGACTATCGACAAAAAACATGCATTTGCATGGAAATCGCATCCCTAACAAAAACAATTGTTGCTTGAAATGTAATCTAAAGACGTAGACATGGGTTTCACGAATACTACGAATTCCTCTAAATTGTCAAGCTCTATAGCCAAGAAAGTGTTATTCTTACTCAGCTTTTCAAATAATTTATTCAATTTGCATTACCGTTTATTGTGGGACTTAAAAACTAATGCGCAAGTCAGTCTATTAAAACTTCTTCCTATTTGGTCCTTCTGAAGCCATCCCATAAAAAAGTAACCTTAGTAAATACTAACTAGTGAATCTTTCTAATACGAGAATTTTTGTGAAATTATTTATGTCCTTAAAGCTAAAGAGCATAATGTGAGAAACAACTTATTTGTTATTAATTAAGAAAAAATGTATTTTGAGACCAAAAGTATTTGAAAAACAAAATACAAACTACTTGAGCGACTGGTATTTTAAAAACAACATACATTTTGCAAATGTCTTTAAAATACAAATACAAAATACGTATTTGTATTTTAAATATTTACGTATTTCAAGTACATTTATTTGAAACCCTACTCAATCCTGAGACTAGGAGACAAAAATTGTGTAACAAACTAACCCGAAAAATTGCATCTAGCGCCTCAAAATTGCTCAAATGTCAAAAAATATTCATTTTTTATATCTTTTTTCCACCATTTTTGGCCCATATCTGCCGAACCGTTGGAAATTAAGTAACGCAATTTTCAGAAAAACTTATCTTTTTAATATAATTCATAATTTCTCAGAACATTAAAATACTGGTAAATGTTTTTTTAAATTTTCCAGCTGTATTAAGATCGACAAATGTATGTATATTATGAAAAAGATATAAAACATGAAAATTGTTCTGCATTTTAGGAATTTTGTAGGCATTAGATAAAATTTTTATTGGTTTGTTCTCCTTATATACTCCTAGTGTATAGCTGCACTTGGGGCAAAGAAAGGAAAGCAAAATTCCAATTGGTTTCCGAGATGTAGGCGTAAGAAAATTTCATGTTCTTCGGAAAAATCTAATTTTAGTCAAAATATTGGTGAGACTCTAAAATCTGTACGGCAGCTAAACTAGCAAAGCCCAAATAGGTTTCCATTATTTTCGATAAGTACTTTGAGAAATTACACACGAGATATTGTTTGCACTAGATAACTTCAAAACTGTTGCCCAGTGTTATTTAAGCAGGAAGAGAAAATTAAATTAAAAACACATATAAACAATCATTCTTCTCTATCTATTTGCATACGTTAAAAGTGAATTAAACATGTTTATTAGTTTGACAAATGCTTGAATCAATATATTGGTACCGTGTACGAACACTGTTTGATGACTGGTTTAATTAATTTTAGCTCAGTTCTAGATGTTACCACTATTGTTCGTTTAGCAATATTTTTTCTCTCTCTCCCGACCGGCAAAACAACTTTATTAACAAATCGAAATTGTTGCGAACGTATGAATACTTAACTTTATCTATTTTCTATAAAAAGTATATGATGATTGCCAATCTGTCTAGTGAACTTTTAAATCATCTAAATGAGAGTGTATATGACCTTGATAATTTTTTCTTATCTTTTTTAAGAAGAAACAGACCCCCATTGTCTTTAAATACAGTAAGAAAGAATATAATTAAATAATTTTTAAATAAGTGCATCTTGAAGTTATTTTTTTAAATTTTTAATATCCATAGTTATCAATACTTCAAAATACTATTTGTTAATAGTACGATTAAAATCTTTTAAAATTACTAAAAGTTTTGTATGTTAACGTATTTCAATAAACAACAAAAAATATGAATTATTATTTTTCGCCAACACCCAAAAGTAATTTTTGAAAACTCGATATGAAAAGCGAGGGGTCTCTAAGTATGTATATTCCGGTTACTGGACCATATGTAATCTGTATAAAATTTATCAAAAATAGAAAAAGTACCAAAGTGCTAATTTTTCCGTTTTTACATCACTTGAAGTACCCTATATTTTAATATGGGCCATATGCTTTTTCTATCAAAATTTTTTGAAAAGTGAAATAGTACCAAGAGAACCAGCTGTTTTTCATTTTAGGCCCGCAGAAAGTACAATGTACGTTAAAGTAGGATTTAATCTGTACACTCACAATATTCTGTAGGTAAAATTAACTGAAATTGTAATATAAAATAAATGAAAGTTCAATTAAAAACCGGTCTACCTATTTTTCATTAATTTTTAACAAAAAGTTCATTTAATTTTTACTGTCAAAAATTCAACACCATATTCCGTAAAATCAAATAAATATTCAGTTATTTTGTAAAATTTTACTGTCAAAAATTCAACACCATATTCAGTAAAAACGATTAAATATTCAGTTATTTTATTAAATTTTCGTTTACTCCACAAAAGAGCCGAATTTCTAAAAAATACCAGACAGACACCTTTCCGCTTGTTTTTCTTATAAGCGAGAGAGGGAGAATATTTTTATTTACTTACCCAGTTACACACGTTTGTTTTACTTTTGTTGACTGACCACGTTGTTTACAGAAGAACTCTCAATTATAAGACACCAGCAGCATGACCGATATGGGTTCGCAATTATTTTACTTTTAAAATTTGATGTATTTAACTAAATTATTTTAACAAATAGAAAATGGGAATTGCTTACACAAAACAAGCAATTCATTTTTTATAGATAAGTAAAAATTAATTTTTGGTAGTAAAATTATATAAAATAACTGAATATTTAATTGTTTTTACTGAATATGGTGTTGAATTTTTGACAATAAAATTTTATAAAATAACTGCATATTTATTTGTTTTTACGGAATATGTAGTTAATTTTTTGACAGTTAATTTATATAAGATAACTGAATATTGATTTGTTTTTACGGAATTCGCGGTTGAATTTTTGACAGTAAAAATTAAATGAACTTTTCGTTGCTTTAAATTACATTTTTATTTACTTTAACATAAAGAAGAATTTAACTCAATCAACGGACAATATTAACTGCAACTGAAAATCCGTATTAATATGCACTTAGTTTTTTGAATAACTGTTAGAATCAGTTAAAAATAAATTTGCTGGGAATTTTAAATGTTTATTTATTTAAAAATGACTGAACGGAATATTTCTTAAATAAACTACAGTCCGTTACTGTAATAATATTGTGAGTGTATGTATATAAAATTTATCTAAAAGAGAAAAAGTACGAATTTCACGTTTTATCACGTGTTTACCCCTTAAAAAGGACCAATTTTAAGCGCTAGAAAGTACCCTATGCAATCTGCATACCAAATTTGTCAATTAGGAAAACAGTGCCAAAGTATCAAGTTTTCCCCCATTTCCATCTTAAAAAGTACCAAACATTTGAATCTAAGCCATTTGCTATTCGTCTACCAAATTTAATCCATAATAATTAAGCGGTTTTCGGATGATGGAGGCACAAATCAACAAACATTAAAATATCAAAACATATAAAGTTTCGCTTTTATAATATTAGCAGGATTTTTTTTAAAAATTATCTAGATATATTTGTTCCTAATTATGGAACGAATCTCAACATTTTCAATAATACGTAAATACATTTCGCACAAGGTTTACATGGACAGCCAGCCAGCCGGACGGAAAGACATCGTAATATTGATTCTGAGTCGATCAGTATACTTAAAGATGGGTATAAAACCAAAACAAAGTTGTTTATTTTGTTTCAATAAATATTTAATTGTGTCTTATATCTAAATATCGTTACCTAAAACGCAAACAGGCCTATCTAACATTTTGAACATCCCAGTAATAACTTCGCCTACTTTTTTAAAATGAATAGCTTCTTTCACTCATTATTTAGTAGCTTTCTTCTATATAACTAGTATTACTACTTCTATAACTAATTATTTTTCAGATGTGTGAAGGTAATGCGTTCATTTTGGGACAACGCTTGTAAAATTCATTTGTTCTTTCAGTAGAATTGGAAGTAATATTTTTACTTTTTCCTGATTACTTAACACATTATTTTGAAGGCGAAGTTTTTACTGGGAGCAAAAAACTATTTTAAATAAAATGTATAGTTTCGAATGAAAAATTACCTTAAACTGTTTATAATTAATTTTCTTCAATAAATAAATTGTTTGACAGTTAACAGTTTTGACAATTTTGTAAACGGTTAGTTAGGTCTTTTTGCGCCATTTATACCGTTTGTTTTTTGTTAATGAAATCGCTGATTTTGGTCGAAAGATTTCTTGTGGACATCAGTAGCACTGAAAAAGTCTATTTTTAATTTTTGATTTGTTAGGGCTGTTTTCGTTTTAGGCGACGATATATGGATTGACTTTTATTTAAATTAAAATTAGAGCGTTTGGGAATAGAGTGTTTTGGTTATAAATGTATAAATTTAGAGCGTTTCAGCGTTTTTTGAGAAGGGGAACAGCACGTTTTAGTTATAAAAAGTTGACAACGCTGCCGCAAACGCTGTGAATTACACAAATTGTTTAACATCAACACATGTCAGTTAAAAAACTAAAAACATTTATGGCCATAAACAATTTATGGCCATAAAGTTGATATTTATCAAGATTCATTGCCACGGCAGAGCTTTTTCTTCAAAATTCATTAAGTTGTTGTAGGTAGTTAAGTATGTAAAAACACACAAAAGTAGGCAGATAGCGGCAGAATGGAATGTATGCTTATTTTTATAAACGACCGAGAGTAGATTGTTAAAAATAAATATGTAAGTCAGTATATATTTAAGTATGTACTATAAATATTGCCTTCTAACAGGAATTAAAAACTTACAAATTATGAAAAAACAGCTTATTCCAAGGACTTAAAAATTATTAAAGTCTAAAAAAAAATACTTAGTAAAAATATGAATTAGAACGAAAAAAGTTTATTTTTGTCTCACTCTGAAATGTAACCGAAAAATGAAAGACAGACACAAAAACAAACTAATCATGATACCATAATGAGGTGGGCTCATTCAGTCAGCTGATGTAGGTTTTTTTCCTTTTCCTAATTACAAATGTCAATTTTATTTTGTTTAGATTTTTTTTATGTAAATTGGCTATTTTGACAGAACAATTTACAAGTTCACATAACAAATTTGTCGGTTGTTTATTTATAGTTGTATTTTTTGTAGAACTGAGGGCACTTTACAAAACCTTCTGAATCTAACTTAAACGCAAACAGGGTTCCCAGATGTTTTCTAATCGTATCCCCATTTAAAATAATGTTAAAGATTTCTGGTTCCATTGAACGTATTTTTGGACATTTAAAACGAAAATCAATGTCAGTTACATTGTTTTTTCTTTCGAAAAATGAAGTTACACAGTTTTTTCAAAAACTTTTTTTTAATTTATTTTATATTGTAAGCAATTCAGGTAAGTTAAGTAATCATTGTGAAAAAACATTAAATATTTTAATCAGCACGTTAATTAACCCGTTTTTTTACGAAAAAAAAAGGAGTTATCCAGCTTTTCCAAAAAAAATTTGTTTCCTTTTAAATATATGCACAAAAACGTTTGTGCCGTGTATGTGCTCCTAAAACTCAAAAACCGCTGGACCGATTGACACCAAACTTGGGCAATAAATTATTGAAGTCGGGAGCCAGGTTTCTCTTAAGTTTAATCCCGATAGGTGGCGCAGTTGTCGTGATATCAAAATTTTTTTATTTATGGTACGATTTGGCTGAAATTCACAAAATATATTTATTAAACAAAAATCAGTTTCCTGATTAAATTTTGATCAGAAATAAACCGAGTTTTTATGCGTAAACTTTAAACTAAATTTTTTGATTTTATGTGTCTCTGGTTGATGAACATGCCTTTTAAAATCACACGTGACATACTCTGGTGTTTCGTTTTTGTGTTCTTCGGTGTGATTTTTAATTCCCGAAAGCACACCGAGAAACACAAAAATGGTGTGATTTTCAGAACACCACAAAATCGCACGTGTGCTTTTAAAAACACGTGTCTTTCAGAAAAGGCCTGATTCTCATATTTTGAAAAATTTTTAAATTTTCTCAATAAAAAATTCCCTTTTGTAAAAATTAAAAACAAAACTTATTACAAACTGACCCCCATTTATTTAGAGGGCCCGTTTTAAAGGGTCACCATTGATTTTGATCCAGAAGCTTTAATTCGTTTTATTACCTGCTTAGTTTTTGAGGTATGGGTATAAATTCTTAAAAACTTTTTAAATAAATAACTTAGAAACTTATACTTTATTTCCGCTTAATTGAGTTTCTAAAAATGCACGACTTTTTAAGATGTACAATAAAGCGAAACACCCATGTGTATATAGAAAATAAAACTCATTTCTTTATTCATTTTATATAACATTTATTTATATAACAGAAACATGAAACATGACTTTCTTGCCGCAAAATAATTTTTTTTACGTTGTGGAGCAAAAACACATTAAGTAGACGGAAACAATATTTGCTCTTGTTTTTCGCAATGCGGTCTTATTTTGCAAAATAATTAAGCGGGTGACGCAATTGAACGGAACTCAACTAAATGGGTATTTTTACATAGACATTTATACTGAATGATTTCGTTCCATGATTTTTAAGCGGGGCTCAATTAAACGAAAACAACTGTACTCGGAAACATTTCGGGTGTTTGGCAGTCGTATTCTATGAATCAAGAACTTTAGAAAAGTTATAATATGCACAAAAAGAATGAATATCGTAGCCTTTGAGTGTAAACTTCTAACTGACTTTCAGAAAATTTAACAGGTCCTAAATTGAAGTAAATGTTTTTCGTCTTTGATGCAACGTCTCTTAATTTTTCTAACAGTATCAAGTTGTCAAATACTGTTAAAAATGGATTTAGCAGGTTTACACTCTACGCCGACGATATATTATATTCAACTATGGAGTTAAATTTTTTTTTAAAATACATGGAGTTACCTAGTTTTTATTGAAAGGAGAATCCTCATGAGACTCCATTATATCCCGAAAAAATCAATATTTGTTGCTGTTTACATGCCGAAGGCGTCATCGGCCCGTTTGTCCTTAAATATGAAACTGATGCCAAAATTACCGCGAACGCTACAGGCAAATAATTCGTGAATTTTTTAGTTTTTGGCACAATTTCCCAATAAAAAATGGAGCTTCCAACGAAGCAGGTTTGTAAGGGAGAAACGTAAAAGTTTCGCTTACCATATCGCTTACGCAAGACATGCATTTTGAATGAATGGCGAGTTCCCACTTTGAGGCAATAAGTTTTTGACACAGAAGGCGCTTTATTCAGGGGATATAAAAATTGGTGAATGTAACGATCAACTTTACACAAAATGTTTCGTTGTTACCTTTATTCTTTAAAAGGCTCCTTTACAGACCTGCTTCGTAGTAAAGAATGTCGTGGCTTTTCAAACGTTATATTTTTGTTTTAAATTTGTTAAGTATTCGTTCACTTAGCTTACTGCATCTATGTAAAGTGTTGCCAGAAGCAGGGGAAAATCCTTACATGTAGGTATTTTTGATACTTAAATAGAAGCGTAGGGAAAATCGGACAGATTTTTCATAATCTTCAAAATGTAGGGATTTTTCGTCATATCGTATTATTTTAAAATAAAGGCTGAAAAAAGTTTTTTAATGATATTTTATTGTCCAAAACGGTTGAAAAAAAATTGTCCCCTTAAAATAGCCTCAAAATATATTTCCAGAGTTGTTTGTGGTTTAAAAACTTTGCGATACTAATATGTATTTTTATGTTTTTTCTAAGTTATCATTCAATAGGTGTGATCCCGTAGTTTTTTGCGTAAAGTTTGGTAAAATGAGAGTAAACAAAAATTTCTCTCACTAATAGACAAAAATATACAAAAGAACAAAGAAAACGGTAATATGAAATGTGTTCAAATATATACATAAATGACACATTAACGTACATGATATTAAAATTCAAGCATTTACTTACATATTTCAACATTTTCTATTGTTTATTTTATAAATATTTCTTATATTAATTATTTTGGTTAGCTTGCTTGCAGTTTTTTATTTATTTTTGATACAGCTGATTGTTTTTTCTCTTAAAAGCTCCACCTTACCAAACTTTGAGTACGGGCTCCCAACGTTGAGTACGGGGTCACACCTTATCTTGAAAGACTTAATTGAATTTAATTAAAAGTACATATGTACATGGTTTATTTTTTTGAGTTTTGTACTTATTTGATGTCAAAGCTTTAATATACATATTCGAATAAAATTTATTTTTTATAACTAATGTTCTTTCTTCTATTTTAATGATAACAATGGATTTTTGTAGGGGAGAGTTTTTCAATGTGTAGGAAAAAATCGTATTTTTATTAGCACGTGTAGTTATATTTTTTTTTTTTAATCCACTGGCAACACTGTCTATGTATGTCTTATTGCGTAGCGTGTAAATGAGCGCTTACATTATAAAATTTATTATTAGTGCTTCGCAAAACCAGAAAATTTTTAATTGAGATGCCATACAGTGCGTGTAACCGTCACCTCGTTGAGCCAAACGTTTGGTGACCGATATCTCAAAAAATGGACCTGTGAATTGACCACCTAGTTCGTGGACTAGTTTTTGTGAGGGTACGAGCAATTTCTGGTCTATGCTGATAAACGATTGATCATTTACAAGACCAGGTATGCTCGAAAAAGTGGTGCAAAATTGGATCGACGGCATGGCCATTAATTAAACCAAAATGTTGGTCATTCCATTGAAAAAATCGTTGACCCTTAAAAAAAACACCCTTTACATACATCAAACTTTGAGGACCACTTGTCTATACCGGAACTACTTTCGAAATCTGGAAAAAATACTTTAATTTTTAAACAAATTTAATTGAAAATTTCTATCTTTTCAGAACATCGCCAATAAAGTAGCATATTAACAAAAAAAAGGTATTTTTACCGCAATTATATTAGTAAACGCGATTATCCAAGGTAAACGCCAATTACAACAACCGCAACAATGTAAAATTATTTATTTTGAATGAAATGTAAATGATCCGTTTTTAAAATTAAATTTTTAGTTGTTTAAAATTAATTTTCCGGTGAATTTAGCTATATTTGAGTGTACTTCAAAAACTACTCTTATTCCTAATAGCAATAAGCTAAACAACTTTTTTTCGAGTTTTATGTTTTCATTATTCAGCAGTTGTTATAAAAATTATGTACGTAGCTTCAAAACATAAAAAGTTATTGCTCCTGAAACGGGCTGAAGTTGAGTTGCCAACAGCGAAATCAGGCAACGCCGCTAATGTTAAAATAAAATTTGTATATTTTAAAATAAGCGGCGTTGCCAAAGTTTGTTGCCGGCAACTCAATTTAGTTGTGTTGCTATCCGTAATCGACCCATTAGTTCTGCAAGCAGTAGTTATAGTCATAGCAATATAATATATAATATATATTTATATAACAATAATTGTAGCATTTAAAACACTCACTGTTGAAATCAAAATTTAAAGTTATACATATAAAATAGTAGTGAAAATATAATTTGTGTGATACAGACGATTTTGTTTTTGTAAAAATAATACAGAATCTTTAAAAAAAATATGCCATTTAAATCAAAACCTTAAATATTTATTACATTTATTTTTACCTAAAACTCCCTAGGATTTCTTGGAAATTAAAGTTACTTCAAAAAACAGAAAATTATAACATTCTGCAAAATTTTCCATATCACTACTTACGAAAATCTATTGTTATCTAAATGTTAAAATCTCCAAAAATCTGGCATTATCTGGCAGTACAAATATACACTTAATTACAACAAATATATACATACATAGTTACCTGCATACATAATTTTATTTAAAGATATTTACTACGACTATAACTAAAATAACGTCGACAGCGACGCGACGACATTTAACAGCTACAAAATAGTAACGCACAAATAACAACTAATAGCAAGCCAGACAGGCTGGTAGTCAGTGAATATGGCGGAAGTATTTTAAATTCAAAAACTATTCCGGTTCAAACAGATTTACAAAAAAGAAAACAAACATACAAACCACGAATACCGCATAAATTACACACTATTGTGTGTTTTTGTTTGTTTTTTTTTTCTTGTCTTAGTTTTTTTAATATAAGTTGTTGTTGTAGTTTTTGTAAATTAATTAAAAAGTTAGCGCCTCTTATTAATATTAACTGCACATTACGGCGACAATTTATCGTATTTTATTTTTGTTACGACATTTTAAGTTCAATCGGTTATTGGTCTGAATCAATTATAGACTAACTGTTACAATATCGGTCAATGTCATAGCAAATCAAATAATTTTCAAAGAATAAATAATAGAATTAATAAATAATATAATTTTATATTAATCAACAAAGTTAGGTATCAATTGTCTGTTTTAACAAGATTTCAGAAACCTTTAACTGTCTGCTTAACTTTTCAGGAAATTATTTGAGATAAGTGAAGTTGTTGATATTGTGACTAACTTTTATTTTACTAAAAGGGTCTTCTAAAAAAGCACTTCTATTTTTAAATTTAACAAAAACAAAGTACATATGTATGTGTAAGATATCATCAAAATTATTTATTCGTTTGAAGGGCATATGCTGTTTGTTAGACGATTATGATTAATATACAACTCCTAAAAGAATCTTCTGGTGATTATCTGACGAGTAACAAAAACATCTAACTTTTTTTATTAATTTTTTGACACGTTTTATGCCCTTATTTAGGTAGCCAGTTAGTCAGAGTTTAGACGAGCGAACATTTGAAAGGAAAACATCTGGAATTATCTTTTGTTTTTTCATTCGCGGTCACACAGGCGAACATATTTCCGGAAACATTCAGTTAATATTGTTGTTTTTTTTTCCAAAAAGCAAAGTAAATGTCAACAAAGAAAATGAGAACAGAGCGTGTCGCCGAGTACCGAACACAAAACCATTCTCTCTTCCCCACCCGTAATTTGCTTCCAAATAAAATGTTTCCCATCCAAATGTTTCCCTGTCTAAATGGGCACTGATAGGGCTGAGCAATTCACGAGTTAAATAATACCTACATGAGTCTCATACGACTCTTGGCAAGCTTTTAGAAAAACTCGTTAGATAATCTCTGCATACATTATAAACGATTATCTTTATGATAAAGTTCGATATGAAAAAAACAGATGTGCAACTAGTTTAAAGTAAATAGCAACTAGTGTATTTCTAAAAAAATTAGACATAAATAGCTTATTCTTTAACTGATTTTTATATATGTATATTTTGTTTTTTTTATAACTAGCGGGCCCGTTGCCTGCTTCGCACGGCAAAACAAAATAAGAAAAGAAACACACTTGTTTTTATGCCTGCGGCAAAAACACACTCACTTCACATACGCACCGCACACACATGCGTTATCGGATTTCAACCAAACTTCATATAAACCATATATGGGCCACTGCCCACGTAGTGTATAAGTTTGGTTGAAATCGCACGACACGTTTATGATTAGTACGGCGACGTACATATACGGACTTATTTTTATATACAGTGCACTCGGGAAAACGTCAACTAATTAAAACCGCGGGTGTTGACGTTTAACAAATTGTTGACGTTTACGAATGTAAAATTTTTAAATAAGAAACATATCGATAATGTGCTTTTAAAGGTTTTTCCCAGCTAGCATTTTGTATCATAATCTTATCATTTAGGAATCAGATTCAAGAGCAAAATACCCGTATATGAGCTCATTTTTCAATCATAAATGATACTCTCGTTGTGAGAAAATGGTGCCCTACCGATGAATCACCAGAAAGAATTATTTGTGATACAATTTTCTGATTCCTTTTTGATCAATTTAATGGTCATTTTTATAATCATTATTGAGTCGTTTTTCAATCGTAAACTGTATAGTTTTTGATATAATTTTTTAATTGTCATGTTTTTTATTTTTTTCCAATAATAATGGCTTTTGATTATTCGAACCAGCTTTATTTTAAACCAAACAAAAGTTATCGGTTTTTCGCAAAGAAGAGAAGAACCAATTTGCACCAACATTTATGTTCATAAATTGTCAATAATTTGTGGGCTTCTTTTTTAGCTGAGCTTCTTATTATTTGGATAACATGAAAGATTCTATTTTTATTTTTTTTTTCATTTGACAAAAACAAAAATTCAAATGATTGAAAAATCATTACTTAAACATATAAATGAATCATATGTCTATGAATCCTTTTTTTTAATCTCTCAAGTAATAAATCAGTTTTTAATCATCAAAACTGATCTAAAAAGAATCATTTGGGTGATTTTTACAAAAAATAATCAGCCAAATGCTAGCTGGGTTATTGATTATAAACTAAAACCAAACATAAACAAATTTAAAAAGGAAACAAAAAAGTCATTCAACCTGTCTAGAACCATAGAAGACAATTAGAACCAAAAGAATACATCTTAAATGAGATCATATTTTTAATTTTACATGCACATATGTATATGAATTAAAAAAAAAATCTTATCTTGCTATGGTTGACTTTGTTACACCATATTGCTTCGCTAAAGCTACCGCACTTGTACCTTTTTCTAATAAGTCCAAAATATTTGCAATTTCGATTGTTTTGAGCTCATTTTGTTAATGTGATACTTACGAGAACAAAAAAGCAACTGAACATAAATAAAAAGATAATACATAAGTACATACAGTTGTAAGTTCTTTTCTACTCTATTTATAAGGGGAATCCCCAATTTCTGATATTATTTTATAAAATAAGTGTGTATGTGTACAATTGTGTGAATTTTAACTGCTGCTAAATTCAAAATTTTGTTTTATTCAGAGTGGACGTTTTAGAGCTTTGTGGTTGGGTTGACGTTTTAGAGTAGGCAATGTAAAAAATAAAGGGTTGACGTTTTGGGATGTTGACGTAAACGAGCGTTGACGTTTTCCCGAGTGCACTGTATATATAGATTGTTTACTGTTTGAGGATCAAGTTTGAGCGTAAATCATTTTAAAGTTTAGTAAATGGCATTTTTAACCTAAAAAAAAGACTTTTAAAACCCAAAATACTGTGCATATGTGTTTCTAATAAAGAAAGACTTTTTTAAATCATAGAATACAAACTTATGATTTTGAGAACCTATATTCCGTGTTCAAAAACATTTATTAAATTTAACAAGTTAAAGTGTTCGGAATCTTGTCAAAATTTTTATTGCGGCAGCATATTTGCATGGGCGCTATTTAAAATAATTATGGTTTTTAAAGTGCAAAAAATCTCATAGTCTAATTTTATTAACCTTGCTTGTTTTGTATAGATATTATCCTACCCTTAATTAAGGAGACACTTGTATTGGGACCAGGAGAAATAAAAGACCGATTTGGCTCATTTTCATTTTGCAAAACACATATTTTCATACACGTTTTTTAAAATTTTAAAAATTATATACAAAAAATTTCTTAACACATTTCTCTGGCCCACATTTGGCCCCCTTAACTCATATGGTATAGTCGTTATTACCATTATTTTGGAAAGAAAAATTAGTTTTTTGTCTATAACTCGGATTATTTCAAATTAAAAGTAAAACAAAAATAAAGATCATAATTTATAAAAAGGCGATCTTTTTTGCTCATATCTTAGCCATTTGTGGCTCGATCCACCTGAATTCTAATTGCAATCTATTATGGACTATATATATTAATAATAATAATAAACAACACAGTTCCTATCATTTCTGGGGTCTTTGGAAATTCCATTTCAACATGCACAGAGAGGTGGACGGCGGGACATCGTTAAATCCACTTCGCTACTCATTAGGACCTAGAATATATACATTATTTCATATATTGGGTGAAGGTTAAAAGAATCGTTTTTTAAGTGCAATTTTCATAGATAATTTGTTAAGCTTTATTAAATTTAAAACATTTTTATAAATACTGACATTTAACTTTAATTTCATACAAAAACAAAGTGATTAAGAACAATGTTAAGTAGTTTCGTAATCTATGGAGTCCAACAAAGCAAAATTGCTACATTACTTTTGTATCGCCTTGTTATCAATTGTCTGTTTATTTTTTGCATTTTATTCTAATAATATAAACAATTAAAAATTCTGAAATATTTTTGAATTTAGTGCTTCTGATGAAAATAAGTCTCCGAAGAAGATTGCTATCGCACACACAAAATTCGACTAATGCAGATCAATTAGTTCATAAAAAAATTAAGATTGCAACATCTGGTTCTATATCCTCATATTATTTTTAATTTTTGGAGGAAATTGAATATAATAAATTTGTTAGAAAATGGTTTAATTTTTATTTTATGCGATTTTGTTTAAACGTTATCTTTTTTTTTAATTACATACTAATTGTCAATTTTCTCCCATTAAGTCATAGTTTACGAAATAAAACTAACACAATTTTTGTGCATCAATGCAAATTTTTGCAATATTCTTTTTTTTATACTAGTAATTTTTCATTTTGAACTATTTTGTAGCTTAAGTGCTTGAATAAACCGGTTATTTTAGTATAATAAACCGGTTATTTTAGCAATGTGTAATTTATATACGTTTTCCTTTCGTTTGTTGTAAATGTAACTGTAATTTAAGTATTTTTCTTATTGTAATATTGGGAAAACTAAAACTTTTTATGAAGACTGTCAAAACAAAATGTTACAAAACTCAAAAAACATTATGAACGAAAAGCGTGTGTTCTTGGAGAAAAAAATAAAAACAATTCAAGATATGTACTAAAAAAATGTTTAGTTAAAAAGGTAAAAAGCAATTTGTGTGAGAGTATTCTAAATACTAAATATGTTTTTATACAAATGTTATCTCTGAAGATATTTCGAACGGGATTAAAAAGACAAAGTAAGGTGTCTAAAGTGTCATAATATTAAGTTGCAAGCATTCTTTCACGTCACGACTTATTAATCACCTTAATTTGTCCGTTCCAAGTAGTTCTAAAGAGACGGCAAATTAGCCCGCTATATTGCCGAGGAAGGAATACCTGTTAAGGCACTAAATCGCATGTAGTTCTAGCAAATCTTCATGCTAAGAACAACAACATTCCAGCGGAATCAACAATATGGAAAAAATTCACCAGTTGTATTTATTAAAACGCCAAGAACTTAAAAACAATGTCATAGAACATTTTAAATTGTGGTCGAAGAATGTGCAGATATTTCATAATTACATTTGAAATACATGTATAATTCTTGCAAAGAGGGATTGCTTGTGTTTTTCTTTATTTATTTGATTGCTTGTAACTTTTAAATATATATACAGACATGCATTTTTAAATAAAATTGGGAGAATATCTCAAACAATAAATTAATTAAATTCCTATAATTTTTTAAAACCAAAGTTCTACAAAAATTCTAATAGCCTTTTTTCGATATGCGAAAGAATTCTTTAAAAAAGTTGCTTTTGTTTTTAATGTATTTGTACGAAAGAAAGAACTCCTTTGCACATCGGAAATAGGGTGTTAAGCTGAAGGTCCACACCATGCGTTAATGCGTATGATACTTATGGTGCATTCTATGCGTTTCTAAATTCAATTTACATGCAATGCGTTTTATGCGACAAATTTTTTTTTTTTATCAGCTGTTGTGAGAACATTTTTATTAAATAAAAACAATTTTGGCAGAAATAGGGAGTGTTATTGATATTTTAATAGAATTTATTTAAAAGGATTCAAAGAGGAGTAAGCTTTTATTCGTATTCGTGATTTTCACGGTATCAATAACTTTTCAGTTTATGGCATTTGTTAAAAAAAAATAAACACAACAAAGATGACACTCCCCAGTAAAAACTTCGCTTACTTTTTCAAAATGAATAGCTTCTCTCACTCATTATTTAGTAGCTTACTTCTACAACTCCTTCTATAACTACTTATTTCTGATTTTATGTAGGTAAAAAATAATGATTTACATTTGAATGCGTTCATTTTTGGACATCCCTTGTAAAATTCATTGGTTCTTTCAGTATAATTGTAAGTAGTGCTATTAAGTTTTTCTGATTACGGGGCTCAGAACATAAAAGTAATCGATAACTAGAATGGCAAATTTTGCTAAAAATGCTAAAAATTAATTTTAATGTTTTTTATTCTTTAAAGTTTATGCAATCTTTATTACGAAAGCATTTTCTTTTATTAAAAACCTTTTTTTATGCAAAAAAAATAATAAAAATGACCCACCACACAAACATATTTATCGATAAAATTGACAATAAAATATGATTTGTCATCCATGGCCATCAATAACAGCTGACTTTTTTCACCACATATGCGACGAATACAAAAGTAGAAAGTGAACCTATTTTCAAGGTATGTTTTTTTGATTCATGCTGGTAGACTCCTTTGGAAGTGTAGACATGCTGCTCTATAAAAAGAGCCGAGTTGTCAAAATTGTCTTCATATTAAACAAAATCAATTTAACGCACACATGTACAAATTTTGGCTCATATACACGAAATTTGACGTTTGGGTTCCAACTGGGGTAAACAGCTGACAAACATATGGGCCAACGTGTCTACCTTGTGTAAATATACCTTCCCTACTTTGATGCGTTGATGCGTGTATGCATTCTTTGCATTTTGCTTTGTAACTTGTCACATACAATTACGCTGATTCTACTTTTTTGTCAGATGCATAAAAAGGACAGATGCATAAACGCATGGTGTGGACCTTCAGCTTTAGTAAGTCATAATTATGTATTATGTTGGTTTCTTACCTTTGTGGATGGTTTTGATTTTATTCAAATTGACTTTTTATTTCAAAAACTAGTATAATTTTGTGTTTTTATTTATTCGAATTAAGACCGGTTAACCGGTTTTATAAAATAGGAACTATTCGTAATATTCGTAAAAGTCGGATAATCGAAATCTCTAGCATTTATTCGTACGATATGTCAAAAAGTCGTCGGTACTCATAAAGTATGATAGCGCGATCCAGTGTTGCCATCATAGTTTACAAATAAAATTGGTTAAAAATCACAAAATTTTGTAAAATAACTATCGGGAATGTTCTACAAATCGAAATGAAGTGGAATTGAACTCGAACGAGATTTTAATTTTAATTATATACAAAATAACTGTAGTTTTTCCAGTTTTTAAGAGCTGTTCTTGTAAATATAATTGGTACTCAAAGTATGAAGTATATAAAAAGGAAGATTTTATGAACTTTCTTTACACGCTCGTTTCCAATATTTGTTCAGTTTTAAATCCACTTCATTCCAATTTACAGAACATACCCGTATATTTTTACCCCTTACCACAGGTGGAAAAGGGTATATAAAAGTTTGTCATTCCGTTTGTAATTTTTGCAATATTGATGTTAGACCCAATAAAGTAAAGGGTGTTTTTTTAAGCTAGAAATAACTTTAAATTGTAAAAAGTAACACAAAAAAATTAAATTTTGATGAAATATTTTTTTTTATCGTTTCAGTATACTCTGACAAATCATCATGAATAGACTCACGCTTGAACAACGCTACGAAATTATCCAAATTTACTTTGAAAAATTTAAAAATTTAATCCAAATTTAAATCGCAAAATTGTGTTCAGCGATGAGGCGCATTTTTGGCTTAACGGGTTTGTTAATAAGCAAAATTGCCGCATATGGAGCGAGACCAATCCACAAGAGACCCTACAGACTCCATTACATCCAGAAAAATGCACCGTTTGGTGCGGTTTTCACGCTGGTGGCATCTTCGGACCTTATTTCTTCAAAAATGAGGCCGGAGCTCGCGTTACGGTCAATGGAGATCGTTACCGCACCATGATCAATGATTTTTTGTTTGAAAATATGGATGACATTGATCCGGAGGAGGTGTGGTTTCAACAGGATGGCGCTACGTGCCATACGGCGAACGCAACCATCGACTTATTGAAATCAAAATTTGGCGATAAGTTGATTTCGAGAAATGGACCTGTCAATTGGCCTCCAAGATCGTGCGATTTGACACCTCTCGATTATTTCCTGTGGGGCTACGTGAAGTCACTGGTTTATGCTGATAAACCAGCAACAATTGACGCCTTGGAGGCCAGCATTGTTCGTGTTATTCGTGACATACGGCCAGCAGTGCTCGAAAAAGTGGCCCAAAATAGGACGTCCAGAATGCGCTTCGTCAAGAACAGCCGCGGTGCCCATATGCCCGAAATCATTCTCAAATGTTAATGTCACGTATTGATCTTTCGAATAAAAAAAAAATTTTGATTACAATTTAATTTTTTGTGTTATTTTTTACAATTTCAAGTTCTTTCGGGCTTAAAAAAACACCCTTTATATATGTATATATATATTCTGGATGCTTATCAGTAGCGAAGTTGATTTAACGATGTCCATCTGTGCGTCTTTCAATTAAAACCAATATTTTTAAAACCTAAAATTTTTTAGTATTAAATGCTTCTTAAATTGCTTCTCGAAAGGACCCTCTATGTAGGAAATATGTTAATCTATGGACCGATTATTAATTACATGTTTTTTTTTCTAGCTACATATATAATGCTAAAATGGACTGAGTTTTACCACAATATCTATATTTGTAACGAGTTTAGCCGTATTAAGATGATTTTGCAGAGTAGACTTAGTATGAAGCCTATGGTAAATTATGAACCGGTCTTTCGAAATTTGTCGGAGTGGTTCATAATAGTATGACACTATTACAGACTAAATTTTACTGCAATAACATGATTTCTTACGGTTTTATGCGTACTAAAGTTTTTTTTTTTTTTTGAGATACGTTGTTACACCCTGCGTTTACACTGACTCGTAAGATCAAGAAATAATGATTCCATAATTAGCATACAGATCACAAAAGAATACAAAATCATTTTCCAATCCAATGGAATGATATTTTTTAAATGTTCATCATGTTTAAACCTTATACTAATAAAATAAAGATACTAGCACATCTTTATTATGTTGATCCAAAAAAAGAAACCCTCACTTATTTTGGTATGTTTAAGGATGTATTGATGTGAATTGTAATCGTGAATTAGCTAACCAAACATTATTTTAGTATGAGCATTAAAGAATATTAGTTTGAGAAACTTCAAAGAAATTGTGTGACAGATTTTTTTGAAAAGTTTATGGAAATAAAATGCGATCAGAGTTGTATTTTTTTTTTTTTTTTTTTTTTTTTTGTAAAGTATGTCATGTTTTTCCATCTATTTATTTTGTATGATCGCTTTTCATTGACAAAAGATTTTACAAATATTTTTAATATCAGAGAGTGATGCCAGAAGTGCAGATTTATCTACATTTTGCAGATTTTATACCCCAAAACTGTCAAAATGCAGATTTAACGATTTTTGGCTTAAAAATGCAAAAATTAAAGCTTTTTACTCTGTTTGTACTACTTCCACTTTTTGTGTTGAAAATTGAAAGATATTAACCATTCATGGAAGAAAAATGCGTGTTTGTGAAGTGTAGACATTTGATTTGATTTACTATTTAACTAAATTGCACCTATCCGAAAAATGTTATTGGTTGATGTAAATGTGTATGTATGCGTGTATTTTGTAATCTTATCCTAAAACTCTTCAAAAACTAAAAAGTATTAAATTTAATATACATACTGTACACTAAATCATAAACAGGCAAATTCAAAATTCAAAAAGGTTTAGGAGAGGCAGACAACTGGCTTCAAGCACATGATTGCAATTATTTAATAAAATTGAGTTCCACAAATGTTAAAAAAGATGTTGACGAAAACGAAATTTTCGTGGTCGCTATAGATGTAATTTGTGAACAGTACCCATGTTCTGTAACTATAGTGAGAACTTCTCGCATCGAAAAGATATGAAACGAAATATTCCATCGTTTCTCGCAAAGTGAGAAAAAAGTGTGTCTGTAACTCATGTCGAAAACTATCAAAAGAGATTACGTCGTTACGTTATAAATGTCATAACATTGCACTCGAAGCCGATGAGACACAGCAGACGTTGAGAACGCAAGTAACCCAATCGTTGACAGCGACCAAAATTTACTAAAATTTAACATTTTTTAACGACGGCGGCGAAAATACAACCGTCGCACAGTGGGAAATTTTACGAGAAGGCGGTCAAAATTCCATAACTTTTGACAGGATCGGTATTTTTGTATGCGATTTTTTTTGTTCGATAGGTGCGATGTTAGGCTTTCATTTGCGCTATAAAATTCGACTAATAGGAGCAAAAGTTATGGGGATTTTCATTTTTTTGTTGAGTTTCGGTGTAAAAGTTGAATACAGTAAAAATTCGATAATCCGGATAATTGATTGCAGACCCCAATCCGGAGTAGCGAATTATCCGGATTACCGCATGTATGTATTTATTAAAAACTATAATAATTCATAGCAAAAAAACGCATGTGCAAACATACTCATATCACACTAATCTAACTGCATTTTACAAAGCATGCTGTGATTTGAATAAAAAAATAAATAAAAACGGGTGTTATTCAATCCGGATTATAGAGTTGCAATCAATCCGGATTATAGAATACGCAATGACTGTATTTTTCAAAGCATGCTTTGATTTGAATAAAAAAAATAAATTAAAACGTGTGTTATTCAATCCGGACAATATAGTTGCAATCAATCCGGATTATAGAATACGCAATGAGCTGCAAAATTCTGTCCGGATTACCGAATATTCCGGATTAGTGGAGTCCGGATTATCGAATTTACACTGTATTTCAAATATGATTTTTTTATAATTTATCATTATTTCTCTTGTATTTTACAACTGATACTTATTTTTTATTGTCGAACTTAAATCCTGTCAGAAAATGCCAATATTTGGCCCCTGTAAATTTTTTAGTCCCAATATTCACAGGTGCCAAAGGTTGGCTTTTTTGGGACGAGACGAGTTGTTATAAGGATAAAACTGAAAAGGCTATCGCTAACATTTTAGGTAAATCAACTTTTATTTTTGGTTTGAGATGTATGTGTATTTTATTTTTATATATTAATACAAATATATACTTAAATCAAAAACAAATTATAATCTAAAAACAATTTTAAGTTAAACAATATTAGTAAAAATTTCTTCTAAATAGCTTTGGGTTTCATTTTTCAGAAGTTGTTTAGCTTCTTCGATTAAGGTTGATTTCCATTTTTGTCGAATATGGATATATGGATCTGATGTGCACAACAAAATAGTAATAAGATCTTCATTAGTACAACATCTGGACATTTTTCTTGTGTTATGCTCGCGGAAGAATCTGTAGTCTTTGTTCCTTTTGTCTTGCGCTTCTTCAGATAGATATCCAATTGGTAGCATATTGTGTTGAACTATTTGTTCCCCATGGTATAAAATTTTATGAACTGTGGTTGGCATATGTCTCCAAGAGTATTTTTTGGGTTAAAGAAATGCTGTTTCATTTGCATACTGGCCAAATTTTTTTGCATTTATCTTTCTGCTACATGATATAACTTGTAAAATGATCTGGAATCGTCTTATTAATTCAAAATGTACTCCTGTGATAGATGCTGCAGTTTCTGGATCGGAAAAGAATCTCCTAGCAGTGTTTCCATCATTTGAATTTCCTTCTCCTTGTTTTGGCTGATCAATTATAAGGCATAGGTGAAGGCATTTTTCTTGAATTTGTTTTTTTTGTTTGCTTCCTTTTTTCCACATTTTCTTTGTTTTTTTTCACTGTTTCGCCTAACGGGCCAAATTCCAAATCATAACCCAATTTAAGAATATGCTCCATAAAACTAATTCTGGTATGAAGAGGGGACATTCCAAATTCGTATGCTTCATTGAAACTATTGTCTTGTGATGGGGGTTGGCTTAATTGACTTGATGTCTTTTGGCATATGATACAGCTTGACTAAGACTTTGTTTCGGTTAATGGTTGTGCAACTTTTCCATCGATCATTGTAAGGAACATTTGAGAATTAATTTCAATGCATTGGTCATCAAATTTAAATATTGCCGGTTGAAGTTCTTTAATTTGATCTTTTATTTTTCGAACTTCTTCAGTTATGACATCTTTAGTTTCCTTTTTGTAAACAAACTTTATTGGTCTGCAATACTTTGTTGAAGAGGGAATTTCATTTTTCCATACATCCATTTCTGTAACTCTACTGGTTGACGGCTCTAAGCCAATATAAGTTTTTCTTAAACGTAATGGAACTAAAGATACCATGAATAAGTTAGCATCAGATGAATTTTCTGAATTACATTGCTTGTATTGTTTCTGACCAGAGCTTCCATCACATCCCCATTTAGAAAATAAAGTGATGCTGCAATTTTTAAGTTTTTTTAAACAGTCAGCATCAAGTGTATTTAATAATCGTTCTGCAGTGTGTTCGAGAAGAGCCTGCAATTTTACTTCTGCTGAACTTGAAGTTACACTAATAGCCGTTTGTGAAGGTAAGCACTCTTTGACAGAAACTAAATCTCGATATGCTGGAAAGATTCCACAATTTTTTTCATTGGTTCGCTTTCGCAGTTCTGTATACTGATTTTTTGTCAGTTTTAAATCCAAAAATAGTGCAAATGCTTCTTCTGGAGTAAATTTCATTTCTTCAGTTGGTGTAGGCATACTTTTTAAAATCGTCTTTGTGCGTTTAGGGCTCGCTTCCACTATTTTTTTCAATTATTGCAATTTTTGTTTTCTTATTTTGCGTTGGTTGAATTTGATGCAGAAATGAATCCTTTATCATAATTTTCACGTAAAATATAACTGCGTGCTAGTTTTTTTACCATTTACCTGCTCTTCCATTTTTTTAAATTAAGTTGCAATTTTCAGGTAATTAAACTATGTAGTTTATGTTGCGGCTATTTACTAATGTTTAACCTTTTAACTTACTCAGAAATCTAACGTGTTAGTCTATTTATGTCGCCTATTCTTTTTGCAGCATCCGTTCACCCACAAAGAGTTCATAACAATGGCAATAAATTTACCTTCTCCAAATTAATTGATAACCTGACGTGCTAGATGATTTATGTGGCCTGAACTGCTTTATTTGTCGAAAATTCTTTAAGATTCACCTTCTTTAATTTCAGTAATGTTTCCTTGCAGGACTTATTTTTTGAACCGAATATCTTACCTTGGGTCACAGAAATTGCTGTAGTTCACAAGGCCGTATCCAGATGTGTGTTAAATGGGGTATAGAAATGTAGGTTAGATTCTGGACTACAAGAGAGTATACATAGATTTTTTTTTTGACGCGTTTTGACGCTCAGGACTTATGCTCTATAAAGTAGGAAATTTCCGGGAAATTTTGACATTAAAAAAAAAAATTAAATAGTTCTAGAGGTCGCAGAGTTTAATGCTTTAAACCACGTATAGCTAATAAAATAAACTAATACACAAAACTTATTCTGTCAAAAAATCTTAAAAAACAAAAAAGTTATGAGCATTTCAACTTCAAAAATTGACTCAAAAATTCAAAACTATAACCAAATATTGAGAAAGTCCATTTCGGACCACCCTGTTCTCAATGAAATAGTTGAAATAGGGTTGAAATTTTGAATAAAAATAAGAATAAACAAATTTTAAAATCGGAGAACATAAAAAAAAATAATTTTGGCCGCCTTCTCAAAATATGAACCAGTGTGCGTCGGCTATACCAAATAATGTAAAGTGCGGCTTTAATGTTTGTTGTTTGTAAACGAGCTTTGAAAACATTCGTATATTTTATAGAAATGTTACAAGCAAAATAATTTAACAATAAATGAATGTGCCAAGAACAAAATATTATTATTATTATTCTTTGTATTTTGCATTTTTAATTTGTTTTTAGTGTTAAAATTTTTTCTCGGCCCATTTTTATTCGTGAGTTTATTTGACAGTTGAAAGCGGGAACTTTTCTCACAAAAATGTTACACACACTTTTTCTGTAAATTGGCGAGTTATATCCTTACGTGACAGCAAAACAGCTGTTTGTTTTCAATATATGGCATTTTTGTTTCATTTCACACATTTCAATCGAAAAGTTTCTCGAAGCGAGATTTACAGAACAGGGGCACAGGTTTATTAAAAAAAAACATTTTTATAAGTTGTGCTTTTTACTTAGAATGCGATATGTTTGGGTTTTCCTTTAAAAAAGTAAAGTACGTATGTATGCTTTAAGGATTAAATTTTGTTTGAATTTTTTGAGCCACTATAATGTGCAACCTTATTTCCATTTTATTTAAATAAAAAATATATTTATGTCGAATGTTTAGAACATTAAAAATGTTCTAAATGTGTTTTGAAGATTTTAAAATCTAGACGCAGATTTTGCAGATTTTTTGATAAAAATTCATTGTTTTTGCTGATGTCAGAAAGAATTCTGTCTTATTTACGTGTCAATAATTCGGAAGATTGTGTTGGATAGTTTGATAGTGCTTTAAATAGCATTTTTTTTTTATCAAAGTGCGTGTTAAGCCCCGAACATTCCAAATTAATTCAATTTGTTTTATAGGAAGTAACCATAACATTAATCGCCAACTAATGGCACTAAAACAAAATTCACTGCTGCTACTGCTATCGATTAAACAAATGACAGGTTGGTATAACCAAATATTTGTGCGAGATTTTATTTATTTTTTGTTTTTTTTTTTTTTTTTGTGTGATTATTTATTTTTTCCATTTTACCGTTAGCTATATCAGCGATACATTTTACAGTTATTTAAGTGTTCAAAGTTTTGTTAATATCGAACTTGATTTTTTCAAATGACTAAATTAAGTAATTATTTTATTTATACAGTTGATTTTAAGCAAATACATTCAAAAAAAAGTTAATAATTTAAAATTGTGTTTTGAGACAAAATTTTCTTAGAATACAATTCAAATCCATTTAAATTATTTATGAATACCGCAGATATAATTTTATTAATGAATAATGTATAGAGAATAAAATGTAGTTAAATGAGTATTTTTCTATAAAGTTGTATTTTTTTGTTTTAAATTGATTCGCTGAAAAACGGATTTTTTTGTAAATGCATAAATTAATATAAATTAAATTTTGTAATGTCCAATTCTTGTTTTCCTTAATTTAAAGGTTACAAATTAAAACACAT
This sequence comes from Pollenia griseotomentosa, assembly GCA_963931875.1. Lineage (NCBI taxonomy): Eukaryota > Metazoa > Arthropoda > Insecta > Diptera > Polleniidae > Pollenia > Pollenia griseotomentosa. The sequence goes on from OZ007560.1 coordinate 250,785,644, forward strand.
TGATTAAAAAAACGTATAGGTACATAAATTGCCTCGGATAAAGTTATTATAATTAATAATCACGCCTATTATAAAAGTCGACGACAACGGAAGTATTTTTTAATGTATTCATTCACCCCTATCATGAAAGTCGACGTCGACAGAAGTAAACGAAAAAATAAATTATCTTGGTCGTTTTTGACAATAAACGAATATTATTGACAGTCACTTCGTATTTTTTACGGCGCTTTTAAGTTGACGTCGAGTGGAATTGACTTCGTTTTATTCGTCAGAAAATTTTGCGATGACTCAAATAAAAAAAGACATTATATAGTAAGAAAGTTTTTTAGCATATTCAATATATTTTATAAAATAAGAAAATGCAAATTTAAAAGAATTTTGAGTACAAAATTTTAAAGTTTAAATGAATCATTTTTAATTAACCAAACATAAAATTCTGCATAATTACTTAAATAACTAAAAGGCGAACCTAAACAAAAGCGGCACTCGTTTTCTAGTTGTCAAAAATTGGCATGCCCAGAGAATTTGTTTTTATTTTTTATTTTTATTATGTGGGTTTTATAAAATTACAGCGTTGACGCTATTGGTTAGGTATGGCATATCATCGTAAAACTAAGCGGAAGAAAACGTTCCGCTCTTGGTTAGGTATTGCTGTAAAGCCGTCGTGAAATGCGCATAGGAATAGCTTATCCCATCAACAATAAATTTCAAGTGTTTTTATCAATAATAAAAACTGGGAATTAAGCACGAATAACAAAATCTTTTGAAATTAAAAAATTTTGTATTCCCAAAAATTGAAATTACTTTTTGATAAAGTTATCCAGAAAATGTAAACTGAAAAACTCTCCATATTAAAGTCAACGAAGAGATATACTGTCATATACCAATAGATTCGCATTGAAGAGCTCTTTTAAAGAATCTAAGGTGATTTGAAAAAAGCGATCTCAACTTCACAGTTGACTTATTTTTCAACGAAAAATAAAAGTTCGAATGAAACTCTTAAAAAGAGTTTTGTTTTGCTGCATAAAATTAAACTCTTTTGAGGAGTTTTATTTTTTCCGTCTAAAATAAAACTTTCTGGCGAACTTTGTGCTCAGAAATAAATCATCCTTTGCGGTAAGTTGTTCTTACTACTTAAGTTTAAAAAAGTGTCAGTGAAGCACTTTGATTGCTCAGCAAAGCTTATGCTTAATATGTTTAATCGATTTGAACCTGCAAAAGATGGATTGTGGGGTCCAGAAGTGGAGATTTTGATACGGAGGATAGACACAGCCCAGATCAGTCAAAAAAAGTTTCGAGAAGATGATGAATGATAAGGATTGTTGTATGATTTTTGCAACATGCAAGCTCCCACACGAGTTGAAGCCAAAAAACGTTTGAAGAAGATTTTGTCTTTTTGGCGTCATTACTGGCAATGAAAAACAAATCAATGCTGAAGCCGAAAATCTAAAGGCCTGCAATTATTGAATTTTTAAACGATCACCGCACTGTGAATATGGGCCGAAAGAGGAAAAACATATTTATTCAATAGTTCTAATTCTAATACAATTCAGATGAACAGTTTTCGAGATTTTTGGAAATGTCTAATATAATTTCAGAAAAACACGAATATGTATCTCGAAAATGTTGCTTAAGAGAAATAAATGAATGCCATATCCGTGATCAGCCGCCCCAATTTAGGTTAAAAATATCTACTTTTTAGTTTAATTTAATTTTTGGCGTAGTGTAATCAATCAAAAAGTCGATCTTTACGCATTGGGCCTTTTGAATTTTAGGTGACAATATGTTAAACTAGCAATATTATAAAAAAAAATGTATACAAATTAAACATGGTATGTACACAAAAAATATGACGGCTTTATACATAAGTTTGATCACTAGGCAAGAGTCTAGAAACAATAATAAGTACTTGTTGCTATTGTTGGTTAATATCATTCGTTAATAATAATAAAAATCATTCACACAACATTCATGTTAATCGGTTGATGACTCGACGTCTGTCTGTCTGTCAGTCAGTCATTCGAAGCGATATGTATAAAAATATATTTATCAGAATAGGCAAAAATAATTGAAAAATTTTTAACAAAAGATAACATTTTTTTAAAACAAAGAACAATTATTACACACATGAATTTTTATTTTTGTGAATAAAAAAAAATAATAAATATTTATTTTTTTTTTTTGTAATTTAAAAATTAACAGCAATTATAATAATTTGCATATTTTGGTCATTCTTTATTTGTTCGTTTAAGTTTAAATATTGATTTATTTGTATTTAGTTTTTTAAATTATTTCCCCATTTCACTTTTTTGTTCAATTTTACAGATTCATTCCTCCCATTCATTTAAATGTGAAAAACTAACAAACTACTTTAAACTACTTGTAGTATCTATTCAGTTTAAAAACGTATATTTTAAATGAAAACCAACAACATCAGAACTAAAATAAAATAATATCTTATCAGAAGTGAAACATTCTAAATGACAAACACTTGAAATAAATAATTATAACTGCTATTTATTGTATTTGTCATAGAGAATGTTTACATATGGGCATTTCCACAGAAACGTCCGCCGGGATCGAAAATTAATATGATAATAAACAAATGATATTATTTTAACATTATATTTAAAAATTTTTTAAATTTTAATTTTCCTACTATTCTACTAATATTCTGAATGTAAAAGGTTATATGTTTGTTAGTTTGTGGCTCAATAACTCGAAAACCGCTTAAAAGAGATAAAATACCAAAGTTCCAATTTTTTCCCGTCTTTACCTCTTTAAAAGTTCTCTTTATTTGAATCTGGGCCATATGCTATCCGTTTATCAAATTTCATCGAAATCCATTGGTCAAGGTTCACACTATGAAAGTTTTCTTTCATAAAGTCTGACTTAATTGGTAAGAGCGGAGAGAAGAATAGCATGTAATCTTCCGAAGTCACGGATAAAAAGTAGTATGCGTGTTTATAATATTTTTAGCTTGTCTTGTTTATTTTAAGAAAATTGGTCTAAAAACAGAAAATTTAGTTTTTCTTGCTCTTAACTACTTTTAACGATATTTTTTTTAGCACTATTTGCCTTCATATTTGTGTTACCATGTGTCACTGTCTCCCGTACGTCATTTAACAGCTTATCCATTTTTTTGTTTCAAAAGTAAAGTGATGTAAAACACGCTTAAAGCTATGATTTCGATAAAACTTTTACTTCATTAGCGATCGTCCAGCTTTGCAATTTCTTAAAGTTTTGCTTTGAACTTGCGTGTCCAAAGTCCAGATAAAGAAACTTTAGTCTTGCAATTTTTATATTTTTATCATGTCCCAATTTTTTATATATAAACACAAATACACCTACAGCCAACTTGAAGTTTAAAAGTGCGAGAGTTACAAAACAAAACGGAATTGCAAAGTACATAAAACTGAGTATCCCTCCCCAATTTTCTAACCAATAAACTTAAGAACTGCTACAAAAAAAATTGCAAGTCTGGACGATGACTCATAATGCAAATGTACGTTAAGCAAACGAAAAACTAAAACATTTTAATAAACGTAATTTAGTTTGCTTAACGTACATTTTCATTGGATATCTCGACGATTACTTGACAAATGTTGGGTTTCAAATACTCCAACGATAGGGGATTATCCGCGTAGACGAAGCCCCACAAAAAAGTCTTTAGACGTCAAATCGCATGATCTTTGTGGCCAATTGACGTCGCCAAAACGTGAAAGTACGTGTCAAAATCATTAGTTTGTAGTCATTTTTTACTATTTTTACTCGTTCTTCGATAGTTAAACAATCCATATTCGTAAATAAAAAGCCTTTTACTAAATAAATGACACTTCAGATGCCAGATATTTAACAGCTGACAGTCTTGCCAGACCGGCGGTTTTGAAAACATTTATGGATAATTCTGTATTTTGTGACTGCTAACCGTAACCCTCAGCCAACCGTTCGATTAAATGAAGGATTAATTCCCAACCAAACCAGTATCAGAGAAACACTGTTTCTGAAAAAACAGTCTTATTCTTAAGGCCCCGAAACAAATTATATTAGTTCGCTAAGATCTAGTTTTTAAGATTTAGTTTTTTTAATACAAGAAATTATTTACCGAATTTTGTAATGATTGGTGCATAATTTATCATAGGTCCAATATCAAGTCCACTCCTAAACATTTTAAATCTCGGTGGAGGGTATCAAAGAAATAGCGCAGCCGATAAAGAAATTTTACTTGTTTTTGTTAAGAAATTTAAAGTGCAAAACTAATGTTAATATTAATAATTAAAAATTTTGGGACAAAATTGGGTATAATGATATTAAAATGGGTATTTTTGAAGAAATTGAACTTCAAACTTTTCTGGAAACACTGATTTTTATAAGGGTATTGTTTCATTTTAGGGCTTTTGTACACATTAATAAATATATAAATTGAAGCCGAGAGACGTCGAAACAAAACGACAAAAGAAATTCTATTGCATTACTTTCATAAATGTAACCGATATTTTTTTAAATCTTTTTTTATTGTATGAAAACATTCGAAAATATTGCAATTAGAAATTGAGATAAATTTAAAATAAGAGAAAAGTTTCTTGTAAAAACTTTGTTTTAATTTTTAAAACAAATCTTGTTTAAATAAACAATTTCACTAATTTTTAGTAGGTCATCATTAAGCTGATAATGAAAGAAACAATTTTCAATATTACATGTTTTGATTTATGTATTTCTTTTTTATTATCAATGATTATCAACGAAAACGGTGTTTTTATTTTTAGATCAAGCAAATCAGAACAGAAAAGTGAAGCAACAACAAAAGTAATCGTTAAAAAACGACAAAAACCTACAGAATTTGAGTGCTTTGACCTTCTTCTTCTAGTCAGAGTGTATATTTTGTGTGTATTTTACCAACTTTTAATTTAGCAATTGAGTATTTTATTTGTATTTTATTTATGTCTTTAACTATTTACACACAGTCGTACATGCACCGCAAGATACAAACTACTTTATACGTGCATAATCGAAAATAAAAAATTAAAGCTACAAAAAATAAACAGAAAAAGTTGTTGGTTGGTTGGTTGCTGTTTGTTTCCAATTAGACGTAACAACAATTTAACAGCAACATTGGCAAAATTCATATAAACATTGGATAAATAAGTTAAAATCAAATACACACATGCATATGTACGCAAATACAAAATCTCACAGGCGAGTGGTGACTGACTCTGCAGCGTTAGTGCACACAGTCAGAATTGCCTCGTATATTGGGTTCAAAGCAAACCAGATTTAATCTAACAACCAAGAAACTGACCTTAAAATTCGGCAAATAAAACGTTTCGATCTGTAAATTGTGCTAGTAGCACCTCTAGAATAAACAAAAAGCCAACAAGCGAACAAACAAATAAAAATAATAATGGCCAAATAAATTCGCCAAAGACAAGAGAAACACACAAGCACACACGTAGAAAAATCCAACACACTTTCAGATTCATACCGACTCAACGTTTAAATTTGTGTAATTTCAGAAAAAAAGATTGTTTTTAAAGCGTCAAAACTTGCAGATAAATAACCCGCTAACTCAGGACCAAAGAAAAAAACTTTTGCCAAAGAAACCCTAACCCAAAACTTAATGTCATTGAGACTAAATGGACGTTGGTGGAGCGATTGAGTGAATAATTGAATACTAAACTAAATGCATAACATTAAAATCAAAGACGTCTTTAACTGAATTAAGTATATGTGACCTTCTCCGAGAAAAGGGACCTAGTGAAGTTTTCAGAAAAACGCATTTAAAGTTTCATAACGCATTATCACTGTGAGCACCCCTTATGTTGGGAGAAAATGTCCAAATATCAGAAGAATTGCCAAAGGCATCTATATTCGTCGGCGAATGGAGAAAGGATTTTTTCATAGAAAAATATGATAAAAACAAATCAAAGAAGCCACCTTTTTGTGAATTTTGATTGCATCGAATTTAATTCTGACAAAAGATTAACTACTGTCGAATGAATCTTGTTGCTATAAATAAACGAAAAGTTTTAAACTTGGTTTCTTAAAATATGGTGATTTGAGATATCTGATTTGAGCTATTAAATTAGTTTTTTTTTGTTTTGAAAGCAACAGGGTGCGAAGTAAACCATATGTTATAAGAAATTCCAATTCGCAATTTTAGTAAAGAATATAAAAACTACCGAAACTATTATTTATTTTTTTTCTCTTGCTTAATCGCCACTTGAGCTAAAAAATAAGTACTAATATTGACTCTATAAAAATAATTTCTTAATAAAGTTTAATGAAAAGTTGGTTTAAAAATTAAAGACTGTGCTGCAAACGATCAACTGGTCTATTCAACTTAATTGTACCAATTACAACGTGTCTTACTTTCTAAGACAATATATTTTGGGCTTATAACTGGGTTAAACGATGTTCCAATATCAACTCTTAAAAAGTAAGATAAAAAAGCATCGTACATATCGCTCATTTGCTGAAAGACCGGCATAACTCAAAAAATTAAATTTTGGAGTTAGAGATGCAGAATTGTTCGCTTTGTTTTTCTTTATATTGTGTATTAAATTCTTCTTTATATCTTTTATACTTTCCCCGTTTGAAGAGAATGTGTCTTCTTTTTTTCTAAGTAGTTACAGCAAATCAAAAACTTTAAATGCGTTTATCTTGAAATGGATTTTTTTGAGTTATGCCGGTCTTGCAGCAAATGAGCGATATGTTCGTACATTTTCTATTATTTTAATAATAAAACTAATACAAAAATTTGTTGGGTTTAAGTACAATTAGGGTCATAAAAGTACAACATTTCACATAATTAAGTACAATTTTAGGAACCAGAATCCACTCTTAAGTCCAAACCCGTTTTTTGACACACTAGGTCCCTTTTGTCGGAGAAGGTCAATTAAGAAACTTTTTAACTTTTTGTTCATTTATTAATAAAATATTTAAAATTTTTTTTAAATTTTATTCTTTAGGGATTTTAGAAAATCGCTTTTGTGGGTGATGTTTTTATTTTCAAACGACCCAAAAAAATTGTTTTCGTAAATAACACAATATTCGCTATCGCGCAGTGCTATGGCCAAAATTTGGTTATACCCCTAATGTATATATGTACCTAAACAATATTTTTAAAGGGAAAACGAATACCTCTGGCATTTAGACAAAACATCAAGTCAAATTTAAAAAGTTGAAAAAATCATGCAAATTTCCATTCAAAAGACATTTTTGTTTAAGTTTTTTAAATTTTGTATTATGAACGAAATTTTTGTTTAATTTTGGTTTATTTTATTTTTTAATAAAAATTAATTTTTCACCGAGTTTTTTTTAAACTTTTTTGGTATCTTATCTCCACTCAAGATGCTTTGTCAAAATGCCACAGATATATAGAGTAATAAATATAAAAATTGTATGTAAGAATATTGCAAAAATTCTCAAACTTTTAAATTTCAATAATCACAACCCAGGTAATGACGTTCAGTAAAATTTATGAACAATAAAAAAAACCCAAAGTATGCCTGTTACTTAAATATCTTCTTTTTTTAAACACAAATTTATTTTTAGTTTTAAAGCTTGTGCTTTTTTTTTTTTAATTTCATAAATTATTAATTACCACTCTCAAACTAAGATTTAAATAATTTCCTTAATTTAAAAATAAATTAAAAGTGTTGCCAATGTATTTTAATCATAGTGTTTATTTATATATAACATGTCAGCCGTTTTTTATGCACTTTATTGATTAGTTCAAATACATACAACAATAAAAACAAGCTCATGTTTTGTATATAAATGTGACACACGATTTGTTGTTATTTTTACTAAAAGGTGGGGAGGGAAAAGTATTTCTACAGATTCTTATGTATTGTTACTCCCCACTAGTGACGGAAAATTCAATACAATTGTATGTACTATTTTCAGTACTTTTTCATTTTAAAAATTCCACGGTACCTGCACGTTTTAGTAATTTTTTTGTTATGGTTTCTTGTGTATGCGCAACATACACGTTTCAATTAAATTGTCAACTGAGTCTTTCAACTGAATTGATGTTTGACCACACACTTTATCAACTGTTTTGAAAGATTTTAAATTAATTTTAAAATTAAATGAAATAAAAGACAATTTTTAAAATACTTAACTTTTTTTTGCAAAAGCCGATTATGGCCAATAGGCTAGGCTACTGAAATTTAATAAATAAATTAAATTAAAAGAAAACTACAAACATTAATTTTAACAGCTGATCAAGAGACTCGAGCACACATAGTACAATTGAATTGAAAGACTTAGTAGTCAAATTGAAAAAATCAAAATCTTTTGATTTTTCTTCAACCAACTCGACAACCGTCAAACTAATCAATTGACAAAGCCATACACGTTTTGATTTGGATAACAACCGATTCAGTTAGCAATTGAATTGAATCGTGTTTGGGCTGCTTTAGAAACAAAGAGTTGCTAATTTTTTTACATTGGCTTCATTGCCTACATGCAATAACGAACAGGATACAGCAAAATTTCGTTTATGTTGTTGTTAATACATTTTGCTGCAAAAATATCATGCACTTATGTGATTTTTAATGTTTGTTAACTAAAGTATAATATAATATTAAGGTAGCGAAAAATCATTTTACTTAAAATTTTGTATTACTTTTTTTTGTTATGGTCGAAGAATTTACGCCTGAAAATGTTTTTGGTGGTTCATCAACAGCAGTTGAGACCTGGGTTTCAAAGCAAAATTATACAAAAACGAAAAAATAAACCGTTTGCAAGTACAAACTCTTTCAAATTTCTAACTAAACTAAAGATCTATTAAGATCAAATTATTCTTGTTGTTACAGTTAGTTATAATATTACTAATGATATCATAATTTAAATTAAACAATGTGTCTTACAATCTTAAGGCTATTATTTATTTATTTATTAATATCAATACAAAGAAGCCTTCGTGGCCAAGAACATGTATTTTTAGTAAAATATCTATGTACATATGTTAACTTAGTAAATATTATAAACAGAATATTACTAAATATATAAAAAACTGAAATAAGAGATAAAAGGCTCCCAGCCATATAATTATTGTATAAAAAGTTTAAAATAAAAGGTTTTACATCCAAAGTATTAACAATATAATGGAATTTAGAATTTAATACAATTTAATATTTAAAGTTGATCTCTGTTAAAGTAATCAAGGAGTTTCCTTTTATAAGTAAGGTAAGAATACGAAAACAGTTTTAGTTCATTGGGAAGTATGCTCCAAGTTCTCTGAACTCTAATTAGAAAGAAACGATAAAAAATAGAAAGATGTCCCAGTAGAACGTCAATCTGGACGTTACGTGTTGAATTAATAAAAGAAAACATATTTAACAGTAATGTAGGTTGTCTATATATCATGATTTTGTAGAAATGATGCAAAATACGTAGACTCAGATAATCACTAAATTCACATCTTAAAAACATAGGAACAAGCGACGAAACACGATCATGTTCTTGTATATTTATATCAAATATATAACGCATAATTTTTCTTACAATTTCCTCAATAATGTGCAAATTATAAGACCATGTCCCAGAAAAAACCTCAAGGTAGTAATTAACACATGGCATAATTAGTGAATAGGCAAGACGACTCCTAATATATTTTGGAGTAAAAGCTTTTAATCGGTAAAGTCTTCTCAAGACTAGACAACATGTGTTAGCTATGGAATTTATATGATCTGAAAATGTGAATTTAGTGTCCAAAATAATACCAAGACATTTAAGAGAATCAGAAAAGCCAATTTCCTAGCCACTAATGAATAGTCTGGGGAATGACAAATTTCTATCAGAAGAATAAAACTGCATAGCCTTCGTTTTTGTAGGATTTATCTCAAGCGAACTCGTATACATCCACGTTGATATAGAATTGAGATGATCATTTAAAGAATTATCAAAATTTAAATGTCTAAAATCCGTAGTATACAATTAGAAGATGTCATCAGCAAAAACAAAGGGCTGACAGAAGTTATTTTTCATAATTGAAATGCAATCATTTAAATATATAAGAAACAATATAGGCCCAAGAACTGACCCTTGGGGTACACCTGAGGTAACAAGATCAATGGGGGATGTGCTGGAAATCGCAAACGCAAAACTCAAGAATTTGGAGGCTGTTTTTAATACACTTTTAATCTAATTTTTATAATTTTTGTTATAAAATTCTGTTTAATAGAGAAATGTTTGTATAATATTTGCCATAAAATTCTTTTATTACAGAAATCTTACTAAAAAACTACTTTTAAAGTTCTTGCGTTTTGCGTTTTGATTTCCAGCACACCCCTGAATACTAGAACACATATTGGTAACGATTTATGAGATAAGAATATACTAATTTACATTCTGATTTAGAAAAATTGAAGTTCTCATAAAGCTTTTTTATAAGAATGTTATGATTAATGAGATCGAAAGCTTTAGTAAGATCTAAAAAAACAATTATGCAATTTAAATGGCTATCAACTTTTCTCGTAACAGATTCAGTTAGTGATAGTAGTAAAGAAGTAGTATTTAGATTCTTTTGAAAAGCATACTGATATGAATTAATTAATGCATATTGTTCACAGTGGGATAAAATCTGTACCTTTATTTAGTTTTCCATAATTTTAGACATCGCCGGTAAGATAGTAAAAGGTCTAAAACGTTCATTATTGCCATTTTTAGAGATAGGTACCACTTTACCAATCTTCCAATTTGTGGGAAACTTGCAGACAGTAAATATCGTATTTTTTAGATGTAAAAAACTCGAAGAGATGAGGGGAAAAATGATTTTTAAAAATTTAATAGGAATATTGTCATGTCAGAATATTGTCTACCAGAGAAGTTATCAAATATGAAATCACAATCAACATTAGGCCTCATATTATTTAAAAAAGACCTAGGTATTTCCTCAACATCCATTATATCAGCTTCAGATTCCACACGACCAGTACAACCCAAACTACGTAATCTATTTTTATAACGAAGTTTATTAGATAAATATAAGCAAACACCTCCAGCTCTACTAGGAAGATTACTACAACTTGAAGTTAGGTAAAGTTAAGATAAATTTGACACATAGTATTGTGTTATCTATCAAAAAGCTTCTGTTATTTGCCGAATAGCAGCTAACGCTTAGTTATAATTATGGCCCTGAGACATAGAAATGTGTGTACCCTATACTTTACAAAAACAAATATGTACTACATATCGACGCTTTTTTAACTAACCGACCTAACTAACATTTAACAAATTTTACGGGAGAGCACTTTTAATGTTTTTTGTCTTAAATCCTAGCCAAAATACGAATGGGTTTATGCATTATTTGTATTTTGTTATTTGTTAAACAAAGAAAAGACAAATATGTATTTTTATTTTAAATACTGGACGCAATTTTCAAAAAAATTTCAGTTAGGTCAGTTAAGGCTAGTTTTCACTATCTCACAAGTCTTACACTGAGTCTTCACCTGAGATAATATCTGATATAGGGCCTGTTCGGAAATGCATCACTGCGCTGCATCAGAAAAGCAAACTTTTTTAAATGCCGATAAAAAATAATTTAAATTTTTTTTATTGTGTGACTATTATTTGACAATTTTTTAGTTCACGTCTACTTCACTGATATATATTTAAAGCATTTGAATCACTGATGCAGCGCAGTGATGCACTTCCGAACAGGCCCATAATATGTGAGAGAACGTCGGCAGAATGAGAGAACAAATTTCTCTTTATGTTAATCTTAATCTTAAACAAGGGCAAGGCCCATCTATATTTCAATGGGCCTTGAACAAGGGGAACACGATTTCATAATCGTTTTTATTCTTTTTTTTTAGTTTTTTCTTGTTTTTAGTTAAAAATGTTGTTTTTTAAACACTTATCACAAGATTTTCACTATTTGTACAAAAAAAATTAACATTTTAATGAATGCGTCTTCTTATTGTTTTTTATGTATACATGGATGTGTATTTTTGACAGCTCATCTTATAAGATAGTTGTTATAAGATTTCTTATAACAACTGTCTTATAAGATTTATTATAATATTAATATTAACACTACTTGAGAGTCTACACGTAAGATAATAAATACTCTCTGCGATTGAATTTGACGTTTGCTGATATAAAAATCTTCTTATATCTTATCTCAGGTGGAGACCCTATGTTACGTATTCCATAATACTTTGTGAGATGGAAATCTAATGAGTTTTGTTGCGGCTGTCAAAAAATCTAATTTAACATTACAGTTTGTGTTCAAACCATTACACAAAGTATAAACACTCACACATGAAATAATATGCAACCCTAATTCAAAGAAAATTATTTCTGTTTAGAAATTTTTAAAAAAAAATTAAGTCATTTTCATCACACATGCATTCACACTATCAGACTTTTACATATTACTTGAGTTTTTGACATGTATTAATATAAAGTATTATAGTGTAAACTAGCCTTAATAAATACAGCGACGATATGTATGTACATACAAGTGCTTTTACAAATGTATGTACATACAAGTGCTTTTACATATGTATGTACCTATGTAAGTATATTTTTATATCAAAATTAATTATATTTACAGTTTTATTTATTTTAGCTTTCTTTGAATGAATAATGTTTTTTAAATAGTTGCAAAACGTTGATTAAAGTACTCTTTTACTTTTTGGTCAGTTGTACCTCAATTTTTTAATTTTCCATCACTGCTCCCCAGTAAAACAACAACTAAAAGAGAAACAATAACAAATGTGAATGCATTTCCTGTAAAACGCAAATTCACAAAGATGCAGACAAAACCAAACGTACAAATAAGCAAAATACTTTGTTGAAATTTCTCATAACATTTTATAGCGAATTTTCTTAATTCTTCTCAAGACTTTTACGATTTTTGTAGTTCTTTGTTCTGGGATCTTTTTTTGTTTGTTTTGTGTAAAATGAAGAACATTATGTGTTCGTTTTATTTATAATTTGCACTACTCACCTTCAATAGAGATAAATTGTTTTCTCTGGCTGCATTACAAACAATATATGAAAGATCCATGGCAATTATTTTGGAATATCTTCTTTTGGTTTCTTGTTTTCTCTGTTCTGTCCTTGCTGTTTTTTTTTTTTTTATTTAAAATTGTTTTAGTAGGTATTTTTTTCTTATTTAAATGCGATAGTAATAATTATATTCCTTTGTTCTTTTCTTGGTGTTGATGATGTTACTTATGATGATTATTATGTTGTCTTCGTTGGTGATAATGATGATGCTTTCCAATAATAATGGGAAATTTGCGTTATATTTTCTTAGAAGAAAATCGTTGAAATAATTGTACCTATTTCGATATTTTTACATTTAATACATTAAACAGCTTTTGAGGCAGACGTATTAAGACCAACCAACCCACCGTTTTGTTATAACCTACCAATTTCGTTATAATTTTTTTAATGGTGTTTACAAATTTTTTTTTTCTTAGACAAAACAACACAAGAAACGCACAACTTCTGTTAAAATTTTTATTTTTGTATTTTTTTCGTTAAATCTGTTAAATTTATTAAAAGTAAAACCCAACAAGAAACCAGCAAGAGAAATTTTTCGTACGTAATTCTTTTTTTATGAAGCAGGAAGACAAAAATATTTTTCCTCGTTTTTTATGTTTATTATATATATTCTTCTTCTTTCTTCTTTGTTATTTTTATTTGATGGACAAGCGAACAATGTACTGCTTTGGTTGTTATAGTTGTTTTTCTTAAAGCACTTTGATTTCGTTTTACACTGCTTATTTCTTTTTTTTTTTTTGATTTTGCTCCAAGAAGCACCGTTTCTTTTTTTTTCTATAAATTCTGATTAAAATTGTTAAACAAAACAAAATTACTTATTAACTTGTAATATTTTTTTTAGTTTAAAATGATTTTAATACAATTTTAAGAATTAAAGCTGCTTTAACAAATCACGATTTTATTCAACGTTGTATTCTTCTGCGCTCATTGTTAATTACTAATTAAAATATTAATTTTTGTTAAGAATATTATCGTCTAGTTATATTTTTAATTCTTTTTCTATTATTTCTTTTCTCTGTTGCTTCTTATTTCATTTTTACAGAGTTGTATTTATGAGAACATGCTGAATAATGAAAAAGTATGGTAGCACTTAAAGCGGGAAGGGGAAAATATAGTAGTCTCGGTTCACATTAAGAAAATTTGGTTGTAGGGCTGAGTATACTCGTTACTTCATATCGTACATATAAAAATTAGTAGCGTGTATCATGCTGTCGAGTTGAATAAGCCAGTTTTAATTCGCTGCACAAGTTAAAATTTGTTCAAGCAACTTTTCACCAAACTTCATTAGGAAATTATTGTAAGCAGTCAACACGAGTTCCGATTATGTGCGCATTGGAATTTTGTCTTCTCTTTCACACATATTGTTTACTTCGCACGATGTTGCTTATAAAACGTCAAAATGAAAATAAAAGACGAAAGAAAAAATTGCCATCACCCTGACCCATTGATCGTCAGTTGAATGATAATCCATTTTTTTTTTTTCAACTGATGATCATCCGTTCACAACCAACAAAACAATTTTTAAAGAAACTAAATTTAACCATAATATGTTCATCGGTAACAATAATTTGGTTAAATTAAACATAATATGCTTAAAATTTTCTATAAAACTTATTTTGTTGTTTTTTCTCTGGACTGCAACACTGCACTAATGGACATTATGACACTTTTATAAGCGTCATATTGTCCATGGACACTATGACATTTTTGATATTTTTGAGCGTCATAACGTCCATGGACGCTGTGTCAATGGACCTTATGACATGCAACCTAAAACTTGATCAAATTTTACAAGTCGCAGCGTTTAGGGGTCGTATTATGGAGTATACTTTGTAGTACAAAAATCAAATTTGATTTTTGTGTGCGGCGCTTCGATAAGTACGATAATAGCACCCGTGTTCAATGTTCACACAGTTGCAAGACATTTTTAGGCAATTTTAATGACAACATTGTAAGATCTGACCACCGTCTTTACGAAGCTTTACATTAAAAACAAATAATAAAAGACTGTTTCTGTTTTCCATGCAAGTTAAGCGAACAAAGTCCTCGTTCAAAATCAATGAGCAGGCCATTATTAATTAACAATACATACAAAAAAGACACTCACCAAGGCAAATCCATGACTTCTTTATGTCACATCCATATAACTACATAAAAAAACGGACAGCTAGATTCCCATTGCTGCTACCTTGTGTAAATGTACTTTGACACTCACGCCGTGTTTGTTGTAATGTTGTAATTGTTGATGAAGCGATTCCACCTGCTTATTCCATCATGTTTAGTATTACAAAATCCAAGGCGAATTGACTAGGTGAGGTCAACTCTGCAACTACAATGCTCCTGTCGTCGGTTGTCAAAAATATTGCTAGTAAAAAAACAGGTTTGTTTACATAAAAAACTAGTTTGTATACAAACTTTGACAAGTCGACCACCGAAAAAAAACACCATATGATTACTTGACTCCACCTTCTAGTCAATTCGCCTTGACAAAATCGTATTAAGTAAAAAAGAGTTGTACACTTAACACAAAGGGTGAAAACCGCTAATATTAAATTCACAGTTAGAGTGAATGTCAAAATAATTTGTTGAAAATATAAAAAAGGGAATTTTTTGTTTATTAAAATATACACTATTCCTTTAGAAGGTAAATCTTTTTCATGTATTGCAAATTTATTGTGGCTCCACTTATTCCCTACGCCTTTTTGAATCCTTGTGTTTATATTTTATGGTCACTTTTTTGTTTTATAAAACTTAAAAAAGTTTTTTTCAAGTATATATTTAGATTTTTTTTGAATTTTAAATTGTAACAAATTTTTTCACAAAATGTAAGCAAAGCTTGAAATTCAGTATACACACAAAAAATAAGAAATAAACAGATGACTCGAAAATGTCACCGTACGAATTCGCCTTGTTATAGTCTATGAAGTCGTAAGGTTGCGCTTGGCTGGAAGCATCGCCGGCATCGTTGTTCCTATAACTTACATTTTAAGAAGAAGAAGAAAGTCTATTAAAAGTACAACATGGCTTCAAATATGCCAACTAGTTCACACTTGTACAAAAATGCAATAACAAAAACTACTACAGTTTTCAGTATTGTAAATGTTGTAAACATAGCAAAAGGATGTGTATTTTGTTGTTGTCGTGTTCTAAATTTATCAAAATTTACCAAAGCTTCAAGATACAAAAGGTTTACAAACCGTGAATTTCCCTTAATTTGCTGGTGGTATGCCCGTTAAAACCTCTACCAAATTTAAATTTTCAAAATTAATTTTTTGTTACTCTTTATAATTACTAGAACTGCATGTGTTTTATTTTTATTTATTAGATAATATATAAACATATAAATGAACTTATAAATATCTAAAAAAAAAAAATTTTATTCATCCTTTTGTTTTATTTCACATATTATATCCTCATACTTTTAAATGAACTTAACTGAGTGCAGATTTATTTTTTTATTTATTACAACTTAACTTATGCAAGCAACTTAAGGGCCAAATACACTTGTCAAATGCTTGTCCAGCATGCGAATTCACACGTGTTCGTGTGATTTTCCATCCAGCATCGTCGGTATAATACATACAAACACATTTTCACTAATACTACCACAAAGCTTGATGAGTATTTTGATCAGTTTATTTGGGCCGTTAAATTTCAGAAAAATTTTTTTTAGAAAAAACTTAAAAACTTTTTTGCATTTCAAAAACATGCAAAAAAAGATAAATCTTACGATATGACAACACTGATTGTCGCTGTTATCCGTTTCAAATGCTGCCCACAGACGAGGCAACAATATTTGAAACATGGACATGTTTCACTTTATGTTGGCACGTGTGTAGTAATGTTTCTGGTTGGAGTTTGTGTTATCCTGGGTCTCCACGTAGCAATATTTATTGCGACAAACGTCAAATTTTATTGCTCCATTAAATTTGCGACGTATAGACCGCATATTGCCATGAGTGGCAATCCATTGCACAATGATTGCTCTTCTGACTGCTTGAGCAATTATTGCCTAGCAATCTGCTGTCAAATCAGTTGTCATTTATCTGACATTTCATTTCTCTGTACGGTTGTTTATTTATTTGTGTGTTTATTTATTAAAAAAGCAATCAAGAAAAAGCCGCCAAGTAAAAAAATCCTTCAATATTATATTTTATTATTTGTATTCTTTAATATTATATTTTTGTATTATATTTTTAAATAAACGTCAATAATCAACAAAAGCAAACGGCGAATTTGTTTTTATGTATATTTTTTTTTTAATAGAACAATACAAGTTCTAGGTTTTTTTTCAAACGCAAATTAACAAAAAAGTGATAAAAACACAGCTACGACAATTACGATTAATTATTTTATTAATTTAAAAAAGAAAATTTAACAACCACATCAAAAAACAACATAAAACATTGGTTATAAATAGAGCCACAAAACTTTATACAACTACTCGCGGTGAAAATTGCGAATTTATGGCAAAGCAATTTCAAGTGTTCTCGAGCAATATACGGGCATGTTCTATAAATCGAAATGAAGTGAAATTGAAATCGAACGAGATTTTAATTTCAATTATTTAAAAAGTGACTGTAGTTTTTTCTGTTTTTAAGAGCTGTTCTTGTAAATATAATTGGGACTTAAAGTATGAAGTATATAAAATAAAATATTCTTAGGAACTTTCTTTACAGGGTCGTTTTCAAAATTTGTTCGATTTTAAATCCACTTCATTTCGTTTTACAGAACATACTTGATAATCAGCAATTATTGCTCCATTGTTCTGCTGACGTTTTTGCTTGTAATTAGCAATAAAAATTTCTACGTGGAGACCTAGCGTTAGGGAAGGGCAAATTGAAAAAATATATCGATATATATCGGATCGATAATTTTTAATAGTATTGATATTAATGAATTAAAGATATCGATATATCTAACTTATTATATACATAATTTAAAAACAAATAGAATCTGGGAGTTTATATCTCATTGTGAGTAATAGCCTTTTTACACTTGAGCACATCTCATCATAAAAATATTTATTTTCGCGTGTAAGAGCGAATAAAAACTAAATAAATGATATTGCTGCCCTGCTCTCTTGTATTTTTTTCTAGTGATGGTATATATTTTTTTAACAAATTATTGGGTTTTTCTAGTGATGAAACTAAAATAATCGAAAGATGATGAATGAAACAACATGAAAAAAGAACATCTTTTAAAGATGAAGAAAGATGTTGATTTTCAGCCCTGTACAATTCTTATGGGAAGATGTTATAGCCTTTTTACACTTGAGCACATCTTAAGGGAATGCATGGAAGATGTTAAAAATGAAAAAAACTTGTTTACATTTGCAACATCTTTCATCTTTCATCATAAAAATATTTATTTTCGCGTGTAAGAGCGAATAAAAACTAAATAAATGATATTGCTGTCCTGCTCTCTTGTATTTTTTTCTAGTGATGGTATATATTTTTTTAACAAATTATTGGGTTTTTCTAGTGATGACACTAAAATAATCGAAAGATGATGAATGAAACAACATGAAAAAAGAACATCTTTTAAAGATGAAGAAAGATGTTGATTTTCAGCCCTGTACAATTCTTATGGGAAGATGTTATCATCTTTGCGATAAGATGAAAGATGTAAGATGAGAGCAAGTGTAAAAAGCCTATAAGAGCGAATAAAAACTAAATAAATGATATTGCTGTCCTGCTCTTTTGTATTTTTTTCTAGTGATGGTATATATTTTTTTAACAAATTATTGGGTTTTTCTAGTGATGACACTAAAATAATCGAAAGATGATGAATGAAACAACATGAAAAAAGAACATCTTTTAAAGATGAAGAAAGATGTTGATTTTCAGCCCTGTACAATTCTTATGGGAAGATGTTATCATCTTTGCGATAAGATGAAAGATGTAAGATGAGAGCAAGTGTAAAAAGCCTATTATCATCTTTGCGATAAGATGAAAGATGTAAGATGAGAGCAAGTGTAAAAAGCCTATAACATTTATATAAATTTTCATATTAATTCGAATGTGTATTCTAAGTCAAATTACAATGTATAAAGCTTTCATACCATTCCTTCAATATTTTCCAAGAACTAACATTAAAAAGAAAAACTAATTTTTTAATTTTGTTTTTAATCTAAGTTATGCAAATAAAAACAATAGTTAAATAGAAACATAAAAGGGAAAAATACTAAACAAAAAACAGTTTGTTTATACCCAAGACCACATTTTATTTACTCGCCATACGAAATCTAAAAAATAGTAAATTACGAAAATTTCAAATGGGATTACATAATGCCGTCCATACTACAATACACAGTTCAGTGCTCATGTCTGGCACTAAGTAAACGAAACTTGTGACACATATTAGACAAGTAAGCTGTGCAATATTTCATTTTTATTTATTATAAGCGAAGAATGCAATATGTTCAAATAAAAAAACCTAACATTTTTTCCCGTTTTATTTGCAATTTCATAAATTTTTGTAGAATCCAACTTTTATGAGTCTATTGCTGCTGTGAATGCGCCATAATTTAGGTGATTATTTGCATAGTTCTAAGAACCCTGTCCGGAATAGTTTTCCGCGTTTGTTAAAAATTCTAAAAAACTGAACGTTTTTAACGTACATTTGATTTATACTCATTTCACTGCCTAAAAAGCAAAGACACCGTCATACATTACTCAAATGCACTGTACAGTGCCAAACTTCAGCACTGAACTTGTGTAGTGTTTGGCCGGCATAAGTCACGAAAGTTCCAACATACACTAAAATTGTAATTGCACGGCAAATAGTACCGATTTTAACAAGCAATGTTTTTGATTGTTTTAGTCAAACCATGTGTTATGAGTTCTCCTGTCAATCTTCTTTTATCCGGTACCGCTAAATCTACATCTACTATGATACTAAGGATGAATGGCAGATAAGATATTTACATGATCTGCTTTTCTTTCTAAAAGATTTCTACATATGTCTTTCTACATAAATTGCCGGAAGGAGGTTTATTTGCTTTTTTTTTTTTTGAACAATCCAACTATTGTTTTACCAAAACCATATTAAGAAAATTTTTTTAAGTTCTTCGCCTTGACTGTGTAAACTATCAAAATGTACAATGGAAAAGCGACATGTGATTCTTAAAAACAACAGTATTGTGAGCAGTTGAACAACGGTTAAAATGTTGAACTTTCTTATTAATACCATGTTCACACGGACAGCAATATTCGTGTTTCGCTCTCTTATTCCTGTTTCGCGCACCAAACATGACTGAAACGACTTGTTTCCCCATACAAAATTTTGAGAGCGAAACCGGTCTTTTCATTTTGAAACATGCTGCGAAACAGGAAAAATGTACTATCATCTCCAATTTTGATAACATTTATCGTTAGTTTATCTGAACTAGCTCTCAAAAAAAATCAAAACAAAGAAAAAAAATAAAATAAAAATTGATGTTTAATAAAATAAAGTGATAATTATACAATAATAATATTAATAAAAGTATTAAATTATATATTTTTAACTTTTAAATACTTTTTTATCTATTTTAAATAAAATCACACTAACAACACACAAAAAAATGTCAAAATGAAACAAGAATCATTCGTATGAACAGCATGTTTGGCAAACTAGTTTCATAGAGCGAAACGAGTGGTTTATATCGTCGTATGAACATATCATTAAATAAATGTCGATGTATCGATATATGGGTATTTTAAATATCGGCGATATGTATCGATCATTATTTTTTAAGTATCGATATTTATTGCCCATCCCTAATTCTTGTTACCTTTTGGTTTCTCCAAAATTGTGTTTTATTTATGTTTTGAAAAACAATAGCTGTGTTCATTTACTAAAAATTGTTACAAATTTGAAACAATTGTTACAAGTAAAATTTTTTTAACATGTACTTTTAACATTTACACTCAGGTCTCGTTTTATGCGGATTCAAATTTATGCGATTTTTAAATTAAAGATTTTTTTTTTTATTTTTATGGTTTTTGAAATTTTAGATGTTTTTTTAGCTTTTTACCGTTTTTAAATTAAACCAAGTTTGCATCACTGATATAATCGTTATAGTATAGTACTCCATGGAGTACTAAAGTGGGTTAGTTTTAAAAGTACTCCATGTCACTACAGTATGGAGTACACTAAAGGGGTAGTTTAGCATTTTTCATTTTTTACTAATCGCCTTTTATGGCGTGCCCTGTAGTCTATTATTACTATTATTAAATATATTTACTTGGTATTTTTATTTTTTTACCTTTTTTCAAAAATTTAACAAACTTTCACTTTTAAATAAACAATTAATAATGGACACCATCAGGACTACCAATGGGTAATACTGTAAACTATAGAAAAGTATACATCATGCAGTTATTGGCAGCACTGCATGATAATTTTTTATAACATGGTCCATATTACAGTAGATTGGACCATGTTGTAAATAGTCCATTTAAGCCACAATGGACCACATAGTCCAATATTATCTGTAGGGTATGTAAGAGCAAAGGTAAGAGTGTTTTTAAACTAATGAAGAGCACATAATATTAGTTTTACAACGAAGACTAATTTCGGTAAAAAAATAGAATACAAAATTAGTTGGAAGTTAGAAAAATTTCAATTTAAACTCGTTCTTTTACGGTACAACATTGTAATAACCACATGTACGAGTGTAAACAAATTTGCATAACTTTTAAACTAATAGAGGTCCAATAATAAAACTTTAAGAATATGATAAGGACACTAAAGGCCAATTTAGATTAAAAAATAAATAAAAAATTAGATCTAAGTTAGAAAGATTTTGATTTAAATTGATCATTTCCGGTTTTGCAGATGAAATTTTTTTTTTTTTTTTAAATTAATTTTGTTTTTTTATTTAAAGATCAATCGATTTTCTATGAGAATCACCTTAACTTTTTCTCGTTTGATTAGTTTATGGTTTGAAATAATAATTTAAAAAAACATTTTTTGATAACGGCAACACTTTACTTTAACTCGACAAATAAACATCATGGAAAAAAATATTTCGCACACTTATTCATATCTACTAGAACTATAGTTATACCAAATATAAAAGAATTCAAACAAAATATTTTTATTGGGTTGTCCGCTTCACATATTATGCCCCAAATATATACATACTTGTTGATTTTTTTTATGCGATTTTGGTTTGATTTTTTAATTAAAATTGGAATTTATGCTGTTTTTCAAAATTTTGGAACGAATCATTAGTTTTTATATAAAGCTAGAGTATCATTTTATGCGAATTCAATTTATGCGGTTTTTTTTTGGAACGCATCTATCGCATAAAACGAGACCTGAGTGTACTTGTAACAATTGTTACATATTTGTAACAATTTTTAGTAAATGAACACAGCTAGAATGTTTTATCGTGGGATTCGATATTGACTGTTGTTTAATTCTGACCCTGCGGCCACACGATCAAGTTGTTCTTGATAGTCTTTTACATATACTGCTTGTCAAAATTTACAAAAATTGAGAGGTGTGACGTAGGTGGCACTCAATTTACTTTCAAGATGCCATAAAAAAAACAATTTATAAAGACAAACATGTACTCAGCTGTTAAATTGAAAGTAAATTGTCAAACAAATGGAAAGGTGAAATTGAAAGCCATCTCGTGGTCAATTTAAAAAGTGTGAGTGTGTTAGTAAAAAAAATGAGAGAGTTGAGTAAATTGAATGGAATTGAAAGGCAAAACTTGATCGTGTGGCCACCAAGTGAATCAGGTGGGATGTTTTTTCGTGTGCCACGTAAACTGCATTTTAGCCTTGTTTTATATTAAACTAGCTGTTAAAACCCAGCGTTGCCCGGGATCGTTAAAATCCTTTTTCTTTTCTAAATAGTTTTTACAAAATAATTTTGAAAAAAAAAGTTTTTAAAATATAGGTATGTGCATAGTACCAAAAGTAAGAATTTTTTCCCTGCTTTGTACGTTATTTGCTTGCTTTGTGCTTTGCGCAAAATTATTTTTAAAAAAAATTGTTACCAAAAGTTAAACCCAGTTTTTACTCTCAAATGTATTTTATTCGTTTTCTGCTTTTATTTTAAAGAACATAGGGCTCAAATTTGCGTGATTATTTGAAAAAAGCGTGTTTATAAAAAGTACCAAATTACCTTGTTTTATCTACTTTTTTCCTAAACCTTCGTTCGCATAGCAATAACGAACAAACACGAAGAAGGAAATATCCAATTTGGTCAAGTCGTTTTCAAATCAGTCAATATATATAAATTTTTGAATAATAGTAAGTGCCGGTTCACACACGTCAAGTTTTCTAGTCTTGACTTTTTAGGAGTGAGGGGAAAAGTAATGGTATCCTCTTTACCCTTAAGGGAAATTTAAAACAAGTGTTGGATAATGAACCTGTAAATATTAAACTTGTTTTATATATTGTAATTAAATAAATATTGTTTGCCTTAAATTTTTTTTAACTAACTGAACCGAGTTTTTTTTAATTTTAAACAATGTTTGGGAAAACCTTTTAAATGATTTTGGTCCTTGATTCGGTAAACTGACAAAAATTCACAGGAAAGTTAATGCAGCCAGTCGAAATATCAACAGGGATTTTACCATTGCACTAAGGTCCCAAAATTCAAATTTTTGGCCAAAACTAAATTTTTTACAAGGGCTACGATTATAATTTTGTTGTTGCAACCTAATAGCAAACACAGCAGAGCAACCACAAATGCATTTTGTTTTTGTAAATTGCAATTTACTGTTTAACATTAGAGCATTAAAGTTGATAAACTTCAGCCCACTTGAAAAAATAGTTGAGTGCAGGGGTCTAATCACCGCATACGATATCGAGCAAAATTGATCGAAATTATATATTTTGGTATCGTGAAACTCGATATCGAATGAAATGTATTGAATTTGAAATAATTGCATTCGATATCGAGTAACTCGATACTATCGTATCGAATAAACTATCGATTTTTTTGCATACGATAGACACTGACGTATCGAATGAAAACTCAATAAATGTAATGTCGAGTTACTCGATATCAAATGCTATTATTTAAAATTCAATACATTGCTTTCGATATCCAGTTTCATGATACCAAAATAAATAATTTCGATCAATTTTGCTCGATATCGTATGCGGTGATTAGACCCCTGGTGTTTTTTAACATTTTTAAATATTTTCTAGTTTTTTTTAAAAAAAAGTAATTTCTAAAGTTTAAAATGGAAAATAAAGCTGAAGGTTTATAGTTTATTCAAAACATTAAAAAAAATTCAAAATATTTAAGGTGAAGTAAATAAATATCAATATGTTGGTGTATTATAAAATTTATGATTTTTTTACGATTTTTAAATTTACGTAGAGTTTTAAAATTTCGGCTAAGTTCGGCTGGCATACGACTAAAAAAAAAGAAGATATTGATGTATATTTTTCATTTCACCATAGCTTGAATTGCGAAAATTTGCGATTTTTAAGATATTCATTTTTTTATATGCCGTGCACGGTGCTCTTGAAGCAACTTTTGATCAAGGGTCAAAGCACATCCGTTTTTTCCCCTGATTTCGGTTATTTATGTCCAAACTTTGTACTAACAATGTTCTACAAAAATGTAGCCACAGCATAGGCGAAGAACTTTTGTGAACATAATGATAAAATCTGAGCCTGTCTAGGCACACGAAAATCACTTTGTGCTTCAAAAATCGTCTTTTTTTACTTTTTGAGTATACCTTGCAGGGAATCAAAATTTCTTACTACTAGTATTCTACAAAAATGTAGCCAGGGTTTACGTGAATAACTTTGCAAAAATTTTACAAATTTATTTAAAAAAAAAAAATATTTTAAAATTTTTATAAAAAATTTTTGTTAATCTAAAAAAAAATTAAAATTTTTTTTAATACTTATAAGGCATATTTTCCGAAATTCTTTTTTTGTCGTTCTTTTTTGTGAAGATAAGCGTAATCTTGGTTTTAAATGCTGTTTCTTTAAAAAAAGTAAAAATATGGCTTTAAAATAATTTTGGCCAAATATTTGTTCTAGCGAGCCCTATGTGCATTGCCAATGTCTAGTAATTGTTTAAAAAATAATTTTCCAGATTGGTCGTTATGCAACTCGACGCATATGTACGTATTAAATTAAAGCTTCTTGACGTGCTTCAAAAAGTAAGACTTCAAACCCGCGCCAAGTATATCCGGATGTCGTTGACTGTGAAATAACTGACATCGTGTGGCCTGTTAACCTGGTAACAAAATCATCGCACCACCAAAACGGTTTCGTAGATCTTGCATAGTTCGGTATAGTGCGTCTAATTACTTCTTATGAACCATTGTACATTCATCTTAAACGAACAATTTGCTCTGCTGCAAAACTTTGGCCATTGGAGAGTTCTAGAAAATATTGCGTATTGGAGTTTGATAAATTTGCATATTCAATGGAAATTTGAGTGCTGAATGAGCAGTTCGGCCGCCCTCTGTTTAAATCAAAAATAATATTTTAAAATCGCCTTGAAAAGTTGAATTTTTTTGTTTTTAAAATTTTTTAATATTCGAAAAGCTTTTGGTACAAATAACCAAGCTATTTGTACCCAATTTTAATATTTTTGCTGTAACCGTTGCCTAGTTTTATGTTGCCCCTGTATGGGAGGTGCCACTCCCACTTCTCTAAAACATGGGATGTGCCACGCCCACCGGGAAACTTTTTCACCATTTCTTTTCGTAAAAACCATCCCCGGAACAATTCAAGCGACGAAGAGAATAATTACTGAAATCGACCCATTCCTTAGCAGTTTTTAAAAGAAAACAAACGTATTATTAAGGCGAGTTCATACAGGTGACATTATCGAGTCATCTGTTTTTGTTTATATATTTGTGTGTATACTGAA
The DNA here is from genome assembly GCA_963931875.1 of Pollenia griseotomentosa. Lineage (NCBI taxonomy): Eukaryota > Metazoa > Arthropoda > Insecta > Diptera > Polleniidae > Pollenia > Pollenia griseotomentosa. Next base: position 250,811,519 of record OZ007560.1, read on the forward strand.
TGTCAAGCTTTGTTGACATTACTTATTTAAATTTTATAAAACAAAAAAGTGAACATAAAATATAGAAACAAGGATTTAAAAAGGCGTAAGGAATAAGTGGAGCCACAATAAATTTGCAATACAGGAAAAAGATTTACCTGCTGAACCAATTGTGTATATTTTATAAACAAAAAATTCCCTTTTTTTATATTTTCAACAAATAATTGGTAAAAAGTTAGAATGAATGTCAACTAACTTTTTACCAAAACAAAACAAAATACATACATAGTATTTTTTAAAAAAAAAAGGGATAGCTAGCGTAACTCTGATGATGCGGCCACCTGTATGTATATGTATATGTATGAATTCGCCTTGCGTATTACTTACCAACAACAAGTTGTTCAATTTAGTTTTTCGCAAAACTTTTTTTCAACAATGAGAACATTTTTAACATTCAATAAATCAAAACAATGTGGTATGATTTTAATATTTCTATTGTTTAAGCAATACAAACATACATACATATATTTAAATACTCCTTTTTCATAATTCTATATAAAATAACTTATTCGCATTTTACATACAAGCGCAAATATATAGTAGATATATCTAAAAAGAAAAACAAAAAACTTACATTTCACTTAAATAAAATTTCCTTTTTTTTATAAATTTTCGTTTTTTTTAACATAATCCATGGCCAATAGCTTAACTCGTTGAACATTTGTTTCGTTGCCGAAACGTTCTTCAAATTCCAAATATTTTTTGAATATTGTACGCATTTTTCGTAAAGGTATTTTTTGAACAACAGCACGTTCCAAAATATTTCTAAAAATATAAATTGAATAATATTTAGTAGGTTAATTGATGAAATTTTGTATTTATAATATATAGACGCAAGATAATATTTATGATATTATATAGTCTTTTATTCAGGATGTACATATGTTTCTATGTAATATGAAATTTGTTGGTCTGTTAAGGCTTATTGCTTTACAAAGAAACAATTAAAATAAAATTGCAAAAAAATAAATTATATATTCAAAATCTTTATTTAGCTTAAGCTATGTTCACACCTATTAAATATTTGACGTTCTACGTTTCGCGATATTGCGATTTTTTTTTTTTTTGTTGAAATTGGAAACTGTTAGCGATATGTAAAATACATTTTCCTAAATATTTTCCAATTTACATGTACATTAGAGCGACTCACCAAAAAAATGCTTGATGTACCCTCCTAAAAATGAACCTTGGACTTTTTTAAGATGACATTTAAAATATTTCGGCTCCAGCTTTGACCTCTCGTGAGCTGGACCATTTTGAAAAAGGGTATATTTTTGCATGTTTTGTTAATTTGAGAATCTGTTTCCTTACCAACATATACAGCCCAATTATGAATACAAATTCCCCGGGAGTTTTTTCCCTTTTCCCATTTTTGAAATAGAATTTACATAGCAAAAATGGAGAAAACTCCCGGGGAATTTTTATCCATAATTGGGTTGATATCATAAGAAAGGTTTTTTTAAATCTTAAGTCGATATAGTATAAAAGTTTTGTAAATATAAACAATAAAATTTAATAACTTTTTTTGAATTTGCGAAAAATTTGCCGCCAAAAAGTCGTGGATCATTTCTTTTTTTCTTTCCCTAGTCCTATTTTCATCCATACATGATCTAGAAACTAAATCCGCTATAATATTAGAGTTACCACAAAATTGCATTTATATATATTTCAGAGCACCGTTTAAAATGCATCTAATTTGCAAAAATCTAAATTATTTACATACAAAGAGTATGTACTTGGCAAAAGAAAAAATATGATACCCATATTGCCCTATTTAAAACGAAGGGTTACCAACCCATTACATTTTTATCAAAACGCGAACTAGCACGAATTTAAAAAAAAAAAGCTGAGACCCGTATTTAATTAAATCGACTAAAGATTTAAATATGGCCATTTCCCCGGAATGGTCTACGAGGATGAAAAAATAAAATGTTGATAATCATCGTCTTTTATTGTTTATTATTATAAAAAAAGTATATGTTGTTATAACAGAATGGTTTCATAGCATATATCAGCTGTTTTACTTGAGGAAATTGCACTGGAAAGTGGAAAATTTTATATTTTCTACTTCTAAAGACATTTTTATATACTTATTTTACATGCAAAAAATATGTTATGTTTACACTCTTTCTTCATAATCTCTCCATTACAATCAATTCTAAATTGAGTATTAAGTTGTTTGGTAAGGAAATTTCAAGATATTTATGGGAAACTGAAAAATCGTACGTTCGACTTCTATTTTGCGTACGTTCGTGACCACATGTTTATAACTATCATTATGAAAACTTAAACTCGATGAAATCCATCTTTTACAATAAACATACAGCTACCCAAATGATATCGAATCGCAAAAAAATGCTAGGAAAAGTTTTGTTTTCTATATTATTTGTACATCAAAAGCGTAGGAACGTACGTTCGTGACCCCAGGAAATGCCCATATATTAATTTGGCATTTTAATTACAAACAACCCCGAACAAAAAATTCAAAAACAGTTATTTTTTACAGAATATCCTGAAAAAAGGACATAGAAGATCGTCCTTGGATTTGACGTTTTTCAAAATGGTCCAGCTTACGAGAGGTCAAATTCCAAATTCGTATACGTATTTTTTTGATAAGTTTCGGATGTGGTATCAACTTTGTTTCTATGTTTATTGGTTCAAAAGATAGATGGGGTGGCAAAAAAGTACTAAAATTCAGATTTTACACATTTACTGCCTAATAGGGCCGAATTTCAAAAAAGTACCAGACACCTGCCCGCTTATTTTTCTAAACAACAACGATAAGTATTACATTTATTTTGCATCTCTTTTTGTTTTGGAGATAAAAGGTGTCCGAATTTTCCTGTTTTTGCCTTTTTTACCCCCTTAAAATTCGAATTTCGAAAAATCCCGTCTTAGTGGATCGTTTTGGGGAGTGGCCAATCGCTAGTCCAAATTTCAAGTTTCTAGGGTCAGCGGTTTGGGCTGGGCGATGATGAATGAGTCGGTCAGTCACTCACGCAACTCTTTTATATATGTATATAGTTTTTATTATTACTGCTTCAAAATTGTTCTTTCTGAAATATTTTGTGAACCATTGTATACAACTATTTCGAACATAAACGAATTCATTTGTAATTAATTTCGGAACGTGCATTCTTTATTGAAGAGGAAGTATATGACCGAGTCAAAGGTTTTTTCTATTATAAATAAAAAATATTGTCAAATAATTATCTACATGAAAAAGATTTATCTTCTAAAGCAATCGTGTATATTTTCTAAACAAAAAATTCCTTTTTTTATATTTTGAACAAATAATTTTGATATGCACTCTAACTTTTTACAAAAACAAAATACATAGTATTTTTCAAAAAAGGTAAAGCTAGCATAAATTTTTCTCATTATGCAGTCACCTGTATGAATTCGCCTTGGTATTAGCTTTATTAAATTTAAAAGGCCCAAAAACACTACCCAACAAACACGAAGTCAAACCTTTGATATGAAATAAATTTATCATTTGACTTCAAACACAATTCTCAAACGTTTTTCAAATGTTGGATTTTAACATTTAAATTAAAATTGATAATGATTTGAAAATAAACATTTGATTTCAAATCATTTTCAATTTGAAATCAAACCTTCGTGTTTGTTGGGTACTCATCAAGCATTATGGTAGTATTAGTGAAAATTGGTTTGTATGTGTCACACCGACGATGCTGGATGGAAAATCAAAAAATTTTGATATGACGGCGAATATTACGTCCAGCACACGTACACGCTGAAATGCTGACAAGCATTTGACAAGTGTATTTGGCCCTTGTTGTTTGACAAACTTAAGGGATCTAAGGTACATCTCATTTTTTCCGAATAACGTTCAGTTATCATTCTCGTCGGATTTCGAAAATTACGGGTAAAAAAGAGAGCCGTATTCTTTTAAAATTGCTTTTATATTTAAAAAAAATAATTTTTTACTTTTTTGAATTGCACTCATGTTTTTGTTTACAATTAAGTAAAAATTGTTCAGTTTTTTAAAACATTTATTTAAGTTTTCACAACTCTGAAAGAATTAAAAATAACACCACTATAGAAATTGCTTTCGAATGGAAAACAAATTCGATCATGACTACCAAAATTTTAACCCAGTTAATTTAACTTTTTTGGGAATAAAATCAGTGGTTTAAGGAATACGATGTATGTATATGGGACGAAAAGTTAATTTTGGACCTAACATTTCAAAGTAAAACAGTTCAACAGTAAAAGTTTTTTTTGTCAATACCAACATTTATAAGGGAGTTACGGCATTAAGTTATTTTCAGTAGTAGTATTTGTAAAATGATTAAGGTTACAATAGAATATATTTTGGACAAAGACTATTTTCCGAAAAGAAGTTTGTTTGCTAGGTGAAATTATGGAGCGATACTCATCATTTTGAATTGGCTTGTTCCGTTTGACAATTAGAACCTAATTTTCAAATTTCATCAAATTATCTCAAAAATGGCTACCTGTTCTTTGCGCACAAGGTTTACATGGACAGCCAGCCGGACGTTCGGACATCGTAAAATCGATTCAAACAGTGATTTTAAGTCGGTCGGTGTACTTAAAGGTGGGTATAGGACCAATATTTTAAGGTGTTTCAAATATCTGCACAAACGTTTAATAACATCTCCACTATTGTGGTGTGGGTATTAATAACATAAGCATGACTTAAAGGCAATTATACCCAAAAATAAGGGCACATGCAGGACATATATTAGTATAACTTGAGAAGACTTTGCTCAATTTATTTTTAAGACGTGCCAACATTATTTCTAAATCTACTGCAGTTTCAGAGATAACGTAAAAGTTTGAAAAATTGATAGAAATTTAAATTTCCATACAAAAGTAGGTACCACACACAAACACAAGTTAAAAATTTTTAATGTCTATTTTAAACATAATATGTATCTCTAAAACTATTGAGAAAATTTCGAAACAATGTTTGCAAAGTTTTGTTTTTTTACTGCAAATTTTTCTCAAGTTATGCAACTATATGTGGTGAAAGTGCTTTTTTTATAGACCGCTATATCGCGAAAATTAGAGCTGATTCAAAAAACAACGGAGTGTAGATTCGCGTTCAGCGTTCCAAATAAAAAATGAATAAACTTTCATTTCTAGTCAACGAAAAAGTTTATCGAAGTTTGTAAGCATGTGTAATTTTCTAACAAAAACAGGAGAGCAATACAATTTAATTTACAACCATAAGAAGAAGATAAACTCGCAGTTTATTGTTGGTGTTTTGTTAAAGCTTTTATATTGTTACGGGTAAAACTTTGAGTGTTTATAATTCTTATTCGCTTCACAGTTTTATTGGTATAATATTTTTAGCTTTTCTAAAATCTTTGGAAAAAGGTTTCCTAATGATCTGGCCTAAGCAACCAGTAAAATGCGCATAGAAACTAGCTTTCCCTCAACAATAAATTACAGTGTATTTATCAAAAATAAAAATTGGGAATTTAGCACGTCACACAGTGTGGTGAAACATATGCAAAACGAGGATTAATTCAGGGAAGCCTGCAATTTATAACAACAATTTTTTTTTGGATTCTGTGTATGTATATTGATTAATAAAAAAAAAAAAATTTGTTGTAAAATTTTAGTGGAATTTTAATGTTGTTTTATTAAATAAACTAAAAACTTAAAAGAAATTAATGTAATTTTTTCGAACAATATAATTTTTTTTTGAAACAGGCACATTCATTTCTAAAATATGGAATTGAAAATCATCTTTATAATTATCTTCACCTTCATCAAAATCATAATCTTCATGTTAGCAGAATAAGCAAATCGAGTGCTGTTTGTGGTAAATTTGGACTTTTTTAAGATGACATTTAAACTATTTCGGCTCCAGCTTTGACCTCTCGTGAGCTGGACCATTTTGAAAAAGGGTCTATTTTTGCATGTTTTGTTAATTTGAGAATCTGTTTCCTTACCAACATATACAGTCCAATTATGAATACAAATTCCCGGGATCCCCGGGACTAAATCTTTTGTAGCTTTTTCATTTTTATACCAATCTATGTATTGTTGGGCGCAAAATGTTCATATTAAAATAATCTCATGTCGCCTGCAATAAAAGATTCACATTTTTAAATCATTGATTTAAAAAAATAACTTGAAAAGAGCAAAATTGAACAAAATCATAAAATTTTCAATGAAGCTGGAACTTTTGTTCCCTGTAACTCTGTCATTTCTTCACTAGCAATACATGGTTATTTTATAAATTTTTTAACCTTTCACTAAAAAGAAAGAAATACATAATCCGTTTAAAATTTTTAAAGATATTTGCATTTCAGTCACATCATCTTTTTTAAAAACACAAATAACGGTTATTTTGGAATATCCCAAAAACTATTCTACTTTTGACAATTCTGACTTCATATTCGGATTCAGGGGAAAATTTTACATAAAGATTAGCTGTCAGATTTATTTGGTCACGACTTTGTTGAAATTTTGTGACGAAGTTTAATAATATAAACGAAACAAAACAGAAAAAACAAGTTAATGTGTTCCAAAAAATCTCAAATATTTTCAAATGGGGCAAAAACGGGTAAGATTATTTATGCAAGTTGAAATACCATATTTTAAGAATATATAAAAAGTTTTGCTTAAGTATTCTCACAAACATTTTGAAAATCAACATTTCCTTAAAAAAAACTCATTTTTTTTTGACCAATTTAAAAAAAAAATTCAAAATATTTCCTCAATATTTTCCTTTACAAAAATTTATTAATTAATTTGTTAAATACCTGAAGTTGATGGGTCCATTTAAAAAAAACAGTGTTTTCGAAGAAACAACTCTCTCAAATCGCAATTATAATATCTTGATTTTCAGTTTTTAATAAATATTTCCAAAATATAAAATATTATTTAACTTTGGCAGCGTATAACAAAAAAAGTAAACAACATAGATCCACAATTTTTACAGTTATTCGTTTTGAATTTTATCTACTTTTATATGGTACCAAATACTTATACGAAAAACTAACTTTATTTTTGAATTAATCCTCGTTTTTAGTACTGTTCACCCCTCTGTGCGTCATAGTACTGTTCACCCCTCTGTGCGTCATAGGGAAATCTTATTAATAATAATTTATATTATTTTTCTACTATTCCCAGTTAAGTAAATCCTATATCATTAAAATTAAACAAAAAGTATAGAAACCTATTCGAAATTTCTTTTGGAACTTACCTTGCTGAATCATTTAAATTTTCCTTAACCAGCATGTCTACATATTGACACCAAACATCGACACGTTTAGGATAAGATGTAACCACTTGATCTAATAAAGTTTGTGCCATTTCATTGTTACCATGCCTGTGATTTAAATTGGCAAATGTGACAATTGTGTTGACATCTAAAAATATAAAATATTCGAAAATAAACATATATAATAACAGATATAAATTAAAGATTTCCTTGCAACTTACGGTCTCTTTCCGGTAGACAAGCTAGAGCTTTATGTAACAATTGTTGTGCTCTTTCGGTCATACCCACTGTAAAGAAAGCATTAGCTGAAACTCGCCACATTTCCGGTTCTGTTTTGAATTTTTTCGTTATGACGCCTATAATTTCTGCAAGTTCAGCGGTCTTTTGAGCATCTGTTATGATCTCCACTGTGCGTAGATAAATCTTCAAAGGTTCATTGTACAACAAGGCCTCTTTAAGAGTGTCATTAAAAGTTTCCTTGCTGCCATAGCGTAACTCCAAATTAAGTAAAGCCACCCATATATTGATTTGATCATCTGAGTCCCTAAAACTAATAGTTTTTAAGGCTCTGCGAGCGACAGCTCTGGCCTTGTCAGTTTCGGCTGATTGCAAATGAAATACCATGTAATTGATCCAATGTTTGCTGTTATTGGGGTCGGATAACACTAAACGATCGAATTGATCTACGGAATCGGGCAATTGCTTTGGATCGGCATATTTCTCTTCAATGGCTCTAAGGCGTGCCTCCTCTTCACGTTGTTGTTTAAACTTTTCAGCCGCTGTCAGTTTTTTTCTAACACTTGGTTTCTCATCTTTCTCTTCGCTGTCATTATCTTCATCGGAAGACTCTACATTTGTAGAGATGTTCGTTAAATCAAGATTCCAGAAATCCTTAACACCAGTTAAAGATTTTACTATGGGGGTTTTGAGTTTTTTATCGGTATTTAAGTCAGTAGCGTTTTCTACCCCAATAACACTTGCAGCAGCCTTCTTGTCGGGAGCTTTATCTTCATAGAATAGAACAGCATCTTCATTATCTACATTGTCATTGTCACTATTGCGGTCATTGTCGTTATCCTCAGTTTTAGTTTTTTTATCTAAAGCTTTTTTAGTGGATTTACTTCTTTTGCCATTATCACTATTGCGGTCATTGTCTTCATATTCTGTTTTAGTTTTTTTAGTGGATTTATTTCTGTTGTCAGTATCAATACTGCGGTCATTGTCTTCATCTTCAGTTTTAGTTTTTTTAGCTAAAGGTTTTTTAGTTGATTTCTCAGTTTCTTCGACTTTAGTTTTAGAAATAGAACGTTTTCTATCGACTTTCTTTTCTACATCCTTTTTAGATTTAGTTTTGGATTGTTCCAATTTCTGTTTCTTATCGCTCTCTAATTGTTTGTCCTTTTTGATTTTTATTTCGTTATCTACCTTTTTTTCATCACTCCTTTCCTTCTCTTGATTCTTTGTTCTGTCAAGTTTTGGTTTTTTTGACTCCACAGCTTCTACAGCTTTTTCACTTTTAGTTAATTTACGTTTTCTATTGATATCCAGCCATAATTTATGTGTATCATCCAGTACAGCTATTGGATATGACTCGTGTATAAAGGCTAATTTACAAAATTGTCCTTCGACTATAGTTTTACCGCCTGTATATTCAAAGTCATTGAAATGCAACTGAGTGGGACAGTAAACGATGGGATTTTTTCCCTTCTTTAGGGAACAAACAAAAACAGTTTCATTTTTAAATAAGACTTTGGCATTAATTCCAGATTTCCCCTTGAGATTTGTTGGTATATTCTTATCGGTTGATATATGTTCTAAATCTCCTGGTTTATTACTCAGAAATACCAACATATTACTATAGTCCACCCATAATACAACACATTCTTGTTCGGTACCCTCTTTAGGAGGTTTTGATTTGCCTACCACAGATGCTTTTACAATACCAACTACCTCAGTTTTATTAAATATATATTCCCAATCGTTGCTTATTTCATTGACACATCGAAATTTGGCTGTAACTTTATCACCGGGAGAATAACGAGCTATAGCATGGTCTTGTTTCTTGAGTAATTGTTGCATTTCAGAAATTTCCGTTAAATAGCTTGAGGGGAAAAGATGAAAAATTAAAATTTTTAAATAATTATATAATATATTAAATTAATTTAGCTGGGTATGACAGTATTATGATTTAGTTTGTGTTTTTGAATAAAGATCTGTAAAATGTATCCTTAAAAATGCGTTAAAAATAGACTTTTGAAATTTAATTATTAAGGGTGATCCAACCATAACGCACGATGTGATTTGTGACGCACACCTTAACGTCAATTTTTTTGCCCAACTTAATTTGACATTTCTTTGTTTCAGTGTTTGACAAATTCAACCATGAAACTGGTAGACAATTGAGCAGCGCGTTGAGATTGTTGAAGCCTTTTACGAAAATGGACGTCAAAATCAAACTGCCTTTCGTGCACTTCGTGATTTTTTGGTCAGCATAATCGACTAAATGAGTCCACAATCGGGAGAATTGAGCGCAAAATTCAGCAAACCGGATCTGTAGAAAATGTGAAATCACCTGTACATGCTCGCCCAGTTCGTTCTGCGGAAAACACTGCTGTTGTTCGCGATAGGTCGTCCAAGCAGTTACCGTGAATGGTGTCCGCTATCGTGGTCATAATTGAGGATATGGACCTGAACGGTATGTGGTTCCAACAGGATGGTACCACTTGCCACAAAGCCAACGAAACAATGGCGATGTTGATTGGCCGTCACGATCATTTGATTTTACACCTTGGACTTCGTTTTATGGGGATATTTAAAAGAAAAATTGTACGTTGATAAGCCAAGATCAAGAGCTAAAGGATGAAATAATTCCGCACATTAACGACATTGAACCTCAATTATGTCTCAGAAAATATGGACCATCAGATAGAGTATGCCACCGAAACCACGGCGAGTATTTGGCCGATGTTTTGTTTCACACATAATTGTCATAAATCCTTCTATAATAATAAAAAATATTAAGATAGTTCCCCAACTTTTTGTTTTATTTACAATAAACATCGTGCGTTTTGGTTGGACCACCCTTTATAAACAATTTTTAAGACTATTCTAGAAAATAAACATTTAAGAAATTTAAAAAAAAAAAGTTTATAAATTCATATTTTATATACAATTTAACGGCGGTTTTTATCTCTCAGGTGGAAAGGTTGTTCACAACCCTTTAATTGTGAAATTGAAACAGGTGTGATTGCAGACCCATGTGTCTCAGTCTCATGAAGTGGAGTTATTAAAATTGTTGAAAAAGTATACAATTTAACTTATTCCCTTTTAAAATAAATATTTTTATACACTTTACACCCCTTATTCATAAACGATTATTAAATTTAACAAATGTTTTTTAAGAACAACTTTCATAGTAAATTTGTTCTTTAAACCTTCATTAAATTTAAAAAATTTTTATGAATACAGGCATTTGTCTTTTACCAACTTAGGGCCGTTAATACAACTTGGGGTTTAGTTAAAGACAGATTTTTATCAGACGTATCATTATTACAACTTTACTTTTAGGGTAGAAAAGATTGCAATATACTGCGTGTTCCACGATGTCGAAAAAATTCTTTCGTTCGTAAAATTATAGAAAAAGTACCAAAAATTGGTTATTTCAAAAAGTATCAACCCTAATTCGATATTAATTGTATTCCTATTTGTAATACTTTAGAAGTTAATTTGTTTAGTAAAAGTACTAAAAATAATTAAAATTTTGTTCAATAAGTGTCAAAACACATTCAAGATTTTTTTAAAAAAGTATCAATCCTCATTCGATTTCAATTGTATTCCCATTTGTAATACCTGTTTAAAAAAAGTAAATACTTATAGTAAATATTGTTCCCTTATCAGCAGGGCTGTGGAGTCGGAGTTGAGGTTTTTGTACCGGAGTCGGAGTATCCCCAAAAACTCGCGACTCTGACTCCAACAGCTTCTACTTTACATATCTAAATAACTTTATAAAAGCTCAATGCGCAGGACTTATTAGAATAAAAATATCGATTTGAAATTTTCGCAGAATAATTTTCTTGCTATATTTAACTATTTAAAAGGTAGTTCATTAAAAAAAGAGTTTAAAGTCAAATAAGGACCAGTCTCATATACCCTTAGAATCAAGGTTAGACTAGGAGTCGGTGTCGGACTTAAAAAAACATTTCGGATTTATAATTTCTTTTTGAAGTCTCCACATCCCTGCTTATCAGTCTGAATTTCCAAAAAGTACCAAAACATATTTGAGATGATTTAAAGAAGAGAACAGTTCGATTTTAATTTTATTCCTATCTTTAATACTTTAAAAGATAAAATAGGCACAAAAAGTACCAAAATTAGATGTTTTCCGGTTTATGTCTTCAAAGTTTGTATAATGAAAAAAATTCCTTTTAGCAATCGAATTTCAAAAAATTTAAAAAGTAAAATAAAATAAATTTTTCATATTATTCGAATGTGTATTCTATGTCAAATACATTCCTCAAAAGCTTTTATACTTTAATAGTCTCATTCCTTCATTATTTCACAGGAATATTTTCTATGCACTATCAGAATTTTTGTTTGTATATTTCTGTTACGAAGCTTACCTTAGCTATCCTTTGGTTAGCAATGAAGTAAATTGTAAAGAAAATTTATACAACTATTAGATACCAGCAGAATGTAATGCATTTTCTGGCCCGCTACGGCCTTCGTCAGCATTCTTTGTATCTTATAACTGGATAGTGCCTATTGTAAATTTTATGTATTTAACTTAATTATTTTATCAAATAGAATCTGGGAATTTATTTCTCATGGTGAGTTACATTTATTATATAAATTTTTCATATTATTCGAATGTGTATTCTATGTCAAATACATTCCTCAAAAGCTTTTATACTTTAATAGTCTCATTCCTTCATTATTTCACAGGAATATTTTCTATGCACTATCAGAATTTTTGTTTGTATATTTCTGTTACGAAGCTTGCGAATTTATCTCATGCCCCGGTAGGCTAGGTAGTAGTGAGCGTCGGGGTTGCGGGTTCGATTCCCGCCAGAGACTCTGGTTTCTTTCCTGCAGACAAGCGTAGAGCTTCGCGGGATTAACTTAGAAAATTAAAAAAAAACAAAAAAAATACCAGTGGTGAACTTTTAGTTTGTGTTAAAGCTATGTTAAGTTTTAGTGTTGACATTTTCATAATTCAGTTATTTTTTACTATTTAAAAATATATATTTTTTTTTATTATGAGCCAAAACAAAATATTGTGAACGTTTCTGCTATATTGCGAAGGCTCTATTAAATTTGAAATATTACTTTAAAAAGGGTGTTTTAAACTAAAAAAAGTTATTAAATGTTTTCTTGGGAGTCAAAAAGATTCATTAATAAGAATCCGAAAACTTACAGAAAAAATTGCTCCTATCGGGAACATGGCATAAATTATTTGTGGTTGTTTGCTCTTACAATTTTTTTGTAATATCAAATAAATGTTTGCTAAAAATTAATAAAATATTTGATTTTTTGTGTTCACACTATGTTCACATTGGACAAATATTTGTTTGCCGGCAAATACTTTTATTTGCTCAAAGTCAGCTGTTATTTTATTTGACACATCAAAAATATTTTGTGTTCAGACCACGTTAGTGAAATATTTGATGTTTGCAAGTGCAATACATATGAACTTTGTTACATATTTTTACCCTTTTCATTCAGTGTTTTTTTTAATTCAGCCCAATTATGAATAAAATTTCACCGGGAGTTTTTTTCCTTTTTACAATTGAATTTAATTCGGAAAAATTGTAGATGGAAAAAAACTATATCATTGAATTTAATTTAATATTTAAAAAAATAATAGCAAAATTTCAAAATAAACTTAACCCAGTATTTAAAAGATGTTAAAAACTACGTTTTATGAATGCAGTTTAAATTCTTCACATGCTGAACTTGTTTATCCAATTAATTTGACTCTTTTTTTTAGTATGAACAAAACTGCTCTAAGCAATGGAACACTTCCCTCAAAATTTTATCAATAAAACAAATTTATTGGCAACACAAAAATATATTAAGCAAATAAATCGTTAGCGGAAGCATCTTGCTGAAAATGGAAAACATTTGCAGAATATTGTGAAAGCCTTAATTAATTAACAATGCAGCGTGATAACAAAGTTTAAGGCAAAAAAAAGCCACAAAACAAAACGACATAAAACGGCAGTTAAAGGAAAAAATAGGGATAAATAAACGTTAGTTTTATTAAGTAAAAATTTAAAAAAAACCTTTGAGGTTATATGTTATGTTTTAAGTGTTATTAAAGATTTTTAATCCCATTATTCGGCCTTATTGCGGTTGTCGTTGTCGTAAACGACTGTGTCGTTTTTTATATTTGATTAAAGAACACAGGTTGTGTGTAACTTTAATCTATTACAAAAAACGGCACAATTGTATACGACAACGACAACCGCAATAAGGCTGATTATCTTGTACCAAAAATAACTGTACTTGAGCAAATTGCTTTTTTTCAAGATTTTCTTAACAAATACTTGCTGTAAGTAAATTAGATTCTTTTTATGAATGCTATTGCAAATTACACTTAAAGGCCTTCTAATTTTAATTATTTTTGCTTTATTTTAAAAAATTTTCAAAACGCTTTAAAAATGCATGTATATTGATTTTTATTTTATTTGGTCCATTCTAAAAATTAAATATGACCTTTAACAAGTTTTATCTAGATAATACGTTTTACAAATTACAACAATATTTTATTTTAAATTAATCATAAAAACAAATAAATCTTTAAAATACGGATTTTTATCGATGGTAAATGAGACACTACGTACATGTTAAAAGCTCTTATATTTTTTCTTAAATTTTTTTTTTGAAAAATTATAAATTTTTATAATAGGAAATATATAAAGCAAACATTTAATTATGGTGATGTGTGTTGTGAGTGTTTTTGATAACTAACATTCATATACAATACAAATAAAACTTAAATCAAAAACTAAATAATGTACAATTTATATTTGTTTTAGAAATTAGCATGCTTTAGGTTTGAATATTGTGTTATTATTATTATTATTATTTTTTTTTTTTTTTTTTTTTGCACAAAAAAGTTAAATTGTTAATACAAAAATATAAAGTAATATCTATGAATTTTGTTTCTTTGAACAATCAAATATATTTTATTTATTCATTTAAACAAAATTTATTTGATTAGGTTGATTTTAAAGATATTGATTGGTTCTTGTTCTCGTTCTAGTTTTGAGTTATATTTCACATAGTGAAAAAAATAAAATTTTATGTATAAAATGATATCTTCACAGATATTACAAGTACTTGGGATCATAATAACAGTCATTTTGATAATTTTTAATTAAATTTTTTATCTAAGTTTAGAAGTTTTTATGCTAACTTTTTTAAATTATTATTTATAAATATTTTTTTTTTTTATAAAATTAAAATCAAATTATTGTTTTTTACTTAAATCTAAATTTTTAGATGGTAAAGAAATTTTGTCTGCTATTTTTTCATAATTTTTTATTAATGCATTTAAAAAAAAAAAAACATCAAATAATAATGAAATATCTATAAAGCTTTTTAGCAGACCTTTTTCTAATTAAAAACGGAAATTCCTCATTATCATTGGAAAAATAATATGTACAAACAAACTAAAATAAAATTAACAAAAACAAAAAGAACATTGACTATGAATTTATATGGCTTAAAAAGTAGAGATAGATACGAGTACTACCGCGATAAATAGAAATTTGTTAAAAAATTTATTGTTTTTTTTTAGAATTTGTTTGCTTTTGTTTTTCATATATTTTGAGACTTCGTGTGTTGGAATTACAAATTAGTAACAAAATAAAAAAAAAAAAAAAAAATATGAAAATCAAATAAAAAGACAATAAATAAAAACTTAATTTTACTACTAAAGTTAGATAATAATAGTTAGTATTTTAGTTTTAAAACAATTACTGGAATAGTGCAGTATGCTGATTTTTTTGTTTTTCATAGAGATAATAATTTAAATTGGAGGTTATATATTGTTTAACAAACAACGACGACAACACAAAAAAAAGTTAATAATACAAAACATTTTTCTTTGAGACATTTTTCTCGTTCTCCTAACTACAAAGTTAGACTTACTTACTTAAAAATTTATTTATAATTAGAGAACTGAAACAAAAAAAAAACACTACAAAGAAAGGAAAATAAGTAACTAAAAACTTTCATAAAAAAAGAAAAAAAATAATTTAGGATAAAAATAAACTTAATAGCAAGCAAGTAAATAAACAAAACAAGACAATAAAATAAAATACATCCACTTTAAATAAAAAGTTATCCAAGTAGTAAGAAATTGATCTACGATTAGTAAGTTGCAAGCAGAAGAAGTTATGCTTTCTTTTTCTATATAAAAAAATCAGGTAAAAGAAGTCAAAATTAAAGTCATTAAGAATGACATGAATACTAAATATGTTTATTATGGTTTTTGTTCTGTTATAAACTATTACAAGCGTGAAACCAATAATTACTAATTAATACAAATTTAAGTTATTTATTTAGGATAGTTCGGGGTTTTTTTCTAAATACATACATAAATATGTGTATACACCTAAATTGCGATGAGTTAAACGTGTTTTTAAAACAACTTTTATTAATTTCCTCGTTCTTTAACGAGAACCAAACTTGAAATATATTTTTCAAAAACTGGTTTATATGCAATCATTTTGGCTCTCAAAAAAGTTTCGATCCATTTGCGCTTATTGAAAAAAAAACCCCAGGGTTAAGTTAAACAAAAAAAAAAATTTTCCTTGTCAAAAGAGATCTTATAAATATGTTTGCATGTATGTATGTAAAGATTAAAAGAATTAAGTAATTATATGCCTAAATATGAAAGCAATGTCTTAAGCAGCAGTGCCAAAAACAAATATGCCATTTTTAACGCCATTTATTTGTTTAAATATTGCACATTTTTACACAGCTGCAGCGTTTAGCAAAGCGTTGCCAATTAAGTATTTTTTTTTTTTTTGCTAAAACTTTGTTCTTATTTTTTTATAAGTTAATAGTATTTTTGTTTTTTTTCAGACAGAACACAATATTATGTATCTTTATGGCTTGTAATTCTATGGCTTTCAAGTTTAAAAGTTCTTAGGTATTGCACTATAAAAAACATAATTTTATGTTTTCGAGCATTTAATGCACATTTTTTTGAAAAGACTAAAAAATAAAATTGTCGCAGGAAATATTTTATAAGGCTGCAAAACCATTTACACCAAATTGACTAAACCTTGCTAACGTATTAGTTTTCGAAATTAAAAGTTACCGAAACAAATAATTGGTATACAGAAAGTAGAGAAAAAGAAAATTTAAAGTGTCCTTTTCCCTCTTTCTTCATATAAAATATAAAATTTTGCAGTGTGGATATTTTTTGAACAATTAACAAAAAAAATATACTGGCAAATTTGGAATAATTTATTCCTGTACTATTTGTTTAACTTCTGTAATAGTTGGTAATAATAGTTAAATTTCAAACTGCAAATACTTAAAAGAATTTGAGACAGTCAAAATACTTTGAAAAATAAATAACAAAGTGATACATACAGAAAGCAAACGTTATCTACAAAAAAGTACACGATAATGTCCTTAATTAAATCACAGCCCAAATTTAATGCTACGAAAACAAATTATGATATATATAATTGACATACATAATTTGTTTGCTAATAAAATGATTTTTCATTAATTGGTGTTTGCAGCAAAATCATTTCATTCCTACTTCTGAATATTGGGAATAATATTTGATATGTTAAACTATCAAATATACATATATTCTTTATGTTTAGGTTTCAAAAAAAAAATTATATTTATACTTAACGATATTTTTTGAGCAATATCTGAATATGTATATCATCTCTATCTCTCTCCTCATCTTTAGAAAATGTTTGAGCAATATTTAAGTAACATCAGTAACTATTATGACATATCAATGTCTAGAAAATCAGATGACAACAGTATAGATTCTGATGGATGGGATGATACAAGAGATAAAGTGTCACTCATTATAGCACTGGCGAGATCTACGGAATGATGATGATGATGCTGATCAATGTCATCAGGATCTTCATGCAATTGGTGATGATGATGGTGTAAATCGTGTTGATGTGGATCTAAAGTATCCAAATTACTGTGTGCATCTAGGGGATGTTGATGGGATGAGGAAAGCAAAGGATCTCGTCCGTGCTGTAATGATGTGGGTGACGCTGCCAAACTGTCGCCTTTGTTATGATGATGATGATGATGGTGATGATGACGACAATCGCCAATAGAGTCGGAACTACAAGCTACCATTAGATCAAAATTTGTTGAGTTATTGCTAGGGCTTTGTTGACATTGTTGGAGCGTGCTGTTTGATCCGTGTTGAAATTTATGATAACAATTATTTGAAGAGCTGCTGGATAGACAGCCTAAACTACCACTAGCACCACAACAACTGTGCAAAGGTGTTTGATGATGATTTGTAGGTGTGGGTGTCGTAGAGGTAGTATTTGAATTTGTGTGATGTACTGGTGAGGATACTGGAGAGCTGCTGGCGTAAATATCATCTAAGGACAATTGATGACTACTACTGCAACAGTTGCCATTGTGGTGATGTTCGTTGCAGTCATTGCCGCCATTTGAAGTATAACTGTGAACACTACACTGCATTTGTAAATTAGGCGAATGAGGTGCAGATTGCAACAGTTGATTGCTGGGTATGGAAAGCATTGAATCAATACCATCGCCTCCTCCATTGCTACCCTGCAACAAATGATGTTTACTATCCTCCATGAGGTCTTCCATAGTGTTGATATTGATTTTAAGATTATTTTCATTAGAATTGTTAGTGTTGTCGGATATTTGCTGGTCCTGGGTCAACTCATTATTAATTAGTGGAGTAGAATGATTAATGTTGTTTGAAGGACTAGAGTTTTTTAAGTAGGAGGTTGTAGGTGTTGGAGCTGAAACGGAGGTATGACTAAAGTCTGTCATAGGTAGACCATGAGATTTTGCTTGCATTTCCAACTCCTTAATACGATTAAGCAGGCGTCTATTTTGCACTTCTATTTGTCGTTGCCGGTATTCGTTTTGTTTTAAGCGGGAAACTTCGTGTTTCAAACATTTTATATAGTCTACGGAACTTTTTAAAATAGTGCCTTTGTTCGGTCTTATATCACGTACCACTTCATAGTAGGGATCATTGGTTTTAGGTAGGAGGGTGCCTAATTCCTTAATACGATCGTTTATATTAAAACGACGACGACGTTCTATCATATTGTGGTTATCCTTCTTTTGGCGATCTTTGGCCAAAGCACTAGCTTCTACTTCGTTTATAATTTGTGGCTCCTGTTTGATGTTTAGATCTGTGGAAAATGAATCTTCAAATTTAACCGTATCATTTAAGTTACTGTTGTGCAAAATATCCTCAAAGTCTAGATCGGCATCACTTTCAAATGATGGTGGCAATTCGGAATTACTAGTTGCCACTGAACTTAAACTATGGGTCGCCGATTGTATGGGACTGGTCAAACCATTAGGACCACCGGATGAATTTAAAAAAGTGGTATTACGCATCATTTTAACAAGATTTCCGGGATTTGAACGACTGCCTATTGAGGTATTGTTGTTATTTTTATTACTGTTGCCCATGTTACTGGCAGAATTGCTATACGATATAAGTGATGATTGTTGATTTCCATTGTCTGAACTGGTATAAGGCAAATAGTAGGAGTTGGTTCCATTGCTATTATTATTATCCATACTGTAGGGCGACAAAGGCATAGTATCGTCAAGTATAGTGGCACTATTGGGTGAAGCTGTCGGAGTCATACGGATTTGTCTGGGGGAACTATTCACTGACGAACAGTTGTCATTTACAATACTGTTGTTGGCATTCATACCCATTGTATAGCTGTTACTCGAACGTTCGTTATTTTGATGCTGTTGCTGCTGCTGCTGATTAGGATTTGAACTGGCTACGCTTACTTTTAAATTGGCCAATGAACTAGCTGCTCGACTGCTCCAATCGGTTTGATTTTTAAATGATTCACTAAGGTATTGACGCACTTGGTTCTTTTGCTTTTGTATAACGTGATAACGAGTTGGATTTTCTAAAATTGTTCGCACTTGCAATACCTGTTGAGGTAATTCCACTCCAATCGCTTGCAAAGGCACCTTTACAGTTACTGGACTTGACTGAGCTTGCGGTATCATTAACGTGTCCATATTTTTTGAGCCATAACTATCAGAACTTGAATTGCGATTTTGACTGTTGCCGCTGCTGTTATTATTGTTAGACTGAATCTGTATTTGGGGACTATTGTTGGGGGCATTATTATTGTTGTTCTGTTGTTGTTGTTCCAAAGTTAATTGCTGCTTTTGTTGCTGTTGTTGATTATGATAAGCATTTTGCAATTGATGATGTTGTTGCTGGTGCTGTTGATGGTGTTGTTGTTGTTGTTGTTGTTGTTGTTGCTGGAAAGCAGCACTCGCTTCAGTTTCTCTTTTTTCTGCCTCTCTTCGTTCTAACTCTTGCTGTTGTTGCTCTCTTTGTAACTGCAACTTCAATTGTGTCCTTGACGTAGGTGTAACGGTTTTAAATGTTGGTATATTATCGGGTCTAATCGTGCGTATAGCTGATTTTAGTTCATAGAATTCGACGTCATTTGAATTTGGTCCCGACACTTTAACCGAAGGCAAAACATCTTCTAGTCTATCCTCATCCATGGGACATTGATAATCAAATTCAATATCAAAATCCAAATCTATACCAGACTCAGCCATTTTGTTGTCTTTTTGTTATTATATGTAATTGTAATTTAGCTATGAATTTTTTATTACAGTATTATGTTGATTGTTTTATTAGTAATTCGTCAATCGTTTTCTTTTCTTCTTTGTCGTTGTCTGCTTTTGCCCTTTTTTTATTATTTTTATTGTTATTTCTGTAGTTTAAAATCAATCATCACTTGTTTAATAAGTTTCGGTTTTTTGTAATTTTCACGTAATCCATCATAAAGTTTATCATCGCGTTTTCATTTAGAATTTTAATAATACTTTTACGCAGTTTATCTTTAAGTTTCACTTATTCTGTTATATTAATTTATATTTAATTCTTTTATATGTAGGAATATTGTTTTGTTGTTGCTAACCAGCCACCAGCGTTTTTTTTATTATACACAACATTACAATAATAAAGTTGGACAGACAGATCAACCGTCTTTTCGTCGAAATTAATGGCTGTACTCAGTTTACCAAAGTATTTTTTTCTATTTTATTTTATTTTATTTTTTAATTTTCTTCTTCATATAATAAAAGTTTATAAATTAGCACATACGCATATGTTTACCACTATACAATTAAAGCATATCGTACCATACCACCACCACCACCATGTATCTAGCTATCTTTTAACTGCACGATCCCCATGTTATAGTGCTGCTCAGTCGATCAGTCGTACGTACAATAAGCAGCAACAACATCAACAACAACAATAATAAAGATAAAAAACAATTGACAAAAATCTTTATACATATAGAAAAAAGTTTAAATTTTTCTATAATTTTCGGCGTAAAAAAATATAATAATTTAGCTGATTGTATAAATTGCTTTTAACTTCGGTTAAAATTAAAAAAAAATCTTTTTTTCTACTAAAAATATTCAAATAACAGCACTTTTTTTACAAAAATTAATTTCGTACAACAAAATTTCACAACGATTTCAGTTCACTTCTTTATTTTTAATTGTTAAAAGGAAAGAAAGCGATAATTAAATTAATTTATATTTAATTGTTTGGTTAAATATAGAAGAATAAAAAAAGGTAAACGAAGGAATATTATATAACCACTACTGGCTACTACTCAGTACGATCAATTGTGACAGAACTAAAAAAAAACTGAAAAACTGAAATCATATGGCCGCTCTATGCACACACGAAATATCGAAACACAGTGTTGCCAGAAAAGATATGAACAGCCCCAGTTTTTTTGATACAAATCCCCAAAGGCAGTTTCTTAAAGAAATTTTTTAAATCTCCACATTTGCGTGTGTGTTGTTAAAGGGTAGATTACAGGATTGACGAAAATGTATCTCTGATGTACAATTACAACTTATCATGACATGGTTGTATTTTTCATAAAATACGTACGACTTGTGTGATCGTGTAAAGTGCCCTTAAGCAGGGTGGGTGATTTTTATAAGTGAAGCACAAATATTTGTAAATGACGCTTAAAAAGATTTTTGCATGTAATTCCTCAAGCCTAGACATCAATGTTTGTTTGAAAAAGTACTGGTTTTTGAGTGTTTAGCATTAATTAATGGTTAATTGTGTGTGTAAAAACAACTTTTATAAATGTGTGTAACAGTTATAACCCTGAAGGAAACCTGGGTGCAAGTGTCTTCAAGTCACCAGTTTTGTCGACTATTTTGGTGACATTGTCAACGAAGTGTCTACACTACACTACATTTGCCACTATATTTGGCTTTAATACGAAAATTTTTTTATCAATAACAACTGAGAAGTACAATTCCTATAAAATTAAAGAAATAATAAAAAATTATGGTTATGATTTCGTATTCGTACCAAAAGTGTAGACTACATTGACTAAATTGTACTAGTGATTCTCTGGTTCCAATGTCTACATATGTTCCCAAAGGAACTACCTAGGCAGTAGTACCAACGTCAGTAGTAGTTTTCCAATGACACGCACATGTTAAATGTCTAAAGCATATAACATTGTCTGGGGTATAATAAATCACTAGTACTGGTGACTGTGTTAATAGTGAATCAGTACAGATTCACTAGTGACATTTCCTGCAGGGAAATTTATCATTAAGGGGTTTAGCATTTAAAGACTGTGTGGATGTCTTTCGGGCACACAGCTTAATTCTTTACACATGTGTTAGAAATGTACGCGATAATTAAAAGAGTTGATATAAATTCGTTTTCTTTTGAATTTTTTTTTTTTGGATTTTAATAATTTCACATTGAAATTTAATATAAAATTTTTGCATCATAATCTGCCAGTTCAATAATTTCGAAAATTAACGTTCGCCTCGATACTTAAGCGTTAATGTTTTGGACACGTTTACGTTGCAAACGACTTCATTGGTTCGTAGTTACTTAAAATACGTAAACGTGTTGAAATGTGGTGTTAAAAACAAAACAGAAAATTTGTCAAAATTTAAAAGAAAAAAGGAAATTTATCAAAATTTAAAATTTATGCTATTTGTGCGTTTTGTTTAGAAATATAAAAAACAACGATGGAATAATCGCTTAAACATAAACAATAGAGTATGCAAATAATGAACCGTTGTTCGAATAATCGATTAATTTTGAGCGATTAACTATTCGAATAATTTAAAATTGCTTATTTTCGATCAGCGAATAATTCGAGTAATTTATGTCGATTAATCGAAAATTTGTTTTTTCACAGTACATATTAGTTTTTTTCTTTAATGTAAAAATAACAAGCTGGTAGGTTTCAAAAAACCTTTTATTGTTTCTTAACTTTCCTTCGAGTAATAATTTTTTAAAATATAGTATAGTACAAAGACCAAAACCAAAGAGTTTGGGAATTATCTATTTTTAAGAAATGGAAGAAGAAGGTGATTTTTTAGACGAATTGAAACAACCTTTTACCAGACCCTAACAAGACTATTAAAAGTATTAAAATTGTTAAAAAAAAAAAAATCAAAGAGACATAATTGGTGTAATGGAAGACTACCAATTTTTAGAAAAGACAATAAAGAGAACAGAGAAATTGGATATGCTTTATAACGCTTTACTTTCAATCCCTTCAACGTCCAAAATAAGTGAAAGAATCTTTTCTCAATCAAGTTTAACAAAACAAAAAAATGAAATCGTTCAGGGGTGTGCTGGAAATCAAAAACGTAAAACGCAAGAAATTTAAAAGTCATTTTTTAATAATATTTCTTTAATAAAAGAATTTTATGACAAATATTATACAAATATTTCTTTAATAAACAGCATTTTTTAAGTAAAATTATAAAAATTAGATTTAAAGTGTAATAAAAACAACTCCCAAATTCTTGCGTTTTATGTTTTCGATTTCCAGCACACCCCTGGTTGTTCCTTTTTTAATAAAATTTTTATTTAAAAAAATATATAATTTTTGGTCTTATTTTTAAACTTCTAAACTAGACCAAATTCGATTAACCGAATAATATTAAATTGTTCGATTATTATTCGATTAAATTTTTAACTCGAATAATTATTATTATTAATACAAAACATAGATTAATTGAATACTGTTATTAACAAACATAAAAATCTTTAACAGCTGATACGTTAAAAATATAGAAAAAGTTTAATTTTATGAATCACGTTTACTTAAAAGTACGTATGTATGTATTTATAAATAAGCTTGATAGGAAAAAAGGAACAGCTGAGGCGCAACGTAAATCACGTTACACTAAGTTTTAAAAATATTTCTCATATTAACGTTTACGTTCTAGATATTTGAACAAGCAGAATATGTTTCTTTTAATTAAATTCAAAAAACTTGCTAAAAAATAAAACTGCGTTATTATTGGACGATACTTTTTGATAAACTAAATCTCTATGGGAAAACATTTGAAATTTAGGAAACAGATTAAAAAAAAAAATATTTTGAAATCATATAGATCCATTTAATACTTTAATTAAAGTCTTAATAATAGTCTTAACAAAGTTCAAAAAAGTTTCTTATTAAAAAAAAAAAATTTAGGACATTAACCCCCAATTTCACTTAGTTCAGTTAAAACTAACTCTTTCTTTAACTTCCAGTTTACAATCAGCCTTCTCCCATTTTTACAATTGAATTAACATAGGAAAATGGGAGAGGGAGAAATCTCCCGGGTAATTTTTGTTCATAATTGGGCTGAATATGTTTTGACAGCTATAACTGATAGTTAATTATAAATGAACTTGGTGAAACTGGGGGTAAGTAAAAATAAATAATGATTATATGAAAACTTTTAATGGCATTTCAAATTATAAAGAATATAGAGAGCTTTAGAATTAAATATAACATTTTAAGTTATTTTTTTACCCATACAGTTGTTAAATAATATTAATTTAAATTTAAGTCATTAAAATTTAAAAGATAACAATATAATTCCGAGGAATTATGTCTATAATTAACTTTTAAATTGTATATATAAAATAACAACATGCTGTTATATTACAAAGTTTGCCGATAATTTTAATTTTAAAAGTAAAAAAATACCAATGACTACAAAATACAATAAAACAAATGCATATTAAATGGAATTTATAACAGAAGTTACTATGTATTAGGAAATGCTTAGGTAGTTTTATATAGAACAATTACTAAATAATGATAAATATTTGTTAAATTTACTGTCATTTTAGTGAAATTATTACAAAACTTCAACCGTCGTTGCAATGCAACGAAAGCATTTTTTCAAAAGTAAACTTGCGGCCGACTTCTATGCAATATTGATTCTTAAAACGTTTATAGACATATCGCTCATTTGCTGCAACAGCGTCATAAGTCTAAAAATGTTGATTCAGTATCATTAATGCATAGCAAATCATTCTTATGAAGATATTGTAAATATTTCTAATGAAGAAATTGCAGACTCAACTCTTGAGAGAAGAATTTTTTCTTGTTTCATTATGATTTGTGTATAAATTGAAAACTTCGTTTTATGTAAAACTAATATTTTGGAGTTATGACAATGTTGCAGCAAATGAGCAGTATGTGAATGCAAAGCGAAAATGAATCGTAATATTAAAATTTTTTTTTCGATATTTCATCGATTATTTTTATCTCAAAATTGATCAGTTATAACAATTTTTATCGCAGCTATCATATACTTAAAATTCAAAGTTACAAAACATTATAAAAACTTTGCCAGCTCAGCAAGAATAAAAATTATCAATACAAATTTTAATTAATTTCATGTTGTAAAATTCATTCCTTCAGTAAAATAATTTAATGAAAATTAAATATGATGAACGCAAGCCTAACTATATATCAGAATTTCAAATTAAAAATTGACAGTTCAACTAAAAAGTCTGTTCTTTGCAGTCAAATTAAAAAATGTATCAAGTTTAACGATACACAACTTGCTTTTTCTGTATGCATCGCACTTTTAGACGGATAACATTAGCGGAGTTCAGTGTTTAGTGCAAATGCAAAATATTGTAATTTTTGTTTGTATGCCAGCAACAAAATAAACATTATTGCAATTGTCCCATCATTGCTTAAACGCAATACTGAAACTGTATAGATTTTTTTGCTACACTCACAATATTCTGTACGTAAAATGAACTGAAATTGTAATATAAAATAAATGGAAATTTAGTTAAAAACCCATCTTTCACTGTCAAAAATTCAACCCCATGTTCCGTAAAAACAAATGAATTTTCAGCTATTTTATATAAATTAACTATCAAAAAAAAAAAAACAAAGGAATATTCAGTTATTTTATTAAATTCAGTAATTTTCTTTTACTCTACAAATGAGCCGAATTTCTAAAGACGCCTTTCAGTTTGTTTTTCTAATGAGAGAGAGAGAGAATTTTTTTATTTACTTACCTCGTTACACACGTTTGTTTTTCTTTTGTTCAATGTTGAAAAATTCAGTACTTTAGTACTTTTTTCAGTACTTTTTCATATTAAAAATACCGCAGTACCCCCGCGTTGTTTTTAGTACTTTTTTTATCCTTTGCGCTTTTTAACCGTGATGAGATCATTTCAATAGCAGACTTTGGTAATCATGTGTTTTGCAAAATTTTAATTTAAATGAAAACCATTAACCTTTAAATGTATCTTTTTATGGAACTCGATTTGACATATTTATAGAAACATGCAGAGTTAACAACGAAATTGTTTATAAATTGAAGGAAACATATTATCTGAGATTTGGAGAAACATTTGTTTTTACTTTAAATTATAAGCTCCAGAAAATATTGTTTTCGGGAAAACCAATAGCATAACACCATTGTTATTAATGTTATTAACAAGCGAGAAAGAAAACTATTCTCAATTCCGTGTACTAGCGGATCTCTCTGAAATAAAGCATTTCAGTCCTGAAAATATTTAATTAAGAGCGAAATGGATGAACTAATATTTGCTGACATTTCACAAATTGTTTTTCGAATTTTATCGATACCACATTTCTCAGCATCACTTGAACGCACAATTTTAAATGCATTATTATGTAAAAAAGCAAACCAAGAAATCGTTTACACGTAGAAACTGTTTCAAGTATCAAACTTAATTTCTATTAAAATCAAATGATAGGAGCTGTTGTAGTTACATACTACATTTCTTATGATCTCTAAAAAGTCACATTTACATAAGGTTTATAATATTCGGTCACAAACGTACATGTAATTTGCTTCTGACATTGTCTCTGTTTTTTTTAGCATAGTTTTTGCAGAAACCAAAGTGGTTCTCGGTTTCAAAATAGCGTGCGGCCGCCACAAAATTTTTTATTTGCGCCGTAAAAGAGTTCAGCCATCTTAACATTTCTTTCTTTAAATTCGAAGATACCATTTTAGGATAATATAATTACACGTTTTTTCTTTATCTATGTACATAATTTCTATAAAATGGTGAAATGATCATACATATATCGGTATTGAACAATATTAACTTCAACCGGCTAATTATTCCGTCAATACTTATTTGGTCAAATATTTGATGAGTGTGACCGTAGCTTAATGCTAATGTATAGCAAAAATATTATGTATCTTTAATATAAATACTGTTTGCTCTTTAATACATAGATAAATTAATTCCAATAAAATATTTTTTGATGCTTTTATTTTCATAAAAAATTATTTTATTTTTTAACAAAAAGTACCATTTGTTGGAAAAAGTACTCTTTTAGTTAAAGTTCAGTACCATTTCAAAATTTCAATTTTGCAACATTGCTTTTGTTATATTGACCCCGTTGTTTATAGAAGAACTCTCAATTATAAGACAACAACAGCATGACCGATATGGTTAGAAACAAATAGAAAATGGGAATTTTTACGCAAAACAAGCAAATCGTTTTTTATAGATACATAACTACAAATTGAGTTTTTGGCAGTTAAATTATATAAAATAACTGAATATTCTTTTGTTTTTATGGAGTATGTAGTTAATTTTTTGAATTTGGAATTCGCGGTTGAATTTTTGACAGTAAAAATTAAATGAACTTTTCGTTAAAATGAAAATGAAAATCCGTATTAATTTGCACTTAGTTTTTTGAATATATGTTAGAATCAGTTAAAAATAAATTTGCTTGGAATTTTAAATGTTGATTTATTTTAAAATGACTGAACGAAATACTTCTTAAATAAACTACCGTTACTGTAATAATATTGTAATGCTGGGTACAGACAGTGCAATCTACATGCAATCTGTTTCAATGCAACCTCAAAAATATCAAAGCGTTTTGATGTTGATGCAATCTGGAATGAATGAAAATGAATTAAATTTGCTAGATTGCGTAAATGCGTAAATGCATTGCATTGTGTGTACCCAGCATAAGTGTTCGTGTATTGCATTTGCATTCCTAATACTGGAACAGCTGACATTTGTAAACAATAATTCAGAATCGTCAAACAAATCTACTAATTAATGGCATTTAAAAACAATTTCGCGTTTATAATCAAATAATTTTTTGGAAATTTTCACGACCAAAAGTTCTGCATATCATCTGTTACCTAATTTTAATTTAACATTGCAAATTTGCCGAAAATACTGCTTACTGTCCATGACAAAATTGTTGCTGTAATAAATAGTTGCAACCTAAAACGTACCAAACGCTAAATACCGCTATTGCAAAATCCTAATAGATTACATTTAAGAATGCAACTGACATTTTGGAATACACCCGTAAATATTAACCCCCTTATTCATAAAAATATTTCAGGTTTATTGAACGAATTTTCATAGAAAAATCGTTTTTTAAGCCTTGTTTGACCCCGTTCATACTATGAAACATTTGCTGCGAAACATTTGAGTTTAATGAAGAATTGAAGAAAGTTTCTTCATCAGAAATGTTTCCTAATATGGTAGAGGACTTTATATGTAAGCCTAGAATATATTTTTTTCTTGTATTTTTAATTGTTTTTTTTTTATAAAAAATCAAACATTTTTTATTTCATACACATTGTTAAACTATTTTTACGAAAAAAATGTTATATAAAATAATCCAGTGATGTGATTTCGCCTTGAAGGCTTTTTGTATAACGAGAAAAAAATAAATTGTCAATTAATTATACATATGTTTAGTAATATATTTAAATATGTACATATTAGGGAGGTAACGATACGCTTTTTTAACTATACGATAGCGATACTCAGAAAGAAATATTGGAGATACCGATACGCATATTGGATTTTTTTATTCAAGTTAACATGATCAAAACTCAAGTAATTTTTTTTTATTCAAAACAGCGTAAATTATTGTTAATATTTAAAATTAATATTACATAGGTAATAAGGTTTAAAACACAACGAATTTAATTTTAGTTCATCGAAAAATTAACATATATTATTTTTTTTAACAAACAAACTTCTCATTTTTATACAGTTTATACGAAACAAACCTTTAGAACGCGAATTCAACACCACCTAGATGGTTTATATTAATTGATTGATCGCTATGTCGGTTGGTTTTATTGAAGATGTATTGGAAATAGAATTTTTATGTTTAAAAAACGCTTGCCGCTCTTGTTTAGGTAGCTTAGTTTGATAAATAAACATTGAAAAGCAGAGCATAAAATCAAAACAGTATAATGAAATACTTTTTTATTTTAAGAAGTATCGTCGTGTTAACAATAAAATATCGCCTATATCGGCACATTGGCAAATATAAATTAAAATGTTAGTAACATACCTAGTAAAAATATACATACATATGTACATATTTAAAAAATTAACTATGATTTAATTTAAACATTTCAGCTTTAAAATTATAATTTTTTCCAAAATAAATTATAACATAAAAAGAATGACAATATTCCTAATGAAGAAACATTTTTTTAATAACGCTAAAAAAATTTTAAAAACAATTGTTGGCGCATGATACATAAAAAATTTCCGAACATTTTTGGATCAAAAAAAATTAAATTTTTATAAATATTGTTTTTGTTATTTATAGGTATAATTAAAGCCCCAATTTTTGTTTTCCAAACAATTGTACATATCGAGCCATAACCGCAGAAAAAGCTTAAGCGACAAAAACAACATTTTACAGGAGAAGGTTTTTTTTATTATAAAAAAAAGAAAACATACTAGAAATGGCGCTTGAGCTAAAATTGTTTTTGCTTGTATGACCATAAAATTGTAGGAGATGATACAAGTTTCGCCAAATAATTAATTTATTAAAAAAAACGAAAAGTGAAAATGATGTCGCTTGAGCTATTTCTGCGGTTAACGCTCGATATCTTTCTTAATCCCCTTGATCATTAAAATATTTTAAGTAGCAAAGGGCTTATTAAATAAATATTTATATAAAATTCCTTTAAAAACCTGAAATATTTTTATAAACAGGTAAGAATGCTATAATCACCTGTGACGAATCTTTGATACCCTCCCCCGAGAGTGAGAATATTTAAGGAGTGAGCTTTTTATGGGGCCTTTACAAAATTTAGTTTAAAAACTATGACAGACCAAATTTTACTACAAGAGCATTATTCGTTACAGCTTAAGGGGTGCTAAAGAGTGGGCTTTATATGGGACATATTAAAAATTATGGACCAGCCTTCATTCAATTTGGCAGTGTGATATACATATGTGTATCTTATGAAACTAAGACATACCAGATTTAAAACAATAGCTTTATTCGCTACATTTTGAGGCGTAATACTGGGCTTTATACGGAGCCTATGGTAAATTAAGGACCGATCATCACAAAATTAAGTAATATGATTTCTATTCACATAGAAAGTGTATGTGCAAAATTAAATAACAATCGGTGCATGCCGCCACCAATTTATATTAGTTTTTCTTACAAAAATATTTAGGGTGGTTGGTCCACATTTAGAATCATAACTCTTTTTCTACTGAACCGATTCTGCTGGATTGCATTCCCAAACTTCTTATTGCTTTACACTATCACACAAGTCTTACGTATTTTGAAAAAAATACAACCTTGTGATAAGTTGTTATTGTTTTTTAAAAATTTTCAAACAATGATTAGATCAGTGATGTATTTTCGTCAAAATACGTAAGACTTGTGTGATAGTGTAAAACGGTCTTTAGGAGAAATAGAACAAATTTGACGCCAATACTGAGGGGTTACTGCGTATTTCGATTCGAAAGAAATAATTTACGAGTTCAAACAATTTGTACTGTGTATTACGATTTTCGCAAACGTTCGAAACGATGACAGAGGTTGTATTTAAAAAAAAAATGGAAAATTTTATGAAAACTTTTTGTTCGTAATAGAGAGGGGCTGTTGAAAAAGGGATTTTTTGTTTTCGATAAAGTATAAAAAACATCCGTTTATTCGAAACAAATATTACGAAAATCGTAATACACAGTATAAATTGTTCGAATTAGTAAATGATCTTTTGATCTAAATCGACACTGTGCTCGAATTTGACACTTTTTGCTGTCAAGCAAGGCACCCGGCGGTTAAACCCCATTAGAGTATGCTGAATCCAGTGGTGCTAACAGGTTTTGTAGGTAAGCTCTTGTTTTCGTGATATTCCGATATTTTAAAAATGGAGGAGGTAACATACATATATTCGTTCAAAAACGGTTTAATTTATTAAATAAACTAAAAAAAGCTAAAAAATTCCGCGATAAAATTAGCTTTAAGTAATGTTTAACTTTTTTTCATATGCGAAGTCGTTTTGATATACATATATATTTTAAAAAACACGTATAGAAAACAAAGTTCCAAGCAAAACAAGCCATATTTGTATCGGAGCGCCATATTTGTATAGAACGAAAGGCGGGTTTCTTCAATATATTTCTAGTTTTGATAGTCTATTTAATAAACTAAATACTTTTTAAGTTACGCGAATATATATTGTGCAACCCCCTTTATTTTCGAAAAAACGGTTTATCTCGAAAACAAGAGCTTACCTAAAAAAACGGTTAGCAACACTTGATTCAGCGAACTCGAATTGGGTTTACCCACCGCGTGCCCCGCCCCGCTTGACAGTTTTTTTAACTAGCCTAGTATAATTAGTCACGAAAATAGAATATACATACATATATACTTTTTGGGATCTTATATAAATATTAAAAAAGTTTTTAAAGGAATAATAAACTTAATATACCTTTTTCACAACTAGTTGTGGAGGGTATAAATAAGGCCTTAATAAAATATTTAAAATAAACAAATATTCAAATTATAGTTACAAATTTAATTTAAATTTTGTTCCCAAAATTCTGGTTTAAAAGTTGAAAATTCCAAAAAAAGTCTAAAACTTTTGTAAACAATATTTAAATTTTATTGCAAAAATCAAAATATAATTTGGTATAAAAAACGTAAAGTGTAGACTATATGTGGAAGAATCAGCAAATGCGTACTCACTCATATAATTTGCTGGTATATGGGCATTTCCATGAGAATTTCAACCACGACTCAAAAAAATAAAACGCTTGAAACTTTTTTTCAAATATGGTAAAAAGAAATAAAAGAACCAAATTTTTATTTGCAGACGTACTTATAGCTTATTACAATTTTTAAAAAGCAAAAAATAAAAGTTTAAACTGACTTTCTCTTTGATTCATTTTTAGTAACTGCAATAAACAATTTTCAATTTTCTTCCGATTAAATACAGATACTGGCAACCCTGGAACTATGCTTTAAAATTAATGTTACAACAACAATGAACAAGATCCTTGAGGAAAGACCAAATATATAGTTCAATTAGCGGTATATTTTTTGGTTTGTTTTGGATGCTATTCTAATGTCACGTACGTGGTGCAAAAACAACATTTGTCTTAGTCATTTATATTTGGCCAGTCTTAGGTGTTTCGAAACAAAAGTTCAAAGCAAGATATTAGCTGCATAAAAATATTGATCGAAATTTTTTTTTAAATTGGTATACGGTTCACAATTCAATTCAGTTGAGTTGTAATTTCTTAATTTTTGTATTACGGTTTACAACTTTGCTATATTGCGGTGAACAAAAACATAACAAAATTACAACTGATCACAACCAGTTGTCTTAATTACAACTCAACTGAGTTGAGTTGTGAACCGTAATAGGGGCCATAATCAAAATTTTATAAGCTTTTAAAGCTCGTCACGTACGATATTGTAAGTACTAAAATGCAACTAAATGCCATCATCTTATTAAGTTGGTATTTAGTTTAAATTTGGTCAAACCTTATTTTATTACAATCAAAATCATCTTATAAAATTTTTTTGGTATCGGTCCATATTTGACCATTTGTGCGGGTAGGTCCAAAAGTTAACCATAGGTCACATATAAACCCCCTTCTTTAAATCGGCTAGGGGCAAACAAATCTCATATAGATGGAGATAACTAAATAATATTCGGCACAAATTACTTTTATGTAATTCTTAACCTCATAGCATAATTCTGTTCTGGCGATCTTGATTGGCCACGGGTCCTAAATAGGGTACACTCTCAAAATTTTTTTAAAATTTTATAGTGTCGGGTATCATATGGTCGGGCTTGACCGACTATACTTTCTTACTTATATTTATGCCTTGTAAATACTATAAGAGAAAAATCTGTCACGTACGGTATGTCACGAACGTTATTACAGTTTGTTCATTATTAAACCCTCCAAAAAAAAAAATGTTTTCCAATTTTTTCCAAGGAAAAATATGTGGTATAATGTAAAAAATTAAAAAAAGAAGAAAAACCTCCCACAATTCGCAGATTTTCGTATTTTTTTACATTCACCCCAAAATCACTTCCGTTTAATGTCACGTACGATATGCACTTATTTTGCTCGATATTTTGGACAACAAGGTTCCGAATTTAATAATTTTTTTTTATAAGGTACTAATAAATGAAATATAATGATAAAAAAAATTTCCAGTTAATACTACAATTTTGGCAAAATTTCTATCTCTCTGAAGGCGTACAAATGTCACGTATGATGACATGGAAATGCCCATATGTTAAATTTAACCCAGATATGCCGACGGGCATTTTAGCGGCACAATCTTCGTAGTTTTCCAACAGAGCTTTATTCTGACAGATTATATTACAAAACTGAACAAAAAATAAAAAAAAAATATTTTTAACTCGGATTTTGAGTCCGTACTACATGTAGTACGCTCGGCACATATGGGAACAATAGACAATATTTTATTGTGATTAATTCAAGTCGTTTATTATTAAGAAACTTTTGTGTACATAAGTAAGGAAAAACAAATTAATAAAAAACAATTATTTGGTGGTGTGGTACTCCACATTACACTTTACATGGAGCGGCACATCACATTTAACACAGCCTGTAGTGGTCTTATTGTGGCAACGTTTCGCTTATTGTTGCGCTTACGGAAGACATGAATTTTATAAAGCAATACATTTTTAACACATAAAGCACACTATTCAGCGAATATAAAAATTGTTGGATGTAACGATCAGCTTTACGCACTAAATTTTTTGATACCGTTATTTTTAAGTATTCTCCCTTACAAACCAGCTTTGTAGTAAGGGAATGCCGTAGCACTTGAAATGTTTGTTTTTATAAAAGTTGTTGAGAGTTCTTTCACTTACTTTACTGCATTTGTGTATGTCTTATTGCGTAGCGAATAATTGTGCGCTTATTTTTTTAAATGTGCCATTAGTGCTTTGCAAAATGATAACATTTTTTATTGGGTAAATGATATTTTCGATCAAATCTGATGTCGAGCGATGATCCTGATGAAAGCGTTGCTGAGGGTTTCCCATAAGTTGATATTAGCAATGCGCCGACGAAAAGATAAATGGTCGATTTTACCTCCCATATGTCTTTGCAGTTGCCACGCATTGTGCTCTGCAAAATCAATCAGGTGTGTGAATATTGGGAAATACAATTTGTTACCCCGAACAGATACACGGTACAAGCTGATATTTTCATCTGCTCGATCAACGCCACCCATGTAGCGATTATATTCATGAATAAGGCGTGGTTGTTGAATATATATACGCTTTTTCGAAAAAGCTCAGCATTTAATAATAGGGGTGGTAAATTTTCAAAATTCACTTTATCTTCTTCTCTAGAATCTTTATCTGTGACGTAGTTGTTCGCTACATGAGTGGGTACAATTGAGATGTCGTAAGAATTTTGCATAAACTCTTTATCAGTTTTCTCTAAGGCATTTATTATCTCATTTAATGTTAAAAATCTGGAAAAACAAATTATTTTTTGTTTTCACCATTTTTACACACTAATGCCGAACGTACTACATGTAGTACGTCAGCAAATACATCAACTAAAATCACATAAAATATTTTTTTTCACATGCACTTTTGCTACGTATTAACTTTTACAACTATTATAATTAAAAAAACATAGAAATGCAACAATAATAAAATATGCACATAAACATTTTTCTCACCGATTACGTGCCATCTTCACACTTTTGCTAATTTCAGAAAACTGAAATCTCTGATCCAAAAAAATAAATATAACCAATTACCCTAGACAAAACATATCAAGGCATGGTTTGTTGACCGTTATATTCCGTAGCACATCGACAAGTAGATTATAAAATTTAAAGCACAGTAAACGCAGAAACCTGAACTTAACGAGTGTACTACATGTAGTACGGTCGGCATATCTGGGTTAAACAATTTCGTATTTTCAAACAAAATTAAAATTTTATTAACAAAATTAAAATAAAATAGCCAATTTCACCAAGTTCAGTTATAACTGTCACAAAACATATTGTTAACTGGAAGTTAGAGTATTAGTTAGTTTTTACTGCAATTGGTGAAATTGGCCGTTAATGGTGTAAAATTTGTATTTATGTATCTAGTCTAGACGATATGTTGAATCAGCAAATGTATGCTTAAACTGGAATGCTTTAAAGCAGCAACAAAAGCCTCTATTAGCATATTCATTATGTAAGGCGTTAAGACGATATGCTGAAACTACAAAAAACACCCTGGTTTAGATCAAGAAAAGTAACTCAGCTAAAAACCAAATTAATATTGAAATCACTTACAAAGAAGTTTTGTGGAAAGATGTTTATTCAAGCCTACACATCCACTATAGGAGCTATAGGCCATAAAAATTAATTAATACCCATATTGCGGTTATAACATAACAAGTATAATATAACAATATTGTGGAACTTACAAACGGAATGACAAAGTTAAACATATATACCCGCTTACCGTCGATGAAGGGTATAACAAAACAATTTATTAAAATATAATTTGTAAACCTAAATAACTCTGGAATTATACGCTACAGTTCCAAACTTTATATCATATTAAAGCTTGAAGAGTATTTCTTAGGACCGGACACAAAAGGGCCCATAAAAGTGTGTCAAGGAATGTTCTCTCAAAATAACTTAATGATTTCCTTTATAATGCTGGACCAGAGAATAGTGTCCGTTAAAAGGGGGTATCCGCTTAAGGAAGGTGTCCATTAAGGGAGATTTGACTGTAAATTTAACGCTATTAACAAGTCGAAAAAAATTTTGTTTAAAAAATATTTTTTTAACGGGCTTTTAATGGGTTAATAATTCTGCATGTTTTGTATATAATGTGAGAGGTATTTGAAGCTCGTTTTCAATGATACCCATATTTAAATAATCTTGAATAATTTCGGAATTCTGTGCAAAATTATACAAGAAATTTTTAATTTTTTTATTTACAAAATATGTTATTTGCCGCATGCTGAAAAGCTTGAATGCGTGTGAACAGACATTTGTTGGCCTTGTTAAGAGGCAAATACACTGCGCAAGCGGTTTGACAACAACAACAAGGTGTTTGTGTGAATATGAACAATTTTTGATTTTCTTACAAACACGTTTGAACAAGCCGCTTGTGTGGTTGGTTTGGCTCTTTAAAAATTCCCATTTTATATTGCTAAACAAACTTACACAGTACAACATTTTTCAGTTAATTGATTGTCAACTCAATTCTGTGAACTGTATGTGAAATTAGACCCAAAAAGAAGAATTTCTGCATCATTCGTTTTGTCTTCTTACATGCGATTTGAAGTTAGTATCGATTTGAAGTTAGTACTATCGTATAGGGGAATTTATCACGTTTTAGGCCCTGTTGTTTGACATAGCTCGACAACCACTAGCCCAATTTAGTTGAAATAAATTTTAAAAAATTAAGAATTACAATTCCCTTAATCTGTTCATATATTGTTTTCCTATACAAGTAACACTTTCGAAGTTAAAAATGAATGTATGAAGGGAAAAAATTATTTTTTGCCTAAAAATTAAAATTTTTTTTTTTAAAAATACATAAAAAATCCAAAATGGAAAAAAGTTTCAAGTCTAGTTATTTTTTCGCAAAGTCACATAACCTATGAGCAAAATGAAACAAAGATCATAAAAATCGATGCATGCGTTTCGCTTTTATTCGCAATTGAGTAAAGGTATGAATTTCAAAAATCAGTTATAGCCACCACCCTTAAAATAAAAATATAAAATAAAAAATTATCATGCAAAAAAAAACTTTATTTATAAAAACTTAATGAAAATAAAATAATATGCAATTAATACGCAATTATAATATGCATAAAAACAAAATTTAGAACATTTTTTCAATTATTGGCAATATCCATCCTTGTAGAAGTTGACGCTTGTGGTTCTGATGATCTTGTTTTCTTCGTAGGTTGTTCACCTTCAGATCGCAACAAATGTTCCATTTGTGTTCATCGTATTTGATTTTCTTCAAAATTTCGCCCAATGCTTCATACGTTTCCTTCATAGTTGTGCTGAATCCTAATGGAATGCATGGTTTTTTATTTTTTTGTGCAGCAGCACAGCCTTCAAACTAGTAACTGAACCATCGATGAATAAACGCCAGTCGCCAGCGATATAATCCATTCCCAATTTTTTCACTAAACCTGGGATATCATGGCAGTACGTGAACGTATTTGCTTCGTCAACGGAATAAAATTTCTGAAAATCAGCTTGGCGTTGTCGGTATGATGTTGCGCTGACATTTTGCTGTGTGAGTTTTCTTCTCTTCAAAAATGATGTCAGCCATTCGGAGTCGTGTAAGTCCCAGCTTGGCCACAATGTAATCCATTTCGATTTGTGGTAGCGGTTGTGGTGCACTATTTTCAATATCGGGTATCCAATCAGCATCATCCAAATCGGTCGGATTGGTGAAAACGGTTTCGGCTAGCAGGGACACAGTATCCGCACTCGGAGGTTTAGGTGCATCGGTATCAGCAGGGCGTTGCACTGGAAGTGTGGCAGTAAATGCAGCAGTGTATACTTTTATTTTCAATTGTTGTCTGTTTAATTTAGGACGAAAATTTATGCATGCATAGCACCTGGATTCATCATGTCCAGTTGTGTCTTCCACCCAAATTACTGGCTTCATAAAAGATAACTTTCTACTTTTTCCGTGAATCCATTTTAGAAGGGTAGTATAACAACTGTTGCACACTGTGTTCGGCGTAAAATTTGCACCACTTAAATCTGCTTCATCGAAATAATTACAATACGCGGTTTTGAATTGCTCAGTAAACAAATTTTTTCGATCTTTTTTCTGTATTTTTCGGACGATATGACCACAAACGTAACAATATTCATCCAAATATGGGCACTTGTTGTTTTCCATATTGATATATTTTATGTTTTGTTGTTATTCACTTTTAAAAAACTGGAGAAAAATCACTTTTACTGTTCGCGTTCGTCGGCACTGGCTGAATGCCAAAAATCGATCAATGCACACCTATAAATACTACGTATTTTTGAATATTTTACTGCCAGGTACTTATAAATGGGCGCATATTTTAAGGGCGGCTGGCTATATACCTGATTCAGCACTTGTACGTTTCAAACTGTGCAAAACTTTCCAAATAATGACCACCCTTAAATGTGGGTGCAATTTCTGTAAAAAAATCATATAGGTAGCCACCGGAAAAACCCAAATAATAAAAAGGTCCACTTTCCGTTTAATTGTCCACGTACATTTATTACCGCAATCATAAAAATCAAATAACCTTTTGTTTATTCCTTTTTTTTTAATTCTCAGAATCATGAAAAAGGTGTCAATGTTTTCTCCAAATAATGTTGTGCATATCTCGAGCAAATTTTTTAAATTCATACATTTACTTAATTGTGAATAAATGACAAACGCGTGCATCGATTTTCATGATCTATGCCTTATTTTGCTCATAGGTCATGTGACTTTACGCGAAA
Source organism: Pollenia griseotomentosa (assembly GCA_963931875.1). Classification (NCBI taxonomy): domain Eukaryota; kingdom Metazoa; phylum Arthropoda; class Insecta; order Diptera; family Polleniidae; genus Pollenia; species Pollenia griseotomentosa. The sequence continues at coordinate 250,850,126 of OZ007560.1, forward strand.
GTTATAAGATTAGACACTTTTTTTCCATTTTGGATTTTTTATGTATTTTTAAAAAAAAAAATTTTAATTTTTAGGCAAAAAATAATTTTTTCCCTTCATACATTCATTTTTAACTTCGAAAGTGTTACTTGTATAGGAAAACAATATATGAACAGATTAAGGGAATTGTAATTCTTAATTTTTTAAAATTTATTTCAACTAAATTGGGCTAGTGGTTGTCGAGCTATGTCAAACAACAGGGCCTAAAACGTGATAAATTCCCCTATACGATAGTACTAACTTCAAATCGATACTAACTTCAAATCGCATGTAAGAAGACAAAACGAATGATGCAGAAATTCTTCTTTTTGGGTCTAATTTCACATACAGTTCACAGAATTGAGTTGGCAAATCATGTGTTGTACTGTGTTATTATAAATATGCTGATTTAAAATATCGTCTAGACTAAGCTTAAATCAAAAATACATAATACCAAAAAAAAAAACAACAATTGTGCTAATTTGAACTGTTACCAGTTAAAAATCTTTATATTTTTTTGTTTTATTTTTATTTTTTTTATTGTAAACAAGTTTTTTGTTTTAAATCGTATATATCAGTCATCAAATTCAAAAAAAAGATAATGAGAGGCACTTCAAAATTGCAATCAACAGCAACAACTAAAGAAAACAATAACAATGTATACAAGTATGTATGTACATTTGTACATTTGTATTTTGATTAATTTCGTTGTAATTTGATAAATACTACATGTGTAGTAGAAAACTAAAAGATACACAAAATATCTGAGAATGTACAAAAAACAAAGCTACCACTGTATTGAACTTTTTAGGTAACTTTATACTTTTGAATTCTAAAACCAACTGTATGTAATTCAAAGATACATTTCCCCAGTTATGGATACAATCCCTTTATCTGGCAATACGACGCAGGTGATTCACGAAGAGAATGAGATAGCAAGCACACTTGATCGTTCGAAAAATTGGGCTCACTTTTCTGGCTCTTGTCAAACAAATACAAAATGTAAACAAAAACCACTTGGAAATCGCTAAAAGAGCAAAAGGTAAATATTTAACAAATTAAAAAAATGAGAGAAAAAGAATAAAAAATACAGAGAATAACGAAATTATAGTAGTAGTGGGTCTAAAATTTATACATTAATAAGAATCACATAAATTCCATTTTTATTATTTTTTTTTTTGCAGGGAAATAAACATTTTGGTTCCTTTTTTTATAGCTGAATCAATAAAAATAAAAGTACATTCGTAACAATAATCAATATCATTTAAATAAAGACCCTCAATAACAGAAAGAAAACGTGTTACTTTTTTATAAAACAATATAACAAAAACATAATAGAGTAAATAGAGAAAAATAAAATATGAATTTAATGGTTAATTTCACCAATTCTATTTTATTATCAATTCATATTTAAATATAGTTTTTCATATAATTTTATTTTTATTTGACATGAAAAACTAATTTTAAACATAAATTGATAATTAAATAAATTGGTGAAATCGGCCCCAAATGTGTTTTTATCACCTGCTTGCTGCCACATCGTTATTACTCAAAAATATTACTTAAGCATAAAACGACTTTAAAGCAGTGTTTGAAAATAAACAGAACATTATTTAGCGTACGGCTCTCACACCCAGAAACAATACCTATTTTTTAGTGTTTTTTGTATTAATACACAACCCTTAATACTGCTCATAACTATTTTCAAGAAAGTCACGAACATTATAAGGTGTGTTGTTCTTCGTTATTAAACAGAATATCCCAGCAAGAAACCTTAGACCTTCTTGCTTCAGGTCTTATTAAAGGCCTACTTAAAGTTTTTTGATTGAATTACCATTCTTTCTAAAGCCTATAGTACACGGAATGTAAAAAGCCACAAGCGCATGGCAAGTTCGTTCGTGTGATGGCGACAAAACTACGTCAGAATCACATGCGCATTTGGCTTTTTACATTCCGTGTACTATAGGCCTAACTGTTAAAGAATGTCTTATAGAAGGCCTCGGCTTCCACATTCTTTTCTATGAGAAAGGAGTAACATTATTTGTTTTGTTTTTTGCCAAAGCAAAAGAATAATTAATTTTTTTTTTTTTTTTGATACAGTAACACTACGTGACAAAATTTCAACAAAGTCGTGACCAAATGAATTTGACACCTAATCTTTATATAAAATTTTTAGAAATGTTATAACCTTTTACTAAAAAGAAAGAAATACATAATCCTTTTAAAATTTTTGAAGATATTTGCATTTCAGTCACATCATCTTTTTTAAAAACACAAATAACGGTTATTTTGGAATATCTCAAAAACTATTCTACTACAGATTTTGTGTCAAATTCATTTGGTCAAAAAACTGCAACGTAGTGTAATCATTCTCATGTAACTCCGAAAGAAGCGAGAGCGGAAGGCCTACCCACAAAATTACGCTAAGCACAACTAAAACGAACAAACATCAATGAGCTGAACCGAAAACAACGAAGTTTGGGTTGAGGTTTGTTAAAAAAAAAAAAAAAAATAGAACGCAATAAAATGTTCCCAGCAAAAACTTGGTAATGACTTGCAATTACTGAACAACTTACTTTTCAATGCCTTCTTCATACCATCTGCATTACATAGAAGTAGTTTAGTAATGGCTGGCATATAATCTGATACATGAGTACTTGTTTATAAGTTGATTAACGAAATTTATAATTAATACATCTAAGGTTTTATTTATTCAAATCTAATACAAACTGATTTATTTGTACCATAGATGGGCATTTTTCAGTACTAAATTGAAACAATTTGTAATAAATTTGAAGATGAAAAATTGAAATACCTAATTGATTTTGATATATATTTAAATTTAAAAACTTGATTAAAAACTTGGTATTGTGGTCTCAACCAAACGATATTATGTATAACGATATCGATATTGTATCATAAACTTAATGACTTACTTAACTCCCTATTTGTAAGCGAGGGTGGTAAGTATTTGCCTCCAATGACATCACCGTGTTAAAATAATCACCCCTATCGTGAATAACAAGTGGAATTTTTGTTCCCATGAAATTTTCATTCCCCTCGAAGGGAAAAAAGCAATCGTGAATCTCATGTGAAAAATTTTTCATGCTATCTGTTCCAGTGAATGTAAAAAAGAAGAAAATTAGAAAAAATTAAAAATCATTGAAATTTTTGTTTAAAAATATACACGTATATATTTTAAAGGAAAGTTAAAATAATAAATCTAAATAATTAGTATTGGAGGGATAGGTTTGATAACAACGTTAGTTTTTTGCACTTTTTAAATTTTATGTAGTAAAATATTTTCCAAAATTCTGCCACCACGTCTTTCACAAATCCGGCGGCAATCAACCTGTTGTTTTGCATTTTGTTGACCTATATATCGGTTTGTGCCTTATTAACGGATCTAGCCCTTAATATTCGATTTATAGGAGGAACTACTAACATACACGTTCTATTCCCTAGCAAAAATAAAGTGAGAAAATCTAAGGGAAATGTGAACAAATTACGAGGGAAAAAACTTTTCACGATAAGGGGAATTTATTCCCGTGAACATTTTTTCACGTTATTATTCTCCTTTGAATTACATTTTTTTCATGGGACCTGTTCATGATCGCAAATATGTGAAAAGGGGAAAAATTACGAGGGAAAAATTATTCACGATAGGGGTGAATAAGTTAAAATGCAAATGTAGAAGTAGTGAAGAGTAGTTATATTATCTTTTTAACGCATTACTTTGCAATGTAAGTTTTTGATGGGTTCTTACCTTTTTTTTGAGTTGGGGATATGTGCAGTATTATTTTTGTGTTCGAAGATCACAAACAGAGAAACGTTTTTTAATGATTTACTACAGAAACACTATAAGCGTTTGTATTTTCCACATATCTACCGAGCCGAACACTAAAGAACAGTGAATAATGTTTATTTTCGTACAGAGCTTTAATGTATGTATTTAATTTACACACAACGTAATAGAAAAAGAAAATTTTATTATTTTCTCAATAGTTGAGTTTACAATATCTTCTTAAGAAATATTTACAAAATCTTCTTAATAATAATTATCTATTCATAAGTGATATTAAGTTAACATTTGCAATTTTTGACTTATGGAGTTCTTGCAGCAAATGAGCGATATATACACTCGCGAGCAATATTGGATACATGAGTATTAGTTTAGATTTCAAAGTGATACAAAACACATCAAATTTAATAACACCTATGCGGAATTTTATTTATATGTACCACTAAAGAGATTTTAAGCATAAAAAAAAGAAATTCAGGAATATTTTAAGATAATATTGGGATTGGTTAGGTTAGGTTAAGAAGGGTTATGTGCCCAAGGGCAAACTTCTACTCGGAGACCAATGCGGTTCATTGTGAATCCCTCCAATGAAAATAGAAAGAGAGAAGTAAAGAAAAGAAGTATGAGGTGGTTAGAATTAGGAAAGTTCGAAAGTTAACAGGTACCACGTAGAACTATAACCCTCCCTCAACAGAAACAACCGCAATATTTCCCTGACAAACCCCAGTAGATCAGCCGGATTACATCCAGCGATGCACCCCAGTTCGTCGTGAAATCTATCTCCTTGCCACTTCTGTCTGAGACCCTGCATCCAAGGACAATGGCACAGTACATGCCAACCCGGTTTCGTATAATCAGTTTTTCGTTTTTTTTTTAATTACATATTTATTTAAGAAAAAGTATTCGATCACGACTGTCATAATTAGCCCGACTTTTTTAAAAACCGGAAAAATAGAATTAATCCAGTTTTCGAATATTTACTTCGGAAAACGGTTTGGACAACTCTAGGTTGAGATCTGGGCTTTGCGCTGGCCATTTCATTGTTTGAAATTTTTGCTTTGACAGCAAATACTTATAGATCTTGGCCGCATGTATTCAGTCCCAGTCCTGTTAAAAAACAACTTCTTCCTCTTGGTATGCACTTCTGTCCACAAAATCGGGTAAATTGTTTTCTAGGATATGAAGTTCTGTGTTTTCATTACCATCGATTTTTATTAATTAACCGAGGTTCCACCAAGTAAAACAGAGCCAGGCCATCGAGGTTCCACGTCCATGTTTCATCGTTGTTGTTGTTGTTATGGTTGTAAGAGCTCGACTTGTGCTGGTATTGCTGGGTTCACAATCTTTGGTCGGTGCATTGGATGCTCAGAGTCTTTCCGGTACGCGACCCGTTTCTTTTATTTTTTCAGGGACCGTAACAGTTATTCCTTTTGTCATAAAAGTCAGATAAAAACAGTTATTTTTTAATTTTTATTTTTTGAACAAAAATAACAGTTATTTTTTGATTTAAATTTTTTTGAACAAAAATAACTGTTATTTTTTGATTTTTATTTTTTCGATCAAAAATAAAAGTTATTTTTTTATTTTTAATTTTTTGAACAAAAATAACAGTGATTTTTGATTTTTATTTTTTTGAGCAAAAATAAAGGTTATTCTTAAAAGAAATGTACGTGTAATAATAATTTAGTTGACTTTAAATATTTATTTTAATGTGCATAAGAAATCCCAATGATGATTACACATTAAAATAAAAATTTAAAGCAGGGACTTAATAGTTATAACTTTAATTCGATAAAAATTGCGAATAATTATTACGAATAAATTTATATTTTATTTATTAGGAACAATTATTATTTCCAATTTTTATTTTTAAAAATTGAAGACAACTATTATGGGTATCAAATAAAAGTATTTCTCAAACATAACTACATATGTATTACTATTTGATAGATATATTACTTATTATTTTTAAAAGTTATGAATAAGAAATAACATAAACGTTATAACTCATTTGAATATGTATGTATATATGCACATCTATAATCTGCAAAAATAAATCAATTAATATCAAGAATATATTTAAAATAATTATTATCGTAAATAAAAACAATAAAAATCTTTAGTGATAGTTATCTGTTAGAGAAATAAATATTTATCGATCATAATAGTTATGAGCCAATGTAAAAAGATATTAATTGGATATAAAAGTTATGTTTAACAAATATTTATTTTCATTATACATAATAATTAAAAGCAATTTTTATAGAATATTTCTTAAAAGTGGTCAATTTTTTGGTACCTGAAAAATTATCATTATTATTATTTAGGGTCCTTGATTTTAAGGCAACTAAATTATTATTACACGTACATTTCTTTAAAGAATAACTTTTATTTTTGAATGAAAATATAAAAATCATAAAATAACTGTTAATTTTTGTTAAAAGAATAAAAATCAAAAAATAAGTGTTATTTTTGTTCAAAAAAATAAAAGTCAAAAATAACTGTTAACTTTGATCGAAACAATAAAAATCAAAATTTTAAAATTCAATATATTTTATCATAGACAAGTTCATAAGGATCAATATGATATTCTTGAATCAGTTTTCGACATTTACTTCTATATGCTTTTTTTGTTTTAAAATTCCAATATAACTGTTATTTTCGGTGCCTAATTTTTTTAATTTCGTAAGGGTGGTGCTAGTAGAACTCTTTTTCGTCCGACTGGAAACAGTTTATTTTGGTTTCATACAACCATATTACCCGTTTTCAGTCTTCCACACTACCATTTTTGTTGTCTTTGCAACACTTTAAGAGCTGGATTTTTTGATCTTTAGCTGAAACCAAACCAACTTTTTTTAAAGGCCGCGCGTTTTGTCCAGTCACTATCTGGATTTTTTTGTCGCCTACAGCCTTCTTAGTTGTTTTTACCTGTTTTGTAAACGTTTAATGCTCCATGGCTCGACCATCTCTCTCGGGAAGCAAACTTAGTCGGTATTTTTGCTTCGTTTTTCTTACTTAAAACATAGTTCGGTGGCAAATTCCTAATTTTTTTTAGTAATATTACGTGCTGAAAAACTATTTTTGGTTATTTCAACAACTTGATTTTCTAAACCAGCAGATATTTTTTTTATTTTGATTCTAAGTTGAATTTTTGCAAAAAGTTACAAAAAAACGTTTGCTTTTAACGTATTTTTTTGTTTTTGCTTTAATAATTCTTAAATCAACACAAATAACGGAATAAAACAATTAGTTTTTTTAAGTTGCCAGATTAAAGAAGATACAACGGGAAAAAGTGGACACAATGATTTATTTCACAAAATAAACTAAATTTTATGTTTTACTTTTGAATTTAAAAAATTTTTTTATACATTATTTATTAATGTTGTTTTAAATAAAATTATATACACATGTATTTGTGCCAGTGTAATAAGAAAATAACAATAAAATTCAAAGTTGTTTAATCTCGATCATTGATTGTTTAATAAAATTTATTTATTTGGTTTTGTATAAACAAGTTAGTGTTAATTGTTACACAAAAAAATCGTTTTTATGCTCAAAATTATATGCCGAACAAAGTAGATAGTTTATTAAAGATTACGACGACGAAGTGTGTTCGAGTTAAAAAAAAATAGTATCAGCTAAAACGGATGTTATATAGCCGTTATAAAAATTAGATTTTGCCAAATCATTTTTTACAAAAAAAAAAAAATCAAGATAAAACTGTAAACTTGATAAAAAAAATTTATAAAATTAAACCACCCATAAAATTCTCAAGCATAGTTGTCCAAAAAAATAATACATACTAAAACATACCTCTTACGTTAAGATAACAAATTCGCTAAAAAAAAAAGTTTGATTAATATTAATGGAAGTTGTAAAAGTCGTAGTGATAGTCTTCGCAAAGTTGTTCTAACTTTTGCTAAACAAATTAAAAACGATTATCATTTACACACCGAAGTTTTATAAAAACCTAAATTACTTTTATTAAGCTTGAGATTTTCCTTAGACTTCTGCTTATAACTTGTTTATAGACCCCACTCCCTATTAATTAAGAAACAAGAAATAAAAATTTGATAACTAATATGCATGTGGCAGTGTAAATAAAACTGAACTGGCAAAATAAAATAAAGTAATTTGTTTTTATTTTAGTTTTTTCTTTACCCACTTACAACTACATTTTGAATTGACAAAAAATCAACCAATTTTAGTCGGGACTGTAAGAAAAGATAAATTCACTTTTTATTGTTGTTGTTTTTGTTTAAGCTTTGATATTGTTACAAGTAGAACTGGGGTTTATAATTCTTATTCGCCTAACAGTTTTATTGTATATCTTCAGTTTTTCTAAAATTTTTGAATGAAGTTTCCTGACGATCTGGCCTAAGCAACCAGTGAAATGCGCATGGGAATAGCTTATCCCTTCAACAATAAATTTCAGTTTATCAATAGTATGAAATGGGAATTTAGCACATTTAAACGAAACCTTGTTAATTAATTTTTTGAATCCCAAGAAAAACTTTGATTGCAAATTTCACTTTGTAGCGGAATGAGTTTTAATTACACAATCCTTTGGAACATGTTTTAATATAAAGTTTTAATATCGTGTTCCTTCTCTGAGATATCTTAATCTGAATTGCGAAAAATCCCATTTTTCGCTATATTCATGATATTTTTGTGACAAAAGACCAATTTAACAGAGGAAGGGTTTTATTTGGATTTCGATGGGCTTTATCTGCGCAACGGTACAAATTTAAAGTCTTTGAATTTGTTCGTCATTGTAACGAGTACTTATAACCTATTTGCATGAAAAAAAAAAACAAAATTTCGATAAATTATCCCTTACGATATACATAATCGCAAACAGGGCTCCAGTACATATTCGGATTCAGCGCAACTCAAACCTTTGGAAACACAGAAAAAAATAAAAATTGATTTCAATTAAAAAATTTGTGATATTAATTAAAAAATTAATTAAATTTGCACCAGTAAACAAATTAATAGAATCAATTAAACCAGTTAATATTATTAATTAAACGTTTAATTCACTTGATTAAACGCTTAATTCACTTGATTAAATTTTTAATTAAAACTGATAATTTTTTTGATTAATGCTTTAATTGGTGAAAAATTTTGAATAATTTTTTCTGTGAAAGTGTACTCTGGTCCATGGGTTAAACATTTGTTGGCCTGTGGTATGTACTGGCAAATTATTATTTATATTTATAACAAAAAACTATATTTTCTACTGAAAATAGATACAACTTTCACTAAATTGATTTTTCTAGTTCCAAATTATTATACATAAAACTATTTTTTTTTTTTTTGAGAAATCAATTTTTTCAACAATAACACTGTGTTAGTTGGAAAAACTGACACGGGCTAACTTACTCGAGTACGCTGAATACAGTTGTGCTTATCGTTTTTTAGGTTAGCTTTTGTTTTCGAAATACATATACCGTTATTTCGAAAATGGGGGAGGTTGCAAAAAATATATTCGCGTAACTCAAAAACGGTTTAGTTTACTGAATAAACTAAAAAAAAACGAAATTCGGCAATAATCATTTTAGAAACATAAAAAAAATTTTTTGACTCCCAAGAAAAAAATGAATTAGCAAAATTTTGAAATTTTTGTTTTTTAGAACGGCATGAAAAATTGGAAAATGCAGCTAGGCTTCTTATTTTTTCTTTACGTATAGAAAATAAAGTTCCAAACAAAAAAAGCAACAAATGATTAAAATCTGTCTAAAACTTTTCATTTAATTTACAAAATATTAAAATTGGAAAAAAAATTTAAGAATTTCATAAAACGCTTTATTTGTATTAGAGCCCCCTAAAGGATAGAGATAAAGGGAAAGTATGTTTTGAGAAAATGTTTAGGACGAAAGACTAATAGAGGTCGGTCATACATTTTATCCCCTCAGGGTCGACTCCTAGGCAGTTATGGGACTTTTTTTTAATATATTTCTAGCCTGTATTGAAAATTGTAAATGGGAGCCCCCTTAAGAAATGCAGATAGCGGGTAAGTATGTTACAAACAAATGATGGGGATCTAAAATAAAAAAGGGCACTGCAGGGGCCAAATTCAAGAATTTCACTAAGCCGCCATATTTTTATGGAAGCTCAACCTAACAAATGATGATAAGAGGCAAGTAAGTAAGCTTACCCGAATTAGGTAAACGCTTGTCATAAAAAAAATGTCAAATTCTAGCACAGTGTAATAAAACGAAAAAAATTAAAATTCTTAAAAAAGAAATCTACAAAAATAATTTTTTTAGAAACGGTTAAACAAATTTGTTTTCACTAAAAATCCGATTTTGTTTACAAAAAATTAAATTTTTTACCAGATTTTCACAAGGAATAACAGCTAATGTCGAGTTAGGACAAATTTGTCAATTACTTTTTACTTCACCTATTCTATCTGTAGCTCCATTAAAATTTTTAATAAAAATGAAAACATTATAAGATCGCTTCTTCATTCTGGGCAAGGTATTAAAATTTAAAAATGTTCTGCTGAGTACTTGCCGAAATCGAGTTAAGTTGTTATTTCTTGTGGGAACAGAAATTATGATGTAACTTCCATATTCACAAATGCGCACGGACGACTTACACGTCTAAAAAATTTTATTCTATCGTTCGATATTTAAAATATCGCTGATTGAAGTTTTTCATTAGTCAAACATGTACATTAGTGTGACCGCAAGTTATATGGACAATTTTTTTTTTCGTTTTTTCACTTGGGAAACCCCTTAGATTGATTCCAAATTAGAAAAAAACAATATATATAAAATTTTAGATCGTTTGCATAGTTATTAGGCGTGCCTTGAGCCCACAAAGTTTGCTAAAAATGCTATTTTTCTCACTATGGGTGGCTTTAAGTGTACATAACTTCAGTAATATTTATTTTAGAGAAAAACCTTATTCACAAATATTCTAGGGCTATATCTTATGAACAATGTTGCTCTGTATTAGTTTTCTTTAACATTAATATTTAATCCAGAAAAAACCAAATTAAAAAATAACACCGAAATTTTCACATATCTTCGCATTCTTTGCCTGGTGATTACACTACGTGACAAATTTTCAACAAAATCGTGACCAAATGAATCTGGCAACTAATCTTTATGTAAAACTTTCCCCTGAATCCGAATATGAAGACAGAATTGTCAAAAGTGGAACAGTTTTTGAGATATTCCAAAATAACCGTTATTTGTGTTTTTAAAAAAGATGATGTGACTGAAATGCAATATCTTCAAAAATTTTAAACGGACTATGTATTTCATTCTTTTTATTGAGAGGTTATAAAATTTCTTAAATAACCATGAGTCGTTTGTGAAGATGAGTCATTAAATGGCAGAGTTATAGTGGACAAAAGTACATAGAGCCGCAATCCTATTTGGAAATCACAAATATGACAGAATTAGGTTATATATTCAAAGCTAGATGTGATTAATTGAGTTGAATAGTACAAGGTTTCAGCAAAACAGACCCCGTATATGCTCCTTATGTAATCTAAACGAAACCGAAAACATTCTGCATTTTATAGCCAAATGCCCTTTATTAGGACAAATAAGATTCCAAAACTTAAAAAAAAACTATCGTAACAGAAAATGAGTTGATTCTTAATGGTAAGGACAATTTTAAATATTTATCCCGCTATATTATAAATGCGATAGGCTACAGGAAGATATTAATAACTGAATTTAATTATTAATTTTTATGTAATATAAAACAATATTTGTAATATATATAACAACCTTTTCCGACAGACGACGTCATGTCATAGTCGTATGTTCAATTTTGATTACTTAAAATGAATTCAAAATAAAGAACAATTAACTAACTAACTACTAACTAGTGGTCAAAACTTCAAACTTCATTAAAATTTTATGATTTTGTTCAATTTTGCTCTTTTCAAGTTATTGTTTTTTAAACCAAAAAATAAAATTTTTTTAAGTTTTATCACTTACGACATTAGCCTATTCAATTCGAACATTTGTGTCCAATAGGATCCAGATCGGTAAAAAAATTACAAGGTTACAGAAGATTAATTGAATTAACCCACTTTACGATTTGTATCAAACCAAAGAAAAACACAACAAATGCATATACAAAACTAAATTTTTAGTAAAATAAATATTAAAAATAGCTTAAAGCTATTGAATTTCTATGTGGGTAAACTTACTAAATCTTCTGTATCTTTGTAATTTTTGTACCAATCTACATATGTCTAAAATAATCTAATGTCGCATGCAATAAAACATTATGATTTTTAAATCATTAGATTAAAAAGAAAAACTTGAAAAGAGCAAAATTGAACAGAATCATAAAATTTTCAATGAAGCTTGAATTTTGTCCCCTATAACTCTGTCATTTCTTGACCAAACTTCTCTAGCAACCCATTCTTATTTTAGTAATTTTATAACCTCTCAATAAAAAGAAAGAAATACATAGTCCGTTCAAAATTTTTAAAGATATTTGCATTTCAGTCACATCATCTTTTTTAAAAACACAAATAACGGTTATTTTGGAATATCTCAAAAACTGTTCCACTTTTGACAATTCTGACTTCATATTTAGATTCAGGGGAAAATTTTAGATAAAAACAAGCTGTTAGATTCATTTGGTCACGATTTTGTTGAAAATTTGTCACGTAGTGTAATCACCAGGCAAAGAATGCGAAGATATGTGAAAATTTCGGTGTTATTTTTTAATTTGGTTTTTTCTGGATTAAATATTAATGTTAAAGAAAACTAATACAGAGCAACATTGTTCATAAGATATAGCCCTAGAATATTTGTGAATAAGGTTTTTCTCTAAAATAAATATTACTGAAGTTATGTACACTTAAAGCCACCCATAGTGAGAAAAATAGCATTTTTAGCAAACTTTGTGGGCTCAAGGCACGCCTAATAACTATGCAAACGATCTAAAATTTTATATATATTGTTTTTTTCTAATTTGGAATCAATCTAAGGGGTTTCCCAAGTGAAAATACTAAAAAAAAAAATAACGGTCACCCTAATGTACATATGTTAGGGTTAGGGTTAGGATTTTAAGGTAAATAAAGTGTAATCTATCCATTATTCCGTTTTTTAAGTAAAGATTAATCAAATACATAATGCTATGACTTCGATGAAACTTCATTTAACGGCCGCTAACGGCCGCGTTCTGTACCCATGTTCTGTAACTTTGTTGAAAACTTTCGCATCGAAAAGATGTGAAACAAGATATTCCATCGTTTCTCGAAAAGTGAGAAAAAGTGTGTCTGTAACTCATGTCGAAAACTATCAAAAGAGATGTCATCGTTAAGTTATGAATGTCATAATATTCTACTCGAAGCCGATGTGAAAAATTGCACGAAAAAGTATAAAGAAAGGCAAAACTAAACATGTTGTTCGGCCATGTTCTGACAATCGCACGATTTAAAATCGCAAAACGGCAGATTTATTTTATGGTGTTCTGAAACTCGTGCGTTTAGCTTGCGATCTGGCATAGTTTCTTACAAATACTCTAGTTCCCTTGAGCATAATTTTGCAAATTGAAGTCGACAAACTTCTTGCTATTGCGATTTCAAATCAGAATCGCAAATGTTAATCGTTTTGCGATTGTCAGAACAAATCCGATTATTTATTGTATGTTGGAATATCATGTTTCTTCAAATTGTCAAAAATAAATATACGCCTGTTATCGCATAAAACAGTTCAGAAAATGGAAAACACCCTTCCAACATCACAAGATGTAACTTGATCATATTTAAACGCTAATAGTTCATATGGAGAAAGTTTGTCAATAAATTAATCTGTCTCGCTTTCATTAAAATATGAGTAATCCACTAACACCGATAAGCTAAAAAAAAAAACAAAATTCTGAGCAAATCGATTAAAACAGTTTTTTAAAATTTAAATGCCAAGCCTAGTATTGAATAATTAACCAGAAATTGCGAGTAGCTTGCGGAGTTTTGTACGAGATTGATAATGGCTTAGGGAGACTTTTAAAAAAAACAAATAAAATGGCGGCTTTTACAAAATTTTTATTTTTTTTAAACTTAGCGGTGTTTGCAAGTGGACTACTCACATATACTATTTCTTATTTTAATTAATCTTGGAATCCGGTATTGAGATCTAAAACCTTTTTTAAACTTTTCAAGAAAATATTTTTTACTGATATCTTTAATATTTTCCTTAGCACTATCAATTAAGTCTAAGCTTTCATTTATAGAAAGCCCTTTTGTGTGTAATTTCAAGAGACTTTTACAAAAATATACATTGGGAAAAATTGTCAACATATATGACTATGAAATTACAACCGTTGCTCCTGTTTATTAAGTAATGGAAATGTTATGGTTATATCAGCATTTTTCAGTAGCAAACTTTTTTTGTACAAACGCGATAAATATTTCCATAAAAGGTTATATTTTCAAATTTAGTTTTTCGAGTATCTACTGTTATCCAGGGACATATGATTATATCTCGTTCAAGAATTAGACCAGAAAGAAAATAAAATAGGTTTAAAAATGGTATATGTTAAGTTTATTCTTACCATATGTCAAAATGAAACCGTTGCTATCAGTTCTTTACATAAATAACATGGGTGTTCTGGAAACCCAAAACGCAAGTATGTGGAAGTGGTTTTTAATACACTTTTAATCTAATTTTAATAATTTTTGTTAAAAAATTCCGTTTAATAGAGAACTATTTGTATAATCTTTGTCATAAAATTCTTTTATTACAGAAATCTTATTCGAAAACGATGTTTAAAATTCTTGCGTTTTGCGTTTTTGGTTTCCAGAACACCCCTAATAAATTGTATATAATACATATGAGTAGACCACTTGCAAACACAGCGTTACTTACTTTTCTTCTTGGACATATTTTTATGCCAAAGTTTATTTTTCTAGGTTTAAACTTGTTTAAATTCTAGCATTTAACCCGCTACTTTAGTAGAACCAAAAAGCTTAAGAAAAATATCAAATTTCTCGTATTTCCTCTTTTGGGTACTATATTTTTCCCCCATTAAAGTATCAAAAATTTCAGTATTCTAGTGGCAGCCCATAATTTAGTACGAATATGTCAATGAATGAAGGAAAATGTTTTGTAAAAAAAGTACCAAAAATAGTTACGATTTTCACCCCTTAAATGTTCGAATTTCGAAAAAATACCAAATTCGTATACGTATTTTTTGATAAGTTTCGAATCTGGTATTAACTTTGCTTCTATGTTTATTGGTTCAAAAGATAGATGGGGTGGCAAAAAAGTACTAAAATTCAGATTTTACCCGTTTACTCTCTAATAGGGCCGAATTTAAAAAAAGTACCACACACCTTACCGCTTATTTTTCTAAAGAACAACGATAAGTATTACATTTATTTTGCATCTCTTTTATTTTGGAGATATAAGGTTACCGAATTTTCCCCTTTTTACCTTTTTTACCCCCTTAGCATTCGAATTTCGAAAAATCCCGTCTAAGTGGATCGATTTGGGGAGTGACCAATCGCTAGTCCAAATTTCAAGTTTCTAGGGTCAGCGGTTTGGGCTGGGCGATGATGAATGAGTCAGTCAGTCACTCACGCAACTCTTTTATATACAGTGGCCGACAAAAGTCTACATACGACCCTCATTTCTTCCACCTGACGAGACCAAAAGCATTATGAAGAAAAGTAATGATGCAGGTTTGTTTGATATCTGGTTTTATTAATAGAAAACGAAAAAAAACAACTTACTTCAATATACACTTTAAAAAATATTTACAAAAAACAAAAAAATAGCATTGACAAAAGTCTACATACGGCTTGTAAGCTAACATAAAAAACTTCATTGAAACATTAAATAATATTTTTATTATTAAATTTAGTATTTGGTTGGGCCACCATTGGCATCTTTAACAGCCTGTAAGCGTCTGGGCATTGAATTAACTAAATGTTCCAATTCAATCGGCGTAATTCTTAGCCATTTTTCTTTCAGCATCTTTTTCAACATTGGCACGCTAGTAATATGATGCTTTCTGATTTTACATTCCAAAATCTCTCAAACGTGTTCAATGACATTTAAGTCCGGGCTTTGAGGTGGTGTGTGCAAATGTCGGGGGGCATAGTAAAGCAGCCATTCTTTTACAACTTGAGCGTTGTGTTTCGGGTCGTTATCTTGTTGGAAAATCCAACTCTCACCAAGATCTAATTTATTGACCGATGCTCCCAGATTTTGTTCTAAAATAGACTTATATTGAAACGGATCCATATAACCTTCGACAAATACAAGATTTCCTACACCAAATGCAGCGACAGCACCCCAAACCATCACGTTGCCACCCCCATGCTTAACAGTAGGTACTAAGTGCGTCGGATTCATCGCTGTATTAGCTTTTCTCCAAACTTTCGCTTTTCCATCACTTCCAAAAATATTGTATTTTGACTCATCTCTAAACAAAACTCGTTTCCAGAATTCAAATCCTTTGTCAAATTAATTTTGGAGAATTCCAAGCGAAGTTTTCGGTTTTATTCGCTTATAAGGGGTTTTTTGCGCGGATTTCTGCTGTGGAAACCAGTATTATTTGGGGTTCTTTGAATTGTTCGTGGATGCAGAACCGTATTTGATCTTATTGTTAGCTCTTGGGCCAGCGTTGTGGCATTCACTTTTTTCCACTTATTTTATTATAAAGCTGACATCTCTGCGACTAAGCTTTTTAGGGCGACCACTACGCGGTTTATTATATATTATATTTTCAATAGAACCAGTGTTTTTAAAATTATTTAATACAGTTTCAACTGTTGCTTTACTTAAATTCAACAGTTTTGATATTTCCCCGAAAGATTTTTTCTCGTTTCTATATTTTACTACTAAGTTTCTCACATCAGTTGAAATTTATTTTCGCGAGGTCGTTGTTATAATTGAATTATGCTGGAAACTGTCCAGAATACAACCGAATGCAATTGATTTGAAATGTAAAACATGCAGAAAAGTAAATTTAAAAAAATAACGGTAATTAGCCGTTATCATCTAGCAGCAAGCAAAACACAAAGCATGACATGTTGGCCGTATGTAGACTTTTGTCAATGCTATTTTTTCGTTTTTTGTAAATATTTTTTAAAGTGTATATTAAAGTATGTTATTTTTGTCGTTTTCTATTAATAAAACCAGATTTAAAAAAAAACTGCATCATTACTTTTTTTCATAATGCTTTTGGTCTCGTCAGGTGGAAGAAATGAGGGTCGTATGTAGACTTTTGTCGGCCACTGTATATAGAAGATGTATTATACTTGAGTACATTTTTATTTAAATAAATAAAAATAAAAACATTTTTTATTAAAAAGCATTGTCAAACCATGCTAAAAGGCCTAACTAACAGTTTGCATAAAGCTCTGTTTCTTTACTCTACTTTGGGATCCCTCGGGATCCCAATTTGCACGAAAAGCGTTCCCGTACTTTTAATTTGTGTAAATGAGAGCGGATTTGAGAGAATAAAATTCTTCTTCTTCTCGCACAAAACAGCCCAGAATTTTTCTTCGTGCAAATTGTGTAAATTGTCAAACAGCTGTAAAACATAAACAAAACAATGAAATGCAAAGCAAAAAAATTTTGAACACAATTTTGGAAAAAGTGTTCTGGAGTCAAATAATGTACTTAAATATAAAGTTTTATGTTGAAATATTAGAAAAACATAATGTTAGTAATTGTAAAAGTGTTTGTTTGGTTTAATTTTTGGTAAAATTAGTTTATTTCTGCAGACAATATACAATTTTTCAAAAGTGGCATAAACTTTTATTGTTTTGTAAAAACTATCAAAACAATGACTTTTTATTTCGTGCTTAAAATTTGGCTTTTTCTGTTCCCGTACTTTTGTGTAATTTTGTCTCTTTATGAGAGAAATTTATGCTTGCGCTCATTTTCACGAACTTTACCCAAAAAGTAAAGAAACAGAGCTATAATATGCCACGTTGTCAATTGTCAAAACAACTGGTAGGTTTTACATAGAAGAAAATAAATTATGAACAGGTTCAGGCAATTTATCATTTTAAATACATAGTTTTTGCTTCTTCTATAAAATTTCAAAAATTTTAGAAAGGCCTTTTGCGTTTATTTCACCATTTAATAGAAATTATGTGCATGCATATGTATATAAAAAAAGTTGTATTATTATATCCTAAATAAGTATCTTTGAATATAAAGATCAAAAATTTAAAGATGGCTGAATTCTATTACGGACCAATTAAAAATTTTCGTGACGGCCGCACGCTGATTTAAAACCTAGAACTACTTTGGTTTCTGCAAAAACTATGCGAAAAAAACAGAGACTATGGTGCCTATTATGAACTAAATTTATTTATTTACAGTAGTACATTTTCGATCAGCCGTCACTTAAAATAAAAAATTTTTGTTTACAAATTTAAAAAATTAAATTAAAATTAAACGTGACAACGGCGGAATTATAGATGTTTTCAAATAATTTAGCTTCAGTGGGGTTTTATCCCACTTTTGTACATGCTGAACTTTGCAGCAAATCATTTTGTCAAAAAAGAATTTTGTTCCATAAGGAATATGAGCGTTTCCAATTGCTGTTTACGACGTTGGACTTGCATAAAATGAACAAAACTGATAAAGAATATGGTATTTGGTATACGAACACAAAAAAAAATTACAAATAGTTACATTTTCAACAAGTTTTTTACATTTATTTGCACCGTCGAAAGCAAATTTGTTTTCGTTGAAAAATTCACAACGAAATATTCGACAGTGCTGTCAACTCATAATACAAAATGTACATTCGGAAGTCGCTGTTCGATAGGCAGCGAAAATCGTTTGACGAATGTAACTCATAATAGGGGCCTATGTCAGAAGCAAATAACATGCACGTTTGTGACCGAATATTATAAACCTTCTGTAAAATAACAATTATAGACATGCACAATTATATGAGACTTGAAGAGTTGACAAGTCAAGTGTAAAAAAAATTCTTTTCTTGTCGCACCATGGTGGAAGGGTATATAAGATCCGGCATAGCCGAATAAAGCACTATTACATGTTTCTTAATTATATTTTCAACATAAAGTTCTATGCGAAATTGTTGAAACGGCAGTTAATATTGTTAAATTTAATAATTTATTTTGAATTAATGCACATTTTGATTCGTTTTAATTTAACATTTTGTGATTTTTAATACATATTTTATGTACACTAAACGCGTTTTTTATTCAATGGAAATACTGACACTTTTCAAGCATGTACATTAAATTATTTGTAATAAAAAAATTTTAAATGTATAAGTATAAAGTTATTGGTTATTACATACTGTTGTTCCTTTTAAGAGGGTGATTATACGAAATCGTGTGGTTGACTGGATTAATGCGCCTGAGATAAAGTTTCATATTTCTCTTAGGGATCTTGCGTATAGGGCATATTTGAGTGATAGGACAGATTTGAATTGGAGGTTATTCTGTAGGTGCAGAAATAAGGTTAAGTCAGTTATAAGAAGATTAAAGAGGAGGGCGCATGGTTTATAATTTGGTTGCAAGGATGGTATCCCTACCATTTTGGTCTATTCTTAGGAGAAATGGCGTTGTTGTAGTGCTGATGATTTTGTGGGTGTTGATCCTGACTATTTAAATGCTGCTTTTTCTTCTAATCAATCTGATGATAGTAATAGAATTGTTGACTTTTCTGATTTTAGGCATGATGGTTTTTCTTTTCGTGCAGTTGAAATGTGTGAGGCTTTTAATTTGATTAAGTCGCATGCTGTTGATTTTGATGGTATTAGACTTAAGTTTGTTAGACTCTTGATGCCGTTTATTGGAGGTTATGTGTTGCATTTGGTTAATACAATTTTGACTACGTCTAGCTTTCCATGAAAGGTTGCCAGAAGTAGGGGAAAATCCCTACATGTAGGTATTTTTGATACTAAAATAGAGGCGTAGGGAAAATCGGACAGATTTTTTAAAATCACCAAAATGTAGGGATTTTTCGTCATATCGCATTATTTATAAAATAAATTCAGAAAAACGTTTTGTTAGTGATATTTTCTTGTCCAAAGCAGTTGAAATTTTTTTCTTTTCACTAAAATTGCTTGGAAATATATTTCTAGAGTTGTTTGTGGTTTAAAAAGTTGGCGACACTAATATGTATATATATTTTTTTTCTAAGATATCATTTTATTGAAAAAGTACATACATATTCTACCTATTCAACAATACTGTATTAACTAAAAATTTTTAGTTTTTGACTTTTTGGAAAAAATCTACAGTTATTATTCATATGCAAAATATCGAGCTATTTTGAGGACCTTTTGGTAAAGAAATAGTTCGTTAAAAATCCTTTTTAATATGCCTTCCATATTAAATTAAAAATTGTTTTGCTTCTACTGAAAATTTTAAAATTTTGAGTTAATACAGTATTGTTGAACGAGTGCGATATGTATTATTTTATTTTTCAGTTTTGTACCTATTTTTGAAAAAAAATTTATTTTTTATAACGAATGTGTTTTCTTCTATTTTAATGACAATAATGTGTAGGGATTTTTGTAGGGGAAATTTTTTCAACGTTTAGGGAAAAATCGGATTTTTTTAAGCATGTGTAGGTATTTTTTCGAAAAATCCACTGGCAACACTGTACATGACTGTCAGTCTGGTTTAAGGTGTAATCAGTGTTGCCAGTTTTTTGTCAAGAATTCTTCTTGAAGTTCAAAGTACATTTTTTGTTTTTTTCTTTTTCTTGTTGACCTTTTTCAGCACAACTTGAAGGACAAATGAACACATAGAGCTCGTTAATTTTTTTATTATGGTTTACATCTTTGCTTTATTGCGGTGAACAAAAACATAACAAAAATTACAACTGACCACAACCAGATGTCTTAATTACAACTCAACTGAGTTGAGTTCTAAACCGTAATAGGGGCCTGAGTTTTGAAAGCAATGTTAATACTATAGTTTCTAGGGTTAACTTTTCTTTGCGTAAGTTGTATAGTTTGGACTTAATGTTGCCTTTTTTTGTTAAAAGGCGGATGGTTCATGGCCTTTTTATGCCATTATTTCTATATGCCTAAAAAGTGTACTCGGGAACTTGAGGATATGTTTTGAAAAAGATAAGGCTGGTGTTCAATAAGGTAATGAGATATTTGTTTTCTTTTGTTTAAATTTAGGACGTTATTGCATTTTTACAAGTCATAAAGGTTGTTGACGCCTAAATATTTGGTTAATTTGTTTGAATTTGGTAGATCAAACAGAAATAAACAGTTGATTATACCAAGATTAACATACGTTTTGGAGCTTTCATTTTGTGTAAGAGTGGCTCGGTTGTATAATAAGTTGCCAGGCTCTTTGAGGGTATTTAATGTTTCCCCTGATGCGTTCAGGATTAAACGCTATCGTGAGTTTTCTGCTTTGTTGGATTAAAGTAAGCATTATTCCTATCGGATAAATCTGACCTGTAGCCAGGATTTCTAAAGGAAACATAGTAGGACTTTTGTCTGAAATTTTTATTAATATCTTTTGTAGTTTAGATTTTTTTGGAATTGTAGGGTTTTGTTTTTAATTTTTGTGTAATTTAATTGACCTTTTATTTAAAATTTATTATTAAAATGTTACCTATATTATTAAAATTTTTATTTTTTTTTTTAAACTATCTATATATATAAAAATGGTTTAAAAAGTGTATAGTAATTCATAAAATGAGAACGGCTGGGCCGATTTCTGTAAAATTGTTTGTCAGTTGTTCGTATTTTCGAGGAGTTTTTACGGAAGAAAATTTTGGAAAATCCCTCCGGAAAAGTCGGAAAATTGGAAAAATCGAAAATCGAGTTTTTGTATGAAATTTTGTGTGAAATTTTTCCTTAATGGCTTTCCAAATGAAAAATTCAAATTGGGGCGAGGCGAAGTTCGCCGGGTCCGCTAGTAAATTATATTTTTTTGTTGTTAAGTACTATGTACTAATTTATTTTTAAATTACATATTTAATTTCTTTTAAATTTGTTTTACTATTATTAAGTAGAAATTTGTAAGTCGATTATGGCCAAAGGGCTAGGTTAATGAAACTTAATAAATAAAGGCCCAACCATAATATGCATAACCGTGCTTAACCTACTTTCAAAAACTAACAAAAAATCTCTCAAATGTAGTAAAAAAAATACAAAATCAAACAACATTTGATTCCGTACGGAATGTGCGGTGTGTTTCGCACTTTGCTAAAGCAAATGACAGTTGGTTTGCCTCATGTCATTTACATGTTTTCGCACATTTGCTTAAGCCAACTTAAGCACATTATAGTTGGGGCTTAAAGAAATTATTTATTAATATTTCAGTTCAAATAATATTGTTAACTCAAAAATTTAAAAAAATTAACAAACAAAAGTAGTTAACAAAAAATATTCGTTTTGTTTTAAAAAGTTTATCTGAATTAAAAAAAGGTTTTTTAATAAAAAACCACAGTTCACCTAATCTTTATCAGGGTCACCGAACAAGGCCGCTTCATTTTAAAATATTCTTAATTAATTTCTGTTTTATGACTTTTATAAAAAATTTTGTTGAAAAATATTGAAAAAACTTTCAACTTACCTTTTTAAACGATCAGCAGTAGAAGACATTTTTCCATCCCAAACATCAGTCAATTTAGCCGATATAGTTATGGTTTTTGTAACGTCATCTTTGCCCAGAACTTTAACATATACAACTTGATCGGCCGACAGTTCTATATTTTCATCGTAGAAGGCATTCATTAACATCATTTTAAGATGAACTTTAACGGTTTTTGTGTAACCCAAAATTGGTACCTTAATTTCAACAACATTTTCGTTGACATTTTTAACACAACTCTTTAAAATGTCACCAATTTTTACAGATTTCCAATCGCAAGTTAAACGTTCGGAGAAATATTTAACGTCCCTTAAGCTAAAAATACTATTAGAAATGTAAACAGCCTTAAATTCCTCACCGACCGGATACAAATGAAGTTTCGCTTTTAGTAAGTCAATATAATCCGATAAAAAACGAACAGGTATTAGGCCCTTATGTTCGAAATCTTCACCTTCACTGGTGGAATAGCTTATTTTTATTTCTAAGCCCGATTCGAGTGTGTTAACAACAGAAACTGGACAAATCTCACCCAGTTTAAAAGCACTTTCTACAACTCCTAATATAAGCTGATCTTCCTTTTTACTGGCTATGCGGAATTGCATAGTTTGACCCTCTTCCATATTTTCCAAATAACCAGGAGAGCCAATTTGACTATAGAATATACCTTTTACACCACCAAAAAATTTTACCAAGGCAAAAGACTTTGTGATCTTTACTACGGTGCCAAGATAATTTGCATTAACCTTAGCTTCTTCGAAACTCAATAGTGGTTTACTACCTTTGGACATGTATTCAGAGCGGTTAGTCAAGTAGATACATTTGCGCTCGGGATAAACATCAACTACACGACATTTTAATTTGGTTTTGACATCTAAATTTTTAGCCGAAGGAGCCAAAAATAATTTTTCAACCAAGGCTGTTGAGAAAGATAACAAAAAAAAATTAAATTTACTGCAAAAAGAAGACAACATATCTTTAAGACATTACCATTAACTCTGCCCAGCTGTAGAGAAAAGCCACCAACTTTGTGATTAACTTCTTTAACTGTGGCAGTAACAAAATCCCCCGGTTTGATGTTCTCAATACTAAAATATTTTTCATTAATTGCAGTGGGATCATCTGTACAAATGTACAGGGAGTCCATTATATCATAATTTATAATTCTTACTGTGTGTTGAGATTTTCGTGCATATTTTGACAATAATTCATCTTGATCATAATTGCCTTTATATTTGGCTTTAATAGTTTTATAAGAAATAATGCCCTTAAATTTATTGTTTAAAATTAAAACGACACCACCTGTGCCAATATGGTGAACCTTGGCATTTTTAACAATATCTCCAGGATTTAATTCAGTTTTTGTAATACCCTCTTCACTTTCTTCAGATGTTTCCGTTTTTGTTTCCACAGTGTTGCGAAGATTCAAGGTCAAATAGACAAATTTAGTAAGAGGCATGACATATAAAATTCGTGCCTCGTATTTGGCTCTAACTTCGTAGTCTTCTGGCAAAGATAGTGGATCTGACAAATGATGCTCGTTTACATAGGCGGTAAAAACTTCATTCATTATGGAGCCTTGTAAACCATTTTTCAATAACTTATTGACTTGAAACTGTACTATGGTTGCAGGTAACAAGTAGTCCAAATTTGGATTATTTTGGTCTTTAATTTTTAATTTGTTTGATCCTATTTCTGCACAAGCGCAGGTGCTCACTGACTTATCACTCGTGACTTTCTCTACTTTAAGATAAATCAGTTCTCCCACAGCATGACCAGCTTGTGACTTTTCTATGGAAACGAAACAACGTAAACCTTTAATTCCAGATTCTATAATGTAACCATGCTCCTGAACTTCCTCTATGGCGCCATTAAATACAAAGCCTTTTTTGATTTTTGCATGCACTAAATCAGTATGGACTTCACTTGGTTTCAAAGTCATATCAACTTGTACTTCGCCCCTTTCCCCTTGCTTGATTTCCTTAATTCGGCCATAAACAATATCACCCACACTGTATAATTCCTTGAGGGATTTATAGCCTTCGGATTGAGAATTTTGTAAAAACTCCTTCATAGACTTTGTGTAGGCATCAGAAACTTCTAAAGCAGATACTCTGGCACAAATGCGTCCTGGCAATGTCACATTCAAATACAATTGATCCACGTTCTTAACTATACCCATAACAATCATACCATCCTGTATGGTATCGTAACTTAACAGTCCAGCTGAACGTGGTTTAAGATCTTCTTCTTCTTCTTTATCTACGTTAGATGTGTCAGTTTTAGGTTTGTTTTTCAGGATTTTTCTTTGTACTGCACCAAATATCTAAAAGGAAACTGTTCCTAAAATTTTTTTAATTCACTATTGTTGTTGCTTTTTACCTGTTTAGGTTTTGTTTCTATAGCTTCTTTGGTCGTTGCAATTCCTCCACGAGGAAAACTTTTTTCCACTATAACCATTTTGCTTAGTTTTTTCCTACTTTGTATTTTTTAGTGTTTTATTATTTTAAAAACCACAACGAAAATAAAATCAAGACACAACACACGTGCAAAATAAATGAAATGTTTTGAATATTGTTGCCGGCCTGTAAAAATACGTTTCGTATAGCCAGATCATTTTGTTGTCATTAACACAGTGGTGCTAAAAGGGTTATCTCAATAACGGGACCAACTTATATATTGCTTCCCAGCTAGCATAGGCTGTTTGTTAGACGATTATGTTAAATATACAACTCCTAAAAGAATCTTCTGATGATTATCTAACGATTAATAGAAACAAAAAATTCTATTTATTACTTTTTTATAAATTTTTTGACTCGCTCGTCTTTTGATCTTGGAATGAACCTTTTGCGACTCTCATATAACAATTATATAACAATTACTAAATAAGAGCTTTTTGAAATATGAAAATTCTATTGTCATTACAATTTCAATAAAACAAACCGACCTAAGGATCTGTAAAAAAGGATTTTCCGACATGACAGTGTTTGCTGACGCAACCTTAAAGGTTTGTTTTCATGTAAATTGTAAGAAAATTAGAAGTTTTAACATGAAAAAGACGCGTGATGCCCCTTTTTAGGTAGCTCAGTCATACAGCTGAGCATTTCACGAGTTGTAAAATAATCCCTACATGAGTCTCATATGACTCTTGGCATGCTTTTTAAAAGACTCGTTAGATAATCTCCAAATACATCACAAACGATTCCCTTTACGATTAATATAAGCGTCTTTCGCTGCGTTATAGAAGAATCTCTCATACGAATCAGCACGTGTAACAGTTTCTCCCGTGCTAGGAATCGTCTACAATTATAAAATGAGCTCGTCGACCATCAAAAACACTCTTTGTGAGACTCCTAGACGATTGAAAATGCTAGCTTGGTTGTGTTTTAATTCTATATATTTACATACATAAATATATTTATATATGAGGCATTATTCGTAAAACGGACATATCCAAAAAAAATTACTGGAATTTCTTTATATTTGGCATAGTAGATATGAATGTGTGTGCCAAATATATATATTTAAGGTTAGTTTACACTATTATACTTTGTATTAATACATTTCAAAAACTGAAGTAATATGAGAGTGTGATAGTGTGAATGCAATGTGTCATAAAAATAACAAGCACAGAATACAATGGGGCCAAAAATGGCCCCATTGTGCCAGGTTTTGCATCACTGGGTGGCATCGTTACGGCAACAAATACAACATTACAACAAAAATGGAAATTACACCACCGCTTACTTGGTGGCCACACGATCAAGTTTTGCCTTTCAATTCCATTCAATTTACTCAACTCTCTCATTTTTTTACTAACACACTCACACTTTTTAAATTGACCACGAGATGGCTTTCAATTTCACCTTTCCATTTGTTTGACAATTTACTTTCAATTTAACAGCTGAGTACATGTTTGTCTTTATAAATTGTTTTTTTTTATGGCATCTTGAAAGTAAATTGAGTGCCACCTACGTCACACCTCTCAATTTTTGTAAATTTTGACAAGCAGTATATGTAAAAGACTATCAAGAACAACTTGATCGTGTGGCCGCAGGGTTACGTCAAAAAATACTTAGGATAATCACATGTACACAAGAGTTTTGGTTGGTTTTTCATTTTGCTCTTACCCTGCGGCCACACGATCAAGTTGTTCTTGATAGTCTTTTACATATACTGCTTGTCAAAATTTACAAAAATTGAGAGCTGTGACGTAGGTGGCACTCAATTTACTTTCAAGATGCCATAAAAAAACAATTTATAAAGACAAACATGTAATCAACTGTTAAATTGAAAGTAAATTGCCAAACAAATGGAAAGGTGAAATTGAAAGCCATCTCGTGGTCAATTTAAAAAGTGTGAGTGTGTTAGTAAAAAAATGAGAGAGTTGAGTAAATTGAATGGAATTGAAAGGCAAAACTTGATCGTGTGGCCACCAAGTTAATAAACTAATAGAAAATTTAACCAATATATCGGTCGACACTACCGATCATATAACTAGTGAAATGACCGGTAGTCTTCTTGTAGGAGAGAGCAGTATGACAGTTGGTTTGACAGCTAACTTTTTGCAAGATCTATGGGGCTAAAACACACTCATTATAAAGGAATGGCAATGGGCATTTTGAACCTTCCTTAGATATATGCAACCAAGTGTGGAAGTTAAACTCATTATTTTAGGAGTTTTATTTTAAGTTTAATTAATTGTTTTTAAGTCTTTAATGTTATTTTTGTTAATTTATATTAAATTACAATAAGAATCTAAACAGTTTAACTAATATTGATCTTCTTTCAATGAGTTTGTTGTGTTTTTGCTTCTGTATAAATATCTTTTTATTAAATAAAACTTCAATTTTATACCAGGTGTAATTTAATTTTCAGATTTCATCAAGAAAACAATTTATAAAGACAAACATGTAGTCAGCTGTTAAATTGAAAGTAAAATTGCCAAACAAATGGAAAGGTGAAATTGAAAGCCATCTCGTGGTCAATTTAAAAGTTTGTTAGTAAAAAAGTGAGAGTGTATTGCAAATTGAATGGAATTGGAAGGCAAAACTTGATCGTATGGCCACCAAGTTATTAAATCGGGTAATTTTGCTTCATCTCAAGTGTAAATTTGTTGCCAGTGGATGATTCGAAAAAATACCTACACATGCGAAAAAAAATCCGATTTTTCCCAACACGTTGAAAAAATGTCCCCTACAAAAATCCCTACTAATTATTGCCATTAAAATAGAAGAAAATAATTAGTTATAAAAAATTAATTTTACTCGAATATGTTTATTAAAGCTTTGACCAACAGTAAGTACAAAACAAAAAAATAATACATATTTATGTACTTTTAACAAATTCAATTAAATCTTTCTACATTGAATAATATTCCAGTGGTATGAAAAAGAACCATTTTCACTATTAAATAGCGAAATGGTTGGCATATTCACTCTACACACCAATGGCGCTAATGATAGTGTATACCACAGTGCACATACATATCTCTTTCTCCAGACACTTACAGCTGTAACAATTGGTACCCACTACTCGTTAGCTTCTTCGCTAACCCTTACTTATGCAGGAAACATATACATATGTACATAGTAGTGTCGCCAACTTTTTAAACTACAAACATATATTTTTAAGCGATTGTATGGAAAATAAAAATTTTTAACCGTTTTGGACAAGAAAATATTACTAAAAATACGTTATTTTCTGCATTTATTTCGTTAATAATGCGATATGACGAAAAATCCCTACATATTGGAGATTATAAAAAATCTGTCCGATTTTCCCTACGCTTCTATTTTAGTATCAAAAATACCTACATGTAGTGATTTTTCCCCTACTTCTGGCAGCACTGGTGGTAGCACTGTTTCTGGTACATGCAAGGTATATTTCTATATATATATAATATATATATATATGGGGGATTTCATGTCAAGTGACCCAATTTTGAAATCGATGTCTTCCGATTTGGATGAAATTTGCACCAAGGTTAGTAGTTTAGACACAAATTTTCAACAAGATCGGTCTAAAAGTTTCTGAGTTAGTGGGGGTCAAAATTTGACATTTTGGCCATACAGGTGTTCTTTCTTATCCATGTAACTTATTACCTATTGGTGTTAGCAAAATTTGTCCCAAGTAGCTTCGATAGCTATTTGATCCATCTTTTGAAAAAAATTTTTTTTGTTTTTTTAAAAAATTTTTTTTATTTTTTTTTTTTAAATTTAAAACTTTTTTTTATTTTTTTTTTTAGCGGGTATGTTTTTTTTTTTTTTTTTTTTGTTCAAAAGAAAGCTTATGTCTTTTCCTTTAAGGTAGTTTTGGTCCCTTTTTGGGATGCGAGCGGCTTATGTATAAAAAAAAATAATTTCTAACCCTAGACAAAGGTTTTTCAATTTTTAGCATATGCAGTGTTCTTTCTCATCCATTTAACTTATTACCTATTAGTGTTAGCAGAATTTGTCCCAAGTAGCTTCGATAGCTATTTGATCAATATTCTGAAAAATTTTTTTTTTGTTTTTTTAAAACTTTTTTTTTTAAATTAAAAATTTTTTTTTTAAATGTAAAATTTTTTTTTTTTATATTTTTTTTTATCCGGAATGTTTTTTTTTTTTTTTTTTTTTTGTTCAAAAGAAACCCAATTATTATTTTATACCTTCGATACTATAATGCCCACAATATGTTAATCCCAGGAATAAAATCACTTTTTTTCTGTAGAAATGTTGACAAATTAAATTCTTTTTATTAATTTGTAATAATAATTAAATTAATATATAATTATAATAATAATAATTTCTAATAATAATAATAAAAAGATAAAGATAAATAATTTAATAAAATTTATGTAGGAAAAATTAAAAAAAGAATTATTTGTCAACATTTCTACAGAAAAAAGTGATTTTATTCCTGGGATTACCATATTGTAGGCATTATAGTATCGAAGGTATAAAATAGTAATTGGGTTTGTAACATACCGTCGGAAAGGTTAATTTGTCTAGTTTCTTTGCAAACGTTTTATTTTTAAGGCTTTAGAAACACTTAAACACAAATAGGAAAAAATTCAAAATAGTGCATATGCTAAAAATTTAAAAACCCTCGTCTAGAGCTAGAAATAATTTTTTTTATACATAAGCCACTCGCATCCCAAAAAGCGACCAAAACTACCTTAAAGGGTAAGACATAAGCTTTCTTTTGAACAAAAAAAAAAAAAAAAAAAAACATTCCGGATAAAAAAAAATATAAAAAAAAAAAATTTTACATTTAAAAAAAAAATTTTTAATTAAAAAAAAAAAGTTTTAAAAAAACAAAAAAAAAATTTTTCAGAATATTGATCAAATAGCTATCGAAGCTACTTGGGACAAATTCTGCTAACACTAATAGGTAATAAGTTAAATGGATGAGAAAGAACACTGCATATGCTAAAAATTGAAAAACCTTTGTCTAGGGTTAGAAATTATTTTTTTTTATACATAAGCCGCTCGCATCCCAAAAAGGGACCAAAACTACCTTAAAGGAAAAGACATAAGCTTTCTTTTGAACAAAAAAAAAAAAAAAAAAAACATACCCGCTAAAAAAAAAAATAAAAAAAAGTTTTAAATTTAAAAAAAAAAAAATAAAAAAAATTTTTTAAAAAAACAAAAAAATTTTTTTTCAAAAGATGGATCAAATAGCTATCGAAGCTACTTGGGACAAATTTTGCTAACACCAATAGGTAATAAGTTACATGGATAAGAAAGAACACCTGTATGGCCAAAATGTCAAATTTTGACCCCCACTAACTCAGAAACTTTTAGACCGATCTTGTTGAAAAATTGTGTCTAAACTACTATCCAATAGGACTAACCTTGGTGCAAATTTCATCCAAATCGGAAGACATCGATTTCAAAATTGGGTCACTTGACATGAAATCCCCCATATATATAAATATACCTTGGGTACATGTGTTTATTATAAAATTGTAAACATTGTCCGGTTATAATTTATTTTTTTTGAGTTTATCTCACATAAATAAGTTTTTTGAATCATTTAAAGAAAAATTTAATCAATCAAAGCTTTACATTAAATTTTTTTAAGAAAATGCAGACAATACGAGAATTTACGCGCAAAACTAAGAGAGGCAACATCTTAAAAGTTGGTGAAAATTAAAATTTATGTTTTTCATAAAAATATCAATATAATAAATTTAAATGGTTTTGATAAAAATGTAGATTGTACGTGAACATTATTTGCGTTTAGATTTGGGATGTGGTTCAGATTTGTGCAATGGCTGTCAACAGGAGGAAGCCGGTGTTCAATTGCGTGCTGATCGAATGGTTCGTTCAACTTTGTACGATTTTCCTCACTATTTGGTATTGGATACGAATGTAGTACTACACCAAATTGATGCTTTAGAAGAGGATGCTATAAAAAATGTTATAGTATTATCTACAGTATTAAATGAATTGAAACATCGTAGTACCACTGTCTATAAAAGATTCCATGAAATTGTACAGCACAAGCCACGTGGTTTTTTTGTTTTTGTCAATGAGCATCACAAGTATTAACTAAATTTTTAAGACATTTAAAAATTTGCAGTGTTTTGTTAACATCCTTTTTTTTAGAGATACTTACGTGGAACGCCAACCAGGTGAAACGGCCAATGACCGTAATGATCGTGCCATTCGTTTTGCCAGTAAATGGTATGATGCTCATATCTTAGGGTCCCAAGAAAATAAATTGTTTAAAAAAAGTGATCCTAAAGCAGAAAAGACACGAGTTGTTTTAATAACTGACGATGCTGCGAACAAAGAAAAAGCTGAAAAGGAGGGCATTTTAGTTGCTACGGCAGAAGATTATATTAAATCTTTGGTGGATTACCCTATGCTAATAGATAAATTAGCTCGTAAAAGTTTTGAAAATGAAAAGGAATCTTTGCCTCTATTTCCAATACACCTCAGCCCAAATGAAATTGTTGAAGGCATAAGAAATCAGCGTCTTTTACAGGGTCCTTTCCAGGCATCGAGAGAAAATTTCCTTGAGGGTTCAGTAAATGTGGAAGGTTATGAAAATCCGGTAAGTTTTTCGTTTAAATATTAGACCACATAAAGCTCATTACCAAGTAGTCTTATGCTATATCGTCCATTTTAGTGATCGGTAATTATTGTTCAATTATTAAAAGTGATCAATCGTTTTTTATACCATTCGCCAGAGAGCGACAAAAGATGTTTTATAGTAGAGAAGTGGTAATGCGTAAAAAAAATTCGTGATGAAAACAAACCAAATTTTACAAAAACTTATTTGTGATGTAAAATTTTTTTCTGCGGTATAAAATAAAAAGTTTGTATAATTCAACTAAAGAACCGAAAAAAACAAACCAATTTTGTCTTTCAGTTTTAGTATTGAAATTAAAACAAAGCATGAACGACACGAGCGATAAAAATTTGTATAGCATCAATCACGATATGCGCCAAATGCGCTCAGTAAAATAGGGTAGTTCATTACGACGCAAGTCTAATACTTTTAAAAAGTCGAAAAGTCGCATATTTTTCCCTTAGCGCTAAAAGAGCTTTTCCGTTAACATTTTTTTAAAATTTAGATACGCGACATTTTTCGTACTTTTCTTTTTTTAAATTAAAATCAAGGCACATTAACTAAAATTTGTTTCCCTTTTTCAAAAACTTTTGATAGTATACTATCCTTAAATGTATGCTTTATACCAACATATTTATAGTACATATCTTTGGGTGGTAACTGGTGTGCCGCATGGTACATTTTTACAAAAAATTTGTTATAAATTAATTCCATATAATAAATGGGCCCTCTTTTTAAATCCTTAATCCATTTTTTGATATCTCGAATATATTAAGAGCTATCGAGTCTCATATCTACAATTGCGGAGTTCTCTTAACATCGTTTTGCTTCATTCGTCACTTTTTGCGCTATGAAGCACATTTCCGATGCAAACGTAAGAATATTATTGTTTGTAATTGCTATTCTGTATGTTCTATTCAAAGAACGTAGATCAAAACATTTTTATTCCATGCGACAAACCAGTCACCATCTGATGAAACCCTATGTGATTTCTATTTTGTGTTTGCTTAAACAAATACTTTGACTTACTTGAAAAACATTCAAAAATATTGGTGTAATAAATGGTATATGAGGTACAAAATAGGTATGTATAATTTAAGTTAAATCTTAATAACTTTTCATATTTTTTGCAAAAAGGTTTTGCCGACCTTAAGTTTTAATGGAAAACATGTGTCGTTATTATTTATTTATTTATTTCATCCAAGTAATATAAAAAGCCTAGGAGGCCAAAAATTATATATTTCAATTGTAAATCCATATTCTGAATTAAAGCACATTTAATAAAAAAAAAAAATAAATTTATACATACAATATAACTATTATTTAAAACTATTTACGAGTTGGCTCCCCAGCCTAATATAATATTAGTAATAAAATAACAATAATAACAGTAATAACCAGGCCCCAAAGTGGATAGCTCAGTAAGATCTAATATGCGTTTATAAAAACCAGAATTATGAATATTGCGAAGTAATTGTTCACACTTAAATATGTCAATTTAATTTGAAAAAATGTTATGAGATACTTAAATAAGTATAAAGCTCAACGAAATGAAAAGTATGTCAACAGTTTTAAACGAAAAGCATTATTTGAGTGGGAAAATAAGCGAAGATCTCTAGGCAAACAATTCCAACATCGAGCTACCCTTACAAGAAAAGACCTCTCGAAATTTCAGTAGCCTAGCCTATTGGCCATAATCGGCTTACAAATTTCTACTTAATAATAGTAAAAAAAACTTTTAAAGATATAAAAAAATTTAAAAATAAATAAGTACATAGTACATAACAACAAAAAATAATTTATAGAAAAAATTTTAAATAATATAAGTAACATTTTAATAATAAGTTTTAATTAAGAGGTCAATCAAATTGCACAAAAATTAAAAGCAAAACCCACCAATTCCAAAAAATCTACAAAACATAAGGATACTTATAAAAATGTGAGACAAAAGCTCTACTATATATCCATTAATCCAATAATCTGATAGGAACAGCATTTACTTTAACCCGACAATGCAGAAAACTCACGATAGAGCTTAATCTTAAACACATCAGGGGAAACATCAAATACCCTCAAAAATCCTGGCAACTTATTATATAGCCGAGCCACTCTTACAGAAAATGAACGCTCCAAAACTGATGTTAATCTTGGTATTATAAACTGCTTATTTCTGTTTGATCTACCAAATTCAAACAAAAAAGCTATAGTGCAGTTTATAATTTTTAACACAAAAAGCTATCGTGCACATTATATTTTAAATAAATCCAAACATTTTTGTTCCGTGCGAAAAACCTGTAATCACCCGTTGATATTTATGAAAACAATATATTTTTCCATATAGAAAACTAATTTTTATTTAATGTTAATATTATTTTACTTTGCCTGAAATATAAAAAAACTAAGGATAGATTAAAAAAGTCTGGGACAACTGGGACAAAACTTAAAATTAGATTAGCAGGACATAAACATGACCAAAAATATAGGAATTATAATTCATCCCATGGAACGGCGTTATCAACCCATTGTAGGGATTTTAATCATTATCCTGATTTTGAAAACACATCAATTTTGAATACGGAAAGTTTGATGAAACGTAGATATATGTTAGAAATGTTGCAGATAAATAATGTTCCATTTGAGAAAATAATTAATTTTAAAAAAGATACTGAGGGATTAGCTCAGATTTTTAGACATTTATTGAATAAAAATAAATAGGTTGATGGAAGGGATAATTATAAATAGGTATTTGTCTTTGATTGTTTGTTAAAAAAATTTCAGATGGCATAGCTCAGTTGGTGAACTTTTATTAAATGAAAATAACTTTTGACGGAAAGGGACATTAAAATAGGTTTTAGGCTTTGAATATATTTAAAATTTTGTTTTTCCTTTTTGTTTGTTTGTTTGTCTTTTTGTTTAAAGTTTGTAAAATGGAATTTAAAATTTCTTATGATAATTTTGTTAATTGAAATTTTTAAATTTATTTTTCCATGTTTTATTTTTCCATTTATTGTCAAATTTAATTTTATTATAAAAATTTCCTGAAGAAGACTTCCAACGGAAATCGAAATATTGAAAATAAAAATTAAAATATTTTAATTAATTTTTTTTTAAAAAGTGACCTTAAGCTTGAATAATTTATTAAGAATAATAGTTTTAGTTTTGCTAAGAAAATTATTTGTTGAGTTTTAATTTTTTGCTTAGAAAATGACAGTCAGTTTTTGAATTTAATTTTTTTGCTTACAAAAACAAAGAAATTTTCTGCGCTAAATTTATATTAACCGATTAAAAGGCGAATATCCGTGCAAAAACTTTTTTTGTTAAACAAAACTCATTTATATTCAACATTTTTCATTTTTTCGAATTTATTCTATGAGCTAAATTTCAGTTATGTATTTTATAAAGCTTTTTTGTAATAGTTCTATTCCTTCAATTTTTCAGAAATGACTTTATACACTACCAGACTATTATATTGTATTTTCTTGGTACATTTTACCTTAGCTTTCCTTTGGAAAGCAATGAGGTATATTTTATGTACAGAAAAATTTACAATTATTAGACACCAGCAGAATGTAATGCATTTTCTGGCCCGCTACGGCCTTCGTCAGCATTCTTTATGTCTCACTGGATAGTGTTACTTTATAAATTGAATGTATTTAACTCAACTATTTTAACAAATAGAAACTCATTTATTTATTTTTTATTCAATTTAAATAAATAACGTTTCTAAGCAAAAAAATAAAATTAAAAAAATAACTTTTATTTATTTCTAAGGAATAAATAAAAATCAAGAAATAACGGTAACTTTTTTAAGGAAAAAATAAAACTCGAAATTCTTGTAGCAATTCTTGAGTTTATAGGTGAGAGGGATGAGAAGATTAGGGGGGGGGGGGGGTACTCAGTTTCATGTACTCTTCAATTCTGTTTTGATTTTTAATTCTCACACTTTTTAACTTAAAATTGGCTGTAGGTTATTTATATACTCGAAAATACTCATTTAATTTTGATCCTTAATAAAGAAAAATTTTACATTAATATTTCTGTATACCACCCAGTCGCAAAAGGTATTTTTCCAAAGTTTGAGAGAAACTGCGAAAAATAATTTTTTTTATTATTATTTTATATGTATTATACATATCATCTTAAAAAACTCACTCATATTTTTTATACCCACACCACAATAGTGACAGTAGAGCTGCAAAACAATCGATAGTACCATCGATAGTTTTATTTTTTGCGGACTATCGATAGTTTTTATCACTATCGATACTATCGGAAAATTTTAAAAGTAACTGCAAAGTTGATTAGATGTAGTCAACGACACATTTTTAACAACTCGTTCGATGCAAGTTTTAAGCAGTGCATAAACTTTTTTAGTTCTTTGGGAAAAAGGAAAAGGAATAAGTACTTAAGTTTACTTAACCTAAATTTGAGCTTTTCTTAAGATTTTCATATTCAAAAGTACATATGCAACAACAACTAGAAACAATAGCACCCTTGAGATCTGCACAATCTAAAGTACACACGGGTAAAGTTTCAATTATTTTGTACGACTTTTTAGGAAGTTATAGCAAAATTATTCTTTACGTTTAATTTTTTAATGTGCAATAATATTTGAAATAAAAACTCAAGTTTACTTCCGATCCGAGACATTAGGAATGTTTAGGAACAAAAACACATAAGCGAGGGGAGAAAGGGCGCAATTTCTGCCTCTTCGAAACTATGTATCTAACAGATTTCAATAAAATTTAAAACAGATAAATCCCTATTCATATAGCCATACACACCCGAAAGTACTGTGGTGTAGGGTATCACATGGTCGGCTTATACTTTCTTACTCACATGTTGTTCATTGTTTTAAAAAGGCTGCAAATTCGAAAACACCATAGCCATTATCAGGCCTGTCACAGAATCAATTCCGATCGAAAGTGATTTCGTTTTTTGGAGAAGCAAAGTACGAAATCACTCTTACTTTCGATCGGAATTGATTTCTGTGACAGGCCTGTATATTTATATTAATTCCCTGCGAAAAATTTCTTCATTCTTCTGAAAATTTAAGAAGATATATATGTCCTTTATTTATCTAAAAAAAAAAAATAATATGAATGAGCAATTCCATATGAAAGCGATCACCTTTTGGACGACCCCTCTCCGATTTTAAAATAAATAGTCTCAATCGATTGCCCAGCAAAAAATAATGTACCTACATTTTTTTTTTTTTTTTATAGTGACTGGTTTAGTGGTGGTGTACACCACTGTCATGTGACAAAATTGAAGAATTCTTCATAAGGGACCTCATTGAAAGTTGTTTTAAAAAAAAACTACTAAAGCTAAATCAGGCTTTAATTGAAAAATAAAATTTTCCTAATTTTTCTTAGAAATTTACCTTTAAATTTTCCCATGAAAATTAAATTTTCCGATTTTCCACAGAAGCTCCTAAATTTTCCGGCTAATTTTTTATTTTGTTGGATTCCTCATAATTTTTGCTTTAAGAATCAGCAATAAAAAAATGGGCCCGACTCCTTGTTTGGACAGGAGATGAGCATTTAAGAGACCACCTTGTTAAAAATACATTTTAAAAATTATTTTACAGTTGTTAATACATTTATGAAGAAAAAATCAATTTTTTTTAAGAGCCCCAAGTTGAGTGTGTAGTGAATATGGTCTGCCTGCCTTCACAAGATCGGCCATAAATCCATGGATAATAGCAGCAGTGGCATGTAATGGCACACCAAGCCCGACTGAGGCTACAGGTCATAAAATGTTTTGTAAATTTTTTAAATTACCAGGTAATAAATATTTCGCCTAAAATGAGACGTGCAGAAACAAGTCATAAAACACGGATTTTGCATAAATATGGCGAAATATTTATTACCTGGTAATTAAAAAAATTTGCAAAACATTTAATGACCTGTGGTCGGCTTATTGGCAGCAACCAATTAAGTCCCTCTTTAAAAAACATTTTATGACCAGTAGTTCACGCAAATTTTCCTATTAAAGAAAAGCAAATATCGCTTATTTTTTTTACCTATTTTTTACCAAAAAATAAATAAATATAAATACTTCACACACTCTGAGTCAAATTTCAGTTGAATACTAAACGTGAAAGTGTTAAAGTGTTTTTTTTTTTTAAGTAAAGAGTGAAGCTGTAAAGACAATTTAAAGTAAAATGAATAAATTTTGCTGCAATCCGTTTAACAAGAGTGGACATCGTTCGAAAAAGATAAAAGTATTAAAATTAACTAGTGTTTCGAAGCGATACATGAATGAATTAAAAATACAATACGGTGAAGAAGCAGAATTCATTTGACCCAAGTGTAAAATCGATTTGTCTCAACAAGCAAATGCATTGAAACAAATGCAGCCACAATCCGAGAGTGAAATGACAAGTGAACAAAATGTTTGATCTGATAGTGAGGCAGACATTCCGATGGTCAATATGTCTTTGAGTCCATTGAATGAGGCTATTACCACTTTAGGTGAAACGCCTATTAGAAAAAGAAAGTTGCGAAGTGAAACATACAGGAAAGAGAAAAAAGGCAAGGTTATGAGTGCAATCGCGACAATATTTGATGAAGGCTCTGATAACGAATGCAGTCAAGCAGATGACGTTGATGACGGCAAACAAATGATTGAGCAGTTGAAAAGAAAATTCAATTTAGCGACTACTTTTCCGGAGAAATATCTTATTTTATCTGTGCTGCCTCAATCATGGTCTATACGCAAGATTTCTGAACAGTTTCAAACATCTTTTTACATCGCGAGAAGAAGCAAAGAATTAGTTCGACAGAAGGGCATATTGGCGACTCCCACCAAGAAATTTGGCTCAAGGACCCTCAGCGAAGCAACGGTGAAATTGATTCAAGATTTTTACTGCAATGATGACAACAGCCGCGCCTGCCCAGGTACACGTGACTATGTTATCACACGTGAAGATGGAGAAAAAGTACACAAGCAGCACAGATTATTATTATGTAATCTATCCGAAGCATACCATCAGTTCAATGAGAAATACCCAGCAGAAAAAGTGGGATTTTCTAAGTTTGCCATCCTACGACCAAAAGAATGCGTGCTGGCATTAGACAGGCACGGAACGCATTCAGTCTGCGTTTGCATGTTTCATCAAAACATCAAATTAATTTTCTTTCCATGCAAGAAATTGAAAGTATTTCACGGTGAAATTGAAACATATAGGGACCTCCTGTCGAAGTCGTTGTGCGCATACCCCACGGAAAATTGTCATCTGTCCAAATGCGACAATTGTCCGAAGATTGACGAGCTAGAGCAATATTTGGCGGAAAAGTTTGAACAGCTGTTAATTCAGGAGGTGCATTTCAAACAGTGGATAATTAGCAGCGGCAGATGTTCCCTTGAGACCGTGGTAAAGCAGATTCCGGAATTCACCGAGGAATTCGGATTCAAGTTGAATGAACTGAAGGCGCACCATTTCATATCCGAGATGCAATCGCAATTTCTAAAGGAAAGTAAGGAGAAATTAGCCCAAAATGAATTCATTGTG
Organism: Pollenia griseotomentosa; assembly: GCA_963931875.1. NCBI lineage: Eukaryota > Metazoa > Arthropoda > Insecta > Diptera > Polleniidae > Pollenia > Pollenia griseotomentosa. The sequence continues at coordinate 250,889,072 of OZ007560.1, forward strand.
ATAAGCGACTTTGCCGAGAATTACACTTTTCTCGTTCAGGATGAAATTCAGGCTTATCACTGGGCAAACGACCAGTGCACGGTGCATCCTTTTTGCATTTATTTCAAAAACGAAGATAACGAACTACAGACCGTAAGCCTTGTTGTAGTCGCGGAGAGTTTAGCTCATAATTATGTGTCCGTTTATTTATTTCAAATGAAACTGTTTGAATTCTTAAGATCAAAATTCGATGCAATCGACAAAGTAACGTTTTTCTCAGACGGCGCGGCTTCTCAGTACAAGAATAAAAAAAATTTTTACAATCTTTGCATAATTGAAGAAGAACAAAACTGCAACGTCGAGTGGCACTTTTTCGCGACGTCCCACGGTAAGGGCCCATGCGATGCGTTAGGGGGAACCCTAAAACGCATGGCGACTAAGGCAAGTTTGCAAAGGCCATATACTGACCAGATATTAAATGTACAACATTTGTTTTCGTGGATTCAAAGCAAGGAAATTGCCATTAACACAGTTTTATGCACTCAAAAAGAACACGATGCCATGGAGCGACGAATTCAAAACAGATATAATAATGTCAAAACTATAACTGGAACGCAAAAGTTTCATTGCTTCATACCATATATTTCTGATATGTCAATTAATGTAAAGCGGTACTCTTCGTATGCCGACGTGCTAAATTTAAAGTTACTTTAATTTTATAATGATGCCAAGACAATTGAAATTTTTAATAAATATTGTAATTAAGTATAAGCAGCAAAATAAGAAAGATTTTTTCTTCATAAATGTATTTTTAACTGTAAAATAATTTTTAAAATGTATTTTTAACAAGGTGGTCTCTTAAATGCTCTTCTCCTGTCCAAACAAGGAGTCGGGCCCATTTTTTTATTGCTGATTCTTAAAGCAAAAATTATGAGGAATCCAAAAAAAAAAAAATTAGCCGGAAAATTTAGGAGCTTCTGTGGAAAATCGGAAAATTTAATTTTCATGGGAAAATTTAAAGGTTAATTTCTAAGAAAAATTAGGAAAATTTTATTTTTCAATTAAAGCCTGATTCAATACCTTTCCAACGAGCTATCACTCGTTGCGATCGCTTTATTAGTTTTTTTTTAAAACAACTTTCAATGAGGTCCCTTATGAAGAATTCTTCAATTTTGTCACATGACAGTGGTGTACACCACCACTAAACCAGTCACTATAAAAAAAAAAAAAATATGTAGGTACATTATTTTTTGCTGGGCAATCGATTGAGACTATTTATTTTAAAATCGGAGAGGGGTCGTCCAAAAATTTGCCAATTTTGATCGTTTTCATATGGAATTGCTCGAATACAAAAAAAATGTAAAATAAAATATTTAAATAAAATGTTCACGGAGAACATAGGGCGTCAAATTAAGCTTTATGTTAATTTTACTATTCGAGTAATATTTAGTACCACAAATATCAGTTACTTTGGTATTACCCTTACTACGACCAGGTCGAATATAAAAAGTGGACTTAGCACGTTTGTATGTTAAGGTGACGATATATCATACATATGTATATTATTTTTAGATTTTAGTACAAGGGCGTGAGGCTTTAAATCGCGCTGTTGATGGTGATCTTGTGGCAATAGAATTATTACCCGAATCCGAATGGTCAGCGCCAAGTGAAATTGTTCTAGAGGAATCTGAGGATATAGATGCCGGCGATGAGCCAGGAACTACGCCTGAAGAAATTCTAGCCGCTGCTACTTTAAAAGCCTCGTTGATAGCGGAAAAAACACCCACAGCTAAAGTTGTAGGTATTATAAGACGTAAACGACGTCAATATTGTGGCATTTTACAGAAAAGCCATATGATTAATGCTACTCGACATATATTTCTGCCGGCCGATCGGAAAGTTCCACGCATTCGTATAGAAACAAGACAAGCAGAAAAATTGCAAAACCAGAGAATAATTGTGGCCATAGATACCTGGCCAAGATCATCTCGTTATCCCCACGGTCACTTTGTTAGATCATTGGGTCCATTGGGCGATGTAGAAACAGAAAATGAGGTAATTTTGTTGGAGCACGATGTGCCTCATAGTAAATTCTCCGAAGAAGTTTTGAGTTTTCTTCCACAAATGCCCTGGGAAATCTCTCAAAAGGTAAGTAGTTAGTTCTAAATTTGCCAATAACAAAACCCACAATTAAATCCTTTTTTTCTATAAACTAGGATTATGAGGAACGTGTTGATCTTAGGGATCTGTTTATTTGCTCCGTGGATCCACCCGGTTGTACAGATATTGATGATGCTTTGCATTGTCGAGATTTGCCAAATGGCAATTTAGAGGTTGGTGTCCATATAGCCGATGTAAGTCATTTTATACGTCCTGGAAATGCTTTAGACAAAGAGGCTGCTGCTCGTGGTACTACAGTTTATTTGGTGGGAAAACGTATTGACATGGTGCCTGAGTTGTTGAGTTCTAACTTGTGCTCATTAGTGGGTGGCGAAGAACGATTTGCCTTTTCTTGTGTATGGGAAATAGATCATAACGCTAATATTATTAACAAACGTTTTCATAAGAGTATTATTAAATCGAAATCAGCTATGACTTATGAAATGGCTCAAATTATTATCGATGATGCAACACAAAATAATGAAATTGCCAAATCTTTGCGTAATTTGAACCGTTTGGCAAAAATTCTTAAGAAAAGACGTATGGACAATGGGTAAAAAGTTTATTTAAAAAAAAATCTGATATTTTTTTAATTTTATGTATATTTTAGCGCTCTAGTGTTAGCCTCTCCCGAAATACGTTTCCAGGTGGACAGTGAGACACATGAACCTTTAGAAGTAGAAGCTAAACAATTGCGTGATACAAACTCTATGGTAGAAGAGTTCATGTTGTTAGCCAACATAACCGTCGCAGAACATATAGCAATTGAATTTCCTGAATGTGCTTTATTAAGAAGACATCCTAAACCACCTACTAGCAATTTCGATCCGCTCATAAAAGCGGCACAAAATCAAGGGTTTGAAATTAAAACTGAAACTGGTTTAGAATTCTCGAAATCTTTGGACGAATGTGTTAAACCCGATAACCCATACTTCAATACAATGATACGTATTTTGGCTACTAGATGTATGATGCAGGCATTATATTTTATAAGTGGTACTTTGCAAAAGGACCAGTTTCTACATTATGGTTTAGCGGCCGACATTTATACACATTTCACCTCGCCAATTAGAAGGTAAAATTTTACTCTCGAGGGTTTATGTTTAAAAGCCTCTATTTTAAAAGTTTACAGCAAACTATATCTGCGTTCGTTTACTTTTCCAGTAAAATCCAGTAACGTGAGTAATATGAAAATCTTACAAATTTATGTATACGCGAACGCATTTCAGTAAAATCCAGTACACATTTGTACAAACTTTGGGGTAAACGAACGCAGCTAATAGCACTGCTGTAAAAATTTTAAATAGTTGATATTTTAGAATCGGTCATTGCAATTTACACTTTTCCAGATAAGTAATCAGGGGCCAAATTACGGCATTCAATATCGATCGAAATTCCCATTTTATTGTTTTGGAATTTCGAACGATATCGAATGCCGTAATTTGGCCCCAGTATTCCTAATTTTATAGAAAAAATATTAAGTACCTTTGAATTTAAAAAACTTTTAAAATGTATGCAAGAAGCAGCGTTGCCAGAACATTTGGAAGGAAAATCTTATTTTGGCGAACAAAATCTTAATTTGAAGAGAAAAATCTTCAAATTTTGTATAAAAAGGACAAAAATGTAGGAATGATTAATTTTTTTATAAGAACATACTTCTTATTATGGAAATTATTTAAATTGAAATACATACATACTTTAATACATAATTGCTGTATTTATACCAAATTAGATTGTAGGTTTAAATTGTGTTTTAGTTCCAAAAAATTTATTCTAAAAATACATTTTAAATCCATTTAATTTCTAACAAATAACAACGTAAACAAGTTCATCTTAATAAAAAAGTTTCATTGAAAGTTCATAATTAAATTCTAAAATTAGAGATATACAAATTTTTGGCAAAAAGATTTTAGTTTGTGGGCTATGAAGCTCTACATCATATGAAATCTTAAGGGTTCTCAATTTAAAATTATATTTTTTGATACCGTTGTTATATCGAAGACATTTCTGAGTAGATTGTGTTTAAAAAAACTTATTGAAAATGTATGGATTTTCCTAAATATATTCCTAATGAAAAAGTTATTTAAATAATGTTGGTACACCTTTTAAAATATATTCTTAATACATATATACTTCGTTTAAAAATTATCATAAACATGGAATGAGGAATTTTCAAACTAAAAGCTTCTTAAGTTCCATAAGTTTTACCTTTTATGAAACTTTATTAAAATCTGTGGTCATAAGCGATAAACGCCTAAGTCGACATAAGAAATAATGGAGTTTAGATTTTTTTATTTATTTATTAAATATTTTTCAAATAATACAACTTTCGTTATCATTTTTTATCTTAGCATTGCGGAGATAAGAATCTTTGATTCTGAATTACTTTTTTCTAATGCAATTAATTTTTTCAGAAACGCAAGCATAAATATAAAGTGTCTTTTCTAAAAACTATGTCGACTTAGGCGGTTATTGTTTGTGACCACAGAAATAATTTATTTTTCATCAATATTCCCAAAATGAACAACCGCTAATCTAAAATGCTTTTTTAATATTTTGTATGCCCAGAAATAATGATGCAAAATGGGTACAAAAGTGTGCAAAACCATTAGACAACAAAATCTCATTGTTTTAAAAATTGGCTGTTTAAAAAACTTTTAAAAAATTATGTATGTTGTACGAACTTAAAGTTAAAAATCATTATTTCTTAAAATAAAAAGTCTTAATTTGAGAAAAAAAAAATCTTCAAATCATATTTTGGTCAAAAAATCTTCAAAAATAAGATAAAATCTTCATTCTGGATACGCTGGAAAGAAGAATGCAATTTCTTTAAAGTGTATATTGTAAATTAATGTTACTTTGCTGATTACTATAACATAAATATGATTTATTAAAGATAACCTTCCTGTATATTACAATTAAGTGATGTTTCTTTTATTAATATGCTTTTCTAAAATAGATATTCGGACATAATTGTACATCGACTATTGGCTGCATCAATTGGAGCTGATAGTACTTATGCAGAAATGTTGGATAAAAAATCCAATGAAGAACTTTGTCACAATTTGAATTATCGGCACAAAATGGCTCAATATGCTGGACGGGCTTCAGTCGGCCTTAATACCCATCTATTCTTCCGTGGCAAAGTTCAACATGAAGAGGGGTTGGTTTCTATTGATTTTCAGCACTTCAAACTTATTATTTATTTTATCTTTGTTTTAGTTATATCTTATTTGTACGCAAGAATGCGTTGCAAGTTTTAATACCCAAATTCGGTTTAGAAGGAACTGTTTATTTAAATTCTCTTAAAGATGATGCGAAAAAACTGCCTGGAAATGTTACCTTTACTTTCAATGAAGATGTGAGTAATTTGTTTAGATCGATTAAAATATATATTAGTTGTTTTTTTTTATATATTCAAAGGACTATACCCAACGTTGTGGTGATATTGTATTCCACGCTTTTGATCCTGTCACTGTGCGCTTGAGTTTGGATTCAACAAATGTTCAGCATGAAAAATTGGTATTCCAGTTGGTTAAACCTTATATTAAAGGTTTTAGTGTTGAAACTGAAGAACTTAAAGAAATAAAAGAAGAAAAACCTGACCTTGAGATGTCACCAGCACCGCCGCAAAAGAAAAGCAAAAAATCAAAACAAAATAAAAATAAATAAAAAGAAAATATTTTTAAATTTAACTTTTTTTTTAATTCAATCTATTGGACAAAATTTTTTTGCTATAAAAAAAATAAACATATTCGTGTATGCTACGAATTAATTTACTTTGTTTCGTTAACATCATACGACATCATCACCGAATAAATCGTACAAACCATCCTAGACTTTGGACACAGTTTTTTTTTTAAAGTGAATGAATTGTATATCGTTGTTTCGATTAGGAAACTAAATACAAAAAGACATCATAGCATTGACCTGTTCGCACAAACGCAAATGATTTTTTAATTAGTTTAAAGTAAAGGTAAAAAATTTCTCTATTTACATACTTATGTATTTGCCATTTATATTATTTTATATTTTAATTATTTAATTTTAAAAAGTACCACCAGTCTTTTCAGTTAGTTTCTTTATGTTCCCTAGAACGGATGTATTTTAAACGTTGAAAGAATCAGAAAATTATTTTTTATTCAGGAAATAGTGAAAACTTAATTTCAATTATTAAAGGACAAAGTCGTTAAAAAATACTAAAATATGGATAAAAACGCAAATTGCAACGGTGATTGTAAGTTATTAAATGGAAAATAAGTGAGAGTGAAATATTCTTAAATTAAATTATTTAATATTTTTGAAAGGATGACAAAAAGAATAAAGGAGTTAAAAAATGTATGAAGAGAACAAATTTAATTCAGCAATATAAAAAAAAATATATGTAATTCAATATGTAACTGTTTTTTTTTAATTAGAAATATAACGAAGTGGTTTTACTATATAAATGTATAATTTTTCATATTTTTTGTTGTTAAGCAAAGAGTGGTCGAAAGTTTTTGAGTATTCTTAGGCCTGTTGCTCATTTCGTTCGAAATAATTGTTATTCAGTATTAAATTGATTTAAATTTTTCAGAATTAATTTGGCAGGATGTTGAACATATTTTTTTTTTTAATGTTTTTTTTAGATATTGGTTTAACTGAAATAAATTCAAGTGATTTTATTACGAATAAAAATTTTGTTTTGCATTTTCTGAAATATGAATTTAGCTTGAAATTTATTAATTCTGTTACAATATATAACAAAAAAAACCGTTCTTTAGATATTAATAAATCTATTTTGTGCCACGGCATGCCAGTTTTGATATCCAAGATGCTTGTAAATAATTTGCACACGCCCACTTCTCTAATTCCGCCCATTTTTAGGAGAGGTTGTGCATTGATAAACAAGATGCTTGACCAAATTTAGAAACGAAAAAAAGAAAGAAAATACAACAACAAGGAATTTATGGGTAAAATGAGAAGCAGTAAAGACCTAATCTTTTGCTTATATCTCAGTCATTTATGGACCGATCTGACTGAATTTTAATAGCAAACTTTAACGGAGTATATGTGACATAGATATATATAAGGGTTAGCTGTCAGACGAACGGTAATACTGCGCTAGCTTTTTGATATTTATGATAAGTATAGACAAGCAAATCGTCATGAATAGATTGACCAACGCTGCAAATTATAAATTTACTTTGAAAATTAGTCACCGTGTAAATTAAAAACGCACTTTGTGATTTTTTATGGCTCACGGCTTTTTTACTTAAAGGGTGAGTGAGACCAATCCACAACAGACCCTGCATACCGCATTACACCTAGAAGAATGCACCGTTTGGAGCGGTTTACCTGCTGGTGGCATCACCGGAATACGTTTCGTGGAGAACGGCCGCGCTGCCCATAGGCCCAACTTTTTTTTCCAAGTTCTATCGGGCTTAAAAGGACACCCCTTTGCATCAGACAAGCAGCATCTTGAATTTTGAATGAAACCGGCTGGAACGCAATATTACTACGGATCATAATGATCAAAAACTGGCGTAAAGTTGTATAAACACGTTTTTATACATGGATATCTGTCTAGAATGGCAAGATTTTCTCCTTTGCTAGTAGTGCTGCCCCCAGGCATTAATTCATGTTTTAAGTAATATTCCTGTAAGGAATTTATTGCAACGTTTTGAGTTATTATCCTTTCATATTTTGTAATGCTTTCTGAGAAGCAGCCTATTTTGTAACTGGGGGGATGCCAAAAACGCTATACATATGTAGTTATTTAACACTAACTAAATTGCTTATATTATTACTCTGAAGCCGATCTAATATGGTTCTTACTGTCATTAAGGTAGGCAGAAGTTTTTCTCAACAATAATTTTTACCCCGAATGTAATCTGAAGATGTAGCAATTGGTTTCAATACTTCTATGAATCCCTCTAAATATTCAAGCTTACATATGTACATATAAACAAAAAAGTGTTGTTCTTACTCAACTTATCAAATGATTCACTAAAAAAATGTTTCAAAAGCTGTACAATTCTGGATTTTGTAAGCCATTAAGTCGATTAGAATAAAATAGCAGGTGGCAATTAAGTTTTGAATTTGGGTAATGCAAAAATCTTAACAATTTGCAATCACTTATATTCTGCATTTCGATTGCGTTCCCGCATTCAGTTACGCATCAATCGACGAAAAAAGGTATATCAATAAAAAACTGAATCGAAAGAAAAAAAAAGAAACAAGGGCTGAGTTCCAAAACATCAATATACTTTGCAGCACAAGTCAAAAATGTATATTCAAGTTTAATAATGCACAGCTTTTGTATTATGTTCTCATTAAATACTTTTTTGGTGCACATTGGGACAAATAGAATTGTAATAACCTACACGGTTGCATTGTAGCATGCATTTAAAAAAGATAGTTGCTTTGCAACCGACGTTTTGGAACTCAGCCAAGTATGTCGATTACGGATGACGACTAAACTGAAGTTGAGTTGCCAGCAGCGATATCAGGCATGTTTAAATATAAAACAAAACAAAAAATTTGTATATTTTAATATTAGCGGCGTTGCTGCTGGCAACTAAACTTCAGTTAAGCAATTTTGTAAACATATTAATAAAAAATTTAAATATAGTGCAAACAAAAGTGATATGTACATATCGTTTGTCTCACGTAGAAAGGCAAAGTGCAAAAAATATAGCAACAACCACACAGACAATTAGTTGTGCGTAAATAATTTTCTTTATGGTTGTTGTTATGTTTTTGCACTTTTGCTTTTTTGCAAGGGTGCAACTTGTGACGTGAATGCCCTTTGTATGTATTAAAATGAAAATAGCTTCTTCAATTGCTTTTAAAACTGACATTTTTGATGCTATTGCATTAAATTCTTGTGACGAGGTGTATTTGTCGCATAGTTGGGGGTAGTGCACTAAATATTGATTTAAATCAGCAGTGCACTATCACTAAATAAAACTGCAAAAAAATTAGTTTGCATTTTTTTACCAGCTTTAGTGATGATTGTTATTTTTTTAACTACCACTAAAAAAATTTTGTGATTTTGCAAATTTTTTCACTAAACGCAGATTGAATGCAAAAATCTGCACTCAAATCAAATAGTGCAAAATTTGAACTTGCAATAAAAAAGCTGCATACAAATATTGTCTCACTAAATTTGAAAAATGTATATTTGTATGTGCATGGTATTTGATTTTTTTGAAGATAGGCATAAGCAAAGAACATTAAACAAAATGAAATTTTGTCAATAACGGTATAAATATTGGCTTTAATCATGAAAAACAAGTTTTTGATTTTAAATTTAGTGCAACATTTTTAGTTGCACTCAAAGAAGTGAAGAAAAAAAAGTAGCAATAAACTGATGAATGTTTTTTTTTTTTTGAAATCAAACTATTTTTCATTAATACGATTTCTGTATGACGTGCTAAATTCCCAATTTTACATATTTGATAAATACACTGAAATTTATTGTTGAGGGAAAGCTAGCTTCTATGCGCATTTCACTGGTTGCTTAGGCCAGCTCATCAGGAAACCTTTTCCTAAGATTTTAGAAAAGCTAAAAATATTATACGAATAAAACCCTAAAGCGAATAAGAATTTTAAACACTCAAGGTCTTACTCGTAAGTGAAAATATCAAAGCTCAAACAAAACACCAACAATAAACAGTGAGTTTATCTTTTCTTACATCCCTCTACAATTGGTTGGGTTCTTTCCGACTCGAATTGTAGTTATAAGTGGGTAAAAAGAAAAAACAAAATTAAAAAACAAATTGTTTCATTCTATTGTCTTCGTAAGAAAACAACAAAAAAAACCAATTTGCCAATTCAGTTTTCTGCACGGGCACATGCGAGTATATTATCAAAGTTATTTACGGGAATACAAAATTTATCATTAATACGATTTCTGTATGACGTGCTAAATTCCCAATTTTACATATTTGATAAATACACTGAAATTTATTGTTGAGGGAAAGCTAGCTTCTATGCGCATTTCACTGGTTGCTTAGGCCAGCTCATCAGGAAACCTTTTCCTAAGATTTTAGAAAAGCTAAAAATATTATACGAATAAAACCCTAAAGCGAATAAGAATTTTAAACACTCAAGGTCTTACTCGTAAGTGAAAATATCAAAGCTCAAACAAAACACCAACAATAAACAGTGAGTTTATCTTTTCTTACATCCCTCTACAATTGGTTGGGTTCTTTCCGACTCGAATTGTAGTTATAAGTGGGTAAAAAGAAAAAACAAAATTAAAAAACAAATTGTTTCATTCTATTGTCTTCGTAAGAAAACAACAAAAAAAACCAATTTGCCAATTCAGTTTTCTGCACGGGCACATGCGAGTATATTATCAAAGTTATTTACGGGAATACAAAATTTATCATTAATACGATTTCTGTATGACGTGCTAAATTCCCAATTTTACATATTTGATAAATACACTGAAATTTATTGTTGAGGGAAAGCTAGCTTCTATGCGCATTTCACTGGTTGCTTAGGCCAGCTCATCAGGAAACCTTTTCCTAAGATTTTAGAAAAGCTAAAAATATTATACGAATAAAACCCTAAAGCGAATAAGAATTTTAAACACTCAAGGTCTTACTCGTAAGTGAAAATATCAAAGCTCAAACAAAACACCAACAATAAACAGTGAGTTTATCTTTTCTTACATCCCTCTACAATTGGTTGGGTTCTTTCCGACTCGAATTGTAGTTATAAGTGGGTAAAAAGAAAAAACAAAATTAAAAAACAAATTGTTTCATTCTATTGTCTTCGTAAGAAAACAACAAAAAAAACCAATTTGCCAATTCAGTTTTCTGCACGGGCACATGCGAGTATATTATCAAAGTTATTTACGGGAATACAAAATTTATCATTAATACGATTTCTGTATGACGTGCTAAATTCCCAATTTTACATATTTGATAAATACACTGAAATTTATTGTTGAGGGAAAGCTAGCTTCTATGCGCATTTCACTGGTTGCTTAGGCCAGCTCATCAGGAAACCTTTTCCTAAGATTTTAGAAAAGCTAAAAATATTATACGAATAAAACCCTAAAGCGAATAAGAATTTTAAACACTCAAGGTCTTACTCGTAAGTGAAAATATCAAAGCTCAAACAAAACACCAACAATAAACAGTGAGTTTATCTTTTCTTACATCCCTCTACAATTGGTTGGGTTCTTTCCGACTCGAATTGTAGTTATAAGTGGGTAAAAAGAAAAAAACAAAATTAAAAAACAAATTGTTTCATTCTATTGTCTTCGTAAGAAAACAACAAAAAAAACCAATTTGCCAATTCAGTTTTCTGCACGGGCACATGCGAGTATATTATCAAAGTTATTTTTTTTTTTTTTTAGTGCAAAATTTGTTAACATCACTATCACTCATATTTAGTAAGGCTGCAAATTTTCAGTTCATCACTCAACATCAACAAAATTATTGCAATTTTTTTTTGCACTATCACTAACTGTGAGTTGAAACTGAGAATGAGTGCACTACCCCATCTATGATTTGTGGGAAATGCATTGAAATCACTAAAAAACTGAATTTGGAAAAAATCTAGTTAGGGCCATTCTGCATGAGACCATTAATTTATAAACAAAAAAAAATAATTTTCCAGCTTTTCGTACTGTTCAGGTGTTCTTGTTTTTTTTTGCCTGCAATAAATTAAAAAAAACTTTTAAATTTAAGTACAAAAAATAAATAGTTAAAAAATATTTATTGCCATTAAACGAATTTTAAACGAAGTAAACAAGAAATTCATGATCAGTCAGTAAATAAGCAACTTAATAAAAGGTAGCTACGATCGTAATGCAGAATACATACAATCGAAAGAAAGAAATTGATACAGAAACTTTCTACATCGTTCTTAAATTAAGAATACTGGATCGTTTAAATTTGTGCAATACCCGAGGTGCCCTCCTGATATACCCAAAGAACCCAAATCCAAAACTTAAACTCGAATACGAGTCCCTAATTGACACCTGAAACTTTATTCTAATCGTAAAAACCTTTTACGAAACCTAGAACTATTTCCATTTTCTTCCAACATCTCCCACTGTGCGACAAGTATTTAAAATACAGAATACATTTTGGGAATGTAACTAATATGCATATGTACAAATACAAAATACAACTTATTTGTATATAAAATACTGCCCAACCGTTCCAACAGGGCGGTTAGAGGTGCATCTTTATGGCAGTTCAGAGGGCTACCCTATATTGCGATGCGAATGAAAATTGTAGCAAATTTAGCGATTGGTACTCTTTAAAACGTTTGCGCATATGCCTTTCGCATCTTTTCATTTTTTTCTTTTCGTAAATCATCACTTTATTTTATTTAAATATTCCAATTTAAAATATTTTTACACACTTTGGCATTTTATTACTGTAAATCCGCGCCATCTTTAATTTTTATTGCCACTATTGCTTCATTTTCAGAAAATTTTGCGAAAGTGATAGAGGGTACCAAGTTGGCATTTAGCTTACGTATCGAAATTGTTTTCGCATCGCAATAGAGAGCAGACACCCAGGTTCTGAAAGAAGCGCCAATCAAGTCCCAAGCCTTAGATATCCAATAGGGATCCAACTCTTCAAAAAGCAATGACCACTTAAAGTTATGCTTATGCATTTTCATTGTTGTCTTGCTATTAAGCGACCATCCTCGATATCATTGATGGTAGATTTTAGAATTCATTATGATAAAATAAACAAATTAATATTTTTATAAGAGTACTGTGGAACATTCGCAAATAAAATAAACCGTTTTCAAGCTCTTTTTAATATGTTGTATTAAGTTGTAATATGATTGTAACAAAAGAAGCATTAATTTTTTATTCGAAAAAGAATTTATCTGTACAAAATGTTATAAATTCTATTTACGCAATACTATTTTATATCTTTTTTGAATTTTTTTTCACTGCAAAATTAAAAGTTCCTGGTTTTGTTTTTTGAAATTCTGTATTTAATTTTAGTTTCGGATGGTATGCCTGATGATATACATGATCCGATTTTTTTGGATAGTTATAGAAGATCTATAAATCAGCCAACGGATTTTTGGGATAAATTAGGCCATATGATTGATTGGATGAGACCATGGGATCGTGTTTTAGATAATACGAATCCACCTTTTACGAAATGGTACGTTGGGGGCTATCTAAATGCGTGCTACAATGCCGTTGATCGACATGTGCAACAAGGCAGAGGCACTAAAGTAGCCATTATACACGACAGCCCAATGACAAATACTGTGCGTCATGTAACTTATCAGGAATTATACGATCAGGTTACAAAATTAGCGGGAGGTATGGCAAATTTAGGTGTTAAACGAGGAGATAAAGTAATCATTTATATGCCTCTTATACCTGAAACAATAATGGCTATGTTGGCTACTGTTCGTTTGGGAGCTGTACATTCGGTAGTGTTTGGGGGTTTTGCGGCCAACGAATTGTGCTCTCGCATAGAACATGCTGAGCCTAAACTCGTCATTGCTGCCAATTGTGGCGTGGAGCCGGGAAAGGTTATTTCATACATTGATATTTTACACAACGCTATTAATATGTCTAAATGGAAGCCAGTTATCAACATTATCTTTCAACGTAACAATGTCATGTTATCGGTTTTGGATAATAAAACAGATATTGATTGGACAACTGTCCAAAATTTGAGCAAACCCATTGACTGTGTACCAGTAGAGGCTAACGATCCACTGTACATACTATATACATCGGGTACCACTGATAAACCCAAGGGTGTACAAAGACCTACAGGTGGTCATTTGGTTACATTGATGTATACCATGAAGACTTTTTATGGCTTAAATCCTGATGATGTTTGGTGGAGTGCCTCGGATTTTGGTTGGGTTGTAGGTCATTCCTATATATGTTATGGTCCCTTATTGTACGGAGCCACCACTGTTTTGTATGAAGGCAAACCAGATAGAACACCAGATCCTGGACAATATTTTCGGTAGGTTTAAAAGAAAAATTAAAATCGTTGTAATAAAAAACAAGTTAATAATTATTTATTTCAGCATTATTGATCAGCATAAGGTTGCTTCACTTTTTTCTGTACCCACCGCCTTTCGTGTTTTACGTCGTGTAGACCCCGAATCCAAATATGGGCGAAAATATTCTTTAAAATCTTTACGCTCGATTTTTATTGCCGGCGAACACTGTGATTTGGAAACGAAAAGTTGGATAGAAAAAACATTTAAAGTGCCAATTTTAAATAATTGGTGGCAAACAGAGACCGGATCCCCTGTAACTGGTACATGTATGGGATTCAGACAGAATTTAAATACACCACCTTTCACCACTGGTTTACCATTTATGGGTTACAACAGTAGGTTTTCTCAGTTAAGTTATGTCTTTTGTATAAGAATGTCATAGATCTTTTATGTATTTTTTAGTTAAAATTGTACAACCTGATGGCAGTGAATGCGAAACGAATAAATTAGGTAGAATTGTTTTTAAATTGCCCTTACCTCCAGGCAATATGTCTACTTTGTTTGGGAATGATGAACTTTTTAAAAAGTTGTACTTTTCAAAATTTCCGGTAAGTAGGAGTTAAATAAAATGATGTAGTTTTTATTAGGGATTGCTGTTCGTTTTTAACCGAAATCGAAATCGCGGTTTTAATGCCTAAAAACTGAAACCGAAAACCGACCATAAAACCTCGTTTTTAGCTTTTACTTTAAATACATATATTTATGCTAAAAGAAATTGCAAATTATACATTATACTCGTACTTCATATAAAAAATTGTATACATAACAGCGTGGAACAATGGCAAGGTATTTCAAAATTCTTTAAATTTAAAATAAGTACTAAGAAGAACAAATGTTTCTTTTTTAATAAAAGTACCTGAAATGAAACAAATAAAAAAATTTTATTACATACAAAAAAATATATTTGTATGTAGTGTTACTTGGCTATTTTTAAAACCGAAAACCGAACCGAAACCGACCGGTTTTAATCATTTTAAAACCAAAACCGCGGTTTCAAATTTTAACGGTTTTTAGCAAACTCTAGTATTTATGAATGCATGTATTCTTACTGCCGTATTCATAAAAAATAAAACAAGTTTGAAATTTTTTAAGGCAAAATTTTCATACAAATTTTTCTTAAGATACATTCAAATTTATTTCAATTTTTTATGAATACGGCAGTTAATATATAAATTTTATTAGAATTATTTTTAATTTGTCCTTTATACATATTTTCTAAAACACTTCACTTGAAAAATATTATTATACAAATTTTTAAAATTGAAAAAACTTTTATATAAAAAAGGGGTTTACAAAATAACTAACTTAAAAATTATTAAAATTTTATGAAAATTATAATTTTTAATTAAAATTAAAATTTTGTTCCCAGAATGTAAATTTTTACCAAAACGAATTTTTTAATATATTTTGACTTCGTTTTATTATTAAATTTTTAACAAAGTTTTACTTTTTTACAAAAAAAAAAAAAATTACAATAAATAAGTTTTTCACAAAAAAATAAACTTTTCACAAGAATATAAAATTTTTGACAAATTTGAATATGTATTATCACAAAAATCTTAATTTTTCACAAAAATCTAAATTTTTCATGAAAATTTTAATTTTTTACAAAAATCTAGTGTTTTCTAAATTTTTAATACATTTTCATAAAAATTTTAATTTTTGAACAAATTCTTTCGAAAATTTAAATGTTCTCCCAAATTACAAATTTTACGCTAAAACTCGAATAAAAACCTTTACCTTCAGTTGTAAAGGAGCTAAGTCCACAATTTTAAAAAATTCAGTTTTTGAAGCCGTGCAAAAGAGGGAACAAAAATGCATACATAGTTTGCAGAATTTTATAGGTAAAAGTGCTAAGTCCAATAATGTTCAAGAAAAAGTGGTAAGTTCCCTTTTAGTATGAAATGTTATAACAGAATATTAACACTAGTTGGTAGTTAATCTTTAAATACCTAAAATAAGATTAATCAAAATGAAACAGAACTGCATTTACAGATAGACAATTTATTGATAACTTACAGCCGTATTCATAATGAAAATTTGGCATTAAGTTAGTACATAGTTTATTTATAATACACTTACCAAACTCTGGCTAACGATTTGCTAAACTCTTGTTAACAGCTGTTTAATGTTAAACACTTTGGTTGGTTTTATTTCAATTACGGTTTTATTTTATTTTTCTATCTTTTTTTATTTTATTTTAACTTTTAAATAACATATAACAAAAATTGTTATATGCGGAGGAAAAAACAAAAAAAAATTTCAAAAAAATGAAAAAACCAGCGACGATTAATGCAAACGTGCTGCATTTTTTAAAGTTAGCAGATGGACAAAAGTTTGTTATGAATAATCTCTGTGCTTATAAGCTGCTAGGCTTAATTGGCATCTTAGTTAGCAGCTCGTTGAACGTAGTGTACAAACCAAGGACCCTAAATAATAATTATGCTCATTTTTCAGGTACCAAAAAATTTACCACTTTTAAGAAATATTCTAAAAAAATTGCTCATAATTATTATGTATAATGAAAATAAATATTTGTTAAATATAACTATTATATGCAATAAATTTTTTTTTACATTGGCTCATAACTATTATGATCGATAAATATTGATTTCTCTTACAGATAACTATTACTAAAGATTTTTATTGTTTTTATTTACGATAATAATTATTTTCAATATTTTCTTGATATTCAGGCCTGTTCTGCAAATCACTTTTACTCAAATCACGTGATTTCAAATCACATGTGCCTACTAAACTCACACGTGTGATATTTTAGTGTCCCGTTTTTATGTGTTTTGGTGTGATCTTCAATTACCGAAAGCACATCGAGAAACACAAAAACGTATGACTTTCAGAACACCACGAAATCACGCTCGTGATTTCAAAAACACGTGATTTGAAATCACGTGATTTTCAGAACAGGCCCGATTGTTTTATTTTTGCAGATTATACATGTGCATATATACATACATATTAAAATGATTTATAACGGTTATGTTATTTCTTATTCATAACTATTAAAAATATTTAGTAATATATCCATCGAATAGTAATAGTTATGTTTGAGAAATACTTTTATTTGATACCCATAAGAGTTATCATCAATTTTTAAAAATAAAAATTTGAAATAATTATTATTCTTAATAAATAAAATATAAATTTATTCGTAATAATTATTCGCAATTTTTATCGAATAAAAGTTATAACTATTAAGTCCTTGGTACAAACTGTGGCTAACTTTTTATTATGAATACGGCTGTTAATATTTTAAATAAAATTATAAAATTAGACCAAGCTCTCTTACGACGAAAGATATCGATCAGGGTTGTTCTAATTGTTGTCCTAAGGTCGCGATAGATGAATACACATTAAAGTGGATCAAACATTTTTTTCTCTTTTTTTAACGATTAACGTTAGAAAGGTGCTAAATAGTGCAATAAATATAAACGTAAAATTTTATTTCATTAGTTCTACCTTCAGATTGCGATAGAAGTTTATCGGTAAGCCCAGTATTAAACTGTTCTGTTGAATTATTTTTAAGATATTATTAATCTTTTACGGTCACTAGAGCTTTTTTTTCCCGGACTTTTTCGATTCCCGGGAAAGCGGGAAATTTTTTTAAATTTCCCGGGATCCCGGGATCCCGCTCCATATAAATAATACAAAGTAAATTGTATTATTAATTAATGAAAAAACTTTTATAAAATAACGTAAGGGAACTTCTTTACAAAAAAAGTAAAAGAAATGTTTCAATACTAAAAAATTAATTGAATATTGAAATAGGAACTTGAATTATTATAACCTCACGCCTTCATTCCCTATTATTATGCTTTTATTCAGTATTATTATGCTCTGGATACAAGATAAAAATATAACATAAACATAACAATTTAATTCATAAAACAATATTAAAAACAAAATAAAAATTAAGATACTCAAGATATGAGATCAAAAAGTTAATTAATAAAATAGATAAAATATTTTAAAGAAATATATAAAATTTTTTAACGGCTTATGAAATAACTTTCTGACACACTCAAAGCGCTTAGTAAGTCGTCAAAAAGTATATTCCTGATTTTATTTACTAATTATCATGTTTCCGAAAAATATCGTTTATTTTTTACCGAGGTTGGACAAATAGTTAAAAGTGCACCGTTGTAGTAGCATGCTTCGGATTCACAATCAGAAGCAATTTTTTCTTTTTTATAAACAACGTCTATATCAGTCAAATGTACATATGTCAGGGTTTATGCAAAAAAAGCATCAACCGGACTGCTTCTTACAAACCTTTTCATTTCAATAGATCCATTTGTAATCTTTAGGACAATGTGTTTTTCAAGTTGTATGTTGTAGTATCTTACACGAGTTTCCAAAATGTTATTTTATTTCGGTTTCCCCGCACTTCACGGGTATATAAACCAACACAAATTGAAATTGAAAATTTGTGTTTATCACCTAATAAACATATCGCCCCTTCATTGCATCATAGTCATATCTCAAAATTTTAAGTAACTTTAGCAAAGTTTTCCTTCATACCTTCTCGTATTATATCTCAAACTGAACCGAAGTTATAGCAAAATATATCTTTAAATCGGTACATTTTGAAAACTTTAATCGCATTTTGCCAAGATCGTTTGTTTTTGTAGATATGACTATGTTGCAATAAAGGGGCGATATGTTTATTTATCTCTTATTTTTAAGACGTGTCCATAGAAAATGAAACTTTACTGCCTGCATCTTATTTTGAATTAATGTTCTTTATTAACTCTTCACTTCACTAAATTTTTTAATTATCAACGGTTGCACTGCTTATTCTGCTTTTAGTAGATTCATTGCATCAGGAGACATTGATTTAAATACATGTACTCACTTCTTGTAATTGATCTAATCCACAACCCATCCACAGATGCTAATTTTTAGAGAATAGGAAACTAAATTTCAAAGTATAAATAGCTATTTTCTGAAATTATGAGGAATTTTTTATTTCCCGGGATCCCGCAAGAAAAATCCCGGGAAAACGGAAAATAAAATAATTGAAATTCCCGGGAATTCCCGGGACGGGAAATCCCGGGAAAAAACCCTAACGGTCACTGAAACGTATCAAAGCTTTCTGTTGAAAATATATGTGCGGACAAAAATTATTTGTACAAATAAGTTAAAGCGGTTATAATATAACAATCAGTTTCGCAGACAAATTGCCAGGCAAAATGATTGATGGCTAACTCGAGCTATCAGAATTTAATGCAACGTATATTCTGAAGGCTTACGTTCTAGTTCTTCTATAAAAATTAAACCGAAGAAAATGTTAACCTTTTTATTGAAGGGGAAAGAAATGGAGGAATTGAGCTGTTATACCTTTCCTGTCACCCACAAGATGTAGAAAAATCAGCCAAAGCTCTGAGTGAAGCATCACAATAGAAAAGGATTCATCAAAGCGCAAAAAGAATATATGCCGTAGTAAATAGAATTTGGTCACAAAATATAGTTTTCAATATTATTACATACTATGTATTATGGTTATACTTTCTTACACTGTCGAAAAAATTTTTGTCATGAATTTCCTCGCTATAAAATACAATGACAGTTGATTTGAAGCTTTTACAAATAAATATTCTTAGTTCGAGTTACTTTAAAGGCTATGCGTTTAGTCCTTTTTTATAATATTTTTTAAATATTCCACATGAAACCAGAAGCGGAACATTAATTTCGATTGCAACCAAACTTTATAGTTCATAGGTTTATGTAGTTAAAAATATACATATGTATGTATCTCTTTTTCATTTCTTAATTTATATTTATAGGGTTACTACGATACAATGGACGCTGGCTATAAAGATGAAAATGGCTATATATTCGTAACAGCTCGGGCTGATGATATAATTAACGTTGCTGGTCATCGTTTATCCACACAAGCTCTAGAAGATGCTGTGCTCCGCCATCCCGATGTTGTCGATGCGGCCGTATTTGGTGTACCCGAGTCTACTAAGGGACAAGTGCCCCTATGTCTGTACATTCAACGAGAAAATTGCTTAAAAACTAGTGCCAAATTATCGGCAGAAATCATTCAAAAAATACGAGACGTTGTTGGTCCCATAGCATCGTTTCGATTAGTGGCTCCAGTCAAAGCACTGCCACGTACGCGATCGGGTAAAACGATGCGCAAGGCTTTGGCAGACTTTGCCAAAAACGAATTAGTAGTGCTGCCCGCAACCATAGAGGATCCCAGTGTATTTGTCGATGTACGTAGAGCTCTACAATGTTTGGGCTATGCCATGAATACTCCAGAACCGGTTATGACCAGTTCTACTTAATAACACCCAAATTGCAGGAATCTTTAGTTTAAGTTTAATAAAAACTGTTTAGTATAGAAATAATGAAGAATTAAATAAAAATTTTAAAAAAAGTTATTGCGTTTGCAAACATAGTGGAAATTTATTGATATGTTTGCGAATTTGTGACATTTTTCTCATTTAATTTCCATACAAACTCAAAAGTAAATCAAGCGGAAAAACCAATTTTATGCGAAATTTTAATGCAAATATATTCACACGTACATTTTTAATAAATAATAGATAGTTTAGTAGACTTTAGTATATTTTGCTCATTCATACGTACGTAATAACATTTTGACCTAAACTATTTGAACATCAATATAAAAAACATTAAAGTAATTTATTTATTTAAATTTTATGCAAATAATTTAGAGACAGGCGCAAAAAAACTATTGCACTGAGTTGACTTTTAAATTATAACAGCAAGAACCAAAATATACTTTTTTGTAGAAATTTGTCAGCAGTATTGAAAATAATTATAGATTTAAGTAGAACAAAGTATTTTATAAGCAAACAATTTTTTAACATTTCCTTACACTTTGTTTGGTTCAACCTACAATATGACTTAACAAATAATATGGAATATTAATCGAATTTATTTATTTATTAATTAATAAAAAAAAAATATATCGCACTTGATCAACAAGAGGATATTTATTTACTAATAATTTAAAAATGTTGAGTACAAGCAAAACAATTTTTAACTTTATTTAAAGGCATATGAAAACCAACCTTTTTATTACCAAAAATTAGACAAAATCAGTGTTCCAAAATAAGCAGAACATTATTTAGCGTACACACCCAGAAACGATATCTATTTTTTTAGTGTTTTTTGTGTTTGTTAATACCGTTTGTAACTATTTCAAGAAAGTAACGAACATTTAATAGTGTTCTGTTCTTCGTTATAAAACAACAATTGTAGTGGCTCCGTAGAAATACATTATATTTAATTTTTTACAGATATAAATAAATGAACAAGCAAAAAATTTTAGCAAGAAAAGTTTGTGTGTGTATTGTGTACATGTTTTGTTTGTGTACAACTTTTTCGCTGGCTTTTTGATTTTGTATATTTTTGGTTTTTTTTACAGCTAAAGGGGGCTAAGCACAACTGAAACGAACGAACATTAATGTGCTGAACCAAACACAACGAAGTTTGTGGTTAAAAAAAAAATTAAATATTCTCATCTTTTTGTTGAGTTGGCTAAGTACATTATTGTTGTTGTGTTCGAAGATCACAAACAGAGACAATATTTTTTTTTTAATGATAAACTACACAAACACTATTAGCGTTTGTTTTTTCCACAAATCTACCGAACCGAACACTAAGGAACGATATTTAATGTTTATTTTCGAACACTGGACAAAAAAAACAGCACGATATTTTAACAGCGGGTAAATATGAATATGGCGCACCAATTTTTCCCTCTTGTTGATCAAGTGCGATATGTATAAAGGAATACATACATATGTATGTATATTGTAAAAACTTTTTAAGCCAACCGAATTGAAAACTGCTTTTAAGTGTTTTTCTTTTTGAGTATAAACCTCACAATATCCTTGTGTTGTATGAATCGAAATAAAAAATAATTTTTAAAAAAATTTGTACAGTAACATCATAAGTCACATTAGTTTTTGAAAACAGCGATTTCAACTATGTTGCTGTTGCCTAACTTTAGATGTGTAATAGTAGTCGTCTTAAAGAAGTTCATAAAAGACCTTTTTCTAACATTTTTTTTATCTTTAAAGTCAATTTTCTCTAACTATTCTTTTGTGGCATTTAGTGGTTTGCGAATAAGCCCTTTATGTGTATGTAAGTAAGTATTCTAATTTTGAAAAGTTTTGCAACAAAAGCTTACACAATAATTCTTGTTGCAATTTTCGTCTCAAAAGAAATGAATTTAGACAGTATTTTATGTTTATACTTAAGTTCTTTCGTCAAATATGTACATAAATTTGGCAAGTAGCTGGTTTTTTATGAATAAAACTAATTTAATTACATATAATGGGCCCATTTAGAGAAAGAATGATCAAAATATGAAAAACATATGAGAAAATTAAATTAGAAGAAACATATTAGATAAAAGAAATTAGATTTAACGATAGAAGGACATAAAAACAGATAAAGTTATAAAAACAAAATGTACACATTAAAAATTGCCGTAAACTTTAGTTCAGACATGGTTTTTTATTACATCAATTAGTTCCATTAAAATGTTTATATTTTTTAACGAGAAATTCTTCAAAAGAAAAAACATAAATATTTATATTATTAATTAAAAATTAGATATGTTCCAGAAAAAAGTAATAAACAATTACCTCAACGGAAGTTTTTAAGCAAACAAACAAAATGCTAAAATGGTTAGACCGTATAAGAAACTATGTTGAGTATTAGTGATATTATTTTTTTTGTGTAAAGTCAATGAGGGTGTTAAAAAGAGGATTAAAGGACTCTTAATATAATCGTACAATCACACAAAACCCACACAGTACATCAACACTCATCTACCTCATCATCATTATTTTTGCAAAAACATTTCATTATGCTTAACACAATTACTTGCATACAAACAAACATTAAATTGATACATCGCTACAGGAACATGTTTCTTTGTGTGTGTTTATGTAGTTGTCCTGCAGGAAAGTGTGTGTTATATGGTACCGCCTATAAGCAACAAGTTTGCTTATCGTTTTTTCTCGTTATTCTGACGACTGTGTTTATTCTCTTGGCCAATCGAATGTCTGTACTATTTATCTCGAAGGATGTTGTTATCTAAATAGAATAAAAGCGGAAGTCCTTTCGTCAAAATTATCAGTCAAGTTTACGAACTCAACAAGTGAATACAATATAAACTCATCTAAGAAATAACTCTTAGCTCATTAAAGTTTTAAACCAAAAAACTACAACTTCAATTAATAAAAAAAATGTAAGTTTTTTTTGTGTTAAAAACAAATTTGTTAAAGTGAAGTTATAAAAATGTTTTATTTAAAACTTGTTAAATTGATGATTAAGTAAAAAAAAATTTGAGTAAAAATCTGTTATAATTTTATTAATAACAGATTTTTTTCTTTTCTAGCTTTGAATGCATTAAATTCTTTCCTTAAACTTTTTAAAAAGTTTAAATCTTTAATTATTTAGACTTTGTGAGAAGTTACTAAAAAAATATTGTTATAATTCTGTTAAAGCATAAAATTGCTTTTAAAAGCATAAAATTGTTTTTAAACCCAATTTTAAAGAAACTTTAATAACTTTTCTACAACATTTTCCTCAATTTATTTGTATTGAAAATTAATATAACAGTTTTATAATGTTGTCGTTTAAAAAAGTGAAAATATACACAAAGCCAAAGAATTTGTTACATATTCTGTGCAACAATAATTTTCTCAAGGGTGGCAACCGAAACTAAGTTCGGTATCGGTACTAATTTTTATTAATTGTTATTACGATATAGCTTTCGGTGGTATCGGTACTTTAATTATATCGAATTATATCGGCTTACCGGTATAGAAACTTTTATACCGGTAAAGGTATATTGGTTTTAGAAATTAATTAACAAAAAAAACCAAATAGGGGTTTAAGCAAGTTAGATGACACATTTTTACATGGTGGTAATTATCGAAGGGATTTTTCTCTAAGATATTTTAAGAATTGTATTATCTTTGCAAAATTTAAACATAAGTTTTGCAGAGTAGAAACAAATTAACATTTTCATTGCTTGTGCTAATGGAAAATATGTTTGTTGGCAACCGAAACGAATTTCGATATCGGTATAAATACCGGTATTCAACTTGTTGGGTCGATGTTGGCCTGTCCAGCTGGCTGTTCATGTAAATCTTGAGTAAAATAATTCTCACAAGAACCAATCCTATTGAAAATGATCAAAATCGGTCAATAATTTCACAAAGTCCCCCCACATACTTCTTTCCGGAATATAATCTTTGTGCTCATAAACCACGTTATTTTGTTGGTATTAATACCTACTAAGTTTGGACCAAACATATTTTATTACAACCTAAATCATCCTGCCAAATTTTATCAGAATCGGTACATATTTAACCATAGCTTCCATACACATCACTCCCTAAAATAGCTTTTAAAGTCATTACTTCTTTATAAAAGTTGGTATTGATATAAAATTTGGCGACGATACCTTTTATAATAGCTATTATGTCACGGCATAGTTGTGTGCTGGTTGATCCAGAATTGACCATAGGTCCCATATAAACCCCCACACTTTAATAATTTTAAAACGAAAAATATCATAAACATAGATATTGATATCTAGAAAATATTCGGCACCAAGAACTCATATGAGTCTTAACCTTATATTAAATTTTGTTTTTCCGGGTCCATGATTGGCCATGGGTATTTAGGGTACACTATCCAAAAGTTTTTCTAAATATTGTGGTGCATGTTATAAAATGGTGGGGCTTCGCCGACTATATTTTCTTACTTCTATTCGATACATGAATCTAGTTTTTAATATATTTTTTTTAATTTACGAAACGTTTGTTAAATTTAATAATCGTTTATAAATACGGGGGTTAAACTGTATTCCCTAACATACAAATGCTCTACAATTTAGTTCATACTTTATACAATTTAAGCAAAATATTTTTGTTTTTTGTACAGCTTAAAATATTTTTTGTACAGCTTAAAATATTTTTCGAACACCAATGTCAAAAAATCTAATCAAACATTACAGCTTGTGTTCACACTATCACACATGAACATGCTTTTGTTAAAATGCAAACCTGATGAAAAGTATTATTGTTTTGAAGAATTTAAAAAAACGATGAAGTCGTATGGGATGTCAAATTTTTTTTCGTCATACTTATCTTTTTTATAATCACACTTCTACATATTATTTAAGTTTTTGAAATGTATTAGTACTTTTTTTTCGATTTCCAGAACATGCCCTATTATTTCAAATTTAAATTTCAATCAACTGAAATTTTGAATTGAAATATTATTATCTGTCTTTTATTTTATATAGCGTAATAACCCAAAATTTTTCATTTTTTCGTTTTTTGGAAAAAATCGACACGTAATATTCATATCTACCCACTGTAAAATATCGTGCTATTTTGGCAATTTTTGAAAAATCGAAAAAAAGCATGAAAATTTTTTAAAATTTTAAAATTTATATGCCTTTAATATAAAATAAAAAATTTATTTATTTTGCTGTAAATGTTCAAATTTTGAGTTAATACAGTATTGTTGAACAAGTGCGATATGTATTTTTCTTAAAAAATTTCAAATAAAACTTTTGAACAAAAATTTGTACTCATTTCGCTTTGTACCAACCAACGGCAATAAAATTTATACAAATCATGTGATTTCAGAATATTTGATTGTGACAATTTCATTCTTGTGCGTCAATAAAGCACAATCAAAAATGTGTTATATTGGTGCATTTGCGGCAATAGTGTGATCCAACCTTAAGTTGAAGGGCTCTTATCACGGCATTCGTTCTAAAAAAAGCAAAAGCAAGTTTTACTTTGGTTTAAAGTTCAAATAAATTAATTAGTTCAAGGTACAATTATCTTTTATCAAAGTAACTGTTCGAAGGTTTGAATCCCACAAAAGACGAATATTTCAAACAAGCAATTTTGTTTTTAAACATAATCCCATAAGTATAACTTACTATATCGCACAGGTCCCTCTAAAGGGGGTAAATTCAAAATTTATAAATTTTCAGTAGAGACAAAAAAATGTTTTGTTGTATATGTAATCTTATACTACAAATGGGGATACAATTGTATTTTCTTGGCGAATTCAACTACGGGTGGTGTTGATACTACAATAATCCAAAAACAACAGAAACAACATAGGGTTTTTTGCATTACATTGTTAGTGTTTACGGTTTGAAATATCAACCATTCCGAAAATGGGGTCTTCACCTGACAATTTTTTGTCATAATAAACGTCAAACTTTATATAAAAAAAAAACGCTGACAAAAATATTGGTTTTTTTTTTTTGTATAGACTCTGACTTTGACAAAGCACTAAAAAACCAAAACAAATTGGTTCGAATTGTCAAAATCAGATGGGATTTCGTTGAATTCACCTTGATATATACGAAATAAAAGCAACTTTTGACAATTTGTAATTAAGAATACGCCGCTTCTCTCTTCCAAATACACATACCTTTTGAATTTGCATTGGTAATTTAGAAAACCCCAAATTTATTAAAATTGTTTAATTGTTTTCTCCTATATAAACATACATATTTTGTTTTCATATACATATTCAATTTGAAAACACAAACATTGAAAATACGTTCGCAACCAGCGTATGAAATAGAATTAGACTTACGACCTAGATACGCTTTAACGTTTGTGCCAGCTGTTGTGTGCCTTTGTACAAAGTACTATACGTTTTAATTGGGCAACGTATTGGCGTCGTACGCTACTACGTTCATACGGTGCAATTGTCTTTCTATGGCTTAAATTATTTACTTTCAGAAAAAATTTTTAATTTCCAACAAATTTTTAATGTTAATATTCCAATTACATAAATTAATGGTGTAATTATTAACACACGCTTTAATTTCCATTGTTTTGCAAAAATATCATTCTTTGACATTATGAACTACACGAAATAATCTATTTTGTGGCAATCGCAGCACGTTGCACAATGTAAGTTCATAAGTGTTTGATTTAAAATTGCATAAACTTAGAAACAATCATCACACATGTCGTGATAAAAGCTGCTACTAAAAATTTAAACAGGTTCAGTAATTTCCTAATACTCTATTTAAAACCATATGAAGAAATATGTTAATATGTATATTAGTAAATATGATAAAAAAAGCTAATGCATAAATAAACACAATAAAAAAACAATATGTCTTCATTTCCACATACGCATATCCTGTATGCACACATACATACCTGTATACTAAAACTTTAAATTTCCAGTTTATACATGTTTTGTTTTTATTTCCACTTGACAACTACACTGGCATTGCCATGATGATGATGGTGGTGATGTTGATGCTTAAGACAATCCATCTACTTTTTACTTTGCGTCAATCAATGCTTATATTCTATGTCTAAATATTAAGTCCTTTTAACATGTTTAAAATAAATAAAAAAAACATAATAGATAAAAATTGTCAACATGTTTCAATGCAATTTACACTCCTTAAGACTTAATGCGACTAAAGTCAATTTTTATTTGTTTGTCTTTCAACGGCAACGACATTTAACCTGCAAAAAAGGATGCTAAGGACGCGCCATGATACAAATTGATGTTATTTCTTTTATTCCGTTTTCCTCCAAATTATTATAGATGTATGGAATATAAATGGTAAAGCAATTTGTAATTTCGACTTGCCGGAAGGTGGAATTAAAAAAAATTTAAGCGGTAATACATTTTTTTGGCGTTTAGGAGCAATATTTTTTTTTAACATTTCAAGGAATATATTCTCTAATTAATATTCATGGTCTTGTATAATAGCTTACGGTTGTAAGAATTAGCTGCAGGTTATTAAGGGCTTGATTATTTAATTACTAGAATTTAGCAAATGCTGTTGGCCAAAATACAAAATACCCGCCAGAAAGTATGTATGTTAATAAATTTTATCGAAAAGAGAAAAATTACTTGTTTTTACCCCCTGGATTATGTTGAACACTTACAATATTGAAGTAAAGTTATAATTAATAACTTTTTTGTTTATTATAGTTAAAATATGTATGTATGTAAAAAAAAGAGAAAAAGCACCATTTTTATAACGTTTTTACCCTTAAAAAGTACCCTATATTTTTATCTGGACCATATGCAATCTTTATACAAAATTTAACAAAAAGAGAAAAAGTACCAAAAGTATAAATATCGTCCCGTTTTTCCCCTTGATAAGTACCCTCCCTATATTTTAATCTCGATCATATGCAATCTGTACACCAAAGAGAAAAAGTACAAAATTTATTCCCCGATTTTGCCACAAACTAACAAGAATACAAGCTTTCACAGTAATAATATTAGTAGGATAAATAATACGACCTTAAACGGCAAAAAATCTAAGGGCCCAACTATAATATGCATAAGCTAACTTAAGCTACTGTCAAAAATTTACGAAAAGCTTCTTATAAATATAATAAATACATTTTAAAAACAAAAACAAAATCAAAAAATATTTGATTCCGCACGGAAAGTGCGATCTGTTTCGCACTTTGCTTAAGCAAATGAGAGATTCA
Organism: Pollenia griseotomentosa; assembly: GCA_963931875.1. Classification (NCBI taxonomy): domain Eukaryota; kingdom Metazoa; phylum Arthropoda; class Insecta; order Diptera; family Polleniidae; genus Pollenia; species Pollenia griseotomentosa. The sequence goes on from OZ007560.1 coordinate 250,917,751, forward strand.
TAATATTTAACAAAAAGTTTTCTTAAGTTCAATATGGTTCGATACATATGAATCACATGTATTCGCAGAATTGCTTAAGCCAACTTAAGCATATTATAGTTGGGCCTTATGTCAAAATTTTAAACTAAAATAAAATAATAAAAGTTGTTGCCAATTTCGTTCAGTTTTAAAATATAGACCGTTTAACTGTAAAACAACTTTGAAATTCCTAATATACACATTAGGGGTATAACCAAATTTTGGCCCTAGCACTACGCTATAGCGAATATTGTGTTATTTACGAAAACAGTTTGTATGGGTCGTTTGAAAATAAAAACCTCGCCCACAAAAGCGATTTTCTAAAATTCCTAAAGAAAAAAATTTAATAAAAAAATTTTAAATATTTTATTCATAAATGAAAAAAAAGTTAAAAAGTTTTTTAATTATTAAAGGACATGAATTTCAAATTTAATGTGCGTGTTGTTTTCCATAAAAAATAAAATAAAAAAAATAATTTTCCAACTTTACCGCGTTTTGTGGGTGACCTTTTTTGAAAACCGCGAAAAAATCATATAATTTTTTTTAATAGTTTTCCATTGACTAGTCGCCTATGCTAGAGCCATTTTGATATTTGCAAAAAATGGGAATAAGCTATACCCCTAAAACACATGCTAATAAAATTAATCATAACAACACGATTTAAATTTTTTAGCTCTTGTTATACCCTCCACCACAATTAGTTGTGAAGAGGGTATACTAAGTTTGTCATTCCGTGTGAAACTTTTTTATTATTCATCTCAGACCCCATAAAGTATATATATTCTGGCTGCTTGAGTAATTCTAAGTCGATTTAGCCATGTCCGTCTGTCTGTCCGTCTGTCCGTCTGTCCGTCTGTTGAAAACACGCTCACTTTCGAAAAACTCAAAAGAAATAAACGAACTAGGTGTCAAATTGCTTGTAGTTATCCTAAGCAGTTTGGGATTGAATCGGTTCAGTAGGACCAGAGCTATGAATCAAAATGTGGAACCACCACCTTCAAAAACTTGATAATTTTGTTACAAAAACTAACATAAATGTTGCAAAAATGCACGGAATGACATAAGATTTTGCACAAGTCCGTTTTATTCGACTAGAAATTACACTGTAAAATTTCGCGAAGGTCGGTCGATAATTTACCCTAAGCCCCATATAAACACTACTCCCGGAAAACAGTGTAGTACGCCTAAAACCGTAAAAAATAATGCAATCATAACAAATTTTGGTTCGTCACAATTTTATAGGACTATAAATGATACTGTGAAATTTCGTGAAGATCGGTACATAATTTACCCTAGGCCCCATATATGCCCTACTCCCGGAAAACAGTTTAGTCTCCTAAAACCATAATTAATAACAAATCGTCACAGTTTAAGATAATAATAATAAAAAGACATCATACAGATATTACTCCTTAAACATTCCAACTGTCGGTCGAGGATATCAAAGATTCGGCACAGCCGAATATAGCACTCTAACTTGTTTTTTATTGTTTTAATTTTAATCGATTGTTTAATCAATAAATAATTATTTCGATTGAAGGAATGAAATTTTCTTGTTTAAATATATTTTGAATACTAATTCGCACGACAATAACAGTTCAGTGATTTCGCTGCAGGCAACCCAACTTCAGTTCAGTTGCCATCCGTAATCGACCTATTAATGCGTGAGACAACTTATTTGTTGTTAATATAAAGTAAATGTATTTTAAGACCAAATGAATTTGAAGTACAAAATACTCGAGCGACAGGTATTAAAACTAAAAAATATATTTTGGGAATGTATGTAGGTACATACAATATAAAATACGTATTTGTATTTTAAATACATAAGTTTAAATACTGCCCAACACTGCACACATCCATATGTAATTTAGGTATACACTTTTCAAAAACAAGATCCAAAACTAGAATTCTGCTTTACTACAGCTTTCAATTTATTTAACATGGAGATTTCGTCGGAAATATGTATAAATAATTCAAAATAAATTCATTACATTCAGGCCTATTTTGAAAATCACGTGATTTCAAATCACGTGCTTTTAAAATCTCACAGTTTTTTTTGTTTCTCGGTGTGTATTCAGTAATTGAAAGTCACACCGAAAAAAACTAAAACTGAACACCACAATATCACACTTGTGATTTAAAAAGGCACATGTGATTTGAATTCAAACGATTTGAATAAAAGTAGTGTTCAAAACAGGCCTGGTTGTATTTAGAAAAAATATTTTGCTTGGGAATCGAAATACATAATTACAAAAAATTGAAGAACTTTAAAGCCCTACATTAAAATCGTTATACTTTGTCATTGTTTGCCCCCTAATTTTACTACTTCCACGTCATGTATTTTTCAATAGGAAGATTTTGTAAATCCTTGCAAACTATCTTTACCACCACTCTTTATACAATTCATATTAATCCCTTCACTATAAAAACAAACAAACTTATGTAACTTATGTTACGTAAAGTATACTGTTGTTTTTTTTAAATCATGTTTTAATTTCAAATCCCGAATCAAATTACATGGTTTGGTGTTTTTATATTGCAGCAACAAAGGAAACACGTACATAAAACTATGTATTTATTTCATTTTAATTCCCTTATGATACAGGAAAAATGAAAAAGGGAAAAAATTATGCATTTTGATATGCTTGCAAAACTTTCAAAATCTATTAATCATGCATAGTTATAGTTTTGGTTAAAAAAAGCAATCAAGATAACAATTTTTTTTCTTCTCTTTACATTAATTTAATCAAGGATGTCCAATAAAATTGTATCCGCTGTTGCTTGCGCTCTCATCTTCTGTTCCGCCTTGTCAACATGTTACGGCGCCACAATGGCGCCCCTTTGTCAGCCTGGTATTATTGAGGAAATGCCAATGCACATTAAGAAAGTATGCATGGCTTTGGATAATTCTGATCAATTATCGACTGTTTTGAAGTCCTACATTAACAATGAGGCTGCAAGTAAGTATCTATAACGATATTTAAAGCGTTTCAGTACCAGCAATATTTACAAATTAAAATTTTTTCTTTTAGCTTTGGTTTCAAAATCCGATGAACTTATTAACAACTATGGCAAGCGTACCGATGTTGATCACGTTTTCTTGCGTTTCGGTAAAAGACGTTAAATTCTTTAAAGTCCTTTAACAAACACCACCGACCGACAACAGGCAGACTCTCAGTCCACCTTAAATCAAACCATGGCTAACGAAATTATAATTAAGCAGAAATCTTTCGAAATCGGACCATACAATTTAGTTAAATAATTAATTATTTTATTAAATTCTTAATAAAAAAAAAGAAACTTGTATAAATACTTAAATTGATCTCTTTGTAATATTACAATTACACCATTATCAAAACCTTTTTAGACGACAAAAACAAAAGGCATCGTAGTGACACTTTACCACCACTACAAAACGTCACAATGCAATACATGCGAGAAAAAATAACAGTAAAAGTTAATTATTTTTTTCAACCAGTTGTATTGTATTTTGACATTAAATAAATAATGTACATAAATTAAATAAAACTATTGTAAAAAACTTAAAAAAAAACACAAATTGGAATCACTTAATTATTTATAAGCCTTCTATAACCATATATGTAGTTAATACATACATATTTATACTTTAGGTGTTTCTGTACGATATTTAATTCATATACTATGTCACCATTTAGAAACAAAAGTCATATAAAATTTCTTATGTAAATTATAAAATATGGGGCAGAGCGGTGCATACATACTTTTTCTGTTTATATTTTTAAATTGAATTTAAATGTAATATTTAGTTATATTTTTTTTAATTAACATACTTGTATTAAAAAACAAAAAAAAAAAAAAAATGAACTTGTAGTCATAAATTAAGTTAAAAAAGCATTTTAAATAAAAAATAAACCAAATAATAAAATTTTTGCATTTATTTGGCTCCTTTAAACACTGTCCTGAATTCACATTATGAAAGTTTTTTTTTTCTGAAATTTGTTTCAATCCTCTTTTCACATCCATTCGTGCCTAGACATTAGGGTGGCTCACTGATGTATGAGAAAAAATAAAAGTTCTCGAATCATATTTCATAGCAATAATTCTTGTCTTACGTTAAAACAAATAAAAATTGCTAACAAAAAATTAAAAAAGTCACATCTTGAGTCCGCGCCGGAGCTCCTAAGAATTAAGTATTTTTGAAAAAAAGCCCTTTTTAAAATTTTAATGTTTTATTTACTATCAAAGTAATTTTTGAGAATACAAAATTTTCAATTAACAATATATTGTTCGTCGTGCTTAATTCCCAATTTTTATTCTTGATTAAAACACTGAAATTTACTGTTAATAGGATTAGCTATTCCTATGCGCATTTCACTGGTTGCTTAGGCCAGATCATCAGGAAACTTCATCCAAAATGTTTAGAAAAACTAAAGTTATTAAAAAAATTAAACTGTTAAGCGAATAAGAATTATAAGCAACTATCAATTTTTATTAATTAAAACTGAAAACATTTTTAATTAAGTTTTAATTAAATTTAATTATTCAACATAAAACAATAAAATCACGATATTATATAAGTTATTTTTTGGCCACAAAATCTTGTTTACTGTCAAATTTGGGCTCCCTCGTCTTGGTTCAAGTTTCGTCTGTATTTAACCTTGTCTTGATTTTTTTTTATCGAGTAGCGTCAAAGATGCTTCTGACACTATCATCACGAACTTTAAAGTCGTTAAAATGCTGTAATATGCTTTTCTGCAATACAAGGCTATTGATATTATATTTAAAATTTAACAAAATTGAAGATCAAAGCACGAATTCTTACACTAAAATTATATATATATTATTTTACAGGGGTCTGATGCAGACAGAAATACAACATTTTTTGCTCACATAAATGTTTAACAACATAGCCCCCATCATTTCAGATGGACATCGTTAAATCAACTTCGCTCCCTATAAGGATTTAGAATATATGGGCATTTCCATTTTGACGTGTCGTGATATTTGTACCACAAAATATAAAAAAATTATATGAAGAAGTCAAATTTGAAAAAAGGTATTTTATATATACAAAGTAATGAAGTAGCACTATATTCAGAAAATTACAGCAATCGACGCTAAGGATTTGCAGATATAAGCAAAAGTATTCGCTGGCGTGACATTAAAAAAACGGAAGTGGATTTTGACTTGCATTACAAAACTGAATAAGACTGCGAATTGAACAAGACGTTTTGTATAAAACCTTTTTTAGTAAACTTTGGACTTATATAGATTTATTTTTCAAGCTATCAAATTGAAAAATCTTTGCATTTTCAGCGAAAAGTCTCCTTTTTGTTAATGTAACACCAGAATGCAAATAAGGTTGTATTTAGGACCATGTTGTTCAACCGTTATCCCTTTTGTTACTAAATGTAGAGCTAGTTGCGCTTTACACCAAAATATAAAAAAGTAAACTATGTATACGTATAAAATTTTTTGAGAAACAATTTAAATTATTTCTGGCGTTACGTTACAAAAAGTAGACTTTTCGCTGGATTTCATGTCAAGTGACCCAATTTTTAAATCGATGTCTTCCGATTTGGATGAAATTTGTACCAAGGTAAGTCCTATTGGATAGTAGTTTTGGACATACAGGTGTTCTTTCTCAACCATGTAACTTATTACCCATTGGTGTTAGCAAAATTTGTCCCTTATTGCTTCGATAGCTATTTGATCAATCTTTTGAAAAAATTTAAAAAAATTTTTTAAAAAAAAAAAAAAAAAGTTTTAAATTAAAAAAAAAAAAAATACAATTTTTTTAAAAAACCAAAATTTTTTTAAAAAAGAGTGAGATATTTAAAGTGTTTCAGTACCAGCAATATTTACAAATTAAAATTTTTTCTTTTAGCTTTGGTTTCAAAATCCGATGAACTTATTAACAACTATGGCAAGCGTACCGATGTAGATCACGTTTTCTTGCGTTTCGGTAAAAGACGTTAAATTCTTTAAAGTCCTTTAACAAACACCACCGACCGACAACAGGCAGACTCTCAGTCCACCTTAAATCAAACCAAGGCTAACGAAATTATAATTAAGCAGAAATTTTTCGAAATCGGACCATAAAATTTAGTTAAATAATTAATTATTTTATTAAATTCTTAATAAAAAAAAAGAAACTTGTATAAATACTTAAATTGATCTCTTTGTAATATTACAATTACACCATTATCAAAACCTTTTTAGACGACAAAAACAAAAGGCATCATAGTGATACTTTACTACCACTACAAAACGTCACAATGCAATACACTGGAGAAAAAATAACAGTAAAAGTTAATTATTTTTTTTTCAACCAGTTATATTGTATTTTGACATTAAATAAATAATGTACATAATTAAATAAAACTATTGTAAAAAACTTAAAAAAAAATCAAATTGGAATCACTTAATTATTTATAAGCCTTCTATAACCATATATGTAGTTAATACATACATATTTATACTTTAGGTGTTTCTGTACGATATTTAATTCATATGCTATGTCACCATTTAGAAACAAAAGTCATATAAAATTTCCTATGTAAATTATAAAATATGGGTCAGAGCGGTGCATACATACTTTTTTTGTTTATATTTTTAAATTGAATTTAAATGTAATATTTAGTTATATTTTTTTGATTTACATACTTGTATAAAAAAACAAAAAAAAAATGAACTTGTAGTCATAAATTAAGTTAAAAAAGCATTTTAAATAAAAAACAAGTAAGAGTGCTATATTCGGCTGTGCCGAATCTTATATACCCTACACCATTGTGCGAGCAGAATACAGAGCAACTAGACAAAACCTAAATAATTTCTACATAAACATACATATATACAATACATAAAACTTCATTATAAATTAAATTTAAAAAGTTAAAACTGGTAAATATTTTTTTAAATCGTTTCAGAACATAAAAAAATTAAAAAAAAAATTTTCTTTTTGAAAAAAACAAGATTCGAACCAGGGACTCACAGTTTCTAACCTAAGCAAACCCCCTAGACAACTGGACCATGAAGGAACGTTTTATGAATATCATTAAAAGTAAGTATGAACAGTTTACAGTTCACAACTCAACACAGTTGACACACAAACGGACAACTGGATTTGAACTTCGGTTTTCATAAGGACCCAGAATACCCAGAACTTTATAGGGTATAGGACTTTCGGTGAAGGGTATAAAATACAAACTTAATTATAAAAAGAGTAATTTTTGGGATTTCAGTGTTTTGGTCATAACTCTGCTATTTCTTAACCGATTTGACAGATTTATATACCGACGTGTTAAAGAAGAAATTTGCCAGTTATTTTGGTTATAAAACATGGACTCGGGAAGATCTATGGCTCCCGAAAATGGGTATTTTTCAAAAAAAAAATAATATTTTGGTCATAACTTTTTCGTATCTGAACCGATTTTCCCGAGTTTTTCAGAAAATATTTTATATTAAAAATTTCCGATCTTTTGATATATAAGGCGTAACCATAGGTCATATGACAGTCCAAAAAATCATTTTTATGCAATTTTTGATATTTTTTGTACGGGAGGTACCACGCCCACTTGTTCAATCCCGCCCACATTTTGTGGGATGCTGTATATTGATAACGTTAATGTGTGTACCCAATTTGGCTCTTGCCGTTCTCAAGATATACAGAAATAAAAAAATACAACAACAACAAGGGATTTTTGGAAAAAATTGGAGGTAGTCGTCGTTTTTTGCTCATATCTCAGCCATTTTTGGACCGTTCTGGCTGAATTTCTATAGCAAGAAATGGTGAACTATATGTGACATAAGTCTAAAACAACCTACCCGCTATCATGTCTGGAGTCTCCGGAAAACACATATCAAACGTAAGACGGACAGACGGACGGACAGACGGACGGATATCGTTAAATCAACTTCTCTCCTCATAAGGACCCAAAATATATATACTTTACAGGGCCTAAGATCAATATTGTAGAAATTACAAACGGAATGACAAACTTATATACAGTCGAACTCCCATAACTCGAACTTCTCTAACTCGAATTTTCTCTTACTCGAACCAATTTGATTGGCAGTAGCTCTAAAACAATAAACTACATACAATTCTCCTTCCGTAACTCGAACTTCCATAACTCGAACCAATTACTCAAATTTGTATTCTATAACTCGAAGTTTTTTGCTTTTTTTTATATATTTCGCTTTCTTTTGCTTGTTTAGCAGGTTTGTATATTTTATTTTGCTCTTTTTTTCAAGGAAATCCCTTTTTGTACATTACGTGTGTCTTTTGGTTTGCCTAAATATGTTAAAATTATTTGTATGTGTTTATTTCATGGCAAGTAAACGTGTTTTAAATTGTTTGTCGATGGAGGGAAATATAAGTTTATAAAAGAAGTCGAGGGTGGATTCAAGAAAAAGGAAGCAGACAATAAATATGGTGTCCCAGCTAGTACGGTCTCATAGATTTTAAAAAATAAAGAATTAATTATCAACTCGTTTGAGTCAGTATCTTATCTCTTTAGTAAAATGATTAAGACCCAAATATACAAAATTATCGACATAGCAGTCCTCAATTGGTTTACAGCAGATTGAAGTCAAACCATGCCGATACTTTACTTCATTGTAACTTGTTTATTACAAATACATACCTACATGCTTAGGTATGAAGCTTTCAAATAGTGCCTGTTTTAAACAAAAAATACAAAATGTACACAAGTTTGCAATTTATTCTCTTTTCAACAAGAAAATTCTGTAACTCGAAGTCTCCATAAGTCGAAGTTTTTTTTGGGATAATGGTGATTCGAGTTATGGAAGTTTGACTGTATACCCTTTTCCACCTGTGGTGAAGGGTATAATAAACCAAATAATAAAATTTTTGCATTTATTTGGCTCCTTTAAACACTGTCCTGAATTCACATTATGAAAGTTTTTTTTCTGAAATTTGTTCCAATCCTCTTTTCAACATCCATTCGTGCCTAGACATTAGGGTGGCTCACTGATGTATGAGAAAAAATAAAAGTTCTCGAATCATATTTCATAGCAATATTTCTTGTCTTACGTTAAAACAAATAAAAATTGCTAACAAAAAATTAAAAAAGTCACATCTTGAGTCCGCGCCGGAGCTCCTAAGAATTAAGTATTTTTGAAAAAAAGCCCTTTTTAAAATTTTAATGTTTTATTTACTATCAAAGTAATTTTTGAGAATACAAAATTTTTAATTAACAATATATAGTTCGTCGTGCTTAATTCCCAATTTTTATTCTTGATTAAAACACTGAAATTTACTGTTAATAGGATTAGCTATTCCTATGCGCATTTCACTGGTTGCTTAGGCCAGATCATCAGGAAACTTCATCCAAAATGTTAAGAAAAACTAAAGTTATTAAAAAAAAATAAAACTGTAAAGCGAATAAGAATTATAAGCAACTATCAATTTTTATTAATTAAAACTGAAAACATTTTTAATTAAGTTTTAATTAAATTTAATTATTCAACATAAAACAATAAAATCACGATATTATATAAGTTATTTTTTGGCCACAAAATCTTGTTTACTGTCAAATTTGGGCTCCCTCGTCTTGGTTCAAGTTTCGTCTGTATTTAACCTTGTCTTGATTTTTTTTATCGAGTAGCGTCAAAGATGCTTCTGACACTATCTTAACGAACTTAAAAGTCGTTAAAATGCTGTAATATGCTTTCTGCAAAATTGAAGATCAAAGCACGAATTCTTACACTAAAATTATATATATATTATTTTACAGGGGTCTGATGCAGACAGAAATACAACATTTTTTGCTCACATAAATGTTTAACAACATAGCCCCCATCATTTCAGATGGACATCGTTAAATCAACTTCGCTCCCTATAAGGATTTAGAATATATGGGCATTTCCATTTTGACGTGTCGTGATATTTGTACCACAAAATATAAAAAAATTAAATGAAGAAGTCAAATTTTAAAAAAGGTATTTTATATATACAAAGTAATGAAGTAGCACTATATTCAGAAAATTACAGCAATCGACGCTAAGGATTTGCAGATATAAGCAAAAGTATTCGCTGGCGTGACATTAAAAAACGGAAGTGGATTTTGACTTGCATTACAAAACTGAATAAGACTGCGAATTGAACAAGACGTTTTAGTAAACTTTGGACTTATATAGATTTATTTTTCAAGCTATCAAATTGAAAAATCTTTGCATTTTCAGCGAAAAGTCTCCTTTTTGTTAATGTAACACCAGAATGCAAATAAGGTTGTATTTAGGGCCATGTTGTTCAACCGTTATCCCTTTTGTTACTAAATGTAGAGCTAGTTGCGCTTTACACCAAAATATAAAAAAGTAAACTATGTATACGTATAAAATTTTTTGAGAAACAATTTAAATTATTTCTGGCGTTACGTTACAAAAAGTAGACTTTTCGCTGGAACTGCCCATATATATATATATATATATATATGGGTTTTTTCCCGGGATTTCCCGTCCCGGGAATTTCCATTATTTTATTTCCCGTTTTCCCGGGATTTTTCTTGCGGGATCCCGGGAAATAAAAAATTCCTCATAATTTCAGAAAATAGCTATTTATACTTTGAAATTTAGTTTTCTATTCTCTAAAAATTAGCATCTGTGGATGGGTTGTGGATTAGATCAATTACAAGAAGTGAGTACATGTATTTAAATCAATATCTCCTGATGCAATAAATCTACTAAAAGCAGAATGGGCAGTGCAACAGTTGATAATTATTACATTTAGTGAAGTGAAGAGTTAATATAGTACATTAATTCAAAATAAGAAGCAGGCCGTAAAGTTTCATTGTCCATGAACAAGTCTTAATAATAGGAGATACCTAAACATATCGCTCCTTTATTGCAACATAGTCATATCTACAAAAACAAACGATCTTGGCAAAATGCTATTAAATTTTTCAAAATGTACCGATTTAAAGATATATTTTGCTATAACTTCGGTTCAGTTTGAGATATAATACGAGAAGGTATGAAGGAAAACTTTGCTAAAGTTACTTAAAATTTTGAGATATGACTATGATGCAATGAAGGAGCGATATGTTTATTAGGTGATAAACACAAATTTTCAATTTCAGTTTCAATTTGAGTTGGTTTATATAACCGTGAAGTGCGGGGAAACCGAAATAAAATAACATTTTGAAAACTCGTGTAAGATACTACAACATACAACTTGAAAAACACATTGTCCTAAAGATTGCAAATGGACCTATTGAAATGAAAAGGTTTGGAAGATGCAGTCCGGTTGGTGCTATTTTTGCATCAAACTTGACATACATTTGACTGATATAGACGTTGTTTATAAAAAAGAAAAAATTGCTTCTGATTGTGAATCCGAAGCTACAACGGTGTACTTTTAACTATTTTTCCACGCTCGGTAAAAAATGAACGAAATTCACAGTACAAATTGTTCGAATTCGTAAATGATTTCTTTCGAATCGACTCGTTTTCTTCCACGTCTTTCGGCCTTTTCTTAATAATAATTTGCGTTGTGTTAGAACACCCAACCAATCAACAAAATTCTTTATTAGATTTTCCATCCGATATTAGTTTCTGATTATTTCGCTTTTCATCGCACTGCAGTGTTTTCCACAACCTATTTTATTTAAAATATTTGATTTTTGTTAAACTTTATGATCGAAATAATAAAAATTAAAGTCAAATCTTTTAAGCACGCAAGGAGAAAACTGTTGTGCATTATTTATGCACAAGCTGTTCATAACTATAAAATGTTTAGGTACATTTTTGAATATGCAACTTTGCGCATAAATTATGCCTAATATTCATAAATTCTGGACAATCTATTAAAATTGTGCATAAGTTATACACAAAAAATGTGCACAATTTGTGAACACTGTTCATAGCTTAATTATTTGAAAATTAAACACAATTGATCATAATATCAGGTATGTGATGGAAAACGATTTTGAAAAAAATACGATTTGAAAACGATAATGTCGTTTTCAGTATCTTTAAAAGTTGATTTCCAATCAATTTCCTCTGTTTTCTTGTATATATTCTTTTAAATTCTTTAGTATATATGTTAATTAAACTGTATTTTGAACAAACAATTAAGACTTTACTTCATAAATGGATTTAAAACTCGGTCGAAATTCATCACACCTGCTAAAAACGATCATTTTGAAAACGAACGTTTTTCATCACATACCTGTATATGAACATTGTGCATGAACGACTATTAACACTTATTGTTCATGAGTTATGCCTACTTGACTTGTGCATAGATTTTTCCCAACATTTTGATATTTGTGTATCTTGTTCATAAGTTGTGCCCATTTATGCATAGATTATGAACAATGCGTACACATATGGATAATGAGTATGCATTAATTGCAAGTTAGTTTCACCTTTGTTCTTTGTGTCAAGAGTGCCGGTTGTGTTTAAAAGCGACAGTAGTGTGTTATATATCATTTAATATTTTTTAGAAATATTTATATAATTGTGCAAACTAAGAAAACCAGAGGTAAGTATTGAGTTATTATCATATATGTATCACTGCAGTTATGACATTTAGGAAATTTTTTGGATTAATTTCGGCTTGTTTGATAATTTTGAATAAACTTTGACGAATTTCTGCCAAAAAGAAGCCTTTTTGACCCATAGTGGGCGTGTCCGTGGACCGATTTCGAACTTTTCCGCAGATAGAATAAGATTCAGGCCTTGAAACCCTTGTAAATGATACCCATATCGATTTTTTTACCCCCGGGCCCATAGTATCGCCCACTTCCGGTGGTACCATGAAATCGAAATTTTCAAAATTCATCTCTGCGGCACTAAAACTATGAAATAATGATTAAGTTAGTCTTTTTTTGAAAGTTAGTCTTTTTTGAACATTTTTGAAAAAATTTTGATAAATTTTCATAATTATTTTAATTTGAACTGTGTAAATTTTTGTAAAGCCAACCACAAAACAAAAAGAACTGATACAGCCAATTGTTTTTCTGACTGGGTAGTTACTTGACGAGCTATTTATAGGTGCGTTTGAGTACTTTTACAGTAAAATGTAAGGTATATTTATAGGAGGTAGCCGCTAGATTACAACAATTGTACAATAAAACAAACAACAGGGCTTTTTATTGTTGTTATGTGGTACGAACTGTCAAAAGGCAAAGGGGTTGATTAGAGACAAAAAAGACAAAAGATAGAGAAAAAAACTTGTTTACATGTTTACTATACATAATTTGACAGTTCGTACCACAAAACAAGCAAATAAAAAATAAACAGCTGGCTTTCCGAGACTACCTGCTATAAATATACCTTGGTAAAATGCAGTAAATGAGAAAATGGCGTTCTGCTTCAGCTGATTTTGTTTACTTTTTGTTTGTGTTTTGCAGAAAAACATCCATTGAAGTGCTAAATATGGAAAACTTCGCAGGTCAACAAAGCAGTGAATATATGTTTTCTAAAAATTTAGAAGGTATTAATTTATATTATGGGAGACGGTGGAATTGAAATAGAACTCAAGCTTTGCTCTTCGGCGCCAGGACATTAATATCCATCCGCTACAATAAATACTTTCTGGCTGGCCATTATATGCGCATAGTAACGGATATCGTTTGGTAGAAAATTTAAATTTATATAATATACCTATATATAAATAAAAAATTTATATTTTCATATTTAGATCGATATTGACTTCCATAATTTGTACCCGGAAAAGTCAAACTTATTTTTATATTTAGATCGATATTGACTTCCATAATTTGTACCCGGAAAAGTCAAACTTATTTCTTAAAAACTGGAATTCACTGAAGGATAACATCATAGCAGTATGCAAAAAAAAAAATGTTAAATTTCCAGCTGCTAAAAAATTATAAATAATCTTCCAACAAACAAAGGTAAAAAAAATTTTAACTTATGAAATAAAGAACTAATTTAATTATTATTTTTGAATTTTCTTCCAGATTTAGAATTATTTGAAGTTGAATTGAATTGGGGAAAGAACGGAAAATTATTTATAAAAATCCATTACAGAAATTGAATTTCCTAAACCCTTTGAGCTTCATCCAATATTAAGCACTAGACTATGTTTTATGATAACAATTTCATAGAAATGTAAAAAACATGTTAATACTGAAGTATATGATTTTTTTTATTTTAATATGTGTATAGGTATATAATATTAGTTATTAAGCACTTGTACTTTGAAATAAAGACATTTGAAAATAATTTTTTTTTTTTTTTTTTTTTTTTTCTCAATATTATTTATTGAATCTTCATACATTTAAATATGAACTAACAATAATTAATCAAATCTTAACCTAATACTTTATTTTATGTCCTGCCAGTGCCAGAAAAATTTTCTTCATCACGGGTTCTGTTCACTTATCGAGGTGTTTGTCGCTCATCTAATTGGATAAGTGCTGCAGTGTCTCTTCTTCTTAAGCGAGTGTGGCCGCTATCATTTAAAATATTTCGTGCTAGTGGGTTTGGATGCAATTCGAGCCTTTTTAAGTATTTTACTGCATATTTCGTAATCATAGTTTTGACTAATGGAACATTGAGATCCTTGTGAATATTTGAGTTTTTTACATACCAAGGGGCAGCTGTGATTATTCGAAGAATTTTATTTTGGCGTCTTTGAATTTTTTCTATATTAGAGGCCGAGGCAGTGCCCCATAACTGAATACCATAGCACCAGATTGGCTTTAAGATGGAGTTGTAAAGAAGAAGTTTGCAGTCGAGACTAAGGACAGAGTTTCTACCAATAAGCCAATGAATTTGAATGGCTTTTAGTTTCATTTGAGTTAATTTTGCCTCTATATGGCATTTCCACGTTAATCGCCGATCCAGATGTATACCGAGATATTTTACATGCGAATGTTGAGGAATTATTTGATTGTTGATTGTAATATGGGGGCAAGATTCCCGGCGCAAGGTGAATGTTATATGCACGCATTTTTGCTCATTGACCATTATCCTCCATTGTCTTAACCATATTTCTAGTTGAAATATATGATGCTGTAAGTAACGAGATGCTTCATAACGGTTTTCATGGACGCTTAGAAATGCTGTATCGTCTGCAAATGTTGAAGTTTGGGTGTAGTTGCTTGTTGGCATGTCCGAAGTATAAATTAAATATAATAGAGGGCCCAGGATGCTGCCTTGTGGGACTCCAGCGCCAATGGGCTGAGGTGAACTTAAGAAATTTCCTTCTTAAATAATAAATTGACGACCGACTAAGTAGCTTTCTAGCAGCTTGTGTGTGTTTGCTGGTAAATTTTGCTTCAATTTATGTAATAAGCCTTCATGCCAGACTTTATCAAAAGCTTGCGAAACATCGATGAAGAGTGCTGAGCAGTATTTTTTTTCTTCAAATGCTTTTCTTATTACATTTACTATTCGATGAGTCTGTTCGATTGTGCTGTGTTTTCTTCGAAATCCGAACTGATGGTTTGGAATACATCTATTTTCACTTAAAATCGGTGTTAATTTTGAAACTAATAATTTCTCAAATAGCTTTGACATATTTGATAATAAGCTAATAGGCCTATATGACTCAACTTTTGTATGATCTTTACCTGGCTTTGGTATCATGGTAACTAAGGAAACCTTCCATTTTTGAGGATAGTATTCAAGGCGTAAAATAGCATTAAAAATAAAAAGAATAATTTTCTTTGCTGTGCGAGGTAGCTCTAAAAGCATTTTATTACTGATTTTATCAATACCAGGTGCCTTCTTAGTGAAAATAAAATGAAATTTTGTTTCTTTAATATTAGCAGGAGGTGTAAAAATGTTTCCTATTTGTTCACAATCTATGAAAATGTAGTATTTTTAGGTATATTTTTCTTTTTTTTCATATTAGTTTTAAGTTACATTGTATCTCAACATAATTCATAATTCAAATTTCATAGTCAAAATCTTTGTCATACATATATATAACATAGATATTAATCAAACAATACATGTATAATTGGCCTTTAAGGCTTCCAATGTATTGAAATAATAAATTAATAAATAAATAAATAAAATGTTGTTCATTACCTATGCACAGTTGTTCAAAGTCTTTTCCCAGTTGTTTAGAATCTGATTTCAATGTTAATATTGTTATTTCTTTATGTTTTGACTGCTAGAAAATGGTTTTTTATTCATTTTCTCTATTTAAAACCTACTTTTATTAAGTTAAAAAGTAGTATAATAAAACAAGTGTTTGGTTTGTTTTGGGGATCTTAAGGAATATCTTACAGGGGTGTGCTGGAAATCGCAAACGCAAATCGCAAGAATTTTAAAAGTCGTTTTTTAGTAAGATTTTTGTAATAAAAGAATTTTATGGCAAATATTATACAAACATTTCTCTATTAAACAGAATTTTATAACAAAAATTATTAAAATTAGATTAAAAGTGTATTAAAAACAGCCTCAAAATTCTTGCGTTTTGCGTTTGCGATTTCCAGCACACCCCCCTTAGTAGGGAAATTTTTGTATTTGTAGCAGCTCTGGTACAAAAAAACACGAAGAGTAAATGTAAAAACCCGAAAAACTTCGTAATCCAGGCAAACCAGCGCCCACCGCTGCATTAAAAAAATTTTCCGAAAAATGTGTTTTTTTTTATGTGTAAGCAGGGTTGTCAGATGTGGCGATTTCTCGCCAAACGTGGCGATTTTCCAACTTGTTTGGCGACCTAATTTTTGATTTGGCGACATGGCAATTTTTTGGCGATTTAACAAAAAAGTTGGCGATTTTGTTGGCTATTTTTAATGAGCTATTCATTTGTTTTAAAATTCGTTAAACTCAATACTGAAAAATAATTTTTTTTATGTATAAAATTTAAGGCATTCATATGTATGGTCAGTATTTGAAAGTACAGTTGAACTTCCATAAGTCGAAATTCTGTAAGTCTAAAATTCTTCAAGTCGAAGAGAATCTCTTGGCAATAACGGTAGATAGGCCAATTCACATGATTTTGTTTCTATAACTTGAACTTTTAAACTTCTTTATCTTGAATTTTTCTATAACTCAGAGTAAAGAATTTGCACCACGCGGGGCCTCACTTCCACAACTCGAATTTTTTTCCAAAAATGTTTTGCCATCTTAAATTATGTTTTATTTAAAACTAATTAGCATTTAAAATATGACATTTATATTTAGTTTAAAAAAATTTGATAAATCTAAATTCAATAGTTCTAAGCTTTTCAAATTAAGCATGTAAACACTTATCAAATCACACAACATTTCATTAAATGAAATCTTTAAATATGTAAATATGTATGTATTTGTACGAAATAAAATTAAAATTACATGAATACCGAAAGAATTTAATTTTTTGTTGTACATTTATTACAAAATTCTCTAACTTGAAGTTTCTGTAAGTCGTACTTTTTTGTCGGGGTAATGGAGTTTCGAATTAAAGAAGTTCAACTGTATGTTCAAATGGCTGATGAAGATAATGAATATCTTCGAGAAAATAGTTTTCATATTTAAAAGTGCTCTTGAAAGAATCAATAAAAAGAATTAAAAATAAATGTATTTAAAGTCTATGAACATTTTTTCATTATATATATGTGGCAATTTATTATCACAGATACAGTTGTTGTTAGTGATATTTTAAAGATTTTTATGAATTCTTACATACCACTGAACATTTTTGAAACACAATGGAAAAGTTAGCGTTGGTTAATTGGAAAGATAAATACGTTTATGCCAAAACTTTAAGGCTGCAACGATACGACAGGTACGTACAATTTTAAGGAACTTACTTTGACTGTCGTTTATATGCTGGTAATTATTACTAGTAATGCCTGTGTTTAAGCTATAAACTCCACTAAAACTCGCCTTTGAAGTAGAATGCAATACGAACATCTAGACGCGTTATTACGAGTTATAAGTTGCACTACTTTTGTACCATCGTTAAATAAATGCAATGCCCTTACAAAAAAGAAGACAAATAGGGAACTTTGCCGGTAAAGCGTTTTAGATATATGTATAATAAAACTGCAACTAATAAAAAATGTATATCCAATATTTGTTTAATACTAGCCGCAAAAAATCTTTTTTTGTTGCTATAAGTAGACTACTATAAACTATTTTACAGTAAACATCGTACCATTTTTGTGTTCACTAGCTATTTTTACTTTTTCTAAATAAAAATTAAGCAAAATATATATCATGGAGATTTTTTTTTATTTTTGGCGTATTTAAGAGATACGGAACCAATTAATTTTTTAGGATTTATAAAAAATATTTTTAATAAATTAAAAAAATATATATTTTACTGCCAAAAACTTGAAAAGGCTTTGGCGATTTTTGACATTGAGTTTGGCGAAAAAGGCCAAAATCAATCTGACAACCCTGTGTGTAAGTGGTGTTATTTTATATTTTGACATTTTTACTTCAAATTGCGCAAAAAAATTACAACAACAATTCCGAGAGAAATACTACATTTTTAACATAGGGGACATACTAAGCAATGTATTAAATATCAGCATTTGAATATATACCAACACTAATAAGTTATTAGCATAGTGTTATTAGTAATAACTAGGGCAACCAAAAAAAAAGCAAATGCTTATTTTTTGGTTTACAAGATAGAAAGATTTTGATTGAACACAAATTCCGATCATAAAAAAACAAAGAAAATGAGCTATATTTGTTAGGGCTTATTTTTGCTTATTTTGGTAATATTGCCTTTTTTTTAGTTATTTTTGCGATATCGGCTTTTTTTTACTTATTTTGTCATTTTAAGATAATTTTTAATTTTTTTCATATGAAAAAAACTTATTTAATAATATTTTACAAAAATCGTGATTATTATTTATTTTTATGTGCAACTTTTTTTATAAATACTAAAAAATCAACCATTTCTGTGCTGTAACAACTCTGGTTAAAAAAATCATTCAACGTTATGGTTATATTTTGTGCTTCCCTTGAACAATATCATCCCATTATCTCTGTATGTTATTATAGCTACACTAAAGAGTGGAGAGGGTATTATGCATTTGTGCTGATGTGAGAAACACCTTAAAATATTGGTCCTAAAGTATACCGATCTACTCAAATCACTTTCTGAGTCGATCCAATGATGTACGTTCGGCTGGCTGGCTCGCAATTTTAAAGATAATTTAATGAAATTTGGTACGTGTGTTCTAATTGGCACAAGGGCGAATCGGTCCATAATTTAATATAGCCCCCATACAAGCTGCTATCCAGAAGAGGGTATTTGTGCCCACTATCAAACCAATTTTAATGCAATTTAAGACATGTAGATAGATCCATATTTAGATGGACACGTAAGGTATGATTTTTTTAAAAAATAGGACTACGAGGGGAGGTAGGGGGCAGTTTCTGCCTATCAGAAACTATTAAACCGATTTTAATGAAATTTGAAATATAGATAGATCCCTTTTAATATAGCCATACACTCTCGAAACTTGCTTTAAAATACTGTTGTGTTGGGTATCATACGGTCGGGCTTATAGTCGGATGATTACTTGATTTTTATGCAACTCTGTCTTAGCGGTACTGTAACGTATTTTTTATAGTGTTGTGTATAATTTGTATGTGTTTTTGTTTTTAGTATTAAGCCTTTTTATCAACTTATTTTATTATTTGCTTGTTTAAGTTTTTTTCTCTCGAAAATTCCATAGCTGTATTCTTACGATCAAATTCCTTAGACTGTAACGTCTTTTACCATCATAGTTTGTAACTTCTTATTTCTTTTTAAATATAGTTTTTGTATAAAGTAACGTCTGGTAGTTTCCCTTCTCTCTGTTTTTGGTATAGTAACGTCTTATTTTTTGGCTTTTTTAATATTGTTTTAGCTATTAAGAATTTCTCTGTATATCAAATATTGTTAATTTCTGTAAATTTTGGTGTTTTACACGAAGTTGTAACAAAATTGGAAACAAAAAATCTTTCATTGGTTTTCTAAATGAACATAGTTGTGGATCGTAAGAAAAATATCCCGTGTTCCAGGGGATATAGGAGACAAATTTAAAACAAAATTTTAATCAGTTTCATTAAAAAATGAAGGATTTTCGGTATTAAAAGATATTTTGGGAGGCAAGCGGAATTATGAGTCCAATCGTATAAAATATACGATACTCAATTTTAAATATGCTCCCTTAACATCTGTAAACGTAGGAAGAACTTTTTCTATGTATGTACAAGAACTTGCTGACTCCAAACAGACATAGTTTTCTTTTCGAAAGTATATTGCATCAACTTATAATTTACTAGACCAACATATAAAACGAATTAAGTGGAAAATAAACAATTTTTAATTGCTTTTTTTTTAAATTTTAACAGCTTATTTTCATGTTTTTAAACGCTTTTTTTTAAGAGCTTAAAACTGTTTTTTTAGTGCTTTTTTTTTGTTGCCCTAGTAATAACACTATGCTAGTTGAAAAAACCGACAAGCCGGGCACATGGCGTTTTAACATAATTCGGGTACGCTGAATCCAGTGGTGCCCGCAGTTTTTTTAGATTGCCTCTGGTTTTCGAGATATACCGTTATTTCGAAAATGGAGGAGGTTGCACAACATATGTTCGCGTAACTCAAAAACGGTTTAGTTTATAAAACTTTTTTCTAATATGAGCAGTCGTTTTTGAAACATATTTTTTTTTTTTTTGAAAAATGCAGCTACACACAAAAAAATCATAGGTAAAATTACCTAAAAATATGGTATAAAATTAACTAAGCGCAAATTTAGCATGGCAGTATCTAAGTTTCTTAGGTAATAAAACGTTTAACTTAGGTAGTTTCTATGTTCGAAAAAGTATCTAATAATTTTGTTAAAATTACAAAGAAACTTTGAAAATTTAGCAATGATAGCAAAGTTAGTTTATATTTTTATTTTAGAAAAGTTATCTAAGTTAAATTTTGTACAAGAACATAGGTTTTAGGTAAATTTACTACTTTTTTTTAATAAAAATGCATTTTTAAAATAAACTCTATATACTTTTTTAACTTTTTTAATTTCATTATATCGACCTCTTTGCGCGAAATTATCGTATATACCAATTTTTTTGAAATTGAGTTTTTGATGCAATCTTCTTCTACATTCAAAGAGACGTCACCTGACAAAATATTGTAGGCGAATTCCACTTCGTTGCTCCAAAAATTGCATGTATATTTTCATGTTGATATTGCAAGCGAAAGCAGAGAAAAGTATAAAAATGGCTGTCCTGTAAAATTTGGTTTTTGTAACATACGATAATTCCGCGCAAAGGGGTCGATATGTATTTTATTTATCAATTCATATGTGTACCAATTAATTTAATGATATACTGAAACTTTATGATATACTTAAAACTAATCGTCTTTAAAATCCATATTGATCCAGCATCGTGTCGTCCAAATTAATAATCTTCAATAAAAGTAATAAATAATTATTGGTTTTATTGTTAATATATTCTGTCTTGTTTTTAAAAAGTTCAGCGGAGTTCTTTATATTATGTTAATAATACTCACTGACATACGTTTTATTTTTATCCTTTATTGAAAAGTTTTTAATTTAATTTTTTTAATTTTATATTTAAAAATTCTATATTCAAATTTATATTTTAATGTTTTTTTCACAATTGAAAAACAAAATAAACATACATACATATTATAAAAAAATTAGAAGAAGATACCTAACCCAATTAGTAATATTAACAAAAATTTTAAGCAATACTTATTGTATAAATTACCAATTATTTAAGACAATAAAACTTAGTTTTTTTCTTTTCATATAAAAATAAATTGCCTATGCACGCCTTGGTAAAATTACCTAAATTATTTTTTTGTGTGTAGGCTTCTAATTTTTTGCAGACAAATAAAAAATAAAGCAGAAAACAAAACAAGCCATAAATGATTAAAATCTGTTACCAACTTTTGATTTTATTCACAAAAGTCGAAAAATTTTAATTAATTTAAGAATTAAAAAGTGGTGATAAAGGGCAAGTATGTCTCGAGAAAATGTTAAGGACAAAAAAACTAATTGAGGTCGGTCATACATTTTATTTTACTAAGGGCGACCCCTGGGCCTTTATGGGACTTTTTCGATATATTTCTAGTCTGCATTGAAAATTTTGTATGGGAGCCCCCTTAAAGAATGCAGAACGCTGGTAGGTATGTTAAAAATAAGTGATTGAGATAAAAAATAAAGTGGGGTCGGTCATACATTTGACCTATCTAGAGGCATCCTAGGCGCTGCAGAGGCCAAATTCAAGAATTTCATTAAACGGCCATATTTGTATAGGAGCCCCCTAAGGGGTGGAGATATATATAAAGTATGTTTTAAGAAAATGTTAAGAACAAAAAACTAATAGAGGTCGGTCATACATTTTATCCCCCTAGGGGCGATTCCTTGGCAGTTATGGGGCTTTTTCTTCAATATATTTCTAATCTGTATTGAATATTTTGTATGGGAGCCCCCTTAAGGAATAGAGATAGCGGGTAGGTATGTTAGAAACAAATAATTTAGATGAAAAATAAAGTGGGGTTGGTCATACATTTGACCCATCTAGGAGCATTCTAGGCACTGCAGCAGCCAAATTTAAGAATTTTTACCATACATACTTATATGGCGGCTTAATAAAATTCTTAAATTTGGCCACTGCAGCGCCTAGGATGCTCCTAGATGGATGGGTCACATGTATGACCGACCCCACCTTATTTTTTATCTCAATCATTTATTTCAAACATACCTACCAGCTTTCTTAAAGGAATTTTTTTTGCGGAATTTCGGTTTTTTTTAGTAATTTCAATAAACTGAACCGTTTTTGAGTTAAGCGAACATATGGCGTGCAACCTCCTCCATTTTCGAAATTACGGTATATCTCGAAAACCAGAGCAAATCTAAAAAACTGAGGGTACCACTGGATTCAGCGTACCCGAATCACGAAAAAAGTGTAAATTTCTTGCACAGTGTAATTTGTTTTTCGAAAAATAAAAAGTGTCAAGGTGGTGATATTTTTTTTCCGAACTGTATAACGTGATGGTTTTTCTTTCAGCATAAGCGTAGTTTAACTGTTATGGCTAGTTCGGCAAGTACACCTCCTTCCAAAAAAAGAAAAAAATACAAAAAAACCTTAAAATCTATCTCAAAAATTCAAATTGTAATGAAATTAAAGAAAAAAGGTGTTTTAATCAACCATGTCACAGAGAACAATTCCGTTCGGAATCAAAGAAAACATATTTTTGTATTGATAGAAAGTGTATTTTGATAGTTTTTTGGATTTTTAGATACAGGTTTCATTGCGAAAAAATAGTTTCGTCATTTTTCAACAAGATTGTTCAAGAACTCTCCGAGTTAGAGTGGGTCAAAACTTGACATTTTAGCCAAACAGGGTTTTTTCTCATCCATGTAACTTAGGTAACAATAGGTAATGTTCTTTGCCAAATTTGTCCCAAATAGTTTAGATAGCTATTTCTTCATTCTTTTGAAAGAAATTAAATAAAAAAATTTTTGACTTTGCAAAATCACCGTCGTAACTTTCTTTTTGCATAAGTCAGATGACTAGTTATTCTTTCGAGCAAAAATAAGTTATTCTTTGCTTTATTTTTTCGAATAGAAATATGTTTTCTAAAGAAATGTACGTGTTATAACTTGGTTGACTTTGAATATTTATTTTAATGTGTGATCATGAACAATAAATAAAACCTATAACCTCTTAATCATAGCAATTATTCTTAATTTTTTACATCTGAAAAAGAAGTTCACTATTAAAAAAAATACATAATTTACACACTGCAAGTTTTCTTGTTAAGTTAAGTTCATAGAAGTGAGAGAAAATAATGAAATTTCTTTTCTTCTCCCTCTTGCCCTGTCTTCTAAGACTTGTCCAGTAAAACTCTTTGTGTCTAAATGGAGTTTAAATCTAAAGGCACTTACTTACCTTTTGTATTAAAAAACACTTACATTCATTAAATTTTGCACTCTTTTTAAACTAAAAAATGTATTTAAATTCGAAATACACTAAATAAACCATAAATATCGCTTATATATTTTTTTTTATTTTAAATGAAAGAATTCATGTATTAAAAAGAGAAGTTTCGTTGTGGTTATAATTTTTTTTTTATTGATTCTTTATACAAAAAACAAATATTTTTTAACAAAGTAAAAGAAATAAAAAAAAAAAAAAAATTATATAAATAAAAAATTATAAACTTAAAAGCAATAAATATAAAAACAAAATAATTTTGTCCTTTTTTATTTGTCAGATTTTATTATTTATATTATACCTTTTGATGATAAGGGAACAACTAGAATGATTTGTTTAAAATTTAAATATGTATCAATATTCGTAATTTATACATTTTGTTGAAAATATTGGTTAATGGAAATTTGTAATTTAATTCTTTTGTAAAATTTTTAGTTTTTGGACTCTTTGAAATTTGAAAAAATTCATTATTATTTTAAATAATTTTAAGAGGAAATATAATTGAATTGCAATTTCTATTAGTTCCTAGACAGTTTTTGGTTTAAGAATTGTCCTATTTGTATTCGGCTTAATTTTTTGTTATATTTTTCAATATTTATATATTTATTTATTTAAATTATGCTTTTTTTTATTTTTGCTAAAGATTTCTTTGTGTTTTATAGGAAATGTTTAATACTTCTTTTTATTTATTTTTTTAACATTTTCTTAGAAAATGGAACTTGTAAGTCTGTTTCTTTTTATAAAAAAAAATTCTTAAAAATAAAAAAATTTAAAGAGAAAATTTATATTCATTGTTTTCTTTTTTTATATTGCACCAATATGGTTTGTAAATTATAATAATATATTAATAAAATCGAAATTATGTTTTAAAAAACCAATATGGTTTATAAATTAATGTATTTTTTAATTTTTTTTTAAATTATAATTTCAAATACTTTTATCATCCTAATACGCAAACACAATGAGTATTAGCAATTTCCACTTTTGATGTTGATTTGTTAATTGAAACTTTTTTCAGTTTTAAATCAATTTTCTGAAATCATAGACTTTTCTTCTCTACTTTTCTTGTAAATATAGTTAGTTATTTGCTTTTAAATTTATTTCGTGTTTATTTTTAAAGTTTTAAAAATTTTAAATAATTAAATGATAAATTTTTTTTTACAAAACTAAAAAGTACAAAACAATAATATAATGTAATTTAAAAATAATTAAAACAAATATGCAAAAACAAAACTACATAGGTATCAATCTATCTGGTAATATGTTTATCCTTTTAATTTTTGTTTAAAACAAGAGTGTTATTTGTTTGATATTTTTGTATAAGAAAATAGCGTAGAAGAATTCGAAAATGCTTTCGAACTAAAATTAAGGTTAAAAACATTGTTGTACCTGTCACTGGTGTTCAGCAAGTTTTTTTAACAATAAACTTATATTTTTGTATGCTGCATGTTTTCTATTTTAGCAATCAGTTTCTTTTAACAAAAATATTGTTTTAAACATAGAGGGCTTAAGCCCCAGTTAGCTAACAGTAACAGTTACGTTGCAAATTAGCTGCTTCATTTTGTTGGATGTAAAGCAATTAGATGTAAGATGTAACTTAACCTTAACGTCTAAAGGTTCAGTAAGCCGGGAGTAAAGGCTCAGTTAGCCGGGAGTAACAGTAACAATAACCTTACCGTAAAAAAGTAAGACCAATCTATTTCTTACAGATTGAGACGTAACATTTTACTGCTAACTATAATCGTTCTAATTGCTTTACATACAACAAAATAAAGCAGCTGATTTGAAACGTTACTGTTACTCCCGGCTAACTGAGCCTTAACAGTAACCTTACCGTAAAAAAGTAAGACCAATATATTTCTTACAGATTGAGAAGTAACATCTTACTGCTAACTATAATCGTTCTAATTGCTTTACATACAACAAAATGAATCAGCTGATTTGCAACCATACTGTTACTCCCGGCTAACTGAGCCTTTAATCTGTAGAAAATTAATTTACGATAACATTACTGTTAAGAGGTCTGTCTGTACAGGGTCAAGCATTTCTCATCAAGCGCTTTGGTAGTATGTGTTAGTGGAAATATGTTTGCATGTGTGATACCGACGATGCTGGATGGAAAATCAAAAAATTTCGATATGACGGCGAATATTACGTCCAGCACACGTACACGAGTGCGTTCGCCTGCATGACAAGCATTTTGACCGTGTGCACCCCTTTACTGTCACCTAACTAGGGCGATCTTCGAGAAAATTTACACACTACTGCCAAAACTCCCTTTCGAGAAATTCATTAATATTTTCATAAACTATGCATACAATAAAAAAAATTTACACTTGAAAAAATTAATTTTCTTGACTTTCAATTAGCACAAAAATCGGCTGGTTTTTGCTTAATGGACGGACCCGTTTAAAATTTATTCCAACGGTTACAAAAAGTATGGAGAAATATTCGTAAATATAAACGTAACCACTATTTTTAGCGAACATTTTATTATTTTGATATTATTTAAAAAAGATTTAATTATAAAGAGTCAATTATAAAAGAGATTTATATTTTTCGAATTTTAACAAATTTAAATAAAAAAGTTTTCTAGAAAAAAAACCTAGAAATTTGTCACGGAAGTGAAAATATTTTATCTCATTAACAAATGTTTTCAACTTGAAATAATAATCGTTTCAGAAAGAGGTTAAGGGCATACGAAATCGCAGATACATCCGATCGAAAAGACGGTTTACAACTTAACTCTAGTTTAGTTATAATTTTGCAGTTTTTTGACCTACTTCCAAATTTTCTTAACATTTTTTTTAAATTAATTTTACTATTCCAACTTATACAAAATATCAAAAATATTTAAATTTACTCTTGTTCTAACACTGTGTCTATAAATCCATTTAGGGTTTTGAAACTTTGGTTTTTTTGTTTGTTTTTAAGCTGAAATAAAATTAAATTATTTGTATATTGTCTTAATATTATTTTTTTTTATTTGTATTATATTAATATTTTAGGAAATATTTATTTTTATATTTGGTTTTATTTAAGTTCACTTACCACTTATAACTTCTAGTTTTATTTAATTATTAATTATAGAATAATTTGTGTTTTTCCAGACTTTGTTTTAGAACTTTGGCAGTAAAAAAAATATTTGAAATGTAAAACTTTTTTTCACAGTTGTTTTCCTTTTTTTAATAGTTTTTGTTTCCTTTTTGAAAGAGCAGATTTGTGCAAAAGCGTAATTTTTAAATTAGTTTTTTAGGTCTTTTAAGCTTTGCATTATTTTTTGTTTGTTTAAAGAATGTTTGTTGTTATTTAAATTTCTTTTTAGGACTTTTATTTCTTTAAAAACTTTTTAAACTTAAAAATAGAAATTTTTTCAAAAACAAATACATATAAAATTGAATTGGATTACGAAAAAAAAACAAGTGATTTTCTTGAATAACATTTTTGTTAATTAAGAAAAATTGCAATATTGTATTTCGTTCTGTTTTTCTTGCGTATAAAAAGAAAAAAGGAATAACACTTATTCTGCGTTTCGATTCGGATAAAAATTTTTTCCTTTTAGCAACTTTGGTTTGCTGTGATCCGTTTTGCTTTGTTTAAATTTAATTTTTCTTCCTTCGAGTTCGAACAATTTGTACTGTGTATTGCGTTATTTATAAACAAATGGGAAATTTGATGAAAAGTTATTGTTCGTAATAGAGAGTTGATGTTTTAAAAGAGATATTGTTAATTCAATAAAGTATTAAAAAAATTCCGTTCATTCTAAACAAATAATACCAAAGTCGTAATACACATTACAAATTGTTTAAACTAGTAAATTATTTCTTTCGAAAATACACGGTATAGGCATAGCGATCGTAGCTACGTTTTATCAAGTTGTTTGTTTTTTAACGGAAAGTTCTTCGATTTTTTGTTATTTCGTTTATAAAAGTATGTAATTAAAAACAAGGAAGTAAAATAAAAACCATTAAATATTTTTTTTATTAAATTGTTTTATTATTTCGATATTATTTTAAAAAGATTTAATGATAGAAGAGTTAATTATAAGAGTTTTATATTTTTCGAATTTTAGCAAATTCAAATAAAGAAGTTATTTAAAAGTTTTATCTAATTTATTGCAGGTCAAAAACAACAACATCTGAACAGTACGAAAAGCTGGCAAATTTATTTAATTAATTTTTTCGCTATTAATATTAAATTATTGTTTTTCTATAAATTTAACTTTTTATGAAAATGTTTACTGCAAATATTATCTTCTTCTTTGTCTCTCGATACAGTTTTTTTTTTTGAAATATCTTTTTCCAATTGATGCATAATTAAATGCGGGAACGTAATCGAAATGCAGAATAAGGGTAAATGAATAACTTTCTTCAAAAAACACATTAGCACACATTTAAAAATGTTTTGCAAAAAATTCCTTTGAAATTCATTAAATTTTATTTTGTAGTAGAACAACAACATAATCACCTTGTAGCACACATTTAAAAATGTTTTGCAAAAGTTTTAAGGTTTAATTAATTCCTTTTAATTAAATTCATTAAATTTTATTTTGTAGTAAAATCAACAACATAATCACCTTGTATTTCAATGCAACACACATTTTGATTTGGGTTGTTTTATCTGCTAATTTTTGGTGCCAATATTGTTTTTTTTTTCTTCTTTAATAGAACTAACATTGAATTGTAATTTCAAGTAAAACATACTAAATTTTTAAATATTTTTGATAAAGCTAGTTTAAAAAACATTTTTTTATGTTATTGATGGAAAAAGCTTTTCCAAAGTATTAAAAAGATCCATATTGTATGTTTTACAAAAAGGTGGAGTTGTCCTGATATCCAATTCAGCTTATATACTTTAACGACCTCATTTTTAGCTCATAGTTAGAGTTTGTAATTAAAAGAACTTAAAAATAAAATAAAAGTAAAAAATTATATTTGTCTTTAGGAATTCTGTGAGCTCTTCATTTAAAATGTTAGAGATAAAAAGGATTTTATTTCGTTTATAGTGATTAATTTAGTTGATAACCTTTTTTATGCACTTTTTTGTAATATTTTGAAATTATTAATTTTTTTTATTAACCGGGTAAATAAATAAATTTGTTAACTTAAGTGTTGAAAATCGAAATTGTTACTGCCATATTTATAAAAAATAAAACAGGTTAATAAAAGGTTTATTAAACAAATTTTTATACCAAATCCGTTTCATAAGCATTTTATTAACCTGTTTTATTTTTTACAAATAAGGCCGTTATTTTTTTAATTATTTTATAACAAACCTCCTAGTAAAGGAAAAAATCATAGATGTGTTTTAACAAAAATATAAATATTAATTTCACTTTTAAGCCTATTCATTAAATTATACGTTTTAATGAAAAAAGACTTTTTAAATTTAGAAAAAGTAGTTTCCAATTAAAACAAGAAAGTACTTATAAGTACTTTTAATCTGATTTAATAATTTTTTGTTTTTTATGTTTTTAAAATATCACAGTTCGGTTCCGAGTAATGTTTATATAACATTAACTTATTTCTTTTTTATATCACAGTTTGTTTTCTTTTTAATAATTTTGAGAACATTTCTTCTTAAGAAAATGATTTGTGTTTTCTTTAGCTTTAATTATTGAAAAATAAATATAAATAAATTAAAAAATAATGAAATATTTCTCTTGGTAGGGTTTTTTTGTTTGTTTTCTTTTAAAGGGGGTTAATAAAATTCTTGTAGTTTTGCTTTCTTTTTTTTAATTTTTCAATTTTTTTTCATCAGTTTGCATTTTATTTATTTTTAAATATAATTTTAATAAGTTTTATATTTATTTCCATTTGTGGTTTATTCTCTGAAATTAAGAAATATCATGCTTACAAATAAAAATTATTTTAACTTGATTTTTTTTTATTTTGTG
Organism: Pollenia griseotomentosa; assembly: GCA_963931875.1. Lineage (NCBI taxonomy): Eukaryota > Metazoa > Arthropoda > Insecta > Diptera > Polleniidae > Pollenia > Pollenia griseotomentosa. Next base: position 250,947,560 of record OZ007560.1, read on the forward strand.
TTTTTTTTTATTACAATTATTTTATATGAATTTAAATGGTTTAATTACTTAGGCTAATAAATTTTTTTAAATGTCAATGAGGCAGAAGAAATTGTAATAGAGAGAAATAAGAGAGAGGGAGAGTAAGAAATAAATTTTATTGTATTATCAATATTTAAGTGCAAATATAAAATTGGTAGAAAATCGTTGATTTTTGTATAAAAAAAAAGAATTGTTTAAATTATTTATAACACTTCATTGAAATATTTCGCAAAACGTTACTGTCTGTAAATTTAATTTAAAATCTTAATAAAAGTCAATTGGCAAAAATTAAAACTTTTCTGAAAAATTTTGAAGTTTGAAAAATATAAAGAGAAAACATAAGTAAAAATCATGGTAGAATAAATACAAGGTATAGTCATTAGAAATTTTGTTCTCAATTTCAAAACCCATATAACGTCAAACAAAAGAAAATATGGAAAAAAAAACTAAAACAATTGTCAAAAATAAAATAAGTTTATTTGACATTACATGGGTAAATAATGAAAACTCTCCCTAATGAATATACCTCGTACTTACTATACTATGAGTAAAAATATAATTTGAATTTTCGAAATTATGCTGAAAGTTGTTGCTTTTTCATATCAATTTGAAGCAACTTAGAAAATGAAACTTTTTATTAATTCTAATTTTGAATTACTTCTTTTAAACATTGAAAACTATAATAAAACAGTTTCAAACTAAAAATATTTTCTTTTATATAAGCGAAATAAATTCTGTGGCATTTTGACAAAATATACAAATTTGTATTAAAAAATCATATTTTTTTACGTTTTTAAAATTTTGTTATAAACCATAGTATAAAAAGTACCAGGGGCCTAATTCGAAAGCAATTTTATTTCAGTCGATACTGAACGATCGAAATTAGTTTTTCAGTATTGTGAAGCTCAAATTAATGTTTTATAACACTGAAAAAATAATTTAAATTGCTTTTGAAGCGAGAAAGTACTCGATCACGACTGCTAGCATCAGGCCCCAGGCATGGTAGAATAAGTACAAGGTATAGTCATTAGAAATTTTCTTCTCAATTTCAAATCCCATATAACGTCAAACAAAAGAAAATTTGGAAAAAAAATTAAAACAAGCGTCAGAAATCAAATAAATTGTTTTGACATTACATGGATAAATAATGAAAACTCTCCCTAATGAACATACCTGGTACTTATTATACTATGGTACCAGGTATGTTCATAAGGGAGAGTTTTCATTATGTACCCATGTAATGTCGAATTAATTTATTTGATTTTTGACGCTTGTTTTAATTTTTCCACATTTTCTTTTGTTTGACGTTATATGGATTTTAAATTGAAAACAAAATTTCTAATGACTATACCTTGTACTTATTCTACCATGTTATAAACAAAATTTTTCTTTCGATTTATTTTATTATTTGATAAAAATTAATTTTCCACCGAGTTTTTTTTAAAACTTTTTGGCTATCTTATCTCGAATTAAGATGTTTTGTCGAAATGCCACAGAATTGTTTTTTTTTATTTCAAATGTTGGAATATGTAATTTTGTATGTAAAAAGTTCTAGGTTGACTTTGTGTTTTACAAAACAAATTTAATTTTTTTCCTATTATTTATTTAATGTGAAATTAATTGTCAGCTCTGGTTGGCTCGAGAGTTACCACATACATCGGTCTATGAATGTATGTATGCATTCTGCTGCACCGAATCTAACATCAGCTTCACCATACATACAACTTTTTGCAATTTTGCTTTTAGTTTGCACTTAAATATAGATTAATAAAAATGTATGAAGAAACTTTCTATTTTTATACTAATTTTAAGCTTTGTTCACAATGGTAGCAACAATTTGGGTTTATCTTCTATCTTATTTATTCTCATAGTACTTCATAAATTTTTCTCTCATTCTTCAAACAAAAAAGCAACTAAAGTTTTTTTTTAAAGTTGAGTATACTTTTACTTCAGCAATAATTTGTATAAAATAATAAATGACGTTTATAATAATTTTTTTTAGTTTTAAATGAAATTTTTAACCGAATGTTTAAAAAAAACGTAATATTGTTCTGGGTGAAATTTTCAAACGTTTTCTTAATTAAAAATTTGTGTGGTTGCGAACAAAATTGTTTAATTTATTGTAAACACCAAGTGAAATTGTTGTTGCCATTGTGAACGAAGCTTTATTTCCTGTAAAAATATTTTTTAAAAAAGAAAGAAAAACACATCAATAGTTTAAGCTTTGTATATTAAATTTACAAAATTGCTGTTACTTACTAATTTTGTTTTTTATTTAAATTGTATTTTGCTGTAAATAAAATAATCAATAATCGGTTGGTTTGCATTTGTCTGTAGTCCAAACGACGAAAAAAGAGTTACATAAAAAATTACTATGTATTTAATTAAATGTTTGGCAATGGAAAAAAAGAATTTGAAAACAAATTAGAAAGTGTTAGAAAAGATATTTATAGAAGAAAAATCAAATCGTCAAATAGTAAAAATTACAATTTATAAAATAAAAAGTTTTTAAATAAAAATTAAGAAAAAAAAATATATTTTTTTGACTTATTTGCAGGAGTCATTACTTTGTCCAATTAATGTTATTGCTATTATTTTAATAAACTTTTAAGATTTTGTGGTCACTTAAAGGGTTGTTTGTTGGTTTTTTGACTTTGTTTTTAAGGTAAATGGAGAATAATTTAAACACTTTTTAACTTATAAATATTAAATTAAATCACTTAATTAAAAAAGTGTCAGAAAATGTTAATTGCTTGGATTAAAAAATTAAACAAAATAAAAAGTATTCTAAAAAGTACTTTTTTCATTCTATTATGTTTTTTTTAAGATAAGGGGCATGCAACACACGTTGATTTTGTTAATGTTGATATTGTATTTTTGGCATTACTCAATGATTTTTTTTATTAAGAGTTGCAGAAAACTGTATCATCGGCACGCACAGCGTTGTTGTGGTTGTAGTATTTTGTCACTCTGTTTTTAATGATAAAATTATATTTTATGTTTATCATACTTAATAGTATCCTGTAGAGTTGGAGTAGCTTTGCTGATACGATTGTGTGTCTATTTGAATGAAGAAAGAAGTTTGTTTCGCCGGATATAACAGGATTGTATTAATTATTACGGTTATAACAATATATAATTTTCTTGGTTTTTAACTTAAGGGCACTTTTAATCAAAACAAATTGTGCAAAAACAATCAAGCATACGGATAAACTAAAGTGTAATGCAATACATATATATAAAAAATGTAAATATCACTTACCGTAACCGGCATATGCTCGTTCGTCATAACTTTGCTGGGCATGTTGTGTATAATCTGCCTGAGATGTACTATAGTCTACAGCTGGAGCACCATACTGTTGTGTATAGTCTTGGCCATATGTTTGATAACGTGTGTCCTGTTGAGCATAGGCCGAACTAAAAAAAATTTTATAACAATTATATAATTTTTGAAATTTTATACAATTTAAGAAAATTTAATTTAAAAATATTTTTTTTAGTTTTTAATTATAAAAATATTCTTTTAAGGAACTTTTTTTTTTGAAAAAAGTTAAAAAACTTTTAACTTTAAAAATGAAAATTGTCTTTCGGGGCAAAATATAATTATTTAATCATTTTATATAAACGTATATATTTTATACACTAAAATCCATTTTTAGTCCCAATTAATTAAAATATTGTTATACATATTAATAAATAAATAAAAAATGAAAAAAAATTTTGAAAATCGATAGAATTGCGTTTACTAAAAAATTTTTATTTCATATCACAATTATAGTTAAAATCCATTTTCCCGCAATGTAACATTAGAAAACGGAATATTCATTAATTGCTTACCTATATCCTTGATATTGACTTTGATCATAATCTGTAGCAGCATGTGTTGCATACCCACTGTTGGCTTGATGTGCAGTATGTGTGGGTGCAGCATGAGAATAAGCTGTTGTTTGACCATAGCCATTATATGGAGCTTGAGTTTGAGGAGCTGCATATGATTGGGCATATGGATCCATAGTTTGTGAGTGATCATGTTGAGCATAACTATGATGGCTTAAAAGAATAAGAAAAATAAAATTCATTGTAATATACTTTTTCATTGGCATTGAAGGCTTTTGTATATTACTTATATTAATATAAATAAATTAAACTAATCACAAGTCTTTCGAGCATGTTCTATAAATCGAAATCGAACAAATTTTGTACAGAAAGTTCATAAAAATATTACAATACGATTTGAAAAAGATAATATCGTTTTCAGTATCTTTTATTAAAATTGATTTTTAATTCATTTTCCTCTGTTTTCCTGTATATATTCTTTTAAATTCTTTGTTATACATATATGTTAATTGAACTATATGTTGAACAAAAAATTAAGACTTAACTGCAGAAATGGATTTTAAGATCGGTCGAAAATCATCACTCCTACAAACACGATAATTTTAAAAACGATCGTTTTTTATCACATACCTGAATATCTATACAAGAACAACTCAAAAAACAAGAAATTACAGAAATCACAGAAATCACAATTTCGTTCGATTTCAATTCTATTTATATCGATTTCTAGAATATGGCCGTATATAATACTTATTTCTTTTATAAAAAGTGTAAAGGTCTTGAAAACTTAAATCTTTATTTTTACCTTTGTGGTGGTGGCGGTGGAGCTGGCTGATGTTGCACGCCATAACTTGCTTGTGGTGCCATATGAGATGGTTGATGATATTTGGGAGCCGGTGCACGTTGTGAATACGGGCCACCTTCATAACGGCCACGTTTGGGTCCAGGTGGTCCTCCAGGAGCTCCACGTTTAAGTGATGTTTGAGCTGTCACCTGGGTATTAAGAACATGTGGCTGTTGTTGCATTAATGGTGGTCGTGCCATGCCAGTATTCGCGTATTGTCCGCGACCACGAGGTGGACCTCCACGACGCATTATACCATGTTCACCCATTTGAGGTCCACTGTACATTGAAGTCATGCCAGTCGACCCATTGTGAGGATTATAGGCACCTCGTCCACCTCCTCGAGGTCCACCAGCTCCTCTACCACGCCCGCTACCTCTGTAATTTGGAGAAATTCCTGTTGATAAGGGTTTGGATGTAATCGGAGCAGCAGTAGCAACCGATGTTGCAGCATTTGGATCTTCATTTGTTACTGGCGCTGTTACAGAATTTGTAGTGCTTTCATCAGTGCCGGCTACCACCTGATTGGCCACACTTGCAGTTACAGGTGATACTGTTTTATTGTTATCCACGCCAGTATGTTGCTTTGGTGCTGTAAAAAATCATTAACTTATACAAATCAAATACAATATAGATTTTTATACGGCTTACGTTGGCTGTAAAGAGGCATACGGCCAGTTCCTCTCATTGGTGGACCGCCACGAGGAGCACCTCCTCCCCGCCCTTGATAGCCACCCGGCCCACCCATACCTGGACCACCACGCATCGGTGGTGCGCCGCGAGGTACAAAACCCCCACGGCCAGGATAACCCATTGGCGGCCCACCCATTCCTCCACGTGGTACAAAACCACCGCGCCCTGGAAACCCACCAGGACCACCCATGCCACCATAATGTCCTCTACCCATACCTCTGCCCCTACCACGCTCATAGGAACCACGCATTTGGCCACGTCCACGTGTAGGCGCTACACCACCAGTCACCGGCGCCGTATCGACAGTAGTTGGTGGAGCTTCCATTTTTTTTTTTTTTTTTTTTCAATTACCAAATTACACCAATACTTTTTTTTCTTTGACCACTTTAAAGAATGCGGCTTCGCCCCGGCAAACTTTAATATTTATTTATTTTAAATGAAGTTCTTATAAGTTTTTTGCAAAAACTATTTGATTCACTTTATTTAATCAATTAGCATTATTTAATGAATGATTTTTTTTTAAATTGATTAATTTTATGTATTTTTCAAGACGCTGCAAAATTTTACGTTCTTAAAAAAACATGGCTACCAATATCGATTTTTAATAGACAGTGCTGTTAACTAGGAAATTTTTTTGAGGATTTTAGTGATTTTGGAAAATTTACTTTTTGTTAATTCCTTCAGGCCAGTGATGCCAGAAAATTACATGTTATGTTGCATGTTTTACACGGAACACAACTGGGACGAACGACGAATTTCGTCCAACACTGAGTTAATACGTCGTATGAAGCACAATAACTAACAGCTTTTATAATTGAGAAAGTTGTTTGCTGTTTGTGCAAATAAAGATGGAGAAATAGTGTGAACATATAAAAAAAATAACAAATAAAAATTTTGTGCTCGAGTTCAGTAGTGAAAATAAATTTTATTTTTATTTGTTGCCGATAATTCGATACTCTTTGAGTATCATCATCTGGGCTTGTAAAAATTATTTGATTAAACACCCGACTTTAAAGCACAGAATACTAACAGAACTGAAAAAAGTGACGTGTGAAAAAGGCCCAAATCAGTTGCGAGGGCAGCTTTCGAAGAAAGAGACAAAAAGCTTTTTTTGGTGGTGAAGTGGCAATGTGTAAAAACAGGCAGCAACAATCAACACAAATGGCATGATCAAAACAAAAATAACCAAACACAGACCACGTTAAAAAAATGCATTAGTTCAACAAACGTTGTGTTTTGTGCAAAAAAAAATGTATTTATTAATATATTTTGTTTTATAATGTTATTTATTTACTTAAATATTATTTACTTGTGTTGTGGTAAACTTAAAAGTTAATTATTACAAAAGCTTTGCAAATAAATCTCAACTAAATAAATTTGTGTTCATTGTATTGCGGCATAAAAGATGATGCAAAGAGAAATGAAAAAGGGCAGCTTTCTTAGAAAGAGACAAAAAAAAACGCAAAATCTACCGTCTCGTGACAGTTCTGTTAGTATTCTGTGCTTTAAAGTTATTGTAGTTTCCTTAGCTTCGTCTGTTGTTCAACACTGAATTAACGACCTCGAGCTCAAAATAGAAGCATTTTTATTTATAAATAGAAAGGTCGAATAAAAACAACTTTAATTAAAAAAATAATTCTAAAAAATAAGAAATTAACAAAAACATAGCTAAAAGCAACTACTTTGTATATTTATTTTGAATGTTATAAAATAAAAATATTAAGAACAATTTTGATTTTTAGTTGAACTGTTAATTTTTAATTTTTGATATTCTTTAATTAGGCTCGAGTTCATAAAATTTAATTTTCATTAAATTATTTTCACTGAGGGAAGGAATTTTACAACTTGGAATTTTTATTAAAATTTATTGATAATTTTTCTTGGCTGAGCTGGGATTTGAACCCGGGTTGATCTTTACATGTTTCAAGAAACACCACTTTCTATCGTCAGAAGATCTTTGTGTTCTACCCACTGCACCACTGCGGTGCCCGTTAGCCAACAGTCAAACATCAATCTTTAACCAGTAGTACTGGTGGTTCGAAATTTGCTGTTATTATCACTTAAATTTCAAATTACATGTTGCCTCCTTTTTCCTCTGTTTTTTTCGTATTCTTTCTGTCAAGACTTTGTCTTGAAAACCTGAATACAGTTGTTTATTTTGTTTTTTTTTTTTGTAAAAATTAACTTTATTTACTAAACAGCTGATAAATAACCTTGTGTTAAAATGGTATTCCGTTCTAGTGGCTCTGGGGAATCTTTACTAAATTCTATAAACTTAAAAAATTTTATATAATACTGTTGTTAACATGCCGTCTTGACTAACCATCGATTTGTTAAAACAAAAAACAATTTCTTGTGGACATAAGAATTAGGAAGTTGAAGACTGCTTTTGTCGATGTTTTGCTCTTGTCATATAAATAAACGCCATCTTGATCGTTATTGTTTCTTTTCATATAAGTTTTCTTGCCATACGTTTTCCCCACATAGAAGAACATAAACAGTTGTACGTCGGTAATTCTGTCAACGTTTTGTTCTTGAGCAAACTTAACAACGGAAGGTATGGACGGCGTGTTATGTTTTACCTAGCATTTACACATGCCACTGCCAGTTCGAAAAACTCTCACACTTTTTTACTTATACACTCACATTTTTCGCAATTGCAGCTCCAGTGGCAGCAAAAATTGCATGCGAGTGGAAATTTTGGCACTTGCATGCCATTAAATGACAAAACGATGAACAATGTTACCCTGTTAAAAATTTAATGCAAATTTACTGGATTATTGTCGAACTGTAATTAAAGTTTTAATTTGATAAATGTATTATTATGATTAATTTTTTGAAACGCGCATTAATAAAAGCAAGTTTGTTAATTATAGAGCATTAATATTGTTCAAATAATGCTTATATAAATAAATGTAAGCCATTTCCCCAAAAATGTGCTTATATGATTAACTCGGTAACTCTATTTGGTTTCTTGATACTTTTTTTTAATTTGAGAAGTCAACAAATTATATTAAGTTGACGCTTCAAAGACATTTTGAAAATGAACTCGCAGTGGCATGTGTAAACACAAAAGCTAATGGCATGAGATTCGACTACATATTTCGAACAAATTTTCTTTGACAATATGTATACAGTAATGGCATGCCACTACTTGTATGTGTAAAGGCAGGGTTAATTAAAAACCTTTGCGTACGGTAATTTATCCTTAAAACGGTAATTTTTACTCCCAGTCTACAACTGACATGAAATGCTTAATATTAACAGTAATATGATGTTACTGTTAAGTATAGACTCATCATGTTAGAGGTTTTCTCATGTTATAACACGGTTGTTAATGCAAATGTTTTAACAACGCTTTTATAACATCGTGTTATAACAGCAAATCATGTTAGTTGTAGACGTGGAGTTAGAGGGCTGTTGGGTAATGAAAAAATAGAAGTTAACATCACTTATAGCATTCGGATCAGTCAGGGCTGCCAGGTACTTTTTTCCTTGTCCCCAAAAAATTAAAAAAATATCCCCAAAAATCCTCAAATCCCCAAAAAACAAAACCTTAAAAAGTTAATATTTTTTGTTTGTTTTTTTCTGACCAAGTTTTTATTTTTTTTTTTTAAATAATTAGAAAAATGTTAATAAGAAATCCCCAAATAAAAATTTTTAGTCAAAAAATCATTTTATTTTGTTTGTACCGACTGGTTCGGCATGTTTTTTAAATTCCTTTTTATGCGAATCCAGTAGGGAATAACAAGCAGAAAAATATGCTGTTATTAAGGAAGAATGAGCCAATTTATAAGAATTTGGAGCTTGTTCAATCGGTTCAAGCCATCCTTATAATCAACAATAAAAATACATATATCCGTAATTTATGTAGTATTTCGATGCATCATAACTACTTACCAATAGCCTAGCATTTTTTTCCCCAATCTTTATTATATTGTTTTTCATATTTACTTATTTTTGGGGAAACATACATATTTGCTTCAAAATTGTCTTTAAAAAATCAAAAATTTTATGTGTTGTCAACGGTTTTAGATTCTTTTATTAAATTGTTTTTTTTTAGCACTCACTCAAGAAAAATAACAAGTTTATAAAGTGCCTTTTACACACTTAACAAAAATGGTAATCTTAATTAGGACCCTTTACACTATATAAGAGTAAGATAAAAGTTTTGCTATTTTTTTTTCATATTTTATATACGAAACAAAGAAAATTAAGCGTAAATAATAAAAAAGTGTAAAATCCCCAAAAAATCCCTGACATTTTTTTTAAATCCCCAATCCACAAATGACTTTCTCTGTCCTTTTTGCTCACATGAAATCCCCAACTTTTACGATAAATCCCCAAGTCTGACAGCCCTGGGATCAGTATATGATTGACTCGTGAAGAAGGGGTGTAAAGAAAATTAATTAGCTGTGTTCATATATTTTGTTATCGCCAAAAATACATCTTTAGTTTGCAATTTTTTGGCTAGAACCAGGGCTGTCAGGTTTTCGATTTGGCGATAACAATTGGCGATTTTGTTGGCTATTTTTTATGAGCCATGAATTTGTTTTGAGAATCGTTTTTATGAACCATACATACACAGTATCGAACATGATGAAAGTTTTGCTAATTTTTGTCAGTCAACTACTACTGTGTTAGAGATTATTTATATTTAAATTGATAGTAATAAGATTTTAAAAACAACGAATTGAATTTGAATTCATGGTAAAATTACTAAAAGTTAATCAGCAAATCCGATATATCGTTGTCGATATTCGTTACGTCCCTAATTACGAATTATAAATTATTTGAGTGTAAATAGGACATGTTTCACTTCTTTTGTACCTTCGCAAGATATTTTGAATAAATTAAAATCACAGATAATGAAGTGTAAAGCGTTTTAGTTATATAATAGTTTTGGACCTCTGAAGTTTTCATATAAATATGCGATTTTTTACTACATTTCTGAGCGTATAGGGCCAATATTGGTATTATTTTAAATCTCTTGAGTAGATCTTTCTAAATATACAAAATTTATATCAAAATGTTTAACTCCCGTTACAGTTTTTACAAAATTTTACATCAAAATATTACGGATGTGCACTAGGTTAATACTTGTGTAGGTCACACCAGCTTTGCTAACTAAAGCTTCTTTTGATAGAAGCCCTTTGTCTGTGCGCAAATATTTTCTCCTTTATGGTATAACAAACACTGGCTTCGCTAACTAAAGCTTATCAGCATAGGTGGCCTTCGGCCAGGCACACAGATTTTCTCATTTATGGCATAACAAACACTGGCTTCGCTAACAAAAATTTTTTCCATAGTAATTATGCTAACAAAAAACTCTTGTATTTTCACAAACACATCCCCACTTCTTAATGGGTTAAGAATTTTTAAATAAATTTTGTATATTCAGAAAGATCTATTCAAGAGCCTTAAAATAATACCAATGTTGGCCCTATACGCTTAGGTGAAAATGAGTTTGTATGTGTGACACCGACGATGCTTGATGAAAAATCAAAAAATTTAGATATTTAGCATGCTTGACGAGTGATTTTGATGAATGTATTGGCGTTACTCTTCAAGCATCCACACACTTTAAACGTGATTTCAAACCGAACATTCGCTAAAAATGTCGGATGAAAAAAAAAAATGATGGAATTATGGAAAACTTTTTAATTAATAATTTTCTTCTTCTTTTCTTCAATTTTTGTTTTTATTTATTAAAAAGCAACAACTAAACACAATTAAACACTTTTTATCTATATTTTAATATTTGGTTGCTGCTGCTGTTGTCACTTCAAAATAAAATGCAAAATGAATGCTTGACAGCTGATCCAGCAAATGTATGTTCTAATGTCAAGCACACGTACACGAGCTTGATGTCAAGCCTTTGACCAGTGTATTTGGGCCTTTGGGCCTGTTTACCCAAGTTAGAACCCAAACGTCAAATTTCGTGTATATGAGCCAAAATTTGTAGATGTGTGCGTTAAATTATTATTGTTTTATATGAAGACAATGTTGACAACTCGGTTTCTGTTATAGAGCAGCATGTCTACACTCCCAAGTGAGTCTACCTTGTGTAAATATACCTTGGTCAGTACGCTTTGCTTTTTCATTCGTTGTTTTATTTTGTTTTTGTTTTCAATATCAAAAAAGCACACATGCATACGCACGACCAAGGTATATTTACACAAGGTAAACTCGTTGGCCCATATGTTTGTCGGCTGCTTACCCCTAGTTGGAACCCAAACATCAAATTTCTTGTATATGAGCCAAAATTTGTAAATGTGTGTGTTAAATTGTTGTTGTTTTATATGAAGACAATTTTGACAACTCGGTTCCTTTTATAGAGCAGCATGTCTACACTCCTAAATGTACTATACAAAAAAAAAACATGTCGTCAACATGACATGAACCATTTGAACAATTGATCAATGGTTCTCCCCCAGACAAACACGTTTAAACATTGAGGTTACGAAACTCGGTACAGATCAGTGTTGCAAAATTGAAATTTTGAAATGGTACTGAGCTTCAACTAAAAGAGTATTTTTCCCACCAAATGGTACATTTTGTTAAAAAAAAAACAATAATTTATGAAATTGAAAGGAACAAAAAATATTTTATTGGAATTCATTTATCTAACTATTGAACAGCAAACAGTATTTTATTTGAGGTACACATGTAAAAGATATGTTTGTTATACATAAGCGTCAAGCGCCCCATCCATTTACAATATTATTGTATATGTTATTCGCCATATTATTTCTATGTGGCCCTATAATATTCAATAAGTGGCACAATGGTTTCAATTAAAATATGGCGCAACTCTTATTAAAAAAAATAACCTTTAAAGCAAAACCACATAGTACATTGTTGCAAACACAGTTCACAGTATACACTCAGGTCTCGTTTTATGCGACAGATGCGTTCCAAAAAAAATCGCATAAATGGAATTCGCATAAAACGATACTCCAGCTTCATATAAAAACTAATGATTCGTTCCAAAATTCTGAAAAACAGTATAAATTCAAATTTTAATTAAAAAATCAAACCAAAACCGCATAAAAAAACCAACAAATATGTATATATTTGGGGCATTATTTGTGAAGCGGACAAGCCAATAAAAATATTTTGTTGGAATTCCTTTATATTTTGCTTAACTATAGTTCTAGTAGATATGAATAAGCGTGCGAAATATTTTTTTTCATGATGTTTATTTGTCGAGTTACGGGGTGGTAAAGTGTTGCCGTTTTCAAAAAAATGTTTTTTTAAATTATTATTTCAAACTAATCAAACGAAAAAAAGGTAAGGTGATTCTTATAGAAAATCGATTGTTCTTTAAATAAAAAAAAAATTTTTCATCTGCAAAACCGGAAATGACCAATTTAAATCAAAATTTTTCTAACTTAGTTCTAATTTATTTTTTATTTTTTAATCTAAATTGGCCTTTAGTGTCCTAATCATATTGTAAAAGTTTTGTTATAGGACCTCTATTAGTTTAAAAGTTATGCAAAATTCTTTACACTCGTACGTGTGGTTTTTACAATGTTGTACCGTAAGAGACAGGAAAGAACGAGTTTAATTTGAAATTTTTCTAACTTCCACCAAATTTTTGATTTTATTTTTACCGAAATTAGCATTCGTTGTAAAACTCATGTTATGTGCTCTTCATTAGTTTAATAAGAGTTTTACATACGTATCGGCAATGCATATAAAAAACACAAAATAAAACAAACAATAACGATTGCAAACTTAGTTTAATTTAAAAACGTTAAAAAGTGTAAAAAACATCTAAAATTTAAAAAACCGTAAAAATTAAAAAAAATCGTTAATTTAAAAATCGCATAAATTTTAATCCGCATAAAAAAAATCCGCATAAAACGAGACCTGAGTGTATTGCACTTCTTTTCTGATTTCGATTCTTGTCAATATATTGTGCCACCTTCGAATATCACAAACCCATTGGCGATAAAATTAAACAGTTATATTGCAAGTGTATGATCCGCTAAGGTACGTTTTTTTCGGTATTTTCTAAAAATAATATTTGAAATAGTTCATATCTGTGGCAAAAATGTTTTTGATCTTTTTTATTCAACTTGAAACAGTTTTTACGTGTAAACATACTTTTGCATTTAAAAATGGGCGCTAAATTGATGCTCAGAAATGTGTTATCGATAAAATACCAAAAGCAATATATGAAATGTCAGCAAACATTAGTTTCGTTCTTAGTTAATATTGGCTATATTTTTCCTAGAAATTTAAATATATTCAGTTCTGAAATGCTTTATTTCTGAAAGATCCGCTAAAACACGGAATTGAGAATTGATATTATTATAGTTTTCTTTATCGTTTGTAAATAACATTAATAACATCAGTATTATGCTAATGGTTTTTCCGGAAACAATATTTTCTGGAGTGAATCTGATTATCACTTTTAAGGTTTTATGTTCAAAAAAAAATTTAGTTCTTAATGTTTCGCGAATTGTCGAATAAAACGATTTCACAGTTTCTTTTACTTTATTAACTTTTTCCTAAACATTGCATGTTTCTATAAATATGGTTTTAATTTAAATTTCCCACTAACATATTATCATATGCATCCCTTTTCATAAATTTTCTTGCAGTTAAAAAGCTCAAAGGATAAAAAAGTACTAAAAACAAAGCGGGGGTACTGCGGTATTTTTAATTTAAAAAAGTACTGAAAAAAGTACCAAAGTACTGAATTTTTCAACACTGGTACAGATATACGACGCCAAGCCATTAACCAATGCGTGACGACACCTCAAAACGCACGAAAAGCGGACAAACTAGAACGACCTGATTGTCCTTCAATCAAAAATGAGAACGAGCGCGAGCTACTTCTCCACTCAGAGCAGTTTTAGTCCCAATTTACACTAGGGACATTTGTTGCCGGACATTTTTTGAATTCTCTTTTAATCTTACCTGAAGCGTTTACATATGAAGTCTGACAGAAAAATAATATAAAGCAACAAGATGTAAACTACGAAAAGTAAGAAAGAAAAATGAAAAAATGTCCAGTACAGATAGTCATGTACTACACACTCTACCTTTTCGACCCCTCGCCGTCAAACTTCGTCTGTCCGGCAAGAAATGTCCCTAGTGTAAATTGCGACTTACGAGTGTTTTAGAAATGTATTGTAAAATTACATATTTATATGAAAACTCTGCGTTTGTGCCACTTTTTTCACCTTACATTTTCTTCTTTATTTTTAAATTTTCTATCACTTTAGGTACTTTTTATTTTATTTAAAACTTAATATACATACATATATTTTTACTTTGTTTAAAAAAACATTAAACAATATACTATTTACAATATTTATCATGGCAACTTTTTTTTACATTCTAAGCGAATTGTAGAGACTCGAAACAAATTTATTTTTAAGAATTTATAATAAATAATTTTTATTATTGTACTGCAAAAACTAAAAAAGGCTTTGGCGATTTTTGCCATTGAATTTGGCAAAAAAGGTTGAAACAAACCTGACAACCCTGGCTAGAATTAGGAAATTTATAAATGTTAAAGTTTTCTTGTCCAGAAAATATCCACCGATAATAATGCCTGGCAAGGTGGGTGTCAAAATTAAAGCAGGTAGAAATCTGCCTGTTATGGACAAATCATCAGACACAACAGATGCCTATGTTGAAATAAAATTGGGCAATGTGACACATAAAACTGACGTTTGTAGAAAAAGTTTAAATCCTCAGTGGAATACAGATTGGTAAGTTTTAAATATCTACCAAATTGTTTTGTTTTTGTTAATTATCAATACGATTTTAATGTTTTTTTTTCCAAGGTTTCGGTTCGAAGTTGATGATGCAGAACTCCAAGATGAACCTTTACAGATACGTCTTATGGACCATGACACCTATTCGGCCAATGATGCTATTGGCAAAGTTAATATTGGCTTAAATCCCTTGTGCTTAGAAACTTCCGTCCAAACGACCCAGGGCAAAGGCACTGTGCTTTCTGGTTGGATTCCTGTATTTGATACTATGCATGGCATACGTGGTGAAGTAAATGTTATTGTCAAGGTCGACTTATTTTCAGATGCAAACAAATTTCGACAAAGTTCTTGTGGTATACCGTTCTTCCATTGTGAGTTAAAAGCTATATTTGCTATAATTCAATAAAAAAAAATAAAATTTAATTTCTTTTTAGCTCCATGTATACCAATTGGCTATCGGGCACAAGTGATTCATGGTTTTGTAGAGGAATTAGTGGTTAATGATGATCCCGAATATCAGTGGATAGATAAAATTCGTACACCTCGAGCCTCCAATGAAGCCCGCCAAGTTGTTTTTTTGAAGTTATCAGGCCAGGTTGGTTTGTGTATAATATATAGCAAGCTATTTGTTCTAATTTAAATACTTTTTAGGTTCAACGAAAAATGGGTCTTAAAGCTATTAACATGGGCGCTAATGCTGTTATTGCTTATACACAATGCTTTGATTTAGAAGGCGATGTAGGCGTAGTGGCTCGAGGTATAGGTACTGCGGTGACCTTGATAAAAGACACTACAAATCAAACAGTTTCAGCTGACAATGCTTTAATTGAAGAGTGAGTATTAGATGTAT
Organism: Pollenia griseotomentosa; assembly: GCA_963931875.1. Lineage (NCBI taxonomy): Eukaryota > Metazoa > Arthropoda > Insecta > Diptera > Polleniidae > Pollenia > Pollenia griseotomentosa. Next base: position 250,963,542 of record OZ007560.1, read on the forward strand.
CATTTGTAATAAAAAATTTAAACGAAAAATGTTCGATTACTAGTCCTCTATATATTTCACTAAAGTTAATGTTAAATTGTTCTTTGATTTCCCATAGAGTAAGTGCGAGTAATGTGGCTAAACATACATACATATCGTTACCTTAAACGCAAAATGCCCTATCTAACATTTTGAAAATTTTACAGGAGAAGCAAATTATTATTCAAAATGTTAATTGATAAATTGCCTAAAACTGCTTATAATTTACTTTCCTTCTATTTTTCTTGTAAAACCTACCAGTTGTTTTGACAATTGACAATGTTGCATATTATGCAAACTGTTAGTAAGGTCTTTTAGCGTGGATCCATATAATCTTTTGTAGATAGGGCCGTTTGTTTTTTGTTAATAAAAGCGCTAATTTTGGTTGAAAGACTCCAAAATTTATTTTGGACATTAGTGTTGATGCAATTCATCAGATTTCATGAAAAAGCCGATTTTTTATTTTTTGTTAGTTAGGGCCTTTTGCGTTTTAGGTAACGATATGTACATAGGTTTTTTTTCTCAAAATAACTTTTTTCGGATCAAATTAAATTATTTTAAAATCAAACACAATTTTTTTCAAAACAAATGAAACTATTTCCAATGTAAATTCAATATTTTGCATGTCTAATACAATTTCTTTAATAACGTATTCATTCTTTTTAATTTCAAATAAATTTTTTTAATATCAAATTAAATTCTTTTTTAACTTAGCTTAATTTGGAACAAATCTAGTTTACCGACGCAGCTCCAAATAAAAAAAAGTACGTAGGGTGATAGAAAATTAAAAAATAAGAAGAAAAAATTTAATAAAAAAATTGGCACAAACGCTTAGTTTTCGAGTTATGGACGTTTTTAGTTTTCATAGAAATATGTAATTTTTCCACTACATTTCTAAAGGTGTATGGCCAATATTGGTATCATTTTAAAGGTTTTGACTAGATCTTTCTGGATATATAGAATTTATAATTTTAATTAGGCTTAAGTTCATTAAATTAAATTTTCATTAAATTATTTTTATGAAGAAAGGAATTTTACAACATCTAAATCAATTAAAATTGTTATTGATAATCTTTCATTATTGACCGTGGCCGGGGATCGAACCCACTAATTACTAATTATTGTTAAAGCTAAGGCACGAGCTCTATGTATTCATTTGTCTTTCAAGTTGTGCTGAAAAAGGTCAACAAGAAAAAGAAAGACAAAAAATGAAAAAACAAAAAATGTACTTTAGACTTCAAGAAAAATTCTTGACAAAAGTACGAAAAAACAGAAGTAAGGAAGAACATGTAAAATCAATTAAAATGGATAATCATTCAAAAAAGCAAACTTCGATCTACCAAAGGGTTAAATACAATTTGGTTTAAGGATTGATGTTTGACTATTGACGTCAGCAGTCGTCGATGGCTGCGAGTGTAAAACGGCAAATCCATCTGAGGAGATCGAGTGGTTGCGATCGAAACATGTCATGGTAACCTGCCGGCCTGGGTTCGAGCCCCGGCCACGGTCAATAATGAAAGATCAATAACAATTTTAATTGATTTAGATGTTGTAAAATTCCTTTCTTCATAAAAATAATTTAATGAAAATTTAATTTAATGAACTTAATAAGCCTAATTAAAATTATTAAGAATTTTGATTAAAAACCATAAATAGTTCAACAAAATAACCACAATACTAATTATATAGAATTTATTTAAAAATGTTTAGCTCTTACGCTCACATTACAGTTTTTTTGTACTAAGTGTATAATTTATTTATATAAAAGTGTAATACAAATTTTATAAAATAACAAACACCAATGTCGCAAACAAAAACTTCATGCATAGCCGGCCTTGGGCCGGGCGCAAGCATTTTCTCCTCTATGGTATAACAATAACCGGCTTCGCTAACTTAAACTTTTCTGCACCTAAAAAATACTTCAATTAACCTAAAGAGGAAAATAATATGCGAATACAAAAACAAAAGACATATTTGCAATCGTGATCAAATTACCTTAAATTTGAGTACTCACACATATCACTAAGTGGGCGGGGCAGTTTTTTTGGTTCCGGTTTCTGAGCCCCGTAAACTGCACTTCAACCAAATCACATACATATTTCTATGAAAACTAAAAACGTCCATATCTCAAAAACTAAGCGTTTGCGCCAATTTTTTTATATAATTTTTTCTTCTTATTTTCCAATTTTCTATCACCCTAGGTATTTTTTTTATTTGGAGCTGCGTCAGTAAACTAGATTTAAGCACTTAATTTTGTTAAAGACCTTAATGTTTATTTCATATTTTATTATTTATAAAATTTACTTAATTCTTTCAAATAGAAACTGGGAATTATTTCCTTTCGTAGGTTACTTTATATTATATTCAACATTTTTTATTTTTCGAATTTGCTTTTTGTAATAGTACATTCCTTAAATTTTTAGGAATGACTTTTGTACACTACCAGACTATTATATTGTATTTTCTTGTTACATTTTACCTTAGCTATCCTTTGGATAGCAATGAAGTATATTGTATGTACAGAAAAATTTACAATCATTAGACACCAGCAGAATGTAATGCATTTTCTGGCCCGCTATCAACTATCCAGTAATCAATCAATACAATAAAGAAACGCAACTACATACTTTTAAAGAAAATACTATGAGTTGGTAAAGTACTTCACTATACCATAATACCAGCATATGGTGTACAACATTACCTGCACATTTTTAATTTCATATTTTCTTAAATATCTCTGATAATGTGCGTTTAATATTTTTCGCAAATGGCTTCGTGGAAGCTGAACATATGTAGCATATAGATGGTTGAACCGTATTTTAATCGGGAAAAACTAAAAATTTGGCAATCTAAAAGCAAATACGTATACCACATTACCCGTATTTACTCAGTTAAAAATATTCATTGCTTATGTGAAATTCGATTTAAAATGCTTTATTGTTAAATCTTTTGTTTGGCCAATGCGAACAATTAACTTTAATCGAACACCTTTTGGCTCTCTTTGTTTCCACAGTATCAAAGCTAGAAATAATATATTAATTAAAATCTCCTCCAAAAAACTTTAAACGTTTTTATTCAACTTATTTCAATCTTTCTCTTTTTTGGGTGCCACCAATTCTCTTTTTTACAATTTCATTGTACTATTAAATATTAATTGTTGCTCTATCTATCTTTTTAATTGTAAATAAATATTTAACAAATTCCTTAATCCTCTGCCAATGCGCCTAAACATTTCAAAAACCAATTTCGCTAATAGACGCACTCTTAAATATTTAGAATTTCTAACAGGCGCTAGTTTTAATCCCCGTCAGAAATCTTCCTCAACGTTGTCATTTAGAAAACTTAATTTCGATAGTTCTTTCTTAGATGTCAGAGAAACCGATTCAGATCCCGAGTCACAAATAATGTTGGATCTTATACGACAAGAGGAGGGTCGAGGTGGAAGACGCATAGAAAAGTTTACTCACAAAGTTAAACATCTAACCAGCTCATCACGTAGCATATTTAATGAAAAATATGCTTCATTGATGCGTAAAATTGATGAAAATTCACGAACTTCCTCTAGTGGTTCAAGATCCTTAAGTAGTGTCATATTTTTTCCTATCAAAAATGTTAATGTGCGATCAGAATCGAATTCTATGATGGATATACGAAAACAAAAAAGTTGGACGCACAGTGAACCCAAGAGTTGTGGTAAAAACCTTCAAAGAACCGCACATCCGATTGTACGATCTGTTAGTGATGATTCGTCTATGAAGCAGCCATCACCATTGTTTAATACAATAATTCATAAACCATGTTTAAAACCTCATAGATTAAGTTCGGAAACGTCTATAAGTACACAATCTTCACCGGATGTGTGTTCAACAGAACAGTGTTTTTGTAGTTTACAACAAAGTCTTAATATGTCTTCATATCTTGAAATGCACAAGAACGTTTTGAATTTATTAAGTTTAAACAAAATGGAAACCAATAACGAAATGGACAATACTCATAATGTGAAATCTCTCAATCAGCAAAGTTCAAATTCTACAATAGATCAGGTTATATAGTTGTTCTTCTCATTAAATTTGGCTCTGACATAGTAAGATCTTTGACAAATTTGTATTTTGCTATGACGGAGCTAATATTCCATTTTGTCATTTCTACTTTTCATAATCTCCAACTTTTATTACAGAATACAGCGGACAATATTTCAGACATTTTAGAAATGTCTGAAGAATTTAGCCTAAATTCTAGTAGGCGTTTCTCTTCACAGCCTGATTTAGTGAATTTTTCAATTAATTACGCTGGTACTCATTTGCACTCACAATCTCTTAACAATGTTAATATAGCTTTGCAACCAGTTGATATAACATGCAATAAATCTATAGCAAAGAGTATAAATTCTCGCCCAGCATCTATTGTTTTAGCTAGTACAAAGGATACATTTCAATTTCCTGTTTTGAAAATTTGTCCCTCGACTCCCACCCCATCTGAATCTGAGTGTTCTGCATCTCAGCCTTCGCCACATTGTAGTAAAATGTTAGACGTTCACTCGAAAACCTCCAATAGTCTATTTCCTTTTACTCGTGCAATTGACAAAGATAGCTCCAGCCTAATGCCAGCATCTGATTGTCGCTGTTGCAAACATTTTAATGCATCCATGTTATCCTTTCATAACAGTGATACGAATTTAGGGCTCATTGGTAAAAATACTAATTGTAATGCTAAAAAATCATTGCTTGTTCCATTTTCTTTTAATGCTGACATTATCAATATCACTACTAAATCTCACGAACACCCAAACCACCATCACCACCGACAACATCTTGGTCAGCATAGGTCTTTAAATGAAATAAATGGCAGCAGCAGCTGTTCTTCAAAAAACAATAGTCCTTATCTACGGACTTCAGTTTCCCCCAACACATCACAAATGGATGAGACGGTTACAGCGGGAAATGTATTTGCCGGGGGCCCCCAAACCGTTGCTAATCGTAGTAAGACATCACCAACACCTTCTCGTACTTGTGCTTTAGCTACTCCAATAAGTTTACAATCCCAATCGGACAGTTTATCATCGGCTACTACCATATCTACGGCAACGACAATAATACCCAAAGAAGTTGGCGAAATGGCTAGACGTTCTTCCGATTCGGATTTAAGTGTTACACCCAAAGGTATGTTAAAGATTTTTGAATTTACTTTTTTTGTTTTTATGTCTAAGTGACATATTATTTGTTTATCGAAGTGTCTCAATCGAATTCCATAAAAGACTAAAAAACAACAAATTTTGTCGGCCAAAATTAAAATGTATAAAATATTCTAGAATCGAAAAAATTTTTGAAACCAAAAGAGTTCTCAAAATTTTAAATTTACTGAATAGAAAGAAAAATACTAAAAAGGCCAAGATCGACATAGGAAAACTCTAGAATTAGAAAATTTTCTTAAATCGGATAAAATAGGCTTATAATAAAATAAAAAATCGAAAAATCGAAAATTTCAAAAAAATTCAAAGCATAAAATTTGTTAAAACTTTAAAATGAACATGCATAATAAACATCTCTTATCACTTATTTTTTTATTGTACAGTAGGTAAAAATTACAAATTGGGGAAAAATAGCTATTGGGTAAAGCTTTTAATATTTTGAAAAAACGATAAATTCGATTTTCGTGTTTTTCCATTTTCGCTTATATATGTATATATATATAGTAAAGTTGCTTATTTTAATATATTAACAATAACTACAAAACAATTGTTTAATCAATAACAAAGAAAGATAAATTTCTTAAATTGGAAATTTTACAAAAATACTAAAATTTACAAAATTTTCCTAAATTATAAAATATAAATGATTAATTTTTGAAAAACGTCCACTTATTCTAAATATCTTTAGTGTTAGCTCACACAAGGTAGTTTTCTTTAAAGGGATTCTATTAAAATATTAATTTCTATAAAAAATATATGTATGTATGTGTGTGCATCTCTTTTCATGTAGATTTTCATTACCAAATTTTTTTTTAATTAAATGAGTTAAAAATTCATCCTAACATTTTTTCTATTATTGTATATGTATTCTAATCTAATCTCCACTGTCATGCTCTCGTTAAACAATCAAAATAAAAAAACCCGATCTTAAAAAAATTAATAATAAAAAAACAGTTATACATCGTAAAAGTAAGTAGTGTATTCAAGTTGTACATTAAATCTATGTAAGATTATGTACAATATTGTATCTATTTTCTTTGTTTTTTTTTTGGTGTATCCTAAAATTTAATTTTTATGTATGTACTAAATTCTTTCTTACATATGTCTATGGTGTTATTTTAAACCTGATTTTACTAAAACGTTTTTTTTCTTAAATATATATATGTATATTAAAGTACATATATATGTATATGTACATATTCATACATATTTGTCTAATTTTTTTCTCCTCGCTTGGCTCGCAAGTAATTTCGCAATATGATCGTTAGTATGTAGTCTGAATGTTTAAAAAATACTTGGTTTTTCAAACAAAACTAAGTTAAAATGATTTTTAGATATTAAGTATGTTATTTCAAACTAATATATTAAAGAAATGCTTTCATTTAATTCGTAATATTTCAGAAATGCTCAATGATATTATGTCCTATATTTAGCAATATGTCAAATCGACTTTTCAAGAAAATTTACTTTTTTTTTGTTTAAAGTGGTTCTGTGCGTGCTCGATAACAACTGTTGTTCTACTTTTTACACCCTTCACCAAAGGTAAAATATTAGACCTTATAAAGTTTATACATATATGCTCGGTCCTTATGAGGAGGAAAGTTGATTTAACGATGTCCGTCTGTCCGCGTGTCCGTTTAAATGGGTTTTCCGATACGACGGGGACTTGGTAGTTGTATATTTATATCACATATAGACCTGAATTGTAAGCTATTGAAATTCAGCCGAATCGGTCCACAGATGGCGTCTGTCCGCGTGTCCGTTGAAATGGGTTTTCCGATACGACGGGGACTTGGTAGTTGTATATTTATATCACATATAGACCTGAATTGTAAGCTATTGAAATTCAGCCGAATCGGTCCACAGATGGCGGAGATATGAGCCCCCCTTGATTTTTTATTTTGATTTTCTGTATATGTATATAGAGAACGGCAGGAGCCAACAATTCCACATTAGATATAAGCATCCTGCTTATCAAACACAAAAAAATTTGGGCGAGATTGAACAAGTGAGCGTGGCACTTCCCATACAAAGATGTTAACAATTTTTGTAAATCTGGAGAACAGCAAGAGCTAAAATTTCTAAATTAAGTACAACCATCTTAATTTTCAATTCACAACATCCGACAAAATGTGGGCGGGATCGGAAGAGTGGGCATGGCACAAAGTTTATATCTAAAGAACGGTATTTATATAATTTTCTGTTACTATCGCACCATGGTGAAGGGTATATGAGATTCAGCATAGCCGAATATGTAAAGCAATCTTACCCCCAATTTCACCAAGTTCAGTTTAAACTAACTATTACTTTAACTTCCAGTTAACAATATGTTTTGACTGCTATAACTCATAGTTAATTATAACGGAACTTGATTAAATTGGGGATTACTTGTTTATATGTACATATTTGGTTTATCCAAAACTTTAGTGTTATTTTTCAGTTGCTGAAGAAACGCGCCAATTAGACCTCCCAAAATTTTAAAATATGATTTTACAATGTTCTATAACTTTGCTTAGAACTGTTATTTCTTTATTTTTAGTCTAATACCAATCTCAACAATTTTTAAATACCCAACAAACACGGAAGTTTGATTTCAAATTGAAAATGTTTTTAAATCAAACGTTTGTCGTTTGCGAAATAATGATTTGAAAATCAAAGCGATCTCAGCAAAAAGGGGAAATTATTTTCAAATTGAAAAATGCCTTTATTTTCAACTTGTTTTCAAACGTTATTCTCAAATGTTTCGTTTAAATGTGCTAAATTCCCATTTCATACTATTAATAAAGTGAAATTTATTGTTGATGGGATAAGCTATTCCTATGCTCATTTCACTGGTTGCTTAGGCCAGATCATCAAGAAACTTCATCCAAAGATTTTAGAAAAACTAAAGATATTATACAAATAAAACTGTTAAGCGAATAAAATGTTTTTCAAATGTGGATTATAATACAATGTGGAACATAACTAAAAATATTTTATATTTTTAATTTAAATTCATTATTTATTTAAAACAAATGTGAGGTGAACATTCGGCATCATAGCTAAAAGATGGAATCATGTTCTTTCCGTCATCTAATTCTTGCAAAGACGAAATAATTGGCTCCCTTTTATTTTGAGAATTGTAGCAATGCGATCATACAACAAACTTATAATTTCTCAACTTTCCCCTTTTGATTATTTTCCAAAAGCCACCTTTAAAGTTTTAAATTGTTCTCCTATAAAACAAAACAAATAGAGTGAATCACTTATTGCCACAGTATTAATTCAAAGCCATTAGCATTTATATAAAATTAAAAAAGTTAGATTATTTAAAATAAAATTTAAATTATTACAAAATAGTATTTTAGTTCAGAATAAGCATTCACAGAATCGTTTGAAAGCCTATTTCTAATTTTTATCAAGAAGGTTTCAATGAGAAAACACGTATCCTTTCTACGGATGTGTGCGGGATCCCGGGATTTTTGTCCCGGGAAATCCCGCATGAAAAACACTATAAAAAAGTCAAAACAAAATCAAATTCTTCCCTGGCTGGTAATAATACAAATACTGATTTAAGAAAATGCAGAGAATAAAAACCCAACAAACACGAAGTCAAACCTTTGATATAAAATGACTTTATCATTTGACATCAAACACAATTCTCAAACTTTTTCAATTGTTTGATTTAAACATTTAAATTCAAATTGATAATGATTTGAAAATAAACATTTAACATAAATTTTTTTTAACAATTTGATGTCAAATTGGTATCAAATGTTAAATTGAAATCAAAATTAAACTTGGCAATACTAAAGCGAAAAATAAATGTAAACAATAAAAATGGCGATAAAAGTTAAATTTTTTCTTCGTGGTTAAATGTGTTTTACAAGTGAGCCATTTATTTCTTGCAAAATAAAATAATTCATATCCTTAAAAAAGAAAAAAACACCTCCTTCAAAGTTTCAGGATTTTTAAAACACAGTTTCAGGTATTATATTAAAAGAAAAATCAGCCAAATAAAAAAATTGATTATTGACTTAGTCCGTTTTTAAAATTTAATATTTTGCATATACAGTGTTGGAAAAAATAATAGAAACGATTACTAGTTCATCATTCAAATATTGTATACTCTTTCGTAATAAACATTTATTGTTGGAAATCACTGTCATATTCTTGCTTATGTAACGGGATTTTATTTTTTTACTTTTATTAGTTTACTTTATTGCTTTCTTCTCTTTTAATTTATTAGATTTCAGGAAAAAGTAAGAAAATACGCAATTTAGCTGGAAAAGTTAATAGTAAAGTTTTTCTAAAACCGAGTTTAAATTTAAAATAAAGTAACTTTTTACATGAAATATTTGGAAGTGGTAAAAATTAAGTTAAAATAATTTGTTTTAGAACATTTTTGTGTTGAGTGTATGTTTTAAATCTTTTAAAATATGGGTCGAGGTGTTCATACTACTGTTGCTGAAAGAAATGTCATCCTAAAGTTAAAATCTGATGGTTTATCACTTGGGAAAATAGCACAAATGATGGAGTGTTCCAAACATAAAGTATTTAACGTGATTCACTATACAAAAAATATCGAAACTAGAGGAAGAAAGAGGAAAACGTCCACGCGTTTTGATAAAATTTTAGTACGTCATTCCAAAAAAAACCCTTTTGAGTCATCTAATGGGCTTAAAAGTATACTAGATGCTCCAGTAACAAGCCGTACTATAAGAAACAGGCTCCAAGAGGCTGGACTTATGGGTCGAAGTCCAAGGTTAGTACCTCTTTTAAGTAAAAAAAATATACAAAAAAGGTTACAATTTGCCAGGCAACACCAAAGTCGCAAAAATTGGAACAACGTGCTGTGGTCTGATGAGACTAAGATAAATTTGTTCGGATCAGACGGAAAGTGTTTTGTACGTCGCCCTGCCAATAAAGAGTTTGATCCAAAATACACAAAAAAGACAGTCAAACATGGCGGCGGGTCCCTAATGATATGGGGATGTTTTTCAGCGTCAGGCGTTGGTCCAATTTTCTGGGTACAGGGGAAAATGACAGCGGTAGATTATTTAGATATACTCCAGAGCAAAATGCTCCCATTTGCTGAAGAGGAAATGCCATTGAAGTGGGAGTTTATGCAGGACAATGATCCCAAACACTCTGCAAGAAGTGTAAAATCTTGGTTTCAGGAAAATCAAGTTCCTGTAATGCAATGGCCATCACAATCACCTGACTTAAATCCCATTGAACATCTATGGGGGGTCCTTAAGAACAAGATTGGAATGTTAAAATCTAAAAATAAGCAACATATGTGGAGTAAAATTCAGGAAGCTTGGTATTCCATTTCTCCTGATATTTGTGCTAACCTTGTTGGTTCAATGAATAGGCGGTGTCAAGAAGTTATCAAAATGAAAGGAGCCTCAACCAAATATTAGAATAGTATTAGGATTTGACGGTAAAATTTAACAAAAACTTTTTTTTTTCCCAAAATATAAAACGTTTCTATTATTTTTTCCAGGCTTATATTCAAAATATACAATTTTTTTCATGAAGAAACCATAATTAACTTATTTTTTTTATATGTTTAATAGTCAATGGATTTACCTTTAAGTTTATGTATAAACATTTTTTTATTTACTTAAAGATAAATAAAACTTTAAGAAAATAATAAAAATTGGATGCGTTTCTATTATTTTTTCCAACACTGTATGTATTACATTTTCCAAAAAAAAATTTGTCTTTCAATATATGGTTTGTGGCCCCAAGTATTCTCTTTAAAATGACATTAAAATCATCTCGTATGTAAAGTAGTTTTCGAGATATTGAAGAAATAATCTTAACACATTCGGCTAATTCGGCGAAATTATGACTTTGAATATGACATAACTTTTGAAAAAAAAAAAAATTTAACATTTTTTTTTCGTTCATATTTGTTCCTAATAATAAAGCCTGGTACTCTATTCAACATTTCACGTGAAAAGCTGTCAAAACGCATATGAAAAAAACTTGATAGAGTCTTGTACCCTTTGTACACTTGCATACATTTCGGAGGAACGCATGGAAGATGTTAAAAATGTGAAATACGCGTTCACACTTGAAACATCTACTATCAATAAAAAATGTCACCATTTCTGAAAAAAACGTATTTTTTTAAATACTTTTTTTTTGGAACTTGACTTTGACATTGTTTATGTGTGTATTTTTTGGGACACATGACTAACCTCTTGATTCTTAAAACATCGTCGCACAGTATCGGGTGAAACTTGTGTAATTTAATATTTTTTCTAGTTCAACGGTTAGTTCCGATTTACACTATGGACATTTCTTGCCGGACAGACGAAATTTGTAGTCGAGTGTGTCGCACAAAGTGCGTCGCCCTCTTACCAACAAATTTCGTCATTCCGACGAGAAATGTCCATAGTGTAAACTGGGACCTTTTTTGTGGCACAGGTAAATGGCTTTTATCAAAGACACGTCTAATATGGCTTTTATCATTTTCAGTGAGCTACTTTTTTTACCGTAAAACGTCTACAGGATACTATTTTTCCAATGTCGCCATATTTTTTATGTTGTGGGTCATACACAGCGATTTTAGTTTTTCTTTTCTCCAGGGAAAGCTGCTTGCGGGACAATTTTGCATTTATATTCAAGTTAAACCTAAAAAAAACTTAAAATACTTTATTACTTTTGAAGCTCTTTACAAAATACATGTTGATTTACTTCTTGCTTTTTGAATTTTACTTTTATTCCAAATAAAAACCACGTGTGCCCTTAGCTTTGCGTTTGTAACAAATTTATAATATTCCTTTATAAAAATTAAATAAACCTTTCAACAATTATTGTGTTTATTTTGTTGAACTATTTATGGTTTTTAATCCAAATTTTTAATATTTTTAATTAGGCTTAGGTTCATCAAATTTAATTTTCATTAAATTATTTTTATGAAGAAAGGAATTTTACAACATGAAAATTAATTAAAATTGTTATTGATAATCTTTCATTCTTGACCGTGGCCGGGGCTCGAACCCTGGCCGGCAGGTTATCATGACATGTTTCGATCGCAACCACTCGATCTCCTCAGATGGATTTGCCGTTTTTTATTTTAATTAATTTTCATGTTGTAAAATTCTTTTCTTCGTAAAAATAATTTAATGAAAAATAAATTTGATGAACTTAAGCCTAATTAAAAATATTATAAACCGTTTAACCTTAAAATAAATGTGAGTTTTGTGCTTTACAAAAATTAGCAAAAATTTAAGGCAGATGTTGATGTGTCCTTAGTTTTGCAGGCTACTGTATGTATGGCTTCTTGTTTGGAGTAGTACTCTTAGGACTTTCTTCCTTAAGTAATGAAACAATCTCTTTAACTCAGTTCGATAATTTAATCACATCTAGTCAATTTTTTTCTCTTCGCCTTATTAAAACACAAAATTTTGTATTTGTTGGTGTATGTTTATGGCGTGGCGAAATGCTCACCAATATGTTGTTTTATATCTAAAAAGGTCGAGTCTCTGCACCTTTTTCTTAAAATACGATGTTTTCTTATGAACAAGTTTAATGCTATGTAGGTACTTACATACAACTGAAAATATTTTAAGGTTAAGGTATGAACATGTTTGTATGTATTTAACTCAATTAAAGCTGGGTTTCCGCATACACCGTAATCGGCGCCGAAAATGAAAACTGAAACTGAAAAACATTGCTGTTTGTCACCGTCTCGTTTCTGAATCTGTTTGTTTTTTTTTTTTTTTTAATTCGCTAAGCTTATCCCCGCGAAGCTCTACGCTTGTCTGCAGGAAAGAAACCAGAGTCTCTGGCGGGAATCGAACCCGCAACCCCGGCGGTGATAGACTAGCTCACTACCAGCTAGCCTACCGGGGTACTCATCTGATACTGAAACGAAATATTGTGCGCAATTAACGAGGCAAATCGTCGAATTGCAACCTATAACATGGCGCAGCAGCAATACAAAGAAGATGTGTTAATGCTGTTATTATTGAAAGTGAAAAAACACAAAAATATGCACGTATTATACAAACAGCGGCACAGAGAAGAATATCTTAATTGTTCGCTATATAATGGATGATAACACGAAATTTGTAGAATATTTTCGTGCTGTAAATGAACAAATCTGATTTGGAAGGAATATTTACCACCTGGAATAGAGAACCATTTCAAAAATTAACCACAACCGATGTCAAACATTGAATGAAATTTCATTATTTTTTGACCAATTCAATTCTTCTTTACTCTTCGAGCAAAGAAAATTTTTTCTTCGTATTTAATTTGGAACTGTATTAAATTAATTTTCTCAGGGACCCTAACAGCTTTTAGAGAAACGACAAAAAAATCATATCTATGCTTTTGACAAAACATCTTAAATCAAATTTAAAAAGTTGAAAAAAGCTGTTAATTATACGAATTTTCATTCAAAAAATATTTTTATTTACGATTTAAAAATTTTGTTTTATAAACGAAATTTTTCTTTAATTTCGGTTTATTAAATAACATATTTGATGAAAATGATTTTTTCGCCGAGTTTTTTTTAAACCTTTTTTTGCTATCTTATCTCGACTTAAGGTGTTTTGTCAAAATGCCACAGATATATAATTAATAGGGCAACCAAAAAAAAGCACTAAAAAAACAGTTTTAAGCTCTTAAAAAAGCGTTTAAAAACATGAAAATAAGCTGTTAAAATTTAAAAAAAAGCAATTAAAAATTGTTTATTTTCCACTTAATTCGTTTTATATGTTGGTCTAGTAAATTATAAGTTGATGCAATAAATTTTCGAAAAGAAAACTATGTCTGTTTGGAGTCAGCAAGTTCTTACGTCTACAGATGTTATGGGAGCATATTTAAAATTGAGTGTTTGCTCTGAAGTATATTTTATACGATTGGACTTATAATTCCGCTTGCCTCCCAAAATATCCCCAATATCTTTTAATACCGAAAATCCTTCATTTTTTAATGAAACTGATTTAAATTTTGTATTAAATTTGTCTCCTATATCCCCTGGACCACGGGATATTTTTCTTACGGTCCATAACTATGTTCATTTAGAAAACCAATGAAAGATTTTTTGTTTCCAATTTTGTTACAACTTCGTGTCAAACCCCAAAATTTGCCGAAACTAACAATATTTGATATACAGAGAAATAATAGCTGAAACTATATTAAAAAAGCAAAAAATAAGACGTTACTATACCAAAAACAGAGAGAAGGGGAGCTAACAGACGTTACTTTACACAAAAACTATATTTAAAAAGAAATAAGACGTTACAAAGTATGATGGTAAAAGACGTTACAGACTGAGGAATTTGATCGTAAGAATAAAGCTATGGAATTTTCGAGAGAAAAGAAATTAAACAAACAAATAATAAAATAAGTTGATAAAAAGGCTTAATACTAAAAACATAAACACATACAAATTATACACAACACTATTAAACTATAAACACATACAAATTATACACAACACTATGAAAAGTACGTTACAGTACCGCTAAAAAAGAGTTGCATAAAAATCAAGTAAGAAAGTATAATCGGTCAGGCCCGATCGTGTGATACCCATCACCACAGTATTTAAAAACACGTTTCGAGAGTGTATGGCTTTATGAAAAGGGATCTATCTATGTTTTAAATTTCATTAAAATCGGTTAAATAGTTACTGATGGGCAGAAATTCACCCTATCTCCCCTCGTGGTCCTATTTTTTAAAAAATGCATACCTTACGTGTCCATATAAATTTGGATCTATCTATATATGTCTTAAATTGGAGGGCTATACCCTCTTCCGGGTAGCACCTTGTATGGGGGCTATATAAAATTATGGACCGATTCGCCCTTGTGCCAATTAGAGCCCACGTATCAAATTTCATTAAATTATCTTTAAAATTGTGACCTGTACTTTGCGCGCGAGGTTACATGGACAGCCAGCCAGCCGGTCGGACATCGTTAGATCGACTCAGAAAGACCGACTCAGAAATAAGCAAAAAAAAAGCCCTAACAAATATAGCTCATTTTCTTTGTTTTTTTATGATCGGCAACCAAAAAAAAGCAAATGCTTATTTTTTGGTTGCCCTAATAATCAATAACAATTATCATTTAATATACTATTTTATTTTGGTTATAGTAAACAATTAAAGTAAAATATATTTTTTTTGGTTATAAATAACTTTTACTTAAACCAAAAACCTTTTTGGTTACAAATAATAAATAATAAAGTATAAAATTTAATAAAAAAGGTCAAAGAAAAAGGATTATAATTTAACAAAT
Organism: Pollenia griseotomentosa; assembly: GCA_963931875.1. NCBI lineage: Eukaryota > Metazoa > Arthropoda > Insecta > Diptera > Polleniidae > Pollenia > Pollenia griseotomentosa. Next base: position 250,978,992 of record OZ007560.1, read on the forward strand.
AATTAATTATTTTGGTTACAAATATCGATTATAAATAAGTAGCAAAGTATAGTTGGTTACTATTTGGGGCCCATAGGCAATCATTTATCAGCAAAAGCAAGAAAATTAGATTTTAAGTACAGAGGTGATTCTAGCGGATTAGAATTGCCTCTCAAGTAAGACATAACAGGCACGTTCACTTCTTTTTCTTAGTCATCAAAATAATAAATGCACGGAACTAATCATACGTATAAATACAAATGACCAATACCACCATAGGTACCATATAAACCCCATTCTTAAATTCCTTTAAGACAAAATATGTTCATATAGCTGAAAATATCTAAATAATATTCGGCATAATAAACTTTAAAATGAATTTCAACCCCAAATAGGTACCGACTATACTTTCTTATTTTTATACCCACACCACAATAGTGGAGAGGGTATTGTGCATTTCTTCTGTTGTGTGTAACGCCTTAAAATATTGATCCTAGACCAACCTTAAAGTATACCGATCGGCTCAGAATCACTTTCTGAGTCGAACTAACGATGTCCGTCCGGCTGGCTGGCTGGCTGTCCATGTAACCTTGTGCGCAAAGTACAGGACGCAATTTTAGAGATAATTTGATAAAATTTGAGAAATAGGTTCTTATTGGCACAAGGACCAAGCCTATTGATAATGGGTCGAATCGTAGGACCACGAGGAAAGATAGGGGGAAATTGCTTCCTCTCAGAAACTATCAAACCGATTTTAATGAAATTTAAAACATAGATAAAACCATATCTATATGGACACAAAAGGTAGGCATTTTTTAAAAAATAGGACCACAAGGGGAAATAGGGGAAATGTTTGCCTCTCAAACCGATTTTAATGAAATTTAACACATAGATAGATCCATATCTATATGGACACAGAAGCTATACAGTTTTTCAAAAATAGGACTACAAGGGGAGGTAGCGGACAATTTCTGCCTCTCACAAACTTTCAAACCGATTTTAATGAAGTTTATAAACATATTTGAATCCATATTTATATGTACACATAAGCATGATGTGTTTTTAAATACTGTGGTGTAGGGTATCATATGGTCGGGCTTGACCGACTATACTTTCTTACTTGTTTATAATGGATATTTGTAACCAAAAAAATAAATTATTTGTTATAATAGTTATTTGTAACCAAAAAATTTTTTGGTTGAAATGGTTATTTATAACCAAAAAAAAAAAATATTTTTTACTTTAATTGGTTACGAAAACCAAAAATAAAATACATATGGGGGATTTCATGTCAAGTGACCCAATTTTGAAATCGATGTCTTCCGATTTGGATGAAATTTGCACCAAGGTTAGTCCTATTGGATAGTAGTTTAGACACAAATTTTCAACAAGATCGGTCTAAAAGTTTCTGAGCTAGTGGGGGTCAAAATTTGACATTTTGGCCATACAGGTGTTCTTTCTTATCCATGTAACTTATTACCTATTGGTGTTAGCAAAATTTGTCCCAAGTAGCTTCGATAGCTATTTGATCCATCTTTTGAAAAAAATTTTTTTTGTTTTTTAAAAAAATTTTTTTTATTTTTTTTTTTTAAATTTAAAATTTTTTTTATTTTTTTTTTTAGCGGGTATGTTTTTTTTTTTTTTTTTTTTGTTCAAAAGAAAGCTTATGTCTTTTCCTTTAAGGTAGTTTTGGTCCCTTTTTGGGATGCGAGCGGCTTATGTATAAAAAAAAATAATTTCTAACTCTAGACAAGGGTTTTTCAATTTTTAGCATATGCAGTGTTCTTTCTCATCCATTTAACTTATAAGCTATTAGTGTTAGCAGAATTTGTCCCAAGTAGCTTCGATAGCTATTTGATCAATATTCTGAAAAATTTTTTTTTTGTTTTTTTAAAACTTTTTTTTTTAAATTTAAAATTTTTTTTTTAAATGTAAAATTTTTTTTTTATATTTTTTTTTATCCGGAATGTTTTTTTTTTTTTTTTTTTTTGTTCAAAAGAAAGCTTATGTCTTACCCTTTAAGGTAGTTTTGGTCGCTTTTTGGGATGCGAGTGGCTTATGTATAAAAAAAATTATTTCTAACTCTAGACGAGGGTTTTTAAATTTTTAGCATATGCACTATTTTGAATTTTTTCCTATTTGTGTTTAAGTGTTTCTAAAGCCTTAAAAATAAAACGTTTGCAAAGAAACTAGACAAATTAACCTTTCCGACGGTATGTTACAAACCCAATTACTATTTTATACCTTCGATACTATAATGCCCACGATATGTTAATCCCAAGAATAAAATCACTTTTTTCTGTAGAAATGTTGACAAATAATTCTTTTTTTAATTTTTCCTACATAAATTTTATTAAATTTGTTTTAATCCAAATTTTTAATAATTTTAATTAGGCTTAAGTTCATTAAATTTAATTTTCATTAAATTATTTTTATGAAGAAAGGAATTTTACAACATGAAAATTAATTAAAATTGTTATTGATAATCTTTCATTAATGAAAATTAAATTTAATGATCTTAAGCCTAATTAAAATTATTAAAAATTTGGATTAAAAACCATAAATAGTTCAACAAAATAACCACAATACTAATTATTTTATTAAATTATTTATCTTTATATTTTTATTATTATTATTAGAAATTATTATTATAATTATATATTAATTTAATTATTATTACAAATTAATAAAAAGAATTTAATTTGTCAACATTTCTACAGAAAAAAAGTGATTTTATTCCTGGGATTAACATATTGTGGGCATTATAGTATCGAAGGTATAAAATAGTAATTGGGTTTGTAACATACCGTCGGAAAGGTTAATTTGTCTAGTTTCTTTGCAAACGTTTTATTTTTAAGGCTTTAGAAACACTTAAACACAAATAGGAAAAAATTCAAAATAGTGCATATGCTAAAAATTTAAAAACCCTCGTCTAGAGTTAGAAATAATTTTTTTTATACATAAGCCACTCGCATCCCAAAAAGCGACCAAAACTACCTTAAAGGGTAAGACATAAGCTTTCTTTTGAACAAAAAAAAAAAAAAAAAAAAACATTCCGGATAAAAAAAAATATAAAAAAAAATTTTACATTTAAAAAAAAAATTTTAAATTTAAAAAAAAAAGTTTTAAAAAAACAAAAAAAAAAATTTTTCAGAATATTGATCAAATAGCTATCGAAGCTACTTGGGACAAATTCTGCTAACACTAATAGCTAATAAGTTAAATGGATGAGAAAGAACACTGCATATGCTAAAAATTGAAAAACCCTTGTCTAGAGTTAGAAATTATTTTTTTTTATACATAAGCCGCTCGCATCCCAAAAAGGGACCAAAACTACCTTAAAGGAAAAGACATAAGCTTTCTTTTGAACAAAAAAAAAAAAAAAAAAAACATACCCGCTAAAAAAAAAAATAAAAAAAATTTTAAATTTAAAAAAAAAAAATAAAAAAAATTTTTTAAAAAAACAAAAAAAATTTTTTTCAAAAGATGGATCAAATAGCTATCGAAGCTACTTGGGACAAATTTTGCTAACACCAATAGGTAATAAGTTACATGGATAAGAAAGAACACCTGTATGGCCAAAATGTCAAATTTTGACCCCCACTAACTCAGAAACTTTTAGACCGATCTTGTTGAAAATTTGTGTCTAAACTACTATCCAATAGGACTAACCTTGGTGCAAATTTCATCCAAATCGGAAGACATCGATTTCAAAATTGGGTCACTTGACATGAAATCCCCCATATATCTAACGATAATGGTTACATATATACCAAATGCAAATTAAATGACTTTTCTCGTAACCTTAAAAAAAAATGACCATTATTTTTGGTCCCTGAATTTTCTTAAAATTTGGAATAAAAAAAGGCGCCTTTAAGTTCCTTATTTTCATCGCCGATTTCTGAAACGAACTTTTTTCGGCGCAAATGTATGTAATTTCGTTTTCGCCGCCGACTACGATGAATGCGTCAACGAACCATAACCCTGCACGGTTACTCTTCGTCGAATCGACGAAGGTCATTTAAATTTGATCATATAACTTTTTTATATGTATGTAGTGAGCGGACGTACGCTGGATCCTCATTTTTTTAAAGTTGAAATTCAGAGGTGTGTTCTCGTCGTAACGACGAAGAGTAACCTTAGTGTAAGTTTTTGTGTCTATTTTTTTGGAATATTTAATATTACTTTTGTCAACAGCTACGTCCTATATACTCACAATATGTTCCAACAAGATCGAAAACCCAAAAAACCGACGACAGTATCTGAAAAATCTACATAAATTTCTCGTGGCTCCCTATTTTAGAGGCAGATTCGAGACACCTCCCTTGCAGGCCTTTATTAAGGAAAAATTCAAAATAAAATACCTAATCGAAAAGAATCCGTTGAAAATGTTGTCAAAGGACCAAAAGAGCGTAGAATTTGTCGACTCTGTCCCTTTAGCAAACTCAGAATGACGAGAAGTACATCTTATATATGCCAGAAAAGCATTTGTTGTGAACATAACTAAATATTTTTTTCTTTTGTTTTATTTCACTGATTATTTTTAAAGGCTGAAAAAGAAAAAAGTAATTTATTTTTTACCTTGTTAGTTTTTGTTGTTTTAAAAGATTTAATTAATTTGAAAAACAAAAAAAAGGAGTTCAAATTCGTATCGAATTTTAGAAAGAAAAAGAATTTTAATTTATTTTATTTTTTATTTTTTAATAAAACGCCTAACTAAAACAGATATTTGTTTATTTTTTACTTATAAAATCGTTCCGCTAGAATTTATTTTTTAAAAAGTTCGTCGACAAAGAGTAACCTTAATGTACGAAAATGAAGAGTAACCTTTCAGGGTTAAATTGTGGGTAATTTTTTGTGAAAAGACGGCGGAAACTTATTTATACTCTTAATACTTGTGAGCTCAGTCAATACGATCAGCATGGAATTCAATAAACATTAATAAATAGAAGATATGATGTATATTTTGTTTTTTTTGTCTGTGTACATACGTAATTAGAAAATAAAAATTCGCATGAGAGCTATGGTATGAATTGTGTCTCTTGATAGAAACTGATCAATTCATTCAACTTCTTCAACTACTACTACTTGTACTTTTAAATATTGGTGGTGTTAATGTTGAATAATAGATAACTTTATATAAAAGGTATTCAGTTTAGATTTTTTGTGATTGCAACAAAGGAAAAATGGAAAATTGCACTCAAGTTGAAGTGAACGGTCCTTACTATAATGTGAACGTGTAAAGTTTTACATATTTGACGTGTGAAAGAAAAAATATAAAACAACCTCTCAATCAAATGTCAAATATTTATGTTTTTTAAGATGCCTAAAGCTTCGTACAGACGATGGTCAGATCTTAAAATGTTGTCATTTTTCTGATTATGGTGCCATTGTCAGATGCATTAATTTAACACGTCTGCCAAATGAAAATAGCGTACAATGCTCACACAGCTGCAAGACATTTTTAGTCAATTTTAATGACAACATTGTAAGATCTGACCACCGTCTGTACGAAGCTTAACGAAAGTGTAAAAAGTAATTTGATTAATTATCTTATTAATACGTCGTCAATTTAAATAGATGAAATGTGTATGTATACGAAAATAATGGTAGGGTTAATAATTGCAATGTTGCTACTTTTATGACAGATTTTTACACTTGGTTTAAGGTTGTTTAAATTGCAAATTTGAGTGTAAAACTTGGGTTGTCGTTGTAATAGAAAGTTTTATTTTTGTAACAAAAGAAAAAAAAAAATCTGAACTGAATACACTTTTAATAATACAAATGAATAACCTTTGCCTGTAGTTTTAAATAATTGCATCCATCTCTCACCCTTGTTCGTTTCACTTTACATAAATCCATTCCACCCCCTATTCACTAACTAACTCACTCACTTACACATGTCCGGGCTCGAAAATGCTCTTTATGTTTAACTCTCAGTATTTTTTTAAACCTACTATATTGAAAGTTTACTCAGAGATTACGGTGCTATTTAGGAAACTCATTTTGTGTGGCCAGTGATCGTTTAATGGCGGCAACAGCAATGATGCGTATGGGTCCAGCCATCGGAAAATCTTCTAATTCGGAAGGCATGGATATGTTGGAATATCCCTTTTTAACAATGACTAAATATCCACCCGGTCTAATACTTCATATTGGAGCAACTGTGGCAGCCAGATCGGTGAAACTATTGGAAAGAGTACCAAATCCGGACGAACCAGAAATCAGAGATTCTTGGTGGACAGAATTGCGCATGGAGATTAGATCACATGCCAGATCATTAGGTTGTAATGTGGTTTTAGGTTATTCGGAGTTAACAACAATATCGTAAGCATTTTATATTATACCACTTTATTGTTTAAAATGATTAAATTCCTTATAAAACAGTGACGATGTTTGTGTTCTCTCCTCCACTGGCACGGCAGCCATCATAAATATGGGCTATAATCGTTCAATTTCTCAAAATGATATTTTCAATATTACAAAAACTGCTGGCGCTAGTGGCATGTCAGTTTCTTTGGAAGAGAGAAATGTTATTAATAGCGATACCGCTACAAAGGAAATTGGTTGTGGCATATCAAACGGTTCAGCAGGTAAACGTTTTGGACTTCCATCACTTTTAAATGTGTCAAAAACATCATGCACTGTGTGTCATGTACCCTATAATGTCACCTCGGTACCCTTCTGTGTCAAAATGAAAAAATGTGCAATATGTTTGAAAGGGCGTGTACCAGATGTGCTGCTTGCCACCTTAGAAGTACCCGAATCCATACAAGTTACAGGTTAGACATAACAAAAACATTAGAAATGAATTGGTTTATAAAATATCTTACCCAAAATATAGGACGCGGCTGTCTTCTACAGGCTCAAGTTGTAAGAGCCAAAAAAGATTTACGTTCAGAATTGAATGCCAAAGAAATTTCGGATGGTTTACCTTTTCTAGAATACGAATTACATAGGGTCCTTATAAATAAACTAAAAGCCAAAGGCATGAATGCCATATTTGGCTTAAAAGTACAAGTGTCTATTGGAGAACGCATGATAGCTTTGGTAGCCACTGGTACGGCTCTCTTCATAACAGCTTTGCCCGTGCCACAAGTACCAAAAATTGTTGCAGGAAACTCTTGGACTGATAAGCAAAAACTAAACGAATTACAAAAAAAATTACAAGAAACATTTGAACGTTATCAGGAAATTTATCAATTAAAACCTTTAGATCAAGATATGTTGGACAAAAGTTCCGATACCGATGACTCTGACGAAGAGGGCGTAGATGTCGATTTGAATTGTGGTAACAAAGATACTTGCGTTTTAGAGGTAGATGATATAGAAGATTTAGAAATTATGTCACTGCTAATGGAACCTCAGCCACCAGAAGGTTTTCATGTTGTTAGTACACAAAAAGTACCCGGTTTAATGGATTTGGAAGCGGTAAAGAATTTACAAATGTTTACACAAGTGTGGAGAGCAAAAATCGATACGGGACAAACTGTTAGCGGTTTTCCAAAGCATTTTCAAAGGTAACTTAAATTTTCAATTTTAATAATGAGTTATGAAGCTAATTATGTATGTAATTGAATCATTTATTTCGAAAAGGCGAAAAATCGCAAAAAACAGCAAAAAAACTCAATTTCAAAAAATTTGTACCTGAGTCCTTTTCGAAATAAATGATTCAATTGTATTCAATATATTTTACAATTTGTGTATTTGTATTTGTGTATATGTTAAATTTTTAGATTATTACAAACTATTTATTTCAAATTGCGTACCATGATACCATGTGCTATTTGTGACTTGAAATTTAAATTGGACTTCCCGGAAAGTGTAAGTTTAAAAAAGAAAAAAATAAATAACTCTAATTTAGTAAATAAATATCTATATACAGTTATCTATCATACTTTTATTTTTAGGATCAAATTCAAATTTTAGTAACCGGCATGGCCTTAGGTCTTGGTGATACCAGTAAATTAAAAAGCAAACGCAAAACATTAACGAACGGTCAATCCGAAAGTAATGACTTCATGAATCATACACATTTGGCCAGTGAGATAAATAGTAGAAAATTGCAACAACTACAACAAGATGAAGATTATATATTTCCATTGGATGAAGATCATATGGTAGAAACACCAACACCAGCATCCAATATACCACTTTTTGGAGCACAATTGTTTAAAAATCGCAAATCATCACCCATCCAATTTTCATCGGCTCCAGGATCAATGCGGCAAAGATATGTAAGTTTATTTTGAACGAATTCAAAAAGACTTCTAAATTTGTTAAAACATCAATTTTAGAATCGTGTATATGAACGAAATGGAGTGGACATAACTCCTTTGAGTTTTATGCCAGGCGGTAAAATTGAAAAGTATTTGGGTAACTTAAATTTCTTCTTTATACGTGAAAGTACATCTATAAGAGAAATTGGTGGCATAAGCGGGTTTGTTCATGGTTTTATAACAGAGGTATTTAAAGAGTTTTTTTTTTTTTGAAGAAAAATAAAGTTGTTTTCTCTTTCAATAGCTTTTGGCAGTTGTAAGAGCTCATATATCAGCCTTGGGAGGTAATGCCATGGTGTCATTTTGCCTAACAGAATTAATATTATTCGATAATCAGCATAAAAATCAAGTAAGTTTTCTAAAAGTTGTGTGTTTAAATTTTCCCCTAATTTATTTATGTTCTCTTAGGGCCAATGTCTTATAAGCATTGGTGGCGATGCTGTTTATGTATCATATCAACAGAATGATTGATTTGACTTCTTCAATATTGAGATTACAAAAAAGTAAAAACTAACAATCTTAAATTGCACTACTTTAGCCAATTTATTTCCTAAAAAGCAATCCTTTTCTTTAAGAAAAAAAAAACTACTTCTACTGTTGCTCTCTATTTTATTTATTTCATGAGTTTTATTTTTATTTATGTGTATTTTTACTACTATGTATTGCTATTTATTTGTTTTGTTTTATATTTCTTATTATTTTTTCATTTTCATTGACAATATTTCTAATTTAATTGAAATTTTTGTCTTAGATTAGTTTCAATTAAATTTTTGAAGCAATATTTTCAACTGTGACTATACATTGAATGTACTTAAAAACTTGTTGTATTAAAATTAAAATGTAATACTGTTCTTGAAAACTTAACAAGTTCTTCAAATGTATTTTTGTAAAAAGTGCAGATATGTAACTAAAAAAACAAATTAAATTAAATTGTGAAAACTTAAATAAATATAAAACATTAAAATAAATTAATGTCTGATTTTTTGTTATTTTAAATAAATATAAAAGTGTAAAAAGAATAAAACCGGTAAATACTAAAAAAGTATCAATACCAAATTTGGATAACGGCCACCAAAATTGTGAAATATCGTAATAGAGGGTGTTTTTTTAAGCAAGATGGCTAGGTGGAAAGGCACAATAGAACTTAAAATTTTAAAAAATAAAACTAACAAAAAACAGCTTAACCTTAAATAACCTCTGTACATATAAAAAAAACACTATTTTTTGGTTTAGTTACCAGAATTTTTAAGCCAATGGTTTTATTACCAAAAGGTAGACAAAATAGCAAGATATTACGTGCCGATTTTTTCCAAAAAGTGAAACAAATAAAAATTTCGAGTTAATACACTTTTGTTGAATAAGTGCGATATGTAAAAAATTTCATGGCTAACATATTTTTAGAACCTTTCATTTCTGCCCACCCCCTTTTTTTTGATGTTTATCACGATTTTTTAGAATGGAGCCAAAAATTGCCGTTATTAAGGGGAGTTAGAAGGTTAACATGTTTCAGAAAAATATTTATCGTAACATTTTCTACAAAGTTGCTAAACATATCTTATACCTCAGATGTAAAGAACATATCGTCGGCTTAATATGCAAACTTCAAAAATCCACCAGGAGTGTTCTGGAAATCGCAAACGCAAAACGCAAGAATTTTAAAAGTCGTTTTTTAGTAAGATTTCTGTAATAAAAGAATTTTATGACATATTATACATTTCTCTATTAAACAGAATTTTATAACAAAAAATATAAAAATTAGATTAAAAGTGTATTAAAAACAGCCTCCAAATTCTTGCGTTTTGAGTTTGTGATTTCCAGCACCCCCCCCCCCCCCCCCCCCCCCTCCTAACTTTTTAATTAAATTGAGATTTTGATGCCGTGAGGTAGAGAAAGATACGCCTCGTCGACCAGCATTTTGTTTTTTTCAGTTTGTGTCTTGAAGTGTGTACAACCAACTATTTTTTTGGTTTTCCTCTCAAGCTGCAAATATGAAATATAAAAAGTTTTTTTCCTCTCATGTAAAATGTGCCGAAAAGCAGTTAACAGGTTTGCATATTAGGCCGACGATATAGTTTCATAAGCCGATATGCAGCACGAACAGGTCAAAAGGGGGTAACATTAACCCCTAGGGTTGCCAGACAGGCTGGAATGGCCTGGATTGTCCAGTTTTTTTGGGTGTTGTCCAGGTACCAGCTTAAAAACTTTATTTAATTTTAAAAAATTACTTTTTTATTAGTTATATTTTTTATAATTAAATTATTATTTTGTATAGAACAAAATCCTGTTCTAAGAAAAAATTGTAAGGAAAAAGTTTCAAATTTGCCGACAGACATTCCAATTAATAAGATTAGGGTTTAGTATTTCAAAAACGCGATTAAAATAACGTATAAAATCTATATAAATTGATCTCGTTTGTTAGTCATGCCAACTTGCAATACTTTTTGTGCAAGTGATCGAGGTATTTCTAAAAATCTTTACTCACAAGAATCCATTCCTATGACCGAATAAAGGCTACAATTTTAATAAGACTAAATTTTGATGAAAGTTGCAAACGCTTCAAACATTTTTGCTTACAACTAAGGTAAAAGAGTTATTAGTTTTTTAAATAACAATAAAAAAAATGTATATGTGGCTAAACAAATAGTTATCAGCCATGTTTTAGAAATCGAATTCGAGTGAAATCAAATCGAATAAACTTTGAAAACGATCCAGTGTTTAAAGCTCATTAAATAATTTTGTCTTATATACTTCATACTATGAGTACAGCTTATCTTAATTAGAACTAATCTTAAAATAATAAAAAAACGACGGTAATTTTAACAAAAATCTAACTGAAAATCTCCATTAATTTTAATTTCATTTGATTTTCACAACATAGCTGTTTTTTATTTGATTTTAATTTATGTATACGGTGGCAGCAATATGATATAAGACTAAATTTATGGTGTTACGTTGCCTTCAAGGCGAATTCATGTAAACGGTGGTGTCGATACTACAACAAGTAACAACACCAAAAACACAACAATGTATTTATTTGTTGCTTTCGTTGATCCATATGTCAAAATCACAAGGAACTTTTGACATTTCTCTCTCTAATTAAGAAAAAAAAGTAGCACAGCTGTGTTTTCAACGCCACCTGAAAAATGAATTCGCCTTGGTTGCCTTGCTTTTTAATTTTTTTTTATTGCAAAATAAAATCTGAAGTAAATTGTACTTTTTCTTATAGTTAAGTGCATTTTCTAATTGTCCAGTTATTTTTTTAAAATCCAAGCGAATTTTTTCTATTGTCCAGTTATTTGACTTTTGGTATCTGACAAGCCTGTTAACCCCCCTCCCCCTGCAATAAAATTCCAATCTGATCTTTTAAGATGCCGACACACGTATATATATTTGATTGTCTCCTCTACCAAAATCCTGTTATTTTAGACGTTCAAATTGTTGCACGGTGTTATTTTATAAAATTCAAAATACTGGTTACCCAACTCGCAAATATTAGATTTTTAAAAAGAAATTTTTGATTTAGAAACAGGAGTTTTTATTATCCAAAAAGTACAAGAACGTTTCTTTAATAGCTCTATTTTATTTAGTAATAATTTTAAAAGCATACAAATTCAGTCTGTTTTTCAGTTCAGTTTATTTTTCCCAATGTTCGTTTTTTTTTTTTTAATTAAAATTTGAATAAGTAAAATTGACATCGTTGCACAACATAATAAAGCTAGAAAATTTTGACGTCTGATCCAAATTCAAATATTATCGCCATTTCTTTTGTTGTAGTTTTTGCTTTATTTCTAAATGCAATAAGTTTCCTACTGACCATGTTATATGATGTCATCGTGCACAGTGAATGTCATTATGTCCACTAAAGAAGAAGCACAAGTGAGTAATGGTTTTCTTTTCTGTTATGAGCAAAAACAATTGCGATTTTTAATAAAACGTAAATTTTCAATAAATAATTAAAAAATAAACCTTAAAAAAGTTTAGCCACTTAAAATAGTATTAACACATAAATAAATAAAAATGGATTGGTTGTTTGGCAAGAAAATCTCACCTGATGAAATGCTTCGCAAAAATCAAAGAGCTCTTAACAAAGCAATGAGAGACTTGGACAGGGAGCGTATGAAAATGGAACAGCAGGAAAAAAAGATCATAGCTGACATTAAGAAAATGGCCAAGGAGGGGCAAATGGATGCGGTAAAAATTATGGCCAAAGATTTGGTCCGCACGAGACGTTACATTAAGAAATTTATGCTGATGAAGGCCAATATACAGGCAGTGTCACTAAAAATCCAGACACTAAAATCACAGAATACCATGGCTCAGGCAATGAAGGGTAGGTAAAATGGCTTATGATGATTCTAAAATAATATAGGTACATATAATTTTTTTATGGTTTTTAGGCGTTACAAAGGCCATGCAGAATATGAATCGCCAATTAAATTTACCTCAAATTCAAAAGATTTTACACGATTTTGAAAAACAATCGGAAATTATGGATATGAAAGAGGAAATGATAAACGATGCTATTGACGATGCAATGGAAGATGAGGGAGATGAAGAGGAAACAGATGCTGTTGTTTCTCAGGTCTTGGACGAGTTAGGCTTGCAATTGGGCGAACAGCTAGGAGATCTGCCTACCGCTTCTGGTTCATTATCTATAGCTGGTGGTGTTAAGAATACACCAACTGCCGTGGCTGCTGGATCAGCTGGTGGTGCTATAAGCAATCCTGGACCTGGAGGTGGAAATGCCGCTGGTGGTAGTGGTGGTTCTACGCCCATGTCAGATGCGGATGCAGATTTACAGGCTCGTTTGGATAAATTAAGACGAGACTAAATTTATCTGCCTAATAATGAATTCTGCTAAGCAAGTAAAATGATTTTTGTTTTTAAATGCTTTTATCTTTTTTTAAATTTATATTTAATTTTTTTTTATTTGATATCTCATTGTCGAATAACCACCACAAAAATATAAATATATGTTTGTATGTATTGAAAAAAAAAAAATTAAAATTTTGTATTAGAATTTGGATTTTTAAGCTGAAAGTTATTGTTTTCTAAAACTAGTAGGTTCTTCCTAAAACGACAACCACTAGAGCATACATACATACCCTTCGATATTTCTACCAATGCCTAAATAACTTTTTAATATCAAATTATTTTCAAATTTCGAAAATTCAATGATTTTAAAATGAATAAAATCTTTACCAGCATATTAAAACAACTGTGCTTTTTTAAATTGAGCTTAATAAATACATTTTATTCTTGATTTCAATAAAGTATATTGATTTTTCGTTTGAAAAATTGAACTAATTTTAATAAATAACGCGTTTAAAGACGACAAAAATTTAAAAGTAAGCAATGCGGCAATGTGTTGTGTTCATTCATCCTATGCTTCTTCCTTGACATTATTGACAATAATTGAAAACAACAGCAACAAAGTGTCAAATAGTACCACCACCTTAACAAATTTTTTTAGTTTACTGATAGCCACTTTCATTGAACACCTGTTCGACCTTGGCGAACACTTCGTCAGCTGATGGACTGGCATCGATTTGTTTCACTTTGCCTAATTCCTCGAAATGTTTTATAATAGGGAGAGAATCATTGTTATAAGTTTGAATGCGTTTCTTTAAACTTTCCAGATTATCGTCTGAACGACCGGAACCACTTTGGCCGCGTGATAAACAACGATTAACACACACTTCCTCAGAACAATTGAAGAATAAAACAAATTGAAAATCTACTTTCTCCGACATTTGCCGGGTCCAACCATCTAAATTATCTTGGTTGCGTGGAAACCCATCAATAAGAAACTTATTATTGCCCGATTTTGACATGGCGGCTTCCAGCAATGAACACGTTACCTCAACGGGAACAATTTTGCCATTACGGATATAATCCTCAATTAAAGCACCCACTTCTGATCCTTCACGTGCACGTTCTTCACGCAATAAATCACCAGCAGACAAATGGACAAATTGAAAACGGTCAACAATTTTAGAACACTGAGTTCCTTTTCCAGCACCGGGACCACCCAAAACAAAAACAATTTTTGGTTTTTCTGCCATTTCCTTTAGAACTTTTAAATGCGTTTGTGTTGTTAGAAAACGTTGAGACTTCTGGCAAGTGGAATGCTTAGTAGTAGGCGTAAGTATCGTGATTGATCTACGCAAGACTTTTAACATTAATTTATAAAATGATGACAAAACCAAAAAAGAAAATGTGTGTGTATACAACGTTGAATACCACAGTTTTTTTTGCACGGTTAAAACAAATTAAATAATTGCTTAGGTGGTTTGTGGAATATGTTTAACTTCTTCTTATTTTTCCAACATACGGTCAACATTCACAATAAAAGGGTAACATAAAGATACTGTAAAGTTGCCATATAAAGATAACCAAAGGTAAATATATAAAGCTGGGATAACACGACTGCCGCAAATGCACCAAAATAACAATTTAGATTTTGCTTTATTGACGCACAATAATAAAATAGCACCAATCAAATATTCTGAAATCACACGATTGTCATGTTTTTAACAAATTTAATTGCCGCTAGTTGGTACAAAGCGAAATGGGTACAATAATTGCCGAAGCACAGTCACACGATTGTTCGCACTTGTGCCAACTGCGAAAACAGCTGTTGTCGTAGATTTTTTATTTGTTAGGAAGTTTTTTGGGTATAATAATTGCCGAAGCACAGTCACACGATTGTTCGTACTTGTGCCAACTGCGAAAACAGCTGTTGTGGTAGATTTTTTATTTGTTAGGAAGTTTTTGTTCTTTTTTTCATTAAAAAAAAGAAAATTTGTGGCGTTATGGATGGATCACCATTTACAAAAAGTACAACAAGGCAAAACAACACGTATTTTTTTTGGTGAAAATACCTAATAGAATGTCAAAAAAATATGTATATTTCTAGCAACAATAAATATTCTTATTTGTAAACAGGCCAAATTGTGTTCTAATGTAAGGCTCGTAAACAATATTCAGCTGGGCTACTGGGGTTAATTGTACCATGATTGTATTTCAATTTATTACTATTAGTGCCGGTTCACACACGTCAAGTTTAACTCGTCAAGACAGCGTTTAGGAGAGTAGGGAAAAGACGATGTCATTTCTTTTCCTCTCTTTCCAACAAACTCAAGGCTTGACGGCTAAAACTTGAAGAGTGTGAACCATCATTATGATTTCTTTAGTGCTGCAGTCACACATTGCAGTTTCGCTTTCAAAATTTTTACATATATACAAGATGTCATCAAGAATTATGGTGGCAGAATATTTATAAAGACAATCAAATTTTAAAAGTATGAATTTTTTAGTAAAGCCTATGGTACACGGAATGTAAAAAGTCACATGCGCATGTGGTTCTGACGTAATTTTGTTGTCATCACACATTACGAACTTGCTATTGTGGCTTTGTAGTGACGTCAAAATTACGTCAGAACCACACGCACATGTGGCTTTTTACGTTCTGTGTACCATAGGCTTAAGAAAGAGCAAGTGTATTTAAAATTAAAACTAAATTTGATGCAAAAATTGATCGTGTGACCCCCAAGTTATTATAGTATGGTATATTTTCACAATTTAAGAAGTTTCGGTTGTTAATCCTTCAGTCTGGCATCTCTTTCGACAAGTGTCATTTGCTGCACGTGCAAATTTTTGTTTTTATTTATACATAGCTCGGAAATTGTGAAATTTTAATTTGTTTAAAATGAGTTTTCTTAAGCCCAAAGAAACCATAGATGAGGGAGACACAGTTATATTATATTTAAGTGCTAATTCCATGCATGTAATAGAAGCTACTAACACAATTGTAAATAAGAAAGGTGAAACGATCGAACACATATTTCAAACATCTTTTGGCGCATTAAAAGTAAAGAATATAATTGGTGTTAAATATGGCAGTCGCGTAGAGTTATCTAAAGGTTGGGCATATGTGCTACAACCAAATCCCGAATTATGGACACAAACCTTGCCACATAGGACACAAATTATATATACTCCCGACATTAGTATGATTGTGCTGCAATTGGAAGTGAGGCCGGGTTCAGTGGTAATTGAATCGGGTACAGGTTCCGGCTCGCTGTCCCATTATTTTTTAAGGGCTGTTAAACCTTCTGGTCACTTGCATACTTTCGATTTTCACGAAGCTCGTGCCAACCAAGCCAGAGATGAATTTAAACATCATGGCTTGGGTGATTTTGTTACTGTCTATCATAGAGATGTGTGTCAAAATGGTTTTGGCGAGGAGTTAAATGGAAAAGCTGATGCAGTATTTTTAGATTTACCTGCACCCCAACAGGCAGTAGCGCATGCGGTAAAAGCTTTAAAGAGTAGAGGTATGTTGATTAAATTCAGCAGAAAATTCGTTGTTAAAAACATTTTTTTTAGGTGGTCGCTTTTGTTCATTTTCACCTTGCATCGAGCAGTCACAACGTTGTTGTATTGCTTTACAAGAACAGGGTTTCACTGAAATACAGTCATTCGAGGTATTACAACAAGAAGATGTGGTTAAAACTAAAACGTTTCCTGTTATGAATTTGGAATTTCTAAAGCACAAGGTAATCATATGTTGCTCACCTGTTTAGCTCCTATCTAGTCTAGACAGGAGCTTCTACATAATACGCCAGTTTTTACGGAATAAACACTTTATGAGAATACTTTTTTAATGGCAATACGACCTTTATTCTTTATTTAATTTAAAAAAATAATCTATAAAAATGAAATGTTGTCTGTTGCTGATCGCATAACTTGAGAACGGCTTGACAGTTTTGGACGATTTTTCTTTTAAAATTATCGCCATGGTCCAACTTAAGTTTGTTCGAAAAGAAAATTTTGCCCCGCCCACTTTTACGTCCACTTTTTTCGATTTACCTAAAATCAGAAAACGGCTCCATCGATTTGACTAATTTTTTTTTAAATGTTCGTGTTAATCCATTTTAAGTTTTCATCGAAAGAAAAATTTACCACGCCTACTTTTACGCCCACTTTTTCTATTTATTTGACCGATTTGGACGATTTTTTCTTTAAAATGTTCGCCATGGTCTAACTTAGGTTTTTAAGGAAAGAAAATATTTCCCCGCCCACTTTTAAGCCCACTTTTTTCGATTTACCTAAAATCAGAAAACGGCTCCATCGATCATTAGTAATCAGCTACCGAGCGAAGCCGATACGGCCAGCTAGTAAAAAATAAATTTGATCTTAAGATAATCTTAAATAAATTAAATACTTGCACTAGAAAACTTGGGACAGCTTTAAAAATCTACAGCAATATTTATTTAGAAACATCAAATTTTTCTGGCAACAATACTTTAACATACAGTTTTCTAATTATTTTTCTTTCAGAAACCTGAAGAAAATGATGCCTCCGATAAAGATATTTCCAGCGTAATAAAACAACCCAAGGAAACGTTAAAAGTTTTAACCTCATCAGCGCCACCCGCACAACCAGGTCATACAGGATTTTTAACATTTGCTACCTTACCGCCAGCATTTGCAAGATAATCTTAAATAAAATTTACCAATATAATAAAACATATAAAAATCCGAAATCAAGATTCCAAATAGGTATTTATTAAAGAAACAAGCAAGATTCCATAAACTTTAAACAAGAAAAAAGCAAGAAATATTAAAATAACAAATAAGATCCCAAAATTCCACCTGAATAGAAGCAACGTCAATAAGGGTAAGTTACAAGCAAAAGGATAATGAAATTTAAATCAAAAAATGTTTAAACTATTTGCATCCGCTCCTTAACTTTTGAAAATTGACGCCTGATTAATGGTTTTACATTAAAAGAAGAACGTGGCGGTTGCCACGGTATGCGTTCTTCTGGTATAATCTATAACGAAAAATTAAGATCATTAAATATTTTAAAACTTCTTACAATTATATGTACAATCTTTGGTCTTTCTGGTTGGCCTTTGCAAGTAGGACATCTATAGATCCTACCATCTTTGGCTGACTTTTGTATCGCCCCTTTTAAACCCTCTAAAGGAGACCAATTCGTTGAAGCCGTTTGGGGCCTAATCTCAAATAGTTTTTCTCTACTTAAGAAACTAGAAAAACGAAATAAATTTTAAATTAAACTTTTTTTGCACAAAACTTACTTTGGTCTTGGTTCTCTCCAAAAATCGGGCATACGTTTCGTTCTCATGATATCAGCCAATCGCTGCATTAATCTAACATTTTCATTATTCACATGCAGAGTACGTTCCCTTTCAGATTGTTGTTTTTTGGCTTTTTGTACAATGTGCGTATAAAAAGTTGGTGGTGTACGATCTATGGCCGCCTTTGCCGATTTAACTTTTTCTCTATGCTGTTCATAGCGGCGTTGTTCCCAGGGATGTACTAAAAGTTTATTTCTTCTCGATATCATGTTTAAATTGTAAGTAAAGTATGTACAAGAATTTGAAAAACATTTTACCTCGCCTAATGAAATGAGTTAACTTATATAATTAAAGGATTTTGAAATAACGTTGCTTTGGTTATTATTTCTAAGGAGTTGTTTTTTTTTATTTTTGTAGAGTGTTATATAAATATATCACCATGGATTTTTGATTTTCAATAAAAAAAAAAATTATGTAGAGTTAGTTTTATAAAAAAATTGTTAATTGTTGTTTCCAAGGTACATTAACACAAGGTAGACTCATTTGGGAGTGTAGACATGCTGCTCTATAAAAAGAACCGAGTTGTCAATATACCTTGGTTAATTGTTGTTTCTATAGAAAAATGTTTGCTGTCAAAAGTACTTTCTCTTTCAAACCCTTATCGCATCTTTCATTTTTATTTTCGTGTGCGCTGTAAACTAATTTTAGGAAAATTATAAAGTTCCAGATCGGAATGGTTAACAAACGCGAATCAAAATAAAATTGAATGTGCTGTTTCCAGGTGACAGGCAATTGATTGTGTTGTGAAATTTGTATGAAAAGTACTCAAAAAACAGTGATTTTCATATAATTCATATAAAACCAAAACTTTCCGTCTAGATATTACAAGTAAAAATCCCTAAATAGTTCCTCACGTTCGGCTTGTCTAACGACTTTTGGACAGTCATATTTACAATTCGTAAAGTAGTTTTGTTTTTTCAAAATTTCTTTTCGTGATGCTTTTTTCTTAGAGAGCTTGATAAGCTTCACCTGCCTGGTTTTTTCTTTGTCGCACGTTTCTGTTTTTGCGTTCTTTCAAGGCTTAATGAAACATTTGGTTCATCCTCTGCTACACAGTTTTCATTGGTTACCAAATTACTTACATGTATTTCCTCGATGACTGCTTGTTCCAAACTAACGAATTCTTAACAAATTATATAACAAATATAACATTGAAAGGGCCACGGCATTCACTTAGGTTAGGTTGGGTAGAAAGGCCGGTGCGAATTCACCTCCACACCCTGACCTAGATACCAATATGATCCCTTATGAAGCCTTAATTAGTGATAGCATACTGATTGGAACAGAATAGGAGAAATAAAGAGTGAAAGCCCAAGAATAGAAAAAGTAGTGGAAGATAGAAACTTGGACCAGACAAGGTAAAACAACCCTATTAAACAGAAATCTGTCCTACATGTACCAAGTTGCGCAGCCAGGTCATTCCCATTGCGAATCCTGTAAGATTCTCGAGCCTACAAACCGAGATATCTCCCAATTCGCCTAAGAATCTACTACCTAGCCACCTCAGCCTGCTGTTCTGCAGACTGGGACAGTGACACAGAATATGCTCAACTGTCTCCAGCTCCTTCGGGTCCTCACACAACCCTCACATTATCGACAAGTAACGACATTCCCTTACTACGAAGCAGGTTTGTTAGGGAGAATATAAAAGAATAGCAGTGTGTAAAGCTCACCAGTTTTTATATGCGTTGATTAAAGCGGTTTTTGTGTGGAACTTGCCATATAAAATTGAAACTTTTACATTTCTCCCTTACAAACCTGCTACGTTTGAAAGGCTTTTAAGGTTTTTGAACAAGTATCGAGACAGTTGGTTCTGTTTGTGCAGTTTAACATTTTGAATCTGAGCAACAAGGTTCTTTTTGCAAATAAAGTTTTCTCTATCTGCAAAATAATAAAGGCTTTCTAAGTTAACAAGGTTTTATCAGTTGTTAGAGTCTTGTTAACGGACTTTCAAACCAAAAACCCGTAGCTAGAACAAAGTTATATTAAATATCTCAGAATCTGTCACAGATAGACAAAAACTGAGAACGCCAAGCGAAAGATCGTAGACGATTTATAGCCTTGCGATATATTACAAATTTTTGGAAAAAACACAAGTTAGAACCTTGTTGTCCTAAGGTCCGCGAACTATAAAAGTGTCACTAATTTAGTCGACAAAACTGGTGATTTGGAGACACTTGTACCCAGGTTTCCATCAGGGTATATTTGGATCTACACACTTTGTATGTTTGTGTGTAAACATACTTTAATACTTCAATATGTGTCTAAAATTCAGTTAATACACTGGCGCGTTATTGTCTGCCTCTGATGCTTGCAATGTTTTGCTGAAGACGACGATGTTGATGACGATGATGCGCAATAAATGCGGCGGCATCATTTCTTTTGTATGTCCGACTGTTTACTCACATGTCAACTGTCCTGTAGTTCTGGTGTTCATTGCCTGATTGATGTTAAGTGGTACTTTATGTGAGTATCCACTTCTACTTTACTCTTCGTCCATCCATTCAACCTTTCATCAAGAAATTTGCAATTTCGTATGTATATACATATGTATGTATGTTTGTCTGTTAATTCGTAAATAGTCTGTCAGGCAGACGTTGGGTTTCGCAGTTATTTTTTTTTTCCTTTTACTAAATTGTAAATGCTGATGTCACTACATATTAAACACATCTACTCAAGATTGTTGCTGCAACAGTTGTGTTGTTGATGGAATGCAATCTTTGTTGTTGTTCGTATGTCCGCTTGTTGTTTAATTTATTTGGCCAGTAATCAAACGGCGAAAAGAGTCACATTTAACTTGTTAAAAAGAACAGAAAAATCACAAATTGTCGTCACATTGTAAAGTGAATGAAATAAATTTTAAAATGATGAACCTAATGAGAATTAGTTACCACCTCAATTAAATGTTATTTACATGTTTTTGCGAGTTTTTGTGTCTTACCTTTATAAACTTTGATTTAAGTTGTTTAGATACTTAGATAGGTTTGTAAAATTTTGAATTGTTAATTAAGCAAATTAGTTTTTTTTTATTCTGATTAAAGTTTTGTGAATTCAATTTAATCCACAATCTTAATTTTCCTAACCAAATTATTTAAAAAAGTTTTGCAAAAAATAAAACTTTTTATTTACTTCTTAAATGTCAAGAAGTATTTACTACACTCTCCAGGTCTACATATCCCTCATTTGCTGCAACATCGTCATAACTCAAAAATATTAGTTTTGCATAAAACGGCTTTAGAGTTTTAAATTTACCCACAAAATAATGAAAAAAGAAAATTTAATTCTTCTCTCGAGAGCTGAGTTAACATTATCTTCATAAGAAATATTAACAATATCTTCATAAGACTGATTTACTGTATATTAGTGATATTAAGTCAAAATTTGTTTATTTTCGACTTATGGAGTTGTTGCAGTACATGAGCGATATGTGCTGGCATCTGTCATTATTTTTACAAAAGTTAAACTAAGGTAAACTTAAATTAAAACAGTAGCTATTTTGAGTTGATGCTACTAAACAAAGAATAACAACAAGTTTGTATTTTTTTGTAGGTTTGTTAAGAAGGTCTAGGTTCCCAACAATAACAATTACTGTTAACCTCACGTTTTATAATTCTATATGCATCACTGGATTTATAAAAATATATGTTGGTTTACTACATACTTTGTATGTATGTAAAACTATATTACAAACACGTTCACATATGACGATACTTAATAAACATACATACATACCATGTAAATAACATAACAGCAAATAGAAGGACTTTTAAGAGACTTAATAGATGGAATATGATTAATAATGCGATAAAAATCACACATACACATATTGTTGCGAGAAAAGGGATGTAACGGAAACGATAAATAGTGAAAATTTTGAACACCCTACGATTTTCTATGGTAAACTTTTTACTGCAAATATTTTTCACCATAATTCATAGTGGAGAGGGGATTATGCGTTTGCGCTAGTGTATGTTACATACACATAAAAATATGAGTTTGAGACCCAAATTTTAGCATACCGATTGGCTTAGAATCATTTTCTAAGTAGATCTAACAATGTCCGTCCGTCAGTCCGGCTGTCTGGTTGTCTGTCTATATAAACGTGGTGCGCAAATGAAAGGTCGCAACTCTGAAGATTATTTAATAATAAAAGGACGAAGACTATTGAAAATGATGAGAATTGGTCAAGAGTTTCAAAAAGTCCCCATACAAAGTTCGTTTCGAAATAAGTATCCTTTTATTTTGATGCTATTTAGATTAAATTCGGTCTAAAAATATATTATTTTAACCTTAATTATATTATCAAATTTTATTAAAATATAAATTGTTGCAAGTAACGGTTTTTTTAAAAATTGCTTTAGGTTAGGTTAGGTTAAGAAGGGTTGTGTGCCCACGGGCACACCTCCACTCGGAGACCAATACAGTCCATTGGGAATCCCTTTAATGAAATATGAGATAGGATAAGAAGAAGTTAAAAGTAGAGAAAAGGAAGTATGCGATAGACGGAAAAAATTAGAAAGTAGGACCAATACCCCCCTTACAGTCCTCCAACAGAAACAGCCGCGTTATTTCCCTGACAAACCCCAGTAGATCGGCCGGATTACATCCAGCTATGCACCCCAGTTCGTCGTGAAACCTATCTCCTAGCCACCTCTGCCTGAGACCCTGCATCCTAGGACAATGGCACAGTACGTGCTCGATCGTCTCTAACTCCTCTGCATCCTCGCACAACCTGCAGAAGTCCGGTATGGTGTTGTCCCATTTGCTCGTAAAAGCCCTAACAGGACAGTGACCCGTCAAGAACCCTATAAGTGTTCTAAGACCAACCCTATCCAATCCCAGTAGAAGCCTGGTTGCCCCCGCGTCCAATCTGGGCCATAGTGCCCTAGACACCCTGCAATCCATTCTGTCCCTCCAGGATCGGTCAACGTCATCACGGAATTTCTCCCGTATCACCCCATAGTAGTAACATAGGGGGGCTTTACCCCCCGTCCCTTACCACTAAGTCGAGACTCGAACCCCCTCTCGCGAGTTCGTCCGCCACCTCATTCCCATCAACCATGCAGTGTCCTGGTACCCAACACAGCCTCACGTTTAATGCCCCCATGAGTTCCCTAAGAGCATTCCTACACCGCGCGACCAGGTACGATCTCACCGTATAGTTCCTCAATGGTCGAAGCGCCGCCTGACTATCGACGTAAATTGTCACCTCAGATCCACCCACGATGTGGTCCAGTATCACCTCCGTCGCCCTCCAGATCGCTAGGATCTCAGCCTGGAAGACACTGCACTCATCAGGGAGTCTGAATGACCTTTTTACCTCGGTGTCCGCGATATATACACCGGCACCAGTGCCGGTTTCCATCTTGTATCCATCCGTAAATACTGCCCCCTCAAACAGTTTATTGGATCCACTCCAGATTTTTCTTTCAATGATTTTGAATAGAAAACTTTTTACTTAAGTGGTTTTATATTAAAGGTATTCACGTTTAAAGTTGCACTCTTGCGAAAAACAAAAATTGCAAAAATTGTAACAACAACTACATATAGAATTATATTTGCGAAATAATTGTCTATGTGGTTGTTGTCATTACTCTGCAAACAATTTCCTATAGAAAATAGTTTGTTACGAACAGTAACAGCTAAATAAGAGCGGCAGCGTTTTTTTTAAACATGAAAATTCGATTGCCAATACATTTTCAAAAAAGCAAACCGACCAAGCGATCTGCCAAATAAGATTTTCCAACCGGGTCGTGTTGAATTCGCGTTCTAAAGGTTTGTTTCGTATAAACTGTATGAAATTAAGGCCCTAATTATGTAAATCGCAACGCAACGCCAAAGAATAATATTGAAAGCAAAAACAAAATCATAAATATTTTGTAATTTTGTTGTTGCTTTCTACAGAAATTCATGTACCGTTTTCAAATTTTTAACGCCACAAGCTATGCAGCGTTTGAAATTTTAAAACGCAATGTGAATTTCTGTAGAAAGCAACAACAAAATATTTATGACTCTGTTTTTGCGTTCAATGCAATTCTTTTGCGTTGCGTTTTACATGATTAGGGCCTAAGTTGTTTTAACATGAAAAAACTCTTGACGCTCTTATTTAGGTAGCTCAGTAAGTCGTTGTGATCAGAATTTGTTGACTTTCATTAAACGAATTGTTTCAAAGTACGTAAATATTTATTAAGACTTTTGACTACAGTAGACTCTGGATAGAGCGAACCCAGGATTGATAGACTTTCTTGATCGAGTTGACGGCAAAAATTCTTTTATTAAGTACTCTATAGAGGGAACTTTCGAACTGATGAGATCTAGGTAGAAGAAACTTCGTACATAATAAAACAAAAAAGATGGCAAAAGTCGCGTGCGTATTCTAAAAAATATAAATACGTTGCTTTTGGCTTGTTTTTTTATTTCTTAATTTAAAAAAACATTGTGAGTTTGAGTGGAAATAAGTTAGTGATAATAATGTACCTATGATTTTATTGCAGTATTCATAAGAAATAAAATTAGTTTCAAATGTGTTAATGCAAAATTTTCATTAAATTTTTCTTAAAATACAATTCAAATCCATTTTAATTTTTTATAATACGGCAGTTAATATTTTACTATGATGAGGACGAGCATGACGAAGCAAATAACCAAAATTGTACAATAATGGCATCTGAAGCTATTAAAATTTTCTACAAAGCAAATCGATTGAACTGACAACAACACTAACTCATTATTCTCAAAAATATAATTTTCGATATTCTTTTTTAATCTCGATTGAGGGTGACAGTTTGGGTTGAGGGAATGGACGTTGCATGATTTAGTTCTTTCTATCCCGGGTGTACTGTATTTAATAACGTAATAGCCGTTACAAATGCAATTACAAATTATATTATAACTTAATTTACCGAGCAACAGCAACGTAGACCTTTCGGCCCGTTGAAATGAAGCAGACCTAAGTGTCTGGCGGGAATCAAACTCTCAACCGTCACACTGATAGATAAGCTCACTATCAACTAGCCATTGGTGAACTCATTGCTACTACCCTGCGGGAAATTTGTGTTAATTGGTCCAATGGTCCTGGGATTTGTAAAAATAGAACAAGTACAAAAGGAAAGAACTCATGATCAGTGAAAGGAGAACCAATCATTTAACTGGTTTATGAAGAACAAAAAGGTAGAAAAAGTAATGAATTACAGTACAGTCTTCACCGATGCTGTGCCACATTTTTTGGGACTTTCTAAAATTTGGTTCTTGAATTTAATTCTAGGACTTGCTGTGTTGAAATAATGCTACATTGTATTGAAGTAATACTACATTGTAGTAACTGACACTAAACACGTTCATTGAGAATAGATGTGTGACTGGTCAAATGGTGTCAATTGACCCCCTCCAATGACAACCCCATGTAAAAGTGATAGGTCTTATTCATATAAAGTGTTAGAATTAGAACCGGTCTCTACCACCAACGACCTATCACAGGACTACTTTGGTATCAGTTGGCTTCCCTCTAGGGTACTACTACTATTTTTTTTTTATTTCTTTCGCATAAATTAATATTTTTTCAAATAGAATCTGGGAATTTATTTCTCATGGTGAGCACCATTTATTATATAAATTTTTATATTAATTCGAATGTGTATTTTAAGTCAAATTACAATTTTAAAAGCTTTTATACTTTAATAGTCTTATTCCTGGAAAATGTTCAAGGAACAAAGGAACAAAAGCTTTTAAAATTGTAATTTGACTTAGAATACACATTCGAATTAATACGAAAACTTATTAAATATTTTTTCTTTTGTATATTTCTTTAAAAAGGTATAAATCACCTTTGTACAAATGTATATCATCATAACTTCTATTCATAGTAGAGTTTCTAACACTTCACCTCGAATCAATCTGAAGTTAAATTTAAAATGTTGTTAACAAAAACTGTGGAAAATTTTCATGAGTTAACTTTACATTTATTTGTTTTTAGTTTATTTTTTATAGACAACATTATGCAAATGTAAAACACTCTCTCCCGCTAATAGAGCATGTTTAACTTCCAAGAAAAATGGACACACAATGAATTGACTACAAAAAGGATGCTCTTTTTTTCTAAGAATTGTCTTTATCACGTATTTAAAGCGTTGTAAATGTTGATATGTTCAAAAAAAGGAATAAAAAAAGAATATACATATGTACAATAGTATTTCTCCTAAAAACTAAAAACAACGACAAATAGATGAACAGACAGACGTACATAAGTCTGTTTTTATAGAAGAAAAAGTAAAGAAAAAATAAACAATGCCGAATTTAAGTAGCCAAACATTTAAAGTTAAATTTATTTACATTGTCGATGTAACACAGAAGGAGGACAATTCCTTTATACTCGTTTTAGCTGGGTATATATGTTTGTTGAATCGTAGGTAACTTTCAGAAGGTTTCAGCTGGACCTGAAAACTTTAGCCTTATCCCAAAACACCAAATATACTTCGCCAATTATAGTCAGGATTTAATAATAGTTTAACCCCAAAGCTTTCTGGAAGACGCATTAGGCCAACACTTACAAAGGCAAAACTTTAAAGGTTTATGACCCATAACAGAAACAAGCAAAAAGCGATGATTTGTAAATATGGGAAGATTCAAAGCTTTAAAGTCTAAATGAGCCTTTAAAAATAAATAATATTTTAACAAAACGAGCTTATTTTTTCTATTTTATTAAATTTAATAATTGTGTTCGGCCAAAAAACAAAATTACCATATACGGCTATGTTCTGGAAATCGAGTAAAATTAAAATCGAAAGAAATTTTCAGTAAAATTTAATTAAAAATTACCTTCCCAATTGGGACTATTAATAGGCACTCAAAAATAAAATTTCAAGTGCTTAAAATTTCACTGGAAATAATCTTTAGTTCAAACGTATTTTTATATGCTACTAGCTGCGCGCACCGGCCTCGCGCGGAAGCTATTAAAGACAAATGAAAAGGGGACAGTGTGTTAAAAATTTTAGTTCTTCGAGTTTCGCTTTAAATGTTCTCATACTTAGAAAAATGAGAAGTGAAAAGGAGACAGTGTGCTTAATTTCACAAATTCTATGCAAAACTTTTTAAAAAGAGATCAACGATTTATTGTTTTATTTAATTACATATTTATAAAAATTTATTTTTTATCAGAAGTTCAATATTTATACCCACAGCAGAGAGGGTATTATGCATTTGTGCTGATGTGTGTAACGCCTTCTGAGTCGAACTAACGATGTCCGTCCGGCTGGCTGGCTGTCCATGTAACTTTGTGCGCAAAGTACAGGTCGCAATGTTGGAGATAATTTGATAAAATTTAGGACATAGGTTCTTATTGGCACAAGGACCAAGCCTGTTAAAAATGGGCCAAATCGTAGGACCACGAGGGAAGATAGCGGGAAATTTTTTCCTCTCAGAAACTGTTAAACCGATTTTAATAAAATTTAAATCATAGATAGAAATATTTTTATATGGACCCATAAGCTATGTAGTTTTTCAAAAATAGGACCACAAGGGGAGGTAGGGGGCAATTTCTGCCTGACAAACTTTCAAACAGATTTTAATGAAGTTTGTAAACATACATAGATCCATATTTATATGGACACATAAGCATGGTGTGTAGTAGAGTATCATATGGTCGGGCTTGACCGACTATACTTTCTTACTTCTTTCATATTAAAAATGTTAAATAGAAAAACAGTTCTTCGAGTTTGTACTAAAATTGTCTCTTATTAATATACATGAGAAATAAAAAGGAGGTAATATATTAAAAACTTAAATTTTCCGGGTCATACCAGAAATTTTTAAATTTATTTTTTTTTTTTTTACAAACCATCTAAAAATTTCGAATCGCATAGAATAAAAAGTCAGCTAAATCGCTCCAGCCGTTCTTAGGTGATGCGATTACATACATGGACCGTTTCATTTTTATATATAAAGATAGACTAAGAAGAGTTCATCCAGTTTCTACTAAATTTTTCTCTTGTTAGAAAAAATGAGAAGTGAAAAGGAGGCAATATATAAAAAACTTAAAATTTCCAAATTTTACCAAGAATTTTTAAATTTATTTTTCTTTACAAACCATCTCCCGAAAATTTCGAATCAAATAGACAAAGACAGCTAAATCATCTCTCCAACCGTTCTCACGTGATGCGATTACATACATGGACCGTTTCATTTTTAAATACATATACAGATAAAAAAATTTCTCTTATTCTTATTTTTTCTTAAAAATGAGAAGTGAAAAGGAGGCAATATATTAAAAACTAAAAATTTCCGAATATCACCAGGAATTTTTAAATTTATTTTTCTTTACAAACCATCTCCTGAAAATTTCAAATCGAATAGAAAAAAAAAACAATCGCTCCAGCCGTTCTCACGTGATGCGATTACATACATGGAACGTTTCATTTATATATATATAGATTCAAGTTTCAAAATATTTTACTAATTTTCACTTGATTTCAAATTCCCATTTAACTGGAGAATTTTATTCAAAAAAAGTGTAACAAAGTTTATCTCAACCCTTGAATCTTTAAATTCGAACTTGACTACCAATTGTTTTGCACTTGATTTCGAGCAAAATTGCTTATTGGGGTAGTTTTTCATGTTTTTTTAGAGTTATTCTTATTAGTGGTACTCAAAGAATGACGTATGTATATAAAACGGAATATTTTTTTTTGCTGAGGGAAAAAAATGCGAAAGACAAATGCGCAGAAGCATTAAAGAGTACTAATCGCTAGATTTGCTACATGGTTGGGGGTAGTGCACTAAATATTGATTTAAATCAACATTTCACTATCACTAAATAATAATGCAAAGAAATTAGTTTGCACTCTTTTTTACCAGGTTTAGTGATGATTGCAATTTTTTAACTACCACTAAAAAATTTTGAGTGATATTGCAAATTTTTTCACTATCACTAAACGCAGATTTGAATGCAATAATCTGCACTCAAATCAAATAGTGCTAAATTTGGACATGCAATCAAAAAAGCTGCATACAAATATTGTCTCACTAAAATTTAAAAAATTTAGCTTTGTATGTGCATGGTTTTTGATTTCTTTTGAGGATATGCATAAGTAAAGAACATTAAACAAAATGAAATTTTGTCAATAACGGTATAATTATTGGCTTTTATCATGAAACAACCAGTTTTTAATTTTAAAATTAGTGCAACAATTTAAGTTGCACTCAATTGAGTGAAGAAAAAAAAGTAGCAATAAGCTGATGATTGCTTTTTTTAAATCAAGCTATTTTTTTTTGAGTGCGAAATTTTTTAACATCACTATTACTCATGTTTAGTGAGGCTGCAAATTTTCAATTCATCACTCAACATTAACAAAATGATTGCAATATTTTTGCACTATCACTAAGTGTGAGTTGAAACTGCAAAATGAGTACACTACCCCCATCTATGATTTGTTATCATTTTCTTTCGCATCGCATTAGAGGTTAGCTTCCCAGGATCGTTTTGAAGATTAATTCGATTTCAATTTCACTCGAATTCAATTTCCAGAACATGGCTAATTCAAGGATGGCCAATATTCAGGTTATAGGGCTATGCAGTTATATGTTAATTATGTATGGAAAGGGTGGTGCAACCAAAACGCATAATGTTATCAGTAAATAAAACAAAAAGTTTCCATAGAATTATCTTAATGTTTTTTTATTATTATAGAAGGATCAATGACAATTATGTGTGAAACAGAATATCGGCTTTGGTGGCATAATTCTGTCCGATGGTCTATATTTTCAACGACTTCTAGACATAATTGAGGTTCAATGCCGTTAATATGCCGAAA
The DNA here is from genome assembly GCA_963931875.1 of Pollenia griseotomentosa. NCBI lineage: Eukaryota > Metazoa > Arthropoda > Insecta > Diptera > Polleniidae > Pollenia > Pollenia griseotomentosa. The sequence goes on from OZ007560.1 coordinate 251,009,223, forward strand.
TATCTCATCCTTTAGCTCTTGAATTGTTCTTGGCTTACTGACACTTTTTCTCTTAAATATTCCCAAAGAAAGAAGTCCAACGGTATCAAATCAGATGATCGTGGCGGCCAACTTACATCGTCACGACGTGAGATAACACAGCCATTGAATTTTTTGCGCAAAAGAGCCATGGTTTCGTTGGCTGTGTGACAAGTGGCACCATGCTGTTGAAACCATATATCGTCCAGGTCCATACCCTTAATTTCTGGCCACAAGAAGTCCGTTATCATCTCGCAATAGCGAACACCATTCATGGTAATTGCTTGGCCGACCTCATTTTCGAAGAAGTACGCTCCGATGACGCCGCCAGCCCAAAAACCGCACCAAACGGGTGTTTTTACATTTCCTACAGACCCAGTTTGCTGAAATTTGCGCAAAATTCTTCCGATTGTGGACACATTTAGTCGATTATGCTGACCATAAAAATCACGAAGTGCACGAAATACATTTTGATTTGAACGCCCATTTTCGTAAAAAGCGTTTACAATCTTAACGCGCTGCTTAATTATATACCTCTCCTGGTTAAATTTCTCAAACACTGAAACAAAGAAATGTCAAATTAAGTTGGGCAAAAACTTGACGATAAGGCGTGTCTCACAATTAACATCGTGCATTATGGTTGGACCACCCTTTATGTTTAAAAATATAACTGCCTGCTCAACAATTTCGAAACGTTCGTATAAGATTTTAATCATTGAACACGCAATAAAAAATGAAGTTTGTTGTTGTTAATATAACTACATAACCATATAACCTTATAATCACCCTTTCGTGAATACCCTATTCGATTTTCATACAAAATCTCCCCATATTTCATAGCAACATGATTTTCTTTAATATTAGGGTAACCGTAAATATGCAAGTGCATGTTTTTTCTTGTGAGACCAGGAAAGGCAAAAGCAATATATTTATCCAGATTAGAGCTTTTTGTTAATATTTTTATCGATTTGTAAGTGTATGATTTTGCATATTTTACCTTGTGCATGTTTTAAGTTTTAAGCTCATATTTCTCTTTTCTGAAGCATAATTTGACACATTTTCAATTTTTCTTGGAAAAAGGAATTATTATATACGTCATGGCTGATGTGTGTAACACATACATAGAAATCTGGACTCATCTTTAAGTATACCGATCGACTCAGAATCAATTTTTGAAGCCATTTATCCAAGTCCATCCGTTAGTCTGGTGGTTGTTTGGAAACGCAACTTGTAGATAATTTTTTTAAATTTGGTAAATACGTTTTAACTGTACCAAGGACGAAACCAATGTAAATGTGCAAATCGGTCTTCAATTTAAAAAAATCCCTATGCAAACTTCTTTCCGAAATAGACTCTTTGTGTCCATAAACTATCTAATTATATTCGTATTTAGATTAAATTCGCCCCAAAAATATTTTACTGCAGATAAATTTTTTTTAGAATCGATTCATATTTGTTTCAAATAGTTTTAATTTCTTTTTGAATGTTAATATAAAAATAAAAGTAAGCGACTGCCTCTAAGCAGTAGCAGTAATATTGCTTCTTTAAAAAAAAATAAGAGACGATTTATTCGTTTGTCACCTCCCCATTTAAATTTGATTCATCCATCTTATGATTCACGTTGTTCAGGTTAAAGTATGATTTCATTTAAAAAAAAAGACGAGAAATAAAGTCAATGCTTAATACGATTTCTGTATGACGTGCTAAATTCCCAATTTTCCATATTTGATAAATACACTGAAATTTATTGTTGAGGGAAAGCTAGCTTCTATGCGCATTTCACTGGTTGCTTAGGCCAGCTCATCAGGAAACCTTTTCCTAAGATTTTAGAAAAGCTAGAAATATTATACGAATAAAACCCTAAAGCGAATAAGAATTTTAAACACTCAAAGTTTTACTCGTAAGTAACAATATCAAAGCTTAAACAAAACACCAACAATAAACAGTGAGTTTATCTTTTCTTACATCCCTCTACAATTGGTTGGGTTCTTTCCGACTCGAATTGTAGTTATAAGTGGGTAAAAAGAAAAAACAAAATTAAAAAACAAATTGTTTCATTCTATTGTCTTCGTAAGAAAACAACAAAAAGACCAATTTGCCAATTCAGATTTCTGCACGGGCACATGCGAGTATATTATCAAAGTTATTTACGGGAATACAAAATTTATCATTAATACGATTTCTGTATGACGTGCTAAATTCCCAATTTTCCATATTTGATAAATACACTGAAATTTATTGTTGAGGGAAAGCTAGCTTCTATGCGCATTTCACTGGTTGCTTAGGCCAGCTCATCAGGAAACCTTTTCCTAAGATTTTAGAAAAGCTAGAAATATTATAATGCTGTTTACTTTTGATTAAGTACATGGATGAATTGATTGGCCAAAACTTTTAGAAACAAATTTTCAATTCGTCATAGAAATTAGTCTTACGTCGCTTTACATTAAAAAAAAATCGTGTGCTTAATAGTCCATTGATAAGATCTTTGAATTATTTAAATGCTTTAAATAACAATCCAACTTTAAATTTAATCATTAAGCATCAAAAACAGAACTAAAAAATTAGATTTTACAAAAGTTGAAGAAATATTACATAGTTATTTGTAAATAAATTAACATTATTTATTTAATTATATCTTTTAATTAGCCTGTAGGGATTCAATTTTTCCTAAGACCTTATTATATAAATAATTAAAAAACATCTCGCTCATAACGAATAAAATAATTTTTTTACGAATTAAACCAAGATTTAAATATTTTCAAATGATGGTTTGAAAAATCTTAAAAATTATTTTAAGGAATAAAAACTGTTTAAAAACTTGGAGTGAAAATAATAAGAGCTGTACGCTGAAATTCTAAAAACATTGTTTTTTGAATAGAACATTTATTGAAATTGCTCAATTAAAATTTTTGTTTTAACTCACGCTCGGTTACGAATCAATTCTAGGGTCTTAAAATCACGCAAATTTCTAAAATATTTTATTAAAAAAGGTTACTTTAATTCAACACAAAGCTTAAATAAATTAAATGTTTATAAATATTTTTCACTGAAAATTTTGCAATTCTTGTGCTTTCAATAGTTTTTAGAAAAGTCTTCGTGAACAAGTAAAAAATCATGCGTGATTTTTAAATTTTGATCAGGCATGATCAAGCACGCAAATTGAATTTTCAATCACGCTCACCTTCTCTGGCGTTAATTATATTTAAAGTAAAGTACTCATTTAGTATTATCTCGCTTTTACTAACTGCTTATAAATAATTAATTTTTTTTATTTATTTAATTTAAGTCTATGGACAAATTCCTTACAGACTATCTTAGTGTAGAAACATAATAATTTATTTTATTTATACAAAGAAATAAAGATTATTAATTTAAATATAATATGATACTGCTTTTTATGATAGTAATGTTCAGAGAATAGTCGATAAAGTTATACATTTCATTGAAACAGCTGCATAATTTTCTTATTGGATCTGACATAGCAAAGTTTGTTCGGCATGTCCTGACATATTGAGGGTTAAAAAAACGAAGTTAACGTTGAGGAATATTAAAAATTAAGTAACTCAATAAAAATTCGGAATGTGTACTACCATTTATAAGATTGACTATTAAAGATCATTCTCCGGCTTTTTAACGTTGGTAAATTTATTTCAGCTAGTCTTGTTGAGTATGAAGGTAGTACCATGCATCCTCTATAACCACATCTTAAGCAGAAAATAAGAAATTGTTTTTGAACTGATTCGACACGATCATTATGAATATTACAGATCGGGTCCCAAATAATGCTGCCGTATTCCAGTAAAAAGACTTTTTGTGGTTAAGGGATCGTTGAATTCCCTTGCCAATCTCATAATAAAAGCCAGAACACTGCGGGATTTATTAACAGTCATCGTTATACATATGTTGAATAAAGTTAAGTTTTTTGTCTAACAATATTCCCAAATCCATTATTTCACTAACATATTCTAATGTACAGCCATCAAGAACGAAGGAGTAAGCACACTGTTTTACTCTAGAAAATTGCATATGTTTGCATTTATTTAAATTAAGTTCTATCAAGTTAAGTTTACACCATTTGCCAAAACTATCCAGGTCATTTTGTAGATCTTGTTGATCACAAGGAAGTTTTACAGTCAAAAATAATTTTACGTCGTCTGCATACAGTAATACATTACAATGTTGAATTGCTTTAGACAAATCATTAATAAAAAGAAGGAACAAAATTGGACCAATGGGGCTACCCTAAGGTACTCCAGATTTAACATTGATTTTTTTCCGAAACTGCAGTATTAAATTTGATAGATTGAGTTCTACATGACAAATATGATTTGATCCAGCTTAGGAAGTTACTATTGAAACCCATTACGCCCAGATTTTTCAACAAAAGCGTATGATTAACATTGTCGAAAGCCTTACTGAAATCAGTGTGAATAACGTCAGTGTGGTGTCCGTTGGCAAAATCTCTATTAAGTAGCGTTGTTAAATGGAGAATGTTAGTCATAGTAGAGAATCCTTTCCGAAAGCCATGTTGACGTGGTGACAATAAGTCAGAAACTTGTTGAGTGAGGCAATCCATTAAACATTTTTCAAAAAGTTTTGGAAAATCACTTAGTTTGGCTATACCCGATTAAATATCCGATTTATTTCCTGGTTTTAACAATGGAATAATATATGAATCTTTCCAAACTTTCGGAAAGTAACCACAATTTAAAGAAGCATTAAAGATGATAGATAAAGGTGTCGTCAAAGCAGCTGCGCAATTTTTTAAAACACAACTTGGTATACCATCTGGACCGCTAAAAGATGATGACTTAGCGTTTTTTAAACAGTTTAGAATGTGAGAGGTAGTGATAGTATTAAAAGAAGATCTATTTTGGTTAAAAATTATCTTGCAAGGGTAGACATTACTAGCATCATACAGAGCTTCGGAATATGTAGAAGCAATAGCAGTAACTTTTGTTGTAAATATATCGTCGGCTCATTATTGGTTTTACCTACCGACCATCTTCAAAAAATTTAGTTAGGTATAGGGTATATATATTTTAAATACCCCCTTTCTGAATCCTGTTTCATGAACATTTTTATGGTTTCTGAAATTTTGATCATGAATTTTGACCCATTTCAACTATTTTAAAGTTTAGTATCAAAAGCTTAATTCACTTGATTAAACGTTTAATTCACTTGATTAAATGTTAAATTAAAACTGATTTTATTTTTGATTAATGCTTTTAATGGTGAACGAATTTAGAGAATTTTTATTTTGTGCGTATAAAGCCCACTTATTAACTTTTCGAACTCTCGGCGGATCGTATTAAAATATAGCAATCTTACTTGTTTTATTTCTCTTTATTCTGTTTTAACATACGAGTACAACTCAAATCTTTGTTTAACTGAAAGAATTTCTGCATCTATGTTTGTCAACACATATAATACATTTAAAAAAAATTAAAAATTTTAGATATTTTTTTAAGATTTTGGTAAAAGATAGAAAATATTGCGTTCAAAGTTTTAAAATCCAAGATTAAATTAAACTTAATAGTTTTCCTTAAAACGAAATAGATCATAAAAACTGAACCCATTTATTTACGACAAGTTTTCTTGCGCAAGTCTTGAGTTTACAAAAGACAGAAAACTTTCCGTGGGTAAAAACAATCTTAGTTTTAAAAGTCTTTTATTTGTAATTTAATATATTTTAATAAATAGCTTAAACAAACATTTGTTCCATTATTTTCCAAATAAAGTCAGCTAAAAATTAAAAAAAAAAATTAAACTGACGTTCACAGTTTATTTTACACTTTTTTGATCCTTTCTCCTTTTGCTTCTCCGTTTCTAATCCCTGTTATGATTTAAATGAGCATTTATTTTATTGCTTTGATTGTGTTTTGTTGTTACAAATTATCTAAAACAAATCATCAATGATTTGTAGCAATTTGTAAAGTAACAAATGCATAAATGATTTGTTTCCTTTTTGTTGTTGCTGTTGTTGTCGCTTCTTCTTCTCCTGTTGCTCCTCGTTTGCCTTTTTAACAAGAACGGAAAGAAAAATTAAAGATTGCAACCAATAAATGGCTGCATTACCAAAAAGACCTTTGCGTGAAGTGATTAACACGCCACTTGTTGTAGTATTTTCTGTTTGCTGTTGCATTTTTCATGCTTTTTTTTAATCATTTCTCTGCGATGCAACACGAGTATTTATCAACAATTGTATCGATACTCAACGGCTGTGACCCTGAGGTTTTTAACATTATGTTTTTTGTTGTTGGATTTGTTACTTTTATTGTTGTTTTAATTTGAATGGTTTCTTAAAATTCTCTTTCTTCACACTTTTACCCATTGAAATGAAATTCTTAATACCATCTTCGGCAGTCGGTGTTTTTTTTTATTTGGTCTTCTGGTAGGCTTTGGTTATGGGTGAAGAGGAGGTGTTCCTTTTAGACATTGCTGCCAAACAATTGTACAATATGATTTTTAAAAATTTTACACAGTGGTTGAGGAAGAGAAAAGTTATATAAAAAAGAAAATTAAGAAGTAAAATTGTGAAAAAAAAACTTTTTATATAACGATATCTCAATTCCAAATCATGCTATGTCGAATTCGCAGGATTTATTTCAGGATTTATTTATTTCAACTTAAGTTTTCACTAATTGTTTTATCGGCCTTAAACTTTAAGAGCTTCTCTTGCAAAACTCACCTTTTCGACTTATCAAGTTTTGGAACTGCGGTATGATATGGAAAGTTTAAATTATAAGCGTTTAAAAAGTAATAAGCTAAATGATAAGGAAATAAGAGTGTCAGTATTGTTTTTTTTATCTTATATTATATTTATAAAATGATTTAAAAAAAAAAAACTGTTTAAATGATATTAAAAGCAAAAATCCTTAATTAGTTCTTTACGTTCGGTTGTATAACACGTTTTTGACAGTAACATTTTCAGTTCGTTCTTCTTCCTTCCTCGAGGGCTTGTATAAACTTCACCTGCCTGGTGTTTTCTTTGGCGCACGTTTTACATGCAAGATTTTTTGTTTATGAACCATTGTTGCATTTTTTCAGAGATTGATGCAACTTTGGTGTATCCTCTACCACATAGTTTTCATATTATTTATTTCTTCAAAATGGGAACTCGCCATAAAAAAAGAATATCTTTCGTACACAAAAAAAATTATTAGTAGTTTTTTTTTTAATTAAAAAAATTTTTTAAAAAGTATTTAAATTTAATTAATGTTATAATTGAATCAATTATTATTTTTGTTGAAAGAAAATTAAAAATAGAATTTGATTTTATTTACATTTTAGTTGTTTTGAAATAAATTTTGAATTAATATAATAATAAAATAACAAAAAATCTATATTGATTGTTTCGTGTAAAATCCCAAGAAAAACTTTGATAACTAATATGCATGTGGCAGTGTAAATAAAACTGAGCTGGCAAAATAAAATAAAGTTATTTGTTTTTTTTTTTTTTGTTTTTTTTTCAACTACATTTAGAGTTGACAAAAAATCAACCAAAAAAATTATTAGTAGTTTTTTTTTTAATTAAAAAAATTTTTTAAAAAGTATTTAAATTTAATTAATGTTATAATTGAATCAATTATTATTTTTGTTGAAAGAAAATTAAAAATAGAATTTGATTTTATTTACATTTTAGTTGTTTTGAAATAAATTTTGAATTAATATAATAATAAAATAACAAAAAATCTATATTGATTGTTTCGTGTAAAATCCCAAGAAAAACTTTGATAACTAATATGCATGTGGCAGTGTAAATAAAACTGAGCTGGCAAAATAAAATAAAGTTATTTGTTTTTTTTTCAACTACATTTAGAGTTGACAAAAAATCAACCAATTGTAGTCGGGACTGTAAGAAAAGATAAACTCACTGTTTGTTGTTGTTGTTTTTGTTTAAGCTTTGATATTGTTACAAGTTAAACTGGGGCTTATAATTCTTATTCGCCTAACAGTTTTATTTGTATAATATCTTAAGTTTTTCTAAAATCTTCGGATGAAGTTTCCTGACGATCGATAGCTTATCCCATCAACAATAAATTTCAGCTTATCAATAGTACGAAATGGGAATTTAGCACATTCAAACGAAATCTTGTTAATTAATTTTTTGAATCCCAAGAAAAATTTTGATAAAATATTTTTAAACTTGCCGAATTGTTGTTAGAAATTGTCGAAACCAGAGCTACATATAATTAAATCAAGCAACACAATGTTTGAAACGGCAGAGTTTTTTGATCATTTTTTTAATTAAAATTAGAAATATCATTTATTGAAAAATAATATTTACAATTTAAAATTTTTACAGTTTTTAGTAATCTATATAATCATTTTTGTAATAGGTGCAAAATCAACAAATGGGTTGCTTGATTCTATGAGTTTTGTATAAACTTTGTGATTAGAGATAATTTTGAATTTTTTCTGTGTAACCGAAATGGTAAGCAAAATTGGAAAACCTCCCTTACAAACATGCAACCTTTAAAGCTGCAGATTTTATTAATATGGTTCTTTTTTGCAATTAAAGTCTCCACATGGTTTTATCTTCAAAATAATAAGAACTATCTTGGTAAACAAGGTTCTATCAGTCTATTAGAGCATTGTTAACTGAATCTCAAACAAAAAACGCGTACTTAGATCCTAGTTACATATAATGAATATCTCAGAGGCTGTAAGAAACAGACAAAAATTTAGAGCGCCAATCGAAAGAGCGTAGTCGCTTTAGAGCTATACGATATATAACTGACTCACAAAAATGTATGTAAGAACCTTGTTGTCCTTCGGTCGCGAAATGCGATTTTATTTTTTAAAATGCCAATGACGTCACAAAGAGTTCTAATTTTTAAAATATGTAAAGAATTTTTGAAGCCCAATAGAACTTTAAATTGTAAAAAATAAAATTTTAACCTGGACTTCAAACGGTACATTTTTGTAGGTGTAATGGGGTCTGAAAGAAATGTTTCGCAAATTTCCTACTTAGTTTTTTTCCTTTTCCTTGGTTAAGAACTAATGTATTGAAGGTAAATTTTTAAGTTAAAAGTGCTAAGTAGGCCACCAAAAGTTTAAATAACAACTTATTTGACTTTAAGTGCAAAAGAGGTTTAATTTTTCTTTTGTTGAATTATTTAGGTTAAATTTAATTATTCAATAAAAAAAAAAAAAATAGAAAAATACCAAAGATTCGAAAAGTATAAATCCCTTAAATGAAAGTAGACGAATTAAAAACAAAACTCTTAAAAAAATTTAACATCACTCAAAGACTATAGACTTTAAGTTTCACTGTGCATCATTTTTGCTGTTTTGTATTGATCTCATATTGCAATGATTACATTTGTGCGAAAATTTACTTTTCGCTAAAATAAAAATAAAGAAAAACCCTTGCAAATGCATTAAATTATATTTGAAGCCTGATTAACAGTTCAATTTATGGTTTTGTGGGCGTGCTTATTTTATTCTAAAGAGGGGCGTTCCTGCTTTTAATATTGAGAAAATGATTTGTGGGCAATAATAACAATAACAATCAGCAACACAACTAAAATACTATTAAGGGAATTACAATAAACCACTAAAAATGGTTAAACAATGTGATACATTTGAACCAGATTCTTTTCAAATTAATTACGATTGTAAATATGTTTTTGTTTTAAAATTTTTTGTATTGTTTTTCAAAACCAAAATGTTCCCATGTTTAAAATTCAAATTGTCCTTAAAAAAATGCCTTAAAATACAAACTCCAGAAAGGAATAAAAAAATGGTATGCTAAAGCAAGAACTTTAAGAAAAAAACCTAAGAATAGTATTAAAAACAAACAAATAAAAGTCCTTTTCGATTTCCATTTATTTGCCTTTTAAGCGCCTAGACATGGGCGAAAAGAAGAAAAAAAAAAACAAAAACAATGAATTCTTTTTAGTGGAACTTTTCTATAATATAGTCCGTGGGAATTTGTGCACGATTTAAGCAATGGCTACAATAATAATAACAATAATAATAATGATGCTGACGAAGACGAAGACGACGACAAAGAGGATGATGAGGAAGCCTATAAATGTGCAACCTTATTACATTTACGTCTTCACAAAAAAAGTCAGCAAAGTCTGAGCAAATTTTATTTGGCTGTGTCTCAACTCTATAAAATTTTCCTCCACAGACTGATTTAAAAAACTGAGCACAAAAAACATCACCAACAAATAACAATAACAATGGAAAGATGACATCCCTAAATGAATGTAATGGTTAACAATTGACGCCAAATAAATCAGAGCAAATATGAAATCAAAACGCTGCATATGTATATTGTGTTATAATAACAAACATGCCAACATATTCAAACATATTATTCCAATCGATATAATTCGTTTGGATTCGTTTCGTTTCGATTCGAAACCAATTCAATTCAAACCATTTGCTTTGTCTTTTTCCTAAATTCAATAAAACTAGTATTGGTTACAGAAGTTTTTCTTCCGAACTTTTCAATATTTGTGATTTTCATATTTTTTTTTGTATTCTGTGTTTATTGTATATTGTCTTTACAAAAAAGTTGTAATAACATTTTAAACATTATTTAAATCATAATAAAAAAGTTGTTTCTTTTTTTTTTAGGAGGTTTTCATAAACATACATACATATATATTTATGTATGTAGCTATTGTTTCTTTTAAAATGTTGTTAAAATAAAAGAAGTCGCAGTTTATTTAATTTCATTTGTGAGGTTTTCTTTTTTAAGAAAGACAATTAAAGGCAGGAAAATTAAAAACTATAAAGATTACAGTGTTTTTAAAACCTCAAAATTTTAATCTAAAAGAGAATTTTAGAGCCTTCTTACGGGCCTTAGCTTCGTCTTTGTTGGTTTAAACAGCTTAATGGATCTCAGCTGATGAAATAAACGAGAACAATTAAAAGGACCTACAATTTGTGTCTACCGTCACGTAACTTTTAACACCGAGTGGACACAATGCGTACACTAACGCCAACATCTGTAGATACTTGGGCACATACATATGTGGCAGTTTTAGTTTACGCTTCGCTTGATAATAATCTTGCTTAGCAGCTGGAGCTTTAAAGCTTTTGTTGGATAGCATAAAAAGATATCCGCCATCGGCCTAATCAAATTTTGCATTCAAAAAAAAGCTTGTATAATATTTCATTCAAAAATCGCCAAATAAAAAATAAAAATAAGTCGCCGAAAGTAAATTTTGTTGTTTTTTCCACATATCTACCGAACCGAAAACTAAAGAGCGATATTTAGTGTTTATTTCGAACACTGATTAATTTACTCTTCACCGAAGATAAAAGGGTATATTTAAGTTCGTAATTTATACAATAGTGATCCTACCCCCTATACAGTTTTTATTTCTTGATCCTTATGAGAAGAGAAGTTAAAATCACGATGTACGTCTCTCCATTGAAATGGGATTTCCGAAGACCCCATATATGATGTGGACATGGTGTTTATACATTCATGTCACATATAGTCTGAAATTTTTTGTTATTGAAATTCAGCTTGATAGATCCACAAAAGGCTGAGATATAAGCATAGAACCACGACTGCCTCTAATTTTAGCCACATATTCCTTTTTGTTTTTGTTTTTAATTTATTTTTTATGTATTACTGGAGAACGGCAAGAACTAAAGTATATATAACTTTCCGTTTTTACCGAACCATCGGAGGGGTTTTTAAGTTGTTTCCGTCTATACTTTTTCAACAAATTTGGCCACTGACGGGAGATGGCCGTCTACGGGATCGCTAGTTTTAATGTGTTAAGCGGACTCTTAGAAAGACTTTGAAAATCGTCCGTAAAGACTTCACTATATTCCTATAAATAGTGTAATCAATTTTCATGTAAACCTGTGTATTCTTTTAAATAAGCTTTTAAGAGAAGTTTTAATTTTTTAAATAATATTGCATAATGCAATATGTACATCTAAAAAAGTTCCTGTATGAAAACCTTATAATACTACCTTAACCCGGTGCGCCTCGCCACTCACATTAAAATTAAATTAGTAAATTTTTTTTAAAACAGATCTCGGGTATTGATATCGAAGCAATCTGTACAAAATTACAAACTTTTACTATTATCCGCCTCCAGGTATCAAGACAATTATTTTTTCCTTGTACGGGAGGTTCCACGCTCGCTTTGCAAGGATAGCTCGCTTTTTATAACCAATCTATTTTTACTGTAACTAATTTGTAAATAGCTGATCTTGTATAGTGGGTGTATTTGGTGTTTAACAGAATACAAATTTGCCTCGTACGTTAAAGCTTTAAACTTTCTCTCTCTCTTACACAGACTTTGGAAAGATTCAATAGGAGGATCGAAGGACAGTAATATTAAGTTCATCCCCTCTACTTTCTATAAACAGTACCATATTTATTCGGTTGTGTACTACCCAACAATGGCGGAGGGAATTTTGGTGCTGACTTTTGCATAATTTGTTGATGTGATTTCTTTCGCTGTCTTTGTATGAGAGGTGCCACGCCCACTAGAAAATATGTTAAGCTCCAGGTAATTAAGAAATAAGGTAAGGTGAAAATTTCAGGAAAATCGGGTTTGTTGTTAAATAGTCTACAGGGAGTAAAAAAACAAACAAACTCATTTTCAGTTTATACACATACATAGCTTGTTTTTTCTACATCCAGTTATTGATTTCAGATTTGTATTATTGTCTAGTCATCCTTAATGTATTTCCCTCATAACAAGGTCCCCCAGATTTTATTTGTAGTTTTTTTTCATTAAATTTTTTTTTGCCAAAAAACTTTTTTTTGTCCACTTCATTGTTTCTTGCCAAGCATTGTGTTCTATATTTTTGTGGGGATATAGGAAAATATTAAAAGTATTTATAAGAAAAAGACTTGGTGTTTTTTTTTGTTATTGAATTTTACAAAAAAAAAAAAAAAAAAAAAAAACGAAAAAGCGATATCGAAGACAAATGTAAAATATTCTCACAACTTGAAATACTACGTAGTTTGTACTTACTTAGTTAGTGTTGTTAATATTATCAAGTTTTACATATTTGTACTGTGATATTTGTGCTGGCATTGTTTTTTTTTTAATGTATTACGTTTAAATATTTTTGTTATGACTAAAGTTTTTATGTAACTGTTGTCTATAGTATATGTTAAGATAGACGGACAGTTTTTTTCTAGAGTTTTGAATTTTTATTCCATTTTTATATTTGTAGAAGTCCTTGAGTTAATTTGATTACATCAATGTTAATGTTGCAAATTTAATTCAATTTTATTGTTGCAAGTAAAATTAAATAAAACTTAAATGTTAAAATTAGTTAAGATTTGAACAAAAAGGAGTTATAACTTGTAGTTTTATCCATTAATCAGAGAGGTCAAAGATTATCCTTTTACTATTAAAGTATTTTAGTTAAATCTAACAATTTATTTTGCATTTTGGTATTTGATATTTAAGTAAAATAAAACGTTTCTTTTACTGAAAAACTCTTTAAGACCAAATTTCAATCTTAAACAACCGCTTTCATAAAGAATAATTTAGATTTCAAACGCATGTTAAAACTAAGTTTCCATCCATTTTGAATCCAATTTAATTTTTTATAAATATTTTATAATTATGAATTTTGCAATTTTTTGATTGTAACACAGTGTTGAAAATGATACAATTTCTTTCAATTTTAATGCTATAACTACTGTTTTTCGAAACATTCTGTAATGCTATTTAAAATGTGTTGTAGTTATTAAAAAAGGGTGGTCCAACCATAATGAACTATGTTAATTGTAAATAAAACAAAAAGTTTTCAGAGAATTATCTTAATATTTTTTATTATTATAGAAGGATCTATTGCAATTATGTATATGTGAAACAAAATTAAAGCCAAATGCTCGCCACGGTTTCGCTTGCATACCTCTAATCGATGGTCCATATTTTCAATGGCTCTGAGACTTAATCGAGGTTCAATGTCGTTAATGTGCCGAATTATCGCATCCTGTAGCTCTTGAATTATTCTTGGATTATTGACGTACACTTTTTCTTTTAAATATCCCCACAGAAATAAGTCTAACGGTGTCAAATCACATGATCGTGAAGGCCAATTAACATCGCCACGATGTAAGATAACACAGCCATAGAATTTCTCGCGCAAAAGAGCCATTGTTTCGTTGGCTGTGTTGCAAGTGGCACCATCCTGTTGCAACCACATATCGTAAAGGACCATATCCTCAATTTCTGGCCACAAGTCCGCTATCATCTCGCGATAGCGAACACCATTCACGGTAACTGCTTGGCCGACCTCATTTGCGAAGAAGTACGGCCGGATGACGCAAAACGAATTGGACGAGCATGCACAGGTGTTTTCACATTACCTTCAGACCCGGTTTGCTGAAATTTGCGCACAATTCTACCGATTGTGGATACATTTGGTCGATTATGCTGACTAAAAAAATCACGAAGTGCACGAAATGCATTTTGATTTGAACGCCCATTTTCTTAAAAGGGTTCAGCAATCTTTACGCGCTGCGCAATTGTGTACCTCTCCATGGCTGAATTTGTCAAACACTGAAACAATGAAATGTCGCAGTTAAGGTGTGACTCACAATTAAGATCGTGCATTATTGTTGGACCACCTTTTATTATTAATAGGGGTGAGATTTTTATGCACTATAAAAACGAAAATATACGCATAATCAAATATCTTTAAAAACTTAAATAACTAATTTAAATGTTTGTTTGTTTAAATAAATAAGTACTGTTTTATTAAAAGTAAAACTTTGTCTTGAAGAATGCCAATGCATTTTGAAAAAATTTACTTTCCGATCCCACTTTGATCAGATCAAAAATATTTGATATTTATTTTATTTTTTGGAATCCTTAATTTTTTTTCTTGCAAAACGTTTTGGATTTTTTTTTAATTTGTCGGGCTATCAATAAAATATCAATTACTTTGACTTGAGTATTAAGTGAACTAAATTCCTCCTAATTAATTATTGTTTCACCAATATATCCGTAATTGTAAAATACAAATGCTAATTGACTTCTGATGTTATTTAAATTTAATATATCTTTTACTTTTTTAATCGCATAATCATTGGTATCACCAAGCTCTTGTAACATTCTTAAATTAATCAAAGTTTTTTGAATAGAATTCTAGCATCCAGCCAGGCGCCCATCTTGTTACTACTGGCTGCGGTGGAAGGGGAATCAAGGGATACATTTGATTAAAAATTGCAATATTATCGAATTGGCTTCTGATTTTCTCTGCAACTTGGTATAACCCATGTGCCAAGCAAGTAACTTGTGAACAGTTTGGGATAAAATATTTCAAACCCATTGGAAGCCTTAACCATGTAAAGTTCTGCATCGGTTGAAAAAAGAAGCATCTTTTGTCAAAATCTTCAAAAGAATTTATTTATTAGTTAAACATCTTTTTTCAATATTTTTTGTGTATTTAAACATTTTTTTAAGAACTTTTTTTATAATATGGAAATTAGCAAAAAAAAATCACTCAAAATGTCAAAATATGCAAAAATATGCATTTAAAACCGAAATATGCAAATATATGCATTTTCACCAAAATATGCAACAGTATGCAAAAACAAATCGATGACATTTTAACGCAAATTAAACGATTCGGAAAGATAATTGGTCGGCATCGTTCTTAGACTATCGACAAAAAACATGCATTTGCATGGAAAGCGCATCCCTAATTATTAAACATAAACTTTGTGAACCAATAGAGCAGTAGTTTAAAAATAAAATCATTGTTTTTCATATAACTTTTACTATACGTTAAATCCGTTGTGTTGTGAAAACAGTACATAACTATTTTTATTTTTCGCATGTGTTCAATTAATCAAATTTCAATTTCTTGAAATTGTCCTATTCCCTTCCATGTAGTCACTTTTTGCTAGAAATTTAACACATTACAATTATTCTTAGATTATGGACCACAATTTTTCCATTAAGAGCAAAACTAATAAGATCTTATTTAATAATTTTCTAATTTACAATATGAGAATTTTTTGAAGTTTCGCTCTTTAAATGTTCTTGCCAACTAATGATCTACAATATTCGTCAAGTAGATATTAACTACATTTGACTTTTAATTTAGTTTCTTTAAATTATCTTACAGTTTTTTTTAAATTCTTCTTTTTCAATATCAATAATTCGTTTTATTACCAAAGCTTTCTAACTTTATGCCAAACTCAAAATTCCTTCCTTTACATTAATTTCAATAATATTTGACACATAAAAGAGTATTTATGTGACCACAATCTCACCTAATTTATTTTTCATTAAAAGTTTCTACACCATTCTCAGTGTGATCATAAAATGACACTAATTCCGATTGGAATTGAAATTTTTTTGCTCTTTTAAAGTATCCACGCTGGTTTTGGCTGTGTCTCCTGTTGCCACAATTCATTTTGGTCAATTTGCAATTTATTCAATACCAATTATCCATTGCATTTTAGAAACTGAAAAAAATAAGATTTTCCAATTTTATTTGTTTGATTTTCTTTTTTTTCTTCAAATTAAAGCAAATGCAATGGAAGCCGGCTTTTATTTTGTGGACTTTAAAGTGGCCAGAGAAAAAGGATCTTAAAAAGACAACTAGCGTGAGAACTAATTGAGTCATTCAGTTTTTAAACTTTAATCTCCAAGCCGACACTTCCTTTAGAACGGATCTTTTCTTTTTGTTTATACTTGCGATGAATTTGCAAATGGAAAAGAAGTTAAAGACTAATAAATGTACAGTGGGACTAACGAAAGGAAAACAAAGTTTCAGTTTGGTAAAAAAGGTTTTGTTCAAAGAAATACAAGTTACTTTAATATTATTAAATAAATTCTATTTGCTGAAAACTGTACTTAAGATGTCAGTTGAAATTTTAAATTGAAAAATACAACAAAAAAATTAGCGTTTTATTTATGAATGGAATTAAAATTATGCAAGTCGATTTAGTTGAGTTTTAACAGTAAAAAAACACAACTAAGAGTATTTTAAATCCAAGCATAAATACACTAAGCTTTTGATTTTCCTCATTCTCATCTCTTAAAACGTCTTTTTTTATTTGCTTCATCTTCTTACAGGGTAATTGCTGGTACTTCATCTAAATGTCAGGCCGTAATTCACAACTAATTTGATACCGCCAATGTTACAATCAACTAACAAACAGACCAGACCAACTTAAAAGACTTTTAAGATTCTCTCTCGGTACCTGGCAGGCTAGAGTTGTGTCTCTGTCTGTTCTTAAATACATCTTTAAATGCGTCGCAGTTGTAATTTGAATCTAAATGCGGCTAGTCAACTTTTTAACTTTATTATTGTTGTTGCAAATACACATAATGCTAAGATCATTGTAATATTGTTGTTGTTGTTGCGGCAAAATCAATTACACCACATGAATTCACATTCAGAGTTGTGAATTGCATCGTTTAACGTTTGTTAAGGCACATTAAAAGGTAAGAATACATACACATTTATGCACAATAGTATATTCGTACATATTTAGATAGTGTCTTGTTTTACACTCTGTTTTCATTGCAAAATAGAGAATAGTACATCGGAATAATGTTAATAATAAGAGGCGATTAAAGCCACACAACCACTAACATCATCGGGATAATTTAACGATTTATGCCTGGTTTAAAGATTGATGACATGTGATGATTTCGATTTGTAGAACAAGCTGTTATGCAATGTAATTGGTATTATTCTTGTTATTATGGCTATATTTCCACAGTACTTTAAAATATCTATCACTTTCATATCTAGCCATATTTAAATAATATGTTTAGGCGTTAAATAGACTATTAAGAATGACATTAACAGCAGGAAGGAATTTGTTTGGAAATATTCTGTTTTCAGCACAAAGTTGAGAAAACAAAAGAGAACTTAAATCATGAGTCTTTTTGGATATATATACATAAATATTAAGATATTATTTTAATTAAAAAAATATGAAGGAAAACTGATTAACGTCCCTTTTTATGTAAAAAATCTGGTAATTTTTAATGTAAAAAGCAGTGTTAGCTTGGGACTGTAGATCAATTTACTTTTTGAAGAAAACCCACTAGGAAAGACTGCTGTGTGCTTTTTATTCCATTCTTAGAGGTTGTGCAATTTCAGTTTTTACTGATGGGGTAAAAGACGGACACAGGCATGTGTTGGGGCATCTTTTCTAATAGTTTTGAACTGTCGTTTGGTAGTGTGAGAGCTTTCTAACGCCTGCACCGTCTTTCGGACTTTGACCCCGAACGTCGACCATAAATATTTATGTAGATAGCATTGCCGCAATCAAAGCGTCAAACTATAACGTCGTAAGGTCGTTATATATTTTACAACTGCGTAAATTGTCTTAACTAGCTTGAACATTACAATGTTGAAGAAATATGAGTTCCGTGACATGCAGGTAGCAGTGGCAACATTATGGCGAATAAATTCGTGACAAAGGTTGCCAGCTAGAATTTTTCCTAGGTTGAATCAGACATTTTGCGTTTTGAAACTTATACTCTTTTCCCAAAACTAACAATAAGTTACTTTATGGCAACACTGCTACTAATGAACGAATTAAAAACATTGATCAATTTAATGTCAGAAAGTCTCATGACGGATGCGACAAAAAAATTTGTATCTAAATACGCGTGGATTAAGGACGGGGCTCCAAAAAAAGAATGTAAACATTGTCGAAGCGACATCACCCTTAATGTAAATCTGCTCAAAGATTGACAAATGGGCATACGATGAGACGGTAAGTACTCTGGCCTTCCTTGTAAGAAAAATGGTAAAGATTTTTATTGACCCTTGACAAAAATTCGATTAGGACTCATGTAGGTATTCTTACAGGGCACTGTATTATTGGACGTATGGAGGTATGGGTTAACTTCGTAACAATAATTGGATGAGTTGTTAAGACAAAGAAGACGAATAATCTGTGCAACATCTTCTTTGTGTATGTCCTGCTCTTCGGGAGCGTAGACTGAGACATCTCGGTGTACATCTCTTTCATGACTTGGATTGGCTTAGTGATGTGTCTTTGTGAGATCTATCTAGTTTGTCAGGAGTACGGATTCGTTTCCATCTTTGCAACAGAAACGATTCGATAATTCATCTACATTAGTGAGGATATTTTTGTTTTTTTTTAGGGCTGTGGTCTCGTAGTAGGGATTGTGGAAGTCGGTGTCGTGGTGTTGGTAGCCGAGTGCCTACAAACAATTTCGACCCCGACGCTAAAAAGTCTCGGTATTACACGTGCATTAAAAATTTAAAAATTTTTTCAAACCTTTTCCGAAATAAAAATTCTTCGAAACTGAAGCCGTAATATTTTGCAGATCACAATGAATAAGTAGATTTTCATAAATTTTATGAGAGTTAGTTCATTCAAGCACTTAAATTAAATAAGGTTATAATAAATTAAATTATGTTGGTATTTTATTAAAAATGCGGACAAGAGTAAAATTGCATTAACAGAACTTATACTCGGTTATTAATCTAGTTTTTATAAATACATATCGCTCATTTACTTCAAAAGTGACAAAATGAAATTTAGTGATGCATAATTGTTCGTTATTTTTTTCTTTATATCGCTATGTTTTTCTTTATTAGCATCGAAGTCAGAGTTGGACTAGAAATGGGGCTTTAAAATTTCAGCGGTAAGAGTTATAATTATTTTTTTAGACTCCACAGCCCAGGTTTTTATTAATGAGTCTAATTAAATTTTTTGGATAAGGCCCAAGAGCTTCCGAGTGTACTCGCAATTGCGAGTGATCCTTACAATCTAACCTAACATTTTCCATTGATAGCGATATTTGGTAAATAAGAAGTAATTAGCAAAAAAAGATTGATTTCTGATTTGATAGATCGATTTTTTTGTTGTAAATATAAGTGATCACAATATAACGATTTTTTCGTTTAGAGCAAATTAAAGGATCTGTAGTTTTTTTTTTGTATTTTTTATAAAAAATAGATTTTTTCTCATTTTAAATTTAAGACGAAAATTTTTTGATTTTTCACACAACAAATAAAGTGATCCTTTTTAAATTTAGAGTAATATAAAAAGAGTTGGAGTTTTTTTTTATTTCACAAATTTTATTTTTTTTTCTAGAAAATGAGAGCCGTTGTATTTTTTTTTTTTAATATTTTTGTTTAAAGTTTTCAAATACATATAATTGATGACGGACTAAATCCCTTTTTCAATTTAAAGCAATATTTAGCAAGGAAGAGCAGTTTAAAATTTTGTTATTAACAATTTAATTTTTGGTGAAAAAAATTTGAAATGATCGCAAATTATCGTCTCTTTTCGTTTACAAACTTTTATATTTTTTATATGAGTAATTGGTTTTTGGCTTAATGTTTGTTTTAAATTGTTTGATTTTCTATACGAAAAATCGATTTTTTGTGGTTGAAATAAAAGAGTTTTTTTTTTGTTCCTACGAATTGGAGATATTTTGTATATATTTTATATTTTTCTAAAGCAATCAACTTGAGGTTACAAGATAAAAGTGATCATAGATTAACGTCCTTTTTCCATTTAGCACAACGTTTATAAACTAAAGCCATTTAAAACTTTCTTGATAATATATATGTACACATAAGTGTTTATAAATTAAAGTTCTTTTTTCATATGGAGCAATATTTAACGAATTAGAGTATTTTCTTTTTTGGATCTCTTTATAAAAAATTGATTTTTGTTAAAAAATTCAAGTGGTCATAGATTAAAATTTTTTTTGATTTTTTTATAACATTTATCGATTTTTGTCTGAAAATATGTAAATACTAAGCGAAAATAAGCTATTTCAAATTTTATTTTAATTATTATTTTTAGGCTGAAAATAAAACTTAACTTAAAATAACGTCCTTTTTCTATTTAGAATAATATTTAAAAAAGATTAAACCATATTGAAATGTTAAGATTTTTTACAAAACCCCATTTTTTGTGAAATTTAAGTGAAATTCTTTTGCAATTTAGAACAATACTAAGCGACTTAGAGAATTTTTTTAAAGTGTTCCTTAGAAATCAAGATCTAACATTATTTTTAAGTACTCATTTAATTCGATTGCTTTTTGTTTAATGTCCGAACACATTTTTTACATAATTAATTGTATTAACATTTTCAAATTGTTACCTTGACTATTAACGTAAAATATTGCAATCAGTAAAATATTTTATAAAAGCAGCAATAATAACAAACTAAAAAAAAAATATGTTTACAGTGAAAAAATTCCGTCTGGTCTGTAGGAAAAATGCCAATATTCATTTGCACATTCATTCGTCCAAGAACAAATGTATGAAGAGAATATCTTGGTTGGAATCTTTTTTTTTTTTTTTTTTTTTTGGTTTTTTTGTGTTGCGTTTCTTGAAACAAAAGTGATGTTCAATAACAATTAGGATGGTGTTTATGCCACTTATAATAGTGTGCAATGAATGACTGCCAAACTCTTGGGATTCGAACAGCCTTTTCAGCCGACAACAGCAATAAAAACTACAATGCTCTTCAACATCTGCACCGCAATTTGATTCTTGTTAATAACCATAATTTTAGTGTTGAATATAAGCTTTTTGTTGTTGGAATTATTGTGGTGGTGTTGGAGGTTTGTTCTTTTGTAAATCACTGCAGTTATCTTAATCGATACGCTGGGGTGCGAATCCTCAATATAAAATTGTACAAAATGGGTGGGGGCGTGGGATACGCTGTCGCATACTAAGACAAAACGCGACACCGTTTGGTCATGGGGTCGACGATTTTAAAGGTGCTGAATAGGTGCTGCTTTTAAAATTTGAGCGAACTAGCAACGAAATAAAAAAAAAAACGATTGAGTAGTCTCAGTCGAAATGAAAATATATAAGCGATACAAGTGTGTTATCCCTCCCTCCCTTGCCCCCCTTGCCACCCTAATACCTAATTCGGTTCATTTCTAAATGAGCCAAAACAACAGTAAAACACTGGCTGTTTATGTGGATGGTATTTTATCGAGACATCATATTACACGCCTCAAAGAGCTGTTTTTTTCTTTTTTTTTTTTTTTGGTATCATTGTGTGTTGCTTAGCAGCCAACATTGTTGTAGTACTGACTGACTGACTGTTCGCCTGCTCTATACAACTTGTAATGTAAAAATACTATTTACCTGTGGACCATACCATGTCTACTGGCAACTTTTATTGGCACACCATCTGTTGCGTTTTTTTTTTCTTCTCGTCTTATTTTAGTTTAATGCTTCCAATTGTTGGTGTTAAACTTGCTATGAAATCGAAAAAAAAACGTAAACAAAATTGTTGGTGTGGGTAATTCCTACTAGCATCGCTGTTGGAAAATTCTTTGTTGCACTTGTAGCCACCACAAGCACCACCAGCTTCAGTGCTGGCATTGCACCATGTGCGCTTGGTTTATGTGCATGTAACAGAACCATAACCTCAGACATTTTTCATTGTCCAAACAATCAAACATTTACAAACGCTATAAACTTTTTTCTTACTCTCTTTATCAATGTTTTGAAAAAAAAAATATATATTTATAAAAAAAATTCTTATTACAAAAAGATGTGTTTTTAATTTTTAAACTAAAAACCAATTTTTTAAATCGTATAACTTAAAATGGTTCTAGTTTGCTAAATATTGTTCTAAAATGAAAATTTTTAAAATTGAAAATATTGCTTGTTTGTGTTTTACAAAAACTAATCTGAAAAAAGTATTTTTGGTCTTAAAATTATTGAGTTCGATAAACATTGTTTAAATAGGAAAAGCAATTTAATCAATGATCAGGTAAAATTTTTTTTTGTTTTATTAAAAAAAAAAGAATAGTACAACTTATATGTTACCATTAATCTCCAAATATAGTTCTAAATGGGAAAAAGGCGATAATATGTTATTATTTCTTATTCGCTAAATCAGAAGTGTTTTTTAAGGCATAGAACTTTTTTTAAAAATAAAACACAACAAATTAAATAGAATGACCAAAATTTTAGCTTAAGATTTTACAAAATTCATGGTATTTGATGTTTAATAATAATTTCTTGCATTTGGCCTCAGCGACTGCGAATTATGAACGCCATCCTGTCGGTTCCATTTGCACCACTCTTTCGAGAAAACTCTGTCTTTTTTTGTCAAAAGTGTGTCGAATTTTGGCTTTTAAATGACTGATCGCTGCTGGTTTGTCAGGATAGACCAGAGATTTGACTCTACAGGTCCATTTCTTGAGGTAATTCAGTCACCAAACGTTTGGCTCAACAAAGTGATGGTTTTAAGCGGTGTTAGAACCATTTTTTCGCCAAATAATTTGTAATGACATGAGGTATTAAACAAATCACGAATTATTTGTAGCGTTTGCCATTTACGGACATTTTGCACTGGTTTCGGATTAAAAGACATGGGCCGATGACGCTTTTAGCTTGTAAACCGCACTAAACAGTGATTTGTTGCAATGTAATAGAGTCTCGAGTTCTCATAAGGATTGTGCTCTCTCCAAAAATGACAATTCAGCTTGTTTACATACCCGTTATGCCAGAAATGAGCATAATCGCATAATCGCATAAAAATCTGGTTCAAATTTCAGCTTATTCTCATCCCATTCACCGAACAAACGACACAATTAATGGCCCGCTGGCTTTAATTCTTGCACCAGTTGGATTTTATATGGTTGTAGGCCAAGATCTTTCCTCAAAATTTTCCAAGTAGTGGACGGCAACGACGTCGGATCTGCGTCGGATCTGCAGTATTCGAGTTTACTCTGAAGATCATTTACGTATAATGAAAAGAGAAGAGGACCTAAGATCGAGCCTTGCGGAACACCCCGGGTTAATGGTAATGTGGTCGAAACGGTGGAAGGTGTTTCAACATATTGATATCTGTCGGTTAGAAATGAATTTATTAAGCAAGTGGCAGTTGATGCGAATCCAAACATCTGTTTAAGCTTATAACACAAAATGCTGTGGTCTACCGTGTCAAATGCCCTGAAATGATCCAGAAGAACTAAAAATGAAACATTACCGCATTCTACCTGTTGTCTTATGTCCTCAGAAACATCCACAAGATATAAATTTCCACGAATTGTAAACTTTTTCTGGTCAAAGTCTTTGCATGGTAATTTCGCAAAGTATTTTGAAAAGCAATCAAATACACTAAACCCAGAGAAAAAACATGTTTCAATATGGTCACCTCCAACAAAATAATTTTTAAACATATCGCTCATTTGCTGCAAGACCGGTATAACTCAAAAAATCCATTTCGAGATAAACGCATTTAAAGTTTTTGATTTGCTCTAACTACTTAGAAAAAAAGAAGACACATTCTCTTCAAACTGGGAAAGTATAAAAGATATAAAGATGAATTTAATTCACAATATAAAGAAAAACAAAGCGAACAATTATGCATCTCTAACTCCAAAATTTAATTTTTTGAGTTATGACGGTCTTGCAGCAAATGAGCGATATGTTTAATTTACTTTAACCGATAATGTCAAATTAGTCCTTATTGAGAAAATTTTAAGCATATTTTGTTTAATTTAATTTAATTTATTGTTACCTAGAACCATTTTATGGTGAAATTAGTCCGCCATCAGAAAGTCACAAACATGTTACAGTTGCCTCCGAGCATTAAACGATTATAATAACATGGTTGTTTTTCAACCATAGCATGTTGCTCTTGGAAAAGAGAAAAATGACATTGTTAATTTGAAAACAAATTATTATCATTTTTAACCATAACATGTGTAGAGGCAACCATAATATGGTTGTAGCTTCTTGATGGCGGACTAATTTCACCACAAAATGGTTTTTGGTAACAATAATATGGTTAAATTAAGCAAAATTTGCTTAAAATTTTCCTTAAAAATAATTTTGCTGGAGCTGATCATATTAAAACATGTTTTTTCTCTGCGTGTAGATTTACAGTTATTCCTTTCGGAAGTTTCTTAACGTCTGCAAAAACACACTTAATTTTACCAATTAAAAATATGTTATCACAATTTGTATTCCCAAACCACGATAGTAGAGAGCGTATTATGCATTTGTGCTTATGTGTGTTGAACATAGAAATATTATTAGTTCTAAAATCACTTTATGAGTCGATCTAACGATGTCTGTCCGTCCGACCATGCAAATATGTGTGCATAGTACAGGCCGCAATTTTAAAGATAGTTTAATGAAATTTGGGCCTTTGAAATAGTGCGAATCGGTCCATAATTTCACGTAGACCCCATGCAAACTTTTTTCTGGGAAATAGTCTTGCCATCTTATTATGTTAGTGTTTAGATTAAATTTGGTCCCCAAATATCTTACAACATACATCCTAAATTGTTTTACCAATTTTTTTTTTAAATCGGTCCATATTTGACCATAACTAAGCTACAAATAACACACGCGAAAATAGCTTTAAATGCCATTTCTTCCTATTAAATGTTGGTATTGATATAAAAGTTGGCGATGATAACTTTTGTAATAGCTTCTCTGTCATTTTTTTCTGTAGGGTCCAGATTTGACCGAATGTACTATATAAACCCACTCTCTAAAATAGCTTTAAAGCGAATAAATCTCATATAGATGTAATTATCTATATAATATTCGGCACAAAGAAGCTTTACCTCATTTATTAATTTTTTTTTTGCCGGGTCCATGATTGCCCATGGTACTAAAAAGGGTACGCTCTTGTCAATTAGTCAGTATATACTGTGGTGTAGAGTATCAAATTTTCGGTCTTGACCGACCATACTTTCTTACTTGTTTTCCATTTGATTTCTCTTATAACACCCTTCAATTTAGCCCCCTTTTTAAGTTCACACAAATATTTAGTAAACATTAGGTAGAGCTAAAGTACAGCTACAGGTTTCACCGATTGATCCCCACACTTGGTGTTTGTTTGGTGGCCACTATCAACGCTGTCCTCGTCTGCCGACGTTGTTAGTTACTCCGGTAAGACTTTAAAAAGAGTCAGTCGTCGTCATCGTCGTTGTTGAGCATCATTAAGCTAAATTTAAAGAGTCTTTTGGTTTGGCCTTATCAATTTGATTATGTTGTGTGAAAACAAATTACGTTTCAGCCTTTCGATATTAACCTTTTCCCCAATGGTCTTGTGGCCTATAGCATGATGAAGTGAACTTACGATTGTTGGTGGAAATATTTGCCAGGAAAACATTTAAGTGACGTAATAAATGCAACCATATGTACACAACGATTATGGCCACGTAAAAAAATTGGAGCGTTATAAAATTACACATTTTCGTTTCTGCTTGAAGAGAAAATGAAGGCAAAAAGGAAGTTATAAAAAAAAATATTTATTTTAAATAGGCATTTTTCCAGAAAAGTTTGTTTCAAAACCAAATTATTTACTATAAAAGCCAAACTTGTTTGAAATGTTTAGTTTTTGTTTTTGTTTGTGTTTTTTTTTTAGTTTTCTAGTGAATTTGTTGTTTGTATTTTTATTTTACCTTTTTTTCGCTTAAAACCACTCTTACTGGCATTTTCAAGTCAATTACTAAGTTTTAGTGATCTTAATCGTTTGCAATGACAAGTAACCTTGTTAATGACTCCTTTGTGTTGTAAATGACACACATACTGCAAAATGATGCTGCTGCTGCTTCTACATGCAACAATCGAACAAACGTATGCAACTCTTAGTGGAAGCAGTTGCACTCACTCACTCGTGTAACGAGTAGAGTATTTGGAAAACAACATGTAGATGATTAACGCAGTATTTAAATTAAACAAACATTATTGCAAATGTTTTGTCGTTCATATCAGATTATGAGAGCAATGTTGAAAAGACTTTTTTATTTATTTATTTTTTTTTTTGTGAACAGGACACATTGTATGAATTATAGAGAAAATGAAAATGCTAAAGTGAAGAGACCACCAATATGCAACTGTAGACCACACATATTTATTTGAGAAATAAAACGGCGATCGTTTTAAATTCAATGAAAATCGGCAAAAATGGACAATTCAAAAACATTTTTTGGTAAAGGCAAAGGTTAAGCTTGACTTTTCTAATTTCATACCAAAAATGTGAATCAATTGTCAATTAAAAATAGTAATGAAAACTTTACTTTCTTAGAAAAAATTAACCAAAACAGTAAAATTTTTCAAAACAATGTAAATATGCGTTTTATCGGGATAAGACATCAAAAGTAACATTTTTATACATATATGTACATAACAACAAAATAAGGACCATCAATTTGTGGATTCCCCTTTTTCTTAATAAAAAATATTCTTGGTAAAAAACTAAAAAAATATTTCTAACGGTCTTAATTTTGTAAATAATCACGCTTTTATCCCGCGAATTATCTCATTTGTGTGTAGTTCATTTGGAATTATTCAAGATACATTTACACAAGGTAGACTAATTTGGGAGAGCATTACAAAAATAACCAACATGTCAAAATTGTCTCCATATAAAACAAAAAATAATTTAACACAATTGGGGCTTATGTCTGTCTGCAAATGAGTCTACCTTGTGTAAATGTACCTTGGAATTATTATGCCAACTGCAAACAAATCATTGTCATCACTTATTTCTTATCAAAGACTGTAAAAAAAAAAAAACAAATAAGAAAATAAATAAAGTTGTAAAGAAGTTATTTTTTATTAAATTTAATTGTTAAAACAATTAGACATTTGAAACTGTTGCTCGCTCTTAATTTCATTTTCAAGCAAAAAAAAATGTTTATAAATGTAAGAAGAAGAATTGTTATAAATATAACGTGTGAACAGCGCAATTCGCATCCTTAATTCAAAGAGGGAAGGACGTAATTCAAAATGCCGTGTAAACATGGCATAATTTGGTATTTTCCTAGAATATTGTGTCGATGCCAACTCTAATTATTTTTTTCTTCTGACTTAAGTGTTTGTTTTTAAGTAAGGGGAAATTTACGCGGTGTCCTTCCAGACATGTCTGTTTTTGACATTCTCTTTTGAACATGCTACAAAAACCTTTTGTCTTTTCACGAAGTCTTTCCAAATATGTCTGTTTTCATATCTAATAGTCTTATTTACATATGGGCATTTCCCCAGAGTGGTTTTTCAGGATGAAAAAATAAAATGTTGATAATCATCGTCTTTTATTGTTTATTATTATAAAAAAAGTCTATGTTTTTATAAAAGAATGGCTTCATAGCATATTTCTGCTGTTTAACTTGAGGAAACTGCGCTGGAAACTGGAAAATTTAATTATTTCTTTTTAAGCTATGTCTAAAGACATTTTTATATACTTATTTTACATGCAAAAAATATGTTATATTTGCACTCTTTCTTCATAATCTCTCCATTGCAATCAATTGTAAAAGGAGTATTAAGTTTTTTTGTTAAGGAAATTTTAAGATATTTATGGGAATATGAATGGTTATAATAATAAAAAACATATGGAAAAATTGCATATTCGCGACCCGAACGTTCGCGACCGGTACATATGCCAATAAAACAAAAACTAAGAGAGATGTTTTATTTTGTAAATACTGGATGGAGACCTACATTAATACATTTTCAAAATTAATTAAACACAAAGTTGACTTCTATTTTGCGTACGTTCATGCTTACATTTTTATAACTATCATTATCAAAACTTAAACTCGATGAAATCCATCTTTTGCACTTAACATAGAGCTACCCACAAATGCTATCGAATCGCAAAAAAAAATTATAGGAAAAGTTTTGTTTTCTATGAAAAAGCGTACGAACGTACGTTCGTGACCGCAGAAAATGCCCATATACATACAAATTGAAAACATGAAAATTCATATAAACAAACATGAAAACTCATTTCGTGTCTGTTTGGCAACCACTCTTTCTTCTCTACCCCGATCGCCTACAAACAAAATAGACGTGTTTGTTAGACATTTTTTTATTTATTTATTTATTTAATTAGTCTATGGATTAACTCCCTTCAGACAAAAATTACAAAATATTTCATGTCTGAAAAGACACCGTATAAACTCCCTCTAATTCTATACAAATAAAACAAATGTTATCAAAACCGACCGAAATTTTTATGTCAGTACCATTATTTATAAGGAAGTTATGTCATTCAAATCTATTTTCGGGAGTAGTATTTGTATGGGAGCTACCGCCAAGTATGGACCGATTCAAAAAAAAAAAAAAAAAAAAAAAAAAAAAAACTAGTAAATTTGGATTAAACTTAATCGAATTGCCAACATAATAAGATGTTTTAATCGGCACAGAGACTCTATTCCGTAATGATCTTGTATGGGAGCTATGTGAATTTATAGACAGATTATCGCCATTTTCAATACGCTTGGTGCTTGTGAGAATTAGAACTTATAAACCAAATTTCATCAAATTAATTTAAAAATTTAACTTTCCTCACAAGGTTTACATGAACAGCCAGCGTGCCGGACGGACGTACATCGTAAGATCTATGGTACATTTTTTGAATATTTATTCAAAAAGTGGCAACGCTGTTATACATACGAAAACGAAAAAGCATCTTGAGAAGCGTAAATTAAAATCACATGTTCTCCCACAATTTTAAAAAGGAGGGGGAAATTACACCGAATATTGTTATCTTTGCATTATCGTTGCTGTTGCTGATGCTCTTTTATTTTTCCTTGTATTTTTTTATAATCCCTGTGCAAATCGATAGCAAGTACAACAGCAACAACAAAAAATTAAAAAAAATGGGAGTTTGTTGATACTTTTTAATTAGCGCAAACTTGGCATTAACACAGGTTTTAGGCTTTTAAAGCATCATCAACAGCCCATATCAGCAATTGATGTTGCGGACGATGTTGATGATGACGATGCTGCCGCTACAGCAGCAGGCGCCAATGTGGGAGATTCCTGTAAAGATAGTAAAGTTTTCGTGCGCAGCTTCCAAATCGATCTACGCTTATTGGTTATTTTGTGAAATATACTTAAAATAATATTTTTGTGAGTTGATGATGTCCAATTCAGCCAAAAGGCACTGCTACTACTACTTGTACTTGCTACGTGGAAAGATCAATCTTAAGTTAAAGTATGAAATGAACTGCAACAACCAACAACACAACAGTAACATAAGCGCCAAAAACTGCAACAAAAACTTTAAATAGAAATATTTAACACAGCAGAAATCGAAATTTCGAACAGAAGAGATATTGCTAATGATTATTATCACTTTATAGCCAGGACTTTATTTGATTTAATGAGTTTTAAAGAGCGGTTATTAGTAAAGATTACAAGTCAATCTCTAGTTTAACTCTTATTATTTTTGTTGGTTGATGACGTTGAAAATGCTGGGGATGTGGTGCTGCTGTTTGTTTGGTGTAGATTAAAAAGTTTTTTTTTTGGGACATTTTTTATGATCCTGGGAATGTGTATGTTGTAATTGGTTATGGTGAAAATCACTGATGAATAGATATAGTAAATTTATAATCTAGTTTTTTAGATCGAGGAATGGTTTAAAGTATTTTTACAGTGGGAAATGTTACAAAGTCTACATAAGAGTTTCGAATAAAATATTTATTATAATGGCCGAAATAGAAAAGCCATCTTAAATAGTTAATAACTTTTCAAACGTCATCTTTTGTCGATATTTTTTTGCTTGGGAAACAGTCAGGACTTTAAATTTGTTTAGGAAATGGGTGTTAAAAGGCATGCATGCAGGGCTTATTAGTTTTTCTACATTCTTTGCATACAAAATTAAATGTCATGACTTTTGGTTGTTTGTCTAAAATTTTTTAAAACGATATAAAATTACACAATAAATATTGAAAAGAGTGGTTGCAGCTAACTATTCGACTGTTGCATCACAAAAAAAGAAAAAATCAGCTGTTACTATATTAATTATACCCTGCGTTTGCACTGGTAAGCAAGATCCAGAAATAATGATTCCTTTATTAATCAAGAGATTACAAAAGAATTAAATCAGTCTCTAATCCGATTAAATGATATTCATCTAAGTGTTCATCATATTCAATTTTCATCGGATATCGTCTCTGCATGATTTCATGCAGTTTTCATATGAAACCCTGAAACAAATAGATTTCTTTTTGGAATATATTGTTCTTTGTCGTAATCGTGAATTAACTTACAAGACAACGACAACCGTAATAAGGCAGAATATCTGTTCCTTGATAAAATCTCAGTTTGGAACACACTACACAGAAAGAAAAACACTCGGGTTAAATCAAGTTTTTTATGATTACTTTAAGTACGAGTCGTACTCAAAAATTTAAGTACGAATAACACTAAAACGTACTCAAACAATCCAAAATGGTACTACTTTCGAAAATCAATCCCGGAATTTATTGAAATAAGTATAAAATTCTTAAATCAAGTAAAAAAAGGATTAATCTCTTCGTTGTTTTTAACCCTCCGGCTTACGCATGTTTTGATTTTCTATACACATTGAAAAAATGTCTGGCCAGACTCATGTGTACCACGAAGGGTTAAGAACTAAATTTGAGCTCTTGCTTATCATTTATTTTATATTTTTAGTTAACATAGCGTTTACATTTGACAGTACTGGCAAGACAGTAAGCATATACATATTAGTTGGCAAAACAATGCAAAAACAAAATAGCTGTAAAAGTGTTTATGTATTAGTGAAAAAGTTTGAATGAATTCCCAGCGGGAAAAAGAAGGAGTAGGAAGGCCTTCTAGAAGGCCTCTGTACCCCTTCTTTTGGATGTACAAGGCCTTCTTGCTCCATTCCATACTCATATCTTTTTTACACACGTTGTCATTGCGGAGAAGGCCTTCCGCTCTCGCTTCTTCAGCAGGTACATAAGAAGGGTAACGGGACCAAAAAAAATTGATTTTGCTTGTGCAAAAAAACAATACAAAAACTGTTACTCCTTTTCTACTACCTTCTCATAGAAGCGAGTGTGGAAGGTGTATCCTATCTTTTATACGAAAGAGCCGAGGCCTTCTTTAGCAGTTAGATAAGAATAGTAATTGAATCAAAAAATCTTTTAAGCAGGCCTTTAAAAAGGCCTGAAGTAAGAAGGTCTTCTGAGTTTTCCCGCTGGGTTGCTACTGTCTTGCCAGTACTGGCAAATGTAAACGCCATGTCAATATGTACATAATGCTAAGTTCACACTTAGGTTTTTAAACGCGTTTAAGCAAAATGTTGATTTAGCTAATCAAAGCCGTTCACATTACATTTGAGATGATTAAGATGACAGATGATTAAGAAAAAACACAACAACAATTTTTTTTTTCTTTAAAGTATTAAAAATGGATAAGAACGCTTTTATAAAGTTATCAGAAGGTTATTTTAATCCTTTCAATGATGAAATTGTGAAAATTTATGAATTATTTAAGGAAACAAATAAAAACATTAAGCAGAAATCTTGGCCGGTTGTCCACGATCATGTTGGCGTTTTTATGAAGTGATTTAGTTGTAATCATGTCAATTTGAAGTGATTAACAAATCACTTCAATGTATGGGTAATCATCTCGATTTTGAAGTGAT
Organism: Pollenia griseotomentosa; assembly: GCA_963931875.1. Classification (NCBI taxonomy): domain Eukaryota; kingdom Metazoa; phylum Arthropoda; class Insecta; order Diptera; family Polleniidae; genus Pollenia; species Pollenia griseotomentosa. Next base: position 251,041,598 of record OZ007560.1, read on the forward strand.
TAGAGCCTAATCACGTTCGAACTGCTTAAACGCGTTTAAGTAGCCAAATGTGAACATACTATAAGATTTATAAAGTAAAAACCATATCGGGCATGATGCTGGTGTTTTATCATTCTGTAAGGTAAAACGGCTAAGTAAATCAATCATAATAATTTTTACTTTCTAATTTCTTTTTTGGGTTTTTCAAGCACGAATTCGGGATAAAATCAACTTTTTAATACTTGAATCAAGCGAATTTTTAGATGGGTTCAATCTTAGTTTTACTAAAATCAATCTCATTTTCGGATTATATTAAGTACGAAATCGGGATTGAATATGGATAATTTAAGTATTTTGCGATTTAAACATCGTACTTGAATCAATCTTTCTGTATTTGATTCAAGAAAATCCGTACTCACCGTACTATTAATACCGCTTAAGGCTAGATTACACTATTATACTTTGTATTAATACATGTCAAAAGCTCAAGTAATATGACAAAGTGTGATAGTGTGAATGCAATGTGTCACGAAAATGACAAGTATTATGAAAAACGTTTGACATCCCATACGACTTCATCGTTTTTTGAAATATTTCTAAACAATAATACTTTTCATTGGATCAGGGTTGCATTTTATTTCATGTGTGAGTGTTTATACTTTGTGTGATGGTGTCAACACAAACTATCATGTTAAATTAGATTTTTTGACAGTCGCAACAAAACTCAATAGATTTCTATCTCACAAGATATTATGGAATACGTGAGATAGTGTAATCTAGCCTTTAGGATTGATTTGAGTACGGATGGATAGATTTTTCTTTTGAGTGTATTTTAAGCATATAACTAATATAATTTGTTCGTATACCTTATTCTTTGTCCCACTACACCCTACAGCTCTACATATGTGGGAAAATACTAGTATTAACATCCTCTTAAATGACTATTTTGTTTTGTTTTGATACACCTACATTAAATATACTACAGCATAAGTTAGTATGTATATTTATAATACAATCTTTATGTGTGTTTGTATCTTGTAAATGTTCTAAAACGTTAATATATTTAGGTGACCTCTGTTGAACGTTTTCATCGTTTTCAAACAATATCGTGCCACATTCGTTTATTTTACAATAAAGTGCACGGTACGGTGTTTTCTCGTATTCTTGGAGTTGAATACTAATAATATTGAATATTGAAAAAAATTAAAAAAGACAATATGTTCTCTAGATGAAAATACCATAGTGGAGACCATTTACGCGGTAAATGATGACCTAATTACCATAATCATATAAACGTACCTCATAAATCTTTTTTTGTGTTTCATTCGTTCTTTTGGTCGTTTATTCGCTGTTTGTGTTGTAGCTGTTCGTTTAAAGTTTGAAACTTTTGCTCTTTTGTTAAGCTTTAGCGTTTATTGGCAACCACCACATGCGGTGGTTTGTATTTCGCTGCAAATGTTGTCGTTGTTGTTGCAGTTGCTGTTGCTATTTTAGTTAAAGTTCTATGTTTAACCGTCGGTAGGATCGCATAGGAATCAGAAAAGTTCTCGTAAATGATTTATGGTAACAACTTGTACGAGTACGATAGATACCTTATTTTTTGCTGCCAATAAACTTACAATTTGAGGGAAAAATAAAAAAATTAAATAAAACAAAAAGAATTAATGCTTGAACTTGCCATAGAAAAAATATTTAAAAGTCAATATGCAGGCTTAACACTTAAAGAAAAGTTTTTAAGCCTAAGCATTGCATTAAAAACTTAAATTAAAAAAAAAAAACATATGTATATTACATACATAATTATCATCACATAATTTCCAATGCTCTAGCTTTAAGTCAGTAAATATTGTACTCGAATACAACTTCGCGAAAGCAATTCCAAGTCGCCTTATCGTTCTTCTTCAAAATTCTTCGGTTAAGTTTTCTAAGATACATTTATAGTCATCGTCAGCACCTTGGCTTGGTTTAGAATGGCTTTTAGTTTAGTTCTTGTTCAGTTATACAGTAAAAGCGATAATTCGTACCCCGTTAATTTGAAAACTTCAAAAATTTGTTTATTTGAATCTCGTTAGAACGAAATCTATTTATTTCGAAAACTCCTGTAATACGTAAAAAGCAGTCGGGCTCTTTTCGATTACGAATTATCGGGATTCAACTGCAGTTTATTTTAGTTTTAGGTTAGTTCTAGTTCAGTTCCAGTCATTGCATGTTCAGTTAAAGTTCATTTCTAGTTTAGTTCTAATTAAATTCTGGTTCAGTTCTACTTCAGTTTTAGCTCATTTCTAGTTCTGCTCTAGTTTAGTTCTATTTCAGTTCTAGTTCAGTACATACTAGCTTAGTTTTAGCTCATTTCCAGATAAGTTCTAGTTCAGTTCTAGTTCAGTTCTTGTTAAATTCCAGCTTAGTTCTAGTTGAGCTCTAGTTTAGGTCTAGTTTAGTTCTAATTCAGGTTCTAGTTCTGCTTCTATTTTAAGTTTGAATTAAGGTACTAGATGAAAGGAAACTGAGCAAGCAAATCTCAATACGCATTGGAGTAGGCCAAGGTTGTGTCTTATCACCGCTTTTCTTCAACATTGTCCTCGACACCTTAATGGCTGCAAGAATGCAGGATAGCAGATTTAAAAGGTGGGGTCTCCATGGAAGCTTCTGATCTAGATTACGCAGATGATATCTGTAGTATGATGCACAACTTTGACGATATGCTAGCTAAGCTGCAAAAACTTGCTAATACTACAGAAGTAGCTGGTCGAAAGATCATTTCGGAAAGACAAAAACATTGCGGTTCAATGAAGCAAGACAGGAAAAATTTTACATCAACTCCCACGATTTGGAAGACGATTCCTACTTCTAAGTCGTGCGGCTCTAAAGACGATATTGATAACCGAACTATAAAAGCTAGATAAACCTTTGGCCGCCTTTCGCTTACCATCTCACTTACGGAAGACATTTTGACTCAGAAAGCCTTTATTCAGCGCAAACAAAACTTGGTTAAGCTTTATACACTGAATATTTAGGTGCTTCAGTTATTCTTTACTATGCTCCCTTACAAACCTGAAGACGAAAGACATTTTGACACAGAAAGAGCTTTATTAAGCGCAAATCAAAATTGGTAAATGTGACGATCAGCTTTACACACTGAATATTTTGGTGTTTCAGTTATTCTTAAATATGCTCCCTTACAAACCTACTTCGAAGTAAGGGAATGTCGTGGCTCTTCAAATTATATATTTTTTTTTAAATTTCTTAAGAATTCGTTCACTTACCTTGCAGCGTCTCTGTATTACTATTACTATTAAAAACGTGTTTATTGGGATGTTCAACTACACTATAGAAAAATTTTTTAAATTTCTCAAATAGTTCTCAAATTATGATATTTTAATTAGGCTAACCTAGCATTTACACATGCCACTGTCAGTTCGAAAAACTCAATACACTCACACTTTTTTACTTATACACTCACATTTTTCGCAATGGCAGCTCATGTGGCAGCAAAAATTGCATGCGAGTGGAAATTTGGCACTTGCATGCCATTAAATGACAAAGCGATGAACAATGTTACCCTGTTAAAAATTTAATGCAAATTTACTGGATTATTGTCGAACTTTAATTAAAGTTTTAACTTGATAAATATATTATTATGATTAATTTTTTGAAACGCGCTTTAATAAAAGCAAGTTTGTTAATTATAGAGCATTAATATTGTTAAAATAATGCTTATATAAATAAATGTAAACCATTTCCCCAAAAATGTGCTTATATGATTAACTCGGTAACTCTATTTGGTTTCTTGATACTTTTTTTTTAATTTGAGAAGTCAAAAAATTATATCAAGTTGACGCTTCAAAGACATTTTGAAAATGAACTCGCAGTGGCATGTGTGAACACAAAAGCTGATGGCATGAGATTCGACTATTTCGAACAAATTTTCTTTGATAATATGTATACAGTAATGGAGAAAAAATATGGTTGGGCATGTTTACGGCAACAACACTATGTTTAATGTAACAATTGGGGTATTCACAAGGTGTGCTATCATGTTATATCGTCCTAATGTTCTAACATTTTACAATGGTTTAAAAATATTGTTGTTGCTTTGTTAACAAAAAGTGTCTTAAAATTAATAGAACTTTGCTTGCTATGTTTATTGTGCTGTCGTTATTAATCAGAAGGGATCTGCGCTGAGCGGACGAGCCGAACAGCATTAGTTTTTGTAGCCGTCGCCGTTGATGGTATAGTTTTATCAGGCTAATATCCGAATTTAACCTGCGGCTAGCAATTTTTGCAACAAAACACTTGCAGCGTCAAATTTTATCGGCCTAGGACTCTGATGCTTGGTAAACAAACAAAATAAAATTTATTTGTGATTTGCGTCTAAAAAATGGAAAATAGTAATATAAGATCTAATTTAATTTATTAATTCATGGATTAGAATTAAAAAATATTTTTATTTTTGGTAAATATTTATTTTTTATATTTGTTTTAAATCAGCCGATTTAAATTCAAAATAGCACACTAAATTATGAGGGGTTGTTCACAACACTCGTATTTTTTCATGCTATTACTTTAAGACTTATGACTTTATGACACCTTGTGAATCCTCCAAATATATTGTTGTCGTACACAAATAATTGTTATTTTTATTTAATATCAACAATATTATAGTTACTGTAAACATATCAATGTTTATCGCAATTATGAATTTGAGTATTGTTGAAAAATAATTATTTTTCTAACAACTTAATTATGATAACTTTCTAAACATATTATATTTCTCACAACCATATCATGATATTTAATAGCCATAACATGATAACTTTCTATACATTTATCATATTATGTTAAAGATGCAATCAAACTATTTTTACTCTAATCATATTATGTTAGCGCCATTTGTAAAATAATTTTGAAGAAGTTGTGTCGTTTTTTTTATTTGTGAGCGGTTAAACAATTAAAAGATAAAATTCCATAAAAAAAATAAGTTTAAAGAAATTAAAATATTAGCGGAGTTCATTCAAGTATTAGTGATGTAATAGTGCAAATGCAAAATATCATAGTTTTTTGTAAAATCCAACAACAAAACACACAGAGATTTCGTTATATTTTATAAAAGTGCTACGATATTTCTGTGGTTTTCATGGCAACCGCGTATGTCTTAAAACAAATTGTTCAGGAAAGCCGAAAACCCATTGTAGATCAAACTATGGGCTAGGTATTGCACATTTTAAACTTTGTCATTACGTTACAAAACGAAATTGATCCATCTGTTTTCAAAAAAAAAAATAAAGAGCGTTCAAAATTAGGCAATATGGCATCAACATCTTAAAATCAAAAAAAAAAAAAAATGGACACACGCGGTTGCCCATGAAAACCACCGATTTTTCATTTGCTCTTTTGCAAGCCTTTTATTGAACTCCGCTATTTGATTAACATTAAGAAAAATTGTAAAAAGCCACAAAATAAAAAATCGATTCAAAAATATTTAAATTTATTTTGTATTTTTATGACAGCTATGAAAGGTGCTGTATCATAATATGATTGCTTCTAAATTTATTATGATTAACATGATGATAATATGATTACTTCTTAGCTTATTATGATTAACATGACAATAATATGATTAATTTCTTAACTTATTATGATTAACATGACAATAATTTGATTACTTCTTAATTAAGTATGATTAACAGAATAATAATATGATTAAGGAAAAAATATTATGATGACATATTACGAGTATATTGAGTCATAATATGTTTCAATAATAATCTTAATATGGTGACTACAATCATAATTCTTATCATAATATGTTGCTCTTAGAATATGTTTACCACAACCATGTTTTTTCTTTGCGTGCACTACTTGCATGTGTAAAGGCACGGTAAAGTTCATCAAATTTAATTTTCATTAAAGTTTTTTAATGAAGAAAGGAATTTTACAACATGAAATTAATTAAAATTTATTGATAATTTTTCATTCTTGACTGCCGCGGGGCTCGAATCCGGGCAATAGTTTTAAATTGGTACTTTTTTAATTTTAAAAAACAAAAGTGATTTTAAACTTTTTAAAATAAACATGGAGAAGTTTTCCATAATTTTACAAGTGTATTTTAGGTAAGAAATAAATACATACATACTTTAATATTGACTAAGCTGAAATAAAAAATTGCATTTTCGTAGACATACACTTACGATTGAACAAGTTCATATAAGAGTACTGATCATTATTAATTCATTTAGCATCACTAGAAATGAACAATTAAATTGTTCATGTGCTTTTTTATTAGTTGCAATTGTTGCTGCTTTAGGTTTCTTAAACCAAAAACAAATTTAGAATTCTATTGTGAATTATATTTTGTTTAAAGGCGTAGTTTACAAACTATTGACCATGAATTTAACATTTGGAAAGTGTCAATAAACGCAAAACATAACCAGTCAAAGTAAAACAGTAAAATAAAAAAAAAATAAATACGTATAAAAAAGACGGCAAAACATTAAGTTCGTGCAGTTTGAAAACTTGATATGATTATTTTTTGTCCAGATAGTATGTTTATTTCAATTTTCAAAAATAAAATGAAACCAACAACACTCACACACAATGTCGCAAAACACCCAAACGCAATTAAAATTGATATTTATTAAATCGACACATTATTAGAATTTAAAATTTTCTACCATGCTATTTATGGTCAAAATGAAAAATTCCTTTTTGTTTTGCCATATTGTAATAAGGAAACTTTATTTAAAACTCATTCCTTTTTTTTGAATTTCGGTTATTTTCCATTTTCTTTTCAAGTCACTAATCAATCGCTCTCTTTTCACTTATCAATCAATTGAATTAAAAAAAAAACCGATTGCTAGGTAGCGAATTAAATGTTGTTAAGAAATTTTGTTGTAAAAAAATGACAACACCAATAAAATACTCGTTTTCCTCTCCATCAATTTCCAGTATCACAAAATGATGGGGATGACGATGACGAGACACAATAACCATTAACAACAATCAATTTAGCCAACCAAGTAGCCAACTAAACGACAATGTTTGTTTGACACTGCCTCAGCCACAGACCAAGAGTAAAACATCAACCAGCTAAAATCCCAAAAATTAAAAAAACTTAACAGAAGAATCTGAAAAGAGATCAGAAGATCAATAACCAAAACAAAAACAAATACAACGTTTTCAAACTATTTATTTACTTCAAACAACCAGAACACTAAAGACCACTTTATTTCCCTCCTGCCATATCCAAAAATCAAATCAATTTTGGAAAAAACCAACAAATCCCAAAAAATCTGTAACAGAAAATTATAGACAAGCGAGCTCTAAATTAAAATGAAAATGCTTTCAAATACACTCAACCTCTTTAAGAGCGTATACAGAGATCTGAAAAAAGTAGAAAATAATGATTTTTCTTGTTGTTTGCAGTTCAGTGGGAAGTCAAACCTCTAAATGACGTTGGAGATGACGATGATGCTGTTGCTGAAAACATATTCGTTAATCAGAAATTGTCATCATTTTTAGTCTGTTTCTTTTTTTTAGGTCTTGTGTTCTTAGTTTATTATTTTTTCTTAAAAGCTTCTTCGCATATGATCAGTATCTCAATAAAATACACCGAGAAGCTTTTTTTGGATTTATTTTTCATTCAAAATGCCCTACATTAGGCAAACAAACTAGAATTTGACTTAGACTGGAATTGCTGAAAATGTATGTAATAAATTTTTTTTCAGTTGCATTCTAGTTCCCCAGCAAAAATTTGTGCTTACTCGGAAGCAAGTTTTGTAAGGCAGAGATCAGTTGTGAATCGCTTCCATTTCTGTGAAATATTACATGATTTTTGTATGGGATTCCTCACGTAGAAGCTCTGCCGTCGGAATCCAATGTATGCTTCATTCACACAGTTATTCTTTATGTGAATTCACTACATGAAATATGTGCAAATAACTATTTGCCATACTTTAGTGCTTCTGCGCTGCAGTATAGTTTCCATTTGTTTTTTCTACAATATTGGTCGGTTCACAAATGGCTGAGATATGAACAAAAAAAAAAAACGCTTGCCTCTAATTTTACCCACAAATCCCATGTTATTGTTTTTTTTTTCTGTATATTTAAAGAACGGCAAGAGCCAAAGTTTCCAAAATTTGCACAAGCATCTTGATTATGAATTATTAATACATAACCTCTTTAAAAAAAGTGGGTGGGATTGAAGAAGTGGGAGTAGCACCTCTCGTAAATTTCTGTATTTCTGGAGAGCGGCAAAAGTGAAAGTTTCCAAATTAGGTACAAGCATCTTGATTATCAATACACAACATCCGACAAAATGTGGGCGGGATTGGTAAAGTGGTTATGACACAAAATAGATTTATATCTAAAGAACGGTACTTATATAAATTTCTGCTCTTATCGCGTCAGGGTGATGGGCTTTAAAGATGCGGCATAGCCGAATATAGCACTCTTTCTTATTTTTTTAATTCTCTTTAATAATGTGAGTTAGTGGGTGAGTGGTCTAAGACGCTGCATTATGTAAGGTAAAGGGTACTAAAGATTTGGCACAGCCGAATATAGCAATCTTACTTGCCTTTTTCTTGCATTTCTTTTTGCTGCTTTTTGCAAAAATTGCAGAAGCGCCAATACAACAACACATTATCGTCACTTGAAATCAAATGCCCAGTAATAAAAAACATTAAATAGCGAAATCAAAGCTCTATTTCTTTAATATGCCAAATGCGAGAAAGCAGCTAAACCAATCTAGCAGCTAAACCAATCTACAATACAATATTCACTCAATATAAATCCACTAAGCAAAAGTCATTCATCGAAATTGATGTGACCATTTCATCTATTCCATTGTTTGTTTGCATTATCATCATCGTCCCCAACGTTGTCGCTATCGTCATAGAGGGACATCACTCTGTGGCCGAAACGACAACATCATTTCGTAAAGTTATTAATTTCAATATGGGATTGATTGAATGACAAAATCTCTGGACACTAAATCGGTAAATAGTAAATGACAGACAATATTCATCACTAGAAAAATCCAAAACGGAATTTAAAGATACATAGTATATTCGTAGTCGAGCTAAGTACATATTAAGATGGAAGGATGAATGAATGGTTGTTTTGGATATGTTTGTTGTTATTATATGGCACTGCCAATTGTTTTAGAGACCAATGAATAAAGTCACTTTAGCCACTAACTTCTTCTATGTCATTCAATACAATAGAAAGTTTATTATAGTTATACTCTATCGTTTAGATAGCGATTAAGAGAGAAAAAGCAAAATTTTCCTAACGAAAAAAATCAAACTGACAATTGAGTGATTTGTCATGGGCGTCTCAGATTAATAGTATGTATTATATACAATATAGTTTCAAATAAATAACTAGACATGTCTTAAGTGGACGACCAGAGAGTATGAGAGGTTTCTTTCTATTGCATTAGTTAATGTAAACACAATTACGAAGACTTTGTGGAGAACCTTAGCGGTTACCAAGTTGATGCACAGTGGGTATATAAGATAAAAAAAAAAATTGGGAATTGTTATAACAGAGTCTGAATTTAAAATCTGATTTAAAATTGTAGAGTCTTAATATATGTAAAGCAGAGGTGTGACCAAATTTAAGTTTCGTATAAGAAAACTTAACAATTTTTTAATGTGAATGTGTCTTTCGTCGATATTTGGAAAAAATTTTCGGAAATTCCCTCGAAAATTATTTTTATAATTGCCGGGAATTTTTTGACAGAAAATTTTGAGAACTTCCTTCCAAAGTTTTAAAATTAAATTTAAGCTTTGGTGGCTCAATGTCAGTTTATCGTACTGCCAGTATGTCGCATTAAATTAAAGAAACTAATTTTTGGATAGAAAATTTAGGTAATTTCGTTTCAAGATTTTGTATAAAAATAAAAGGATTTTTGTTTCAAATAAAAGTTTTTTGTCTGGTTGTTTGTCAATGCCAACTTTAATAAGAAAGTGATGGCATCAAGAGCCAGCTAGCTAATCAGCCGGACGGACGTCGTTAGATCGACTATTGAGTCGATTGGTATACTTAGACCCGTTTTCACAACTTACCGATAGCTAAAGGTAGGATTTTATCGGCCATATAAAAGTGTTCCAATATTACATACATATTTTCTTTAACCTACCAGGTAGGATGAACCCTAATTTACTTAATAGCGCACTTTAGGTTAAAGTAAAGTTTTAATAATGGAACACTTTTTTTAAGGCCGGTTAAAGTCTACTTTCAGCTACCGGTTAGTTGTGAGAACGGGCCTTAAAGTCTAGGACTAATATTTTAAGGTGTTAAAAACATCAGCTTTCGTAAATTAGAAAAAAAGAACTTCATTTTTGCATTTATATTTGTATAGACCTTTAGTAGTACTCAGATTCCATAAAAAGGGTGATCCAAACGCGATGTTGATTGTTAGTCAATCCTTAAAGTCAAATTTTGTTGCCCAACTTAATTTGACATTTCTTTTTTTCAGTGTTTGACAAATTTTGACCGTGGGGAGGTGCACAATTGAGCAGCGCGTTAAGGTTGTTGATGCCTTTTATGAAAGTTGGCGTTCAAATTAAAATGCATTTCGTGGCACACTTTCACCTCAGTGGATTTGTTAACATGCAGTAGTGCCGCATTTGAGCAAATAAAAATCCACGATTGATTGTTGAAAAGCCGATGCATTCACAAAGAGTGACTGTTTGGTGCGGTTTATGGGCTGGCGCGAGATAACTACGTGCTTCTTGTGGCCAATTGAGAATATGGACCTGGAAAATATTTGGTTCCAACAGGATGGTGCCACTTGCCACACAGCCAACGAAACAATTGCTCTTTTGCGTGAGAAATTCAATGGCCGTGTTATCTCACTTCGTGGTGTTCTTAATTGGCCGTAATATTTTGGGAATATTTAAAAGAAAAAGTGCACGTCAGTAAGCTATGAACAATTCAAAAGCACATTAACGACATTGAACCTCAATTATGTCTCAAAGTCATTGAAAATATTTACCATCGGATAGAAATATGCCACCGAAGCCGTAACGAGTATTAGGCCGATATTTTCTTTCACATATTATTGTCATAGATCTTTCTATAATAATACAAAATATTAAGATAATTCTATGAAAAGTTTTTGTTTTATATAACGATCCGAGCAAAATTAAGAAACGGAATTCTGAACATACGAGCTACTCTATTTTTTTTACAAAACTTTACCTTGAATACAATTTGGAACAACATCTCAAAGTTTTAAAAATTACATATTTATTTGCCCTATTTTTGCAACAATCGCCCACTGTGCAACGTCACTAGCAATTATAACAAAATATATGATCTTTCGGTTATATGTATGGATGAATATGGATAGGAAATTCTGTAAGAAACTGGGGTTCTTTTCTTTATAGGCGTATTTAGTAAACATTTGCATTCATTTTTTAAATTATACCAAACAACCCTGCTTGTTCTCTTTCTTTTTTTCAGTTTTAGCTTTAAATTGTTGCAAAATATTAAATTTTTTTTAGTTCAGTTTGTTGATTTTTCAAATTACATTTTCGCAACAATTTTCTAGAGCTTTAGCAAAAAGGAAAAAAAGAAGTTCAAACAAATAGCTAGACGTACATTCATACTTTTATGTGGATTTAATATCCACTTTGCAGTTTGTTACTAAATCGAGTTCAAAGTGCTTCAATATTTTCTGTAGCCCATTTTGACTGAACCACTGGTAATAGCAGACAAGTAGTAGTGATCTAGCTTTTTTTTCTAAGGCTTTCATGACTAGCACATGTCCCTGTTATACGAACTATTTTACGAAAAACTTGATGATCTACGTACAACGGCAAATAGCATTAATTTTAATGATTGGTTGGGGGAAAAATGATTTCGTAGAAAAGGAAAAACTTATAAAAGATTTTAATATGAGAAATCTTAAATTCATAAAAAATATTTCAGTTTTTTGAAAATTTTTTTTTCAAAAGATTGATCAAATAGCTATCTAAGCTACTTGGGAGAAATTTTGCTGACACCAATAGGTAATAAGTTACATGGTTGAGAAAGAAGACCTGTATGGCCAAAATGTCAAACCCCCTCTAACTCAGAAACTTTTTGACCGATCTTGTTGAAAATTTGTGTCTAAGCTACAATAGGACTAATCTTGGTGCAAATTTCATCCAAATCGGAAGACATCGATTTCAAAATTGGGTCACTTGACATGAAATCCCCATATAAATAAATTTAAATGTATGTTCTATGAAAAAATTAACGCATGATTTTCCTTTGCTCCAGTGGAAGTTAGAGGAACATATAAATGGAATATATATATCCTAATAATATTATAACTGTCTGTCCCTCGATTTCGAAGCAGTAATGTGAAAGTACGTGTGTTTGTATGTTTAGACGTTTGTTAGTTTGTGGCTCAATTACGCGAATACCGCTTAATAAATTTAGATCAAATTCGCATAGCTTATTGCTCAGATTCAAATATAGGATACTTTTTAAGAGGGAAATCGGGGAAAAATTGGTATTTTGGTACCTTTTCCCTTTCAATTGACCATATTAGGCAGATTGCATATGGTCAGAATTCAAATATATCGTACCTTTTAGGTGATAAAATGAGTACTTTTTAAGGTATAAAAACTTGATAAAATTGGTAGTACTTTTCTCTTTTCCATAAATTTTTTATACACATAGATTGAAGCCTAAATTAACATACAGTGTACTTTCTGGGGGTCTTTGGTACTTTTTCTTTTCGAAAGATATCGGTATAGGTATTGCAAATGGCCCAGATTAAAATATAGGGAACTTTTCATTATGTAAAAACAGAAAAAATTGGTCCGTTTTCTCTCTTGAATAAGTTTGGTATATACATACGGTCCAGTGATCGGAATATACATATTTAGATACCAATTTCTTTTCATGTTCATGAGTATCGAGCACTTAAAACGTGTGTGCAAAAAAATAATAATTCCTATAATTTTGTTTATAGAAATATGACCCATATTCAAATAGATATAGTATACTTTTCAAGAGGTAAAAACGGGAAAAAGTGGTACTTCGGTACATTTTCTCTTTTTGATAACTTTGGTATACAGATTGCATATGGTCCAGATAAAAATATAGGTTACTTTTAAGGGATAAAATGAGCCCATTTTTATGTGTTAGGGATAAAATGAGTACATTTTAATGGGTAAAAACGGGATAAAATTGCAAAATTGTCTCTTTCGATAAATTTGGTGTACATACCAGGTAATAACCTAGATTTACATACAGGAAAAGCTGGTATTCTTGGTAATCTTTTCTTTTGGTACTTTTTCTCTTTTCGAAAAATTTAGTACAGAGGTAGCATATGACCCAGATTAAAATATAGGATACTTTTTATGATGTAAAAATAAAAAAGTGAAACTTTTGGTACTTTTTAGATATAATGAGATTTTTGTTTTACATATAAAGAAGGTGGTATAAAGGAACACTTTTGCTTAAGTAACTTAAAATTTTTGATTTTTTGTGACATGACTATGTTCCAATAAAGGAGATATGGTCCAGAAGCCGGAATTTAGCTATTTAAAGACGTTTTGCTCTTCATAGGGACGGTTGCCGAAAGTACCCAGTGCAGAAAACTTATGTGTTTGTGTTGGCGAAAAACGATAATTCCTATTATGTTGTTTATTCAAATATTTTTTATGCACTTTGTAAGAATGGAATTCGCCTGACTTTATTTGTCCGACATACCCAGAAGATTTTATCTTCTGGATGCTGTAATAATAGCAAACACTTATTCTCTCTAGAAATCTTTGTTAAGAAACATCAGTTATTATTTTTTTCTCTCCCAACCAATATTTGAAATTAAAGTCTGTGAGCTTTTACATAGATCTAAAACGGAATTACTCTAAAAATAATCATCATATATTCTCTTAGCTTTAAAAATTATTGTTGATGTAGTAGTAGTAGTTGCTGTTGTTGTTGTTTTAAGCTGTTTTTGTTGATGTTCCCACTAACTATAGCGTAATTTAAACTAAATCGATGTGCGAGTAAGTCTTATGCGTGCGACTTACATACATACATACATATATTCGAGTACTAGTCCAACATACTTGTACGTACATACAAACGTATCAGCACTAACTAAAGGATAATGGCCTTCTCCATAAAAACATTTGGAAATATGTATGTACGTACACATATATAAATGTATTATTGCAGACAGAGGGTACAGGAATAATGGGAACAATATTTTTTCTTACATTTAATAGAAAACAAAAAAAAACAAAAAAAAACAAAAAAAATTAATCCTAAAACTCCAGAATATAAAAAAAACTTAAGCTGGGATGTCAAAGCCGCTTTGCTTTTTGAGCTTGTAAAGAGTTTTTTTATAGAGTGATACAAATTTAAATCATAATAAAATAAGGAAATATATTTTTAATTTCAATGAAACGGGCTTTATTGGAAAGAAAATTTTATGAAATTAATGATTAAATATGATTTCTGCCATGTGGCCGCCACGGCCGGCGCGTAGAAGGCGCAATCTGGAACACCAATTTTCAAAAACTTTTCGGCCGTATTTCAATTGTTTATCGACGTAGTGACTAAACATAATCCCAAACAATATCCAATATGGTTAAATCACACGATCTTGGTGGCCAATTAATTGGGCCATTACGTCAAATTATTTTTGATCAAAAGTTTTTATCAGTAAATCATTTGTAGCGCCCGCTGTATGTCATGTGGCTCCGTCCTGTTGGAACCACATATCAGCAAGATTAATGCCACGTTAATGAATTACAACAAAATTTCAAATCATGTTCCTATAGTGGAAGGACACAACCCCAGTTGCTGAGAACAGCGACGAATTGATTGATTTGAATCATCTTCAATGCGGTCTATTGTTCATCGAATTAGCCGCTCTGAAGGACGATTATGTACAAACGTCATAAAATGAAAGAAGTGCACGATGAGTTTGACGAATAGAACAATAGTTTTGATTAAAATTTTCAAAAATTTGCACGCGTGGCTCTGGTGTAAGCCGATTGATAATGAAATTGCAAAGCAAACCAAACAAAAAGCAACTATCAGCTGTTAAATGGGCGCTCAAATAAAGCATTGATGCCAACTCAAAGTTGTGACACTTTAAAAAAAAACACGCTTTATGTATTTTTGGCATCAGGGTTATAACACGGTTATTGGGACTCGTATGTAGGGAATCTAAATCTTTTAGTAATTTTTTGGATCAATCATCACTAAATTTTTTAGAGCAATTCCTGGGTATAAAAAACCTAAATTAGACGAAATTGTAATACAGAAGTGATATTCATTTTATCGTTTTACAAATTTTACAGTGCTTTTTAGAAGCCTGTTTTATAAGGGGCCTAATATGTATTACGGACCGGTTATCAAAAAATGGCGAGGTATTTCTGGTCACATAAAGATAAATTGGACCAAATTTTACCACAATATCTATATTCGCTATGGTTTTAGGCGAATATAAATATTTTCCGAGGTTGGGCTTTGTTTTGGGCCTATGGTAAATTATCGGTCTATCTTCGCAAAATTTGGTAGTGTGTTTTTTAATGCTATAAAACTCTGACAGACCAAATTTTACTACAATAGCCTCATTCGTTTTAGTTTTAAGCGTACTAAAGTGTTTTTCGAGAGTGGGATTTATAAGAGGCATATGGTAAATTATGGACCGAGCTTTACAAAAGTATAATTTCCAGTCTTATAAAACTATGACACCAAATTTTTTTACAATAGCATTAATCATTACGGTTGTTCGCCTGCTAAAGTGTTTTCCGAGATTGGAATTTATACGTGGCCTATCGTAAATTACGGACCAATCTTCACGAAATTGAACAGTGCTATTTGGGGTTTGATAGTTTAGCTGCTGTTCGGATTTTATTGCCTCTTGAACATTTTGGATCAAACTTGATTTTTCCGAAGATCATTTTTTTCATGTCTGTATCTCGGAAATCATTTCAAATTTCGATTTTTGTCTTTACCACAAATGTAGGAAAAAGAAAGTGAATCTGCATCTAGTGCCTCAAAAACAAACTAACCCGAAAAACTGCATCTAGCGCCTCAAAATTGCTTAAATGACAAAAAATTTTTAATTTGTTTCCACTATTTTTAGCCTATACCTGCCAAACCGTGGGAAATTTAGTAAAGTAGTCTTCAGAACAAATATTCCTTATAACATAATTCATAATTCTTCATGAATTTATTGTTATTTTCTTTATCAGCGCAAAAAAGCAGCTCTTTTACACCCTTTATACACTTGCATACATTTCGGAGAAACGCATTGAAGATATTAAAAATGTGAAACATGCGTTCACACTTGAAACATATAACTATCAATCAAAAATGTCACCATTTCTGAAAAAAAAAATTTTTTTTTTGTTAAATACTTATTTTCTGCAAAAGTGCCAAAATTCTTAAAGAAAACATAAAAATGTATTTGGTATTTATTTTGTTTAATAAATAATAATAATAAAAAAAAATAAACAGAATTAGTCTCTTATGAGAAAATCTTCACAAATTGATGGATGGAAGAAAAGGCTATTAATTATTTATATAATTTTGGTCATAAGGATGCACTGCAACATTATAGCACTTTTATTGTAGCTCACTTTTCTGCGCTTTATTTCTAAATCGGTTTAAAAAACCTGAACTTTTTTTACCAGGGGGAGACTTGTACATTTTAACCAATCATATCCTCAATAAAGGGTAATTTTATGATTCATTTTTAAATAAGGGACAAAAAATACCATTACGGTGTACTGTTTAAGGGTTAGGAAACCCTACAAAAATGTGCCTTCTAGAATTTTATACAAATCTTCTGAACGCACCATATAAAGGATGGTAAAATTTTAAGGTCCGAAGTTGAATGTGAACCACACCTAAACGTCAAGTTTATTTCTGTATTTCATTTGACATTTCTCAATTTCAGACTAACTCAATTTGAACCATAGAAATATCACAATCAAGCAACGTGTCAAAGTTTGTCAGGCTTATTATGAAAATGGGCGTTTAAATCAAAATGCATAATGTGCACTTCGCGATTTTTTTGGTCAATTTAATCGTCCAAATGTGTGTACAATCGGAAAAATCATGCAAAAATTTGAGCCAACCGGGTCTGTAGGAGATGTGAAAACACCAGTGCATGCTCGTACAGCTTGTTCTGCAAAAAATATTGCTGCTGTTCGCGATTGTGGGGCTAAAGAGCCGTCCACCTCAACTCGCCGACGTGCTCAACAATTACAGCTCTCACGCTTGTCGTTGATGAACATGATGCATAAAGACTTGCATTTACACGCTTACAAGGTGCAATTGACTCAAGAACTAAAGCCTCTTGGCCATTCCAATCGTCGTCAATGGTCAGAAAGGTGGCAAGAAATGGCAACAGTGGATGATCAATTTTCGAAGAAAATCATCTTTAGTGATGAGGCACATTTTCACCTCAGTGGATTTGTCAGTAAGCAGAATTGCCGCATTTGGGCGAATGATTATTGAAGAGTGACTGTCGTAAATCCCACAAAAAGTGACTGTTTGGTGCGGTTTATGGGTTGGCGGCATCATCGGGCCAAAATGAGGCCGGTCAGGCAGTTACTGTGAATGGTGTTCACTATCGTGAGATGATAACGAACTTTTTATGGCCCGAATTGGAAGATATGGATGCGGACGATATGTGGTTTCAACAGGACGGTAAACTTGCCACATAGCTAACGAAATAATGGCTCTTTTGCGCGAAAAATTCAATGGCCGTGTTATCTCACGTGGTGGCGATATCAATTGGCCGCCAAGATAATGTGATTTGACACCGTTGGACTTCTTTCTTTGGGGTTATTTAAAAGAAAAGGTGTACGTCGATAAGCCAGCAACAATTCAAGAGCTAAAGGGTGAGATAATTCGGCGCATTAACGGTATAGAACCTCAATTATGCCTCACCGTCATCGAAATTTTGGACCATCGGATGGAGGTGTGCCGCCGTGGTCGCGGCGGCCATTTGGCTGATATTTTGTTCCATACGTAATTGAATTATACCAATAATATCATAATAAAAAGAAATGATAATAGTTTCCTAAATAATTTGTGTTTTATTCATAATCAACATCGGCCCTTAAAATCTAACCACCCTTTACCTAGATAGAAGGGGTAACATCGTTTTCTATGCTGAAACTTTGACTCCACCTAAAACGACCTCCAGGCGACCGAAAGTGTTGATATTTTTGTTTTAAATTAACAATAAATTTTATTTTGTTGTACAGTATAATCAAAGAAGAAATAAACATTTGAAAACATTGCCATTTTCTTTTTCTCCATTTGTTTTTTTCGAACTTGATGCGCTAATTTTGAATGTGAGATGTTAAACACACTTTTATTAGGTTTAAGCTATTTTGTTCTCTATTAAAATGTCTTCGGGTCAGAGGTCAAGTTAAAAAGTTGGAAAAAACATTCATGTGAGTTAATCTAAAGTTTTGTATAATTTATTATCTTTTCCACTGTCTTAACAAACGAACAATAAGTTTTTTGTTGTAGTTCGTTGTGTATAATTCACTCTCATAAGCTGAAGTTTTTTTTTTAATTTTTTGAAACTACCACCAACTAAATAGTACTTAAATTCATACAGAATTATTTCTTAAGGTGGACGTACTATTTGAGTATGTAGACTTGGATACATACGTACTTAATACGCTTTTTACCTTTACCACCAGAGCACTTGCTCCATCTAAATTTTTGCAAAGAAAAATCATTGGTTGCATGTGTCCGTTCATCTGTCCGTCTGAGCTTGAGTGTATTAGAATGTGTTCCTTTTTTCTGTTCTTCTTCGTCGTAGTCATCTTTGTCTTATTCTTCATAAGATTCATAATAATCAATTATTTCTATGTAATTTATGGTAATGTTTATCCATGATGGATTGACTGCTCTAATGTCGTTCTAAATCTCATTCCCTGCGTCTGTGTGTGTTTTGTTGCCAAAACTACAGCTGCTCCGGCTAAAAAGGCAGAAGTACATAAAAGAAAAAAAAAATAAAGAAATGTTTGGGGGCTGTATTGCGTACTAGAGTAACATTTAGACAAACATACAGTAAAACCAAAGAAATTGCAATGAATATGATGATTTTTGTTGGGAGTACGTTATTCATGTTGCTACGGTTTTAACAAACTCTTAGGTGGTTAGAATGATGTTGAAATTGGCGCATTTTATAAGTTGTGTTTTCGTACACGTATGTGAGATTTTGTTTTTTTTTTTTTTCATAAAATTTTAGTTATTTTGTATGGTTGTCAGTTATTTTGTGCCAGCTTGGGTTACAAGTGCATCATCAAAAAATTGTTTGTAAATCTGATCGTTCAGTGTGACTTTGAGTTTGTTCTTCATCGTACACACATTCTTAAAGCGCAAAAATAAAGTCAGGCGGAAAGGCAGTCTACATTTTTAGTTCGTCCAAAGCCGAGCCAGTTTGTAGAATCGTAAATTTGAACACATTTCTTACATATACTTCGCGGTTCTATGTGTGGGAATGTAAGTGTATGTTTGCATTTATTAAATTTATTGTAGCATGCGTCAAGTGTGTGCGGTAAGAGTGCTATGAATGTTTGTACCTGTAGCTTTTCTCTTTCTTTAGTCCGTCTGTCTGTTTTGTACGATGAGAAGTTTTTCTTCACGTACATATAGAATTTTTGCTACAAATAAAATTAATGTGTAATGTTTACATGCTGTATGTAACCATTGAATCATTTAGATGAATGTTGTTTGTTGCTAGAGTTGGTGTTGCTTTTGTTGTCTGTTCAACTGTAATGTCTAGAAAAAAAACTACCGTGAAAAGTACAGGTGCTCTGAACTTTTTTTGTGGATTCTCTGCCTGTTGTAGGGGGTTTTTAATTGAAAATTCGCCGAAGAAATTTTGTTAGAATGCGAGGGTGTTTAGAAAGTTGTTAAAAAATTAAAACAATTTCTTCATGAACCCGTAAACCGTAAAGATCTTTTTTTGATTTTACTTCAAATCTGTTAAATTCTGTTTTAAAAATATTTTATGAATTTTCTTTTTACAGCAGTTTAATTTGGGGGCACATGCTAAGGATCTGCTGTTTACTACGACAGAAATAATTTTGATCCCCTTAGCAGTAATTTTTCCATTTTCTCTTCATTTTTTCATTCGTCTAATATCTTCCTGCTAATTTGGGAAAATTTTTAGAATTTTTCGTAAAGTGTTTTAGGATGGTTTTCATGTGTCTTTGAAACCACATTCTTCTCCTAAAACTAAAATTAAATTTTAATAGGAAAAATGGGAGAAGGGGAAACTCCCAAGGAAAGAAACATCAGTCTAAGAATAACTTAGAACTAAGAAAAACAATTCTTTGATTTGTTTAAAAGTTACAAAGACGTCAGTTTGGCAAATCTGTTAAAAGCTTATTTTACAAAATTCACCAAAACACCAGATTACAATTTTAAAATTTTCTAAATTTTTATACAAAATATCTTTGTTTTAAAGTAACTTATAAACTTACCCATCTATAAAATACTTAAGACTTGATATTATAAAAATACAAAATAAATGATTATAAGCAATTTTGGGGTCCAAAAATTACTCTAAAATAAAACAAACTCCAACAACATAAAAAAAATCGATCAACAACAGTCAGTTCTTGAAAACGCTGCAAAAGACCATGCGAAACAAAATTGAACGGCGTCAAATTTCTTTTGTACTCGTTCGTAGTAAAACACTTATAGAAGCGTAAACTTCTTTTTACTCTACTCCATATTTACAGCTTCTCCAGCATCCTACTTCATCATGTTGTACTACTACTCCATCTACTTTAACAACGACAACTCCCTGTGAAAGGTTTTTCTAGCAACTTTAAATGAAGTTTTTTTTTTTTTGTTTCTCTTATAGACAAACAAAACGATTTTACACACTTCTTGTGTATGAAAAAGAAAAAAAGGAGGAGAAAACGGACTAAAGTTAAAATGATCAATCTTCGAAACATTGGATATTTATGTGCAATATTACAACACAGTATTTATGTTTAAATAAACAGCAACCATAACAACAACCACCGCAACGAGTACAATAACAATAATAAACATTCTAAATAACACTTTGGTAATTTTTATTTATTTTTTTATAAATTTTGTTGTTCTTGTTGCTGTTATTGGGAGGGGGTTGGTGGGAGGAGAGTGTAGATAATGGGGGTGTGGGGGCAAATTGTAACCATGATAAAGTGACCATAAGCATTTATTGAAAAATAAGTTTTAAAATGTTTGACGATTGAAGGAGAAAAGTTAGTGTTCATACCAACTAAACATAGACTCGTACTCATGTGTGGCCGAGGGTTGCTTGATAATTAGTAAAAATGAGAGAGAAACTAAAGCCTATTGTTATTTTTTAACATAAGTTATTCGGTCATAAACTTTTTAAATTTAACACAGTACAGGCAAAGGCGACTATATAAATCCAACATCAATTGATATTTGTAAATTAGGCAGGGTTGAATTACGATGACCACCAACAATAAGAAACAATTCCTATTCCAGTAGGTTTTTTTGTTGATGTTAAAGGCGTATTTATTAAATACATTTTTTACTTTGAGTAAAACACCAATTTTTCCCCCCTGATCATTTTATTTGAATTCTAAACTTCAAAAACCGTGTGAAAGAAGTGTCTACCAAAGTCTCCCTGTGCAACTATTTAGTATCTGCCAGCCTGTACATTCCCAGAAAAAATTTTAGTTTAACGAATTATAGTAATATGTGGTAGTTGTACAACTACCCTAGAGGGAAGCGATCTAACACCAAAGTAGTCCCGTGATAGGTCTTTAGTGGTAGAGACCGGTTCTAGTTCTAACACTTATACCTCAGATTTTAACCATTTTCAACAAAAAATTTTTTGCTCTTTGCCCTGTCAGATGAAAATTATGTAGAAAAATTAGAGTAGAAGTTATTCGGAATTTTTCGATTGTAACATTTTATTTTCAAAAGTGGGGATTAAACCGACTTTTATATTTGTGAACAAAGTATTCTATTAAAGTTATAGTTTAAAAAAACTGATTTGTATAGAATTTTAATCTTTATCAAGTTTTGTGACGGTGAAAGTGATTTCACAAGACTTTTTTATTAATGCGATGGTCAACTTTGGACCTGCCCCTTAAGTGCATACTGATTTTTAATCTCACGTAGTTTTTTACGGCACATTTTATTTCAATGCTTATATTAATATTAGATTTATAACAGTTAAAGTGATATTTGGGAAATTTTTTCATGCATTTTTTACTCCTTGAGTTCTGAAATTATTTACATACATTCACGTTGTTGCTAATAAACTTTCCAATCAGCCCACGTGTAATGTAAACATGCGTGTATTTAATCGCCAATAGAATTATTTAATGCTCTAATCGCTCCGCTAGACTGACTGTTCCATAGCTGTATCGAAATAATTCATTTTTATTTTCCATTTATTGCATACAGAAAGAGGCTGCTGCAATTTGGATGGCTTGGATGGAAATCTGCTTCTCGCCCGTCTGCTCTGTAAAGCTTTGCTTTATAATTAGAAACACTTCCTGAAGCACAGCCGCCTCAATAAACGAAAAAGTGTGTTAAAAACATTTTTATTTGCGGTAAAAGAACACATTTTTAATTTTTTTTCCTTTCAGAAAACAAGAAAAGGAAAGGAGATTTTTAATAAAAAAAAAATTAAAATCGATTTGCGTCTTTGTCCATATAAATGGGATATGATTCAAGAAAAGTTTAACTTAAAGTTTGAAGATTGTTTTTTTTTTGTTTGTTAGTTTGTTGGTTGGAACTGGTGTCTGTTGTTGGATCAATGTTGTGTTGCGTGACAACAATAACAAATTACTATCATAAATTGATTTGTGATGAAGTGAATGTTGAAAGTCCATTGTTTAAGTATTTGAATATAAAAGATTTTATCTTTATTCGTCATCATCAAACTTGTTGCTTCTTTTTTGCTTGTGCTCCTTTGGGTTTTGTATTGTATTTGGAAGCTAATCGCATTGTAAGCGGCTGGCTGCCATTTGACGTTTTGTCTTTCTTATATTTCTATTTATTTAAAAGTTCTTCTCTATGAGTGAAACGCCCAGAAGCTTGTTTTCCTCTAACACGTTCGACCTTTAGCATATGAGGTCGCTGTATATTGTTTTTATTTTATTTTGTTAATGTTTTTTTTTTTTTTGGTAGTTGTTGTTTCCAAAGAATCCTGGCTGCTTATTGATGGCTAAGGTTGGTTGTTTGTATTTTTTCTTATTTTTCTTTTTTGTGGCCACTGAAACTACAAAAATGTTTTGTCTAAAATGTTAAATTTTTATTAGAATAAACTCGTATGTAGATACTCTTATGACATATGTAAGTGCTACATGTGTGAACGTGTAAAAAAAGTGTCATGTTTGTGAGGGAATATGCCCAAGTGTAAGATTCCTTATCGGATTTTTAAAGTGTTGCAGAAAATTCTTTTTAATTCTTCCAAACCCAAAGAAAATTACGAAATTTTTTAGCATCAGAAATTTACTATCACAAAATCAACTTCACAATCTTGTTGCTTATTTGCAGTCATTGGGATATGTAAGTGACTTCTCTCGGAGTGGAAGACCGCTTAAAGCAAGAAGCCAAGATTATTTAGAACGATTTTGGGAAAGCGCAAATGAGAACCATAAATCATCGGCTCGTAATCGTGTCACTCAGCTTCAAATGTCAAGAACTTCACTGCGATAAATTTTAAAAACGAATTAATCAATCATGTTCTGACAATCACACGATTTAAAATCGCAAAACGCCAGATTTATTTTATGGTGTTTTGAAACTCGTACGCTTTGTTTGAGATCCGCCATAGTTTCTTAAAATATTCTAGTTGTCTTGAGCATACTTTTGCGATTTAAAGTCGCCAAACTTTTTGCGATTGCTATTTACGCAAATGTTAAGCGTTTGCATGTCAGAACATGCCCGTTAAAAGTCGAAAGTAATTTGATAAGCAAAAAACTTTATGTTAAATTATACTCCAACTGTGAGCACACAAAACGAAAGATTTAAGCAACAAAATGTTTGATTCTGTTTTGTATACAAATTAAACATTGGTCAATAATTTCGAGATACACTCTACGAATAAAAAATTGCATACATTTTTTTGACTACATATATTAAATAATTAAAAATTCTATTGAATTTAGAAATGCAAAAAATCATTTATTTAAATGTTATAAATAATTTTGGTTTTATTTCATTATTTTAACAATTACGATGTTTCCGTACAAGATACAAATTGTACATGAAATTTGTCCGCAAGACTATGCGACCCGCTTAAGATTTTGTAAAAAAATTACATAGAAAATACAATGTTCAGTGACTTATGGCCCACCCTGTACAAAAAAACAAAATTAATATAAACTATTTTATAAGCTGAAAGCCAAAGTTAAATATAAATAAAACTAACGGGTCTAAGGCTGGACCCATTGATTTCATTTCGGTTAATAAGTTGCAATTGTGTCCCGCCTGCTGAAATTGATGTGGGTATTTAACTTAGGCTTTCAGCTCATGCCATGTTCTAAAAATCGAAATCGAGTAAAATTAAAAATCAGTTTATTTATACCCTTCACCACAGGTATATATAAGTTTGTTACTCCGTTTGTAATTTCTACAATATTGATCTTAGACCCTATAAAGTATTTATATTCTGGCTCCTTATGAGGAGAGAAGTTGATTTAACGTTATTCGTCCGTCTGTCCGTCTTACGTTTGATATGTGTTTTCCGGAGACTTCAAACATGATAGCGGCTAGGTTGTTCTACATTTATGTCACATATAGTCCACCATTTCTTGCTATTGAAATTTAGCAAGATCGGTCCACAAATGGCTGAGATATGACCAAACAACCAAGACTGCCTCTAATTTTTCCAAAAAATTCCTTGTGATTGTTTTTTTGTTGTTTTATTTTAATGTGTTTAATTTTACGCATACTTTTAAACCCTCACACATTTATGTATGTACCCTGCAAACAATTTCCATCGCCGAATCATCGCCCGCGAATCGCCGGCAAGTTGTCTAACATCGCCGCGATGCATCGCGTGGAAGCTTAATGCGAATCGCGAAAACGTTCGCATGTGTTAACCGCGCGAATCGCGTATCGCGATTCGCTTGAACATCGCGTACCGCGATTCGCGTAAACATCGCGTACCGCGATTCGCGTGAACATCGTGTACCGCGATTCACGTGGTTGACACATGCGAACGTTTTGCCGATTCGCCAGAGGATCGCACTTAGCTTCCACGCGATGCATCGCTGCGATGTTAGACAATTTGCCGGCGATTCGCGGGCGATGATTCGGCGATGAAAATTGCTTTCAGAGATATATTAAATAACACACCCTTCACAAATCACTTGCTCAACTGGAATGACAATTTTGCTAATTGCCCTTGAAACCAAATATTTATTTTCCCGTTACCTTAAAAAAACAACAAGAGAAAAAAAATTCTTTCGAAAGTTATAAAAAAACACTGATGATTGCCGCTACTTGTGTGCGCTCGCATATTCATCGCCATAGGCGATGGTTAGCGATTCGTATTCCCTGAGAAGGATCGCGGAATCATCGCCAAACAAGCAATCGCCAAAAAATTTCAAAAATGTTTGAAGGGTAGGCATTGCTTTAGTTATTGTTGTTGTTGTGTTTCGTTTAAGAAGCTGTTGTTTTTTTGGAAATGACCGCAGTTTTTCATGATTTTTAGAGCATGACGTATATAAAACAAGATATTTTTATAAACCTTTAAAACAGAATCGTTTTGAAAATTTGTTCGATTAATCCAGTTTCGGTAATTTTAGTGCGTTAAAATTGGTCTTTTTTGCATTCGTGTTTTTTATTTATAAAATTTTTTATTTTATTTTAGACTTTTTAGTGTCCTAGCACTTTTTATGAGATGTGCCAGCCAGTTATCAAAAACTTTTTAAACAAATTTATTAGTCTTTAATTAATTTAAAAATATGTTCTGGAAATAGAAGTCGTGTGAAATTTAAATTGACGGAGATTTTCAGTTAATTTTTTTTTGAAATCACCGTAGTTTTCCTGATTTTAACAGTAGTTCTGGTAAAGATAAGCGGCACTCGAATGTATGAAGTATATAAGAGGTAGCATTTTTAAGAACTTTCAAAACAGGAGCGTGTACACAATTGGTTTGATTTAAATATCATTCGTTATTCGATTTTTCGATTATTTCACGCTATAAATCCACCATTTTGTTTTTGACCACCTGTCTTAGGACGATACCTCAAGTGGCGAAATCCATCCAGCCGTTTGAAAAATACGAGGCAAAAAAGTAATTTACATACATACTCACAATATACGCGCAAAAACAACCCTTGCCTGAGAGTAGGGAAAAACTAGAAGCGTTTTTATATCTACACCACAATTGTGAGGAGGGTGTTATGAGTTTGTACTGATGTTTGCAACACCTTACAATATTGGTCCCAGAGCCGCTTTTAAGAATACCGATCGACTTTGAATCACCGTTTCAATTGATCAAATAATGTCCGTTCGTCCGGCTGTCTGTCCTTCCATGTAAACCTTGTGCGAAAGGTCGGGTCGTAATTTTTGAGATAATTTGATTTAATTTGGTTCATAAGTTCTAATTGTCACAAGGACCAAGACTAATGAAAATGTTGAGAATCGGTTCATAACTTCACATAGCCCCCATATAAGCTTCTTTCCGGAAAAGAGTATCTTTGTCAATAGGCCATCACACATATGTGTTATCATTTTAATTCAATTTTGTCCAAACTTATTTGATGCTATCTGATTCATTTTACCAAATTTTATTGGAATCGGTCCATATTTGACCATAGCTCCCATACAAATAGTATTCCTGAAACTAGATTTTAATGCCTAAGCTTATTTATATAACATTTAGCGACAATAACTTTTAAGATAGCTACTATGTCATGACAAAATGTTGTGCTGGTAAAGCCAAAATTAACCATAGGTTCCATATAAAACCCCCTTCCAAATATCACTTTAAAAGACAAACAAATTAAAATATCTAAATTATATTCGGCACAAAGAACTTTTACATAAACATAACATAATTTTGTTCTGACGGGCCCATGTGTCGTAAAATGGGTGCAATTTCGAAATTTTTTTTAATACTTTGGTGTAGGGTGTCATATGTTCGGACTTGACCGACTTACTTGCTTAAATTACTTTTTAAAGTTTTGTTTAAGCTTGTTTTAAAAAAATAAATACAGATTTTAATAAAACCAAAATATATGCAAAAATATGCTTTTTTCATAAAAAATTAACATAATATGCAAATTTGAAATTTTTTTTTTAAGCAAAATATGCACAAAGTCGATGCTATTTCTTAGAAAAAAGTGTGATTCGTATCTGCTTGCATGTAAATTTACCCCCAGTAATGAATTCGGTAATAACCTAAACTTAACATTTGTTTTAAAATTATTTTCCAAACATACAAAACCTCACTTTTCTGTCTTTGCATAGAGATTTGAAAATTTTGTAAAATATTAAAAAATGGAAAAGTGCTTTCACACTTATTGTTCACTATGAAATTCAAAAATTCTCGGTCATTAGTGTTTATCTTTTGAAGTTTAGCAATTCATGACATTTGCATTTTATAAAATACTTGTAAATATCGATCTATCTAAAAACTATAGGGATATTTAACTGATTTAAAACTTAACAAAGTTTTTTTTCTTCATCACGGGTTCTGTTCACATATATAGGTGTTTATCGCTCATCTAAATGGGTAAGTGCTGCAGTGTCTCTTCTTAACACAGTGGCTAAAATTTCTAGATTTTCCCACAATAAATAAATCCCCCACTAAAAAAAAAAAAAAAAAAAAAAATACGAAATTTGTTTTACTTTCCAAAAATAGTTACTCATTTCGGTATGCCAACAATTTCTTACACAATTTAAAAGTAAAAGCATCCCATTAAATCATACCATTCCAAATTGGTTTATAGCCAGACATCTCATCCAAGTTCTAACACTATATTCTTATATTTAAATAGTTCCAAACATTGTTAAAGAAAAACGTGTGCAATCGACGAAAAAAAGGAAAATATAAAAAAATCTTTACAAAAAAATAAATACTCGTGTTTAGAAAATTTAAATCACATTTTGATGCTGACTGCTACTGCTAGACAAAAACTTTTCCAAGATTCATACAAGAATGAATTTTTAAAAACAGCAACAAAAGGAAAAACATTTTGCACTCATTGTCAGTCAGAGGCCAGTATTTCTATAAAACAAAACAACATATGCCAAAAAACTGTTTTAACCAAAAAGGAAAACTAAAACCAAAAAACCAAAAAAAGGAAGATTCAGTCAAACACTATGAACTGAAACAGACTAGACATAGACTTAAAAATACTGCTGGCAAATGGATAGACGAAAAGACATATACAATTCGGATGGAAAGGACAGACATTTAAGGAGACAGACTGATATGCATTCAAATAAAACTCACCCTCACACCCAATATTAAAATCATTCAGAACAAAAGGTATGTCGTGACCCCAACGTGAATGCGTTTTATGCGATTTAAATGTTGCCAAATAGTCGCGAACTCTTTATTATTATTGTTGCTGTTATTGTTGTTGTTCTTGCCGTTGTTTGCTTTAAATTGTTTCATATATATGTACACAAAGATGGACAGACAGATAGACAGACAGACATACATTTGTATATGTATGTTTATGTATTTATATTCTCCTGTTGTTGTTATTATTATTGTCATTGTTAAACGGTGGCTGGCTGTTTAAGCTTAAGCCCCCCGAAAACAAAATGGGATATAAAAGTATTAAAGAGTTTAAGCTGGGATTAAACAGCCACAGGAACAACAAACAGGCCAGATTTAACATAGTTTATGTAGAATGTTTTTGTTGCAAGTTGCACTCACAAAAACAGCAACAAAATTTAAAAAAAAAAAAAAACAGAGCAGAGCAGCAGCTCCTCCAAAAGTAACAAAAATTTGCTTTTAAGAACAAAGCACAACAATACTATAGAAGAGTTTTGTTACTTTTGTTTTTAGTGGGTTTTTAAAATTTACAAAAAAAAAAAAAAAATCATCAAGAAGAAAAAAAACCGTAAAGATGTGAAAGCAACTGATGTTTGTAGATTTGTCTGATTGTTGGCTAAAGCATTTAAAAATCTACAAATATATTGTGCAATATGTATGTATGTATGATAAAATAAATCCGCGTTGCCAGAAGTTGGGAAAAATCCTGACATTTAGGTATTTTCTTCTCAGCAATAGTAGAGTAGAATAAATCGGACATTTATAAGTATTTTTTTGCATGCAACTTTTAGGGAATAATGTAAGAAAATCGTTGTTGCGTGTTGGATAAAATCGGATCTCTTTGAAAAACATTTCTGGCAACACTGGTGTAAGTAGATGTTTAAATGTCCAAAGTACGAGAAGTAGTAGTAGAAGTACATTATTATACAAACAAATACATTTGTACAGACAGACGGACGGACAAACATTTTACAATATTCCTTGCAAGTACTCGGTATAGAGTTAAACTTACTGCCAAAATGCCCATCTTAACCAATTTTTCTGAAATATACAGCAAATACAAAATAAAATTGAAACAACTTAGATTGAAAACGCCACAACAGAAATCATATTAACAGCAACAGAACACTATTAACCCAGTAAATGTAAAAGTGGGCCCTTAAAGTCCAGAACAAAAAAATATCGGAAAAGTTAGGGAAAAATTCAAAAAAAGTTGAAAAATAACACAATTTCAGATAAAACTCTAAATTCTGCAAAATGTTTGACCAATTAAAGCATTAATCCAAAATAATATCAGTTTTAATTAAAAAGTGAATTTATCGTTGCTTTTAATTTAATTTGGTGCATATTTAATTAATATCACAAATGTTTTAATTGAAATCAATTTTTATTTTTTTCGGTGCATATTTATAACATTTGTCTTACGTTGCAAAAATCACCAAAAAAAAGCTTGTATCAGAAAAACTTTTAATTTTGCAGAAAATCACTAAAGTCTAAAAATAGCCTTGACTTACTTTTAGCCAAGTTTGTTTCATTACAAGTAACGCAAATGAAACAGAATATCATAAATGTTCGGGCATGTTCTTACAATCGCAAAACCCTTAACATTGACGATTCTGACTTGAAATCGCATAAAAGGAGTTCTGTAAATCGTAATTGCATGAAGTTTGGCGACTTCACACCGCAAAAATAGATTTCAATTAACAAATTTGTGATGTTAATTAAAAAATTAATTCAATTTGCAACAGTAAACAAATTAATAGTATCAAATAAACGCTTAATTCACTTGATTAAACGTTTAATTCACTCGATTAAAAGTTTGATTTACTTGATTAAACGGTTAATTCACTTGATTAAATCTTTAATTAAAACTTATTTTATCTTTGATTAATGCTTAAATTGGTGGACAATTTTGTAGAATTTTTTCAGTGTAGTATACTTTAAAGAAAGCAAAACGCACGCCTTCCACCATTAAAAAAATCGAAAGTTTTGCTATTCCAAATATAAAAAAGAAAACATTTAAAAATTTGGCGAAAAAATGTTAATTTTACAAAAATTTAGAATACACATACAGAAAAAATAAAAAATCAACTTTAATTAAACAATTCGTTCAGACAATTAAATTATTTACTAATTTTGCTCCTGCAAAAGAATTGATCATAGTAATTAACGGATTTGTATATTCGGGGCGTGATACACAAATTTAGTCAATTAAAAATTAATTGCATAAACTAAAAAAAATACACAACATATGCACAAACACTTAAATTTATGTATTTTGATTAAAAACAATTAATTGCAACAAACAAAATATTAATTGAAAAATTAATATACACCAATTAATTATTTAATTGAACAATTTTTGGCAACCATTTTTTCTGTGCAATTAATAATTAATCAAAATTGACAAAAAAAAAAAAAAATATACCTAAATAGTCGCTAATATTGCAAAACACAAGTTGATAACTTCTTCAAATAATAATAATTTTTTGACAATTTCCAAAATCCCAAAAACTTTAATACCAAAAGTTATTTCCATTGAAAAGTTATTTCATTTTTCAATTCTCTTCATTCACTCCGCAGTTTCATTTATTTACAATACATAAAAGAAAGACAATCACGCGTTGGAGTAGAAAATCGTAAATTCTATTGAAAACCGATTTTATTTTTAAAATCTTTAATTCGGCAATGGAATCTCTGATGACCGCACACGAAGCGACCATTCAAATGTATCCGTGCAAGCGGGATGTCCTCTCTCAATGCTTTGCTGAAGAACACCAGGCAACAGTGTCCTTCGAAAGTGGATGTCTACGTAAGAAAAGTTTCCGTTAAGGGAGGTTACAATATACATAACTTAATTTAAACTAATCGGATATTTCATCAAAAATATACATTTTCAAATAAAAAAAAAGTGTTTTAAAGTCCAGTTTTTTAATAATTTATGTTCGCTGCCATTTTCATTATTCATTACCAGGGATAAGGTTTTCATGCACTTAAAAATCGAAAATATGCGCCTAAAATATGCACTAAAATATCCAAAATATGCACTAAAAAAATTAAAAATATGCACTATCAACTTGAAAAATATCCATAAAAAATCGTCTTTTAATTGTACTAAAAACAAATATATTAAAAATTCAGTCTATTATTATTCTAATATCTTTAAAAAACTTCAATAACTAGTTTAAATTTTTGTTTGTTTGAATAAATAAGTACTGTTTTATCAAAAGTAAACTTTGTCTTGTACTTGAAGAATGTCAATGCACTTTGGAAAATTTATTTTTAGATCCCACTTTGATTCCAGATCAGATCAAAAATATTTTAAATTTTATTTTTTTTTTTAATTTTTCTTGCAAAACGTTTTGGATTTTTTTGAATTTGTCGGGCTATTCTGCATTCTGCATTGTTAAAAAAAATTACTCAAAAATTTCAATATGCAAAAAAATGCATTTAAAACCTAAATATGAAAAAATATGCATTTCCACCAAAATATGCAACAGTATGCAAAAACAAATCGATGCCATTTTAACGCAAATTTAATGATTCGGAAAGATAATTGGTCGACATCGTTCTAAGGCTATCGACAAAAAACATGCATTTCCATGGAAATCGCATCCCTATTCATTAGAAATCCATATTTAAAAATCGGCAAAAATATATTCTATATATAAATCGAAAATTCGTGAATCATTTATATGCTTCTCAAGGGTTAATAAATACTCTGTTGAAATATTTTTTTTAACTGAAAATGCCAAAAATTGTATTATACATAAAGGAAACCCTTTCTTCTCCTTCAATATGTTTTAAGTATCTTAGAGTTATTTCAACAGAGTAACATACAACAACGCAGCAGAAAAGCCAAAAACGCCACATACAAAAAATGATCAAACATACTAAAAGTTTATAAACCCACTTGATCGAAATTCTACTGCTTAAATTCGATACTCGTACAACATATGTATTATGGTTCGTAAATGTTTTAAGAAGATCTCTAGTATCACGATAAATAAAATTTAATTGGTAAAATTATTTTTAATTATACCAGCAACAATAATAACTCTTAACTGCAGCCAACTTCAAGGCGATAAAAACAACGGTCATAAATTACGAATTTTTCCTAAAATTTCCGTTAAGTTTGGAAAATTCTCAAAGTTTGGTCAATTGGGTTTATAAAATAAAAAATTATCAGTGTGTATGTGTCAAATGTATGATTACGTATAAAAATACTTTCGTTCAAGTGCTATGGACAAAATACGTTATTCGTATTTTGGCCTCGCGTACTTTTTTTCCTTTTTTTGATATTTAAAGTTTTGTTATTGTTTTTGTACTATGGTTATTTTTTATGTTGTTGGTGGATTTTTATTTTGTTATTCATCCGTTCGCTCGCTTATTCGTTTGTTTGTTTGTTTGCTTGTATTGTTGATGCATTTGCATACAATAAGGAAAAGAGGTACACAGCATGTTATCTTTCTATGACCTACACCAATATTTCTGAGAATGATGTGTCTGTCCAGTATCTGTTTCGATTTGGAATCATCGTTGTTGTCGTCCATCGTATTTGTTGAATAACTTGACGCTTTAATATCAGCACAACCAGACACAAAGCAGTAAAGACAGACAGACGGACAGACATACAAGAAAAATTCGTATTTTGCTGAAAAGCTAAAAAAAGTGTAGTAGAATACACTAAAATACACTCGTAGATAAAAGTTTGTAAAATAATGTTTATAAAAATTAAAAAAAAATACTTTCTTATGCGGCCCTAATACGTTTCAACTGGTCATACAAGAAAACAGGCATTCGTCCACAGTTGTCTTAAAGGAATATTGCGAATCTATTGGCCAAACATAATCTCAAACCTAGACGAAAGGTTTTATCAAAAGCCAATATATCGCACTGCTTCCTCAAAGATTAACTTCCTCTAGGGTTAACTCAAAATTTATAAATTTGCAGTAGAGACAAAAAACTGTTTTCTTTTTATATGTTCTCTAATACTACAAAGGGGGTACAATTGTATTTTTTTTTGCAAAATACTAGAGAAATTGAAATTGAGAAAATGTGCGTAGATATGACCACTGTGCATCGATTTCTTGTTAAAAGTAAAAATTTAAAAATTTTGAAATGATAACTTTTTTTGGAACCAGTGCGATATAATGAAATTTAAAGCAGGAAGTAGCGGGGAGGAAGCCTAAAAAAAACGTTGTCAAAAAAGCCATTGAAAGGAACCCATAGGTTAGCCGAGGCAGACCCACTCAAACGTGAAGATGACAAGTAAAAGACGAACTAAGGAAGGCGCAGTTACGTGGAATAAAATACAATTGTAAGCATTGTGAAGAAGTGATAGAAAAAATTTTATTGTGTTGAAAATTTTATTACCAATTCTGCCAAAACGCCAATTCTGTGAGAATATATTTGCAAGGGCTAAACGAAAAAATAAACTTTTACTTAATAAAAATGGCGAAGTTTATTTTTCATTGCTTAACAAGATTAAAAATGTCTAAATCTAGCCACTAAATTGGCAACACTGCTTATATTCGATACCGAAGTTACTTTATGATAAATTTTTTAATACCTAAAGTGAACCATTGCGATATAATGAAATTTTAAGCAGGAAGTAGCGGTGGATAGGTCATACACTGAGGAAGCCTGAAGAAAACATTGTCAAAAAATTCCCGAGGCAGACCCGCTCAAACGTGAAGATGGCAAGTAAAAGACGAACTAAGGAAGGCGCATATATCGTGGAATGAAATACAATTGTTAGCAATATGAAGAAGTGATAGAAAAAATTTTATTGTGTTGAAAATTCTATACCCAATTCTGCCAAAACGCCAATTCTGTGAGGATATATTTATAAGGTCTAGACGAAAAAATAACTTGAAGAAATTTTGTTTAATAAAAATGGCGAAGTTTATTTTTCATGGCTTAACAAGATTAAAAATGTCTAAATCTAGCCACTAAATTGGCAACACTGCTTATATTCGATACCGAAGTTACTTTATGATAAATTTTTTAATACCTAAAGTGAACCAGTGCGATATAATGAAATTTAAAGCAGGAAGTAGCGGTGGATAGGTCATACACTGAGGAAGCCTGAAGAAAACATTGTCAAATTGGCTTATATTCGATACCGAAGTTACTTTATGATACATTTTTTAATAACTTATTACGTTTGGGGTTTATCGCTTAAAATCCTTATTTCAACAAGGGAACTAAACTAACCCTGCGATTTTAAATTTGTCCATTAAGGTTATTTCAGTGAGCTGTTACAAAGTGTCAAAAATTTACCAACTACCCCCCTCTTAGGACATTACCACGTTAACGTGGCAAGTCCCCTTCATATAAAGTGGTAGAACTAGAACTGGTCCCTTCCACTTTAGAGCTGTCATGTGACAAGTTTGGTGTTAGTTCCTTTTCCCTTAAGGGAGTGAAAACCCGATTGGAAGCGTAAGTATTTAATAAACTCTATTTGGTATTTCCATATCCTTGGCTTATTCACCCCCTTATTCATAAAAAATAGTTTTGATTTATAAAACGTTTATTAAACAAATGTTCATAGAAAAAAAGTTTTATAAACCTGAAATAATTTTTATGAATAAGGCCTTCAGTGGTTGGCTCACAATTGGCCTCGCATGATAACAGAATGTTTGTTTGTGAGCATACGAGATCGTGAGAATTTCCAAATTCCTCGTGCGTACGTATGCATAATTACATTTCTCTCTTTTGTGAAAGTGTGTGATCGTGAGTCCAAAAACAAGGCAAGGGGGCTTATTGAAATAATAAACTGTTGGAGTTTGAGAATTAAAAACCAATTTAAGCCAATTTGTGTGATTTTGGTAGTAAAAATAGATCAAAACAGCCCATAATTACACTTTTTGGGATCTAAGACTAATACATATTTTAATGGTTTCTTGCACAAGATTCGTTATTTAGCACATTTTCCATTTTAAAAATAAAAACTTTTGGGTGTATCCTATAAACTTATTACAAGACCAAAATACTGCTGCTTAAATTAAAAAAAAACTAAAGTTTTTAATGTCACAGTTTTCAATTGTTATTAAGATGCTGATCTTTATATATTCTTTTCGGAAATTAATTTAAAATACAAATGAACATAAAATGTTCTCAAAAACAATTGAAACTACTTAAAGCTAAATTTATCATAAATAAAAGTTATCAACAGACTTCTGTTAAACTTCTTTTATGTCCGTCCATACTACCAAATTATGATTATTTATTGATGATTTAGTCATTAAGAATTGGGTCGATTTTTTAAGACCACCACCTCACTCCTTTTACGCTCTATTCCCCTGGCAACAAACAAACAATGATGAGTTAGAGGACTCACAATGTATAGCAACATTTTATGTTTTAATATTTTCCCACGATAGTGGAGCTTTGATCGTGCTTAAATTGATATTTTATAGATTTAAGGAAAACGCTGCCTGCAGCGACAAGCGTTTTTGTTGTTGTTCTTGGTTTTTTCATCTTTATCTTCAAAAGAACCTGAACAGAAAAACAATTTTCATACTTTTCAATAAAAAAAAAAAAAAATTATATGTCCATTCAAAGTACATAAATGGGTGGCAAGGGAGAAGAGTTAAAAAAAGAAAGATTTGAAAAAAATCAAATATTTAAATGCAAAATAAAAAGAAACTAAAATCAGAACATAAAAATAACAAAAAAAAAAAAAAAAACCGAAAGCAAAACTGAACTTAACATTCTAATAAAATAGACCACAAACCAGAGAAAATAACAAAAAAAAAAAAAAAGGAAAATGTACTTTAGCTGCAGGACAGATTTTTATGTTAGACAACAGCTACAACAACAAAAAATTATATCTGCAAAGATAAGAAAAAAATTATAAAGATCTTTCTACTACAAAGATTCAAAGTTTTAAGTTAAATCTTTTTTTTTCTTCTATTTCATGATAATGTAGATGATGATGGTGGTGGTGGTGGTGGTCATCATCATGTTAATGGAATAGTTGATGATAATTTAAGATCCCATTGCACTTAATAGTTCTGTACATAAAATGTAGATCATAATGTTTGCTCTACTCCCGAGGCAATACATCATGCGGACGAGATATTTTTGTTGTTTTTATGTTTTTTATTCTTTAACGCATGTCATGTTGATTTAATTGTTTTCTATTAAAACTATTGACAGATTTAATTATTGAACAAGCAATTGCTACAAATTGTGATTAATTCTGGTCGTTAAAGTTTCTCTTGTTTGTTTTTGCTATAAATTTAAGTGTTGGCAAGTTATTTCTGGGTAATTTAATTCTGAAAGATAATCAATGGAGCGTTCTTTTAAAGAAACTAGTTTAACCCGGTACGCTTCTCTTCCCCAGTTAAAAAAAAAATTAGTAAAATTTTTTTAAAACAGTTCGAGTGTATTTTTTATTTTTTTTTTTATTTTTTATTTTATTAATTCCCTAATCTAAACCCCGCGAAGCTCTGCGCTTGTCTGCAGGAAGGAAACCAGAGTCTCTGGCGGGAATCGAACCCTTAACCCCGGCGCTGATAGACTAGCTCACTATCAGCTAGCCTACCGGGGCACTCAATAACGAAGCAATTTGTACTAAATTTGTGCTAAATTTTAAGTAAATTTACTGTTATCGTTCTCCAGATATACAGAAATCTAAACTGTATATGTATTGAAGCTTTCATACTTATCCAATCCAACCCAGTCCATTTTTTGTATAGAAAATCAAACTATGTTTGTTCCAAATTTGGAAACTTTTACTGTAACCATTCTTCAGATAGATAGAAAGCTATAATGTCTTTGTATGGGAGGTACCACACCCACTTCTCCAATCACTTTTTGGCAGATGTTTTGTGTAGGTAGCCAAGCTATTTGTACCAAATATAAAAATTTTGCTATTGCCGTTTCTATGATGTACAGAAATTAATATTGCGTTTGTATCGGAGGTGCCATGCCCACTTTGATGCCCAAATTTTTGACAGATGTTGTGGATTGATAAACATGTTTTGTGAACCAATTTTGGAAACGTTCTTTAGACATACAGAAAAGTAAAATGTCTTTGTATGGAAGGTGTCACGCCCACTCCTACAATAATCCAGCCCACTTTTTGACAGATATTGTGGATTGATCATCAAGTTATTTGATTCCAATTTTAAAACTTTTACTATAACATTTCTTCACATATAAGCTAATTCGTATTGTCTTTGTATGGGTGGTGCCACGCCCACTTGATTATTTACAAATATTTATAGCCTATGTTAATCGCCAATAAATAACTGTGAAAATTCAGTTCAGTAGTTTAGGGTTCTGTAGGCAACAAATAAACAAACATATCAACAAACTCATTTTTATGTAAAGAAATATATCGTTATCTAAAACGCAAAAGGCCCTAACTAACAAAAAATTCAAAATTGTCTTTTTCATTAAATCTGATGAACTGCATCAACATTAATGTCCACAATAAATTTTGGAATCTTTCCACCAAAATTAGCAATTTTATTAACAAAAAACAAACGGCCCTATCTACAAAAGATTATATGATACGAGCTAAAAGACCTTACTAACAGTTTTCATAATATGTAACATTGTCAATTGTCAAAACAAGTCGTAGGTTTTACAAGAAAATTAGAAGAAAAATAAATTATAAACAGCTTAAGCCAATTTATCGAATAACATTTTTAAAAGTAATTTGCTTCTCCTGTAAAATTTTCAAAATGTTAGATAGGGCGTTTTGCGTTTTAGGTAACGATATCTATTTACAAAACATAAGAATACAAAGGGGCTCTTTACATTCTGCTAAGATCTTTTTTTCAATAGCAATGATCTCTTTTGATCTCTCTAAAGATGGGTTCTTGGACAAGGGATCACACAAAACTTGATAATGTATTAAATTGTTTGCACTGAGAGAAAAATAATTTTGCTTAATTTATACACATTGCGTGGTTAAAAATACTTTCAGAGCTTTTTCTTTTCTCAGTGTATATATTTTTTAAAAACTATCTTTATTTATCCGCTCGCTTGAAAGCTAACATGCTTTTCATCACTTTTGCTGATTTGGAGATTTTTACGCGAATCAAGCGCTTGTTGCCATTCTTGTTGTGCATGTGTAAATAGCCGATCTTTGTGATCCCTGTAATGAAAATATGGAAAACATTCGCCATTCGTTTTAGTCAGCATACAAAGCTATCTAAGTATAGAAGTTTTTTTAAATATTATTGAAATGAGAATTTTCAATTTTATACCAAACACGTGATGTGTGTCTTAACCCTTTCAACCCTGAGTTTTTTGTTGAAGTCTAGTGTTTTTTTTTTTAATTTAGCCAAAAATTCAGCTATAAAGCAAAAATATAAGATATTTTTGATATACGAGAAGTCTAGGATCCTTACCGTTGTCCTGGGACATATAGTCCCAATAAGCTTTTACGGTGGGACAATATGTCCCAATAAAACTAAGTTTTATAAAAATTGAACAATTTGGATTTTTTATTTGTATATAATTTTTTAGAAAAATAAAGAAAAATCAGGAATTCACTACGTTAACGAACAAAAAAAAATAAAAATAACGGCACTTTACAATTAAAATATGATGCATTTATTGATGGAATGATGCAAAGCATAAGGGGCATAGAGCATTATTGCAGCCTGAGCATACGAATTTTGTTCTTGTTTCCTTCTTGAAAGACGTGCATCTCACGCAACGACGTCTGGAGCTGGTTTCAATGGGCAAATGATCGCCGATATTCAAAAGCTCCTTTTTCGGGAGCGTTGAAGGCCTACCACCGGTTCGACGGGTTTTTAGTCCTTTGCGTTTCGTTCCCTCCGCAATAAGTGCTTCAGCCAATAGAACTATAAACTGAATTGTGATATCTTACGGTGATGGTGCTCTATAAATATGATATATATTGAACCTTTTACCCTGTGCAGCTTCGAAGCCTCTTATTAGTACATTCGGCAGTGCGAATGTACAAGCTCTTCGGGAAAATTTTCCTAAAGACGTCTTACGCAGTAGCCAATATCCTAAGATCTAATTAAATTTCTGGATCTCTGTCTGCAAGCGTTGTGAACTCGGGAACAAATGTGTTGTTATGTTGAGACCACTTACAAGTAGTACGGAGAGTACTACAATCTCATTGGGTAGAGCAACAGCAGTAGTATCGAGCGAAACAGCAGCATCACGAGCAATATCCATAATTTCAGCAACAACAGCATCATCAGCGTCACTGGAATCATCACTTGAGTCAGTAATATTATCTTCATCTTCGTCATCTGGTGGACTATAATCGGATCCGGAGTCACTGAAGTCAGAGCCACCATTTTCACTTTCATCGTCCTCAAACAACATCTCTAGCATTTGGGTGTTCGTCAGTCTTTTCCTTGACATCTAGGAAAGGAGAAATTAAAATTTGTGTTCGAAGTGCTATATTGGGATAATATGTCCCAATAAAAAAAATGTTTTCTAACACTTTTCAACTTGCATATTGTCGCTTTATATTATTAAAAACAATGTTTCATTACTTACCTTTTGTAATTAAATAGATTTGCAAAAAAAAAAAAAACACACAAAATTTACAGCAGTATTTAAGAAATTATGCGACGATCAGCGAAAAATACGTGATCTTATACAAAAAAAAAAATACACATAGATAATATACCGCTATAATTTAACACAGTTGTTTTTAATTACACCACAGATAACACTTCAAACTTTATTGGGACACATTAGATATTAAAATATAAAAGGTAGAACAAATTTAAGAAACGAGCTAAAGGATAGACAACATTTTTTCGATGATGATGACTTGAATGAAGATCGTAGTAAAACTCAAGAAGCTGCAACAAGATTTAAAAAGCACTGAAGTTAGGTAACAAACGATTTAAAGCCAACTCAAGTTAAAAGACGAGTTTGCATGTCCGAAATGCTGCTTGAATGCTTGTATTAGCCATTTTTGCAACGCATTATTAGTGGAATCGTGTGTTTGAAACCAGGCCAACCAGCCGAATTAATTCTAATGTGTTTTATTCGTTTCGCCAAGGCAATGTTGTGTATTTGATGGAACTAGAAGAGTCTTATCTACTATGAGCTGCTAAATCAGACCAGACAATCGAAGGGAGCATGTTCCGAACACAATTGATACGTCTAAAGCTTGCAAGTGCCAAAAAACGCCTTAAACATGAGACTAAGGGTTCAAGCAGAACTGCGTCGATACCACATTTTTCATACAATTTGACATACAAATTTGTCGTAGAAGGAAGTCGTGAAATAAAATCTATTTTTTTTTGAGAACATTTTTTCTAATTCCCTTACATATAGACACTTATTCCTCCCAACAATGCTTTCATTCTCTCATTATATTTCATACATTTTGTTAACAGAAATTTAAAAACAAAAGAAAATAAAAAATCGAAGCAAAAAAATGAGAGACTATATCCATCGTTTTAATTACGGGCTTTATGATTTTTGCCTGAAGTTAAAGACTTAATTCAGTTTGACAACGCTTGCTTACATGTCACGAAACCAGTAAAACAGTATTGATAGAAAATAGTGGTGGGAAAGTGTTGTCCCACTCGCCTTATGGTCCAGCAGGTCTTGCCTCGTCTAACCATTTGCATCGATTGGTGGATAACGCTCTCACTGGAATACGGTTCACTTGAGAATAGGGATTCCGAAATTTGCTTGATTCGTTAATGGCTTAAAACATTTTGCGGTTCTCTTAAATCGTAGAATTCACATGTTGACAGAAGGTTGGAAAAAGCTAACAATGAGCAATACTTAATAATGATCAAATTTTAACTTTTTTCTCTCACTCTCTCCGCCTACATTATAACTCAGCCATTTTATAATTTTTTTTTAACCTAACCTCAACTTCTAAGAAATAAATAACAACTGTTTATGGTTTTCAGCATAAAATAAATAAAATTAAATTTTATTTGTTATTTTTCTTGAGTTAATTTGAATTAATTACAATAATATAATATTTATACAAATAATAAAGAAGACAAATAAAATACATTTAAAAATAATAATACATTTTTATTTAATTATAAAAAAACTAAAATTAATTAATTACACATACCAAGTATGTTTGTTATTGCTTTTTGCTGTTCGTCTTGTCATGTATATCTGTCTGTCGATCTGTCAGTTTGTTTGTTCTGTTCAGTTTCAAATATTTATTATAAAAAAAATCTTAAATAAATTCTAAAATACTTAAATATATATTTTTCTCGAGACTAAAGCAATTTTTTTAAAGTTTTTTTTTATATTATTATTTGTGTTTTATTTTATTTTCTGTGTTAAACTTAAATATTGTACTTCTTATCTAAAATGAATATTCATATTTAAGTTTATGGTATATTCATTTCAATTTATTTCCTTTAGTTTATAGTTTATAAACAAATTGCACTATTTTTTCATTTAAAAGCTAATTTATGTGCTAGATGCCATAAAAATAAAAATAAATTACAATTCTCAATTTTGTTTCTAACATTTTATTTATATATATATATATATATATACGTTTTTTTTGTATTACAGTTAAGTTTGGCTTTAAAGAACTGCTTAGAAGTCAATGACTTAATGGAAGTAAATTAATAAATTTTAAAGGTATGTTTGTATTTTAGAAAAAAATTATATTTTTTAACTTATTTATTAACATATTTTTGTTTACAGTTTTGCGCCATTAAAATGTACCAGACATTATTTATGATCGATGGCAGAAAATCTAATATGTACAATTCTAAAGGTATGTATTTCTAAATATTTTTAAGATATTTTTGATTAAAATTTTGATTTTTTCAGGTTATCTAAAATTTCAAGATATGTATAGGTAAGTCCATTTTAAAACTATTCTTACAGACATTTTTAAAACCTGCGCTTTCCGATTATTTTTTTTTTATTGCTGGTTCAATTTTTCAATTTTTGTACATAAACGTTTATGTTTTTAGAAATATAAAATTATTATTTGACTAAACCTGTTTTAGTGACTCTCATGATGGTTTTCAGAATCTGCAAAGAATTAAGAGATAATGAAATAATTATTTCGTATATGCTGGGAAAGTCTTGCAAAATTTTATGATTTAAAGAAAATTCCTAAATTGGGCTTAAAAATTGGTTTGGGTCACACTAAATAAAACTCGCTTATCCCTTGTGCGATAGTCCCTTAAGGCCTCATTACTCATACGTAAATGTTGCGGACACGTTAACGTTGCGGTCGAACTCAATGGTTGGTAGCTTCAAAAATACGTTAACGTGTTGAAATGTGTTAAAAAGAAAACAGTAGATTTGTCAAAATTGAATTAATTTATAAATTTTAGCTTTTGTTTTTATGCGTTTTGTATATAAATATAAAAAAACGTCGTGCGCGTCGATGAAATGTTCGCTTAATCAATAAACATAAACAAACATAAAATTCTTTAACAGCTGATACACAAAAGTATAGAATAACTAGCTGTTCGGTCGAAAACAGCGCCACCTATCAGGAATTAAATTGCGAGTAACCTGGCTTCAGACTAAACTAGTTTTTTGTCCAAGTTTGGTATCAATCAGTCTAGCTGTTTTTGAGCTTTAGGAACACATACCCGGCACAATTGTTTTATATACATAGTATACTAGCTGTTTGATCCCGGCGCTGCTTGGGATTTTTCAAATAACAATAAGATTATTTCGAAAATGGAGGAGGTAACTCAAAACGGTTAACGAAATTTTATTGCGGAATTTCGGCTTTTTAGTGTTTTCAATAAACTAAACCATTTTTGAGTTACGCGAATATATGTTGCGCAATGTCCTCCATTTTCAAAATAACGGTATATCTCGAAAACAAGAGCTAACCTAAAAAAATAGTAAGCACCACTGGATTCAGCGTACTCGAATTAGGTTAAACAGCCAGATGCCCGGCATGTCTGTTTTTTTCAACTAGTTCAGTGTTATAAATGAGACATTGAGAATGTATTTAAAGTGAAGTATAAAACTCTCAAATTATCTGTTTTTTTAATTTTCCTTAAATCATTTTCTTTAAAACTTTTTTATATATGTACATCTAAACACCACGTAAATATAATGTACCCAACGCAGCGGTAAAAAGAAGTAGTAAGCAGGCCTTGTGGAAGCCCTTATTTCTAAGACACAAGGCCTTACTAACCCATTCCATACTGCGTTCCCTTCTTCAGCAGGCATGATTAGAGGCTTTTTTCATCAGGTGTCATTGTAGGCCTATGTAGACCTTCCTTAGAAGGCAAGCGAGCATAAGTACTGAATCTTACAAAAAAGGTCTAGGAAGGTCTTACTGAAGACCTTGTAAATAAAGGCCTCCAAAAGCTTACCGCTGGGAAGTAATACAATTTTAGCACATGACCGCTATCATAAAAAAGCTTAAAACCTACTGTGTTGTTAAATCAGTTTCAATACGTTGGGTCTACTTTTATGAAAATTTTTACTCACCATTCGATGGTGTCAAATCATCAATACGTTCACATTTTGTTTGCGTTTCCAGATTTTCACTCCGTTCGTGGGGTATCGTTTCGGGTAGACTTAGTAAACGCTGATTTTGACTCGACATAAAATGATTATAATGATCTGTTGAAATCATATGGGAGGTCCAAGCGGCAGGAGTGCAGTGAGGATGATTAAGGGCAGGATGAGACGTATGATGTTGATGAGGATGAGGATGGTGATGATGATGGTGGTGGTGGTGGGCAGGTGGGTGAGTATGAGGATGCGAAACAACTACGGGCAAGCCTTCGGAATTAAGGCAGGTAACACAAGAATCCACAACTGGCACCAGTTGATCGGACATCCATTCGAAAGAGAAAGCTGATCCTAGAGTATGTACACCAGTAGCACAAGCTGGGCCCATCGAGGGTGGTGCGCTGGTGGGTGTGGGCGGTGTTGTGGTTATACAAGGACTTAACTCTTGTTGTGAGGAAGATGAATTGTCCAAAGATAATTTCTGATTACTCTCCGACCAAGGAGGACTGGGATTCCATTGATCCATAAAATCAGCGGGATCAGGTGGCAAAAGTTTGTTCAACAAACGACTTCTGGTAGGTACAACAGTGGCAAATATTACTGAAGAATGAGAGTCAGCTCTATGAGTATGAACTTGGTAAACTGAATCCATATCATTTTGTAACTCATGT
This sequence comes from Pollenia griseotomentosa, assembly GCA_963931875.1. Lineage (NCBI taxonomy): Eukaryota > Metazoa > Arthropoda > Insecta > Diptera > Polleniidae > Pollenia > Pollenia griseotomentosa. The sequence goes on from OZ007560.1 coordinate 251,086,199, forward strand.
TGAGGTACTTCCGAGGAGTTATCCTGCAAATAAATTGGCTCTAGTTTGCCCACAGCTCTTCGTTTAGCTGGCGGTGAGGTTGTTCTGCTATGACTGGCACATGACAAGGTATAACTAGTGGCTGCAGAGGCATGACTGGATACAGAACTATTTGTGCTTTCACAACGCATATCTGCTCCAGTATTCGATTTATTGGATAGGGGAGATCTAGAGGGGGATATGGAATGGTTGGATAAACCACCCAATTGACTATAATCCACAGGTTCTAGGCCACCATTTGTTGTATGAATTAGATTTATATCACTACCTAAATGTTCTCTATTGCCTTCTATTATGGTTTCTCCGTTACCGCCATTCGTTCTTTGTAGCAATGCTGCTGGGGTATTCAAACCATCTGCCGCCGCTGAAGCATGAAAAGTGCCATAAGGCGGCATATGATGATGATACTGATGATGATTATTTGGATGATGCAAAGCCGTATATGGTGATCCTACTACCGAGGTTGGAGAAAAGGCCGATGTTGGTGTATGGTGGTGTATATGATGGTGATAGTAGACTGATGTGGGGTTACCGGCCGTAGGAGGTGTTGCCGGAACGCGAGTACCTCCATCGTATGGCAAACCGAATTGGATTTTTGACTGTACGGTGTAGTAGTGATAAAGCCATGAATTCAGTATCATAACTGAAGCTTCACGTTCGCTAAAAAGAAGTTAAGAGAAAAAAACATTTTTTTTTGAATTTTTTTTTTTTTGAATTTTTAAAATTTTAAGAATTATTGTAAATGCAGCAACAGGCTGTGGTTTAAATTTAGAGAAGAAAATATTGCTTTGATTTGAATTTGATTTAAAATATGTATTTCGAAAATTTTCTAATTATTAAAGTTTTTACTTTTGTTATATAAATTTTCATATTATTCGAATGTGTATTCTAAGTCAAATTACAATCTTCAAAAGCAAGGTATATTTACACAAGGTAAACTCGTTGGCCCATATGTTTGTCAGCTGTTTACCCCTAGTTGAAACCACAACGTCAAATTGCGTGTATATGAGCCAAAATTTGTACATGTGTGCGTTAAATTGTTTTTGTTTTATATGAAGACAATTTTGACAAAATGGTTCCTTTTATAGAGCAGCATGTCTACACTCCCAAATGAGTCTACCTTGTGTAAATATACCTTGTTCAAAAGCTTTTATACTTTAATAGTCTTATTACTTCAATATTTTCCAGGAATATTTTCTATGAACTATCAGAATTTTTCAAATAATATGAAAATTTATATAATAAATGTTACTCTCCATGAGAAATAAATTCCCAGATTCTGTTTTTACTTTTACTTTTGCTTTATTTGTTTTCTTTTTTTATTGACAAAAATCAAAAACAGTTACTTTTTGTAAAAAACGTGGCCAGAGAACCAAGTTGTTTGGCTAAAAATCGGCGGACAGCAGATGCTACTGAGTTTTTTAAGACTCGAGCCGCCGCCGTTTTAGGCAGCTTTAATCGGCTGAATATTTGAGCCGGCTGGAGATGCCGCTGAATTGATCATACAACTCGCTGCCGAGTTTTTGACCGTGATGTCAAGATTGGTTTCCGCAGTTGCATAAAAAAGCTGTAGTTTCTTGACAAGATTCAAAAAACATACATTTTAAAGCAAAAATAGTTGTTTTTTTAGAAAAAGACCTTTTAAATTTTTTCATCAAACAAAATTATAAAAGTGCAATTCATTTTCAGTTAGTGAATAATAAAATAAAATTTTTAAAGAACAATAATTTAACAAAAATTATTAAAGACTTTTTTTAAGAAAACAAGGAAAGTTAAATTAAATCATCTGATTTTTAAATGAAAACGGTTTTTGGAATATCCAAAAATATAAAAAAAATTAACAAAAAAGAATCAGAAAAAAGCAAATATTAAAAAATGTACTTCAATTGTTACAATAACTGGAAACGCAGAATGACATTTACAAATTTCTAAATAGTTTTATAAAAAAAAAATTTAGTAACATTTGCTTTAATTTGTTAAAAACGAAGTAAGCCGCGTAGAAGTTGATAAGTCTGCTGCCGCCGAACAAAAACAGTTGCGCCTCGTTTCACGGAAAGTAACTCTTTGTGTAAAAAGTGACTATTTGTTTGAAAAGTGACTCTTTGTGTAAAAATACAGATTTGTTGTGTAAAAAGTGGCTTTGTGTGTAAAAAGTAAATTTTGGTGTAAAAAGTATAAAAAAAACTTACTTTAATACTTGATTGGTACAAACAATGACTGGTTGTTGATTGGTGTCTTGGGCATCTCGAACCTGGAGTACAACATGAACCCAAATAAAATCTCCTTGTCTTCGCTGCATACGAACTAACAAAATACAAGAACGATCTTGTTCTGACTGAGTTACTAAAGTTAGAAAATAAAGAAAACAAAAACATTTAATTCAATTTTTTTAATTGATTAGATATCCGCCAATGTCTTTTTCTTTGGGACGCACATGAAAAGACGACTTTTATTATTTACACACAGTTGATAAAACAGACACGTTTTTAAATGCGTCCCAAAAAAGGACATTGGCAAGTAATGTGTTAATTGAGAGTTCAACTTAAAGAAGTTTTAATTTTAAAAAATACATATTTGCAAACTTACTAAGTCTATGTTTACTTTGAGCCTCTCGTAAATTATCGGAATGTATTAGACTATACCAGGATAAACCCTGAATATCACATCTTGTATAACCTAAATGAAATTCGCCACTGAAAATATTAAAAAAAAAATACTTTTGAACAAATTGAAAAAAGAGCAAATAACAAAAGGCAAAAACCGACACACAAATGTCACCATTTTGGCCTTGATGGAATTTTTAATTTTTAAAATTTCAAATTTTTTATTTATTAAAAAACAGAAATGAAAAAAAAAAAAATAAAAAAGCTAGTTCAACTTACTTTTTATCAATGTGTGCTATTTTCATGTCCATTGAATGTATCGTTGTAAAGACATTCGTAGCTCCCTGCACTACACATTCTCGAGTCTCTGGCATGGCAATTGGTGTACAAGTTGCCAAGAATACGGGTTCGTTGCGACTGCAAAGTGGCAAAAATGACAAATAGTGACCCTGAACCAGTACAACCTAGAATAAAACAATTCATTCAGTATAAAGTTGGCGGTTGTTTGTTTTTTGTTGGTGTTGTAAATTTTGTTAAAATGTATTGCAGTTGCCAAAACGTTGAATTAAATACACATTTCCTAATAAAAAAATTTTATTTAAGTTTGAATGCATGCAGCATGAATACTATTGACTTGGAACCCCAGTCTTTTTATTCACAATTTAGAAAAATAAAAGTGAATGTATAAAATTATTTCTTTGTGCCTGTTTTTATAAATTATTTTGTTTTGTTAACATTTTGTAGTCAACATGCGACAGTTTGCCTTAATTCTTTTTTTTTTTTTTTTTGTCACATTATAATTTTTATGTTTGTCATAAATAAATTGTATTGATGAATCCAATTACAATCTAATTGGAGATATTGAATTTGAAACAAAGTTGCTGTGATTGCTTCAAGGAAGTTTTGAAATATTAATGAAAGCTCTAGGGAGGTGTATTTTTTTATAACAAATTAAAATCATTAAAACAAAGGTAAAAATGTGATTGGAATAAAAAAGGCTATTTTGTAAAAATATGACTTTTTGTATTAACAATGACTTTTTGTGGTAAAACTTTTGTTGAAAAAGTAAATTTTTTTGTTAAAAATAAAATTTTTTATAAAGAACTGTTTTTCTTTGACAAAATTGAGCATTTAATGTAAAAGTAAATTCTCTCTTTACGTTAACATGGTTCTTTTCGTAAAATCCCAAATTTTAAAATCCCGTCAAAGTTAATTCAAACTTGAATAACAATTTTTCTCTAAGACATTTCAACAAAGCTTGAAAACGACTTGCCGATTTTAATCCAAATATCGACAGATTATGAGTAATAAAATTTTAAAATGTCTTAAGGGTTAACTATAATATGCTTATGCTAGCTTAAGCTACTGTCAAAAATTAGCGAAAAGCCTGTCAAATGCTTAAGCAAATTATTGTGGACTTTTGGGTGACTATATTGTACTTTTTGAACATAAATTACTTTAACGCTTAGTTGCAAACATTTGTACTTTTGCAAAAATTATTTTCTTCGTATATCTATTTTTATTAATTTTAAAAACAAATTAACACAAAAATAAAAAGGTACTAAAATATGCAATTGTGTTTTTTTAAATCTTTTTCAATATGTAACCAAGAAACAACTGATTATTCCTTAACCCCGGGTCTACACGTAGCAATATTTATTGCGGCAAACGTCAAATTTGATTGCTCCATTAAATTTGCGACGTATAGACCGCATATTGCCATGAGCGGCAATCCATTGCGCAATTATTGCTTAGCAATCTGCTGTAAAATGAGTTTTCATATATCTGACATTTAATTTCTCTGTACGTTTGTTTATGGCAAATCAATTTCACGTGTTCTCCAGCAATATAATCAGCAATTATTGCTCCTTTGTTCTGCCGACGTTTTTGCTTGTACTTAGCAATAAAAATTGCTACGTGGATATTCAGCGTAAACAAAGTACGATAAGTTTTGACCTTTGCTTAAGCAAATGATACTTGACGAAAGTTTACGAAAAGTTGCTTAGTTGTGTACATTTGATTATATGTATTTGCACATTTGCGAATGTAAGCTTAAGGACATTATAGTTAGCCCTTTATTGTAAACATATGTGTGGCTTGGTTTAAGCAAAAAGTTATGGCTCAAAGCGAACTAAAATTTACTTAAATACAGCTAAAAAAATATATTTATTTTAATTCTATAGTTACTTAAATCAAGTTTTCGTTGCTTACCCCCGTTTTCACATGCACGTGCAAGTTCGAAAAACTCAATACACTCACATTTTTTCACTAACATTCACAAAATGTTTGTACTTTCAGCCAACGGCCGTTTCCTCGATTTTCGTTGATAATACGTATACACTACTTGCAATAATTACTTGCATGTGGAAAAGTAGGGTTATGGCAAATTTCACCAATTCTATTTAAATATCAGTTTATATTTAAATATATGTAGATTTTCATATAATTCAATATTTATTTGACATGAAAAACGACGAATTTTACACATAAATTGATATTTAAATAAATTGGTGAAATCGGCCATCAATATTTTACAAAATAGGAAGAAAAGCCAGATTTTTTTTACATAAAAACGAGCAGCATTAGTTAGTTTTAGAAAGCTTAATATAAAAATAAGAAACTTTTGATAGATTTGCTCAACATGTCGATTTAAATAAAAATGAATTGTATTAAACCAAGTTTTCTTGTGCATTTTCTGAAAAAGTTAAAGAAATTTCTAGCATTTGTTTCTTGGTGCAAGAAATTCCATTCTATTTCAGAATCAAGAAAACCAGACTAATATTAAATAAATGCAGCTTGATCAGAAATATCTTTCTTAATTTTAATAAAAACAAGCTACTTTTGTATTTCTTGTTTTAGGAAATTTTTGATCATATACCAAAAACATGAATTTTTTGATCATGAGAAAATGATTCTTTTTTTAAGAAAATTTTACTAAATACGAACAAAATAAGTAAAAATGCAAGAAATTATTTTTGGATTGGCGGAGATTACCTCCTACAAACATAATTTTCAGCATAAAAATATAAGTATACATTCGTATCTAATACCTCGGTAGCAAATAAAAGAGAATTTTAAAAAAATATTTACATACTTCAGTTCCCCTGAACTAATATATAAAAAAAAATTTCCTTTTTTCCTCAATGAGGGGTGTTCTGGAAAACGAAAACGCAAGAATTTGAAAGTTGTTTGTAATAATTTTTGTTATAAAATATTGTTTACTTAGGAAATAACTATTTGTATATTTGTCAAAAAAAAAAAAAAATTAGTACAGAAATCTTATTAAAAATGACGTTTAAAATTCTTGCGTTTTGCGTTTTCGATTTCCAGAACACCCCTGATATTCTACCAGTTTTCATTAAAAATCTGAAATTGTTTTCTTTTATTTCTCTTAGTTTAGAAGGTGTGATTTTTTTTTATAAATTGAATATTGCCTGGCTTTCTTGACTCATAGTATAGGGTCTCTTTTTGGGTACCAGGGCACAGTGCATGCCTGGGTAGCCAAACTGCGGACGGTCTGGCCAAACGGCGCTGTCTCTTGGACGACATGTTCGTCGACGGCCTGATTGGCATTTCAATGGCCCGCTGCAAGACTCTCATCAGATGGAAGTCGTACAGAAGGGCTCAGGGGGCGCATACCTGCCTGATGGCCAGGACGCTATGGCCTGGCTATGACGCGGCGAGAACGCGTGTGCTACTCGGTCTCGGGAGGGACCGGATGAGGAAAGTAATATCGGTCATAACGGGTCACTAGATAATAAGGACTCATGCTAGGAGAATGGGTCTTGATTACAATGACTATTGCAGAATTTGTCATGATGAGAAGGAAGAGACGGTGTTTCACTTTCTCTGCCAATGCTCCGGTCTGGGAGACATTAGGATTAGGCATTTTTGGAGACCGGAATTGCCATGTCTGGACGATGTGTCTAATGTGAAACTGAAATCGATCTCTCTGTTCTGCAGGAATTCGGGGTGGTTCGAGGCTGCAGTGTCCTCTGGGGAATAGTCTGGTTGACACTGACTGACTCTTGTCACTGGCTAGGGGTATCACAAAGGGACCGCTATAAGGACCCAAGTGAGCCGTCATCGTGACGGCTGCCAATTGAACCTAACCTAACCTAACCTAAGGTCTCTGTTAAAAAATACTACATTTGTGCTTAAATGCCATTACATATATATGAAAATTTAAATTTTTACATAAAAATATAACGAATATTTACGTAATTTTAGGCAATTTAATGAAAATTAGATAATATTTTGAGAATTCCCTACATTTGCCTTAAAATAAAAAATCTGTCCTTTTTCCCTACGTCTGAAATTTTTCGGAAAAATCACTACAAAAAAGGAAAATTCCCTTCAATGGTCACAATGAACAATAATGGGTGAGTGTATGAAGTTGACTTCGCACCAGCCTTTCTACCTTACCTAACCTAAACGGTAATAAACATTTATTTGCATTTGAATTTTAAACATATTGTTAGTTTGTATTCACATTCCCAAAAATTAAATTTGATTATTTGCTTTCGCATTCGCTAAACTTTTGTTCATCATCAAGTTCGTTTTCTAAGTTTTTCGATTTAAAAAAAAAAAAAATAAAAAATTCATCTTTTAACCATTTATTTTTAAGTTAAAAATCATAAATAATCATGAATTTAACAAGAAACTAAGTAACACAAAATTTGGTTTGTTTTTTTTTTATATAAAAAATTTTGATTTAAAAAAAGTCGTAACTGAGACATTTAAAACATTTGTTGCCACACAATCTGGTTTGCAATTTTTCCCCTGCGATTTCAATTTTGTTGTTATATGTATTTTGAAAATACTGAATTATTCATCATTCTTTTGTTTGGCTGCAAGATGAAGAAGATTGAATGAATGAATTGCGTTGAGTTTTAAAGTGAGCTCAAGTGATTTATAAACTGACAAACGATGACAGTTGTTACTCTGCTTGTGGATTTTATTGTTATTGTGATGTTTCACATGTGTGTGTCGCATGTAGGCAACAGAGGAAACATGCAGCTGAAAAAAAGTTCAAAGAAAAACATGAACGTCGTTTAAATGGGGGTGGGATTTAAAGACATTAATTTAAAGCTAAAAAAAATTAAGAGATGTAGTTTAAAGCAAAAGTTATTCATTTAAAGCTGAAACTAAATATACTTAATTAATTGTAACACAGAAAAAAAATTTTGCACCAGTAAACGCATTTATCAAAAATAAAATCAGTTTAATTAAAAATTTTTTTTTTTTTTTTATTTTTAATTTCCTAAGCTAATCCCGCGAAGCTCTATGCTTGTCTGCAGGAAAGAAACCAGAGTCTCTGGCGGGAATCGAACCCGCAACCTCGGCGCTGATAGACTAGCTCGCTACCAGCTAGCCTACCGAGGCAAGTGAATTAAAAATTTAATCAAGTGAATTAAACGTTTAATCAAATGAATTAAACGTTTAATCAAGAGTATTAAACGTTTAACTGACAATATTAATTTGCACCAGTAAACAAATTAATAATATCTATTAAACGTACTTTTTCAGGGATTATCGAAAACTAATAACTTTTTTCAGTTGTTTCTCTTTTTGTGAAATTTGTTCATTTCTATAGTGGTGCCATTTCAAATTGTGCCAGTTTAACTAAATATAAAACATCATCAAAGTAAACCGTTGTCGCTTAAACACTAGCACAAATTTAAATATTTCTCTTTAGTTGAAACGAAACTGTTATGAAAGAGTAGAAAAATTATGTAAGATTTTTACAGTGGGTAGATATAATCACTGTACATCGATTTGTTGCAAAAAGTGAAAATTTAAAAATTTTGAGTTAACTTTCTTCAGGGGAACTATTGAACCATATTGATTTTTCTCTCAAGCCATTTTACTACGCCTGAGACCAATTTAACTCAAAAAACAAACCTCCACAAAAGGGTACCAAAATCTCTAAAAAGGAGCTGAGTTAAGACATACACTACGTGTTTATGTTTATGTGCTACTGCTGTATTAAGGATCACAGCAGTAGTCTTGTTGCCAGTAGTCGTCACATTATGAGTTACAAACGTCAAAAATTGCAATGATCGCCAAAAACTGATAGTGTCACAACGCAATGAAGTTGTGTATGTTGTTACTTTTTTTAGTTTTAAGATTTTTATTTTATTTTTTTGTTGCTGTTGCTGCTGTTAACTAGATTCAGTAGCCGTAGAGATGCTAACGATGTGAAATAACTTGGTTGGTTGACAGCATGTGGGCGTCTTTATCAGTTTTTGTGGCTCAACTGAACACTCAAACTCAAATTCAGAGATATAATGTTAAAAGACAGTGAATAAATACAGCAGGCCTTTTACATAAAATTTAAAGAAAAAAAATTAAAAAAAATGATGTGTTTTTTTTGTGTGGTGTGGTGATAATATTCATATGGAGTCGGCAATAAATATTAATTATTTCAATTGATTTATTTTTTTTTTTTTTTTGGTTTTATTTACTGCACAATTTTCAATATCCTTTTGCCATTTGAAATTATTATACTGGAAATGAGTTACAAAAAAATATCGAAACCAATTATTTTAACGCCCACTTGTTTGAGAAATCTGCTATAAAAATAGCTAAAAACTTAAGAACGTCTAACAAAGTAGAACAGCGAAGTTAAAAAAAATCGAAAAGTTAAAACTTTATGGTTTATTTTGTTAATAAATTTCCAGACTACAGTTAGATAGATAAATTGTTTTATTGCAATGAATTCACTGATATGAATATTTTATTTAAAAAATTATTAATTGATTTAAATTTTTGATTGATTCCCAAAAAGCGCTACACTGATTTATCACTGTGAAATAGTTTTAAACAGTGTTCAAAAATAAACTTTTATTACTGTTCTTTAGTGTTCTATTTGATAGATAAGTGGAAACAACAAACGCTAATAGTGTTTGTGTAGTAAATCATTAAAAAAATCGTTTCTCTGCTTGTGATCTTCGAACACAAAAATAATACTGTACTTATCCAACTCAACAAAAACATTAGAATATTTTATTGTGTTCTGTTTTTTATTTTTTAACCAAAAACTTCGTTGTGTACATAAATGTGGCTCGAAAAAAAAGCAAAAACAAAATTCATATACGAAAAAAAACAAAAAGACAGTAGAAAATTGTGCACAAACAAAACATGTACACAACGCACACAAAAGCTATTCGTGCTGTGGTCATGTAAATTGCAATGCAACAGCAACAATACTAGTGAGAAGCGTTGCAAAATTTTTTTTGCTCATTCCTTTGTCAATGTAAAATAAACACTATAGAACATTAAAATATAATGTAGTTTACGGAACCACTAAAACTGTTTTGTTTTATAACAAAGAATATAACACTATATAATGTTCGTTACTTTCTTGAAAAAAGTTGTAAACGGTATTAAGGGTTATGTATCAATACACAAACACTAAAAAATATATATCGTTTCTGGGTGTGTAAGCCGTACGCTTAATCATGTTCTGTTTATTTTCGAATACTGACTTAAAATTTAAAGTTGTTGAGATGTTTTGTTTTTTTTGGCGATTTTGATTAAACTGGTTTAACATCTTTTAGAATTTGCGGTTATTTAAGAATTCACAAAATTCTTGTAAAATTTAAAATTTCTATAAATAAAAAAAAATTTATTTTTATTAAAAAGATTTTTTAATATGCGATTATTTAAAAAATTTATTGTTTTAAGATAAATTTTTTCCAACGATTCAAAGCAACATTTTGGCTTTAATGTAAAAAATGATTTTGAGGAAAACATTTGAATTTTTATGCAAAAAGTCTGATTTTGTGGCAAAAGTCAGTTTTCATAAAATAAAAATTTTCTGTAAAAAAGTCAGTTTTTGTGTAAAATGTGACTTTTTTGTGATAAAAATCTGTTTTTTGTGTGTAGACTTACTTTTTGCGTAAATGGTCTCTTTTTGTGTAAAATGTGACTTTTTATGTTAAAAAGTCTAGTTTTGTATGACAGGTGACTTTTTGTGTAAAAACTAATTTTTTTTTTTAAAATTCAATTTTTGATTAAAAATTCAGTTTTTAATTTAACATTCAGTTTTGTATAAAATAGCTTTTTGTGAAAAATTCAGTTCTAGCATTAAATGAAAAAAGTACCCTCCCTCCTATTCACTCAGGACCATGCATGTTTAATTTTATGTTTCCAGGTCCAATATAACGAAAATTCAAAAAGTACCAGTTAAAGAACAAAAAAGTACCAAAATTTTTCATCTTATAGGTTCTCATTCACTGAGTACTGAGTACTGAGAATATGAAATTTTTCTCACTGATCGATCTCGAAAACCAATTGGAATTTTGTTTTCTTTTCTTCGGCATAATTGTAGCTATAGACTAGGAGAAAAAAAGTGTTTGACAAACTAACCCTTAAAAACTACATCTAGTGACCCAAAATTACTAAAATGTAAAAAAATTTAAATTTCGAAATTCCACACGAGAAGATGTTTGAATTTTATGTGTTGCACTGTGTTAGCGATACTTTTCTGATTTTTGTAAAAATTTTAGTTTATTGATAACGTATTAAAGATTTCTCTAATAATTATGATTTTCTATCTACAAGTAAAAGTTCATTTATTTTTGCTTTTTAACTTATTGTTTTAATAATTATTTTTAATTACAATTATCAAATAAAATCAATGAACCATCCGTAAGCAACACAACATAAATTGAAAATCTTATAAACAATAATTTATCTTTAAAACAAAAAGATTTTTAAGATTACACGCAATCGTTTACCTTGCAAATGTTTCTAGTTGATTTGATTTTCGCGATCAATTTAAAAACAAAAAAATCTTACATTATTATGTATGAAATTAAAAAACAAAAAAATAAATAAAAATTTATTCAATTCATAAATTATTCATTTACCGTTTTGGTTTCATTTATAATAAATAAAGTGATTTAGTTTGCAAAGCAAGAACAAAAAAAATACTCAATCACACTGAATATTTATTTATTTATAACGATCATTGTTTTCCCACTTACCTTTTGATCACCAAAACGCATTTGTCTGCGTGCATTTCGACTGACATTCATGCGACACAAAAACATGCGATGTTCTCCCTCGAGATTTGAAATGGCAGCGGCAGCAGCTGCCGCCGAATTGATATGTTGTCCTGGTTGTGGTGGCACATTGCGATTCAGTTCGGCTTGTATGGCAGAATGATCCTGTTTGTCAATTATATCATAAACAGAATCACCATGGATCAAAAGATCTTCCTGTAAGATAAAAATAAAAAACTAATTAAGTATTCTTTAGAGAATTTGAAGCTTAAATGTTTATTAACTTTTGAATGATCTGTATTTCTTTTTCTACTTTGTAAAAAGTTCAAAATTAATACTTTTAAATTTTTTTTTTTTATTTTTTTTATTTCATTGATTTCGTAATTAATTTTGGGCCATAAAAAGGAAACAAACCAAAATGAGAAAAAAACTCCCTTTCAAACTTTTGTGTTTTGTCTATTTTATAACTTATCAATAAATCTTTGATATGTGGCTTTTGGCAATGGCCATTCAGACATACAACGACACACCCAACACCCGTTTTTGGTGGTGGCTAATATTTGCGGCATTTGCCACATAAATAAATGCATATTTATATGTACAGATATACTCGTATCTATGTAATGTAAGTGTTATTGTTATTACTGGTACTTTAAATTACTGGCAAAAACTGTCCATAAGAGACAAGTAACATACTCACTACTCATATGGCTGTAGTTCAAATTGTTCAAAGTATGTATGTATGTATGTGTAAATGTGTGTGTTTGTGTGAAAATGTAAATGTTGATGATATTCAAATAGAATATACCGGCTAGAAAACCTTAAAAAACCCATTCTTTCATGTATCTACTATTTTGTTAAACATTTTGACATAAAGTCCATTTTTGTTGTGTTCAACTAACTGTCTGTCGGTCCGTCTGTCGTTCGTATTAGTACAGAGAGTTTTTGTATTTTTCTTAAAAAAATTTTTTTTTTTAGACTAATTGAAGTTAGTTTTCTGGCTCTTGTTTAATTTATTGCATGTCGAATGTTTCTTTTTAAACATTTATTCTAGGGCAAATTTATCATAACAATGACATAATAGTGTAGTTTAATTAAATGCTGTCTTAAGGCGTGTCAATATGTTTGTTAGTTATTTTGTTGCTCTTTTCTTGTTTTGTTTCCCTCATCTGCAAAAGACACGAGTCCCATCTCTGCTTAAAGCATAAAAGTTATAGCTACCGCTAAAGAGCACAATGACGTTTGAGAGTGTCAAAAATATGCATAAAACAGAAATAATAACATTTAAAATGATTCACAATACAAAGTATTTACAAGCAGCTATTAGATGTGTAAAGAGGGATTCAAAACATAAGACTTTGGACACATACAAACATGCTTAAAAGAGAGAAGGTATTTTACAATTTTAATCGAAGAACTTAAGACACATGTGTTTTTTTAAACTAACGAGACGAGTACTTATGTCAAAATCAAAAGACTTAAGACACATACATGCTTCATACAAATTTATGGAATTCAACGGGAATTTTTGTGAAATTTTTATAGGAATTAAATTGCAAGGTTTATTTATATCTGTCGAAATAAAAAAACAATGAAAAATAGGTAGATGCGATGAACTTTGAACAATTTTAAAATCCATTTCTTAATTAAAGTTTTAAATATTGTTTTGTCCGTCCGTTTTTATTTCGCTGTGTATGTTGAAATCGGAGTTTAAAAGACCCCAGATATGATGAAGACTAGGTTGATATAATTTATATCACATATTGTCCGGAATAGTATGCTTTTGAAATTCAAGAAGATTACAAATAGACTACAAATGGCTGAGATTTGAACAAAAACCCACGAATCTCTTCAATTTTCAATTTTTATTTTTTTTTTTTGAAGATTTTGTTAATTTTTTAATTGAATTTAGCAAAACTTTGCGAGTTTCAGATGTTTTCTCTTAAATTAAAAAAAGTTGTATGTATGTAGGAGGGCCAGCCGTTGGTCTTCGCAGATCAACAAGAAACAGGGAAAATGAGAGAATAGAACGAAACAAGTAAGGGCATACTAGGGATTTGTCGTAGAATAAAGAGTTAGTTGAAAACAATCAATCAAGAAGAACAGACCATTAAGTCGACACGGACAAAATCATTATAAACTTTAGCATTAATTAAATATAAGCTAGTAAAGTTATCGTGAAATAAAATATAACTATATTGAATTATAATTGATTTAAATAATACCGTGTTTTATTAAAAATCAATCGCGAGATCATCAAATCCCACAAATAACATTTAAAACAAAAACAAATTTCCAAAATTTGGTTTTAAATTTATTTGTACGAAAAAAGAATTCTTTTGCATATCGGAAATAGGCAGTATTTTTTTTTTTTTTTTTTTTTTTTTTTTTTTTTTTTTTGCAAAAACCTTAAATAATCGAACTTCATTAACAAGGTATAATTATTGTTTGGGCAAAAAATTATTGGCCAAGATTTCGGGTCAAATTATCTACTGTACAACAGGCTGATGGTCTATGTTACTATTGCTGGCTTAATTTAAAAGAATACAATTTGATAAATAAAATAAAAATATGTAATTTTAGCAATCTTTTGCAAATTTTTTTTTTTTTTTTTTTTTTTGTTTTAAAGTTTTACGGCCTAATTTATAAAAAATAAAACCGGTTAATAAAGGGTTAATAAAATGGATTTTCATACAAAATCCGTTTAATAAACCCTTTATTAACATGTTTTATTTTTTATAAATAAGGCTGTTAGAGTTTTTTTCTTTTATTAATATTTTTACAATTTTTATCTGACTTTGTGCATGTTTCAAATTAATATATTTCTTTTTTTTTTGTTTGTTTTTGCGATTTTTATTTAAACAAGCGTTTTTGTCAGAATCAGAGAACTGCAAAATCAACTATTTTTGTTGATTTATTCATACGCTTAAATTTACATTAACTCTATGCTTGCAAAAAAAAGTTCAACTTTGGTAATTTTGACATCGTTTTGTACACATTTAATTTGTGCATGTGTGAGTTTTTCATTGAAAGTGCTTTGTTTGCATTTATTGTTGGCGCACGCAATAACACAAACTCCTCTTAGTCAAAAGGCAAACATTCTTATGCTTTTGCATTCACGTAGCAACGACGAACTAAACTGGTATGAGTACGAGTAGCTTTGTTACATTAACATTAACAGCAATAACAACAATAGCAACAACAATAACAACAATACATTGTTGTTAAGAAATGATAAAAAATAAAAACAGCCTTCTATTTCTATGGAAATTGTTTGTACCTAGTGCGTTTGCGTTTCATTTCAATTTTTTTTTTCTTGTACAGCAACTGCTGAATGCCTACATTAGTAATGATTGTTTGATTTCTGGCTTTTTTGTTTGTATTTTTTTTTTCTTTACCAAAACAATCATTGTAGCACCGAACACACAAACATCTTAATTAAAAAACGAAGCTAAACGATGGTATAAATAACAAAGCACGATGTGCATTATTTGAATGACTGCAAACCATCAGCGAATGTGTGCAGTTGCGCAAGTTTGATTGTATGACCGAAAGCGAGTGTATTTGTTGGTATTCATTAAATGCGATTTTTTTGCAATCGCACAAAGCCGTTCTCTGGTCAGAATTTCGTCGTCTGATAAAAAAACACAGAAGTTTTTTTGTAGGGTTGCCGTTCGCGCGGCTAAAGTCTCATTTTTTTCATTTCTTAGCGGCCTGCGACGTTTTGTGAGACTTTTTTTGATCACCGACTTTTGCAACTTTTTAATTTTTACCATTTTTTTTTTTTTTTTTTTTTTGTAAATCAGTAAATTATAAATTTTCTCATGTATTTTTTTATCAAAAAAAAATCGCCAAAACAACGTCGTCAAAATTTTAAAGCAATTCAGTGATTAATGTTCCTTTTGGCAACAATTTTGTTTCTTTTTTGCAACCTTGTCATGTATACAAAGTATTTAAGAAATTTTTCGCAAAGTTTCAAAGAATAGTTTTAGCAAAAAAGTTTTTAAAATAAAAAATTGTGGTGTTTTCAGTGATCATTTTACAAAATTATTTTTAGCCATCGAGTCAATGAAAGAAGATAACGTTAACATGCTGCAGGTCCTTTCAAGGACTGTAATATTTGGTGATACCAATCGTAAGACTGGGAACTGAAGTATAAATAGCTTAACCAAGACATGGAGTCAAAGCGGTCAACAATCATCTTCAGCGACATGGGAAAACACAATAATATAAAAAATTGTTTTTTGTTTTGCTATGCTTTTTATTAATAAAAAACCTTTTTTCTGCGACTTTTTTTTATATAACGATCTTTTGTGCGACTTTTAAAAAATTCCTAACGGTAACCCTGTCGAATGTTTTCTCTTTGTCCGTTTTGCAGAGCCGAAAAATAAATTATACAATTTTGAAAAACACTATTGCTTTAATAAGACAGGGCTTATAGTTTACAATATATGGCTTGAACCAAGAAATATTTGCATTATTCTCGTCCAAGCCGAAAATGACTTATTCTAAATACATGTGTGGCTTGGTTTAAGCAAAATGTTTCTTTATTTAAGAAAATTTTACTAAAAACGAAGTATAAATCATGAAATTATTTTTAGATTTTCTTGTTTTAAGTAACGAAATTGCTTACTTTAAAAAATAAACTTCTTCCCGGGCAGATTCCAAATTGAAATTTGTCTTAAAAGGATTAAAATTACAAAAGTTGGAATGTTAAAATTGCATTAGAAATAGTGTTAAGAAGATTTTTTAAGCCATCAGCTAAAATTTAACATTTAACAAATTATCTGTTTTATTTTCTAAAATAATCTCTAGCATTTTTCTCATACTTACCATTGAATGTCCTAGATACTCTGCTGCATTATCAGAAATATACAATAATTTGCCATTCTGGGTAAGCATCATTAAAAATCCAGATAAAGCCTAAAATAGTAAAAGAAAACAAGTTCAAATTATATTGTTTTGTAAGAAAGTTTATATGCTAAATATGCTTAATTCTAAAACTTAGAAAATCTAACACCAAATTGTGTCAAAAATTCTATTTTTAAGATTTAATAAACTAAAACTAACACAAGTGTTCCAAGAACTATTTCTCAAAACATTCTTTAACATTCATTTAAACAAACAAATGCACAAACATTTAAACGAGTATTACGAATAAAAACTTTAAATGAATGAATTTTTATACTAAATAACTTAAGAAAACTCAAATTGAATTTTTGGTTTTTAGTTCTTTTTTTTTAAATTTTTTTTAGGACATTTAAACAAACATATTTACATATTTTACTCATAGTCACGAGCAAATGGTTTTGATTAATCTTGGTCGAACGTCAAGGTCTAGTAATAGTCAATTTCGATTTTTTCAATTTTTTGTTTTCGTTTTTTTTTTCTGTTGCTTTTTATTTAAGGTATGAAATTGGAATTGCTCAAGTTCTCCTGCTTCTCCTGTTTATTGATATCATATCCACAAACATATTTCTTCTAAATGAAATGTCTAAATAAGCAACCGTATTTTGGTACGATATTGTTGCTGCCTTTTGCTGATACTTCCTTGGAACCATGATATGTAAATGTCAACGCAAAACAGAACTAAGAAAACAAAACAAAGAACTCTTTGACTCCCAACTTAATAGAGTTGTTACGGTTTCTTAAGAATGATTGTCATTTATATGGTTAATCAAGAAAATGTAAGAAAAAATATTTAGAAATCACCTAACTACCAAACACTACTTGAAGGAATGCAACTTTAAATAAGTAAGAGAGTATACTTGGTCGACCATTTAACACCCTACACCATATCAACTATTATAAGTGTTATCATCGCCAAATTTTGTATGAATCTTTCTTAATTAAGTGCATATCTTTGGGAGGATGTATGCGTATGAATAAAAATTCCTCAGGAGTTTTTTCCTTGTTTCACGTTTCCTATTTAAATTTAATCGTAAAAATGAGAAAAGGTAAAAACTCCTGGATAAGTCTTATTCCTAATTGGATTGATTTTGTTAAATGTTTGCAAACTGTTCCCCGTTTTTCGTCAGTCGTGTCAGTTTTTCGATTGATCCAATTACAGTCCACAATCTGATATTTTGTATCAATTTTTCCTTGAAGTGTCAGCAGAAGCAGTTCGTATTTCTTGCCTCTGATGATTTGACTAAAATAAGAAGTTTAAAGGATTTTTATAGCATGAACTACAGGGTGACGCATTAGTACCTTTATGTTTTAATAAGTTAATAAAGCAAACTTGCAGGATATTGTGCCCCTAAATCCAAGAATAAATTTTGAACATCAACTACACTTAACTTAGATGCACATATTATTTTCTGGCCATATTTTCTCGAAAATGACGAACAAGTTGCGGTTAATGTAAATGTAAGTCAATACCGGGCAATGATTGAAAAAATTTTAATGTCCAAGGTAGAGAACAATCCAGAATTGCGGTTACAACAAGATGGTGCCACATTTAACACAGCTCCCGATTTTTTTTTCTTTGGGTTTACCTTAAGGGTAAGGTGAATGCTAATAAATTAAGAACCATCCAACAGCTTATGGCGAATATCCGAGAAGAAGTGAGGGCACTGGGACCTGGAATTCAAAGAAAAGTAATAAGAAATGCTCTGGAAGTAGTACGTCCGGTCGAAGCAAACAACGGTCACCATTTAAAAGATATTGCCCCGTATTTATAAACGACTATTAAATTTAACAAACGTTTATTAAGGAACATTTTCATACACAATTTGTTTTGTAAGTCTTGATCTTCAAAACATAATGTGAATAGAAAAACAGCATAGCATAGTCGAATAAAGCACGAAAAAAAAAGAAGACCCGTTATATTTTTTTTCGAAATTGCAAAAAAGTTTTTGCACCAAACGCAATTACTTTTTTTAAGATCATATTTGTTATTTGCTGTATTATTCAATTTAGAAATTTGAAGAAATTTTATTTGTGTAAAAATGTTAAAAAGTGATATAAGAGTGACATACTTGGTCCAAGCTATTAAATACTTTGAAAAAAAAAATAAATGTTTTCGCTATATAAAGTCTAGAGCAATACCAGCACCCAGTAACGCTCGTTGGAATCCTACAGCTATTCTTTTATATTTATTCCGGAATATCGATTGCAATTATATCCTATTTATAAATTTGTATGCCATGCTTGGAGCGAAGTCTGGTTTTCTGATCATACTTTCAACAAAAAGAATTTCGCCACACTACAAAAATCATTGTCGTCTAAAACAAAAAATGTTTTCTCAGATATTGGGTCACAAAACCTTCGGCTATTCAAGAAGCTGAGCGAAGCAACCTCTGCGCAGAACGTGTAAGACATTTTGCTATTGTGGTTGTCATCATATACTTTAAATTTAAAACTTATTTCATATAATAATTGAAAACATTTTAATCGCTAAGTGCAGAAAGGGAACAACTGACATTTAATTCATGTGCCTTATATGACTATTGCTGAGAAACCAGTGTAAAAAGTAACCTCTTAGAAAACTTCAAATAAAAGTCAGTTCTTCCCTCTACGAGCTAAGAACATAAAACTTGCATTTATTATTATTAACTACAATGAATGTTTTGCAGTTTTAAACCCAGTTCACGTGATATTCATTTCTTTTACAATATTTGCCACCATTTAGTGCTATGCCAAATTTTTCGTACAAATTGGTTATATGCCTAGTGAACATGTCAACGTTAAATAAAATCAGAAAGAAAAAAATATTCACTATATAAATCATAAACGTTACTTATACGCCACCATGTAGTTGGCGTTTTGTGTTCAAGTTTCTTAAAGGCGCCCGTACACGACATGTTTTTGTCATCTGACATGTCAAATTTCCCACTGCAAAATACATACATGTCGTGTGTTACCTTTTTAACTTTGCTTCTGTAAAAGTCAGACGCAAAGTCATCTGACAAAATTTCAATTAGAGCGTGCTCTATTTTCTTCTGACAAACCATCTGACATCAGAAAGCTAAGCCGGGAAGAAACCGGCAGCGGCGTCCACTATTGACGGAATCATTAGCCGGCTGAAGTTAATTTTTTACAATACCGAGATATGTTTGATCCTTTTACCATTGAATAGAATTTATGTGAGTAAATATTTAAAAACCGTTTTATTATAGAATCCTAAATTGGTATCTTTGAATTAAAAGAAAAAAATGTTAAGATGGCTGAACTATTTCACGGCGCAAATAAAACTTTTCATGGCGGCAGCAAGCTATTTTGAAACCGAGCACTACTTTGGTTTCTGCAATAACAATGCGAAAAAAAACAGAGACAATGTCAGAAGCAAATAACATGTACGTTTGTGACCGAATATTATAAAGCTTATGTAAAATGTACGATTTTGACAGACATGCACAATTACATGTGACTTGAAAATTTGACATGTCAGATGACAAAAACATGTCGTCTATATGCTCCTTAATATTGCACCAGTAAACTAATTAATAGTATCAATTGAATATTTTTTTGTATTAACAACATTTTCTGCAGTAATGTTGTTGATATTGTTGAAATTGTTGTGGCCGATTTCACCAATTCATATTTAAATATAGTTTTTCATATAATTTTATTTTTATTTGACATGAAAACGAATTTTAAAAATAAATTAATATTTAAATAAATTGGTGAAATTGTCCATTAATTAAATTTTTTATTAAAATTAATTTTGATAATGGTTTAATTGAATAAAAAACACAAAAAAAAAAATTGGCGAGAATAAGTTCGTTTGTGTGTAGCATATATATAAATTTTTAGGTCTTTAGTTCATTTACTCTTTCTTAAGCGCTTCAAAAAACATGAATTTTTTAAGATATTTAAAACTAGACACACGTTTCTTAGGGTTATTGTTTATCAGAAGTTGTGCATTTGTATGTAGAATTTTGTCACAAATTACTATTTTTATCAGCACCAACATTTAGAAGGAAAATATGGTATTAATAGCTATTTTCGATAGTGGTATTTGCATGGGAGCTGATATCAAATGTAGACCGATTTCAATTTGTTAAAATGATTTAGATTTCAATTAAATAGGCTGAACCAAATTTATTGTAAATATCAACACAATAGATGGTTAGTGGGCACAAATACTCTATTCCGGAAAGAAATATATATGGGGACTCCATTTAGATGTGGACCGGATACGCACCACAGTCCTTAAAATAACGGTTGTACCAAATTTCATCAGATTATCTCCAAAATCGCAACCTCTACCATGCGCACGAGCTTTACATGGACAGCCGGACTGATGAACAAACTCATCAGATCGATTAAGAATAAGATTCCCGGTCGATGGGCTTACTAAAAGGTATGTAGAGCCAATATTTCTATGTGTTTTACACATCAGCCCAAACGCGTTATACCCTCCCCTTCTATTATGGTGTAGGGTATAACAAACATTTAACAAAAATATAAAAAAATCTAAACAAACAAATATATGTGCATGTAAATAAAGCAAAAAAAAAGCAAACAGAATGTATGTGGCAACAAGTGAGTAAAGTAAATTGGATTTTCTATATTTTTTTCTTACATTTTTTACTTGAAGGCCAATTCCAACTAAATTCTAAACCCATTCTAATCAAAGTTTTTTTTTTCCTTTTTATTTTGGATTTAGAAGAATTACAAACCAACAAATACTAAATAAACCAAATAGGTTTTTATATGTTTTTTTGAATAGACATGTTTCAATGTTTGCTTAAAGAAAACTTAAAAAGCCAAAGTGAAGGTTCAAGCCGTTCCAACATTTAATTCATACTAATGAATGCCAAGTTACACACTAATGGAGGTAAATCTTTTAAGCAATGATTTTTGTAACTTAACTTTAACTTAAGTACACTTAAGTTGTATTAAAGCTATTATTTTATATAAAGAAGTAGTAAATAAGGTGTGATTTAAGTTGGGATTTTTGTTTAAATATTTTCAAATTACTTGAGTATTTTTTAAAAGAATAATAAAAGTTTCTTAAAAAAAGGAGTTTCCAAAAGGTGTGATTTAACTGTGTGTGTCCTAAGTCTTTTTTATTGAATAATCTCTAGTGCACTCATAAAATTATTACAGTAACTGATTGTGGGTTATTAAATTCGTTTTCCGTACTGTTTAAATTTAATAAAAAAAATAGTTATTTTACGAATAATTTTATTTTTTAACATTTATGTTTGTTATTCAAAAAACAAACCACCAAAAACTAATATTTTTCCGTTTTTATTTTCTTATGTTGTTTGATTTTTGTCGGTTAAAATATATTTTTTAAAAGTAAAAACTATTCAATTTTAAGTAATATGCTGTTTAATAAATTAAAAATTAAAAAATTAATGTAAAAATTATTTGTTTTAAATTAAATGTAAATGATCCGGTTTTAAAATGAATTTTAAGTTGTTTAAAATGAATTTTCGTTTGAATTTAACTACATAATATTTTGAGTGTGGCTGGAATTATATAACACTATTTCTTGACACAAGCTTTTTACAATTTTATCAGCAGTAAAGTTGCTATAATTAAATGAAAAAATCCTGGGAATTCCCGCACAAATTTCCCGGGATTTTTTCCCGAAAAATGTGCGGCATCCAGGGATTTTTGTCCCAGGAAATTTCATATGAAAAACACTACACAGAGAAAACAGATTCGTGATCACAACTGAATTTGTCGCCAATCGAATTTCGTCGGTTGCATGTACTATCATACAATTCGGTTACAATTAGCAACATTTGAATTTTAGTACACTATCAGTTATAACCACAGATATTGTTAGTTATAAGTATTGTTTTTAGAAAACTTACAACCGAGTATATGATAGATGCAACTGAATTAATATATAATTGGTGTTCATAACAAAAGATTTGATTGAGTTAATCAATATATTTTTCCCACCGGTTGCATAAACCATTTTCCCGATTTATTAAATAGAAAATGAAAATAATTTCAATAACCTCCATTTTTTGTTTGTTTATTTATTAAGATATTTTATGTATCGTTTATACATTCACCCTTATCGTGTTTGGCGAATTTGAAATACGCCTGCGATAGTTTGGTAATAGATTAAAGAGAACGTGAACTTACTTCCTTAAATATATATCCAAACAGTCGGAGGCGTATTTTAAACTCGCCAACCAACATACATACATTATTTACCCGACCAACTCAGACAAGTTTAAGAACAACTCCCTTAAACGGAAAAAATTGCTATCGCACCTTAAAGAGTTCCAATTAGACCAAGCGGGCAGTGTTAAGGAACTGAGAAAGAAGTGGGCTAAACTCATAAGTGGCGAACATGTTGGGCTTGAAACACAGCTTTTTTTAGAAATCCAAACGAAGCAGGAAGCAATAGGTAGTACACTCACAATATTCTGTACGTAAAATTAACTGAAATTGTAATATAAAATAAATGAAAGTTCAATTAAAAACCGGTCTACCTATTTTTCATTTATTTTTAACAAAAAGTTCATTTAATTTTTACTGTCAAAAATTCAACACCATATTCCGTAAAATCAAATAAATATTCAGTTATTTTGTAAAATTTTACTGTCAAAAATTCAACACCATATTCAGTAAAAACGATTAAATATTCAGTTATTTATTAAAATTTTACTGTCAAAAAATTGACCCCATATTTCCGAATTTCTAAAAAATACCAGACAGACACCTGTCCGCTTGTTTTTCTTATAAGCGAGAGAGGGAGAATATTTTTATTTACTTACCCAGTTACACACGTTTGTTTTACTTTTGTTGTACTGACCACTTTGTTTATAGAATAACACTCAATTATAAGACACCAGCAGCATGACCGATATGGCTTCGCAATTATTTTACTTTTAAAATTTGATGTATTTAACTAAATTATTTTAACAAATAGAAAATGGGAATTGCTTACACAAAACAAGCAATTCATTTTTTATAGATAAGTAAAAATTAATTTTTGGTAGTAAAATTATATAAAATAACTGAATATTTAATTGTTTTTACGGAATATGGTGTTGAATTTTTGACAGTAAAATTTTATAAAATAACTGCATCTTTATTTGTTTTTACGGAATATGTAGTTAATTTTTTGACAGTTAATTTAGATAAGATAGCTGAATATTGATTTGTTTTTACGGAATTCGCGGTTGAATTTTTGACAGTAAAAATTAAATGAACTTTTCGTTGCTTTAAATTACATTTTTATTTATTTTAACATAAAGAAGAATTTAACTAAATCAACGGACAATATTAACTGCAACTGAAAATCCGTATTAATATGCACTTAGTTTTTTGAATAACTGTTAGAATCAGTTAAAAATAAATTTGCTTGGAATTTTAAATGTTTATTTATTTAAAAATGACTGAACGGAATATTTCTTAAATAAACTACAGTCCGTTACTGTAATAATATTGTGAGTGTATATACTCGCCCAAATTCCCAGTGTCCCCGGAGCTAAATGTAGTGGTAAAATCACCGGTAGAAGAGGAGAGTACTAGGATCTGGAACAAATTTTTTTTAAATATGAAATTACAACTTATTTAATAAAATGACTAACAAATTTGTTTTTTAAATTTGACAGAAAATTCAGTTTATAATTAGTTTAGTACTCACAATAAACAATTGGGACATATAGCTTTTTTTTGGTTGTGAATACCAAATAATTATATTTTCATTTGTTGTACTCGAATTAAAACTATACTAACAATCCATAATTAGCTGCAATAAATGAATTAACATTTATATTACAAAATTTATTGACGAAAGCAAATTATTAATTGCAATAACCAATATTCAGTATTGCCCTGTATTAAATTCGGTTGTGATTCTAACAATTTGTACTTTTTTTAGAACTAAATTAAATTAGTTATCATAACTAATAAAAGAATTGAAGGAATCATATTTCAGTTAGAATAACGTTTTAATAATCAAGAGAATTAAAAATCGGTTAGAATTATGTAACTTGATCAATATTTTATTACTGCAACCGTTTCCCAACCAATTTGTTTTCTGTGTGTACTTACAATTTGACATATATATATTTGTAAATTATTATACATGCGAATAAACTGAAACCATTAAGGAAAATTTTGTACATTATATTTACAAGGTAGCGGAGAAGGAATGTCATAAGAAATGCTTTTATCAAAAATTTATTGTAAAGTGTTAAATTTATAACTAATTAGAGAAAAAATTATATCTCTTCAATCTCTTGAAGCAAAATGTTTCACTGCAAATGCCTCATCAAACAGTCAATTTGTGTCAAATTTTGTTTGTTTACATAACCACTTAAGTTGAAATGGGCTTCGTCGCTCATAATGATTTTTTTTTATCCCTTTCTTGCACCATGTTTGACAGAGTATGGCAGTAAGTGAACCTTGTTTGACCGGCGGCAGAAAGCAACTCGTGGACAGCAGGGACGAATTTTCAAATCTTTTTCCAACGTCTGCTGGATGTCTAATTGTGTGCATCTTCGCCTCTTTGATGTTTGTGAATTCTTTCTACCGTCGCCAGCAGCGATGATCTTAGCGGAATGAGCAATACCAGTCCGGCCACTTCGTGCGATATCTAGTGTAGCTAATTTGCGACGATAAGGCAAGCGTTTAAACAACAGACGGAAAATTTATCAAATTTGACCACTAATTACACTGCACAACAATTGAGATTTTTTTCCAAAATAACAGGGCTCTGACAATGGTTTCTGGTAGAGGAGCATATCGGTACATGCAACTATGTGCTCTTTGCATCTGAGTTAAAAGGAATTTTAAGTAGCTTTGTAGAAAATGTTAAGGGAAATATTTTTGTGGAATATAGTAACCCTCTCGCTTTTCTTCATATCGTAGAAAATTTGAAACTTTCGCCATCATGCAAGTTTACTACATATGTATGTCAGAACACATCAAAGCCCAAACTTAACACAAATAGCAAAAATGCCAACTAATGTCAACTATATTACTTTTGCTCCGCACTGTATTTAGTTAGTATATCGTCAGCTTAATATGCAAACCTGCTAAATCCACTTTTTAAGTAAATTGAGATTTTGATGTCGTGTGGTAGAGAAAAATACGCCTCGTCGACCAGCATGAAGTTTTTCTTCAATTTGAGTCTTGAAGTGTGTAAAACCAACTAAATATATTTTTGGTTTTCCTTTCAAGCAAAAAAAAATAAAAAGTTTTTTGTCTCTCCTGTAAAATGAGTTGAAACGGCGTTAGCAGGTTTCCATATTAAGCCGACGATATTTGAGAGCCCAGGTAAACATAATTAAGTAAATATTAACTATAATATGATCGGAGGCAGCCTTTAAATGTTTGTGGTTTTCTTATGCAGGACTGATTTAAATATATATGTGGTTAGTTGTGACAAAAATATGGCTTAAACTACCTTAATCGTTTTGTCGTTGACCATATTAAAAAATAAGTTTTCTTTGCGCGTGGATTGTAAATTTAATTTGTCGACGATTTTACTATATTTCCATAAATAATCAGAATTTAAAAATAAATTTTGTATTAATTTTCGCTAAACTTCGCATTGCTCATAACAAAAACGCTTCGACTGATGTTTGCTTACTGATGTGTTTATTCAGATTCCTAAAAGCTTTTTCGGTTGAGATCGATTTGAATAAGGATGATTTTGTTGAAACGATTTCCTATAGCGCAACTATGGCTGACTTCCTAAACGCAATGTTGCAATGCAACACGGAAAGAAATAGTTTCAAATACTAGACTTCTTTAATGTAGACAATGCCTTGAGTTCATTATTGCATGGTACCCGTATTCACTGCACAACTGTTGCGGAATTTGTGCATTGTTTTTCTTTGTGATGGTTTTTATACACATTTGTTTTTGGTGATGCTGCGTTTAGGAAGGCAATCTATGTTTTAAGTGGAATATTTTTCTTCCAAATATTATCATTAGAAAAAAATCTAAGGAAAAACCAAAAAAAAACGACAATTTAATTAAAATGCTAATTCTTACTGGATATTTTATTATATTTTTTTCTTTTTTGTTCTTTTGTTAAATATGTTGCAAATACAATTAAAAAATATATTTTAACTTAATTTTCTAAACAATAGAAAGTACACTCATAGAAAAATGCTTCTTCTTATTGATGATACCCTGACATCAGAATTGTGACATCAATGTTATTACAAATGGCATCAATGAGGCAAAAAGTGATATCAATCCAATGACGAACGTCATCGTAAAATTTTGTCATATTTTATGCGTCATCTATGGCTACTACAGTGACATCAATTCGTAGCCACATTTTGTGCATTATTAACATCTTTTTCATGTTTAAATAGTTAAATAAGAAGCAAAAATTCCCATATTTTATTTGTTTAAATTATTTAGTTAAATACATCAAATTTTCAAAGCATAATGATTACGAAAACAATATCGGGCATGCTGGTAATCAGCGTTGCCGTTTTGGTTACTTTTAACCAAAATTGGTTACTTTTTTTTCCAATGTGTACTTGTGTACTTTTTTTCCATTTTGGTTACCGTTTTACAACACAAAAATAACCATTTTTTTGTTTTGGAACAAGAACTACCCGTTTCGATTTTGACCCTTAAAATTGTGTGTGGTATTTGTGCATCTAAAACCAATACTTTTTTATATCTACTTAAAAATTTTTCTTTTAGAAGCTTGAACTTTCAAAAGACTATCAACTTTAACCACATAATTTATATACTCTGAAGTGTAGATGGCCCTTATCTGCTACTCTTAATGTTTCATAGGTCTAACTAAAACACTTTTCTAGGTAAACAATAAGATCAAAAGCCCTTCCGATCCCATCTCGTTTATATAATATGATTATATTTTCCACCGGGCAAAAAGCATTTATATATAAAAGCTCAATTTTACAGCAAGACATTGAACGTTTTACTTGTAAGAGCTCTTTTTAAAAAAGTTTGAAAGCTCTAGCTCAAAAAGTTTTTAAAATGAACAAAAATAAGTTTTAACTTTGTGTAGGATGTGCCACTTTCACTATAAATTTCAAAAAATTATATAGTCTATTGTTCTTTCCACCCCTGTCAAAACTTAAAAAAAAAAAATCGGTCCAGCGGTTTATGAGCCTACCAGATAAAAACAAACATTATTTCTTAACACAATTTTTAAACTGAAGCGCAAACAAAATAGCACTTTTGATACCTAATAATTTTGGTTACTTTTTTCCCCTTTTGGTTACTTTATTTTTACATTTTGGTTACAAATTTTTTTTGGTCGTGGCAACGCTGCTGGTAATGTCTTATAATTGAGAGTTCTTCTGTAAACAAAGAGCGGAACACAACAAAAGTATGTGCAAGGTGTAAGAAAAAAAATAAGATTCTCTCACTTTGACGCAAGTCAATGCCAATGAGAGTTTGTCACTAAATTGAGCCTAATGAGTCTTTTCTCCGTTGTTACTGAGTTATCGCACTGATGACATTTTTTATAATTATGCTGACTGATTCACCATTTCTGTGATGCCGATGTGTCATCCCATAATTATGACACAATTTCACCTCATGACAATATGGCAAAGTGATGTTAAGGCTGACTTCGCGATGATGAAAAGTGGCATGGGGTTAAAAACGAAGACACTTGCAATAGTACTGATACATCAGCGTTATGATGCCTTTTCTATTAGTGTAGACCTTTAGCGCGTTGTAGTAAAAGAGGTTATAGCTTCTGTCGAGAATCGAACCCACAAATCTCGCACTAGTAGACTAGCTAAATACCAGCCTGCCGGAGAATCCGCAAAATTTTATTATAAATAATAAATTGCTAAAAACTATTTAAAATCCTTAAAAATCTTAATGTTATTTGAAATAACTTAGATAAACTAAAATAATTAAGCGATTCTTATTGAAAAGTCGATAACTAAAAACAGAAGGGATAAAAAAATACAAGGACAATGTATCTGCCATAAAAAAATACAATTTTTTTTGGATGGTACCTTAAAAACCAACACAACTTTCGCTTTCAAATCAAGCAGACATCTGTTTACAACGTTTTAAAAGTTAAATTTATGGATTATTTTGATGATAATCGTGATTTATCGTTAAAAAACCGCAGTCAAAATGTTGCTGGTTTGTTACATTTTCATGTGTTACATTTACTAAGTTTAGTTTAAAAAGTGAAAAACAACTTACCTCCATTTCATTCTAATAAAATGAAAATGTAAAAACTTTAAAAATTTCATTTAAAAATAACAAAATTTGGTTCACTTAATAAATTGCCTGCCTTACCAAAAAAACCAAACATTTTTAAAAATAAATATGCACAAAGTTATTAATACTCAAACATTTAAAGAAAATCAACAACAATCCATCCATTTTTAAGTTTTTGTAAAAAAAAAAAAAATTGTTAACAAGAAAATTTAAAAAAATATTTAAACATTTGCTTGAAATAAAAAACCCATCAATAAAACGACTCAAACAAGTCAAAAACCCGGCAAAGTAAATTTAAATCACCTCTAAACTCCCCCATTAAGAATTTCACAAACAAAAGTCTCAAGTCAGCAAAATGATTTAAAGGCAACAAAGTTCATGTGTTCATGAGTTTTTATTTTTTTACTTAAGCATGAGTTATTTAGAGTAGAGTGAGGTAGTAGTGGCAAAGGCAGGAGCAGCAGCTTCAGCTTCATCAACATCGGCAGCATATGGTGGCATGGGTTGGTTGTAACTTTAGTTTAACTTTTGACCAAAAAAAAAAAAAAAAAAAAAAAAAAAATAAAAATTGCTAACATCAGCTTTGAAACATAAATTTTTACAAACATACCAAGACTCGCGTTTGTTTCTAGTAGACACATCAAGTGCGGTAGTTTATTTTTAATGTTTTTTTTTTTTTTTTGTTTTAACAAAAAAGTGGCACATTCGTTTTTTATTATTATTGTTTTTTTTTTTAATTTTATTTCTTTTTATATATTTAAATTTACCAAAAATAAAAATTTTTATGACTCACCTTTGAAAATCCTATATTTGGTGTTGGTGCTTGGTGTATGGAAATGTCATGTCGTTTGAATACTAAAAGTATTGAAAAATTATATTTATTTATTATTATATATATGGATTTTTTTATTATCTAAAATATCAAATTTAAACATTTAAATAGTTATTAAAACAATATTAAACACATGTTAATTTTTCCTCTATTTATTTCTAAATAAAAAAATTAAATTTGAATTTCTTGTTTGCAATCAGTTTATCTGCCTTGAATTAAACAATGCTACCACCCGTTTGAACTTAATAATAATTGTAAAAAAGAAATAAATTAATAAAAAACTATTACAAAAACAGAAACAATTCAATTGTTTTATAGTCACAAATGTTGTCAGTTTTTTCTAATTTAGTTATTTTTATTGTATGTATTTATTTTTGTAAGTTTGTTTTTATAATTTATATATTATTTTATGTTGGTACTAAGCAGTTCTATAAAAGAATTAATTTTAATTTTTTTAAAAGAAAAAAAAAATCGCTAAAATCGTAGGACTGTGCAGGAATATCAAACGAAAACATTCACCTAAAATATCTTATATTGTCAGCTCATTAATAGTTTGACCTACCGACTTTAAAAAAAAAAATCAGTTGGGTATGGGCCATATCTATTTTAAATACGCCGCTTTCTGAATACAAACCCGATTTCACGAAATTTGTTATGGTTTCTGAGATATTTTGCATTAATTTTGATCCATTTCAACTATTTTTAAGTTTATTAGATATTGTTTTGCTCTAAACGCCACTGTATGGCGAATGCAGAAAATTCCTCATACATTAAACATACAAAATTAATTTCACTCTTGCTTCGCTTCATTGCCGTAAGAAAAAAAGTAGTTAAAGCGAAATCAAAACAAAATGACAATAAGAAAATAAGTTTCACTCTTGCTTCGCTTCATTGATGTATGCAAAAAATTTTAATAATCAAAACAAAATAAAATGTCAACAGCTCAATACACAGCAGCAAGTTTACGTATGCAGCATAAAAAGCTACTTTTTAATAAAAAAATTTAGGAAAGTGGCGTATGCGGCACAAAACAATCATTTTCCCTTTTAATAAAATGCTATTAACTTCTAAGTTTGTTTATGAACGTTCCCAAAAATTTACATATTTCTTCAAAACATAAAACGGAAGCAGTAGGGAAAATACAAAAAAGTTCCATCGGCAAAATTTCCAGAAAACTTCATTTAAACCTTTATTTTAGTTTTTCTCTATTACAACTTTTTGGCATATGCGCCAAACCAGTAATAAGCTGATGAAATCGTTAAAAAATTTGTTAAAGTAAGAAAAATTGGATAGGTGTTTTTAAAATTTCTAAAATGTCCATTAGTCCGCATCCATATTATAAAACATTTGCAGCAAAAACTCTCTTCAATTCTCTTTTGAAACTGCATTCGCGTTTATAAAATAAAGATTTTGTTTTACAACATTGAGTCATTTTCTATGCCTTCTCTCTTTCTTTTAATAACAAACTTACAGAAACTGCTTGTACATGAAACAAATTACATTTTTCCACTCGTCTTTCCTCTTTAAGCAACAAACTCAAAGGTTTCGCAGCAAATGTTTCAAAATATGGATTGGGACTTAATAATACTATATTTATAGGCAGTAGGGTCGTCCCAATAAAAGATTAAGCTTCAAACGAAGCAGGTTTATAAGGGAGAAATGTAAGAATTTCGCTTGCCATCTCGCTAACGGAAGGCATGAATTTTATATGGCGAGTTCCTATTTTGAAGCAATACATTTTTGACACATAAAGCGCATTATCCAGCGCATATAAAAAGTGGTGAGTGTAGCTGTTAGCTTTTCGCACTTAATGTTTTGTTACAGTTTATTTTAGTATTCCTCCTTACAAAGTAAGGGAATGGCGTGGCACTTGAAATCACATTTTTTTTAAACTTGTTAAGAGGTCGTTCACTTACTTTACTGTATTTCTATATGTCTTATTGCGTAGCCAAATGATAACATTTTTTATTGGGTTATTACTGAAATCTGATAGATTTATGTATCGTTTCTGAAACCTTAATAATCCCGGAATAAATCAATTTAGGATCAAAATTAAAAAACATTTTGAAATCTCATTTTAGGGAATCTGGAATTTTTTTTTAAGCAAACTTAAATGTGTTTCACTATAACGGAAACATTGATTTAAGTGAAAATTTTCATTGCGAAATATTTTATTTTAATCAACTATCTTTCAAATGATGCCAAAAGTTCGTTAATAATTGTCACTTTGTTTTAAGACTACGTCACTGTGACTCCTAAGTAAACTTATGTTCTTGAAACTTTCTTGTTCTAAGATTTTCTAAAACATATAACTTTGATGCCATTTCATTCCTTTGAACCTCTGCTTATAAATTAAGTTAAAATCGACATAGTTTAAAACCATGTTTAGTTATAAAAAAAATAAAAATTTATACTTGTATATTTTTCTACTTTAATGTACATACAATTTCATTACTATATTTTTTCCATTTTTTTTTATATATACTTTTTTTGTCACATGCCAGCCATTTAATTGTGGGAGAACAATCCAAAATATATTAATAGCAAAAAAAAAACACAAAACATTGCCACAAGTGTCCAACCCCAACAACAATATATTAATGTTGAATTAACATTAGAGAGAATATATTGGAAAAAACAACAACAACTACAACAAAAAAAAAAAAATAAAAAATAGAAAAAAAACACTGTCAATTGGTAAAATGTCAAAGTCCCAATATGAAATAAATACAATTATACTTTTTTTATGAAACACACAAGCAAATAACCAACAACGTTGCATACAAATAAACTTTATGTACAACACAACAAATACACGTTATTGTGTTGTTGTCGTTGTTGTTGTTGCTACTTCTAAACCAAATCTTAGAATTAAAAAAAAATTACAAAAATCTTTAAAAACGAACGTTTAGCAACTCATAAATACTTTGTTAAAGTTGACATTCACTGTTAGAGCGAAGTATGTATGGATGTATGTATGTATAAGTATTCGGCAGAACATTGTCTTACATGCAATTTTTTTTTCTATATTTCTAATATTTATTATTTGTTTAAGTTGGTGTATTTTTCTTATTGTTTAGTTTTTTTTTAAATCGTTGAAGTAATAGTAAAATTACGACAAGTGTTTAGAGCTGAGCTTAGTTTTTGGTCAAGTATGGTTTTGAATTTTCAATTGAGCCTGGACATGTGTTTGCATAGTTGCAATAACTACAACATTGAATTATACCTTAATATGTACGTTTGTTTAAAGAAAACAAAATGTACCATGTGTTGTTTTTGTGGCATTGAATTGAAAAAAAAAAAAAAAAAAAATTAAGTTTTTTTCTTAGAGACAAAAAGTGTAGATATAATGATGCTAATTTTATTGATAGGAAATGTAACTTCACTTTTTATGGTAAAAAGTTAATATTTTTAAAGTTAATAAAGCTAATAAAAGATATAAGATTTATATCTGCTAATAAGCAAAAAAAAAAAATAAAAAAAAAAAAAAAATGGTGGAAAAAACAAGACAGACCAAAGTCGCAATTTTCAACTCCTATGTAAAATTAGCTTTGTTGTGGATGCGAGACTTGGAACGCAGGAATCCGCAACGGAAGCGCCGTATAAGTCTTCACTAACAGATGCCTAACTGCGTTAAGGTTTTAAAAGAAACTATAATTCTAGTATTCATCAATATTTAAGTTTTTAGGGTCAGTCTAGTAAATTTTTATTTGATTATCAATAATATTGCTCTTTTAATCTAAATAATATGGTTCTGCGCAGCGTTACCGTTGGTGCCACTAAAGTGGCAATTTGCCACTTTTTCGACTGCTTGGATACTATTTGGCCACTTTTACAAAAGGCACCCAAATGTGGTACTTTTTGCGATTCTTGCCACTTTTTTGATACTTTTTACGCTAGGAAAATCTACTTTTTTTCTTTTTGTTTTATTATAACCCCCAGCTTTAATATATGTAAAACTGTCTTAATATATGTATATGTAAGCCAGTTTAATAAACTTTCTATTAACATGTTTTATTTATTATGAATAAGGGCAAAAAGATATCTCACATATCGATGGTTTTCTTCCGCAACCTCGTAACTCAAAAACAACTTCTTTTCAGAAGAGACAAATTACTTTTTTTTTACCAAATATTTGAAACTTTTTGCTTTATATTCTGTTATAAATCAAGAATTAGGAAAAATTCCTTTAAATATTTAAAAGAATATATGTATAGCAAAAAGTTTAAAATATTTGGTAAAAAAGTATTTTGTCTCTCCTTAGAAGTCGTGAAGCAGAAACCGAACTGTTGTGTACCGAAAACTTGTCTAAACTTTGTGTAATTGACATTAAAAGTAAAATCTAAGTTTTTACCAAAAATTGTGTAATGAATTGACAAAAAGAATTGATGTAAAAAACAAAAAGCTCAATATATTGAAGTATTTAAACCCAATATTTATAGTGTCTAATGAAGATATACACTATTTCGAATTAGTTTCAGAGTTTAAAGATATTAAAACTGACCCAGATGCATTTATAAATGAATTTAAACTTTTAGAGAGTAAAGTAAATGACACGAATTATGAACACATATTTTAAATTTCGAATGCTGAAGATTTTTGGCGTGAAATTGGAACATTGAAAAATAGATTTGATAAATATACCTATATACTGTCAGCGTCAAAATAAAGTGTACAACTGGTTTTCCAACATAAAAAGTGTTATTTTAGTAAAAAATTATTCAAATTTTTAGAAGTTTTTTATCATTTACAAAACTTTGGACAATGTTATTACAATTTAAAATTAAAAATTTTAAATACTGTAAAAACAATAAAAACAGTGCAATAAAAAACCAATTTACTCCGTTTTTAACGCGTCAAAAAGAAGTGTACATTTTTAAAATACTAAGAAAAGTGAAGTGGGTTATACTTTGTTTGATTTCTTTTTGCTTTTAGGACGGCTTCTAGTCTCTTTGGCATCGATTGCGCCCATTTAAAAGTTAGCGCAGTAGACAATTGTGGCTACTCTTCTTGCAGAAGTTTCTTCAAAGAGTGCATGCTGCTTATGTTTTTTTTAATTTGTCTGTCCAAATGTTCCCAAATGATTAGTAGAGTTGATATCAAGTTACTATTGGGCTGATCCATCTGTTTTAGGACGTATTACAAAAGCCAACCATATCACGCTTCACTATAGATACTGTATTTTTTCCGTTGAATTTCTTATTTCTCCCTTTTATCACGTTTTTTTTTTGTACAACTTGCTTTCGTCAATTTTTGGAGCAACGTATTTTTCACAGATGACAGCAAGCTTGAAGTCTGATTCAATTTGACAAAGAAGAAATTTTACTTTTTTTTACAACTTACAACATTTTTTACATTGGAAAACAAACTGTACACTTTATTTTGACGCTCACTGTATATATATGTATATTCAAACTTGTACAAATTGATCTCTCATATTTTTACATTGTCACATGGTAGTGCTTCTGCTGAGCGCACAGAAAAAAATTTGTGATATTAATTAAAAAATTAATTAAATTTGCACCAGTAAACAAATTAATAGTATCAATTAAACCAGTTAATAATATTAATTAAACGTTTAATTCACTTGATTAAATAATTAATTGAGTTGATTAAAATTTTAATTAAAATTGATTATATTTTTGAATAATGCTTTAATTGGTGAAAAATGTGAGAGAATTTTTTCTGTGCGTATTTTTACTAAGTTAGCTTTAATCAAAAATAAAGTAACAAATAGGCTAAAGACATTTTACGAAAGTATGGACGCGTTTTAAGAACAATTAATTGTAAAATTTGTATAAAACTGACCATTATTAAATATGTAGCACAGGACGACATTGAAAAAGTTTGTTTAACCATTCCAACTGATTCTTATGTTTTTGGAATGCTAAAGACGAATATGAACACAGTTTCCTCCCATCACGTCACATTTATCAGATACACCAATTATTGTAATTTCGGAAGATGTTTTGTACCACAATTAATAACAAAATCCAGTTTTATAGTTTTGTTCTATAAACCTGATTACAAAAATTTGAAGCAATAATAGA
Organism: Pollenia griseotomentosa; assembly: GCA_963931875.1. Lineage (NCBI taxonomy): Eukaryota > Metazoa > Arthropoda > Insecta > Diptera > Polleniidae > Pollenia > Pollenia griseotomentosa. The sequence continues at coordinate 251,121,843 of OZ007560.1, forward strand.
CGAAATTGTACAAAAACTAAACATGCTATAGAAAAGAAATTAAAACACTAGCACTAAAATCTAGTAGCATGTATGCATGCCGTGCACTTATTTGTATTAAAGTGAGGAACTGATTATATATAAAGTATTTGAAAAAGTGATATTTTGGTTTTTTTGTTATAGGATTTCTTGTTTTCATCCGATTATAGCTTAGCTGCCAGGCCCACGGTGTCGACAAGAACATTTCTTTCGCATATTTATATTGAAAACAATAATAAAAACTAAAATTTGTTTTGGTTTTCAAAACAAATATACGAAAGAAATTTTATTGTCGACATCGTGGGCTTGGGAAAACAACTTTTGTAATTAGGTTGACTGCAGAATAAAATTATAAAACTATGGATTTTGTTATTAATTGTGGTACAAAACATCATCCGAAATTACAGTAATTGGTGTATCTGATAAATGTGACGTGATGGGAGAAAACTGTGCTCATATTCGGCCAAAGCATTCCAAAAAACAAAAGAATCTGGTGCAATGGGCAAATAAATTTCTAAAAAGTTTTTAAATGTCTACCTGTGCAATATAGTGTCTTAAATAAATCAAAGAAAATGTATTCAGAAGGAATAGTACAAGAAATATATTACTAAATGTATATATAAAACACATTTCATAAATATCTTCTATTTGCTGCAACAATGTCATAATCCAAAAAACATGTTTGGCAGAAAACAAGTTTAACGTTTTTCAATTACCAAAACATTAAAGTAAATATTTTATAAAAATTACTTCTCGATACAAATTTTTACAAAATATTAGTTTTTATACCATTTAAAATTATAATAAATAGAAAAAAACGTAAGAAATACATAATGTTATGTACTTATTTCAATTTTAAAAGATGTGCCCCTTTTTTAAAAAAATCCACTTTTTGGTGCCACTTATTTTGTAGATATCCCCTTTTTTTGGTACTTTTTGAAAATATCTGACGGTAACACTGGTTCTGCGTCATGTTTTTCTATCTCTTTTGATATTTTCAAAACAATTAGGGTATCATTAAGGAATTGTCTCATTACAAATTTATACAAAATGTGCCACGACATGTTCAACGTTTTTATACCCACACCACAATAGTGGAGAGGGTGTTATGCATTTGTGCTGTAACACCTTAAAATATTGGTCCTCGACCCACCTTAAAATATACCGATCGACTCAGAATCACTTTCCGAGTTGATCTAACGATGTCCGTCCGGCTTGTGCGCAAAGTACAGGTCAAAATTTTGGAGATAATTTAATAAAATTTGGCACATAGGTTCTTATTGGCATAAGGACCAAGCCTATTGAAATCGTAGGACCATGAGGGGAGATAGGGGGTAATTTCTGCCTCTCAGAAACTATCAAAAAGATATTAATAAAATTAAAAACATAGATATATCCCTATTCATATAGAAAATTTGTTGTAAAATACTGTGGTGTAGGGTATCATATGGTCGGGCTTGACCGACTATACTTTCTAACTTGTTTTTTTTATAAGGCAAGGTGTTCGGCGTAATTTTTTCTAAACGCCGAACATTAAACGAACAATAGCTTTTTGCCGAACTCCAACACTGAACCAGAACGTTCGGTAGGATTCTTTTTATTATATTGAAATAGTCACAATTTGAGCCTTTTCACGGTTGCCGTTACTTGAGAGTCTAATTTGTTTTTTTTCTTTATTTACTTTATTAAAATTTTTTGATTTTTGTACAAACATCCTTTATACGTTTTTTAAATATTTTATCAAACCGCTTGTGTGGTTTGGCTCTTAACAAACAAAACAATATTGTAATTAAAAAACATTATAAAATGTACTGAACTGCTTAAAGTAGAGGGCCATCAAACATGGAAAATTTGACATAAATGGCTCAATTATGGCTCATTTTGCATTACTGATTTAAATAAATACTAGAAATACTGAAATTTCGGCATTGAAAATAATTTAAAATTCTAACTTAAATCTTCAACACCGGCTTGGTTATGTCTACTAGAATGACAAAGGTAGATGATTAATTAAAAGACTTAGGACACAAACATGTTAATTTATAAAAATATGGCGATGAAAACATTTTTTGTTGCCTTATTTTAGGCGAACTTTTTACAGATACAGTTTATATAATAAAAGACTGAAAACACATACGTGGTAATGAACTCTGCCTTATTAAAAAAGAATTTTTAATTTAATAACAAATTTTTTAAAGGAAAGACTAACTAACAATAAAATACCAAAATTTGCTTTTGTTTTCATTAAAATTTCTCACAGGAATTTTTGATTTAATTTTCTAATAACAGGCAGTTTGAACCAGTGTTCGAAAATAAACCCTAAATATCGCTCCTTAGTGTTCGGTTCAATAGATTTGTGGAAAACACAAATGCTAATAGTGTTTGTGTAGAAATTCATTAAAAAAATAACGTTTCCCTGTTAGTCATAATACTGTTCTTATCCAACTCAACAAAAAGATGAGAACATTTAATGCCGTTCGGTTTTTTTTTAAATCCAAAAACTTCATTATGTTCGGTTCGGCTCATTAATGTTCATCCCTTTTGGCTGGTAAAAACACCAAACATTTTTTAGAAAAACAAAATACGTATTCGCAAAAAAAAAACAAAAAGCCAGCAAAATAATTTAACACAAACAAAACATATACACAATACACACACAAGCTGTTCCTGGTGCGGTCGTTGCTAAAATTTTTTGTTTGTTCATTTCTTTCAGTATCACTACAATTGTTCTGTTTTTTTAACGAAAAACAGAACAATATATAACGTTTAGCTCTTGCTTGAAAATATGTAGTTACGAACGGTATTAAGGATTGTGTTCGTCTACACAATCACTAAAAAAATAGATAACGTTCTTAGGTGTGTGAGCCGAACGGTAAATAATGTACTGTTAACTTTCGAATACTGGTTTGAACAAAAAATTATTACCAAAATAGATAATTCTTATCACAGCAAAGGAAAACAAACCTGATTTTTCTTTCAAAATAATAAAAACACGTCGAGCTAAAAAAAAAAAAAATATTGCTAATTCCGATTTTATAGGGTTTAACTTACAGGTGACACTGGACATAATTTATTACACATTTTTCAACATTCGGGTAAGAAGGTGATCGATACAGCAGGTGAGACATTTGTCAATGAAGCCTTTTTTGGAACGAAAACGCAATTAATGTTACGATGATATTAACTCACATTATGCAACAAATATTATTCCGGTTCTTAGACTTTTTACATTTTTACAACAATTTATTTATTAAACCACAGATAAGCAAGCAGAAAACAAAAAACCTTTAAAAAAAAGCTTAAGAATTTCACAGTTTAAAAAACAATTAAGGGAGTTACCTTTGTTTAACTAATGTATGCTTAATAATAGTTTCGTAGAAAAAAAAAATCACTTAACTTCGCCACTTATAGTTGACTCTGGGAATTGCCGGGTTAATTTAAACAGTATTAAAGGATTAAATTCAAAAATGGTTACCATTATAGAATTTCTAAAGATCTTGTCTGATATGAATTTGGTTAAGGCTAGTTTACACTATTATACTTTGTATTAATACACGTTAAAAACTCAAGTAGTATGTAAAAGTGTGGATGCAATGTGCTAAGAAAATTACAAGTATTACGAAAATAAATTTGACAACACATCCGACTTCATCGTTTTTTGAAATTTTCCTAAACAATAATACTTTTCATTTGATCAGGTAATGTTAAATGAGATTCTTGGACAGGCGCAACAAAACTCATTAGATTTCTATCTTAAAAAATATCGAGCCCTTACCGCGAAAATAACGTAAGCACCAAAAATCAAATTTTGCAGGAGAGAGTTTTTTTATTTTATTTCATATAAATTTGTCGCTTACGATAAAATTGTTCTTGCTATAAAATCGTAACGGTACCTAACGTGACTATGATATTTTTAAAGAGATGATGCAAGTGTTGCTAATAAAGCTAGGCTCGATATTATGGAATACTCAAGATTTGTGTGATATTGTAAACTAGCCTTTAGAGCTTGACTTTTTTGATTATTAGACACAGAGACAATCTGTTTTAGCATAAGGATAATTTCAGTTTATCCATATAAACAACCTCTTATCTGAAAAATCTGAAATAACTTTTTCATTAAAAAAGAACATGCAGACAAACCATAGATAGAGTGAAAAAATTGTTAGCCTTAAAATGGCAACATACGTTGTTTTTTCTGGAGCTAAAATTTTTACAAATAACTTTTGTGACTTACACCTGTTAGTAGTGTTATAAAAATAGCTTAATTTTTTTTTTTTTAATACAGTCGAACTTCTCCATGAATTGCTTTAAAAAACCCGCTTTATCGTTTTATTTTTAGGGTATTTTGATTCCCCTATAATAAATTTTCATACAGAGAATTTTTCGTTACAATGAACAAATTTTGCAAAAATAAATATAATTCTTATTAATTTTTTCCTCCATGTAATGATTTATTTCGACTAAACAATCAAGTATTTGAAATGCTTCAAATAACAATTTTTTATCACAATTCCAAAAATATCTATTACATTAACTTGACATTGTTTTTCTTTCATTTGTATTTTCTTAAACTACAAATGATGACAAAGCCAAGTGTGAAGATAAAATTATTCATAAATTTACTATGTCTCGAGAAGCGCCTTGCTATTATTTAATGACGCACCTTTTTTATGAACTCAATGCAGTTTTGTTTCACATAATTTCAATTTTCCAGATAATCATCAAAAGCAATTAGTTCAACTTAAACATCAAACATTTATTATTATTATTATTTGTAACATCTTTTATTGACATCTAGGAATTCATATAATAGAATTTTTATTCCCAGCCCTTCATAGACTTAGATACATTTTGAATGAGAGGAGAAAAGAAATGGAAAACACCTACGTTGTTATTCAAATGTGTTTTTCTTTGATGACAATGTCATAAGATCTAGAAAATGGAAAATTTTCTTATTAAAAGGAGTGGTAAAAAAGTAAAAGATGATTTTTTATAAGATCGCTCTTAATAACAAAACAAAAAATAGACTATTGTTCTAATTTTTTAATGCGATTTAAAAAGAAAGAAATAAGTTATGAGTTCTCGCAATTAAAGCTTAAAAAGCATAAGAATTACAATACTTTTATTGCAATCACCTAATGTAGTAAAATAGCTTAAAAAAGAAGAATATAATTTCTTAATCTGTCTAAAATTTAGAGCTTTAAATATTTTCTTTAAGAAGCAAAGGCCCTCAATAGATTCCTGAAAATATCCCCATTTTGTGCAAATACTTTCAATTCACCCCAACTCTAGCCATTGCTGTTTACTTCGAACTCAATGAATGAATGAGCTAATCGTCCCCTTCTTCTGTTCCTTTGCGGGTTACCGTCTATGGCAATTCTAGTGGTGTCGTTAGTATGCCTTTCAAGGGTGTTGCCGATCCAGCGCCATTTGCGTCTCCTGATTTCAATCGAAAAGGTTTGTTGGCCTGTTTTTCGCCAGAGTGCATGGTAAGATATACACGTATATACACGTATATACACGTAGAACCTTGCGAAGACCGCGATCTACGAATATTTGCATTTTTCGCATGTTACGAGTGATAGCATTCTTGGTTTCGAAGCGATACAAAAGGGTAGATTTTATGTTCGCATACACGCAGAGAAAAAACATGTTTAAATATGGTCACCTCCAACAAAACTATTTTTAAAGAAAATTTTAAACATATTATGTTAAATATAACCATACTATTGTCACCTACAACCATACTATGGTTGAATTAGTCCTCCATCATGAAGCCACAACCATATTATGGTTGCCTCTAAACATGTTATGGGTTATTATGACAATAATTAGTTTTAAAATTAACAACACTATTTTCCTCTTTTCCAACAGCAACATGCTATGGTTGAAAACCAACCATGCTACTATAAATGTTAAACATGTTTTAGTTATTTTTAACCATAACATGTTCGGAGGCAACCATAATAGGGTTGTGGCTTCTTGATGGAGGACTAATTCAACCATATTGTGGTTGACGGTGACAATAATATGGTTAAATGAAACATAATATGTTTAACATTTTCTTTAAAAATAGTTTTGTTGGAGGTGACCATATTTAAACATGTTTTTTCTCTGGGTGCAGTCAGGGTAATTACCAAATAGACTTTAAGCAGCCAAATGTATGACGTGCTTTCTGCAAGACACCCGATTTTTCATTCATAGATATAATGCACCCAAAATAGCCAATTTGGCTGACATCTTCCATTTCGCTTGCACCAATTACAAATAAATACCGGGAGGTTGCAGTGGTTAAATTGAGCAGAAGCTTAACTTGTTCGTTTAATTTATGGAAATTTAATTACAATTCTCTAAAAATTCCCAACTCCGAAAACTCTTGATGTATCCCTCGTAAAAGCGAATTGACGTCATCTTAATAAATTCAATTTAAATTTATTAGCAGTATTTTTATATTTTCCTTTAAATATGCATTTCTACGTATTTTACTATCAGATAAACTACATTTATTTTAATTAATTAAACACGGATCTAAGAATTTCCCGGGTGTCATTGTTAAAATTTAAATAAAAAGAAAAAAACTAGCCAATACATAGAATTTGAATATAAATTGACACTAAGCATTAAGGTACTAAACAAAATCTACCAACTGTTTTGTATTCTAAGAACTGAAAGAGAAAATCGACTGCAAAAACGTCAGCAACAACTGCAACGCCAACAACATTTATTTAAAATTGCTCCTCTATATGACGAGCTGTGCTTGAGTTTTACAACCGGGTTTCACACATTTTTTTTTAATTTTTTTTTGCACACTGTGCCGAATGATTTATTGAAACATACAGCATTTTGCCAATAATCAATGGCAGTTTTAAATTTGCTATGAATATCTTAAGTGTTTGTTTTTTGTTTATAAAATTATAAAAATAATACAACATAAAAAAAGAAAAATTACTGATAATAAGTGGAATATTTTAATAAGTTTAGATTCAGATTCTTACTTTTGCAACTACAAACAGCTGGCTGTTCCACTGCAGCGTTTTTTTTAGCAGCTGCAGTTGCTGTGGCTGCACCTTCGAGTTTCATTCAAATCTTTTATTGCAAATTTTGCACTTAAATTGCAGTCTGTAGTAAAAAGTTGGAGAAAACCCAACTAAAATGTTAATTACATGTTATAACATTTTGTTTTGTTTCAAGCAGTCGCAAAAATTACAGATATTTCAAGTTCAATGTTATTCTAGTAGATACAATGATTTTCTTTAAGAAATAAAATTAACTAAAAAAAAAAAATTGTTTTTCAACTCAACTTGAAGGTGTGTTGTTAAATCGGTTTAATCAAACAGAATTTTCATTTTCCATTCCTGCATAGACAAAAATATTTGGTGGTAGTGCTCTGGGTGATGAGATCTTATGTGTGTGGCTCTGTGTCTGTGTTCATTCAGTCAGTTAGTCTATAAGTCAGTTTATCTGTTGAAAAAGTTTTCGTTTTGCTTTTCAAATATTCTTATGACAATGACACATTTTCAATGATTCATTTGTTTATTAGAAATTGTTTTTAATTTATAGTTGTTATCTTTTCGCTGTCATCTCATCTGCTAAATAAAAAAAAGCTAAAACAAAAACTAAATAAAAAAATACAATAAAATAAAAATTATATTTTGTTGAGTTAACAGGTTTTGGCCCAACCATGGATATTATTTGTAAAGTTATTTAATTTAATTATTTCGTAGTTATTTGTTCGAAATTAAACTTATATAAGGCTCGCTTATAACAGAATCGTCAAAAGTCAATAATTAAGATCAAAATTCAAAATGCTTATTATCGATAAATTTTCATCACGGATTTCGAATTGTAAAAAATTAAGTTGATTCAACCCCTCTCCAAGCAATTCATTAAAGAAAACCCCTGACCTCCAAACCCCCTGGAAAAAAAGATAACATCATGTCAAAGGTCAGGCAGCCTCCCTCCACCCTCTGGAAAAAAGGAATTCAAGAACTAGCAATGTTGCTCACCACTTCACGAAATACAGGGAGACCGTTGTTTCTAGGCAACGATAGATTAATGGATGGCCCAATTATCCTATAGGACCTGCAACAGCAGACCACCTTTTAAAGAAATTGACACAAGGAAAAATAACAATACTAAATGGATCGATTCTCCAAGAAATTGGACATTGAAATCTTACATGGGAAGACGCGAAAACAACTGCAACAAATCGTGCTTCCAAAGGGGCTATGGAAAAAAAATTAAACCGGTAACATTCCAAAATTATCATCCAATCGTTTGGCTCGTTTAAAGCAAAACGTTATATGTCAAAATTTAATTTAAAGTACATTTGAATTTTTTCACATTATACCTTGCCAGACTCTTAATTTAAATCGTTTTCTTAAAAAAAAAGAAAAAAAAACACGTCATTAAAAATTGTATTTCCACAAAAATTGTTAAATTTTATTTTATTCATTTTTTAGAAAAAAACGACTAAGTTAATGCAACATCAAAAAAAGGTAAATCGCTAACTTGTTTAAAGTACTTAAAGTTCTTGCTTGTAACAAAAGTGTCATATATCAAAGTTTTAAAATTTGTGTTGCTTTTATTTTAACCCTCTCAACATCTTAAAATTACAAATTTTCAATTGATTCACATAGGGCCATTATTACAACTTACAAATAGTTATTTTTAGGATGCTATCTGACAGATAAATAGTTTTTGGTTATTACAACTTAACATTAACCTAAAAAGTGACTGAAAAGCTAACATCAGGTTTGTCATCATGGTAACTTTACAAGTGAACTTTAAGAACTTGAAGATGCCATATTTTCTGCTGAAGATATGGTAACTTCAATGATAGTCTTAAATTAATTAACTTTTTCAAAAAACACAATTTAACACAAAAAACAAAACAATTTACCATTAAAACCAAAAATAAAGCACAAAAATTTACTTTTGTTTTTAATTAATAAATAAAACAAAACTAAGTCGTTGCCACTACGTATTTTAAACAACCAAAAGTAGTCAGTATATACTGCAATGTTGTCACAGTATATAAATTACATTTTTTATTTTATCGGACAGTTGTAGTAATGGAAAAAACTTATTGGTCACTTTATCGTTCAAGATAGCTATTGTTCACGTTTACTATCAGCAACTTTATCATTAGGTTGTAATAATGGCCCATAGAGGTTAACATTAAAAAAAAAAATACATATTTTTTAAAATTAAAAATTTTTATTTTTAAAAGGAGTAATTTCATAAAAACGGAGTGTGGCCTACAGGCAACAACGAGCAACAAGGGAAAGCAAACGTAAAAAATTTATGAAAAAGCTTAACGTAAAAATTTAAAGCATTTCATATTTATGTTAATAAGACGATTGAAATCTCTTGAAACAGTTTTTTGTTTGCATATCTCACACAGTATGAGTAAATTTTACATATTTTGGATAGTTGCGTCGAATTCTTTTTCGTCCATTGAGGCCAGTGATCGACTTGATTCTGGCGGACTACTTGCGAAGGCAAGTGTTGCAGAGGTTTTTTATTCGTTTTTGCTTGGGTTAAGTTCTCATCCTACATAGAGATTCGCTAACTTCTAGGCGAAAGTTTCTCGATAACATAATGGACCTTGATTTATTTGCATTCGCTCTTATAAATCAACGAAAATTTAGACATTGTTCTCTAAATAGTAATTCTCAACCAAAATATAAAAAATAGCACTATAATAAATTTGCTGGAGACTGTAAAAAATAAATAGATTCCCTTTTCGCTCAATGTAGCCCACAAGACACAAACACTAAATTTCGTGTTTTACGCATATAAGTCAAAAATATTAAAAGTACTAGAGTAATTACTCATATTTGTACACTAACCTTACAGACTCTCACAAAAAAAAAAACGAAGAAGCGGTTATAAAAATATTGTTTATTATTTATTTATTATAAAGCATTTTCACTTTTAAAATTTTTTAAATTATAATGGGATCGCAATATTTATAACAATAAGAAACAACCAGCTTATGCTTTTTTGAACTTGAGGTAAAGAACAGAGTGTATACTAAAGGTAACATTACTTGGTAGGTCACAATAACTATTACTATGGAAATTATTGAGAGATGGCCAGTATGTTGCCTGTAGTACAGAGAATTAAAAATTAAAAATAAATGCAAACTAAAAAATTTACTAGTTTGCAAAAAAGCTTTTTAAATAAAAACTTAAAATCGATAATTTTTCTACAAGAAAAATCGCTTATTTTATCAAAAAAATTAATGCTATTTTGTTTATTTTTATTTTTAATCGAAGAGGAAATCGCTTTAATCTAGTTGCACAAAAATTTCAAAAAAATTTAAAACTAAAAATGTTTAATGCCCTTAACAAGTAAAACGCAACGCCAAGGAATTATATTGAAAGCAGACACAAAGTCATAAATATTTTGTAATTTTGTTGTTGCTTGTGGCGTTGAAAATTTTAAAACAATACATGAATTTCTGTAGAAAGCAACAACAAAATTACAAAATATTTATGAGTTTAATTATGCATTTATTATAATTCTCTGGCGTTGCGTTGCGTTTTACATGATTAGGACCTAAAAGTAGAAAACTTTTAACGTTCCAAACAGAGAAAACGAATCATAATCGGTCTGTTAACATAATAAGATGGTTAATGGCCACAATGAAGCTAGGTCCTTGTAATAAAAAGAACCTATGTACCATTTAAAAAACCAAATTTTTTAAGAAAGAAAAAGTATTAAACTCAAAATTTAATAATTTATTTTGTCTTGAATAATAAAAAAAACTGTAATCACAAAAACTTAAAAAATCGGAAAAATCGCTTAAATTATTTTACAAAAAATTTATAAAAATCAATATTGATCGGAAAAATTCAAAAAAAAAAAGGTTTTAAAACCGCTTGAACCTGAAAGATTCGATTATTTCAAAAAAGCACTTCAACGAATCGCTCAAGAAAGTAAAAATTGCTTAATAAATACAATTGTTTCTTTCCCCAATGGTTTGATCAAATCGCAGAATAAACAAAAAATTTCGAAGAGTTTAAATTGAGGTATTTTATAAAAACGCTTAAGTTTCACAGTTTTGTTAATCTTATTGACAACAAATTACAAAAATTACAAACAAAGTTTTACCTTAAATAAATCGCTAAAATTACGCTAACACTAAACTTAATTTAATTCATCACAATAACAAAAACTGCTATATTTAGAAAAAAAATTTTGCTTCTAAAAAAAACGCTAAAACCGCTTTATTAAACAACGCTATCAAAAGAAAAAGTCGCTATATTAAAAAAATTTGTTAATTATTTGAACGATAAGCGATTAAGTTAGAAAAGAAATTAGCTTCCAAAAAAATCCCTAAAATCGCACTTTAAAAATTTTATTTAAAAATTTTATTGATACAATATAAAATCGCTAAATTTAGAAAAATATTTATGTAGCTTCAAAAAAATTCGCTTTGCCTAATAATTTTATAAATAACAAATCATTAACCTAAAAAAATTAGCTTGAAAACACATCATACATCTAATAAAAAAATTTCTTGAACCCGAAAAATTTGTTAAATTTAGAAAATCAAGGTTTATTTAAAGAAAAATACTGAAGTTTGTAAAATAATAAAAAATCACTTGCTTCGCTAAAGCCCCCATGACACTACATTTTTTAGACATTGAAAATATATAGAATTGATAGAAAGAAACAGTAAATGTTGGAAAGAGCAAACTATAAAAAATGTAAACAAATTTTTTTTTCTTTCAGTTTTTCTTTTGTTTTGATTTTGTTTATTTTATTAAATGTTGTCAACTTTTTGTTTATGAAACATAAAAACAAAACCAACAAAAAGCAGTCATTAAAACGATTTCTGTATGACGTGCTAAATTCCCAATTTTTCATATTTGATAAATACACTGAAATTAATTGTTGAGGGAAAGCTAGCTTCTATGCGCATTTCACTGGTTGCTTAGGCCAGCTCATCAGGAAACCTTTTCCTAAGATTTTAGAAAAGCAAAAAATATTATACGAATAAAACCCTAAAGCGAATAAGAATTTTAAACACTCAAAGCAGTAAATTCGCCCCTAAGCCGCTGATTCAGCAACGCTTTTAATTTAAAACAATTTTACCTTTTTTATTTTTTTGACATAACTTAATTTTTTAGCGATAACTTTTTAAAAATGTTTGACAGTTTGCTATTTATCATATACAGCTGAACTCTTTGCACTTGGTAAATTTTTCTATTACATAATATTTGCACTGTTTGCTTAAACTTGAAAAATGCATTAAAAATGTAGTGTCATAAGCCCTTAAGATTTACAACCCAATTATGAATTAAAATTCCCCGGAAGTTTTTTCACATTCTTTTTGTTTAAACTCAATTGTAAAAGTGGCAGAAGGGAAAAGCTCCTGGGGAATTTTTATTCATGAGTGGGTTGATAAATAAAATTTCATAAGAAATCATCTAAATTTAAAAAATATATTTAAACATTTTAAAACTATAAATTATGAAATTTTAAGAATCCAATACAGTGAAATCTCATGACCGGACATCGAAGGAACCAATAAAATTTGTCCCAGCAAGCGCTATGCTCTCTCAAAGCTGTTCAATGGTTTTTCTATAAGGAAATCTGCCAGGACTAGGCAACAGTGTCCGTCGAAATAGGGTGTCCGCTTGAGAAAAGAATCCGGTTAAGGAAAATTACAATCGGGCATGTTCTACAAATCGAAATGAAGTGGAATTGAAATCGAACGAAATTTTAATTTCAATTATTTACAAAATTACTGTAGTTTTTCCTGTTTTTAAGAGCTGTTCTTATAAATATAATTGGTGCTCAATATATTAAGTATAGAGAAAGGAATATAATTAGTATTGTGGTTATTTTGTTGAACTATTTATGGTTTTTAATCCAAATTTTTTAATAATTTTAATTAGGCTTAAGTTCATTAAATTTAATTTTCATTAAATTATTTTTATGAAGAAAGGAATTTTACAACATGAAAATTAATTAAAATTGTTATTGATAATCTTTCATTATTGACCGTGGCCGGGGCTCGAACACGGGCCGGCAGGTTACCATGACATGTATCGATCGCAACCACTCGATCTCCTCAGATGGATTTGCCGTTTTACACTCGCAGCCATCGACGACTGCTGACGTCAATAGTCAAACATCAATCCTTAAACCAAATTGTATTTTAACCTTTGGTAGATCGAAGTTTGCTTTGTTGAATGATTATCCATTTTAATTGATTTTACATGTTCTTCCTTACTTCTGTTTTTTTTTTCTTTTTACGAACTTTCTTTACAGGCTCGATTTCAAAATTTGTTCGGTTTTAAATCCACTTCATTTCGATTTACAGAACATACCCGAATGTTATTAATAACGGTTTCAGTAATAAAAAGTGTTTAAGCGAATTATTACGCCACCTTGTCCGATTGGATTAGGATTGGAATTGTTCCACGTTGGCTGTCACCTAATTGCATCAGACGGATTGGGGTCAGTATACCATTCAGGATACTCAATTGGCCGCCTTCTGACCTTAGCTTTGTCTGAACCACATTACTTGTGGATTTTTGTTAGTAGCTGCATGGGAAATTCAGAACAAGTGTGGCCGTCATTTTAATACAATTCCCACAAATTTAATAAAAGTTATTTGTTTTATACAAAATTTTCAATTAGTTTGTAGTAAAAATTTAGTAACTAATTTATTTAATGTGCCAACATTTACTAATTTTATATAATTATAATAATCTATTGAATTCTTTATTTTTTTTTTTTTTATTTGAAAGAAAAAAATTATAGAATTTACAACGAGAATGATTGTTTACTTGTGCAGTTGTAATAAAATAGAAAATCTAGAATTGCATCAAAAGGCAGATTACAACATTAATTTGAAAACGAAGAGAGAGAGAAAAATTTACAACAAGATAATTTTTCAGCAGTTGTTGTTGCTGTTTATCCCACACATTAATTTGAGCACAACAATTTTCGAAATTATCTAAAAAATGTTGGCAAAAAAAGAAAGAAACTATAAAAAAAGGAAATAAAGAATTACGTGCAACTTTAAATTACACTTAAAAAAAAGTTTAATTAAAAAGAAAAAAAATAAATAAATATAAAATATATAACAATCAGGCCTGTTCTGAAAATCACTTCAACTCAAATCACGTGATTTTAAATCACATGTGCGTTTTAAAATCACACATGTGATATTTTGGTATTCCGTTTCTCTTTGTTTTGGTGTGATCTTCAATTGCCGAAAGCACACCGAGAAACACAAAAACGTTATAACTTTCACAAGACCACAAAATCACACGTGTGATTTTAAAAGCACGTGATTTTCAGAACTGACTCGAATAAATAGATGTGTCAGAAGCTAAAAGGCCTAAATAGCCTAAAAGTAGGGAAAATAAGTGATGTTTGAAAATTTAATTAAAAAAATTTAAGATGCTACAGAAAAAGAAGTTGCCAAACCAGCCAAGTGTAGTAATTCATATTACAGCAATATATTTTGGCCTAAGTTTGTTATGTATATTTTTCGAAAAGTGGAGTAAGGCCTTAAAGCTTCTGACACATCCTAATATTGTAGATTTAAATAAAAACAAATTGTTTTTTTTTAAAGTAAAATTAATTTCTTTTAGTTTTGAAAATGTTATTTCTTTTCTATTTTTTTTTTTTTGGCAAGGAAAATATTTGAATGAAATTTTTCCCCCAGTGTCCTTAAGAAAGATCTGTGCATTTAAATAAAACTTATTTGGCCCTTTTCTATGGTAAATGTATGTTTGTTTAGTTGCATTCACACTAAGCAAATATTTGATGAAAAAATTCTTCAAGTTGTTTTTTTTTTTTAAAAAAGAAATACAAACATAATTTTAGATAACGTTTTAATATATAATTTTTCAAATTAAAACTTTTTAAAAATAAAACTTTTTGTAGAAATATTTAAGATTTCTTCATTTTTTTTTTTCAAAAGTGAGCCATTGTGCGTTAAACCTAGTACTTTGTTCAAATTTGTAAAAAATGTTGAGCTACATTAATTATTTCACACGAAAATTTTGACATGTATCAATGTTACCTATTATGCGAGTTTGTACAATTTGACGTTTTTATTCCTGCAAAGTATGCAACATTGTTTTGTGTATGTAAACAAACCCCACATGTATTTTATAAAAATTATTTTTTTTAATAAAAAATTTAATAAAAAATAATGTAAATATAGATAAAAAAAAAACGGTTACCGGTTGTGTTGTTTGAATTTTTTATTTTTAAATTAAAAATCAGTTCATACTTTTTAGCTTTTCCTTAAAATTCCAAGTGAAATTAGTGCAGCTTACATTGTTTCGCAGTTGTGAAAAAATGTTGCCAGAAACATTTCGGAACTTTTCACAAAATGAACAGAATACAACTCTATCAACATTATTTCATAGATATTCCGCACAAGTTTTTTCATATGCGTTTTGACTGCATTTCACGTGAAATGTTGAACAGAGTACCAGGCTTTATCAAACAAAATATTTGAAAAGAAGAATTTTTACAAAACATCAACTTTATCAAATATTTGATCAATATGACCACATTTTAATACTTTCTGTAAAAAAATTAAAAAAAAAAAAATACAAATAACCAATTTTCTTTTTGCAATTTAACAAATTTGTTGAGTCCATACGAGTGTAAGATAATAAACTACATAAAAAGTAAATAAAATTATCTAACAATTCCCAGATGTTAAATAAAATTATTTGTGATTTTATATAACAAGACTATAAAAGAGTTGCCCTTCAAACAAATTCCTCAAACTACAAAGCAGTTTAATAATTCTTTGGATTTTAATTTCAAATTCACTCACCTTGTTGAAAATAGTTCGCCTTTCTTACATACACACACACCAAAGCCATCAATTGCAATTGCGATAAACGCTGTCGCGTTGATTGTGGCAACGGCAGAAGATCTCGTAAATTGGCAATTTCAGCATTAATTAAATCTCTACGCAGTTTAGAGGCACCTTTTGTTGATTTGTTGGCATCAAACCTATAATTTGAAGATGAGGGGAAATATAATTAAGCAAAATAATTATTATTTATATTGAAAAGAGTTAAAAAAAAAAATAAATAAATTCGTAGAATATCTATAAAGTTCATAAAGTTTTGCAAGTAAAAGATGAATAACTATTGTTATGGATTTTTTATGAATCATAAAATCGAAATACCAAAAGAGAATTCCTTTGAATTTAACAATCATTTCACAGGTATTAATTTTATGTTATCAACTTTTGGGCTACTGTGCTGTGCGGGGTTAAAAATAATAAGTTTTAGGTATGTAAGTTTGCGAAGAGGTGCATTAACGTTTTTTTTATGGACAAGCATTTATACTAACACATATTTACGTATGAATACTAAGATATTGATATTGAACAGTTACAGGATTGCCAAAGTTTAATGCCTGTATTCATAAATAGATTTAAAACTTAATAAAGGTTTGCAAAACAACTTTTCAATAAAAATGTTGCTTAATAAACTTTTGTTAAATTTAATAATAGTTTATAAATACGGGGATAAGAGAGTATTCCTTATTTGAACTAAAGGAAGTTTAAAAGTTAAGTCCTGTTTTGAATTGAATATTAAAAAAATTTATTAAAGGAAATTAAAGGAAAAGGAAATTTTTTTAAATCTTTCGTTTTATTCCAAAACTCACCAGCCTGGCAACTCTTTTTCTCATTTTAATAAACAATGCCTGTTTAAGTTAAATTCAGTTCTGTTGTCTTGTATAGTATATTTCTCATTCTTAATGTCTGACTAAAATAGAGGGAGGTATCAACGCTGGCGTCTGGCCTCATCAGTTCGAGTACAATTTAAACAGAAAAATAAAACAAAAACTACAAAAAAAAACAAAACAAAAAGAAACATTGATGTATCACAAAAATTCACAAGCAGCATTGTTTTAAAGCCAAGTATTTTTCGCCACAAAAACAGAAGAAAAAAACCAAAACAACATAGAATTCCATATGAAGAATAAAACCCCAGCTTCTTTTTATTTTTCATTTGAGATTTTTATTATTTTTTTTTTTGGATTTTGTATTATTAAAGCCTTTGGGTGGTTTTGATGATGGGATTTATATTTCTGCTGCACATTATGTTACTGTGCTAGCTGCTGCTGCTGCTGCAGCAAGTAGCGAATTTAGTTACTTGAAAAGCAGCAGGCCGCTTGCAGCAGCAGAATCTAAAATTTACTTCCACATGCGTTAAAGTAGCTGCTTTCAGGGATTTCTCCTGGTATTTTCGTTTTATTTCTTTTATAAGAAGTTTTATTTACACTTTTCCCACGCTACAAATTCATAATTTTTGTAACTTGGAATTTCAACTGCCACAAAAATTTGTGGCAAAAATGTAATTTGTATCTCTTTTTCCGTTGCCAAGTTGTAATATTGAATTTTTGCAATTATCTGGAAATAGAAAAATTAATTGCGTACATACAGTGACGGGCTAAATTATTGCCACAGAAAGCACTTTCAACTTTAGGATTGATTTGAGAGGCTTGTTTAAGTGGTTTTTAATAAACAAATACAGAACTTACTTTGTTTCTTTTCAAAATTTTGATTATATGACCTATTAAAAAAAATGGAAACAAAAAAACCAAATTACAGTACTTGACAGTTTTTTTTAACAAATGAATCTTACACCTAAACTTTATGCAAATTGTCCGCTGAATCCAAACATGAAGACAGAATTGTCAAAAGTGGAACAGTTTTTGAGATATTCCAAAATAACCGTTTTTTGTGTTTTTAAAAAAGATGATGTGACTGAAATGCAAATATCTTCAAAAATTGTAAACGGACTATGTATTTCTTTCTTTTAAGTGAAAGGTTATAAAATTTCTAAAATAACCATTGATCGTTTGTGAAGATGAGTCAATAAATGGCAAAGTTATAGTGCACAAAATTTCAAACATTATTATAAATTTGATGATTTTTTGCAATTTTGCTCTTTTCAAATTATTTTTTTTGGTCACGACTTTATTGGAAATTTGTGAACCAGTGTTATTGGCTCAGCGTGGTTAAGCTTTTCAAATTGTATCGATTTGGCCACTTTTTTCTGACCAGTCGTGAAATAACGTTACTCCTTAAATTTTGAAGCTTTCACATGTCAAAGTACTAATGCCATTGTGCCATAAAGCCTGGTACTCTGTTCAACATTTCACGTGAAATGCTGTCAAAACGCATATGAAAAAAACTTGTGCGAAATATCTATGAAATAATGTTGATAGAGTTGTACTCTGTTCATTTTGTGAAAAAGTTCCGAAATGTTTCTGGCAACATTTTTTTACAACTGCGAAATAATGTAAGCTGCACTTATTTCACGTGAAATTTTAAGCAAAAGCAAAAAAATTATTGTAACACAACCGGTACCAGTTTTTTATCCATATTTACTTTCTTTTTTTATTAAAAAAAATAAATTTTAGTAAAATACATGTGGGGTTTGTTTACATACGCAAAACAATGTTGCATACTTTACAGGAATATAAACGTCAAATTGTACAAACTCGCAAGATAGGTAACATTGATACATGTCAAAATTTTCGTGTGAAATAATAAATGTTGCTCATCATTTTTCACAAATTTGAACAGAGTACTAGGCTTAAATTACCAAAAAATGTATTGATTTTATTAAAAGTTGGTAACAAACAAAGGGGAACCACAAAATCTCAGCGGATTTTTTTTTTTTTGCACTATCAAGGCAAATCTTATGATGAGATCAGTGAAATGATGGATATAAGTCGCTACACCATTCGGGAGCATCGTGCAGCTTTTAAAATGCTTAACATTTATGACGCCCTAAATCTTTAAGCAGCCGTAAATTTAGCCCGATTATCAGAAAAGTCAAGTTAAGTCCGAAAATGTCCTCAACACAGATCGCTGATGAGATTAAGCAAGAGTTTGAAGAAGACGTTCTGTTCTTCCCATTACGGTACGGAGGAGAGTATACCATGAGTCGAACTACAATTGTCGTGTTGCTAGACGTAACCTTTAATTTCGTTAATCAACCAAAAGAAGCGTTTAGCGAGTATAATTTAATTTGGTACAATTTCCAACATGTTTTCAAATATTGCTCTAAAAAGTAAAATTATATAAAAAATTTTAAAATTTGCCTAAAATTGCTTCGAAAAGGAAAAAACACGGTAATTTTCAAATGATTATAATTCGTTAAATATTGCTGCAAATAGAACAGGAACGGTAGGCGTTGCCTTCTCGGTATTTTTTTTTTTTTAACCAAAAGTAAATTTTGAAATCTTAAAAAAGGAAAAACAACTTTAATCTAAGTCCAATTAATTAAAAAAAAAAAAACGTTAAAATTGTTGCTCTATTTCGTTCAATAACAGACAGTTATATGTGATCTCTTAAGCTACCTGGCGTATGAGTTATGTAAATATGTGTGTGATTGCACTCTATTTACAGGCCCATCTGTCACATGAAACATTTAGCTGAAATGCGAATCAAACAAGCAGTCGCAAACAGACTCAGGGTTTTGAGGGGGACAGACTCGGAAAGGTTTCTTCATGGCCTCAATAAATGTCCGAGTGCCAGTAGATTGCGCCAATAAATATCCAACCCCAACAACAAGCATAGTCTGGATTCTACAATTGGAAGCCCCGATGCCAGGCCCTTTGTTCCACATTTAAGCATTTTAAATAGAATCTATTTTGCATACAAAAAAATTCAAAAATTTTAAAAAAGTTACTTTTTGCTAAACTTTGCTCTAAAGGAGAACTAGTGTTATTCTATTTTTTTTAACCAAAAATTTTAAATTTGATCACTCAATTGTACTCTTAATAAAGAATACTGCCGAACATTATTATGGTGGGACCCTCAAGAGACTAGAAGTCAGGAAAGACCAAGAACAAAATTGCGGCGCAATACCAACTATGAAATGATCCAGATAAATAAATCGTGGAGTGTGAACTAAAGCAATCATCAAAAAATATTAACGAGCATCAATCTTTCGTTATGGCCCTACGCATCACCCGATCCACAGTTAAAGGAAAGGAAAAAAAAAATTGCCCAATTCTGAAATGAAATGAGTATCAAAAAGGGATGTAACTTTTTTATTATAAATTTTTATATGTGCCATTCCACGCCAAATTGGCCGGTTTGATTTTTTTTTTTTTGAAAAATTAAAAAAAAAATAGAAGCCTCGGCTTTAAAATTGTTGGGTGGATAGAATTTTTAATTAAAAATGTTCAAAAATAAAATCGAAAGATACACTAATTTTCAAAACCACGACTTAAAATCTTAATCAAAAACCCTTGGAATATTTTATTGCTGCAAAAAACCTCTTAAAACCAATATTTCACAAAAATTCCAATTTCAACCATTATTAAGAAAGTTATAAACAAAGAACTAAAAAAAGTATTTTTTTTTTTATAAATTTTATATCTCTTGAACGAGTGATCGAAAAAATCTAAAAATTTACCATTTAAATTTAAAAGGCCTTAAAGTGTACTAAAAAATATCACAAAATTGGGGAATTCCAAAATTTCAAGCCATATTAATAAAGGGTGTTCTTTATAGAGAGACACAAGTTTAAATCGTAATTAAACAAGGAAATTTAATTTTAGTACCAATAAAACGTGATTTATTGGCAAAAAAAAATTTATGAAATGAATGTTTAAATATGATTTCTGCCATGTTGCCGCCATGTGGCGCGTAGTAGGCACAATCTGGAACACACATTTTTAACAACTTTTCGCAGCATTTGCGGCAGTATTTCGCCGATAACTCTTTGAATGTTGATTTTCCCGTGTTCATTTGTGTGTGGTTTATCGAAGTAGACAAGCGACTCAACATAACCCAAAAGAAAATAATCCAATGGGGTTATTTCACACGATCTTGGTGGCCAATTAATTGGGCCATTACATGAAATTATTTTTTCATCAAAAGTTTCTTTGAGTAAATCAATTGTAGCGCCCGCCGTGTGGCATGTGTCTCCGTCCTGCTGGAACCACATATCAGAGAAAGATTAATGCCACGTAATTGAGGTATGAAAAAATTTCAAATCATGGTCCTTTACCGTTCACCATTGACAGTAACATTCTGACCATCATCGTTTTTGAAGACATATGGGCCAATGACTCCGCCAGCCCATAAAGCGGACCAAACATTAATTTTCTCTGGACATAATGGTTTTCGACAGAAGCTTGTGGATTCTCCTCACTCCAAATGCGACCATTCTGCTTATTTACGTACCCATTCAACCAAAAATGGATTTCATCGGGAAATAAAATTTTGAATTGAACAATTATTTTGATTACAATGGATCTTACTCTCTTTATGTTGTTCAAAATATTTAGAAAAGAAAATTTATTTCTCATATTTTCAAAAAAAAAAAATCGATTTTTCTTATAAAAATTCCAAAAAATCGAAATGACTCTAATTAACTAAAAAATTGTTTTTCACAAAAGACGAGGACTCTGATCTATAATCCCTTATATTTTTATTCAATCTCCAAATTTCTAAAGGTTTCCCTGATCGCACTTTGTAATGCCCACAACTTTACAATTTTATTTGTTAAAATAATATATTTTTTGAAATTATCTCTTGAGGTATGCACAAAAAAAATAAAAAACAAAATTGGTCGCCTACAAAATTATTGGCTTCACAAAACCATAGAGAAAAAATAAAGAAAAAAAGTCATGGGAACATTGTAAATGATGTATTGCTTGAAAGAAAAAATATAGCCAGAATTTGTATTTTCATATTTTTTTTAAAGTTTTATTAAAAACTTTCGCACGCAAATTAAAGCAATCATCGCAAAAAATAAAATAACAGCCAACAAATAGCTAAGAGTAGCAGCAAACAGTAGCTGACTTCCCAATGAACCAATATGCATACTACAAATGCACGTACCACAAACACATGAGACAGACAAACGGACGGACAGAAAAACAACATGAACTTGGGATTTACAAAATATTTTGCCCAGTAGCAAAAAAGAATTAATAAAAAAAAAAAAACAAAATGATGAAATAAGTAAGTAGCATCAACCAAGACAACCGCCACATAAGAAAAATACCATACAATCCGTTATTAAGACCAGAGTTTATGCAGACCACAAAAATCAAACTAAAAAACAACAACAACAACAGCAGCAAACCCCACAGATTATGTGTGCAACCAAGCGCCGATCAATATCACGCGTAAAACGTTAGTTTTTTTTACCGATTTTCGCTTTAGAATTGATGGTAGCCAAACTTTGGAATACAACTACCACACTCTTTTTGTTGTTGTTGTTGTGGTTTAAGGCAAAAATGAGAGAAATTGTTCTTGCACTGCTTGCTTACGATTTCATTGCCATCAAAGTTGGTGTTTCCCAAGAACGGCACTCATAAATCCATAAACTTCATTATAGTTCTCGTAAGCTGTAAAATGCCAACTTAAACTTAATACCAGTAGCCCAAAACAAAATACAACAAAAGATAATTGACCAACCACCACCACCACCACAACCGCAACTTCAACCACTCGCTGGTTGTCGATGAAAACCCCAAAAAGAAAACAACAACAAAAATAAGAAAAGCTTTCGAACAGACACTAACAATAAAGCGCCGCAGCAGCTGCAACAAACGAAATAAAAGTGTGAGAGTTTGACTGACAAAAGCAAAAAATATTCTAAATACAGAATTTTTGCAGCTAAATCTTTTTGTATTGAACTGAGTGCAGCAGCTTCACAGCAGTAGCTGCATGTTGCTGCATAAAATTTTTTTGTATCCTTTTTTTTTGTCTACAAATATATTTTTAGCCATTCGGCTGCTTAAAGCCTCTTCTGTTACTACTGCTGTTGTTGTTGTTGTTGTTGTCGTTTTAGCTGATATGTACTCTGGTCTTTTGCATATCGCTTGTTTGTTGTTTCGGTTATTTACCACCAACCTGGGCGAGTGACTGACTGAGTGATACATCTCGTTTGTTGCCACAAACAAAAATTTCCTAAACGAACAACAACAACATGTTGATCCTCATAATGAAGACCATGATGAGAATGATGATGACGTCGATACTGCTACCAGTATTACGCGGTTATATTTTTGTTTATTATTGTTGTTGTATTTTATGAAAAATGATGTATATATTTTTGGTTTCAAGAAGAAAAAAATAAGTAAAAGTGCTATATTCGGTTCTAACGAATTGTCTGTACCCTTCACTTTAGTATTAGTAGTAGCAAAATCTTAAGTTTTGGAGAACACTTGTATTAGGGACAGCTGAACTTTGCTATTTTTTAATGATCAATACTCCTTAGAAGTGGGCGTGGTTTGGTATACATAGCTGGGTTATTATTACACAAACTCTCTCAGAATTTGGGCGGGATTAGAAAAGTGGGCGTTGCACTTCCCGCATAAAGACATTATAGCTTTCTGTATATTCGGCGAACGACAAGCGCTAAACTTTACAAATTAGGTACAAGCAACTTTGTTTTCAATACAAAACATCTGACAAAATGTGGGCGGGATTGGATAGAAAGCCTGGCACCAAAATAGATTTGTTTATATCTAAAGAACGGTATTTATATAAATTTCTGTACTCATCGCACCATAGTGAAGGGTATATAAGATTCGGCATAGACGAATATACCAATCTTACTTGTTTTTTATTAATTCATTTTATGTCTTACAAATCAAACCAATAACAAGTAAAAGAAAGGCAAGACTGGCAAATTCCACTCGCATGAGTCGATTTATTGGAACCCTTCGAGAAATGCTGCCTTTGGAACTCCCAACTCCTCGTGATGTTCTTAGATAGGGGCATCTACTAAGACAAAAGAGTGGAGAGAATCTCAGAAACTACACAAAAGCTACTATTGCAAAGCATATGTATTCAAAAGTGCTAGAAAAGCGGCTGCTAACAAACATTAAGGTTATCCGTTTTATACTTTTTTTTATTGCAAACATGGAAAAATGTAAAAATTCAGCTTTTTTTACAATTAACACAAGCCTCTTTCTTTTACACTAAAAATTGCAATTTAAGTCACCTTTAATCAAGTGTAAAAATATCAGGTTTAAAGTTAAAAATTTACAATTTTAAAAGCCTGCTACTCTGATAAAAATGTTCTTATTTTTCACAAAAAGCACCAAAATTTATATATTTTTCGAAAATGTGCAATAAAAAGCACTAAAATTTGCATGTCTTTCAAATATATACAACTTTCAAATTTTAATAAAGACCACTGACTTCAACATGAGTGCACATTTCCATTTATCCTTTTTTGTAAGCAAAAAAAAAAATATACTGAATAGAATATAGAGCAAAACTTGGAAAAGGCCAAAAGCATACCACTTGGCAGAGGAAAACTGCAAGCGAAAGAGGCTTTCATATCAACGTAAGATAAACTCTTTGACAAACTTAATTACCAGTGTGAGATTCAAATAAGTTTGTTCAGAGATTGAAGGTACATGCCCAGGTGGAGTTGGCTGAAAACATGAATTGCAAATCTCCTGCTCTTGTAATAACCCAATAAAAAATTCAAACGAAGCAGGTTTGTAAGGTAGAAATTTAAGAGTTTCGCTGAGGGAAGGCATGAATTTTAAGCGGTGAATTCCCACTTTCAAGCAATACATTTTTGATACAAAAAGCGCTTTATTCAACGCATATTAAAACTGGTTAACGTAGCGTTCAGCTTTACACACTGACTATTTTTTTACAGTTAATTTCAAGTATTCTGCCTTACAAACCTGCTTCGTAGTAAGGGAATGCTGAAGCACTTGAAATGTTATTTTTTCTTTTATTAAACTTGTTAAGAGTTCCTTCACTTACTTTACTGCATCTCTGTATGTCTTGTTGCGTAGCGCATAATTGTGCGCTTATTTTTATAAATGTACCATTATGAAAATTTATATTGGGAAGGGCATGAATATGAATATCTCTGTCAAACAACTAATGTTTATTAAGAGTCAAACAGAGAAGGTTGGATCTATTAGACAGAATCAAGTTCGATTGTCAGATATACGTGACCACAGATTTGTCTTCTGTGGTGAAATTAAGAAGCTTAAAAGGAAAGAAGCTGATTTACGAAGAATTTCAGAATATTAATAAGAAAAAGCGTAAGAGTTAACATTAAAAACAAGTGAATTTATTTCGTCTGATGAGGATGAACAGTCATCTGGTGCTTGACTTGCAGATGTTGATATACATATTCTGTACATATGTATTATAGCAACCTAATCCCCATCATGTCTGGGGTCTTCGGAAACCCCATTTTAAGATCCACAAGGAAAGACAAACTGACGGATGTACAGACAGACGGACGGACATCGTTAAATCATCTACTCTTAAAAATCCATAAAATATATACTTTATAGGGTCTAAGATAAATATTGTAGAAACTACAAAATAATTGACATTTTATTCCCTTTTCACCTGTTGCGAAGGGTATAATAAAACACTTAAAGTTTCAAACTGAGGCACTTAAGATGAGTTTTTCTTAACTTTGCTCAAAAACAGATTTTGTAAAATTAGAAAGAACCGTTTTAATATTTTTGAGATCTTTTACAATAGCGATCACAGATTACCGACACTTTTCACTTTTAAATTCATAACTGCATTTGGAGATTTACAGCAATTTTAAAGTTGGAAAATAGAATTAATCGCGCCGTTTTTTCACGTAATCCAATATTTAGTCAATTTAAAAATTTTTTACTTTTCGATTTTTTATTGTTTAAAATAAAATACATTCATACGCCCAGAAAAAAAACATGTTTAAATATGATCACCTCCAACAAAACTATTTTTAAAGAAAATATTTAATAATTTGACCATATTATTGTCACCGACAACTATATTATGGCTAAATTAGTCCTCCATCAAGAGACCACAACCATACTATGGTTGCCTCCAAACATGTTATGGTTAATAATAACTAAAATATGTGTAACACTTATAATAGGATGGTTGGTTTTTAACCATAGCATGTTGCCTTTGAAAAGAGGAAAATACTATTGTTAATTTAAAAACAAAAATGTTTGTTATATTTAACCATAATATGCATAGAAGCAACCATAATATGGTTATCGCTTCTTGATGGAGGGCTAATTTAGCAATAATATGGTTGTCAGTGAAAATAATATGGTTAAATTAAACATAATATGTTTAAAATTTTCATTAAACATTGGAGAAATTGGAGGTGACCATATTTAAACAAGTTTTTTCTCTGCGTGTACATAGATAATAATAAACTCTTTTTTTCACAATGGTAATTAACCAATTAGAGGCACTTAATATTTTGTGATTTGTTGATTTATGTAGGGGGTATTCCACGCCAAATCAGATGGTTTAAAAATATTTTTTTTTATTATTTCCCCAATTTTGTGATATTTTTTAGTACACTTCAAAGGGGTCTTCCTGGTAACTTTTTACATTTTTTTTATTAATTCTTGAAAGGACTCTTTTTAGTTTTTTGTTCATAACATTTTTAATAAGCGAATTGAAAATATTAGTTTTTAGATGTTTTTTGCAGAAAGAAATATTCAAAGTTTTTTTGATTAGGATTTTTGGATTTCAAATTATAAATCGTGTTTTTGCAAATAAGTTTATCCTTCGATTTTTTTGAAAATGTGTAACTTAAAGCTGCTATCCATCCAAAAACTTTAAAGCCCGATCCGATACTGGGCATCCCAAATCTACTATTTTTTTTTTTTTTTTTTTTTTTTTTGATTTTTGAAAGTTTGAAAAACAAAAATTTTTAATTTTAGGTGCCGATTTTTGTTTTATTTTTTTATTTTCAAAATTCAAAAAAAAAAGTAGTTATGGAAGGCCAACTGCCGGAACGTCCTTAAAAGTTGTTGGGTGGATAGAAGTTTAAAATAACACATTTAAAAAAAAAAAGATAAAATTGGAGAAATCAAAAAAAAAAAATTTTAAACAATCCGTTTCGGCGTATGAGACTAATGTCCCTTTATTTATGTTTATAGAGCAATATTGAAAACAAATTTTTGGTTTTTTTTTTATTTTTAATTAATATAAATTTTGGTTGAAAATATCACTAATTAACGTCCATTATCAATTTTAAGCCATATTTAGCCTAATAAAGTCATTTTTGCAATTTTTTAACCAAAGGAACTTTTTTTGTAGATACTATAACACATAACCGTCCTTTTTAATTTAGAACTAATTTTAAGAAATTCACAATTTTTTTAATTTTAAACTTAAAAATAATTTTTTTGCGTTTTTAAATTTAAATCAAATATTCAATAATTAAGAGCAATTTTTTTTAATTGAAAAAACAAGAAATTACCTTTTAATATCCTTTTTTGTGTTAGAACTGAATTTAGCTAATTCGATCCTTCTTTAAATTTCTTGATTTTTTGTATGAAAAAAAAATTAAATTTTGATTAAAAATAAAAGTGATCACCTTTCTAATAAAAACAGACCTCTTAATCCCTATTAAGAAGTTGATCTGCAAATGAAACACTTCAGTTAGTAGCGAGCAGAGGCCTGCATAAATGTTTTTCAAAATCAAATGCACAAAAAAAAATCAAATGTGTGTATAGAACGTTTGTGTATAATCACAATGAAAACGCTATGCGTTATTGTTCGTCGTACAATTTAAAAAGTGTTGCAAGGCTACAACAAATCGAAGAAATACACTCCAGACAGTTATGAAAGATCTCATAACTTTTAGTATTTGAAAATTACCTCGAACAGTCAGCTGTTTACTGGTTTGTCGTATACAAAGAATAGTTTTTGCAAAGAATTGTTGTAACAATGTTATCAAAACACACATTAAAAAGTGAATGTGAGTATTGTACTTTTGTGTACTTTTATTGCTCCGTGTATTTGTTATTCCCTTGTTAATCAGCCCAATTATGAATAAAAATTCCCCGGGAGTTTTCTCCCTTCTCCCATTTTTCCTATGTAAATTCAATTGTAAAAATGGGAGAAAGGAAAAAACTCCCGGGGAATTTGTATTCATAATTGGGCTGAATATTTTTAATACCCGCTTCTCATGTGACACAAAAGTGAAGAATTTGTTTTTTACTGCTACACGTTTACACAGTAGTTGTTTATGAAAGTGTCACTGCAGTTAAGAGTGTGAAAATTTTTTAATGATTTAAATGTGTGCTCAAATGAAATTGTGCAGGCCTCAAGTATTAAGTAGCTTTCAAGCGACAAAGGCGATATCGCCAGTTCTTAAAAAATAAAAACACTAAAGAGCACACAGTGTATTATTGAAAACATGATGTGTATAAATTATTCATTATTTAGTTTAGTGTACACTCTTGTTAAGGAGCTCTGATTTAGAGTTATAAAACAACATCAACTAAATAGTTTTTGTCAGCTGTTACTATGTTTTTGTCTTTTTTTAAATATGTTAATTTTCTTATGCTTTCCACATACAAAAGTAAATAGCGTAGAATTTCGCAGCGGGAAAAAGAAGGACTACGGATGCCTTCTAGAAGGAATATGTATTCCTTCTTTTGGATGTGCAAGGCGTGCCCGCTCCATTCCATGCCCATATTATTTTACACACGTTGTCATTTTTGGGTATGCCTTCCTTTTCGCTTCTTTCGCAGTTACATAAGAATGGTAACTGGATCAAAAAACAATCGTTCTTTTGCAAAAATGTTACTACTCCCTTCTCATAGAAGGGAATGTGGAATGTGTATCTTTTATACGAAAGAGCCGAGGCATTCTTTAGGAATTAGGAAAGAATAATAATTAAATCAAATAAAATTTTAAGCAGGCTTTTAATAAGGCCTGCAGTAAGAAGGTCTTCTGAGTTTTTCAGTTGCGATGTGCCCACCACTGATTTACAGCCATTTTGTTATTTGCTAAGTTTGATTAAGTAATCTATTAAAATTTATAAAATAAATGGTTTCCTTCAATAAATATTTACTTCTTACATTCTGCTAAAATGTTTTAACATTTCTGTTAAGAATGACATTAACAGAGTTTTAAATAAGAAAGCGTTTAAAAACACATTTAAGTTTAGTTACTTGTCTTTTTTTATTTCTTTTTTGTTCATTTTTGTTTACTCGGCTTATTTTCTCTGTTGACGAATTTCAATTGACTGCGTCATGACATGACAACAGACACACGCTCCAACAATTTATCAAGTAAACATACATAACAACCAACTAATTGGTCGAAGACTGCCGCTGATATAAATACAACAACAACAATAAATAAAATACTCACACTCACTCAGCCAATGTGGAATCAAACAATCACTATCAAAAATACACGAGTGTATAAATAAAATCTTACGAATGAAAAACCAACCGAACAACTTGTTCATATGGATATGTGTGTAGGGAAGTGTGTCTGTCTGTCCGTTTGTATCTACTCTGTGTGTGGGTATGTGTCTTTCTCTGGGTGTTGTTAAACTCCACATGAGATGTGATGGGGATAAAAAGATTCGCAGTGCTGGTTGTTGTTGATGTAGTTGGGTGTAATGTGTCACACGCATCAATGATTTTACGCGTATGTTTGTATATTTATAAATGAACGACTTCACTCGTGTGTTAAAATTTATGTGTATATGTCCAATAATCATTAATAATGTATGAAACAGAGATGGACATTTGGCGCATGGGGAATTTTATTTGATGATAAATATTTTCTGATACATATGAAGGTATTCATTAAGAGCGTAATAAAAAGTTATTTACCAGCTTAGTTGTCAGATAAAATTGGTTGGAAATCAATTATTGAGGAAGAACCAAAAATTACAATAAATCGTCATATCTGGCAACCGTGATTATCAGTCGGATTCGTTTTGCATGTTTACTTCAGTTTGGTATTTTGAAAATAAAATATTGTCAATGTTAGAAGTTTTGAATGAAATTAGTACTCTTTACTAATTTGAATTTATACAATTATTATATGTAATAAAAGTAAAAGTTGGTATTATGCATTTGTGCTGATGTGTGTAACGCCTTAAAATATTGGGCCTAGGTATACCGATCGACTCAGAATCACTTTCTGAGTCGAACTAGCAATGTCCGTCCGGCTGGCTGGCTGTCCATGTCACCTTGTGCGCAAAGTACAGGTCGCAATTTCGGAGATAATTTGATAAAATTTGGGACATAGGTTCTTATTGGCACAAGGACCAAGGAATCGTAGGACCACGAGGGAAGATAGGGGGAAATTTCTTCCTCTCAGAAACTAACAAACCGATTTTAATGAAATTTAAAACATAGATAGATCCATATCTATATGGACACATAAGCTATACAGCTTTAAAAAAGTAGGACCACAAGGGGAGATAGGGGTAATTTTTGCCTCTCAAACCGATTTTAATGAAATTTAAAACATAGATAGATCCATAGCTATATGGACACATAAGCTATACAATTTTTCAAAAATAGGACCGCAAGGGGAGTTAGGTGGCAATTTCTGCCTCTCACAAACTTTCAAACCGATTTTAATGAAGTTTATAAACATAGATAAATCCATGTTTATATGGACACATAAGCATGATGTGTTTTTAAATGCTGTGGTGTAGGGTATCATATGGTCGAGCTTGACCGACTATACTTTCTTACTTTTTTTATTAAAATAAAAAACTCTTATAAATAAAAAATTTAAAAAAATCTTTGTAAGAAATACCTTATGTATTAAAAATAATTGCATAAAAAACACTTCTACAAGAAATTTTTTTGTGAAATTTTATGATTTTCTTATATGCGTTATGTACTGTATTTTGCAAATACATTTGTATGTATAACGTTTTCAAATAAGTGTGTTAACAGATTTTTCACATTTTAAAGTAAAATACAATTCTAAAGCAAATAGTGTTTGTGCTTAAATATTTTTTTTTGCAGAAATTCGTATAAATTTTAGTTGTTATAAAACGTATTTTAAAATTTAGTTTTTTTTTTTTTTTTTTTTTTTTGAATTAGATTAACAATTTTACGCCTAATTTATTAACGGCTAGACTTTATATTAGATCAATTTATTTGGGTGCTTTACTTTGTTGTTAGGCAGAAGTAAAAATAGCGTTTTAACACTGAATTATGTATTATGAGGGATTGTTATTGACTTTAATGGCCGAACATGTGGATTTAAGATATTTTGTATAGTTGGCTATTTTAATGAAAAAAATATATTTTTGTAAATGTTTTTAGACAGCTGCAGACAAATTCTGTAGTAATTAATTAAATAAATACAATTTATTAAATTAATTTTCATTATGCAACGCTAAAAATTGCTTTTAATATTTATTTTCTTGTGTTACAACATACTAAAATTGGAATTTTTGAATGAAAATTAAAATAAATATCTTAACAATTATAAAAAAATTCAATAAATATTAAAAAAATACGTTAATTTTTTATCACTAGTGACTGTTTTATACTCTGGAAAAGATACGTTTGTCATTCCGTTTGTAATTTCTAAAATCTTGACCTTAGACATACAATACAAGCTAGGTTTACCAAATATTCTATTTAGTTTTTTTTAAGAATCAGCAAATATTATTTTATCTAGCGCTCATTCAAATAAGAATTTTGACACGATAGTGCCTATACCAAATAAGCTGGGGTACAATTGGCTTTTCAATGATATGTTCAAGGGTATAACAAAAAAAATGCTGGAAAAAATGAAAAAAACATGAATAAGCCTTCAAAAAACTGCTATAACGAACTTATAATTGTTTTTTTTTTTTAATAACCCCGAAACAGTTAAAAATAAAAAAAATGTCATTTAAATGACTTACAGAAAATTTTATTCGTAATCATTTGTGTTTTGTTGTTGTTGGTGTTTTGATTAAAATCGGATAAATTGTTCTCAAGCTGTGATGTGTTAGTATAACCGCGCTTATTCGGGCGAAATATTAGTCCAGCTCATAGAAGAAAAAAACTTGAAACGGATTTGAATTAAGCGCTCTAAAATGTTTATATTCCATTTTTTTTTTTTTTTGCTGCAGACAAGTTTTGTTAAGGTGAAGTCTATTGTGGTTTATTGTGTTATAGGTGAGACAAATGTCATCTGCATAGACAAGGTCGTCTAGACTTTTGTTAAATCCCCAGGTTTATTCTCTGTCTGTCTGCTGGATGTTGTTTTATATGCCAGTACGTTTCAGATTGCTGAATATCTCAAAAGCTTTCTCAAAATCTATGAATGCTAAATAGAATTTTGAATAAGCAGTTAGAAAACTATATATCATCATCTTAAAGATTTAATAACCTATCTGCAAAAATTTCAAAATTGAGTTTTTTATGGATTTTTATTCCCTATATCATAACGCATATATGTGCAAAATTTTGAACATAAAATATTACAAATGACAATGTTTTTGTACCTAGAGGACCGTTACGCACTAAAAAAGAGAAAAATAAATCATCAAAAATCACGATAAAAGTTTAATTTTGTTGCATAGTGTAATTTAAACAAACATTAGGTACTATAACTGTTATTATTTAATGTATGTATATAATATTCATATGTATAAAGAAATCGTTATTTATTCATACAAATTAGTACTGCTGATAGGTTATTTGGTTTCAGATTTTTACAATTCCAAATAACCTAAGTGATATAACATAAGCTGTGTTTAGAAAAACAACATTTTTTCAACCGATATATATATTTCTGGTTTCATTTTAATCAAAATATATAATTTTCGTTTCAATATTGTAAATAGTTCTTATTTTATAACGTTTTTTCCTTCTCCTGTAAACTTTTGAAAATGCAGATAGGTTATTTTGTCTTTAAGGTGACGATATGTAATTGTATTTTTTTATGTTTTTAGAATTTCTATATTTCATTATAAAGGGGGTTTTTTATAGAGTGACGCAAGCTTAAATCATAATAAAACAAGCAAATATATTTTGAATATCAATAAAAAGGGCTTTATTGGAAAGAAAATTTTATGAAATTAATGTTTAAATATGATTTCTACCATGTTGTCGCCACGGCTGTCGAGTAGAAGGCGCAATCTGGAACACGCATTTTTAACAACTCTTCTCAGCATTTGCGGTTGTATTTCGCCGATAACTCTTCAAATGTTGACTCTCAGGTGTTTATTTGTTTGTGGTTTATCGACGTAGACAAGTGACTTAACATAACCCCAAAGAAAATAATCCAATAGGGTCCAATCACACGATCTTGGTGGCCAATTAATTGGGCAATTACGTGAAATTATTTTTTCATTAAAAGTTTCTTTGAGTAAATCAATTGTAGCGCCCGCTGTGTGACATGTGGCTCCATCCTGTTGGAACCACATATCAGCAAGATTAATGCCACGTCATTAAGGTACAAAAAAATTTCAAATCATGTTCCCATACCGTTCACCATTGACAGTAACATTCTGACCATCGTCGTTTTTGAAGACATATGGGCCAATCACTCCGCCAGCCCATAAAGTGCACCAAACAGTTATTTTCTGTGGACGTAATGGTGTTTCGACAGAAGCTTATGGGTTCTCCTCACTCCAAATGCGAGAATTCTGCTTATTTACCTACCCATTAAACCAGAAATGGTTTAATGAACAATTATTCTGATTACAAATTTTAACAATTTGCACGCGTTGCTCGATTTATAATGAAATTTCAAAGCAAACTAAACAAAATGCAACTATCAGCTGTTAACTAAATGACTGCTCAAATAAAGCAAAGATGAAAACTTAAAGTTGTGACACTTTATAAAAAACCCCATTTGCCAGTAATAGTTGTATTGTGTTTTAATAACAATTACATTTTCACTTTTACCCAAGATCAACACGTTATGGTTAAAAAAACAACCATACTAATTTAAGTATTAAACATATTTTTGTTATTATTACCCAAAACATGCTCGGAGGCAACCATAACATGATATTCGTTTCTTGATAGAGGACTATTTTGACAATAATATGGTTGCCGGTGACAATAATATGGTTGAACTAAGTTTTCACCTTCTTCCTGAGACGCATCTATGCTAGCATGCCATTCAGGTTACTCAATTCTACGCCTTCTCACATTGGCTGTATTTAAGCGGTTGCTTAAAATACATATCCAGGGAACACTTGGTCAGAGACCGGAAGTCGTGAGCTGCTTG
The DNA here is from genome assembly GCA_963931875.1 of Pollenia griseotomentosa. NCBI lineage: Eukaryota > Metazoa > Arthropoda > Insecta > Diptera > Polleniidae > Pollenia > Pollenia griseotomentosa. The sequence goes on from OZ007560.1 coordinate 251,155,861, forward strand.
AACATTTGAAACAGAGCAATCGCTTCTTGCTATCCCCAAGTGGATAGCAGACAGAGAGCTTTAAGCTTCTGTGAAAAACCCCGTTCCCAAATTAACGCTAATTGATTACAATTTGTCGTTAAAAATAGTGTCCTTATAAAAAAATATGTGTTTCTCTGCGTGTATATACAAAGTTTCTTAAGGTATTAAACAAACTCTTCTTAATTTTTTTACAACACATATACATAAAAAGACAAAAAAAAACATTAGTAAATATTTATTTAAACAATTTACAAATGCAGATAAAAGAACTGGATCAAAAAATCATAATAACGAAAGAAACTTAAAAACTAACAGTTTAATGTTATAAGAAAAAAAAACACTTAATTAAAAAAACAACATAAAATTGTTTAGCCCCATTCGGATAAAATTGTTCTACATCCAGAAGTAGAAAGAAGTACATGAACAAATATGTATCTGTGTATCTTCCGTATTTTCACCGAATAAATAAAAACACTCAAGTGCTAATGAAATTAGCAATCCTTCTTCAACTTTACTTTACCTTCATTTAGTTCTTTTATTTTCTGGGTTTCCTACAGCTTCAAGATACCTTTTTCTAGTGTAAATTACAACAGTTATTCGGCTGTGAACTATTTTAGGTCTACAAAAAATATTATTGCCCAGCTAAAGGGGTTTCTTCACAACTTCTGCTGTTCTTCTTAATGTTATTTGGCATTTAATATTTATATACATAAATTTTCTTGGTCTGTTAAAGGTAAAAAAAAATTTTTTTGTTTACTTATATTTGTGTTTAAAGACGCTTCAATGAATCTAGATACTTGTTCGCGTACATACCTACAAAATTAAGTAAATCTTTTAGGGTGCTAATTGACAGAATTCACAATGCATTCGCACGTTGAAATTTCTATTTGTGCAGAGTGTGGCCGGCCAAAAAGGTAGCGAGAACACACACACAAAATCACTCACAGATGTAACAGAAAAGAGAGTGCCAAGAGTATTAACAGCACAGAGTTTCTGGCTGGCCATTGTTTTTGTCTTAAGTCCAAGTAGCGACCGAAAATGTGTCTAACTAACTGAATGATCTGATAATGTTTATTCTGTTTTTGTAGATTTTTGTTGTTTGGACCTGGTATGTGTTTAATGTTGTTTGTGTGTATGTTTATTCGTCTTAGATGTGTTACAATTTCTCCATTTAATTAGTGTAATTAAATATTTAGAGCGCATTTAACGTTAGGTTCGATTCGATTTTTAGTAAAAACTGTTTTTCTCCAATTTACTGTAAAACATAAACAAATTGTTGTTGTCGTCACAAGTTATTGTTGCTGTTTTCTTTTTTATTTTTTATGTCTAATGTAAAATGTGAAATTATCATGTTAATTAAAATTTAATTAACTCAAAAAAATTTTATTCTTTTTTTAAAAAGGGTTTTTATTAGGGTATTCATTTAATCGGGCTTTTGATTTAATCGGTTAATCGCTCGATTAATTAACCGAGGTTTTGGTTTAATCGGTTAATAATCGGTTAATTTTGTTATTGATCGGTTAACCGATTTATAAAGTTTTGTTATAAATTAAGTAATTTCAATTAATAAAAATTACATAATTATTTATTATTGAAGTCCATTAGTAAAAAGAAAACAATAACATAATGAACGAAACAATTCTTGAACTAACAAGTAAGAGTGCTATATTCGGCTGTGCCGAATCTTATATACCCTTCACCATTGTGCGAGCAGATACCAAAGCAACTAGAGAAAAACAAAATAATTTTACATATACATACATATGTATTTACAATACTAAAAGCTTCATTATAAATTAAATTTTAAAATCGAAAACTGGTAAATATTTTTTTAAAATCGTTTTTAGAACATAAAAGTTAAAAAAAAATTTCTCTTTGAAAAACCAAGATTCGAACCAGAGGACTCACAGTTTCTAAACTCAACCCCCTAGACGCCTGAACCATGAACGAACGTTGTTTGAACATCATTAAAATTAAATATGGCTCCTTTTACCGTTCACAACTCAACTCAGTTGTGTCAACTCAACTCAGTTGTGTCAACTCAACTCAGCAAAGTTGTAAACCGAATCAACTTATTTGAGTTGTGAACCGTAATAGTGGCCTATATTCACCAAAATGGTCTGTACCATATATGTGTGTTTGTTTGTTTCTTTTAGTAAAGGCATTGTTGTCATACCGTAGATTTATCTTTTTTTGGCGAGTTTTTAAGTGGCAAAAATAATCAAAAATTCCCCGTTTCTATTTGTTAAAATTATTTCGTTAAATAGATGAAATAATAAAGAAGGGTGGTAACGAAAATCATAATGGGCCTTATGCTAGTATATGTAAACAAATGCAAAGGGGGGGAAGAGACGGATATCGTTAAATTAACTTCGCTTTTCATAAGGACCCAGAATATATATACTTTATAGGGTGTAGTATCAATATTGTAGAAATTACAAACGGAATGACAAACTTATATATACCCTTTTACCTTCGGTGAAGGGTATAAAAAGAGTAATTTTTGGGAATTCAGTATTTCGGTTATAACTCAGCCATTTTTTAACCGATTTGACAGATTTATATACTGACGTGTTAAAGAAGAAATTTACCATTTACTTGAGTTATAAACCTTGGACTCGGGAAGATCTATTGTGTCCGAAAATGGGTATTTTCCAAAAAAAAAATTATATTTTGGTCATAACTTTTTTGTATCTGAACCGATTTTTCCGAAATTTTCAGAAAATATTTTCTACTAAAAATTTCCGATCTTTTGATATATAACGCGTAACCAGAGGTCATATGACAGTCCAAAAAAGCAGGGTTTTATACAATTTTTGATATTTTTTGCACGGGAGGTACCACGCCCACTTGTTCAATCCCGCCCACATTTTGTGGAATGCTGTATATTGATAACCTTAATGTGTGTACCTAATTTGGAAACTTTGGCTCTTGCCGTTCTCCAGATATACACAAAAAAGTAATAAAAATACAACAACAAGGGATTTTTGGAAAAAATTAGAGGTAGTCGTGGTTTTTTGCTCATATCTCAGCCATTTTTGGACCGATGTGGCTGAATTTCAATAGCATAGTGTGAAACAACCTAGCCGCTATCATGTCTGGAGTCTCCGGAAAACACATATCAAACGTAAGACGGACAGACAGACGGACAGACGGACGGACAGACGGACGGACAGACGGACGGACATCGTTAAATCAACTTCGCTTTTCATAAGGACCCAGAATATATATACTTTATAGGGTGTAGTATCAATATTGTAGAAATTACAAACGGAATGACAAACTTATATATACCCTTTTACCTTCGGTGAAGGGTATAAAAAGAGCAAACAAAAAAGTAATTCATAAATACATATGAAAAATATATTTTATAATTTATACAAAATATTTTTATGTATTTATTAAAAAATAAACTGTGACATTTTTTTATTAATTATTTCAATAGTTTAAGATCTAATATAATAATCTTTTGGAAAAATAATTTGGTTTAAATGTTAAGGATTTAAGCGATTCTTTTCTTTAGTTTTGATAAAACTTGACTTGGAAAAAATTCTTTTACTTATCGAAGATGTTGGAGAAATCGGAAGCAACCCATAATACAGATTTATGAATGATAAAAACAAGATTACGCATTGCACATGTTTAGAAAATTTAACTGTTTAATATGACGTCACTTTAGCATATTATACACATGTTTGTTGGCTTGTGTTTCTATATTTTAGCTGCACTTATACGCCGATGAGACGTGGATGCGCAGAAACATTTCATTTTTAAAAGCTAAATGCGTTATTTTGGTTTCTTTGTATCATGATACAGATTATCTAATTTCTCAGTCCTTTTCCAGGATTTTTGTCAACATAAAAAATCTTCCATTATGCCATTATTTCGGCTAATTTTGTTAAAGATTGCTTGCGATACAATCCAGAGTTTCTTCTATTGTCAGGTCACCATCTGACTCATCCTGCGAAGCTCAGCACCGAACATTCTACAAAAAATGTATTTCCGAACCCCTAGTTTCTGTTTTTGTACTGTATTTAAAGAATGTATTGCTCGAAGAAAATATATTGTAGGAAAAAATATTTTCTAAAGATATACCTTTTTTATATGAGACGAAACAAACAATTAAAAACGCAAAAAAATATGTTAGAATACTACAAAAAAATAAAAAAATTTGTTGCATCGGTTAATCGGTTAATCGACTGAAATTAACCGGTTTAATCGTTAATCGAAAATTGCCAATTTTAAATTAACCGATCAGTTAATCGGGTAGTAATTAATCGGTTAACCGAATGAATACCCTAGTTTTTATTGCCTATGAAAATTTGTTAAATAAACCTTTTATAAAGCAAAAATATTTTTTATGAAATGGGGGTTAATTTTTAAAAAATATAAAAGTAAATTGAATTTCAGGACCATGATCGCCTATGGGTTCTAAAAAGGGGACTCTGTCGAAAATATGTTTTTAAATACTGTGGTGTAGATTATCATAAGGTCGGGCTCAACCGACTATACTTTCTAACTTATTTAATTTTTATTTTTAACTTTACTTTCGGCCCCACTAGACAAGCTGTGCCTGTCTGTTACTGTGGATAAATGTGATTTTAATTTAAAAACAAATTTAAAAAAACTGAAGCTTAAAAGAGCACAAAAATGATTTTTTATAAAAACAATCGGATTTTTGAGTACTGAAATAAATGAAAACCAGTGTTTTAGCACAAGGAAAAAACGAGTTTTTAGTAAAACAACTATTTTTTGTGCATAAACCAATTTTTAGTACAAAAACCATTTATAAGAAAACAAAAACAAAGTATTACAGGTATGAGATTGAAATTGATTATGAAAACGAAACGATTTAAAATCGAAAATTTTGTTTTCAGTAGCTTTTAGAATTGATTTTTAAAGCATTTTCCTTCTATTTTTTATCTTTATTATTCTTAATTTGATATTATTGAACCTTTAAAAAACGATCGTGTTAATCGATTTTCATCACATGCCTGTTTGTCCAGAAATGATCATTCAATTCCAAAAACTATATAAACCAGTTATAAGATAAAAAAACAAAGTTTTTTTCCAGAAACGACCATTCAATGCAAAAAACATTTTTTTAGTACAAAAAATTGTTTTTAGTACAAAATTATGTTTAAGCTCAAAAAATAGTTTTTATTGTAAAAACCAGCTGCCATTAGAACACAAAAACAAAGTTTTATTCCAGAAACTACCATTTAATGCCAAAATCAAATTTTTTAGTAAAAAAAGAATTTTTAGTCCAAAAACATCCAAAAACAGATTTTAACACAAAAACAAGTTCTAAAACAGAAACTCGTTTTTTAATCAAAAAATTACAGGAAGAGGTTTTTAATTAAAAAAAAATATCACACTTGTTCAACAATACTGGATTAACTCAAAACTTAAAAATTTTCAGTAGAAGCCAAACAATTTTTAATTTGACATTAAAGGCATATGAAAAGTATTTTTCAACCAACCGTTTCACTACCAAAAAGTAGACAAAATAGCGCGATATTTTTACAGCGGGTGGATATAAATATTACCTGTCGATTTTTTTCAAAAAAGTGAAAAAATAAAAATTTCGAGTTAATACACTATTCCCAAGCACTAATGGTACATTTAAAAAAATAAGCTAACAGTTATGCGCTGCGCAATAAGTCATACACAGATATGCAGTAAAGTAAGTGAAGGAACTCTTAACAATAACTTTTCAAGTGCCACGGCATTCCCTTACTACGAAGCAGGTTTGTAAGGGGAATACTAAAAAATAACTTTAAAAAACATTCACTGTGTAAAGCTGATGCTACGTTCACCAGTTTTTATATGCGTTGAATAAAGCGTTTTTTGGGTCAAAAATGTATTGCTTCAAAGTGGGAACTCACCATATAAAATTCATGCCTTCCGTAAGCGAGATGGTAAGCGAAACTCTTAAATTTCTACCTTACAAACCTGCTTCGTTTGAAGCTCAATTTTTTATTAGGTTTTTGAACATATCCGTTAAATACCGTTTTAATCATGTTCGAAAATTCAAAACGGGTATTTCGAAGTGCTGCCATAGATATATACAAGCATAACAATAGTATATTTTAGTCTTTTTATTGATGCCAAGTGATGTTAAACCAACATTTTTTGCATTTTCTTTATTATTTAAACAAAGAAATTTCTCTTGGCTTTTAACGCCTGCTGTCAAAGTTCTGTTTGAAAAAAAAGAAACTCAAAGTAATAACAAGGATCAAAAGGTGCTAATCAAAAGCTGAAAAAAAAAGTTAACAAGCTTGTTAAAAAGTCTGCAAATATTAACACACACAAAACAATAAATAAATGCACATGTGAAAATTATAAAAAACTCTAAAGGCGTCAAATTTTTAAATTCCTAGAGAACACAAATAAAAATCTTAAGTAAGAAACAAACAAGCAAACAAAAAAAATAATAATTTAAATTTATTTTTAACTAGTCCTAATTGGTTCAAAAATATGTCTACTCCAAAGCATTACAATAAATTTTCTTTTTTCACACCATAAACCCAATTCATACAACATCCCAACACCCACCATACACGTTTGTATCTCACCTGTATGCTTATTACACTTAGTTTTTTTCTTGATTTTAATACGTTCAAAAAATTTACAAAAAAAAAAAAAAAAAAAAAAAAAATTAACAGAAATGATACGTTTAAAACACCTTAAGATTGTAGAATTTCTTAACTCTACCGAAAAAAAGTACGAAAAAAATCGATATAAACCTTAAGAAGAAAATGTTCAATTTAAGGGTCGGTGCTTAACCTTGTTTCTTTTCATTATTTTAGATTTCAATTTTTTTTATTCATTTTTACCACCAACTACATTCAGTTTATTTTTAACGAAAATTACTTTTAAAGCCAGCATACGAGAGTTACGAGTATAACTTTAACAGCTTGAAAATTGTATAATCGTAGAATACAACAATTCTCATACATACAAAAAAATTTGGGCGAACATACAATTATGTTTATAGTGGAGCAGTTGAATATGGACTAAAGTAAGAAGAGACAGTGGAATGAAAAAGGCAAAAATTGGCTTTAACTTTATTAAGATTACTGCCAACAGATAAAAATTGAGTTAAAAGTACTAACGCATATTATGGTGTAAAATATTGTGTTTGGAACAAAAAAGTCTGTACTAGTATTACAATACAATTTAAAAAAAACTTTTTTAAACTGATCTTGGTGCAAAATTTTCTAAATAAAACTAAAGGTATCGATCGACTTCACAATATTATTGAGTACTTTATTGCTATTATTTTTGACGTTTTGCTCTACACTTTTTTTTCATTAAGTTGCCCAATATAAAAAAAAATATATGGCCCCTTTTTTTATTTAATTTATTTTATTAATATATATAATAACCAACGCACACATGTGCTTATTGTCCAATGTTGTCAACACATTAAAAAATATCTTGTTGCGCAATATAAATTAAAAGACGTTTGATTTTAAAAGAAAAATGTTTCGTGCACAAATGCTGTTTAATTTGCTTGTATTTTATTTTTTTAGCTTTTAGGAACATATGTTCTAAAATCTATTAAATTTTGCTAAAAAACTTCGATTCGATACATATCGTATGCGATAATTTGCTTAAGCGACACGAATCTCAATATTATTCGATAGCGGTGAAGTTTTTTGTACAAAACAAAGATATTTTGCTATAAAGTTTGTATTTAATACACAAAAACGTTCTCAAATCTTGTGTTTATACAAAACTTTTAATTAAATACACAAATTTGTTTTGGCATTTAAACGTGCTCTTAGTACAAAAACTTGTTTTTAATACAAAAAATTGTTCTTAGTACAAAAACTTGCTTTTAGTACAAAAAGTTGTTCTTAATACAAAAAATTGTTTTTAGTACAAAAACATGCTTCTAGTAAAAAAAAGTTTTTTTTTGGCACAAAACATGTTTTTAATAAAAAAAAAGTGTTTTAGTAAAAAAAACAAGTTTTTCATAAAATATTAAAAAAATCTGTTTTTATTACAAAAACGAATTTTAAAAACAAATGTGAGTTTTTAGTTCATAAACTAATTTTTAGTACAAAAACGAATTTTAAAAAGATTATAAGCACAAACACAACTTTAAATAGAAAAAGATTTTTTTTATGTATAAGTTTTTTAGAACAAAAATAAATTTTAAAAACAAAAATAAGCTGATTGCACAAAAATACTTTTTTTTAAGCACAAAAACGAGCTTTTAATAAAAAAAACCTAGTTTTTAGTACAATAATATAACAAAAATGTGTTTTTGGCACAAAATATCGCGAATTCTAATTACTTTAATTAAAGTTTTAGAACATTTTTACAAATTTTTTTGGATTTAATTAAATAAATTTTTTTTTAGTTCCCACTGTTGAGCATTGCAACGTCATCACCGTCGTCATCATCATTGCTATTATCCACATCAATATCACACAAGTCTTTTGGCCAATGTTTCACACAGCTTCAAGAACAACAACGACAAGTAAGTACGAAACAGTTTATTTATTTTTTTTTTTTTTGCTTTACTTCAAAAGCAAAGTAGTTTAGTGTAAGTCAGTTTTTTTTTAGCGATTTAGTTTAATTTTTTTTCTCGTTGTATTTTGGTTTGTGGTGGCTTTAACTTATTGGATTGCATTAAAAGCACTAATTAATTGGAACAAAATAAAATGGCTTTAAAACGTTTTATTTTCGCAGCATCTCCAATGACCACGCAGCAGCCAGTACTCGCTCGTATTGTAAAAGTTGAAGAAGAGATTACGACGAGTAGATAAATGCCAAACAACAAGCTGCTGCAGCAGCAGCAGCAGCTTCTACAAAGGTCATTTAATGAACTAAAATACGAACAAACAAAAAAAAATAAATACAATTTTAAGAAAATAAGATTTAAAATTAACGTAAAAATGTTTAGATAGATTGTTAATTTTTTTTCTCGTTTCTTAAATCCCACACGCCCTTCTCGCTAGCCAGTACAAATGTTTTCATTGCTGTTGTCGCTGTAGATTCCAAGAGAAATGTGAAAATTATTATAATTGAAAATTAAACAACAAAATTTATTAAATTTAATTTACTTGCATTAGAATGGCTTCGGTATTTATTTTTTATTGTAAATCATCTTACAACCAGCCAAAGTTACAAATTACTTTTTTTCCCCAAGTCTTAATGTTGACAAATTGCTACTGTCACAGCTTATCAATATGTTGGTGTGTATGTATGTTTGTATGTTTATTATACACCACTTATGTGTTTTAGTGTAGAGTATAAAGTGGCGTTTAAGCCACTCCACAAATTGATGTTTGTTTTCATTTTTATATTAAGTTGAAGGTGCGTCAACCACAATGATTTTTTAATATTTTTTTTTGTCTTTTGTAATGGAAAATGCCTGCTACTTATCACTTGCCACACGAAACGTTTTCGAATTTCATCTACATACATTGTGTCTAACAAGATAAATATTTGGAGGATTAAGGTTTCAATTCGAAAATAGGAGAGAAGTGCTGAGTTTTAAAGTGAGCTACAGTGGGATACCGTGGATTGTATATGGAATTTAGGATGTTAAGAACTAAAGATTTTTTTAACAAATAGTTTCATATTCTTCTGTTATATCTAAATTAAAGTTTTCCTTAAATTCCAAAATTGAAAACTTAGTTTTTATGACTTAAATGAGTTTGTAATATGAATTGAGTTTTTTGTAGGAATTGCAAATTACTGTTATTTTAACTAAATCAAAATCTTAATGAAGAAAAGAAGGCTGCATGCATAAGAAGAACACCTTTGTATTAAATAGACTACCTTTAACGATATTGATCTTTTTAATTTTTAGTTTTATTAAAAAACTAACTTTTAACAATTTCGAAAAGGGCACAAGTACAAAAATAAAAAAATTTAGGAAAAAACTGTATTTTTAGTACAAAACTGGGTTTTAGTAAATAAAAAACTAGTTTTTAGTAAATAAAAAACTAGTTTTTAGTTAAAAAAAAACTAGTTTTTAGTTAAAAAAAAAATTGGGTTTTTGGTTAAAAACTAGATTTTTAGTAAAAAAAAAAAAAAAACTGGGTATTAAAAAAATGGGGTTAAAATAAACTGGGTTCTTAGTAAAAAAAATGGGTTTTAATTAAAAAAAAAAAAAAAATTGGGTTTAAAATAAAAAACTGGAGGCTTAGTAAAAATCTGGGTGATTAGTAAAAAAAACTAAGTTTTTAGAAAACAAAACTAATTATTTTTAAAAAATAGTAAAAAAAGAAGGTTTTTAGTAAAAAAAACTCGGTTTTAAAAAAAAAATCGTGTTAAATAAATTGTGTTAGTAGTAAAAATTTGAATGTTCATTAAAAAAATTAATAATTTTTAATGTCATTTTAGAAACACAAAATTTTGTATCGAAATTATTTTCTTTTCAAACTTTTTAATTAATTTTCTTTACTTTAAACCTCCTTAGATTATCCTTTTTTTGCGCTATAATGTTTTTATACTTCTGTCTTAACAATCGGAAACACTAATTATAAGCCATGTTCTATTTTAAACCTCATTTTTCATCAAAAACAGAACAAAAAAAAAAGAATTCTAAAAGAATGGAAAAAATCTGTAGAAATGCCACAACTCTACAATGTAACGACAATAATCCAAAAACAAAAAAAAATTCATACACAAATACACCTACAAAACATGGCCTCTGTATTCCTAAATTGAACCCATTATTGTGGCGTTTGCACTTTTGAAAAGTTTATTTTCAACATGTTCTTTTTTTCGTCTTCTTATTATTGTTGCTACTCAACTAAAATCTTGATAAGCATTAGTAAAATCCTTACAAAAAAAAAAAAAAAAAAAAACAGCAACAACATTTTTAAACAAAATAAAGTAAATAAATTGAAACAAAAAATTGTAAGACTTTAAAAACACAGCAACAGTAAAGAAACACTATCAGATATTTTTTTAGAGTAAACCTGGTGCAAATATTGTCAGTAAATTCAACACATTAAACACAAACTGCTGCAAAGAAAAAAAAAAAAAATAAACAAAAACAACAAAAAGTGGATTGAAACGGTTTTGTATAAAATGTTTCGTTTCGTTTTAGAAAAAAAATAGTTGTGTTTGTTTTTTGTTGCATTTTTGATTTAATTCACAAAAACTTAAACAAAAGACTTAAGCAACAAACTTAATTTTTTATATCTAATGCCTCTCTCTCTCTCCTGCTCTTATTCACTAATGAACAGCTAGTTAAAATAAAACAAATAATAAAAAAATATAACAGTGTTACGTTTCTTTTGGACTTTTGTACTTAAAATGTACTTTAATTATTGAGTTGTTTTATAATTCGGTTACACTTTCAAAAATTTTGAAATGTTTCTTTTTTAATTAAATTAACAAAGTTTAGACATTGAATTTCTGGAAAATAACTTAAGCAGGTGTTTAATAAAATAATTAAAATGCAATCAGACGAGTAGTTACATAATTTACCCGTTAACTTATAATTTTTGTAAAATTTAAAAATTTAACAGAGACTTAAAGATTGAAATGAAATTAAAAATTTATTGGCCCATAACTATAGTCATAAACAAAGCATACTTTAAGAGTTCTAAAGTAAACTTTTCTTAAAAATATGCTTTTGATCTACTATAGACAAGTAAAAACAAACTTTACACGTTAAAACCGATGTTATTTTTAAAACCAGCTGAAGTTGTTTTAAACTCATTTAACAACAGCATCAGCTGTTTTTCGCCAAACAAAAAAGTACTTGCAAAAAGTAAAAAATGATTATGTTACAAGATATTGGCCGATATTTAATGGAAAGAAACACAAAATACAAATGTATAGGCCCCAACTGTATAAAATGCAACGCCGAAAATTACATCGAAAGCAAAAACGAAGCCAAAATATTTTGTAATTTTGTTGTTGCTTTTTACATAAATTCATATTGCGTGTTAAAAATTTTCAACTCCGCAAGATATGCAATGTTTTTTTTTGTATATTAATTTTCAATGTCAGCTGCTTAGAGTTGCCCCTTTAGTACAAAACAGAGTTTTTTGTGTGGTTGAAGTACAAAAAGTTTTAATTGTAATCTTAACCAGTGTTCAAAAATAAACAGAACATTATTAAGCGTTCTGCTCACACACAGCCAGAAACGATATTCATGTTTTTAGTGTTTGTGTATTAATACACAACCTTTAAAACCAATAATAACTATTTTCAAGAATGTAAAGAAAATTATATAGTGTTCTGTTCGTCGTTATAAAACAGAACAATTGTAGTGGTTCTGTAGACATACATTATATATTTTAATATTCTATAGTGTTTGTTTTTTACCTTGATAAAGGAATGAGCAAACAAAAAATTTTAGCAACGCTTCTCACAAGTATTTTTGTTGTTACATAGCAACTTCTAGGACCATAGCACGAATAGCTTGTGTGTGTATTGTGAACACGTTTTGGTTGTGTAAAAATTTTTTGCTGGCTTTTAGTTTTTTTACGTATATGAATGTATGTATTTTGTTTTATTAAAAAAATTTTTTGTTTTCTTTACCAGCAAAAATGTAAAGAATACAACGAAAATTGTGGTTTAAAAAAAAACAGAACACAACAAAATGTTCTTATCTTTTTGTTGAGTTGGATAAGTACAGTATTATTTTTGTGTTCGAAGATCACAAACAGAAAAACGTTTTTTTTTTAATGATTTTCTAAAACTATAAGCGTCTGTATTTTCCATATATCTACTGAACAGAACACAAAAGAACCGTAAATAATGTTTATTTTCGAACATGAATCAAAAAACAAGATGGCGCACTAAGCCGTGCAAAAAAATTTTCTTCTGCGCATCTACGTCATCATGGACTAAAAATGAGTGTTTGTTGTAAAAAAATATAAGACACACACAAATGCACATACACAAATTCTATTTCTTCGTCACACACAAAAATAACGGACCTGCTCAATGCACAATCTTGTTTCTTTGGTTCATGATGTTAACACTTTAAATAAACGAAAGAAACTTATTCTATTTCATGACTCCAAATGCAAGTAACATGCTCTTCTGTTTGCATTCTGATCGTGGTACATTTTAACGAATGTAAAAAAGTACTTTTATTTAATTTTATACTTTTGCATCCTTGTTTACAAATGCAGCAAATGGACTGAATATATGTTTGCTCATACAATTATTTAATAAAGTAACATTCATAATACAGCAATTGAAGGTTAAAGTTGGCCTAAGCTTAAAAGCCAGAATAAAACATTTTAAAATAACAAAAAATAACTGTATTTTAATTATTTTTAAAGTCTTCGTTAATTAAACGACAATTCCGTGAATTGCAAAAGCAACAATAGAAATGCATAATACAAACATTTAAACTCTAGCAAAATTTAATAAATGTTAAAGCCTGACAACTGACAGTTTTTTAAAAATTATACGACGTATTTCCTTTTATTTGACTTACCGTGTAAACATGGCAGAATGCTGTTGTTGTTGCTGTTGGTTACTGAGGGTTTGTTGTGATGTCTGCTGACTTTGTTGCTGTTGCGGATGTTGACCAGTAACATGTTGGGATTGTTGTTGGGGCTGCTGCTGTTGTTGCTGATGGTGCTGATGTTGCTGCTGTTGTTGAGCTTGCAATTGATGATGTTGCTGTTGGGTTGATGGTGGGGCATGTTGCTGGAGATGTTGCTGCTGTTGTTGCGTTTGGTGTTGGCCATGCTGTTGCTGCATATTGCCATGCTGTTGGGCTAATATGGCATGAGTTGGTATATGGTGCGGATGGATTTGTAAATGATGATGATGATGCTGATGTTGTTGAGAATGTTGATGATGATTTGTCGTTTCAGCCGTTTGCACTAGTTGTACTGCATGCGGTTGTATTGAATGTTGATGATGATGCATTTCATTAACCGTCACCGGTAGGTGAGGCGTTGGATTACTCAGTGCTGATTTTTCTAAACATTTATCTGGATACATCATCATTAATTTTATGGCTTCTATATGCATGTGTAGTAGAAACAAATCAAGGTGTGAAATACAACATTTATGAGTGCATAATAATTGTTATTGTTGTTGTATTTCTGATGTTTCAACACTCTTGCAATACCAGTAAATATGTGAGTACATACTTACATACATAAAATAACAAGGTCTGAAATAATAGAGAATAGAGGTTTTAAGAGAAGTTAGAAAGATATACTTATGCATATGTGCATTTATAAGGAACTTTTTAGCAGCATACGTATTTTAGAAATTTCAATTACAACAATTAGTAAAATGTAAATGTTAATATTTTTTCATTGTATTTCAGTACAATATATTGGCAGCTAACACATTTATTTTGACATTTATTGCATTGACCGGCAGACAATAAATAATAATAAACACTTAAGTATGTATGTATGTATAATAGGACATGTTAGAAATATTTAAATAACTTCTAGCAAACTACGTAAACATTGCTCAATGTTGTGAGTTACTTGTCGCAAAATTGAGTCAAAACTTTTTAGATCAAAAATACTAAGACTTTCAACTAAATTTATTAAGTTTTCTATTTGCTAGTTTTTTTTTAATTGGTTCTTAAAAAAATTCACAAAATGGTGGTAACTCATTATAAAAATTCTTTGTGTGGGTCCAATTATATGGAACTAGGAACAAATTTAATAAGAAAAGAGAAAGCTCTTTAAAAATATTTTTTTTCTGCATATTATCAAAATAATTTTAGGGAATTCAAATATATTTTAAAATATTTTAAAAAATATAGAAGTAGTTTTCAGATGGAAAGACGTTTCCAAAATTTACTTGTATACCTTCCTGCGATCTTTTCCTACTTCGTGGGTCTAGTACGCCTATCAACGCCCCCATGTTTGTGTGTTAGTCCACACGACACATATGTAGGTGGTAATTTTAAGTGCGTTATCCGGAAGAATCATCTAGGAAGAGCCGTTAGCAGGCCAAACCCAAACCCCACGAGTGGTTGAAATTCACCGCTTAAAGATGACTTTTTAAGATCTCCCTTCCCGCCATTTTGTGTATAAACCACAGTCTCCACGAGATTCCTGAAAATGTCTCACCAATGAGCAGTTCAGGACCGAAGTCCCATGGTGTACTGGTTCCCGCGGTGCCAGATTAAGATCTCCGGTCAACCGTTATCAACCTCTTAGAATGGAAGATCTGCCAATTTCGCTTCTGCCGAATAACGGGCAGGATTAAAAAACTGCAGTCGAAACCAAAAACAGTCGGACAAAAACCGACAATTTGAGTTCAACTTTTCGCTTTTAATAAATCAGAAGTAAAAGCAACAGTATATTTGGCCAATGACAAATGAAGAAGTGGAAGAAATGGCAGTTTTTCCACTTTGACTGCAGTTTTTTAAACGCTAATAAAGGGTTTTTAATTACGGAGGACTTAACATCAAAAGGTACTCCTACATACCCCCGGGGTAAAGGTGGATAGTAAGTTTTAATCGAAAAACCCAAATGCAATACTTTGACCTTAAAAAATGTGCGTTTTTTATCAAAATTTTTCGTGTGTAAATGCGGAATATTTTATAGAAATCTACAATAAAGGCGAGATTCTTTTAGAATATTACAGATATTAAATCTTGTATGTGTAAAACAGCCAAAAACTTGCTTTGTCGAAATAACAACTTTACAAAAATTATTGTGTGGTGGAGTCTTGCAAGCAATGCTTTGAGGCAAGGTCTTGCTTGTGAAATTACCTTAAGACTTATATAGTGAGGTGCTAGGGGGATATTTTAGGAAAAGTTTTCGATTTAAATTAAAATGTTTGTTTCATTAACTGACTAACTTTCAGTTTAACAAATGTCGGATAAAAAACCAAAATGCGAATTAGCTTTAGAGCTGCCGGTAAAAACACATGTATGTTGTTTTTTATTGTTGTACTTTTTGTAGCGTTGCCACGACAGCACATGTAATTAACCTAACAATGTAAGATAACGCTCAATTTGCTATCTTAAATTGGAATAGAAAATTGGGTGTTATGGAAAGAACAATTTAGTCAACTGTTGGTTCCATGCAATTCTCCTCTAGATTATAAAAAATGTATACCGGCTTTTGACTTATTTCTTTAAAACTACGTATAGTCCAAAGTCTTCTTAAATAAGGCACGGACAACTAAACAATCGGAACTAAAATTACAGTCATTACCATTTAAATGCTCAAACGACTTTCCTAATTACAAATTTAGTCAGAATTTTAAAATAAAAAAGAAAGGCGGTACGATTTGTAACTTAAGCGTGTCAAGCGTTATCTATTTTTTAAAAGCTCTAATGCTTAAAAAATAAAAAATTATTACGGCGCGTTTCGTAGTGAAGTTGGCTGCTATTGTTGAAAAGTATTGGTAATTTAGCTATTTTAGTTCAATCTAGCGAGCGGTTTTATCATAATTTTTATTTCTATATTCTGTCTTTACTTCGCCACGGCTGCCAGATTGGAAGATTTATCGTTATTTTGACGATTTTAGAAACCAAAAATGGCCTATTGGCGATTTGACGCTTCATGCTCTAAATTTAACGATTTTTTAAATGACGAAGCAGTTCATAGTACAAAATACGCTTTATTGTCTTAAGCGTAAATTTTTCACCTTTAAAAAGGTTTCAATATAATAGTTTATGCTTTGGATTCTGTTAATAGAGCCATTTTTCATTTTTTTTTTTTTTTTAATTGGTGGCATCACCGAAGTTGTTTTGCTTATTGACATTGTGGCTGTGCAAGTTAAAGTTATTTTATTCAAAATAAAAAATTAAAAATAATTAAATAGAATTGCAAGTTCTTAATTCAAAATTTATTCCGTGACCGGCTTAGCGGTAAGACCAACGGGCTTCATCGGCGTATAATTTTATTTATTTTCTTTTTTGGTGGTTTTTCTCAGCCTATTGCCGTATTTACTTTTTTTGATTTGTCCAATCCTTTTTATAATTCAATAGACGTAAGTGTTAGTGACAACAAACATTTTTTTACTAAGTTACAAATTATTTGGAGGCGCCATGGAGTTAAGCTCGTCAGTATCCCTCCAAAACCCCTACGTACAGTTTATCTTAAACTCCCTTGTATTTCATCCTGAATTGTTATTTATAATTTCCCACGAAATTTTTATAAGTAATTACTGTGATGTAAAAAATCTTTGTAGCTCTTATTTAGCTTGGCCTGTAGAAAAAGTTAAAACTTGAAAATGTCTGTTTTTAGATAGTTCATTTTGAACTTATATCTAAATTATCTTTTTTTTTATAGAAATATTAGTTTAAAACTTTAAAATTTTTCGCTGCTTAAAAGTTAAAAATAGTTTTTTTGCACTTTTATTTTAACAACCTTTAACTTTTTGCATTTTTCTCATAAAAAAGATGGCAGGGGCGGCCTAAAAGGCAAAATTTAATACTTTTTTGCAAAATTCAATATTTTTTTTGTTAAAAATATATAAAAATAGGGTGCCCAAATTTGAGGTATCATTGGTCAATGGAAATCGTTACGGGGAAATAATTCGTGGCGGAATATTGATGATTAATAGGTGGTTTCAACAGCATGGGGCCACTTGCCACACAGCAAGAGAAACAATGGATATTTTGAAAGAAAAGTTAAAAAATCGCTTTATTTCTCGTAGAGGAGTAGTGAATTTGCCACCAAGATCGTGGGATTTGACACCTTTAGACTATTATTTGTGGCGTTTTTTGAAGTCGATAGTGTACAGCAATAATCCCACAACAGTTTAGGAGCTTAAAGACAACCTTATCGAGCAGATATCAACCATTCACAACAGGTTTAAAAAAAAACATGATTGAGAATTTTGGAAAAAGATTGGAAGCCTGTCGAGCCAGCCGAAATAATTTTTAATTTTTTAACCGGAACCTGTTTGTAATAAACTGAAATAAAAATATTTTTATTAAAATAAAATGATACCTCCATCTTTGGACACCCTATACAAATTAGCAACAAATAAAAAAGCTATAATTTAAAAATTTTATAAGAGTGTCTATAAAATATAAAATTGCTTTAAGCGTTTTCAAAAGTTAATTCAAATAAATTTTAATTTCAAATAAAAAAACAACTATAATTATCAAAAATTTAAAAAAAATATATCCGATAATTATGCTATTTTTATTATTTACATATTTTTATATATGGGCATTTCCTGGGGTCACGAACGTACGTTTGTACGCTTTTGTTGTACAAATAATATAGAAAACAAAACTTTTCCTAGCATTTTTTTTTGCGATTCGATAGCATTTGGGTAGCTCTATGTTTAGTGCAAAATATGGATTTCATCGAGTTTAAGTTTTTATAATAATAGTTATAAACATGTGGTCACGAACGTACGCAAAATAGAAGTCAACTTTGGCTGACAGTAGTTAAATGTAAAAATCTTCGTAATGGAACGGAATATTCAAAGGTGATTAATTTATTTTAAAAGTGTATTAATGTAGGTCTCCATCCAGTATTTATAAACAAAAATACCTTTCTTGGTTTTTGTTCAATTGCCTTATGTACCGGTCGCGAACGTACGGGTCGCGAACGTACGATTTTTCCATATGTTTTTTTATTATTACCACCATGCAGTTTCCCATAAATATCTTCAAATTTCCTTAACAAACAACTAAATACTTAATTTACAATTGATTGTAATGGAGAGATTATGAAGAAAGAGTGTAAACATAACATATTTTTTGCATGTAAAATATGTATATAAAAATGTCTTTAGAAGTAGAAAATATAAGAAAATATAAAATTTTCCAGTTTCCAGTGTAATTTCCTCAAGTAAAACAGCTGAGACATGCTCTGAAACCATTCTTTTATAACAACATAGACTTTTTTCATAATAATAAACAATAAAAGACGATGGTTATCAACATTTTATTTTTTCATCCTGGTAGACCATTCTGGGGAAATGCCCATATATATTTTTCCTTTTATTTATTATTAAAATTATTAAAATTCTTTAAATCAATCCTTTCGTGGCGGTTTTAAGCAAAACGAAAGACTTAGGATAAGAACTTTAAAAGCAATACTTAATTCGAATAAAAATTAATAAAAATTAATAAAAAAAATATAAAATTATTGCTAAAATGTAACATTAATAAGTGATATTGACGTCACAAATTTAACATACTCTAAAATATCCACAAATGTTTTTCCTTTCTATTAGTACTTTAATTTTCATAGATTATTTTTTATTTAGCTCTCATTCGCTTTATTGTATACAATTATTCATTTGCATAATAAAAACTACAAATTATAAAGTTATTAAGATTCATCTTTACCATTCACATGACAAGAAAAAAAAATAGTTTTTATTATTTTCCAAATATTTGTAGGTTGGCGCCATCAGCTTTAAAAAAAAGGAACGCACATACGAAACTAAATAAGAAACACTTTTGAAGTAGTGCACGTGATGTGTTGGGCTTACACCACACATACACAAACATTTTTATGAGGAGTTTTAGTACCAAATCTTTTTCTAAAACAAAACTCCTCACCTCTTTTTCTTAAATTTGTGAAGTTGTTATTATGACAATATTTATACATAAAAAGATTTTCTGTATGAAGTCAAGTACAGTTAAAGAAAGTAGTCAAATTACAAACTCAAAATAAGCCAACTTTTCTAGTTTTTGGAAAACCATAAACATTTGCTTTTTTAGTTACATAACAGTTTAAACTTTAAAGAAATGAGTTAGAGTGTTGATCAATAAACATTTTAATTTAATTTTTATTTACTCCCTTTCTATCTCATGAGTATTATTATTATTATTTTTTTGGTGTTTAATTGTCTTATAGATAAATATAAAAAGTCATCAATCATGTTTGATTTTGTATGGCTGCTTATGATCTGGTAATTGATCTTCTGCCCTAAAATCTTTTCTATTGTAAAGATTTTCTGGATTGTTTTTGCTTATTTGAGATTTTATTTTTCTATATAATACTTTTTTTTAGTTTAATTAACATAAATGTACGTTCTCGTAGATCGTTAAAGGAGTAAATGTTTTTTTTATTTATTTATACGTTAATCTAAATATTATTTAAAAAATAAAAATTATTGAAAGTTTTTTACACCGTTTCCATATAAGATCAAAACAAGTTTATCTTGAATTGAACAGGAATGTCAGTTTTGCTCAAATTTTCGTTTGTTTGATAGTTTGGGTGATAATTTCTTCAGTCAACAGTGAACAATAAAAAAATTTGTGCTTTGAAATATTTTTTTTACTGATAGTCATCAGTTAAACGATAAGTTTAAAGAGTGAACATGGACGCAGAGAAGGATTTTTTAAAAGAATTTATTTTTGTAATGATATTTAACGCAGCCTCTGGAATATATTATAAACCCTGATTATTTGAATCGGAAAACAAATCATGTCATTACTGCAGTCTATTTTGATTTTTAAGATTTTTATTGATTAACTTTGAAATCATTAAAATAACTGTAAATACAAGTTTGGTTTTGATTTTAGTTAATTTAGGTTTAATGTTTAAAAATAAACTTTTTCGTTTTGCAGTTTAAGCTTACTTAAAATCGGATATTCTCTTTTCTAAAAAGTTTACAACCAATTGCTCAAACTCAGCTTGTTTGGTCGCCTATACAAACTTAAACATTGCGCAACTTTAAAAAATGGCCGCTGAACAGAAACCCCCTAGATGTTAATGTTCTCGATTGGTTTATTTGGTCCCCGATAACAAATTAGTCTTTGAAGAGTAAACGTAGCTGATTTGTAAGGGAGAAATTAAAAAGTTTCGCTTGACAACTTGCTTATTAAAAAAAAATTAAAATGAATTTGAAGTGTATTTTAAGAAAAAATTGTTATGAAAATTTTTGCTTTAAGCACACTTCATACTTATTTTATTATTTATGAATACGGCAGTAACAATTTAATAGGTTTAAACAATTTTAAGTAATTTGTCATATCTAGAAAATTGTGTTTTTTTAAGACCAATTGAACTTATGGAAGGCTTAGCTGTCAAACGAACTGTCATATTTTAACATCTAGGATCTGGCAAAGTAACAAAAGTGTTCAAAAAGAATTGAGCATTCAACTTCAGGCAAAAATACTTAGTCCAATAATTAAATAATCGACAGTAACTTCAAATTCTCTCTAATTTCTTTCTTTTGTTCTTATTTTTCTTTGTTTACAAAATGTATGAAATTTAATGATAGCATTGTTAAGAGAATTAGTGTCTCGATGCAGTTCTGTTTGAACTTAACACTAAAATGACTTTAAAGTTGTCAAACCGTTAACATACCTTGGATACATAATAAACTTTAGAAGCAACAAAGATGAAGATATAACACGCAAACTAATTGCTGCTAAACGGGCATAATTAGGATTGTATTCACAAATTAAAGAAAATCTAAGCTTTTACTATACACAACTCTAATCAAACCCATGCTATCATATGAAAGCGAAACATGGGCTCTCACAAAACGAAACGAAAAGCGAACTTAAATATTCGAAAGGAAAATCCTAAGAAAAATTGTTGGTCATGTTTAAGATGATGATAGTTGGCGTATTCGATATAATGGATTTTTCTCTGTATGACTAAAGCTATATACATATTAAATATTTGACCAAATAAGCATAACCACTATTTTTGTTAATAGTAAGTGAGGTTAAAGATGGTCTTAATTTCACAAAATAAAACAAATTATACTGCAAGACAAAGAAAAAAATTATTTTTGAAAAATGGGGTACTTAAATGAAAAAAAATATTAGAATTATAGGAAATATAGTTTGCCTAAATATAAAATATAGTTTGCCTGTTGGTCACGTTTTTTCGTCAAATATTTGCCAAGTGTGACCGTAGCTTAAGTGAGGTCACTAGTTTTTGTTTTAGTAAAAATTTTTTTGGTAATATTTATTTCTTTTTGTGTTATTTGTACAATTTAAAGCTCTATCGATTTTTTGATAACACCCCTTATTAGTTCGACACTTTATTTATTTATATTTTTTTTGTTGCCACTTATGCCCAATTTTCAGGATAGCATTTAAACTTAATTCGTAATTAAATGCGGATTGATTTTTTGAGTTTTATTTGAAAAGTCTTATTTAATTAAGATAAAAGTATGGTAGCACTACTAAACACAAAAAATATCATAAAAAAGTTAATTTATTTGCAAGGTAGTCTCAAATAACAGCTGAATGTTATTGCCTTGCCTGTTGTGATTGTATTGTTGTCATATTGAGACCACCTTGCTTAGTTATTCCAATGGAAACTTAAGTTGAACTTAAATGTACCACATCGGTGAATTAAGTTTTATTTAAGTGTTTAGTGAAGAAGAGAATTTTGTATTTAAAACGATTTTAAACATATGTAAATGTGTTTTAATATCAATCCTGAAAATTGGCCATTAGTCTCTAAATTGTGAGTTAAATTTGATAATTTGTCCATACTGAGGAGTTTCTAGGTTTATAGTTTTGGATTTAAGTAATTTGTATACCCTTTACCACTAGCGGTGAATGGGGTTATACTAAGTTTGTCATTCCGTGTTGAACTTTTTTAATATTTATCTCAGATCCCATAAAGTATATCTGTGGTTTTCACGAATAATCGAGTAAGTTATAAAACCAAACTTTTCAGGAGAGCAAAAACAATTATTTTTTTCAATTGCGGCTTCTGTAGATGCTTTTTTAAACTTTTTTCCTTACTATCCTCTTAACAGTGCATAGTTTTCATGAAAAAATCCTCACAGGATCACAATCTGTAAAAGGATTAAAAATGCATAACATCATATCTCCACATAAGTTCTTTTTTGTGTTTTAGCACACAAGTTGCCGACATATTCAGAGTTTTTGATACTTATAGCACAACGTATGAACTTAAAATTACAAACAACCGCTCATCTGCTGTTGTTGCAACTGCAACTGTTGTAAACAATAAACGCACATGTACATATAAGTTGTTATTAATAGAAAAATTTTCAAAAAATACTTTCATATTTTTTGCACGAATAACAACATAACATCACATATGCTTTTTATTTGGAAACATATTCAGCAATTTTACAATTTTTGGCGATGTATGTCGACATTAATTGTTATAATAGCAAAATATTTTATTAAACAGTTAACTTAAGTTGTTTTTAGCTGAAAAAAATTAATAATACTACATTATATTCTAAAAAGCTTAATACTTATAAAAACCTAATGCAAAATTTAGCACTTTGACATCATTATCTCAATTTCGGTAAAAACCGACTTACGCGATTATTCGTGAAAACCACAGATATATGTACTAATATTCTGGGTCCATTTGTAATTCTATGTCGATTCAGCTATGTCCTTCTGTTTGTCCGTTTGTTGAAAACACGCTCACTTTTGAACAACTCCAAAAAAAAGAACAATATTGGTGTCAAATTGTTTCTAGTTATCCTAAGCAGTTTAGGATTGAAATATAGAAAAATCGGTTCAGTAGGATAAAAGGTATGAATCCAAATGTGGACCAGCTATTCTAAAAAAATGAAAAATATTGTAACACAAAAACTAATATAAATGGTGGCGGCATGCGCGGATTGACATAAGATTATGCTCATATTCGTTTTACATAACTATGTTGTGCCACGCCTACATCACCAATCGCGCCTACATTTTGTCGGATGTTGTGTATTGATAACCGAGATGCTTCTACCTAATTTAGAAACTTTAGCCCTTGCCGTTCTCTGGATATACAGAAATTTATTATGTCCTTGTACGGGAGGTGCATTAACGATAAAATAATCAAAAATGTGCATAAGTGTGCACTAACAAATAGATACCATTTTACAGCAATAGTTGTGATTCGGAAAAATAATTTCTTTACTTATTTTTCAAACATATAAGGAAAAACATGCATTTGCATAAAATAAAAAGTTTTTTTAAATTTGGAAATTCCCTGGCAATTATGACAATAACTTTTTTTGGTATTGACAATGGTGTAATAAACAAAATTTTTTTAAAAATTTTAAAATGAACAAATAATTCTCATATTCTGCTTGTTCTCGCTGTTTATTTAGCCAAATTAAAAAAAAAATAAAATGCTTTAAAGCAAAAATCCCAACAAAAGTACGTACATAAAAATCAAAGAAGTCACACACTCAGACACAATTGTACAGCATTGTTTATCATTTTATTATTATTTTTATAATAACTATTACTGTTATTGTTAATAATATTATTTTGTCTATTCATCATTGTTCAATTGAGATCAAATAAAGATTACAAGTATCGATAAGTGGCTTTACACTCGAGCATAAAAGTGTTCAAATTAAACCATAACCCACCTAAACGAATTGAATCGAATCGAATCGAAAAGTTTTTTTTTCCTCGTTTTTTAGTGGGTTTGTATACTTTTGTATTAAAAAAACGAAACAACTTTGTTTCGTTTATTTTTTTCTTCGCACTTTTTGTCGTTGATTAATGCAACAATTGTATTTAGAAAAAATTTTACAATAAATAAAAAAAAAGAATATTCATTTTTTCATTCCTAAACAAAAATTGTAAATAAGCGTGCCGGCCATTATTTAGTTGAGCTTTTTATTTTTCAGTTTTTTGTTTGTCAGTTTGTTTTGTTTGTGAATCGAATACAAACATTTTTCGACGAGCCATTGATAATTGTATTCAAGAAATCAAATTTTTTACAAAAAACAATCTTTTTAATTTATGAAAACGATGAATACTTGTTTCATCTAACATTTTAAGTTTTATGAAGTTTTATATTACTATTATTATTAATAATATATATCATTAATATTTAATTGTTAAAACAATGAAATTAAACCAACAATAGTTAATTCAACAACATATTCTTTATAATCATTAATAACATTGAAATAAGTTTTTTTTTGCATTTCTAAATTCAATAGAATTTTAATTTATTTTAATTATGTTAAACATTTTTTAAAATGTTTATTCGTAGAGTACATCTCGAAGTTATTGACCA
Organism: Pollenia griseotomentosa; assembly: GCA_963931875.1. NCBI lineage: Eukaryota > Metazoa > Arthropoda > Insecta > Diptera > Polleniidae > Pollenia > Pollenia griseotomentosa. The sequence goes on from OZ007560.1 coordinate 251,180,772, forward strand.
TTGATCTTAACATTTCGTTCCTTTATTGCAACAAAGTCATATCTCCAAAAAAAATCGAACTTGGCAAAATGCGATTAAAGTTTTCAAAATGTACCTTTTTATACTGATCCAATAAAATATATTTTGCCATAACTTCGATTCAGTTTGAGTTATACCACTGATTTTTGTTTTACATATAGAGAAGGTATGAAGAAGCAGTTTTGCTTAAGTAACGTAAAATTTTTGATTTTTTGAGATATGACTTTTTTGCAATAAAGGAGCGATTTGTTAATTTTTTTACAAAACAGAAACAAAAAGTTTGTTGCTTAAATCTTTTGTTTTGTGTGCTCCCAGTTGGTGTATAATTAAACATAACGTTTTTTGCTTATCAAATTACTTTCGACTTCTAATATACGATAATAATTTTATTTAAATCGTATGATAACCAAACCGTTTAGCATTTGCGATTCTCACTTTAAATCGCATAATACTTATTCTGTAAATCGCAATCGCATGAAGTTTATCGCAAGCATAACGCACAAGAACACCGTAAAATAAATTTGGCGATATCAAATCAAACGATTTTCCGAACATGGCCGTTGGGTTTAGATATCAAGCATCATGACTTTAACTTCTTTTTATTAAAATTAGAATATTGATTTAAGTATCAACTTAAACATATTATTTAAGAGACGACAGGACTTTTCCAATCACTAAACACCTTCATGTGTAGACGGAAACTGTGATAAGGAGATTTCTCGTCCAACATTGGGACGTAAACTTAAGACTTAGAATTATATTTTGTAAATTATTTTTAGATCATATTTGAATATGAAGATTAAAAAAAACAAGCATCAGAAAAAAAACAACTTATAATTGGTTCTAACTAGGGTTTCTAATTTCCCGGAGTCTTCTTCTCCCGGGAAACAAAACAAAAAAAATCTTTTTCCCGGGAATCCCGTGATTTTTTTAACAAAACAATAATTTTATTAAATGAGTTCAAGACAAAAGTTTTTACTTTTTTAAAAGTAACATATACATATATACAACAGTCTAAAAAAATTGGCTTTATTAATTCCACTGAAAACCAAAAAAAATTGTTGCATTCACATGTACATATGTATATGTATATCGTTACCTAAAACGCAAAAGGCCCTAACTAACAAAAAATTAAAAATCGTCTTTTTCATTAAATCTGATGAATTGCATCAACACTTATGTCCACAATAAATTTTGGAAACTTTTATCCAAAATTTGCAATTTTATTAACAAAAAACAAACGGCCCTATCTACAAAAGATTATATGCTACGCGCTAAAAGACCTTACTAACAGTTTCCATAATATGCAATATTGTCAATTGTCAAAACAACTGGTAGGTTTTACCAGAAAAATAGAAGTAAAATAAATTATAAACGGTTTAAGGCAATTTATCGATTATTATTTTTAATAGTAATTTGCTTCTCCTGTAAAATTTTCAAAATGTTAAATAGGGCGTTTTGCGTTTTAGGCAACGATATGTATATGTATTTTTTTTTTTTTTTTTTTTTTTTTTTGAGATCACGAATTATTAAAAGTTATTAATATGTATTTAGTAGTTATTATTAAAAGCAACTTGGTAAAATTAATTTTCTTTTAATAAAACAATTTTTAGTATTATTAAAGCATTTAAAAGCTCATCGGAGATTCAGTTTCTAATCCTTGTTGATATGTATATTGCCTGCTACCGAAAACTTGCTCTCGCTCTCTACAGACGTTGGTTTTATAGTAAGAAGCGCATCATACAAAGATTATAAATTTGTTTTCCTGTTACCCGTCACTTCATAGACGTCAAAATCTTTTTTGAAGATTTTTTGATGCTTTTGTATTTTCTTTACATTTTTTTTTTAGAATTTGTAGATGGTTCTGGTGTTGGTGATGGTGTATCGTGTACATTTCCATTTTCTACTTAAAGAAGCTTTTTAGATATTTCATCAGCAATTAAAAAGACCGTTGATTTATTGGCGTAGGAAAAATAGTTCGATTTGTAGGTAGTTTTTAGTAATTTTTGTAAAGAATATATTTTTTCTGATCGTTTTTGATTTTAACGATGCTAACAAATTAAAATTTCAAAAAATTAAATTTAAAATTCCCGGGATTAATTAAAAAAAAAATATCCCGGGACTCCCGAAAATTCTTTCCCGCGTAGAAACTCTAGTTCTAATTTATTTTGTTGCACACAGTTGTTGTATGTTACAAATACAATTTGAAGAGATACAGACCAACCGAGGTAGCACCCTGTTGCAAAGCTAGTCTAACTGCCTGTTTTTAGAAAACGTAAACAAGTGAGTGAGTAAAAAATAATATTGAAAACAACAATAAAAAACGAAAATTTGTTTTTGTTTTCAATATAATTTATCACTCACTCACTTGTTTACGTTTTCTAAAAACAGGCAGTAAGAAATATTAATTTTAATATAGTTAATAATAATTCTACAATATTTTAGGTACGGGAACATTTATTTTTTTTTTGTTTTTATACTCCTTAAAAGAATCAATATCAAATTTAAAATATTCTCTTCCAACATTTTTTTCTTGCTTATGTATTAACAAATAGAGCTTAAATATATTTATATATCAAGTTCGAAACTTTTTGAAGAAAGGCCATGCAAAAAAAACATTATCATCAGTTCTACTGTAAAATCTTTACTTCTTTCTTTAACACTGAACATCAGTTCTACTGTAAAATCTTTACTTCTTTCTTTGACAGTCAAAGGTTTTAGCACAATGTAAATCATTCGTTACTGTCTTATTTATTATATTTTTTTCGAAAAAGTTATTAACGAAAAAAATTTTTATTCTTAGTGCACAATCTCAGTATTTGAATTAAGTTAAATTTGTATATAAAGTGATTCACTTTTTTGCTAAAATCAATCGATATCGATTTTATATAATGTCGATATTAAACGTGTTTTCCAATGTGTTGTGCTAATTGGAAATGAGCTTAAAATGTTTGTAGGCATCATCTTAATCATATTTCACAGTCTGGTGTTACATCCTCCATGAAATTCAGGTGCAGAAAATACCTGGGATTTAACAAAAATCCAAAATTTACAGATCCAAAAGCAGCTGGCCATATGTTCTATCAGGTACCACGGGAGTGAGTAGCCCCTGGGGCCAAGGCACCAGACTGACTATTGGTTGAGGTCTCCGAAGGAAAATGTTTTCTGTCTTTTAGGATGATTGTTTTTTCAGGAGGTTTTACTTTTCGTTTCAAAAGATACTTTCGAGGATCACGTGGTTGTTGTGATATTAACCCAAAGGTCTGATTTTCACTGCTTGTGGGAGAGTCCGGCCTGAGGGACGGATACCCCCTAGGTGCTGTTGCGACTCAACAAATGCTGATGGCATACATATTTCCAAGGGGCAAGTGTATAATCTTGCGGGGCTATGCACTCAAATTGCTACCTGTGTATGCTATCTGCTATCACACTTACGTTTTTTACAAGGAATTGTTTGTCACCCAGTTTAAGATATATAATGAGATAAGGCCATATCGAGCCCTTACCGCAAAAAAAAAAGTTAAACGACAAAAACACAATTTTACAGGAGAAGGTTTTTTGTATTATATTTCATACAAATTCCGTATGAAGGTTGGCGCTTAAGCTAAAATTGTTTTTGCTATAAAATCGTAAATGTAAGTGTTGCCAATAAATTCATTTATAAAAAAACGAAAATTGAAAACTATGTCAAGTAACAAGGTTTCGTTAAAATGTGCTAAATTCCCATTTTATACTATTGATAAACTGAAATTTATTGTTGATGGGATAAGCTATTCCTATAGACATTTTACTGGTTGCTTAGGCCAGTTTATCAGCTTACGCTATTTTTGCGGAAAGGGCTCCATATGGCAAGTCCTCATGTAAATCTGTTACACATCTATTAAAGTTACGTTACCAAAAAATAAATTTATGTTATAAATACAAAACAAAAATAACTTTTTCTCTTTTTTCCCCCCACAAGGGCAACATATTTGAAGGAAATGGTGTTTTTTTAACCCAGTAAACCTTTAAGTTGTAAAAAAATAACACAAAAAATTTAATTTTAAAAAAAAAAAGTTGGTTTATTCAAAAATTCAATACATGGCATTAACATTTTAAAGTTATTTCGGGCGTATGGCACTGCGCCTGTTCTTGACGAAGCGAATTCTGAACGTCTAATTTAGAGCACTTTTTCTAACATTGCCGGCTGTATGTCGCGAAACGTGTGAACCGTATCGAACGGTGCATTTTTCTAAATGTAAAGAAGTCAAAAGGGTTTTGTTGTGGATTGTTCTCACTGCATATGCGGAAATTTTGCTTATTAACAAACCCGTTAAGCCAAAAATTTGCCTAGTCGCTAAACATATTTTTGCTTAAAAATATCGATGACTGATGTCAAAGTAAATTTATATCCCATCAACAATAAATTTCATTTTATCAATAGTATAAAATGGGAATTTAGCACATTTAAACGAAACCTTGTTAATTAATTTTTTTTATCCCAAGAAAAACTTTGATAACTAATATGCGTGTGGCAGTATAAATAAAACTGAGCTGGCAAAATAAAATAAAGTAATTTGTTTTTATTTTTTGTTTTTTCTTTGTACATTCAGAGTTGACAAAAAATCAACGAATTGTAGTCGGGACTGGTAGAAAAGATAAACTATCTGTTTATTGTTGTTGTTTTTGTTTAAGCTTTGATATTGTTACAAGTAAAACTAGGGTTAATAATTCTTATTCGCTTAACAGTTTTATTTGTATAAAATCTTAATTTTTTTAAATCTTTGGATGAAGTTTCCTAACGAACTGGCCTAAGCAACCAGTAAAATGCGAATAGGAATAGATTATCACATTAACAATAAATTTCAGTCTATCAATAGTATGAAATGGGAATTTAGCACATTTAAACGAAGCCTTGCTAATTAATTTTTTGAATCCCAAGAAAAACTTTGATAAATTTAGTAAAGTTATTTATGATGAGACATTTGACACTAAATGTCAAAAAATTAGCGCAATATGTTCTATTGACAGCTATTCCTTTCGTAAGTTCTTGCGGGCTTAAAGAACTTCCTTTACTTATAACTTTTGATACTATTCTTTATTTTAAGATTTATAAATTTGTTGGTTATCCATCAGAAAACATTTAAAAACAAAAATCAGGTAAAACAAGTAAAATTTTGAATGAATAAAATAAAGTCTAGCAATATGCTTTCGTAATTAAAAGCTAATAAAAGCAATTATCTTCACTGCGGGGTACTTCACCACTTAAACTTCATTGAGCGACAAATTATCTGCAATTATAAACTCTGTTTTAATTTCACAATTAAAGGGTTGTGAACAACCTTTTCACCTGAGACATCAAGACTGCCGCATTACAAGAAATTGCTTTTATTGGGAATACAAATTCAAAAATCTTCAATAACACACAAGAGATCTTTTTTACGTCTAGCAGCTCATTTTTGAATAAAAACGAAAAGTTTAATTTGAGAGCAAGTAAAAATAAGTGAATAAATACAACTTGTTCGCGTGCAATCGTGCCAATGAAAATTAATCCATTTCTTTTTAAATGTCATTGATTCAAATGATAAATGTTATAACTACACATCGCTCATTTGCTGCAAGACCGGAATGAATCAAATACCACAATTTTGGAGTTAGTGATGCAGAATTGTTCGCAATGTTTTTCTTTATATTGTGTTTAAAATTCATCTTTATATCTTTTATATTTTCCCCTTTTGAAAACAATGTATCGTTATTTTTTTCTAAGTGATTAGAGCAAAACAAAAACTTTAAACGCGTTTATCTCGAAATTGATTTTTTTGAGTTATGCCGGCCTTGCAGCAAATGAGCGACATGTACTTTATATTAATTACATCAATATAAAAGAGACTTACATGCCTCCCAAACACGAATATCTCGAAAAGAAATTCATACGATTTATTTGGCAAAGAACTTTTATTAATAAAGAAAATGTTTTGTGTATTCTTAAAAAGAAAAATGATCTCTTGAAAACGAATACTTACAAAATGTTTGAGGTTAATCCTTAATATCCAAAATTTGTCAAGTCTTGTAAGAATTAATTAAATACTTCAAATTGCACTTTAAAAAAAATTCTTATAAATTTTTATTTATTTTTTTTTTATATTTCCAATGTTAATATAATTTAACACTTGAAACTTTTGTTTTACTTTATCTTTTTTTACGATTTTTATTTACCAATATTATCTAATTTCACTAATTCTTAATAATTCTTAATAAAAAAAAATCAATTATGTTTTCTTAATTATTTTACAATTCCATATTTTTCTTAATTTTTATAATTCTTTACTTTTTAATAAAAAGTAATTTGTTTTAATACTTTTGCTTTTACTTTGAAAAGTAACGATTTTATTTTATCTTTTTTAATTATTATTTTATCAAAAAAAAAAAAAAACTCACTCACGCATCTTGGTTTTAATGTGTTGGGCGTCTTAAACAATACTAAAGAACACAAGAGCCCTTTGGGAAACTCTAAACCCTTTTCAATCCACTTTTACGTTTTTACCACCTTTTCAAGTTTCATACAACACAATTCTACGTTCTGGTAACAGACAAAAGCGTCTACGAAATAGTACGAATATTGACCGACGGCAACCGAATCACAAACAACAAAAAATATATAAAACCAAGATC